>OY282495.1:86786162-88278662 GCA_958295605.1 Ajuga chamaepitys
ACAAAATACAGAAAAATAGAACAATTAAAGAAAATAAAAATAAAAAATCAGAAGTGTCTTACTACCCTATAATTCCAAAATGAAAACAAAAGAACTATTATACAACACAACATAATTTAGCCACAAACTGCTCCCCTTCTAACATCATCAACATACATCGAACCGGTTCGTGCGTCACATCTCTGTCTTGGCTTCATATCCATAGTAAAAGGTTGCTCTAGTTTGGGGCAAATTAGTAAAATGCAGATGGATGAGAGCAGAATCAGGCAAGGGAGGTTCTGTACCTTAAACCGATGGTTCCAACACGATTATTCTCCGTTACAATCCAACTTTGACTGCGCGCAGTCATCCTGCCTGCTATTACCATTCGTTTGATCTGTGAAGTTTTCTGTTTTCTGCTCCGAGGATATCAAAATCGTACCAAACAATTTCACATCGCCATTTCCGGAAGGTTCTAAGGACGGGAATGGGGCCTCAGCCATGTCACTCTGTTGTCTTGATCCATCATGCCTATCTGAATTCAAGTTAGCAAGGAGAATCTGGCCAGTTTCTGTACCACTGATCCCGTTGGCACAGAAAGCCGATAAAGCATTATGATTCGGAGATTCCTGATGATCGATCGGAATACAAGGATCAGAACCGTTTCCAGAAGGTTGGGGATTTGGTGTCGTCTCAAACTCTGAGCTGTTAACGCGCCCAGTCTCCATCATGCAATCATCTTCAACGTCACTATCACCATCACCCGATTCAGGCGCGGGACCAGGCTGAATCAGATCCAGCCCAAGACACTTCCTAGCTTTGCTAAAGAACAACTTGCACTCATCCATCGACCTCGTCTCAACACACTCTGAGATCATCAAAAAATCCTTTCCATAAATTGATACAGCCCGAATAAAGATGGATTTCTCCTCATCAGACCAGTCAGTCGGGTCCACCTCGGTCCAGCTGTCATCTGAGCACTCATCGTCAACATCTTGTGTAACCTCGGGGGTCAAAGGTCGTACTGTAGGGTGGTCAACACAGCTCGTGATGCAAGAGCTCACGGCCTCAGACGACAGGGACCCACAAATGCTAGCCAAGACATCAGCAGCTTCCGTTTCTCTCTCGTCACTGTACATATTCGTACTGTCCGAACCCTGCAACAGACCATCATCACTCACCGGAGCTCTGCAAGATTTCGTCCCATTATCGATGTTGGCCACAATCTCAGAAGCTGCACTTAATATATCAAGAGAAGCAGCATTCATCTCGCGATTCCTTCGTTTCCCTGAGGCCACCAAGTACGTTGTAGGTTGCGATTTTCTACACCCGGGATTCTTTCTAGTTTTCTCGAAGCATTCTGACTTGTGATTCTTGTAGTAGAACTCTACGCAATCTGCTACAGTTTTATGATCAAGAAAAGATGAGATCTTTGTAAAATCTTTCCCAAAGGCAGCAAGTTTATCGATGAAAATCTCCTTCTCTATCGACGTCCATGGGTTGACCATAGACCTTTCTTTTTCAACACCACAAGGATCTTCCGTTAGACCGTTGTTCGAGATGAACCTCGACACCTTCACCTCCTTGTCCAAAATTAACGCTGGCATCTTTAGAGTGTTTCTATAGGGTTTGAATGTCGACACTGATAGCAAACCATTAATGTATTCAATTATCTCGTCTGCTGACACTTTCTTAAGACCCCCAGCTGCAAACATGACAGAGATAATTAAAACAATGTCGTTTTCATTAGGGGTTAAAACATTTGGTACAACTAAATGACTGCAATTGGAACCCGAAATTGGTAAATGCATCGAAATGAAAAAATTCTGAAGGTGCATTTCTATCTTACATATGAAACGTCATGTTTAATTGATTAAAAGATGCAATTTTTACGTAATTTAGCTAAAAGAAAAACAAACAAATTCTTTTTCGAAGAACTGGTAGGGATTGCACAGACGATATAAAGCAGATAATTTCTTACCATAAGAAGAAACACGTGAACGGGAAGACAAGAGATTCTTTTTATGGCCATTGCGAAACGGACCAAGCTTCTTCTGCGTCTTCCCTCGAAGTTTTCTTATAGAAATTAGCCGCCCTTCCTTCCAGAAATGGTGAAAGACCCTAAATCTGAGAGTCAGAACTTTTTCCTTAAATCGGACGAACCGCTTCCTCCTAAGAAATTTCTCTTCGACTGCGGATGATTCTCTTTCCAAAGAACAGATAGACTCAATAGAAAGATGTTTCGGCAATAACTGATTCAACTGATCAGTTGCTCGTTTAGCAGCGTCTCTATTGGAAGAGAAGATCGAGTCATGAGTATTATCTACATCACAATTCACATTTCTAGCACCAGCAAGATCCTCACAAGAAGTTCTAGAACCTTTCTCATCGACATGCACATCATCAGGCCTGACAGGTTCATTCTCAACAACAGTTTTACCACATGTATCGGTCTGCAAAGGATTAAGCCTAATACCACATTTTGAGCTATTAACGAGTCCTTCACATTCTTCTAACTGCTCGTCTCCTCGTTGCAAGCGGGACGCAGAAGGGCAGCGAATTCCGGGTTCGGCTATCAACGAGTCAAGTTCAGTTTCGAGAGACTCTATCTCGGATTCTGTCATTTCCAGTGCCTTTAACATGTCAACCTTCCAAACCAACAACTTATTCATTGAGGTGGTTCGCCCATATCCCGTTTCTGGATCATTGGATTGTAGCAATTCTTCTATCAAAGAGCTCACGTTGGCAATTGACCCAAGATCCAAATTTTCTAAGTTCAAAGCTGGAGTGGTGTAGTGAATCTGGGAGACGATATTAGGTGAGCAGCTCAAAACGATTCTATCACAACCCGTATTTGCTTCCTTCGAATACACTTTCTCCTCAACGCCTGTTATATTAACAGATGTCACTGAAGATTACAAGAAACTACAGGGAAGAGCAAGTATTGTAATTGGCGATGCATATGTTATCAACCTCAGTTCCATGGCATAAATCATTACACAAATTCATTAAACGAGGAACTTCATACTTGATACAAGGCTAAAACATAAAGAACATATAAGTACACCAATGGAGACTGCAAACGAGCTAGGTATTAACAAAAACAGAGACCCTGCTAAAATTTGGTGATATATGACCATAAACAGGGAGGCATTAATTTGTGACGATTTCAGAAGAACAAATGGAAGACAAAAAAAACAGGGAAAGCAGCAACTTAAATACGACAGATAGCCAAGCAGAATTCATACACCCGATGAAAACAAGCTTAGGTAGAGTTCTGGCAAAGAAATCAATGGCGGATCCGGAATTTATGATGGGTGCGCTAAAATGAAAATGTAAAATACAGGAAAAAGATATAATGTTAACTGAAGCCTCTAGAACAAAAAATCATCAATAATAGAACCTACATAAAATTTTGATTTTTTATATGAAGCAGACTTTGAACCAAAATAATTGATCTTGATTTGGGGTTTGAGATAATTTTACTTATATCTAGGATAGAGAGAACATGAACAATCAAATTAAATGGGGGTGGGATTAGCTCTAAAAATATGGACAACATAACAAAAACATCAAAAGTAATAGTATTTAAAAATGAAGCTCTACTAATTTTTCACCGGCTGGAGCCGGGTATAATATATATCCGCCTATGAAAGAAATGCTTGAAAAGAGATCCTTACATGATATTTCACATCAATTTAATTTTGTTCTGTTCTACATTTGGCACATTAGCTAAAGCTAACAACAAACATATCGTCAATTGCTCTAGTTCACTGCTATTGCATCCCACATTAGCAGAATCATATTATAGGAATCAAGCAATGAAGGTAAGCAAACACTACATAAGTAAGAAACATAGAAGGTGGGATACTCATTAATGAACGACGCATTACCAAGTGAAGAAGTACAAGCAACTGAAGATGGAGTGCCGGGCGAAGCACAATCTGACAAACGACTCTTCTCAGGCAGGCTTACAGATCGAGACAGCGTAGTTTCTGTACAAGTTACACTACGAACAAGTTCATTTGTGGATGCACCATTTTCAGGGCCTTCAACTTCCTTCTTCTCTAACTTTGCCAGCCCTTGACCCCATCCAAGACGCGGTTTTTTTCTGGATCCAGTCTCCTCATATTGGGCTGGGTAAATGGATCCATAATCAGGAAGAGGCCGAGCATTCTTTGGCAGCACCTCGGCAGGGCCCACTTCTACACTCTTTGAGCTACTCGGATGACTGAAATAGTTACCCCTTGAAGGAGCACTCGGTGACTTAGAAGGTCCCCAAGAGCGAGCTTTCCAGTCTTTCCTAGTGAAAGAACCCCTATTTTCCCTATTATTCCTGAAATACCCTCCATCGCCACGAGCCCCAAAGGATCGAAAATTTTCATCTTCCATGGCTCTGTCAGCATAGCGAGAACCCAAACGTTGGTATCCTTCATCAGAATACATGTGCCGACCACCATGGTTGTCGTTGCCTACACCAAAGGAAACTTAAACCCCACAAAAGAAAGGCAGATAGATACAAAAGAATCAGCAGCAGCAAAAAACATCTTATGTTTAAACAAGTGTTCTTTCCTAGTGATATTACTGCATTTTTTCCATAATCATCAACACAGACAAGCATCTATACATATCAATGTTCTAAAAGATGCCAAGTGCTAGTCGTGCGGCAAAGTGGGGTCGAAGAGGGAGAAAAACATAGGCGGTTGAGGACGCTCTAGGGTCCAGGGGACGGCCGGAGCTAGAGGGGGACTTTTAGAATAGAGACACACAATACAACACCATCAACAGTTCACAAGATGTCCTTTTAACATCAGATCTGTCCCCAAAGCCACAAGAAGATATACTCCACAACAAAAAATTGTGGGTTAAACCAGTCCCCATATGTCCAATTTCAGAGTTTATGCAGAAACTAATGCCGGCAAACGTATATCCTCTTGGACTAACTACTAACCACGCTTTCAAACCCATAAATCAAGAACTTGCTAAGGAAAAGACTTAATTAAATAGACCCACATAACAATTTTCATCGCTCGAAACTTCTTCTTTCACCTTGTAATAAAAAGGGGGAAAAAGATTCTGTTATTATTTACTCACCAGGAGGTAGAAGGCGGGGGGAGCGGATATCAGAATACCACCGCTGCTGCTGCCGCTGCTGATAATAGGGCTGCGGCGGCGGCGCGTTTGGGTGGTGGTGCTGCTTCCGCCATCTGTACGGCCCGTCGCCGGCAAGGCGTGGTTCAGACCCGGGTAGGTCTTGCTTCCGATCCCAAGACAACGGCTCCGGCGGCATGAAATAGAGCTAATTCTATACTCCTTGTGCTGCCGCGGCTTCTATTGCGCCGCCTCCATCCAAACAATTCCTTCTACTGTGACGCCGGTGCGATTACCCCTTTTTCTGCTGGTTCACGGCGGAGGTGGGGCGGAGTGGGCCGCGGAGAGCTAGTGAAAGGTGAGGGTAAGATGATAATACGAGACAAAAGGGAGAGAGAGACAGAGAGAGAATTCGTCTCCGTCGCCTTGTCCTTGTACTCTTATTTCTTTAGGTTTTTCTTTCCTTTTCTTTTTTCATTTTCTTGAAGAGATTTTTTCAGTTCTTTTTACTCGTTCCGCCCGGCTCAATTTTGCACATTTTACATTTGGATCGTCTCACTCAATTTTACACACTCTTAAAAATGAATTTTTTTATAATCTCCACCCTCAATCTCCAAATTTAAAAAAGTCAACCGAAAAATAAAAAAATATTTTTTTCTTAATATACGTGTCCAACCCTACGTGCAAAACTGAACGAGACGAAATGAATACACATTAATAAGGGTTAATTGCAGTAACTACACCAAACTATTAACGGTTCTGCACATAAATCACTAAACTTTTTATTGTAGCATCAATAATTATAAACTATATGTGTTTGACAGATAAACCACCAAACATATTTTCCGATCATTTTTTGTCGGAATTCCCTACGTGACTTCTACGTGATAAACTTTAATGATTTTTTTTTGTACAAACAACATTTTTAGTATGTCAAAAAAATTCTTGCACATATTTCTTTTTCGTAACAATCTTTTTGAATCGTTAATAGTTCTCTCTCCCAATATCTAGAACCTCCATTGTTGAAAATGACGACTTCTTTACCTACTAAAAAACATATTTGGGTAAAAAAAATCCTTAAATCCCTTCATTTTTTAGGAAGTTCTATCACATATTAATATCAGTATGTCTAATTATATAATACCTCCGTTTTTTTTAGTTGTCATTCTAACGTTGGACAAGAAAATTAAGGAACATGAGGAGTAGACAAATAAGTCATCAACTAATTTCCTTAAATCCCTTCATTTTTTTCTCATTTCCTTATTTTTATCAACACTTTCCATAATTATAAGGTTAATCTTAAAAAATTCAAATACTCTAAATTGTGTTTTGTTGTTAAATTATAGTAAATTCTGAAATAATTTTCGATCACTTGAATCGGATCAACAAGTAAATCAAAATGGCCCAATAAAATGATGAACAGAGAAAAGGCCCAAAATTGGCCCATAAAAGAAACTAGACGCGAGGCCCAATTGTAGTATATGGGCCACAATTTGGGCCCTGGACGAAGAAACGGACAGCAGGCATGGAAAGGCCCAATGGAAAAGCCCAAATAGGGGCTGACTAGATTTGCTCCCTAATTGGGCCATGAAAGCCCAATGGGCCTTGTGCATTGGAATAGGCCGAAGTGGGCCTAGCTGACTTAGGATGAAACAAAGCCCATGTGGGCTTATAAAAGGGAATTTCGAGAACCGTTCTTCGAACTTGGTTTGGTTTTATTCGGGTTGTAAAAATTGCTAGACTCTAATTAGGCGGTGAAATAGAGTCTAATGACTAGTTGGGATCAAGACGAAGCTAATCGGAATGTAGACTAGTCGGATCAAGACGAAGCTAATCGAATATAGACAACACTAGACGGGTCAGGATCAAGACGAAGCTAATCGAAATATAGACATGACTAGGCGGCGATCAAGGCGGAGGTAATCGGAACGTAGACAAGACTTGATCTAATCAGAATGTAGACATGATTAGGCGGGGATTAAGGCGGAGCTAATCGGAATGTAGACATGACTAGGCGGGGAGTAATCGAGAAATAAACGTAAGCGGTTAATAAGAGTCTAACTCCGAAACGAGGATTAATCAAAGTTAGTTGGGGAATTTTGCAAGAAGAGATTTTATTTCATTGCTCGTTTGATTCATGATATTTCATCTTTATCAGATTTTAGATATTAATTATGACTATATGTAGCTAGTTTCTTTTTATCAATTTGAAGGGATGTTGAATCCTACTCGTATTTTTACATTAATTTCCGTAGTTGTGCTTTGAATTCTATCCGAGGGTTTATTTGTATTACATGATCGCTTGATTTATGATATTTTGATTTCCTGATTTGATAGAGCCCGTCGGATTAGGTTATTGAATAGAATTGTAATCCGTAATTGTTGCAGTTTTATAATCATAAGTAGCTTTTAACGATTAATTCGTTAGGGTAATACAAATCTAGGTCATCCGAATCGAGTCTGTGTATTTGAAGTCTAGCATTACATATTGTCCTAGTTATTAATCCGTTTATTGAATTAAACCTAGACAGCTTATTTTAGGTTGTTTAATGAAATAACGTTGGCTAAAGAAAATACCCCATGAAATCACCTGTTACACTTTGGTGTTACATCTTGTGTTTCACTCATTCACTAACCGACACGTGTATGGTATGATGTCACAAATTAACATGTGTCACCTAATGAATTGAGTGTAACAGAGGATGAAACATCTACAGTAACAGAGAATCCGAATTGAGAAAATATACTATCAGCAACTCCATAGACAATACGACTCAATTAATTCAATTCTCAATAAATTGAATTAAGTGATAGGTGAACAGTTATTTGGACCTAATGTTTGTAAATTATGTGAAAATGACTGTAAAATTATTTATATACTACTTCCTCCGTCCCAGCTAACTTTTTCTACTTTCCATTTCGGTCCGTCCCACTTAACTTTTCACACCCTTAAAAATGAAATTTCTCTCACAATCTCTACCCTCGAAATCTTCACATTCAATCTCTAAAGAACAAATAAAATCTGTTTTCTTTTAACCTCTGTGTCCGATCAACTGTGAAAAGTTAGCCGGGACGGAGAGTAGTATATATTTTTGTCTTTACTTATAGCTTTTATTTTATGATATAATTTTACAAATTAGTTGAAAGCGTCCTAGTTAAACGCTGTCGGCATTGTCGTTTTGTGGTCCCAACAAATTCACAAAAATATCTGCCACACTCAAATAAAAGGTTAGGCCTATAAGATTTTTAAATTCCTTAGAATAAATAATCATATGGGATTACTCGTTCATTTTGATTTTTATGTTTTATCATATTTACTAATCGACGTATGTATTGAATGATATCATAAAATAATATGTGTCGTGTATTAAATTATAATAAAAGATAAAACACCTATTATAACAAAAAAATCGAATTAATATGTATCGTGTATTGAATGATTAACATAAGATTACCTTTAGGCTTTAGGTTGGCTAGTTTCACGCCGGTCTGTTTCTGGAAGCAAGGTGGCTGATTTTATCACTCTGTGTTAGGTGA
The DNA here is from genome assembly GCA_958295605.1 of Ajuga chamaepitys. NCBI lineage: Eukaryota > Viridiplantae > Streptophyta > Magnoliopsida > Lamiales > Lamiaceae > Ajuga > Ajuga chamaepitys. The sequence goes on from OY282495.1 coordinate 86,794,770, forward strand.
GATGAATATCGACTTCGTTAGGTTTTTTGTCATTTGAAGTTGTGACAATTATGGATATTCCATTAAATGCTCATAGTGGTGTGGATAGGCAGTTTTGGAAGTATGATTCTAACGGTACTTTCATGGTGAAAAGTGCTTATCGGTTAGCGGTGGGAGGCTTTGAGTCGACATCATTATCCAGTTCAGTGCAAAGAATTGGTGAAAGTTCTTGTGGGGTTATCCCTCTTGTGTAAGGTTTTGTGGGAGGCTTCGCACAATTTTTTAGCATTTTCAAGTAATCTATTTGATCGGCATGTGCCTATTGATTCATTATGTGCTACGTGTTTTCATCGATTGGAACGACGACGTATGTCTATTTTTTTTCCCATTGGTGAAAAGGTTTTGGAAAGAGAGATGTTTTTTCTTTGAAATCATCGACGTTTGGTATTTTTGAGGAGTGTGTTTGGATGGTGTATAAGTTGTTTGGAGATTAGTCATTTTGTCTCTTTGTCATTGCGGTATGGGCGATGTGAGGCGATATTGCAAATATAAACATGAGGAGGCCAGGATGTGGACGCTCTTTGTGGTGGTGGGTGGAGGACTTCCTTCGTACTTATAGGCGAGCCAATGACTCTTTAAGGGTGGCTGGTGTTTGAGTGGTGGACGACGCCAATAAATGCGTCCGAATGGAGATGAATTATGGCTTGATGTTTATGCAAGATATGATGAAGCTCGTAATAGCTACGATGTTGTACTTTGGGATCATGAGGGAGGTTAGGTTTGGAGTGGGGTCTCATCAGGTGCGACATTCGGGTTGGCAGGGAAATTATTGGCCGTTGAAAGTGTTGCATGGAGTGCGACTTTTAGTCGATTCAGGTCTTTTTCTGATTTATTGCTTGTTGTTTATGAAGTCACGAAGCAGGAATCAACTTTTATATAATGGTTTATGGTGGAGGATATTTAAAGATTTCTTAAGTCTAAGTGTTTTTTAGTCTTGAGCATATTTCTCGTCATTGTAATATGGTAGCACATAGGTTAGCTCGGTTTTCTTTTTCCATTGGCCAATTCGCTTGTATGGATGTGTTCCGATTTTTCAGTCTGAATTAAGAGTCTTGTACTTAACGATTTGCATTGAAGTATGAAATTATCTTTCAAAAAAAAAAATTATACTTAGCATATCTAAATTACTACTTTTTAAATAAATTTCCTTGTAGCGATATTAATTTTATAGAATCATAGGTCGAACTGACAAAAACAACCTAGCTCAACCCGCCTGAAATATAGTATTGGCCTGCTAGACAGGACCCTACCGAATCCGACCGTTCAAATTACCACCTTTAAAGTAGATTGAATAACTCAACGAGTCAAGATTTCTTTTACGGATCGGGTTACGAGTTTAACAATGTGGGCCCATTTCCACCACCTAACCTCCGGTTAAACCTAATGAGGTGAACTCTTTGTCTCTTCCGTTGACTGCTCCTCTGTTCTGTACTCTCAGTACCATACGTCCAATCACAATCCTTCATCAAATTCAACTATTTCCAACTGAATTTGCTCACATCCCATTAACTTTTCTGCGAAATTACATGTAGGAATTGAGCAATTTCTTTCTTTCTGTGATTGTTTAATTCATGGGTCATTTTCCTTGTTTTTATAAGGGAACATGACGCATGTGGAGTGCAGCAGAAACCCAAAACTAGCTGACTTATCTCTACCATTTTTTTTTTGAAATAAATATTCTATCTTGAATCTGAGAATATTTTAGGGATTTGTGATGATGAGATTTTGTCTTCTTTATAATATATTATTATATCTGTTCACTGATTGAGCTATTACTATAAATGCCAGCCGTTGTTTCATTGAACAGATTCCAGTTTAGATTGAAACCCAGAATCCCTATTGGTGTTTGTGATTCTGGGTTTTATTCTTTTTGCATAGATAACTGTTCTTTTTGATTGGGTAAAATTTTAGATTGAAACCTTTGTGATTCTGGGTTTTATTCTTTTTTGCATAAAAAAATTGATCTTTTTTATTTGGGTAATTTTTAGATTGAAACCCAGAATCCCAATTGGTGTTTGTGATTCTGGGGTTTATTCTTTTTTGCATAAAAATTGATCTTTTTATATCAGTTTGATTTGATTAATGGGGTATAAATTGCAGCCAATCATTTGTGTCTTTTGCCTCTTGCTGTTGAATTCTTTTCTGGGTATTTGTTACTCTCTCTCTAGTGTAGATCAGGAAAAAGATAGGGTTAGTTATCTGCCGGGGCAGCCCGAAAATGTTGTCTTTGATCAGTATTCGGGTTATGTGACTGTAAATGAGAAGGCTGGTAGAGCACTGTTTTACTGGTTAACTGAGGCACCTAAAGATAGAGCGCCCGAATCGAGGCCTCTTGTTTTGTGGCTAAATGGTGGGCCCGGTTGCTCTTCGGTAGCTTATGGAGCTGCCGAAGAGATCGGCCCCTTCCGGATAAATGCCGGTGGGAAAACCCTTTATCTCAATCCTTATGCTTGGAACAAATGTATGTTAGTGATTTGAGTTGTTTTGGTTTCTTGTTATGCACATTGTGTGTTTTCTGATTGTTGTGATGTTTTGTTGTTGCAGTGGCAAATTTGCTCTTCCTGGAGTCGCCAGCTGGTGTTGGCTTTTCGTATTCGAATACTTCATCTGATTTGTATACTGTAGGTGACCAAAGAACAGGTGCCTTTCTCAGAAAATCGGATCTTGATTCTTGAAATCTGTTGTTGTTGTTTCATATATGATCTATACTAAGAGGGTGTTTGCAATTGATTGTAGTTTTGAAAAAGTGATTTAAATTAAAATTTGTAAGAACATAAAAAGTAGGTCGCGTTTGATATAAAAGTGATATTTGTCAAAATTTGAAAAGTTACGGTGTTTGCAAAATAATAATTTTTTCTACAAATTATTAATAGGAAACTTGAAAATCACTTTCAATCAGTTTGAAGTAGCCATTTGAGAGCTTTGAAATCAGCTTAAAACTGATTATGACGATCATTGTTACCAAACAGCTCCAAAATCACTTTTCCAAACCAAAAGTGATTTTAAGCTAGTTTGCAAACACCGTCTAATTGTTTCTATTGATTAAACTGCTTCTTTCTTGATGCCTAATTCGTGAATGTTGTGAATTTTAGCTGAAGATGCATATGCATTTCTGATCAACTGGTTCGAGAGGTTTCCTCAGTACAAACATAGAGATTTTTACATTGCTGGCGAAAGTTATGCAGGTATATACAGTGTGGTCACCTAAATTTACTATTATGGTTAAGTAATTCGACGGTGAGGTGATAATCTTATTCCGGGATTGTGTTCATCTTTTCAGGGCATTATGTTCCTCAGCTATCCCAACTTGTATACGAAAGGAACAAGGGCGTTCAAAACCCCGTTATTAATTTCAAAGGATTCATGGTACATGTTAAGGCTTCGTACAAGTTAAAGTGTTAAACAAGTTCGTGTTTTGGAATCGTTGGCTTACTTTTCTTGTTTTCTAACATAGGTGGGAAATGCTGTTACTGACGATTACCACGACTATATTGGCACTTTCGAGTACTGGTGGACTCATGGTTTAATTTCTGATTCAACTTATAAAGTTCTTCGAACAGCTTGTGACTTGGGATCTGCTACCCATCCTTCAAGTGACTGCGTGAAATCACTTAATCTAGCCGATAAGGAGATGGGTAATATCGACCCGTATAGCATCTATACTCTCCCCTGCAATAGCACTTCTTCGCTTAGACGCCGATTGAGGGGTCATTATGTAAGTCTTGAATCTTGATATAACTTTCTATCGCACAAAATTGCTTGGAGTAGAATCACGAGGCAACACATTAATCTTGTTCATTGTTTTAAAAATTTATTTATGTGAAAATGCCTACTTTTGACAGCACTATAGATAGCTGATGAGTTTTATTTATGTGAAATTCATTCTTTTGGTAAACAACATCATCTTAATAGCTTTCGATAGCGTTCGATCATCCTATATGCTTCATGGTAGAAGTTATATTTGTTAATGTCTTAATGATGCATGTGCTGAAAAATATGCTTTCATTTTCCAAATTCCCATCTTCTAGCAAAATTAAACAAATACCTACTTCGATCCCACCCGATGGGCCGTGATCCGGCCCAACAATCTTAGTGTATTTTAGGACATTGTCCCGGCGGGCAGCCTAGAATCGCCACCTCTATATATATCATGCTAGCTTGAAATAGTTCTTCTGGCCCTGGCGAGAAACTTGGGTTGTAGTATTCTCCACTTTTCTTTGAATAATTGATCAATTATAAAAGATTTCTTGCATCGTCGTATCTGAAAGTCGAAAAACATCTATTTCTCGAACAGCCATGGATGTCTAGAGCATATGATCCATGCACTGAAAGGTACTCTCAAATCTACTTCAATCTTCCGGAAGTTCAGAATGCACTCCATGCCAACGTCACCAGGATTTCTTATCCGTGGCAATCATGCAGGTACCGTTAACACCGCTTCTCTCTCTCAATCAATTGCATGTTGACATTTTCTGAGCAGAGTTTCATGCTTTGCACTTTGCAGCGATGTAGTTGGGAATTACTGGGCGGATTCTCCTCTATCGATGCTTCCGATTTATCAAGAACTAATAGCAGCTGGCCTCAGGATATGGGTATTTAGGTATGAATATTCCGTTTTCAGAACACAACTCCTAACGGGAATCACATTTTCTAGATTTGAACTTCTTTCTTGGCTTAACGACTCTATGTTACTTTCATCCGTTATCACCGATTACTGGTGATTCAGTGTAACCTAAAGAGAACATCTTCTGATAACTTTTGCTTTCTGTAATCCTGCACTAGACAAGAAATATTAAGTTGGTTATGTATTTTCTTCACGAATAAGGTTATGATTTGTTTTTCATATATGAATCGTGTTTCTTTCAGTGGTGATACTGATTCAGTGGTACCCGTCACTGCAACTCGCTACTCAATCGATGCTTTGAAGCTTCCAACTGTATCCAAGTGGCACCCTTGGTACGACAATGGAAAGGTATGTCGGTAGAACCAAACCAAACTGTAATAATTTCGTCGTTTCGTTCATTCTAGAGTAACAGTTGTGTAAGACTGTCTTTTGTATGACGGGAGTCACTTTTATCACAAAAAACTTTTTCAATTTTTTTTGTTTTCGTATAAAAGTTAGCTCTCAAAATAACACATTTTGCATCAAAAGTAACATTCATATTACGGAAACAGATCCGTAAGACGGGCTTATTTAAGTGTTTGCCTTCTTTCTATGGCATACACCAGTGGTGGCAATTAGGGACCGGCCCAAAAGGCTTGATGGCCTCAGTTTTCGAGCCAGGCCGATATCCTACTTGTTGAAAACACAGGATATGGGTCAACCTGCCCCGATTTGCCACCTCTGAAATACTTCTACTGCTCGTAAATCCCACAAACCCGTTGAACTTTCAACGAAACACACGCTAAAAAGTAGTATTTTTGTTTTTATTTTTAAATAAACGAATAGGTTGGTGGATGGAGCCAAGTATACAAAGGGTTGACACTAGTGACAGTAACCGGAGCAGGGCATGAAGTGCCACTACATCGCCCCCGACAAGCGTTTATCCTTTTCAGATCGTTTTTAGACAACAAGCCGATGCCCAGCTGAATCCCATTGCCAAGACAACTAGGTCGTCTTCTTATTCGTGCTGGAAAGAGAGGAATAAGTACATCCTATTCTTTTCGAATTTATACGTGCTTCTGATGGTCGAATATATGTATTTTTTGATCGTTATTGTAGATCAAATTCACGTCATATTTCTGTAATTTGATGATACGATCTACCAAGTGTATAGTTTGATCATGTAAAAGTGTTGTTTGTAGTAGAGTTGCATTCTCTGCAACATTTTCCAGCTGTAATCGAGATAAAGATTCAATCTGTTTTATAACTACTTTCTGATACTGCTTTTAACTCGTCTGGCCAATGTCATACGTTGGGCAGAGCAGATTGGTCCGTAATTCTATTGGATCGAAAATTGGAGAGTTTAGCCCAGCTCATCGCCTTAAAATAGTTTGCCAGGCTGCCCCGTAGACTGTTGGATCATTAGCCCATTAGGTCGGAAGTGTACTTGAACTTGACTAACTCGATTTTGATATTTGACTTCGAACTAGCTAGATTCGATGGTAAACTTGAGCTTAATCGACTCAACTAAGTTACTTGTAAATACAATGATACACTAAAATTTGTTGGGTCATTGGTTCTTCGAGCGAGTCATGTTCATTTTTACGATTCAGCTCATCGAAATAGGGGATCGAACTGATTTTGCTACCCACTTGCACCTCAAGAATGTTAATCCATAGAGATGAAACCACTAGTAGGAATAATCTAGTGGAATCCAGTTGATATTAACTCAGATTGAGTTTAATAATTTGATCACGTTGCATATAATTACTCTAAGGATGTGTTATTGCTCGGCCAAATTTGACTGAGGGAGTTAATGAGTGTACTTTTTCGGGATTTAGGCCCCTAAATTTACTGAGTCAAGCCTTAAGTAAGCATATCCTAAAACTTCTCTGGGAAATAAAATAAAATAAAATTATAGTCTAAAACATGTTCTAATTGAATTTAAGGCTAAAAATTATACTCCTCCATCCCGGCCTAATTTGTCTACTTTTCTTTTTGGTTTGTCCCAACTTAACTTGTCAGCCCATAATTGACAAATTTATCTCACAATATCCATCCTCAAAATTTTCACCCTCAGTCTCTTACCTTTAAAAAAAATTAAAGATTCCACAAAATCTGTTTTTTCTTAACTTCTGTGCCCGATCAAAGTAGACAAAGTAGACAAATTAAGCCGGGACGGAGGTAGTATATAACTAGATATTTAACTCAATTGACAACTGTTAGTCCTGTTTTATTCTAGTTTACGTTTTATAAGGCGAATATAATGGTATATCACTTCAGACCTAAGCAAGAGATACATTTCTTCATTATAAAATTTGCATGATAAACTAAGTAGTTTTTTTTTATACTAGTTGCACGGATTTTAGATGCGTGTAATTTGAGTTGCGAACAATAGGGATGGCAAAATCTTCTCGAGAATCTATTCTCGTTGGGACCCGATGTTATTGGATAGGGGATTCCTCGATGATAGGGGAAGTGGGAGCAAGGATGAGGAATCCCCGCTTTAGAAAGACGGGGATGGTATGGGATGGGATCAATGCTCCCCGTCTTCGTCCCCTCCCCGCTTCATTGAACGAAAATTTTCATATACTAACTCTTAATTATTTATTTTAGCACTTGTCATTTTGTAATAAAATCGTATAAAAAATAAGAAAGTTTGAGCTAAAAAAAAATGTGTGGGGCACCTAACTCCCGGGGGACCCATTCCTCGAACAGGGAATCTCCCTCCCGACCCAGATTTTCTAAGTGGGGAATTTTGCGAAGATGGTATTTGGGATGTGAAATCGAGATGGGGATAGGATGCTCAATACTAGCCCCGAACCCACCTATTGCCACCCTTAACGAACAGAGCTATTGACTTTTGAGCAAATTTTCATGAAAAAGTATAGTGTTTATGCTGAAATGTTTTACTATTTCTTAAATAAAGTTATTATAATAAAAAGTAATATATTTCTTCAAAAGATACGATACTTTTTTCGATGAATAGTGATATATTCTTAGGAGACGCTCTTCACAGCCTCTAAATTTGCAAGCGACTTGAATCGCACGAATTTAAGATTCGTAAATGCAAATAGTTTAGGATTTTTTTGATTAGATAATTAACACTACACCACATGCCACGTTGGAAATGTTGACTTTGAGGAAAATATTCCACAATTAATACGTAAAATAAAAAATAAAAAATAAGTCAAACTTGTTATAGCTAGTCATAAATTCACAAAGATATTGGGATCTATTATTATTGCATGCAGATATTAAAATAAAATTCAATCATACATGACTTTGGAAGAGGTTTAATAAATTTCGAGATTTGTGCAAATTAAATAGTTTGACTTTTCCTATTAAATTAAATAATTGGATGTTGACCACAAAAATGAGTCCAGGGCCGAACTGTACTTGTTATGTTTGGGCTGATTTTATGTTTTGGGTCTATTTTAAGATTCAGTCGGCTAAGAGCTATGAATAATCCTATTACTTGATCCATAATTATTTTATAATCTGTAAGCATCCTGATCATAATACAGCTCTATACATAGCGTCTAGATGTCGTAGTTCTAACCTTCCCCAACCCAACTTTCAATTTAGATTAAGGTTTCCCACTCTTGCTTTTCTAAATAAATTAAGTAGTAAAATAAGAAAAAAAAAATCATATTTTTTTTCTCTAAATAATCAAGGAAGTTTGCTACATTTGCTTTGAAGCTTACATGTTCACCAAAAATTGCTTTACACAATTATAGTGTATTGAATCTTAGACCTAATATAGTACATGCATCATGCATGCTCAAATACATATTTTGTGTACCCATCATTGTTTTAAAAGTTCTTAGTCTAATTCTAATTAAGATCTGCATATGCACTAAACTGTCATCGACCGTCTACATTTTTCCTTACTTCTCTCCCCCACTTAGTCTGCCCTAATCCCGTCAAATCACGTTTACGACCCGACTAGGCCCTAGGTGTCCCACTATTGCCTAACGTCACTTATGAATTTCTTGATCCCTTTGTTGGGGTGAGGAAAAATATCGAAGCACCGCACATATCGTATCGAAAAATTACAGAAAATACCAAAATTTTCGGTACGATAACGGTGTGATAATCTAAAAGTTTCGGTATTTCGGTATATATCGAAATACCGAAAAAAGTTAGATATTTGCGGTATATATTGGTATACCGAATTTTTTTCGATATTTTGGTATCGGTATTTCAGTATACCAAATTCCTAATTGTATACCGTAAATTTTCAGTATACCAAAATCAACGGTATGGATCGGTATATATCGATACCGATACAAATTCAGTATATCGAATTTTCAGTACGGTATCGGTATTTACTGATATCATCCACACCTACACATCTATCTATTTTATTTCATGTTTCCTCAAATCTATTTTGGATCACAATAGATGCATGGGATCAAGATTTGCTTGCTAATGAACAATCAATGCTCACATGTAAAAGCCCAATATTTCAACCTATTTAATTGCCACATTCTTAACTTGTACTCTACAACTTACAACCTATGATAAAATTCTTTAAAATTGTCCTAAAACCATGCACAAGATTAAACCTAAGTAACCTACAATGAGAGGACTTTCCCTTTGCTCTACTCTCCTCGGTTCGATTTCCGGTCCGGTTTTCGTCGCCTTAATATTGTGCCTATCTCAAGTTGCCACCTCAGCAGAGCTTAGACACCCTAAACAACAAGAGAGGGATAGGATCATCAAACTCCCCGGACAACCACCAAATATCAAATTTTCACAGTATTCGGGTTATGTCACGGTTGACGAAAAGGCGGGTCGGGCCCTATTCTATTGGTTTATAGAGGCTAACAAGAGGCCCGAATCAAAGCCACTTGTTTTGTGGCTCAATGGTGGGCCGGGCTGCTCTTCCATAGCTTACGGTGCATCGGAGGAAGTCGGCCCGTTTCGTGTCCGCCCCGACGGTCAAACGCTGTCGTTGAGTCCTCATTCTTGGAACAAAGGTATAGTAAAATATTAGAGACGGAGCCAGAATTTTATATTTCGAAATGGATAGTATTTTTGATTGAATTTTTTTTTATGCAGATGCAAATTTGCTATTTCTTGATTCACCAGCTGGGGTTGGTTTCTCATATTCAAATACTTCATCGGATCTAATAACTGGTGACCAAAGAACAGGTCTTGATATTTTACATTTTTTTATACTACCTCCGTTTTTTTTATAGACGTTCTTTTAGATTTTATGCTTTATCTATAAATAATTGTTCTTTTATCTTTATATCCATATTTTTTCCAATACTGCCCGTATAATTATTTCTAAATATTCTCTAATTATCTAACATACGATATCCATATAATCTAATTGAGGGTTTATTTGTCTATTATCCATGCTTCTTAATTTTCTTATCTAAACCTAAAAAGACATCTAAAAAAAACGAAGGTAGTATTTAATTATATTGCATCAATGTATCGTATCACTAAAAATAAAATTAAAATAACAAAAAATTCGAGGAAAATCTGTAATTTATTAATAAGAAATAATGATTTAGAATGCGTATTTATAGTACTTATGGACATAATAAGAGTTCTATCGCCTATAAAATACTTTAATCGTGTTTATCCTAATCTAAGTAGGGACATGAGCCCATGTTCCCTACAAAAGGAAATCTACACTTTTGACCTATTTTTCGAGACTAGGCCCAATGCGCATAAAGCAAGTGCAAAATTGGACGTACACATCATATTTCTTCGTAAAAGAATTAAGACAATTATGTGTTTTTTTTTTTTTTTTTTTAATTCCAAATTTTCAGGTAAGGATGCTTATAAATTTCTTACAAGGTGGTTTGAAAGGTTCCCTCAGTTCAAGTACAGACCATTCTACATTGCTGGTGAAAGCTATGCAGGTAATTAAATTTATAAGCCAAATTTCGAGATCGATTACAATCAGGGACGAAGCCAGGATTTTATAAGGAGGGGGTCGAAATAACATTTTTGAACTATATATAAACGTTTTTGGGAATTTAAGGGTGGCGAAATCATTTTTTAACTAAAATTATCTTGTATATGTATAGATAAAGTACGTTGAGACGAAGTTGGATAGCTCATGTGGCAGAGCATCTACTACCTAGGCCTTTGATCCTGGGTTCGAGTCACCGTGAGGAGAGAGGAGAATTTTTTCTTTATTCCTAGATTATGAGAAAAAAAATTATAGATAAAGTACGTTGATCGGAAAATTTGAGAGGGACGTACGGCCGCCGCTGTCAGCCCCCTCGACTCCGTCTCTGATTACAATTTCCTTTATATGTAGGTCATTACATTCCCCAGCTATCAAAAATCATTGTTGATCGCAATAAAGGCGTCAATAACCCAGTCATCAACTTCAAAGGTTTCTTGGTAAGCGATTTAGTTACACGATAACGATATTTTCGTCAATTATCATGCCAGAACACAATTTTTAACTATAACATATAAAATATCATAAATAGTACTATATTTTATCGAAGATTTCAGTATACTAAAAATTTCAAAAAATTTTAATTGAGTAATACTTGTGTGCATGTGATATACAATAAACTTATTGTACATCACTACAATTTAACACATGAACTCCAAAAAATCGCTGAAATATGATTTATAAAAAAATCATGTCCGCGAACCGCGCCTTTTTTTAAAAAAGAAATTATACTGCAAGAACACAATAAGTCTACTCTAAATACAAAATAACTATACTATAAGAACACGATAAGTCTACTGTAAGAACATAATAAGTCTACTCTAAACACAAAATTACTAGAACATAACAAGTCCACTGTAATAACCAAAAAAAAAAAAAAAAACCGATGCGGCTCACGCGAGACCCGTGCGCAATTTTGGATCCGGATGTAAATTAAGTACTATTGTGCATCATATGCACTCAAGTTTTTGTCTTTTCTAATAGGATAAATACGGTAGCTCATATTTCGATATTTTTGTTGCAGCTTGGAAATCCGTTAATCGACGACGTATATGACAACATCGGGACGTTTGAGTTCTGGTGGAACCATGGTTTGATCGCTGATGAAACCTACAGTGCACTCAACGAGTCATGCCCATTTGACTCGTTCCTGTTCCCAACAAATGATTGTTATTCGGCTCTTTCAAATGCTTATTCCGAGTTTGGCAATATCAATCCCTATGCCATTTATGATCCTCCTTGTGATGAACTTGGAACTAATTTGAAAAAAATTCCCTTGGTAAGATCTACTTATTTGATTAATACTACTTTCTCCGTCCCAAACGAACTTGTATAGGGAGTCGGTACACATATTAAAGAAAAATTACTTCCTCCGTCCTAGCTTAACTTGCCTACTTGTCATTTCGGTATGTCCCAGCTTAACTTGTGACAAATTTCTCACACAATCTCCACCATCAATCTCCACCTTTGAAGAAGTCAAAGATTCCATAAAATCTGTTTTTTCTTAGTCTCCGTGCCCGGTCAACTAGGCAAGTTAGGTCGGGACGGAGGAAGTATCTTTTAGGGTTTTTTTTTAACTTTTCAAAGGTTGATTGAGGGTGGAGGTTGAGGGTAGAGATTTTCAGGTGAAGATTGTGTTATAACTTTTATTTTTAAGGGTGTGTAAGTTTGCTTCGGACGAACGAAAATGAAATGTGTACAAGTTCATTCGGGACAAAGGGAGTAGTATGCACATGCACCTCATATGATTGCATCAATTTTTTTATTTTTTTTTTTCTTATCATTGGCAATTACGTAGAAGTAACATCTTGATAAACAATATGACATAAAAACATATTAAAATTGACTATGGTCACAAATGCATTGAAAAAAAATGAAATTGTCACATTTGACAGGACCAAGTTAACTAGTTGTGGAACTGCCCATAAATTACGAGGACGAGTTTTACAATTTCATGTCTAGTCAATTTTGTTAGAAATAAATTTTCAGTCTAAATTCAATATAATTTTGTTTAAATATGAATAAATTGTATTGTGGTCTATTTTGTATTTTAATTTATGCTAAAATGTTTAAATGTTGCAGCCTTGGACATTTAGAGGAAATGATCAATGTATTGTGAAATACACAAAAGTGTACATGAATAAACCAGAGGTGCAAAAAGCTCTTCATGCAAACACTACTCGAATCACTCATCCTTGGGTTACTTGCAGGTACGTGTTCGTATTCGTATTCGTGTTCGTGTTCGTGTTCGTATGCGTGTGCATGTGCGTGAATATCTTTTTGTGTAATTAATAACACTTTTTAACTTAACAAGTTGATTTTTGTTTTTCCGAGAAAAATACTTTATTCAAAATAACACTTTTTAAGTTTTGATTAACTAAATAAACGTACATTTTTTGCAAATTATAGTTTTTTTACTTATACGACCTTGTTTATTTGTTAATTTGACTAATTATATCACATGTAACTTATTCGTGAAATTAGGTTTTTTCAATTTCCCTTTAATAATTAACAAACATTATCTTTTACGACAGACAAAATTTTTGAAACAAAACTCTCGAGTGTAATTTCTTCCCTGTGATGGTTAATGATCTTCTATTCTTGAATTTATAAATGATACTCTCATGTTTCATATTAATTATCGTTTAAAATATATATAATTTTTTTTTATTAATTGACGTTCTATATATTTTTCACTAATTTTACCAATTCTAATTTAACAGCGACGTTGTGAGAAGTGGGTGGACGGATTCACCAAAATCCATGCTCCCAATTTTTAGACAACTTATAGATGCCGGCCTCAGAATATGGGTATTTAGGTAATTTCATATTTCCTCCTTGAATCATTTTCTTTAATCCACACTTAAATAAAATAACATTGTTTCATTTCACCTCGACCCCTTCGATCCGATTGTGGGAATCAAATAACAAATTAGACCGAAGGGATCGGGAGAGAAAATGAAACAATGCCATTTCGTTTAAGTGGTAATTAAAGAAAAAACCCAATGTTTTTTCACATGTGTATCCGAGTCCAAGCTCAAGTTTCGAGTTCTCTATCAGTAATTGGAGCCTGAAACCGACCCATACTTTTTGAAATTTCACAGCGGGGACACTGATGCTGTATTACCACTCACTGCGACTCGTTATTCCATCAACGCTTTAAAATTAGAGGTCAATACAAGCTGGTATGCTTGGTATCACAAGGGAAAGGTGAGTACTCCCTCCATCCCATTTAGATTTGCACGGGGTAGGACAGGTTTATTAAAATTAAGGTCGCAATTGAACAGATCGAGCAAGCTCTCTTATTGAATTGCTTATTCCTTATTCAATGAGCATGCTAATGTGCCTTGGATGATCCACATCTCAGGGTCAGGCGAGATCGATGATATCGATGAGATTGATACTTAGGATCACTGGATGTTTAAAATGTAAAGTTGGCGGGTAGAAGTTTTGTATAAATGTATCGCCATGTCCCTCCCTTTCCTGCTAGGATTGGAAATCCTATATGTTTGAAAAACTGTTTTTTATTTTCTGGTTGACTTTTTCAAAGGTACAGATTTTAAGAGTGGAGATTGTAAGAGAATATTCTTTTTTTAAGAGTGTGCAAATTGATGTGGGACGTACAGAAAAGAAAAGTTTGCAAATTTGAGTGGGACGGAGGGTGTAATATATAATTTTTCATGGATTTTTTTCTAATTTTTATTTTTAATAAATAAATAACTAATTAAATACTCCCTCCGTCTCAGCTAACTTGTCTCAGTTGATCGGACACAGATGTTAAGAGAAATTAGATTTTGCTTTTTCTTTGACTTTTTTAAATGTGAAGATTGAGTGTGAAAATTTTGAGGGTGAAATTTGTGTGAGATTTTTTTCTTAAGGGTGTGAAAAATTAAGTGGGACGAATCAAAAGAGAAAGTGTGACGCTGGAAAGGAGGGAGTAATATTTTTTCAAAGTGTCTTTAGAATTTTTTCAATTTGATACATACGGGAGTGTTTTAGGCCTCAATTAATGTGGAGCTTGAACACAAAAAAATTAAAAATGCGCACTTTAGAGCACAGAAAAAACTCGTTGCAAATGATAATTGACTAAAGTATCGTAAAAACGTGCAGGTTGGTGGATGGAGCCAAGTTTACAATGGGCTGACATATGTAACAGTGAGAGGGGCTGGACATGAAGTTCCATTGACCAGGCCCAAACTTGCTTTGACTCTCTTTAGGCACTTTTTAACCAATCAAATCATGCCAAAATTACCTAACTAAAGTACGTTTTTTTTTTTTTTTTTTTTTTTTTTTTTTTTTGATTATGTGTCAAGATTGATTGTAATTGATGTTATTTTACTTTAGTCTCCCCAGTATATCCATCATGAACATATATTAATGTGTCTGCTGCTGATATATCAATATCTTATAAAAAGTAGTTATTTTTCGTATTTAAAATGAATGTATATGATTTTAAACATGCGTTGTAGACACGTCGAAAGGTGTGAAAAAGTTACTATTAAAAATGTGTGGAAGTCAAATTATTGTCTCTCTACTCGGTTCTTCTAGATGAGATATCTGAAGAATTACACCAAATGCATTATTATACTTGAAGAATTACAGAATACATTATTTACTACAGAGTAACACCGACACATGTGAATTTGTGTGCGAATGTGTACGTCCGAATGGGAAACATTTAGAGTGCATCTCCAAATGTAGCATGTAATAAACTCAGGACCCTTGTTTGAATCGATTACTACTTAATCTTACTTAAAAATAGAGGAAAATCAACTATAGATAGAAAATCGACAAGTTTTCTCGTCCAAACCACTATCTAAATCTAATCATGGTCTTTTTACGTATCTTTTAGTGAATTCTTTTAAAGTGGCAATAAAAAGATAAACTATGTACTTGTATGGCGTATTAAGAATCATGTGACTATGTAGTTATTTAGCCGTGGTTTTCAACGGTAATTTCAACGGTTTTTTAGTCGTCGAAAAAGCGGTCGTTGAAATTTTTATTTCAATAATAAAATTGTAATGAAAAAATGATTCCAACTATTAGAGATTTCATTGAAATTTGTCGTTGGAAATTTTTTTCCAATGACTTTTGTCGTTGGAATTATTTTCATCGATTCTTTTTGTTGTTTTAATTTTTTTCCAACAGCTATTCCAACGACTTTTGTCGTTGTAATTTCTGTTGGAAGATTCGAACGGTTTTTCTGCCGTTGAAAATTTTAAAATTCCAACGAATTTGTGTTCTATTTGGAATTTGACAGTTTTCTTGAATAATGTCACTAATTAACACGTGTCACGTATTAAAGATTGTTTAACAGAAGAAGCAACAGATAGCGTAACAGAAATCCGAATTGATTTAATCCTATCCAAATCATTCATTAATGATAATCAATAAATAATTGGTTTTGGGAAAGCCCAATAAATTAATTTCCTCAAATTTGGAAAAAATAAATAACATTTTACAAGTTTTTAATTAGCAATTATTGATCCAAATCAATCAGAATTCCTTATCCATATCGAAATGGTATTTATCGTAATGACCACTAAAACAGAAAACCATAGAGAAGGAAAATGAATTAATTCATTTCATCTGAAATAAACAATCTCGGGTACAGTTGTGCACGGAGCTTGGAGATTACCGAAAGTTCGAAACCGAACCAAAATTTGGATCAAATAAGTTCCGAATCGAAAAAATTCGTTGACAATTTGACTTCTTTTCTGAATCGATTATGTTTTCGGTACGAATTTGGATATACTCAATTTCCCGTACGAAAACCGTACTTAACCATATCGAATCATACTGCACTGTATTGAACTGAATAATCGAATAAACTAACAAACTATAAATTTAAAAATATATTATCCCTAAAAAATTAATTTAAATAAGTATTAAAAAATAAATTTTCATAGTTTTGCAGTTAGTTATATTTAACATCGATAATTGAAGAACCTTATATTTAATTATTATAAAATTTTAAAAAACACATGTTAGTAAGTTGGAAACAAATTTAACGCTAAACTAAATTAAAGATAAAAGAATCTCCAATTATCTAAACTGAACTGAACCGTTCCGTTAGATTCGAAATTCTGAATCGAATTGTCCCGAAAAAGAAATATAACTGTACCGTACCGTCCCTGTTTTTTAGGTTTGTAATGGATACTCATTTTTTAAATAATCGAAGTGTGATATAGATCTAAATATTTTCAAGTATCCGATCCACACTGTACCATGCACACCCCTAATCTCGAGCAAATCAAAAGAGAGAAAATTTATTTATTTCTCAAAATGACGACTAAAACAGAAAACCTGAATTAATTCATATATGACTTAAAATAGACAATATCCAGCAAATTAAATTACAGAAAAAGAAAAAAAATATTTTTTGATAATAATAGTATCTCTTTGAATTCCCATGATAACACATTGTAACTATAAATATTTGATCATTGAACAACAAAAATCACTCCCTCTCTCACTATAGTCTCAAAATGATGAATTCTTCAGTTTTTCTTCTCTTTTCACTACTCTCGATTTTCTCTACTCTTACCTTTTCGACCAATGTCTCGCACGACGGTAGGGCCCTTATACTCGATGGGCAACGCCGTATCCTCCTTTCCGGCTCTATTCACTATCCAAGAAGCACTCCTCAGGTAGTGAAATAGCATCCATGTTTAATTTTTCGAGTCATTTTACACTGTGACTAGCAGGGACGGACGCACGTTTACGTTGGGAGTGACCATGCCCCCTCAACTTTTTTCTTTGTTGTCCCCCCTCGACCATCCATTCTGTGTCCCTAATTGATCAGCCCGACCTAGATATAACATTCTGATGGGCTCGGGCAAGATCAAATAGCCTGAACTGCCACTTCTAAGTGTGATCAATTTTTTCGATAATAATATATTTTTTTATTTTTTAATAATTAATGTTATGAATTAGATGTGGCCTGATTTGATAAAGAAAGCAAAAGAAGGGGGCTTGGATGCAATAGAGACATATGTATTTTGGAATGCCCATGAACCAATGAGAAGACAGTATGATTTTAAGGGCAATTTGGACATTGTGAGATTTTTAAAGACAATTCAAGACGCAGGTCTTTATGCCTTTCTTCGTATCGGCCCTTATGTTTGTGCTGAATGGAATTACGGGTATATATATTTTCTTCTATTTCTTTCTTATTTTGAAAATATATATTTTCGAGAATATTGTTAATTTTTATGACTTTTACAGGGGTTTTCCGGTCTGGTTGCACAATATTCCCGGTATCCAATTCCGTACTATGAACAACGTATTCATGGTAAGTTTTTAAGTTTTGAAATAAAGAAGGAAAAATAATTTATTATTGATTTAATTGATTAATTGACTTAAATCCATTTTTTATTGAGATGTAAAATTTTGTAACATTGAGAATTGATTTTTAATTTTTTTAAACAAAGAAAAGGAAAATAATTCATTATTGATTTATTTGATTAAACTAGTAGTATCCCCGTGCGATGCACGATTTGTAAGTGTAAATGAATAAATTAATATTTTTATATAATTTTAATATAATAAAATATTACAATCAATAAATAATAAGATATGAAAAATTATATGTTAATGAAAAAAGAGTGCAGTGAAAGTTTTAAAAACTAAAATATATATTAGTGTGGATATTTATTTTTCGTAATATATGAATATCTCCAACATCCTTCCATAGAAGTCATGTTGATGATTAGGGCTGGAATTACAATATGCGGTTGATAGGGGATATATTTGTAATGTTAAAAATTTAATTACCGTCTTTATAAATAATTTTTCATTAATAATACCCAATAAATTTATTTAAAAAAGTTAATTTTAAGAAAATATTTTTTTTCGGCCCGGGCGGAATCAGCCCAAATAGCTTTATAATATTTATTTTAGGCTAATATATGGCAAGTTATTGACAATAATTATATTTTATATTGGGGTTGAATTTTATATATAAAAAATTATTATTTCCAAACTTAGTAATAAATTTTGGGGGGGAAAACTTCAAAGTTACTAATTTGGGCGGATTTTATTATTATATTAAGTATAGATGACTTAACTTTATTTGTTTTATTTTAGAACGAGATGCAAAATTTTACGACATTTATAGTCGATATGATGAAGCAAGAGAACCTATTTGCATCTCAAGGAGGCCCGATTATCTTGGCTCAGGTTCGAATTTAATTATATACTTCACGGTTTATTTTTGAGACGGCTTATGGAGTAATAAGTTTACGGATTTTTTTTTTTAGATCGAAAATGAATATGGTAACATTATGGAACCATATGGAGATGCTGGAAAAGCATATATAAATTGGTGTTCGAAAATGGCTCAATCCTTGAATATCGGAGTTCCATGGGTTATGTGTCAACAAAACAATGCTCCTCAACCAATGGTAATTTCTTCGTTTTTATTTTATAACATACTCCCTCCGATCCTAAATAGTGAGTGTTTTGTACGAGAAATTGAAAACCCTTAGACGAAAATTATAACTTATAGAATCACTCTTTCATTCTAAATCACCTTTTTTCTTTCTAAAAGATCTTTTTGTACTTATAATAAATTTTGGTTATATGAATTCCAAATCGTTCATTAATTGTTCATTTTCATGTTAATCCTTAATTAGAGACGGAGTCATTGGGGGGTTGGTAGCGACGGCCCGCCCCTCAAATTTTTCAGTGAAATTATTGTTTATATGCATATACAGTGTAATTGTAGTTAAATAATGAATTTCGCTCCCCTTAAATTCTAATTTTTTTTTATAAAATCCCAAAAAAATTATTTCGCCTCCCTCGTTATGAAATCTTGACTCCATCCCTACCCTGCCCTTAACTCATGTGTGTAGACATTCTCCATATCGACCAAATATCTTTAAACAATAAATGAGATATAGAGGCATAAAAGAAAAGTACAACAAAAATCTAATGTTTTAAATATTTATTTATTTATTTATATATATTTTTGGAAAATGACAGATAAACACTTGCAATGGCTTTTATTGTGATCAATTCACTCCCAACAATCCAAATAGCCCCAAGATGTGGACAGAAAATTGGACTGGATGGTAAGGTTTTTTTTTTTTTTTTTTTTTTTTTTTTTTTTTTTAATAATATTTATTTTTTCAACAAATTGATTTTTTTTTTTATATAATCTCATTATTTAATATTCTAAACTCAAAAATTAATTTTATAGGTTTAAGAGTTGGGGTGGTAAAAATCCACTAAGAACAGCTGAAGATCTTGCATTTGCTGTAGCACGTTTTTTTCAGCTTGGAGGCACTTTTAACAATTATTACATGGTAATTATTTAATATACGCGTCGAAACAAACGAGTAAATTAGACTGAAACGAAGAGAGTATTTGCTTCTTTCAAATAAATTATTGACCCTTACTTATATTCCTTTTTTTCTAAATTTGGTTTAGTACCATGGTGGAACAAATTTCGGTAGAACCGCAGGTGGTCCTTACATTACCACAACTTATGACTACGATGCCCCTCTCAACGAATATGGTAACTCCCGAAATTTTAAATACTAGTCGTTTTAGATGGTGTATATATTACTTCAACATATGATTATGATCGTCCTTTCGATGAATATGACAAGTCCTGAAATCTTAAATATGGTCTTTTACATTTTGTGGGACGAGGGGAGTATTTTATTTTCTTGATTGACTAATTTTTTTTTTTTTCTTTTTCTTAAATCATAACTATTTTTGCAGGCACATTTAACCAACCAAAATATGGCCATTTGAAGCAGCTTCATGATGTGTTGCACAAAATGGAAAAGACCCTTACTTATGGCAATATTACCTCCATTGATTTTGGAAACAATGTCACGGTAAATTTCACACCATCCTTCTTCCGTTTTAAAATAAGTGTCGTTTAAAAAAAAATTAAAATAAATGTCCTTTTAACAAAAAAACCATAACTTTTCCAATGTTATCCTAAACAAAAACAACCTACTTAATATAGTTGATTATTTCCTTATTCCACAAAACATACCAAATTAAATAAATTTTGTCTGGATATATCTATCATTTTTATCAATCTTTAACTTTTACAAAAAAAGTTAAAACGACACTTATTTTGAAATAGAGAGCGTATTATTTAACTATATATATATATTTTTTACTTTTTTTAGTCACAAATTTACCACAGTAATAATTATTGTAACTAAAATACTACAGGGGACAGTGTACTCAACGAAGGATCAAAAAAGTTGTTTCCTTAGCAATACAGATAATTTTACTGATCCCACAGTAAATTACCAAGGGGTAAATTACTCAGTGCCAGCATGGTCCGTCAGCATACTTCCAGACTGTAAAACCGAAATTTACAACACAGCCAAGGTAAATTTACTTTTATGGTAAATTTACTTATTGTTACGTACGACTGTCAAAATGAACCAAGCCCGAGTATCAACCTGTCCAATTCAAAAAATAGATTAAATCGGACTTCATTTTCATTAACCCAAAAATCGACTATACTGGCTCGACAGACTAGATACGCTGGGCCCCAATTAAAGGTGACAAATTATTTTGTAGGTTGACCGACTCTTTTGACAGCTCTAGTTACGTAAATTATTTTGTAGGTTAATACACAAACTACAAAGATGGTGATGAAGGCTAATGAAGCTGAAAGTGAACCAATTTCATTAAAATGGAAATGGATTTCCGAAATTGTGGACCGAACTGTCGTTCGGGGGAAGGGTCAATTCTCTACTAATCAAATTTTGGACCAAAAATTTGTTAATGATACTAGTGATTACATGTGGTACATGACAAGGTACTATTTTATTTATTTATTTATTAAAGTAATTAATTTTTAAAAAAATTGAAATATTTAAATTGATTTATATGATAATTTTTTGGGTGTAACAGTTTGGATCTTGATAAGAATGATGCTGTTTGGAGTGGCACTAACATGAGTTTGAGGGTCAATGCCACTAAACCTGTATTGCATGCTTATGTAAATGGCAACCACATAGGTAAGTATGCGGGTTGGACGGTAAGAATCTAAGCACGTAGTATCATCAGATCCGATAGACACAATTTAATATGTTTGATGGGTTGCGAATCAGTAAACTAAATGTAGTGTATTTTTAGGAGGACATGCTGGGCCTAGCTTTCATTTTACGGGTTGTTTGAACTTTAGGCTAGCCCAACTTGGCTTGCCACATGGCATTGACCTCCGGGCTTAGATTGAGTTGGGTCGAGGGGTTCAAATTACCACCTCTAATATTTTGTTCTTTTAGTAAAATGAACAATGATTGGTGGTTATTATTTTTTAACAACACTTCGTAAGATGGAAATTATTTATATCACAAAAATTGTGTTACTTCTGACGTAAAGAAAGTTAATTTTCATAAAAGACGACCACTTCTTTTAAACGTCAGGTTTTATGTTAAAAGTAACTTTTGTCTTGTAATGGATCTTTAAGATGGTCATTTTAAGTGTTTGTCATTATTTTCTAGGTTCTCAATGGGCTTCATACGATGTTGATACTTATGTGTTCGAGAAGAACGTTAAGCTGAACCCCGGGAAAAATCAAATTACGTTACTCAGTGCAACTGTTGGATTACAGGTAATTTATTTTTTATTATTGATTTTTTCTATCGTATATTAATTAAGGTAAACAATTTTGTAAATTCATTAAATTTCATCATTTTTTATTTGAGCATATTATCTTTGACTTTTAAAATTTGAAAAATTGATCCTTTAACTTTCAAAATTCGACAATGTGGAGACATAACTTTAAAAGTTAAAGGCAAATTTATTGAATTTTGGAAGTTAAATGATCAATGATAATGTTCTTAAATAAAAATTGGTGAAATCTAATGGATTACAAAAATTATTTACCCTGTTAACTATTATAACAAATTTATTTTACAAAATTTTCAATGGTGTAGAACTATGGTCCATTTTTTGATACGGCGAAAGCGGGTCTACCTGGACCAATTGAGATCATCAACACCAAGGGCGATGAGAGCATCATAAAGGATTTGTCGAACCACAAATGGACCTACAAAGTCGGTTTAGATGGACTACCCAATCAATTATCCAACGAAAATTTTAAATCCGCATCTCGGTGGCACACAGAGAATCTTCCTATTAATCGAATGATGACGTGGTACAAGGTATCTTTATAATTTTATAGAACCCTTTGTTTTTGTAAGAGGAATTTTTAAATCATTACTTAGGTATATTAACATTAATTTAAATTTTCTGTTATTATTAGACGACTTTCAAGCCACCTCTTGGTCAGGACCCTGTAGTGGTGTACCTGGTTGGGCTAGGCAAAGGGCTAGCATGGGTTAATGGTCACAGTCTAGGTCGATATTGGCCGAGCTATATAGCTCAGACGGATGGCTGCTCAGCCGAGCCATGTGACTATCGCGGTTCGTATAGCCCTGACAAGTGTTCCTCAAACTGTGACCACCCTTCTCAAAGATGGTACGTCATGACAGGCTCAATTTTATCGAGCTAAAATTTTTTATATCAAACTCTCTAAATTACACTAATATTTATTTGGCCAGCCCTGTGACCCATATGGTCGGCTAGGTTGGCACATCGGGTTCAACCGATAATACCACCTCTATATAGAGGGTTGGGCCTAATAAAAATTGTTATACTTCTATCTAATCCTATTTGAATGGTTAAGTTAATCTCGTTTTTTTTAGGTATCATGTTCCCCGATCTTTCATGGACAAGGATGTTAACGAACTGGTCCTCTTCGAGGAATTAGGAGGAAACCCGAGCCTTGTGAATTTTCAAACAGTAAGACCGGGCACAATTTGTGGCAGTGCTTACGAGAAAAGAGAGATGGAGTTATCTTGCGAAGGCAAACCAATTTCCGACATTAAGTTTGCGAGTTTTGGAGATGTACAAGGAGTTTGTGGTAATTTTCAGAAGGGCAACTGCGAAGCCAAAAATGATGCACTTACGATTGTCCGAAATGTAAGCTTTGTTTCGTTATAACGTTTTAACAAAATTTCGTGTGCACCAATTGCACTAATTCAGATTGGATATTATTATTTATACAGGTAGTACACGTACTGGGTAAAAATATTATAATACCTGTAATACTTTTACCCAGAACTTAAGTATGAATGGTGATACCTTTTCACCGCGATACCTTTACATATCACGTGTAATACTTTTAGCTATAAATAGTAGTAATACATTTTGATTCATGACATTGATTGTACGGATCTTGCACAAGAGACCTCCCCTAAAGTTTTTAATTTATTTTATATTTTTTTGTTTTACTTTTGAATTAATTATTTTGAATTCAAACTTTTTTTTTCAGGCATGTTTGGGAAAAGAAAATTGTTCCATTACAGCTTCAGAGAGTGTTTTTGGTGCAACAAATTGTGAAAAGAGCATTTCAAAGAGATTGTTGGTCGAGGCAGTTTGCTAGATTTTTCAGGGACGGAGCCGAGGGGGGACTGACGGCGGCGACCGCTTCCCTTCAAAATTCTCGACTAAACTACTATATATATATATATTTATTTATAATGTAATTATAGGTAAGAAACAGATTTCATCATCCTTAAATTTTTAAAATTTTATTTCGTCCCTCTCATTATGAAATTCTGTCTCCGTCCATGTATATATTGTCATGTTTTTTAATTATCATTATATATCTAAGCTAAAGTATTTCTTGTAATCTGGTTTAGTTTATTATTAAAAGGTGTAAACACTATCATTTGATAATTACATTGCTTTATTGGTTGCTAAACCTTTCTTTATTTTAATTCATTATTTTATATTTTATATCATATAATTAGGAATGAGAATAAAACACAAATATAAATTTTTTTAATACTTATAAGCTCGTAAAAAATATATATTCTAAGATGCTTGAAAGCTTATAAATCCCTTAAAAATGTTAATAAGTGTTTCGATACATGGACCTTGTTCTATATTAGAATAAGATATTAGGAGTTTTTAAAATTCTTTTTTGAGTCTCTCTCCCCAATCTCTGTGAGTCTCTGTTGTAAAAATGCTCGATTAACTCTAACTAATTCTCGCCAATTGCTAGACTCTTATTTGCCGTCTATATTTATTTCACGATTCTTCCTCATCTAACCACGAATATATTCGAATCACCTCCCCTAGGCTCAAATCTACCACCTGACTTCCGCTTAGAGACTTCTACAATCTTATTGTAAGTACATGTTAATTTAAATGTGTCAAAATTTTATCGAAATTAATTATGTTCTTTATCTAAAATGACAAGTGTATTCTTGATGCATCAGTAGTATGCCTTTAAGATGTGTCAACAGTGGGTACGAGAACAATCCGTCCCATTTTTAATCCTAGCCCAATTTTTAATCGCACTAGGATTACACAACTTGGCCTAAAACTGGACTGTACAGACGACCCAAAAATTTGGGTCGGGCCCTCGAACCTCCGAGCATGGGGGCGCTACCCCCTGCAACTCTCCGTCAACTCACCGACGAGTTAGATCATCTTTGTCATACTAAAGTGTTCAGTACCTTCAGGCTCCATTCTCCAGCAAGAGTTAATCAACTAGGTTTAAGGAACAAAAATGCAAATGGTTGGTACAAATTACTCCCTCCGTCCCAGCTAACTTTTTCTACTTTTTATTTCGGTCCGTCCCACTTAATTTTTCACACCCTTAAAAAGGAATTTTTTCTCACAATCTCCATCCTCAAAATCTCTACACTCAATCTCCATCTTTAAAAAAGTCAAAGAAAAAGCAAAATCTATTTTTTCTTAACATTCGTGTTCGATTAACTGTGAAACGTTAGCTAGGACGGAGGGAGTATATTTTTACAAACAACTTTAATTATTTAGGGAACCAAACGCGTTCCAAAGGAAGAAAAGCTCGCAGAACTTTATGATTAATTAAAAATACACACTCAAAATGCACGATTAAAAAATCCCTAGAGAAGATAAGACACTTGATTATTAAAATTATTATTAAACTATAAGACACTTGATTATTATAATTATTACTCCCTTCGTCCCACTCAGATTTGCATACTTTCCTTTTCGATACGTTCCACGTCAATTTGCATAGCCTTAAAAATGAAATTTCTTTACAATCTCTACAATACGTTCCACATCAATTTGCATAGCTTTAAAAATGAAATTTCTTTACAATCTCTACCTCTAAAAAAATCAACGAAAAAACAAAAATCAAGAATATACATGTTCGATCTTACATGTAAATCTGAATGGGACGGCGGGAGTATTAAACAATGAAAAGAAAAACCACAATTATATTGGGATGATGCTTTGTAAAGAAGCAAAATTGGGGTCCACAATTTGGGTTCAATTGACCAAACTGCCCTCTGTTCTTTACTTGCCTTGGGCCTCTAAACTGTGAACTTGATGCCTTTATTCTGTACCGGCAAGAAGGATATATCTCTTGATTTAGTAAAAATTCTTTTTGCAATTTGACATTGTGAAGTGATTGGTGTGAATTATTTAGAAGTAGCTAGATTAATACTCCCTTCGTCCCGGTTTATCTTGTACGGGGTCGGCACGAATATTAAGAAAAATTACTTTTTGGTTGTTCGTTGATTTTTTAAAGGTGGATTGAGAGTGAAGATTTTGAGGATGAAGACTATGTTATAACTTTTTATTTTTTAGGCTATGCAAGATAAGGTGAGACGGTCGTTTAAGGAAAGTGTGCAAGATAAGAGGAGACGAAGGGAGTATGTGAAAATAAGTGTAACATAAATCAAAGTTAATACTTACTTCGTCCCAAATGAACTTGCACTGGCAAGTGTGTCACATATTAAGAAAAATTGAATTTTGGGTTATGTTAATTTTTCAAACCTATCTTTTTGCTTTATAAATGTGTTTATTTGTGAGATTTGTTTCTTTTTTAAGAAAGTGTGCAAATTACTTGGAACGGGTCGAAATAGAAAGTGGGCAAGTTCATTCGGGACGGAAGAAGTAGTGTTTTAGTTTATTAAGTTTTACTATTTTTTATGTATTATCTTTGACCATTTTAATTTTGGTTCTTTAATATTTAAAATTCGATAAATTGATCATTTCTTTCGAGAGAAGGTAAATATAACTGGATTTTTGGTGAATTCACATTATCAATTTTTGAAAATTAGATGATCAATTTTTCGAATTTTAAAAGTTAAAGAATCAAAATCGAAATAACTAAAGATAATGTTCTCAAATAAAAAATGACGAAACTAAATGAACCTATAAAGATTTACCCAATTATGCGCAGATGCTAGAAAAGTGCAACTGAAATTCTCTACAAGGGTGATAGTGATGGTGACGAGAGGTGGCAATTCTGGTCATTCCCCGTCCGAACCAAATTCACCGAATCATACCGCACCGAAGTTGGGCTGGATCATTCATTCAGGTAAGAAATTGTTGAATTCGCCCAAGTCCCAACCTCCTAAAATATACGAAGGTTATTGGGCTAGGTCGTTGCCTTGTTCTAGTCATTGGTTAATAAGACTAGGTTGCTACATGTTTGAAAAACTCGATTATATTTCAAGCTAAGATGATTTTGCCTCCTCTAGATGAGACTTGGAAGCGAATATTTTACCAAGTTGGAAATAATGGTTCCTTAGTTTATATATTTAATAGTATAATTTTTTATTATATTTTGTTTTTTGCAATATAAGTAATTAAGGCAAGATTTGTTTTCTTCCTTTCGGAATAAGGCCAAGGTCTAATTTAGGAATAAAGACAAACTTCTCCTTTCTCTCAAGATAACTCGAATTTAGGACAAAAAATTTAAGTAATTGGTGTTTTGTCACTTGAGCTATCTAACTTCGTCTAATTTCGATAAATGCTCTTATGGTTGCTCTTTAGTTTTCTTATAAGTAGATAAAAAGCAATTATGCTCTTCATAAAAAAGAATAATGTGATAGAGTTGTAGATTCTTTTATTGTTTAAGGGACAAGATTTTACAATAGTGATGTTAACTTTTTGTCCTTATATATGAAAAAGACACATAAGTGGCTACAAAATTGAAGATAAATTCATATTCAATTATTTTTTAAAATAAATAAATATGAAATTGAAATTTCATAAAAGATAATTTGATCATTTGCAAGAGGAAAAGGAACTTAGAGGGTTAATAATATACCTATTAAAAGTGAAACTATCCAGATTTGAAGAGGAAAATAATTACACGGATCTCATTTTTTGCGGTGAAGCCTCATTTACCCAAGTTACGGGAGAAAAAATGGAGTCCATTTACCCATTTTCATTTTCACTATACTTGAGTTTACTCGTCACACAAAATGAGTTCCGTGTTTTATCAGGGGTGGGGAGCCGCCCCTCGGTCTAAGATTGTTTGTACTCAATTGTTACACTGGGGGTATTTGCAAATGTTAAAATAAATACGTTTGAGCTTTTAACTTCGAAAGCTGAAAGAATGTTAGCAAATGACAACTTATGCTTAAATTAATTTAAGTTAATTTAGGTCGAAAGTTATAAGTTAGAAGCAATTACAAACACCTGCGGAATTCCAATCCGAATTCTCTGTTATAGTATGTGTTTCATCTTCTGTTACACTTAATTCACTACGTGACACATATTCATCTATGACATCATACCATACACGTGTCGGTTAGTGATAGTTGTGAAACACAAGATGTAACATCAAAGTGTAACAAATGATCTCACGAATCGAAATTCGGTATTCAACTTGCATGAATGATTACTTAATCAGGTGAATCTACATGATCTAAGTAACACTAGCAAGTTCACTTATTTGTTGCTAAAAAGCACTTTTGGTAACTTCAATAAAAAAGTGATTCCTTAATCCCTAAGAAGTGCAATTTGGTCAAATTAAAGCATGGATCTTGATCACACTACACTAAAAAAGTATATATACTACTATTATTCCAATCTACTAAAGCACCCCACTTTAGCTACTTAACTCCCACCACCAAAAAATTGTCCCAAACACCCCCTTAACAAACACCCCCCCCCCCCCTCCTTCCTCATTATCATCGTCAAATCAAGAAATCGTAAGATTCACACACTACACACACTTCACACACGTACTGAACATGTATAGGTTCAGCAACACACTCATAGGTTTCCTAAACCTCTTCACCCTCCTAGCCTCAATCCCCATCATCGGGGCAGGCTTATGGATGGCTCGGAGTAGCACGAGCTGCGAAAGCTTCCTCCAAACGCCACTTCTAGTACTCGGATTCGTTATACTCATCATATCTCTAGCCGGATTCATTGGAGCTTGCTTCCATGTTGCATGGGCCTTATGGGTGTACCTTGTGATCATGTTGCTCCTTATTGGGGCCTTAATGGGTCTCACCGTTTTTGGGTTCGTCGTAACGAGTCCCGGAGGAGGATGGGCCGTCTCCGGGAGGGCTTACGAAGAGTATAAGTTGGAGAATTATTCGGCATGGTTGAAGAAGAGGGTTTTGGATCCTCATTATTGGGTGACTATTAGAAGCTGTATTTTGGGGTCTAAGACTTGTGACAAGATTGTTTTGTGGACACCCTTTGATTATTTGACCAAGGATATGACTCCTATTCAGGTACTTTTTTTCCCGAAAAATATTCCAAAACTCGCCTTGTAACTTATAAGGTAGTATCAAAATCAATCGTGCTTAAATTTGGCTTTTGTTTGGCTGGAAATTAAAATTTTCGTTAAATAATTATACGTGCACTACACATAACTGCAAAGAAAGTTAGAGATTTTCGATTTTTCGATGAATTTGTGACACCCATATGGTACGTTTTGGTATGGTTTTGGTTTCATGTTCATCAGAAATAAGAGCACACATTATTTGCAATACTATAACAGTAAAAAAAACTCCAATTTGATGCGGTTATATGCGGTGCACATGTAGTATATTCTTTATGAACTCTATATCAAAGAAACTCTAATTTCTCTCCAATTTTAATTTTTTTAGGAAAAAGAAATAAGCACCCCCTTCCCGTCTTGATTAAATTTGCAATCCTGATCGGGTACATATGTTAAGAAAAATCAGATTTTACTTTTTCTTGACTTTTTTATAGATGGAGATTTAGGGTTGAGATTTGAGGGTGAAAATTGAGAGAATTAGTCTCCACTTATGAAGTTGTAAAGTTAATTAGAACGGATCGATAAGATAAGTAGGCAAATTTAACTGAGACGGAGGTAGTATTTCACTTTGAACTGAAAAAATGCTAAAGATTGTACCCCATAAAGAAGTTGGCTGCTTTTCTTTTGGCTGAATTCATGATTACTAATCCACCTTATACTTTTTCTTTTAAAATTCATCACTGAGGAAATATTATATTTAATCTTGATTGGTATGAATATTATATTTTCAACTTACCATCTCCGTCTCTGTTTAATTTGTCTACTTGTTTTTTTAATTTGTTCTAAATTATTTTGTTAGTCCAAAAAAAAAATTATCTCACAATTTCTATCCTAAAAATCTTCACATTTGAAAAAGTTAAAAAATCACAAAATCTGTTTTTTCTTACTCTCTGTGTCCGATTAAAATAGGTAAATTAAGTCGGGATGGAGAGAGTACTAGTTACTTTGGAACTACAAGGAAATATATATTTAAAATAACAAAAAGTAATTTCGAATAATGAATAATTGTTATAACTTTATTATTAGAAATAACATGTCATCACTAATTAAGCGCCTTAATAACTCAATGACAACCAATATTATTTGAGACGAGAAAAATCGTCTTAAATGCATATAAATATATTTTGTAACACTTAAAGAAATTTAAAAATAACCTTAAATTATTTGTAAAACATGCGGTAATGATGCGTAGGTACATATAATTATTATTAGAAATAAGATTTATGGTCTATGGTGCAGTCAGGGTGCTGCAAGCCTCCCACGTCGTGCAATTACGCGGTGGCAACGACCGTGGCACAGGACCCCGACTGCTACCGATGGAACAACTCCCCGACATTGTTGTGCTACGAGTGCGACTCGTGCAAGGCCGGGGTGTTGGAGGACGTACGGCGCGACTGGCACAAGCTTTCGGTTTTGAACATCGTTATGGTGGTCGTGCTCATCGGAATATACTCCATCGGCTGTTGTGCTTTCCAAAATGCCAAGAGGGCCATTACCGATTATCCCTACGGCCATAATCGCATGTCTAAAGTCCGCCCTCGATGGGATTTTCATTGGTAACACTTCTTTTTCTCTCGTTAATTTGGATCCTCTATTTCAGTTTTACTGTGTTTCTTCGTGTCCTGTTTTAGAAAAAAATGATTAATTATATTTTTTCGTTTATGGGTTTGTGACTTTATAATTTATGATTTAGGTGGGATTCATGATTTACGTTCAGGTTCAATGTTTAGAGTTTAGGTGCGATTTTTTTGTATAGGGTATATTTTCTGTTTAAAATTTATGATTTCACGATTCATGATTTATGATTTATAGTTTCAATGTTCATAATTCAGTGGTTCATACTTTATAGTCCATGAGTTGTGCGTTCATGGTTTAAGATTCATGTTGTAAGGTTCGATTTTAGAGTGATACATGAGTGAGGCAAAGTAAAAGTGGGACAGAGGATTGCACTGATCGAACGAGAGAATGCTTATTTATTGATGGTTAATTATGTAAAAATTCACGATTAATATTATTTGCAAAATGATTTTTTAAATGAAATATAGAAATGGATCATTGTTATATATATATATATATATATATATTTTTTTTTTTTAATTCAATGCACTCGAAGTTTTGCGCTCCAATTAACAGCATGAAGCCCGAAATTGGGATGTTGAAGCCCCAACCACTGTCCAATTATATATGTGCAATTGCATGAATTCTATAGACCCCAATTAAGTAAAAACGATATTATTCTTATGTAATTAGCGGTTTATAAATATTGTATATTACATGTTTGTAACTGAAATAGTTAAGTTCTAAATTTCGAACTTTATATCAGTAATTGGGCACATCGAATTATAAAATTACAAAAATAATATATTTCTATGTTAGGTTTAAAAAATCATACTCTTAATCATTTTTTTCTTAAATCTATTAGCTCGTATAGGAGTATGATGAGTCCACCTCAGCATACCATTAGCGAAATACTTTTTCCAGAAATGGAATGGCGAAATACGTGTGTTTGTTTAAGGTCGGAATATGTTGAGTCAAATTTAATTGAAAAAATTAATGAGTATACTTTATCGAGATTTGGTTCCCTCAATCTACGGAGGGACACCATTCTCATGGGAATTTGCGATCTTATAAAGTGAAAAATGAAGTATCATTAATTTTTATTTTTTATTTTATTTTAGGTGGAGATGGTTGGACGACAGGCGGCACCAGCTTTATTAGCAAAAGATGAATTATCACTCTTTTTTTAATTTTAATTCTAGTTTTAAATTATGTATCAAAAAAGAAAAAGAAAAGGACAATCTTTTTCTTTTAAATTATGTATGTACATAATTATTTTTTTGCTTTTTTTTTTTTCTTTTCTAAAGAAGATGTTATCTTTCTTTATAAAATCAGAGTAGCAGCTTTACCTGATCTACTTTACTTTGCAATCACATATACGCCTAAACGGGTACAATGTGTCCGGGCATTTTTATTTTTTCTATTATCTTCTAACTAGAATTGTAAATAGAATTGATAATTATTACAAAACGAAAAAAAAAAGTTAACTATCATTTTGAAGTAATTTAAAAAAATTGCCGTCTTCTTTATTCTTTTTTTTACTCGTAATCGAGTTTTATTGTTAAAAATTAAATTATCTTCTCACAAATAATTTTTCGCTAATAAATTTTCATACATTTATAGAGAAAAGCAAATAAAAAATAAAAAAGAAAAATTTGGGCCCGGGCACAATGTGCCCAGTTAGCTTTACTCTATTTATATATGTTGTCTATTGGGCCCTGGCCCATAAAAAATCCCAAGAATTACAAGACAGTTTGTACTTTGTAGGCGTCCGTTTGCTTAAAATTAGGCTTAGTAAATTTAGTGGATCGAATTTCAATAAAACACACTCATTAACTTCCTCAGTCAGGTTTGGCCCAGCACTCCCCAGTTTTAAGCAAACGAACCCTGGGTGTAAATAAATATAGCATTAGACTTAATAATTTAGCTTCGGTCATAAGTGGAGAGAAATAAATCTTGTCAAACCATAAACAACAGTAAAACTTGAAGCGGTAAAAATGAGGGTTAACAAAATGAAGGATTAGAATTTAACATTAACACCATCCAATAATCAGAAATCCACGGGCATTAATGATACACGAGTACCGTAGAACGAGCCAAAATATAAAAGCCTACGCTTCTTTTTTCCCACTTAGTTTTGAAACCAACCATCCACAATTTATTCATTGAAATTTAAATACAAGTTATAACAAACAAGGAGGCATTCATTTCTTTGCAATATAGACTTATGTTAGGTTTTTTTTTAAAGTTCGAGTACTCTGTCTCAACTATAGTATTCTAACGTTATTTAACACTAAAATTACGTAGTTTAGAGAAGTCGAAAATAATAATGAATATTAAATGCTATACCTGAAAAACTACACTAGATGCCTTATGAGTTATGAACCATAGATCTACATCAATATATGTGGATGCGTGTATTCAGATAGTGATAACGAATCAATCGAATAATAAATTTTCAAGGTTGAACCAAAATGGTCGGATACAGTTAGAACATCGTAACTAGAGGTGACAATTCGAACGACCCGGTCAAATCGGGCCAACACCATATTTCGGATCAGGCCTAAAATTAGTCGGCCTAGCTCGGAATATCCTCTATAATATACTAAAATTATCAGGCTGGCACGGGGCCCATCGGACTAGCCCCATCAAGCCAGATAGTACTTCGAGTCTACATTTTTATATTTCGACTTATTTAAAATATCGAGTCTACTGAACGGATCCATCGGCCGATTTTGGCACCTCTGATTGATGAAAGATTTTCCTGTTGATAAAGTCACAAAGTAAATACATTGAATCATACGATGTGATGTCAATCTAATTGCATATCTCTATCAAAGTCTAATTCGTTGTCGTTTTCAAACATCTCCAATACCAAGTTCGTTTTTAGTTAACTTTTTCTTTAAAAATAATAAAAATAAAAATAAAAAATAAAAAATTCAGAGAATTTTATA
Organism: Ajuga chamaepitys; assembly: GCA_958295605.1. Classification (NCBI taxonomy): domain Eukaryota; kingdom Viridiplantae; phylum Streptophyta; class Magnoliopsida; order Lamiales; family Lamiaceae; genus Ajuga; species Ajuga chamaepitys. Next base: position 86,828,435 of record OY282495.1, read on the forward strand.
CCATATAATACTAATTAAATTAAATAAATTATTTAATTCCAAATGTCTGCAGTCAAAAAAGGGAAGCTTCTACATCCTCCCAAATAAAGTCTCACTCACACAAGCAACTTGATTGACAAATACTACATCCGTCCCGACTCAATTTGTCTCTTTTGACCAGACACGAAGATTATATAAAATAGATTTTGTGGAATCTTTAATTTTTTCAAAGGTGAAAATTGAGGGTAGAAATTGTGAGAGAAATTTCATTTTTTGAACTGACAAAACTATTTGGGACAAACCAAAAAAACAAGTAGACAAATTAAGTCGGGATGGAGGGAGTAGTTTTTATTCTTTATTAAAAGAAAAACACAAATGACATTTCAACTAATAATTTGAAAATTCATTTTCTTGACTTGACTTGGATACTGTCATAGGCTTACAACTTTAAAAATTAAAAAATGTTTACAAGTTTTATTCCACGTGAAGATTCTATACTATTGTTAGTTATTATTTTTTTCGTCCCGAGTGAACTTGCACTTATAAGTTGACATAAATATTAAGAAAAATTACTTTTGAATTATGTTGACTTTTCAAACTTATTCTTTTGGGTAGAATTTGTGAGAATTATTTTCCTCACAAAAAAGTGTGCAAATTACTTGAGACGGGAATAAGAGGTGTGCAAGTTCATTCGGGACGGAGGGAATACGTTAGGTTAAAAAGTTAGTTCCCAAATCATTGGAGTTAGAATTCATGATTGTGTACTATTTATGTAATGATGATGTACATATATTAGATTTGGACATCTGTTACTATATTGGTATTTGATTTTATGATACTAATAGAGATGATTAGAGTCAATTATTAAAAATTCTGCCATAATTAATCTTTCCCATAAAATTAATTTTTTTTCTAACTGCAGTTAAAAGAATTTAATCAACTAGAAAAATTATTCTCAATCCAATCGTAAGTAAAAGAAATAGATAAATGAAAAAAGACCATAGCGACTAGGATGAATATCCCGTAGCCGAAAACTAGCAGTTCGCTCTGTTAGTCCTCGACCTAGGATAATAAGTTCATGAGCTTGGTCTTACTTCACCGTCGAGAAACGAAAGAAGACTGTATCAAGAACCGTATAAATAACATCGATTTCTTTTTTAAAAGCAAAAGTAATCGCGAACTCGTGGTAAGGCAATAGTCAACACGAATATGACTTGTATGGAGCGAAGAGTACAACGGTCAACAAAAGTTACATAAATGGTCAAATTGCATATTGATTAGTTCTTCTGGACCCCTTCAATCCATTCTTAATTGGACTTTCTGAAAAAAGTAAATAAGAAAATAAAATACTATAATTTTTATTTTTATTTGCATTCACACATAAATATATATTTGTGATCCATGTTGAATTTTGACATCACATATTCCATAACTGTATTAATTACTCCTTCCGTTTCATATTAATTGACGTTTTAGAATGTTATTTCCTTTTTCAATTAATTAACGTTTTACATATTTTTCACCAATTCTACCAATTTTTTCCCTAAACTCAATCCTAAAATAACCCTACTTTTCAATCAATCAGATATATTTTGATTTGGTCAAACATTTAGCTGAAGGTATATATGTCAAAATATTCAATTTTTAATTCGTCTATTTCATCCTAAAACGTCAATTAATATAGAATGGAGGGAGTATTACCTAGTACTCCCTCCGTCCCGGCTTAACCGCCTAGGTTAACTGGGCACGGAGATTAAGAAAAAGCAGATTTGTGAAATCTTTGACTTTTTCAAAGGTGGAGATTGTGTAAGAAATTTGCCATTATGGACGGAAAGGTTAAGGTGAGACGAATCGAAATGACAAGTAGACAAGTTAAGCTAGGAAAGAGGGAGTAGTAAATACTCTCTTCGTTTTTTCAGTTGTTTTTTTAGTTTGAGGTTTGAAAATTAAGGAGTAAATGAAATGGACAATCAAGTCCTTAATTACTTTTTCTTTATTTACTCAGACTTCTAAAATTATATCATTGACTGCGTTTGTTTAGGGTTGGACCAATCTGCCCAACTCAACACGTGTTTGTTTAATTAATAACCAATCATTCCTTAACTATTCTTACACACATGAAATCACATTTAACATTTTTTATAATATAAACAAACTCCAACCAGCATAAACAAACATTAATTTAGTTACCCTAACCAACTAATTCTATTTTATTCCCCACAGCCTACAGTACTTCAATCACCCACAACCATAAAATTGTTTCTTTCGTACAAACGTTAACCGTCAACGTAACAGTTTACTATTTATACATAAAAAATTACACTTTTATAATAAAAGTAACTCACGTTTTATGAATCGGTCTTATTTAAGTGTTTACTTGTTGAATTGTTTTTCATCAACTTTTCTTGTTTTGTCTTTATTTTCCCTTTATTCATTATGTTGACAATTATTAATTCAAAGCAAAAACAATTGATCAAAATAAAGCAACTAAAAATAATATTAAATTGAATTTAAAACACTAAACAAAATCACTAAATTAATTTTCTACGTCAATCATGAATGATACATTCTAATCAATAATTTATTAGTAGACAGTTCAACATGGTCATCTTTATCATCACCACATCATAACATTAATTTGTTATGACACGTGATAATACGTGACAATATTTAATACTACATCCGTCCCGACTAATTTTGCACACTTTTCGTTTTCGTCCGTCTCAGGTGAACTTGAACATCCTTAAAAAGAAAGTTATAACACAATCTCCACCCTCAATTCACATTTGAAAAGTCAACAAAATCCTAAAAAATAATTTTTTTTAATACTTGTGTCAATCCTACTAGTGTAAGATTAACAGGGACGGAGGTAGTACTATATAATATTATCACAAATTCAACAATTTGTCTATTTATTTATTTTTTTGGAATTGAGACTCTTATTAATTAATCAATGTAAATCGTTCAGTACAAGATTCTCAATCCAATGAGAAAAATCAGGAGTTATATCCAAACAATTGGATTGCCTTAAGAAAAAGAAAAAAACCGAGCAAGCTATGTTCTAACAAGTTGGCTCAACGAGACATATACTCTATGCTAAAAAACAATCAAATAGCATCAAATAAATGTTAAACACTATCCGCAAAAAGATTAGTAGAGTTAAAATATGTTCCTTGCCCCTTGCTCCGTAACTGTAAGCACAACGAGAAAAGGATTTGGATGACAGACCTAGGTAGAAGCGAATTTGACGATCGAAGTGCAGAAAACCAGTGGAGAAAGAACATGAAAGGTCAGAAAAAGACGTACATGATGTCTCATGCTAAAACCTTAGAGGAAGGACGTGATAGATTTTTATTATTTTGGGGACTGAAAAGAGAATAACAAAATATAAACTAAAGATAAAAACTTCCCCATCCTCTCCATAAGAGAAAATGAAAGAAGAAGAAGGCGACGATTAGGTTTTCAGGCGAAGAGATTGTTAACCGCGACCGAAGATTATATTAGTTTAGACCTAATTTCTATTCATTAACACGTTATGAACCTATTGACCTATCAAAATAATTAGATAAGTCAAATTAATGCAATCAAATTTATGAAAAAGTCCATCATTTCTCAATCATCATCAGTGAGTTCATCTCTATAAAACCATTTTCTCTCTCTTCATGACACACACTAAAAAACATAGTTAGAATATTCAAACCTATATTTTCACACACTTACACACATATGTATGTGTGTATATATATATATATATGAAGATGCAGTAATCATTTCCTAGCTAAAGACACATACCTCAACAAAGTCTCCAACCTATACAAAAAAGTACTCCAATTTTTCAAGACACTGCACAAAAAAGTGTTGTCTTTTACTATTTCCGTTGTTATTTCTTCAATATAGAACAAAGTTTTCCGGCGTTCTTACTAGATGGCGGGGAAAGAGCGGACGTTGGAGGAGACCTCCACATGGGCGGTGGCGGTTGTTTGCTTCGTGTTGGTTGCAATATCGATACTCATCGAACAAATCATTCACCATACTGGATCGGTACTGATCTTCGATTATTTTTCTTCACTTTATATTATATCTATTTTTTTATACTTCGATATATAAATATAGATATAGATAGATTTTATGTAGGTTATGGACTTACATATGCACCTTTTGAATATTGCAGTGGTTAAAGAGAAAGAAAAAAGCACCTTTGTTTGAAGCTCTGGAGAATATTAAAGCAGGTAAGTTTCAACATATATCTCGAGCTAACTTGTAGTTACTAATGTATTCTCGTGTAGCTAACTATTAAACAATTTAAATTCTTTGTTGCTATATCACCAAGAATAAGATAATAAATCACGACTTTCGAAGAAAAATCGTGTTTCATTATCTTACGTAGGAAATAATCATTCACAGTGGACGTATTTATAGGCACAATTAATAGGCTTAATAAGAATTTTATAACCATAAAACACTTTAATTGAGTTTATCATACTATAAGTAGGAAATCTAGACCTTGGGCCTACAGGCTTTACTGCTCGGGTTTAATTATTTCTTCACAAATAAAATATAGACGTTAAGAATTAGGACCAATTAAAATAAGTCAAACACAATATAGATCAAACGAGCTTATTTTTAATTATGTATATATTTTATTGTTGTTATTGTCGTTGTTGTTACAGAGCTCATGCTGCTCGGGTTCATATCATTACTGCTGACAGTAGGGCAAACTCCTCTTTCTAACATATGTGTTCCAAGAAGTGTGGGACATTCTTGGCATCCTTGTAAGAATACTAACAAAGATGATTCAGGTTATGATGATCCATGTCTAGAAAAGGTAATTAAATCACAATTGAATACAATCTATTACTTCCTTCGTCCCGGCTTATCTTGCACAGGGAGTCGGAGAGAGTACTTATTTTCATTTCTGATTTTTTTTCTTTTTTCTTAGGGCCAAATTCAAGTTGTTTCAGCTTATGGGATACACCAGCTCCACATCTTCATATTTGTTTTGGCACTTACTCATGTACTATATTGTGTTGTCACTTATGGCTTGGGAAAATTAAAGGTAATTATATTAATTACTCCCTTCGTCTCACCTACCTTTTCCTATTTTTCATTTCAATTCGTCCCACTTAACTTTTCACACCCTTAAAATGAAAATTTCTCTTATAATCTCCACCTTTAAAAAAGTCGAAGAAAAAGCAAAATCTGTTTTTTCTTAACCTCCATGCCTGATCAACTGTGAAAAGTTAGCCGGGACGAAGAGAGTAATTATGTTGGCTTTCAATAATTTTATATTTTTTAAGAGAAAATGTGTTGTCACTTATGACCTTTTTTAACTGAAAAAACCTTAATCTCATTCCCCAAGATTAAAACTCTTAGCTTATTTTTGCAACTCTTTTTGCTTATGTGGCAGCTTTTTACTTATGCTACAGCAATAATACGATCAGTAGGTGCTCATGAGTTGCTTACTATTGCGGCATATCAAAATTCTATATTTGTATATATGCATGTTTAAGCAGCTCAAAATTTCGGATTCATAAATTTATGTCTCAACCCTGTCCCACAACAAAACGACACTGTCTACTTAAAATGTATGAAAAGAAATATGAATTTATCATTGATATACTGAAAATTTAGTAATTATTTATACATTGTTGCAGATGAGGAAATGGAAATCGTGGGAGGATGAAACTAAGACAATTCAGTACCAATATTACAACGGTAAGTATAAATGAAAAGTAGTCTGAAATAAATTAGGTTATAGGTTCGGAGATTGACAAGACGGATTAAACGATATTGTCTTACAGATAGTGTTTTCGCTGATAGATTCTTAACTCAAACGTAGGCGGCAATACAAAACATTACTCCATCCGTTTCAAAATAAGTGATGTTTTACAGTGAAAGAGAAGAATTAAAAATTAAAAATCTTGACAGATATATCCCTAAAAAAATGACGTTATAATCATTATCTTTCCGCTCTCCCTTTATATACGTTCTAATCATTATCTTTCCGCTCTCCCTTTATATTTACGCACTATACTTCTTTCGATCTCCCTTTATATACGTTCTAATCATTATCTTTCCGCTCTCCCTTTATATTTACGCGCTATACTTCTTTCCTTTCTCCCTTTATATTATCGCCCTTTACTGGTAGCTTGAAAGATACGTAATTCTTTCCTTTCTCCTTTTATATTTACGCTTATCGCGCTTTACTGGTAGCTTAAAAGATACTAATTCTTTCCTTTCTCCCTTTATATTATCGCGCTTTACTGGTAGCTTAAAATGTACTAATTCTTTCCTTTCTCCCTTTATATTATCGCGCTTTACTGGTAGCTTAAAAGATACTAAGAGATTATTTAAGATAGTGATAAGGACAAAGTTGAAAGAAATGATACTTTATTTGAAAAATTATTAACAAACTAAAACGTCACTTATTTTGAGACGGGAGGAGTATTTATCTAACTTATCTGGCAACAATTTTGGACAGGTCTCTTTCTGGGGTCTTGGTATGATTCATTTGAATTTTTCCAATAATAGTGGTCAAATTCGAATTTTGTACAGTAATTTATATTTTTTATATTTAAGAATTAATTTTTGAACAATTATTGTGGTGCATGCAGACCCAGAAAGATTCAGATTTGCAAGGGACACGTCATTTGGACGTCGACATTTACATTTCTGGAGCCGCTCTCCTGTTCTTCTCTGGATTGTAAGTTTATCAATTCTTTAGGTGGCCACGGGTCAATATCATTTGTCAGGTCGGGTCGGGCTAAGATTGTGTAGCTTAAAATAGCTGAACTCAGCTTAGTCCGACTTAAAGAGTATTTGGTTAAACTTATTTCATACATCGTACAAACTTCAAAATCTTGTAAGTTGTTTAAAGAGCATCTTATAAGTTAATAAAGTGTTTGGATAAAAAAGTTTATAAGCTTGCAATTGAATGGAGCTATTTAGGGTTTAATTTGAAAGTTAATATAAAAAACACACATTTCAATTAGTGTGTGTGATGTGTTGTGTGTGAGAAATGTGTGTAATGCGTGTGAAAAAAGTGTATGAGATGTGATATGTGTGTACTGTGTGTATTGTGTGTATGTGTGTGTAGTATGTGAAATTTGAGTGTAACTTGTAAGATCTTAAAAAAATAAGATGGACTAGATATACTTATTTTTTGTGCAGTTTATGAGCTTATTTTTGCATCTTATAAGTTGTCAAGCATTTTTTTTTTCCAAACACATTTCAAGAGCTTATAAGCTTCCAAACATCTTATAAGATATTTTGAGGAGGTTGTAAGTTTAGCCAAACATCCTCTTAATCCATTATTCTAATTATACTAAGGCTGTGTTTATTTAAGGCTGGAGGATGCTGAAATACTGTAGAATGAGAGAAATAAAATGGAAATAGAAAATTGAGTTAGAGATTGAGATGTGGTTTATTTTAATGTAAAATGTGAGAAGAAAGCCATGTCATGTATATAAATATATTGTCAACAACTCTATAGGAAACACATATCAGTTGACTCAATTCTCAATGAATCGGGTCAAATGATAAGTAAACACGCCCTAATATTATTAGGCGTTCTAGGACTTATTGAATCGGGCCTGTTGAACTCAAAATACTGTGACTCGATTCATCTAAAATGCGGCATGCTGGCCCTATTAATTTTGCCACCTCTAATCTTTTCTGTTGTATTATTATTATATTATTATTATATTATTATTAACCAAATAATTACGCCTAAAAAAAAAAAAAAAAAAAGAATTAACTTTTTTTTTTTCTTTTGGCCTACTTAGGTATGTTTCTTCAGGCAATTCGTTACATCAGTGGCCAAAGTGGATTATTTAACACTCAGGCATGGATTTATTACTGTGAGTAATTACACATTTTCTTTTTAATTTTTTAATGAAGATTTTAACTTCTGAAAAATTATTTTTGAACAATAATTCTGAATAATTAACCAAAAAAAATTGTCTGAATTTTCAGGAACATTTAACACCTCAAAGCCAGGCATCATTCAATTTCCAGAAATACATAAACAGATCACTTGAAGAAGATGTCAAAGTCATCGTAGGAATAAGGTCCCATTCAATCTCTTCTCTTTGTTACTCCCTCCGTCCCGGCTTATCGTCCCAACTTATTTTGCACATCCCTAAAATAGAAACTAATTCTCATAATTTTCACCCACTCTCAATCTCCACCTTTAGAAAAGTCAAAGAAAAAATAAAATCTGTTTTTTCTTAATATTTGTGCCCGATAAACTGTGCAAAAATAAACCGGGACGGAGGAAGTAATTTATAACGTCTAGATATGGCAAAATTAGCCTGACCTAGCCCCCGACATTTTAGAGAGGCTGAACCATTATAATTTTAGTCCGAATACTTTAGGAGATGAGCTAGACTCATTACTTTTTAACCCGACCTAATCCACAACGTTGCTAACTTACACTGATAATTTTTGTGCAGCCCTGTAATATGGTTGATTGCTGTCCTATTACTCCTCACCAACACCAATGGTGAGCAAAAAAACTCATTCTTTTTTTATTATTTTTTTCCATTAAAAAATTCAAAAACTTTAACAAATTCTGTTGTTTCTGATTATGAAAACAGGGCTATATTCACACTTTTGGCTACCATTTATCCCTCTAATTGTGAGTAAAAATAAATAAAAAAAATTTGTAAGATCAAGAAGTGTAAAAGTGTTGATCTAACATAAGTATTTGGTATGTTCATAGATAATACTATTGGTAGGAGCAAAGTTGCAAGTGATCATAACAAAAATGGGGAGAAGAATCCTTGAGAGAGGTGATGTGATCCGGGGCACCCCTGTGGTTCAGCTGGGCGATGATCTGTTCTGGTTTCATCGCCCGCGGTTCATGCTTTTCTTGATTCACTTTGTTCTATTTGAGGTAAACTTTTCATCCTATCGCGTTTTTTAGCCTTTTTTTCTAAAAAATAGTACTTCCCTCAATGAGCCGAAGTATGGAAAGTCGAAGGTCACTACTTATATAAATGTTTTATTGCATTCAATATAAACTGTGACCTTGTATATCGAAGGTCAAGATCTTCTAGAATGTGAGACAAATTTGTCGTTTTCGTATAAATAATTTTCTTTTTCTTTGGGAACAGAATGCATTTCAACTGGCTTTCTTTGCTTGGAGTTGGGTAAGTTGTCTTTTACAAACTGTGAATTCAGTTTATTACAACATATTTATGATTAAACAAATTCTATTGTGTGTGTTTTACAGTATGAATTTGGATATCCCTCTTGTTACCATGAGAATCTTGAAGATATGATCATTCGAATAGCAATGGGGTAAGTATCTTCTTTGTGTATTCCCATCTGTTCTGAAATTCCCCGTCTATTTCCTAGTAAATCCAATCTAGGTGCTAGATTGTTGGCGATGTCTATATTTTTCTTTTCGCTTAATCAGTCCTTAACCCTACTTAACCCTGTCTAAACTAGATGCTAGGCATTAATCTACTGCTCGATTATCGTTTAACTTTTCAAGAAAACATCTTAATAAACTAATTCTTGGTTTTTTTACAGTATCTTGATACAGATCCTGTGCAGCTATGTTACTCTTCCTCTCTATGCCTTGGTCACTCAGGTATCTATTTAATCTAGGGTATTGATGTGCCTTGATCTCTATCTTTGCATGATATTATCTGCTTTGAATTAAGGTTCGACGGTTACAATGAAAACCTATTTTTTCTTATATAGTTTTAATATAGACTCAAACTATAAATAAGTTTGTTTGTCACATCAACAATTGGGCTCAAAAGGAATCCATATTTACAGGCACAATAAATACTCAAATAAGACCGTCTAACGGATCCTTTTTCGTAAGATGGAAGTTACTTTTACTTTTTGTAAGATGAAAGTTACTTTTCCATCTTAAAAAACACTCTTCCTCCCTCTTCAATTATTAAAATCTAATCTTTTTCATAAAATGATCAGATGGGCTCCAAAATGAAGCCGGTGATATTCAGTGACAACGTTGCATCCGCGCTGCGCGGGTGGCACCAGACGGCGAAGAAACACATAAAACAAGGCCGGGCATCGGCCAGTAGCACCCCCTTCTCTAGTCGGCCTACATCACCGTTACATGGTACCATGTCGCCCATGCATCTACTGCACGGCCACAAGATGTACGAGGAGGGTGTATCACCACGAGCATCAGACTTTAGCAATGACGGTTTAGCTGGTGGTCGGGAGAGGTCACCGGCATCCCCCAGTCACCACGAAATGGAGGATTTTAGAAAAGATCGACTGTCTGAAGCTTCCGCTATTCAAATAGAAAGGGATGTTGAAGACCCCCCTTCTCCAGAATTGGGCAATAGAAGTCATCATGAAAATTATGGTAGTTTAAAGGAATTTTCCTTTAGAAAAAAAGATAGTGGTAGCAGATTTCAGTAGGAAAATTGCTAGATTTGTTTTATTTCTTAGTTTTTTAGTAAATAATACAACATTTTTCTTTTAAGTTTTCCTATACACAATGTATAATGTAAAGTTCAATTCTTTAGTTTTACTACCTCCGTCCCGCTCTAATTTGCCTACTTTTTTTTTTCGATTTGTCCCAAATTAATTTGTCAACCCATAAATGAAGAATTTGTCTCATAATCTCCACTCTCAATTTTCCACCTTTGAAAAATTCAAAAGATTCCACAAAATCTATTTTTTCTTAATCTCCGTGCTCGATCAAGGTAGACAAATTAGGCCGAGACAGAAGGAGTACTTGATATACTCTTTCTCTGTAATCTTACCAGTTTTTTTGGGTTTTCCTAAACCTAGGTCCCATGGTACATTTTTCTGTTTTTCTTAAAAATAGTCATCGTGGACATGTTAATGTGTGCACCAAATTAATTTTACTAAAGAAAACTTAATTAATTTGTACAAAATTTAGAATGAGAAATTTACACATCAACAATGAATTTCTTAACATGTGCCGACGATGCGTAGAGGTGTATTTCTGTATGTCTAGTAACAAATTAATTTAGTCTCTACAGAAGATGAACTAGTGAGAACCCATGTATAAACACAAAATAATAATATCAAATATAAAATTAAATCTGAAAATGTACCATAATAAATATATATAAATAATACGCCCTTAATATTTATTGTAAGGCCATCTTTATCCATGCCCTCAAAGGGCAAGGGCATGGCTAGATGACAAAAAATGCAATTAAAAATTAAAGCAAAAATAGCTAATGATTGATGACCTAGGTTGTGAATGGAGTTGGTCAACCAACCTATTCCACAACCAACCCCCTTCCACAACCTGCCACATGTCGGTACCTCATTTGTTGTATTAAATTATTTATTTGATATAATTTTAATAATAAATAAATAATATAATTTTTATTTTATAAAAATTAAAAAAATTATCAAAATTCTTATTTTTTTTTTCTCTACAAGTAGAATCTAATGTTGATATATTTTGAATAAAAATTTGAAGCTCTTTATTTTATTCTTTTTATAATTAGTTGGCTCGTTTGGACCGGTTCGATGAGCTAAATCCCCGACGGACACCGGGCCGATCCGATAATCTTAGTATATTATAGGGAAATATCACGGGCCAGACGAATATATCTAAGACTAACAAAATTTTTGCCCGACCTGGACCGATCCAAAATATGACGTTAGCCCGACAGACCCCACCTGACCGGGTCGGGTGGCCAAATTTCAGACATGTATTTGTAGCTTAATTTATTTTTTTCGATTTCGTAATTCGTGCGATTTTAATTTGGTTATTATTTTAGCATGTTATTTTACGGAATTCAAATATTTTTTTATTGTAATTACGGAATTCAAATATTTTTTTAATGTAATTACGAAATTCAAAATCGACTTATTGTAATTACGGAATTCAAATATTTTTTTATTCTTGAAATATATTAGAAAAAGCGCCAAAAATAATATGCAATTATTAAACCGTATCAAAAATATTAATTTTATTGGGAAATAAGATCTGTATTTGGATAAAAGAAATTAATATATATTAAAATGTTGGGTTGGGTTGGGTTGTTGATAAAGTGTGAAAATGTATTTTTAGGTTATGAAGTAGGTTGTGTATGTGGAAGAGAGAGAAATAAATATTTTATTGATAAATTGAATTGTGGGAGGTTGTTGATAAAGATGGTCTAAAGAAATATGATCACGTTTTAGATGTTCTTTTCACTTACACAAGTTGCAAAGTTTCTTCCGACTTTTATATATGTATTTGTACTGTATTACACAAAAATGTATTAGTGTATATTTGAACATATGTGATCATCTACTACAATCATACTCCAACTTTATCAATATGTTGTTAGGAATTGTGCCTGGATATGGTTTGGTTTGAATCGATGTTCGTCTCAAGGTGGAGACTTCGATTTGAGTGTCGTTGGAATTGGACGAGGACGTGGTCGCGACGGATGGTCGCGGCCGCGACCAATTGTGACGGGAAAGTGAGTTTCGGCGCTGGAGAGTGGGCTCGGCTGCGCAGGAAGGGCGCGGCCGCGCCATGTTTCTACAACTGAAGCGGCCCAATTTGATTCATTTTCTGTATAGAATTAGGTGTGGGCTTATAAATAAGTCCAGTTGGAGTCCTTTGAGATAGAGTAATTAGAATTGTTTGGTATTATTTTTGGCTTGATTATTCGAGCGTAGAGAGATAGTTTGGGTCGAGTATCAATTGATTGATACTCGATTTTGTCTTTGTTTGATAGGATACTATAGTCTTATTTTGTAACTCTCTTTTGATATTTGATTTGGGATCTTCCCGTTGGGTTGTGGACGTAGCTAACAAGTTGTTAGCAAACCATGTTAATTTTGATGTCTTTATCTTTTGTTTCTTCACGCTTATCATTCGTTTGAGCAATCGTTGTGATCGTACTTTCCCAACATATGTGACATTTTATTTGTGACGTCTAGTTTATATACGTAGCATATATACTTGATATTTGAATAGGATATTGAACGCCATTTGAAATAGAGGATCTAGTTCGATATTCGAATAACACTATATATTCCTCAAAGCAGAAGTAATTCATACTCTTCAATTAAGATGATTGAGTAATGATCATTGTATTTCCAACACTATGTAGAAAAATTCTTTGTGCTAAGCAGAAAAACAAACAAATGTAACAGATGAGTCAATGCATGTTGATAAAGGGCAAAATTGCTAAGGATCATAACCAAAATCTGCAAAAAATCCCTCTTGAATTGAGATGCATATAAACAAGAAGCTTGTAACAAGACTCACAACCGACCTGGAAACCCGATGGCGCAACATCGCATTCCTTGAGTTCCTACGCATTTTCCGACGCATCTTTCTGTGCCTGCTCTGCCTTTAATCTTTCAGCAGCCAATCTTTCTTCGAGCGCACGAGCACCTCTCTCCCTTGTAAGTTAACAAGAACAGCATCAAAACATAGTCATTATGTCAAATAAATGAATCTTGCATATATTCATGGAATTCATCAATGATACAAATAATCTTTCTCAAACAAAATCAAATCAAACGAGTAACAAGTGAGGTTACCTTCTCCTAGCTGCTTCAATCGAATCTGATCCAGGCAACGAGGTACCTCCTACGTTGTAGCCTCTGGTCTCATTAGAGGGTTCAGGCCTTCGCCCGCAAAACATTCGGTCCAGAATCGTAGCAAGAGGATTTATCACTGGCCTGCCTTCCATAAACTCAACTTAGTTTACAAAGAAAGGAAGAAAATGTAATTAAGAGTTTCGTGCAGCAAACTACCTTAAAAATCCAGGAAAAAATGTAGAGAAAGCGAAATCGTCACTTGGATCACCTCTTAAGTTCGTTTCAGGCTTTCTTTGCCAATATCTAAGGTAAATCCAACCAATGTAGGTCCCAAAAATTATTAAGGTAGGAAAATGACGAGCTGATTCTGTCGTGTAAAAACATGCAACAGCAGAGACCAGTAGTGCTAAAGAAGGCAGCCACTGAAAGACAGTTGAACTAATGAATAACTCATAATAGTGGGATAAATAAAGATTAAGCAAAAGGAGAAAAAGAAACTGAAGATCGAAGTTGGTACTTTTGCTTTTATTTTTACATACGACAACTCTTGATCGGGTGTTATTTGTTTGATGCCAACTAAGAAAGCTGATAGGATCCCTTGGAACCCACAAATAGGCAAGTAACTGCAAAAGAAACAACATAACTGAAGATGAATGATTGCATGCCAAATATTGATTAATACGTAACCGATATAACACTATTTGAAATCAAGAAAAGATAGCATTGAAATTGATTATTGAAAAATCCGAAGTGTCTCTCAAGGTTTATAATTGCCACAAAGTTAAACAGGTAATGATGAGTAACCAACCCGCAATGAATAGGGAAGGTATACTAATGCTATGAATCACCCAACACCGAATACTAGTAATAATATCAGCAAAAGAATGTTCTCCTATGCTTACAGATATGCTCAGTTCCACATAATTTTGTACGGTCAAAGGGGAATATTGATGTATACATACTTAAGGATAAATATTGCACTTGTTCACTTACAGGTAAGTTTCCTGTCTTGTAATGTAATACAAGGAAATGGCGGTGGTGAAAATGCAGAGTGATGTGAGGAAGTTAACTACAAATATGAACTTCAGAAACTCCTTAGAGCCCCATATTGGTTCGAGCAGCTTCCCGATGAAAAGAAGGCCGAGTAAGCTGATGACTACCTGCAGAACATTAACGATTTTGAACACATATACAAAAAGGGACAAAAATTTAGTAAAATGTATGTCAAAAATCAAATACCCCATAGACTGATTGTTCAATATACCCAGCCGTAATGAGAGTCCAAGCAAACGGAATAGTCCTACAAAAAATCAGAAAGAAAGCAAAACTTGTCAACTTTTGGTTTCTGTATTGCTTACTAAATCAGTTGCAGACAACAATTATACTTGAAGGAATCCCCTGACTACAAAATTTTAGCAGCAGATGTGATTGATCCTGTTTGAAATTCACCACAGGCCTCCAGTTTATGTTATCTACCATGCTAAAACATCACACCAATCTTAATTATCATTTTCAATTTTTACTTCACTCTCTCTTAACGCGAAGCTACTCAACACTTGATTCGAGACCGTCCATTAGAATCTCGTTAAAACTATATTAGAACTAAAAATATCAAACAATCTCAAAGACACTTTCACGTTTGCTTAAATCTAACCTCAAGCTTAAT
Source organism: Ajuga chamaepitys (assembly GCA_958295605.1). Lineage (NCBI taxonomy): Eukaryota > Viridiplantae > Streptophyta > Magnoliopsida > Lamiales > Lamiaceae > Ajuga > Ajuga chamaepitys. The sequence goes on from OY282495.1 coordinate 86,843,598, forward strand.
AACTAAAAAATGTTTAAACAAGTGTAAAAAGTCAAAGTACACGAGCCGATTAAAACTCATTCAGACCTCAATTTGATTAATAATCAAAGAAGCTCAAACATAATATTAGAAGATCGACAATATTTCAAACAAGTTTAAAACAATCAAAGAAGCTCAAACATAATATTAGAAGATCGACAATATTTCAAACAAGTATGAAACAACAGTACGTTCAGCTGACTCAACTCGTTTATAACTCTATATCTAACCTTATATGGTTCTCCATCTCCATTTTATACAATCCCCAGTGTACACCCAACGAAAGTAGACCAAAAAAGCACATGACAGAAGCTCAAAATAACACACAAATATGAAAAATTATGAAAAATCAAAGTTAGAGAAAAAATACTTGGCAGGGATGAGAGCAAGGTAAGGAAGAGCAGATGGCAAAATCTGCACAACAATGTGACCGCCTATTAATACCACAGCCAAGCCCTTGCACAGCTTCGTAAATCCTGTGTTCGTACTCATCCCGCCCTAATTTTTCAAAACAAATTGAATTAAATCATCCTTCTCGATTCGACGAAAATAGATAATGCGAAACGAAATTCAGATCTGATGATGCATGCTTTGTGAACCATGAATATATGCATGTGTATACACACATACACATACATAAACATGTATGTATATACAAGCTAGGCAAATGATCGCTTACTCCCGGAGGCTGTGAAGAGCTCATTCTGGAGTGATGAAGAAATTCAACTCTGAATTAAGGGATGATCAGAGGGGACTTCAATATGGCTGGTAACTATGATGTGACTATATTGTTCTTATTTTTCCCTTTATTTTTTTTTTATTTAATAGTATTATTTTTTTATGGTGTTGCGAGCAAAAACTTAGTATTATATAAAGGGAAAATTGGTAAAAATATTCCGTAAGTTTGTCATATTTAAGAAAATATTCTCTAAATTTGACAATTTTTAAAAATGTCTCATAACTTACAAAAAATTTCCTGCAGCCGGATATAACAGGTCATCCATCCGGTCACATGCTGAGGTGGACAAAAAAAAATTATTTTAAGAAGTTGATGTGGATTTTTGTACGATGCGGTATTAATATTTTTTATTTTTCTTTTGCCTTATTATTGTTTTTTTCTTTTAAATTAATTAGGCTAACAAAAATCAAATATTGAAGCACAAAATTTAGAATTAAAAAATAAGAAATTATGCAAAAAAAAAAAAAAAGAAGTTAGTAAATTTAAATCTAATTTCTTTAAAGAAATGTTACAATTCAAGTTTTTTTCTCTTTGAGTTAGTAATTTTTTTTTTTAAATGTTAAATTAAATTAGTTAGATTTCAAGTTTTTACTCTTTCAGTTAGTAAATTTTTTTAAATGTTAAATTAAATTAGTTCGTCTCTGTTCTTAGGAAGAGGAAGGTTAATTGTAATACCGTTCGGCCAATCTTGTGCCACCGCCGTCGACCGCTATATGTGTGGAGTTGTGGTAGATATATACATATATATGTGTATATATATATCAGTAATATATAAGAAAATTTATGGAAAAGGATAAGAATTTCTGATGGAAAAAAAACGTGGCAAATAAGATGCCACGTCAACGAATTTGTCCAACTCAGCATGTAACCGGATGGGTGACCTGCTATATCCGATTGCAGGGCTTTTTTGACAATTTTTTGTAAGTTATGAGACATTTTAAAAAATTGCCAAATTTAGAAGATATTTTCTTAATATGGCAAACTTACGGGATATTTTTACTAATTTTCCCTTGTATAAAGACCAATATTTATAAACATACTCATTTTTTGTTTGATAATTTTTAATTATCGAAGTGGAGCTCTAGTCGAGCTGTATATTTTATGGGAAAAAAAATTACAAATAAACCCTTCAACTTTTAGCTCAGGTTCAAATTAACATATAAATTATTTTTTTGTTCGATAAAACACTTGAACTTTTTAATTTAGACAAATCAACATTTAATTCTTTTTTATCTAGTGCCAATGGACACTTTCGTCTAATTTAAGTTAACAGCGTCATGTTTGTTTCAAAGTAAGAACAAAAAAATGTTACACTTTAAAAAAATTAATTATATATGTATACATACGTATATTATGCATTTGAAGCGAATATCATTAAAAATGAATAATTTGTATTATTCTCATAAAAAATAGAGTTGAGACAAAAAAATTACATAAAATATCACCTCATTGACCCACTAACCTAAAATGAAACTGTCAACACGTGTATTGGAAACACAAAAAGTATTTTAAATTAAACGAAAGTGTCTATTTGTACTAAATAAAAAAGTTTAGGTGTTGATTTGTCCAAATTAAAAAGTTCAAGTATCTTATTAGACAAAAAAAAACAGTTTACGTGTTAATTTGAGTCTGCGTCAAAAGTTGGAGGGTCTATTTGTACCTTTTCCCATATTTTATCTAATGTAAGAGAATGCTTATGTTTTTTTAATATTTCTTTTTGAAATATTTTATTTAATATCTTTAATCAGACATAAGCCAAATTTTTAAGGAATAATATCGAATTAAGTATTGAGTAGCTTATTTTGATTATCAGTCCTACAATAAGGGTAAGTTTATTATTTTATGTCGCACATTATCTTTAAACAATTATATTGAACTTCTTTTTGAATTAATTTTAAAATTAGGTAAAATCTACTACTACCTCTGTCCCAGTTAAATTTACATACTTATCTTATTGATCCGTCTCAGTTAATTTTGCAATTCCATAAATGGAAACTAATTCCCACAATCTTCAATCTTAAAATCTCAATCTTTAATCTACATCTCTAGAAAGGTTAAAAGAAAAATAAAATCTGTTCTTTTTTTTAATATTCGTGTCCGATTTTACAAATTTAATCAGGACGGAGAAGTGATCTTTCAGGTTTAACTTAAAAGTAACACCAAAAAGAAAAATTCTAGGAACAGAAGGGGTACGGATGCAATAAATAGGAATTTAGCGGATGATTATAATATCCAAACTTTAGAAGGAGAAACGAGCAAATAATAAGAATTATAAAATTTTCAGGCGCCGACTTTAATCTGCGGAAGGATTCATTTTCGCAGAGAGCTCACTTTGAATTCCTCCATTTGCTATCGCAAAAAGAGGTAAATTCAATCATGTAATCCATTATTTTAATGGTTTCGAGTACATAATTGCTATTAAAAGGAATTTCTGTGCTGTTTCGTTCTGCATTTGGATTGCTAATCACTTGTTCGACAGAATTCCCCAAAGGGATGAAGAAGTTATTCGACGTCATTTAGGATGTTTTTTGTCGTTTGATGAAGCTCATTAAGTGGAAGAGTTTGCTAATTGAAATCTAATTGGAATCATGGAGCGTCTGAGGAGCAGCGCTCACTTAATTGTTTTTAGGTGGTAGAGAAAAGAACGAGGAGGTGTTCCAGCGTAGGCTAAAAATGAGATGAGTCGATGCAAAGTACTAGTGTTCAATCTCGTTTGAAACACAATGGAGCTTTTAATATTATGTTTGAATTTATTTGATTATTAGTAGAGTCGAGCTTCAACGAGTTCTAGAGCCGAACACGAGTCAAGTACCAATAGTTTGATATTTCTACATTTCTCTTAACAAATTTCATTTATCGAGCTTGAGCTTGGGTGGAGCTTTAGATTAATCAAACATAAAAGTATGTTAAAGCTTGTTTGATATCTTTATCAAATGAAATTCAAACGAGCTTTTGGCGTATCGAGTAATTAGGTTTGATTTTCGCCCGTACTAGGAGGATGGGGTGGGTGGAAGGGAGCTATTTGATCGTAGTTGTAATTGGACGTATTGGGACTGATTGATCCTATCAAACACGCACACACTCACAATAACGTAGACATATGCATATATTGGTTTGTTTCTATTTTCTATCTGAAGCTAATATTATAGGAATTGTGCTATTTGTTTCTCTCTTTTTTGTGTGGTTGTTATTACCATTTACAAGAATTGCTACTAACTTCCCTTGCCGTTTTAGGATACTTTGAAGCAAATGGCATTGGCAAGGCACAACAGTAATAGACTCTTGAAATCAATAAGCCATTACAGTCGCTTGTTCTCGTCCGATCCTTTTGGCCCTCCACCCCTTGTACCTCCTCGTAGAGTTGTTGTAACAGGTATTTTTCATATACTAGTTTCTTGCCAAAGATGCTGATTTGGTATTGATATAATAAAATTTGTCAAGGTTCTTCATCGAAAAAAATTTAGAATCATATCCTCAATGGTTCATAGCTTGTTTTCCTTGATGAGGATGTAGAATACTACTGGATTTCATTCTTCAAAGGATGATGTATATGATGATAAGTAAGTCATCTAAAATTTCACAATACTACACCATGTCCCACCGAGTCTGGATGACATGACTCATTTTACGCATGCATAAACACACCCCTAGTTTTCGTATTGCATGCATTTATACACCAATAAAACCATGCCTGGAATGTACAGGTGTCTGATGTGTGTTCCTCTATGTGCTTGTATGTATGAAGTAAATCCTGGTACTATGCTATCCATGTTTTGTATTAAATTTGGTCAATTGATGCCTTCTTGTTGTACTTGCTGATGCCAAAATAAAAGTTCTTTTTTCTTTTGGTCAACTGCAACAGGTTTAGGGATGGTAACTCCTTTGGGTTGCGGTGTGGAGGTCACCTGGAAGCGTCTAATTGAAGGGGATTGCGGCATCAGGGCTATATCTATTGAGGATCTGAAAATGAATGGATTTGATGGAGAGACCCAACTGCATACCTTTGACCAATTGACATCCAAAGTCGCTGGAATTGTTCCTAGTGGATCCAAGCCCGGTGAATTTAATGAGGAGTTGTGGCTTAACTCTAAGGTAATGGTTCTTTGTGTATGTTCTCATTTCTAACAGTGATTGGAATAAGTATTCAAACCTAAGTTTCAGTTTGTAGTTTAGAAATTATTGTGTATGGTGAGAAAGAGCAAACTTAATGGAAAATTGATTTTGGGGTGTATATTCAAGTCTAAGAGAAGTTACCTGTATAATACTTCTGAATCTCTTTGTTCTCTGTGGCTAGAACCAAAAAAGAAATACGAGAAGAAGAAAGAAAACAGGGTTGATGTCATATTTTGGCAAACTTGTCGATTTCCTTTGACCACATGTGAAACAATGATAATCTCACAGATTGGGGAAATAAATCCAGCACGCGCAAATAATTTAAGGAAATTCTACTGAAAATGGTAACACTTTCTCACAATGTGCAACTAAATTTTGTAAAATGGAATAATAAGATCAATCAATCTGAAATCAATAGCCTCTTCCTAAGATTTCTTTCTAATTTAAAGTAAATCAAATATTTTGATCGACTTAATATGAGGGAAGCATAAACAGAAAAAGAAAAAGAAAAAAAAAAGAAACAGGTCAAGGACTTATGCTCTTGGGTAAGTGATTGAAATCTACAAATTTGGTCGGCCAAAATCCCATTGGTGAAAGTCCAGTTTCATAATGGTTTTGTTTCAGAAGCCAGCCTCAACAATCTTGAGTTATGAGATTCTACTTTTCATTCTCCCCAGGATCATAGGTCTATTGCCCGATTTATAGGCTATGCATTATGTGCTGCAGATGAGGCTCTAAGAGATGCAAATTTTTTGCCCACCCAGCAGGATGAGAAGGAAAGAACGGTAGGTTGTTCATTAGATTTTCGTTTCTGAGTTCTATTGCGAGTTCTCACTTCTGATTCAAAGATCACCAGGGAGTTTCCATAGGTGCTGGAACTGGTAGCATCAGTGACATATTGGATGCTTCAAAATTGATTTGCGAGAAGGTCAGTTGGCTGTTTATCTTTTGCTCCCTAGTTTGTCTTATAATATGCGGATTGTTATTGTCCTTGTTGATTCTCTTTTGCTGGCTAATTAACTTGTAACGTGTGTACATATTTTTTTCCCCAGAAACTACGGCGGCTCAGTCCATTTTTTATACCAAGGATACTAATAAATATGGCTTCTGGCCATGTGAGCATGAAGTATGGATTCCAGGTGTGCAGATAATATGTGAAATATTTGATTATTCGTTGCTATATGGGAGTTTTCTGTACGTCCACGGTGATAATTATGTTGACTACACTAGCATATAATTTTCATTTTGCTGCTTCTCTATTATTAAATATTTCTGAAGAAAATTGATTTAGCCCAATGTTGTTTTTTACCATGAAGCAAATTTGTTGTCAGAATACCTGGAATAATGTTATTTTGAGATCAAAGCTAGAAAACCAGTGAGTATAAATGAAATAAAGAAGAAATAGAAAAAAACATTACATTAGATTCAAGTGTTTGATGGCTTGCTTGTCAAAAATAAAGGAAGTCCACATGTTCGGTACAAGTTAAGATCTTTTGGTGGTTTTAAGCACGTCTTTTTTTGTATTATACTAGATATATTTGTATATCCTAGTCTTAATTTTGAATCTAGGGACCAAACCATGCTGCAGTGACAGCTTGTGCTACTGGGGCACATTCTATTGGAGACGCTGCCAGGATGATTCAATTTGGTGATGCTGATGTTATGGTTGCAGGAGGAACCGAGGCAAGCATTGATGCTTTGTCTATAGCAGGATTCTGTAGGTAATGACTAATGTGTATCATGTTCCTATCTAAAAATGTCATACGTCTCGTTGATGCTCGTCTGAAATCTAGATTATAATTCCTGCTAAAGAACACGAAATGGGAAGCTGTTTTGCTATTGCATTGGTGTCGATTTCGAGTTTATGAGAGTCAATAGGGGGCTTTTCCAGATCTTGAGGCTAATAGGTCCTTTCTGGTAAAGATTTGGGACTGTATGCAGTGATGATTCAAGTTTCTATAACTTTCTCTCTGTTTTGTATATTTAAAATATAAAATTTTTGTGGCATTACTTTTTAAAGGTCACTCACATTGCGAAATAGAGAATGCTATGCAGAATTCGAGAGAAATTGTTTTTAACCACGTAAATGGTAATTACCTATACAGGTCAAGGGCACTGACGTCCAAGTATAATGACGCACCTAAAGAAGCCTCAAGACCTTTTGACAGTGGTCGTGATGGGTTTGTGTAAGTAATGGCAGCTTGGTTGATTATTTCCGGAGCTTTAGTTGTTTCATATGTACCATTCTAATAAACTGCTCAAACACAGGATAGGTGAAGGTTCTGGTATCCTGGTTTTAGAGGTGAGTGCTATTGCAAATAAGTCAAAGCAAATTCCGTGTTTAATCTTTTCAAATGGAAAAAAAAAAAAACAACTCCCGATTTAGTTCCAATGTTATCCTACAAGATTTGTCAGTTGTAGAATTTCGACAATGTAGTACTCTTTTTTTATGTTATTTCAAGTTTCCTGGTTTCTTACTTATATAGATTCAATAGAATAAATAGTTTGTTAACTAAAACCTTTTATCACATCCTCTAATTGGATCGTTTAGGAACTGGAGCATGCAAAGAAACGAGGAGCTAAAGTGTATGCAGAGGTCCGTGGTTATGGGATGTCAGGTTAGTGTTTTCGACCTTCAGATGTCATTTACCTCATAATCTACATTTGGCATTTCACAGAAAATTAGAAATTGTTACTTTCTTAAGGTGATGCATATCACATCACTCAACCACATGGTGATGGAAGAGGAGCTTTTTTGGCCATGTCACGCGCTTTAAAGCAGGTATGTTATAAGCATCGACTTTTCATAGTTAGCATCTGGAAGTGTGGTTTTGAGATGATTGTTCAGTAGTTTAGGCATTTCAGTTGGATAGTAACGCAAAAGGCAGTAATGGAAATTAGATTTCCATACAGATCCAACTTCCCTATAAACTCATACCCCTTGGAAGTAGTCCTGTCTTTCTAGAAGCTCCAGAAAGATATCGATCTATGAAGAACCATTTAGGTCGAATCAACTGATCTACGACTTCAACATGTTTCCGTAACCACATTGCTGCAACTAATCGAGAGTAGTCATCAACTTTTTGTAAACTTTGTGTTTATAGTCTAGAATGTGATATATGGGATACCTTTAAGCCTAATCCCCCAAGGAGAGTGTGTCAGCTCTGGTTCCGACAGAGTTCTCTAGAATATCCCGTTAAATTAATATTGTAAATGCAAAGACTAGTGCATCAATTAACTTGGGTTCTTTTTTTCCCGCAGTCTGGGCTGAACCCTAATCAGGTGGATTACATCAATGCACACGCTACTTCCACTCCTTTGGGTAATTTAAACTAGAACAATGCCATTTCTTAAGATACCAATTAGCACGGTATGATGGTTTGCTGAACTTGGGCATGCAGGTGATGCGGTGGAAGCCAAAGCTATTCAGTCTTTATTTTCCAGTCATGCAGCATCCGGTTCTTTAGCCTTGTCCTCCACAAAGGTAACCTAGTAATCATATCGATTGTATTTCTAGAGAGAGAGAGAGAGTGTTTGTTTTTGGCATTGTTGACCGGACATTCCATTTCAGGGTGCCATCGGACATCTCCTAGGGGCAGCAGGATCGGTGGAAGCAATATTCTCAATATTAGCCATACACCATGTACGTAAGCAAATCTATGATAGTCTCTTCAAGTTCACATTAGTCTATACCCATCTCTTTTTAGATCAAAAAAAATTGGCAGAAAATGAAGTTCCTCAAATCTAGAGGTGGCACTTGGCATCGCCCAGCCCGGCATGGTCCGAAATTGCATCAGGCTGGAAATTGGTGAGGGCAGCCCAGCCCCACTAAAACACACTAAGCTTGTCAGCCTGTCCGTATTGGTCCATCAGTTCGGACCTGTTGGGCCAATGATACTATAGGTTAAGATTCTTATGGCCAGCCTGTCAAAATGTCCCGGGGTGGGGGGGAGGTATTCAAGCCGGACTGATTTTGCCACTTTGTTGAATTAGTTTGAAGGCTAAAGAAATTTGTATCCTTACTACTCCTATAGAAGATGCTACTTTAGTTGAATATTAAGAGTACTTAAGATGTTGGTGTCTGAATTTTTTTGTGTGGACATTGAACTGCAGGGAATTGCACCATTGACGCTGAACCTCAACGAACCGGATTCCGTTTTCAATGGTGAGTTGATGCCATTGAGTGCTTCAAAGAAGATGACGATCAAAGCAGCCATGTCCAACTCTTTTGGCTTTGGTGGAACAAATTCCTCCCTGCTCTTTGCTGCTATGGATTGAGGGCCTCAGGTGTGTTTTTGGTCTGCAAGTTTATTGTCAATGTGTGTGTGTGTGTGTGTGTGTGTGTGAGAGAGAGAGAGATCAAACTATCTTATTGCATCATGGAAATAAATTTGCAGTTTGATCATACCAATAATGTTCCCAACTTGATTAGGATTGTGGAAACATTGAGTTTATTTTGTATTCAATTTTTTTGGATAAGAGTCTAAATAAGAATATCTATTTAGTAAATCTTATCAGAAAAATTAATAAGAACAGAATTATATTTCGAACTTTTGAAGAATATTCAATTGATTTATACGCTAAATGTAGGGTGTGTTTACTTAAGGCTTGATTCAGTAGATTTAGGGGCTCAAATTTCGATAAAGCGCAGTCAATAATTCTCTCAGCTAAGTTTGGCTCAGCATTCCCCAGCCTTAAGTAAACACAACCATACAATTACGAGGATATCATGAAAAATATTTTGTTCCCCCCAAAAAGGAAAAAAGTTCATTTCTTTCTGTCTACCCTTTGTTGTCAATTAGGAATAAAATGTGTAATATGTCACTACTCCTTGTGCTAGCATGAGTTGAATAAGTTCCTTTCTACTTGGACGATCCATCATACTTGATAAGTGTACGATTGATCACTTAGTTGAGCCGTAACCAAATGAATGTGCAAAGAAGAGCGTTGCACCCAATGAGCATTGGAACTTGTAGCACTTAGACCAAATTTCTATTGGTCAATCATTCGCAACATGATTAGGATGATAGTTGGACGAGTACCTGTGAATTTAAGGATATTTAAACACTAACCATTTACAATTTATATTATCAATACTTATCCCAAACCTATTTAAAAAATACTTACAAAACTCAAATCTATCCAAACCCATTTACTAAAACTCATCGGTTACCATATCCCACAAATATGTATTTAAACTTTAAGAGTTTTTACATTTCACGAGTATCTAAATGGATATTAATAACTCGCATTTTTATTAAGTCGAGCTGTTGATTCAAATGTAAGATGTTTTTCTTATAGAATAGATGGTGCAATGTTCAAGTCTTATCTAACACATAACTTTTGTTACTTAATACATATAAATATAATTTTTATTGATTTTTTATAAATATGAAGGGCTCAGGTAACCTTGCACTCGAATCCAAACCATAATCAAGTAGTAATTGCATTTTATATTATCTCTCAGACCCTCCCCCAATCTATTTGAACTTACCAGTACTGATAATACGCAATCCGGTAACCACACAATTAAACAAGAATCTACGTAAATAATATAAGAACACACAAGAATTACGTGGTTCGATCCGGAGATCTACGTTCACGGGCAGAAAACGGCAATCGCCGAGGTGTTCCTTTTTACTAGAACGTGGAGTTTACAGTGCGTATTACAGAATGCAAAGTGCGAACCCTAAATCAGAGTTCTTTTCACCTATTTATACCACTAAATCAAAACCCTAACTAAATCCCTATAATCTTGCCCACCAAATCTGCATGGCAGTTGGGAAAAGATCATGGGCCTTGATTCGCGGAACAAACCACTCGCTGGGCCGACGCGCGTTCCTGGGCCTGCTGGGCCTACGCGTAGTGGGCCTTTACGCGTTTGCCGGGCCTGTGCGTGACAGGCCGATCGGTGGGCTTTGGTATAGTGGGCTTTGGTGTTAGCCCGACCCGAGCTGATCGGGTTATCCCTATCAGATGCCCCCCCCCCCCCCCCCCAGCCGGAGCGAGGTAGGAGCTTCGGTTGTCACCGGGGTAGAACCGTAAGCAAGAAGGACCGGGGTCGCTGGCGGGCCGAAGTGTTTACGGGGGATCGAGTTTATCCGCGTCCCTGGGACTCTGCGGAGTAATTGGCGGACGCAGTGCCGAGCTAAGTCGAGGTGCACGGGGCATATAGTGAGACACCGAACTTCTCAGAAGCGAGAAACGCGTTGGGAGGATGTGACAACTTGGCCGAGGTGGAGGATACACCGGGGTGATTATTCTGGCCAAAATGGAGGGGCACCGGAGTATTTGTGGATGATCAGGTCTATCCGCAATTCGGGAACTTCGCGGCGCAAGCTGGCCGAGGTGGAGAGTACACCGGAGTGTAGTATTACGACCGAGGTAAGGAGAACACCGGAGTGCAGTAGCCTGGCCAAAATGAAAGGAACACCGGAGTGTGATTTAAATCTTCCTGGCGAAGAGTAAGGTTGATGTGATTGGCGGCGCCATAAACCGGACTGAGCCCGTATTATTCGGGCGATTCGGTTGTAACCGGGGTGGAGCTGTAGGGAAGACGAGTCGTGGTCGCTGGCGAGCCACAGTGTTTTTGGATGTTCAGAGTCCATGGAGGTTGAATCGAACTAGGATGAATGCCACCGAAGTGATAGCGAGACCGCGATCTCCCCAAAAGCAATAAAGTGTAGCGGAAGAAGATAGTAGTCTGGCCGAGGTGAAGGGAGAGGAGTGACAAGATCCCGTAGGACACGGAGTAGGTCCGGGGATAAATCTCAATGCCGGAGTGCTGAATATTAGCTCGGAGGCCGTAGATAATTGTAAAGAAAGATCTCCGCGGACGGATCGGGTTAATAGGTGTTCGGGAACACTATATGGACGGTGCCAATAAAAATCTCCCCGGACGGATCGGGTTAATAGGTGTTCGGGAACACTATATGGCCGGTGCCAATAAAAATCTCCCCGGACGGATCGGGTTAATAGGTGTTCGGGAACACTATATGGCCGGTGCCAATAAAAATCTCCCCGGACGGATCGGGTTAATAGGTGTTCGGGAACACTATATGGACGGTGCCAATAAAAATCTCCCCGGACGGATCAGGCGGGAGTAATCAAGTTGTCCGGAGACGAAGTGTGAATCTTCCCGGACGGACCGGGAGAAAGATCCAAGTGTCCGGAGACGAATAATAATAGTACAACTACGCTAGGGCGTCCCCGTAACGTAGAAAAAAGCATGGTAAGATGCACAAATAAAGAATTTATATTCAAGGTGAGTGCCGGAGCAATGTTAACAATCCGAAGGGGAATCACAACGAAAAAGAACTGTACAATAAAGGTAAAGATAAGAACAGTACTTGTTATTCGCTATTCATTGGCTCACGGTCATGATAACCTCCTCGGCTTTGGGATGAATCCCCGTTCTGGCCTGACCGAGGCTGGTCATCGGTCCGGACGACGTACTGTTGCAGGAAACCGTTTTTTAGACAGTCTTCGATTTCCTTTCCGAGTTCTCGGCACTCCTCTGTCTCGTGCCCATGATCTCGGTGGTACGCACACCACTTTCCACGGTTCCTCTTCTCCGGCGGAGCAGTCATTCGCGGGCAAGGCCGCAGATCGTTCTTATGGATAGAAAGGATCTCAGCTCGTGACTTCGTCAGCGGAGTCAATTGTGGAATATCAGCTCGGGGTTCCGAAGACCCCGGGGTCAAGCGGGAAAATGCACTAGGTCGCGTACTGGGCCCGGTTTGGGCTTTGTCGGACTGCCGCTTGCTAGCGTGTTTCTCACGCTTCTGGCGAGTTCGCTCCTCGGCCTTAGCAAATTTGCGCACTGTTTTGAACAGTGCTCGGGTTGTGACCGGTGTGTTCCGAACTAACTCGGTGTAAAGTGCTCCGGGGCGGAGTCCATTCATGAAAGCGTTGATGGCTACGTCGTCGGGGCAATTTCTCACCTTGAGACTTACCGCTGTGAAGCGGTCAAGAAATTGGGTGACGGTTTCACCGTCCCGCTGTTCCATGTTCATGACATCGGCCAAGGTGGCCATGGGCTTCGCCCGAGCCTCGAACCGTGCCCAAAAGTGCTCGGCGAGTTCTCTAAAAGAAGATACGCTATTGCGTGGAAGGGAATCAAACCAAACCCGAGCTTCATCCTGTAAGTACTCAGGGAAAATCTTGCAGTATTGAAGGGATGTGATGTAATCATGGCTAAGCATGCTGTGCCTAAAAGCTCCAAGAAAATTGGCCGGATCTCCGGTGCCATTGTAAGGTGGTATAGCTGGCCGTTTGAGCCCTTCGGGAAGGGTAGTGGCCATGATTTCTGAGGAGAACGGCGTGATGATATCTCCATTGGCATCAAGACCCAGAATTCTGTCCAGTTCAACATTGCGTTGAACTTGCTCATACTCTTGAAGATCTAGAGCATGAGGATTGGCATAGCGAACTCTCTTAGCCGCATTAAGTGGACGACGGCGATCCACATCAGTGGGTTCCTCGTTGCGAGGTCGTGATTAATTAGAACTCCCCCGGTCCTCGGAAGAACCGGGTCGTTCCCGACATCGATCCTGACGCCTGCGGTGCCCCGGGTCCTGCTGATCACGCGAGCGGGGTGGAGGCACCACGGGATTAGCATTATGGCCGGCAGGCCCCGCGGGATGTAGGCGATTAACTGCCCAATCTTGAAGAACATGTGCATGTTCTTCTAGGAAAGCCTGAAGCAGTTCTGGAGTAATTTGGATGTTTACCGGTGGTTGAGCGACTGCAGGATTAAGGTTTTGCAGGTCTTGAGGGGGTGGGGAGTTTTGATTGCCCCGATGATTAGACGTACTCCTTGCCGGCAACTGCCTCGGCGGCAAGATTTGATCCACAGGTGGATCCTGGTTAGATTGATCAACCTGGCGGGATTGATTATTACGAGTCAACACCATGATCTCTGAAGGCACTGTTAATGTGAAAAACTACTTTGTCGTTCCCACAGACGGCGCCAATTTGATAATGCGCAATCCGGTAACCACACAATTAAACAAGAATCTACGTAAACAATATAAGAACACACAAGAATTACGTGGTTCGATCCGGAGATCTACGTCCACGGGCAGAAAACGGCAATCGCCGAGGTGTTCCTTTTTACTAGAACGTGGAGTTTACAGTGCGTATTACAGAATGCAAAGTGCGAACCCTAAATCAGAGTTCTTTTCACCTATTTATACCACTAAATCAAAACCCTAACTAAATCCCTATAATCTTGCCCACCAAATCTGCATGGCAGTTGGGAAAAGATCATGGGCCTTGATTCGCGGAACAAACCACTCGTTGGGCCGACGCGCGTTCCTGGGCCTGCTGGGCCTACGCGTAGTGGGCCTTTACGCGCTTGCCGGGCCTGTGCGTGACGGGCCGATCGGTGGGCTTTGGTATAATGGGCTTTGGTGTTAGCCCGACCCGAGCTGATCGGGTTATCCCTATCAAGTACCTTCTCCAATCGAATTTAAATGGACGAGTACCCGCTAAAACTTGTTACACCGCCATTCCTAAGCATGATAGTCATTAAAGCCAAAAAATACTTTTATTGACGTTAAAAGGGCAAACATTATATATATACATAATTGATATATTGCACATACGGAAAAATACATATTCATGCAGTTTGCAATATTTTTTTAACTGTGATATCAATATCATATAAGTAGGTGATCACAAAGTGTTAGCGACATATCATTTATAATTGTACAAATGTATCATGTGGTGTAAAGATTATGAAATAATTCTTTATAACAAAAAATAATGTTTTTTAAATATATAATTTGAGATGCCTTGGATAGGAAAATATGTACTTCCTTCGTCCCATCCTAATTTATACTTTTTTTTTTTTTTTTTCGGTCCGTCCCATACTAATTTACACATCCTTAAAAAGATTTTTTTTTTACAATCTTCATCCTTAAAATTTTCACCATCAATCTCCACCTTTGAAAAAATCTACTAAAAAGTAAAAACTAGTTTTTTTCTTAATATACGCACGCGTCTTCTCTTACAATTTTCATCCTTAAAATCTTCGTCCTTAATTTTTACTTTTGAAAAAGTCAACTAAAAAGTAAAAAATAATTTTTTCTTAATATACGTGTCGGAACAGGTGTGCAAATTAGACCCGGAAAGAGGAAATATATTTCATAGTAGTCAATAATCCACTCAAGATATTGCCTGATTTTCAACACTCTTGAAACTCAACCTCAACCATGGAAATCCCCCCACAATATCCAATCATCACTCCACGTCATCTCATCATCAGTTACCACCATACACGTGGCCCAATCACATCACAGACACCATTTCCCTCAGCCAATAACAATCAGAATTAGGATTTTCCAATATCCTCCCTTCCCCTATACTTCTACCTCTCCATCTCTCATCATCACAACCCATTCTCTCCGATCAGTACTCCGACAATGGCAGCCAATACTCTGATGAGCTACGGCGTCGGCGCCGCCGTCTGCCCCTCCGTCCTCTCCTCATCGAAGTCGAAATTCGCCGCCTCCGCCTCTTTCGGAATCAATGCCGGCGGGTCTAGGTTCACCATGTCCGCTGAATGGATGCCTGGCGAGCCCCGCCCACCCTACCTTGACGGCTCTGCTCCCGGGTAATTTATTATTTTCTAGTAGTCTGTAAACGAGTAGAGTACTACTAATGCTGTAGCTTGTTTCATATTTAATATTCTGATTAGTTAGTTTAGTTATTAGTTGAGTCGAGCTTTAATCTAGTAAGACACAAGTCAAGATCAAGTAATTTGATATTTTTATTATGCTTACCTTGACGGCTCCGCTCCTGGGTAATTTATTATTTTCAATTATTCCAAGTAAGGTTGTAAACGAGTAGAGTACTAATGCTCTAGTTATTTTCAAATGTTGTACCTTTAATATTCTGATTAAACGTGTTTAGTTATTAGTTGTGTCGAGCTTTAATCTAGTCACACCCAAGTCAATATCAACTAATATGATATTTTTATTATGCTTACCTTAACAATTTTTATTTATAACTAGTTTCGAGTTTTAGATTTTATCAAAACGTATTTGATATCACTGTCATACAAAGTTCAAACAATATTTGGCTAATTATTTCAGATTAAGTTTCGAGTTACTTGATTTGATTATCATTCCTAAATTTGTTTGAAATTCTTGACCCGTTGGATTTCAGGGATTTCGGATTCGACCCGCTTGGTCTAGGAGCAGTCCCAGAAAATCTAGAGAGATACAAGGAATCAGAGCTTATTCACTGCAGATGGGCCATGCTTGCTGTCGTAAGTTCATTATCGTGTTCGAACTCGATTAACGTTTATGTAGACTTGTTTATTTATATTGATTTAATCAACGGACTAAGCTTCAACATGACTAGCATATTCTTACAATAATAATAATAATTAATATTTGTATATTATTTTTGTAACTCATTTATTTTAAAATGCTCATTAAAATTATTGTTAAAAAATAAAACTCAAAATTTACTAGCTAGTAGTTGCATTAACGAACAAAAAGTGATTGCAGACTTCCTATTTGTTAATATTCGCGAACTTCGATTACAAGTTCAGTTCCTTATAAACCTTAAAAAATATTCGAAGAACTCAAGACTCACCTCGACTAGTTATTAGATGTAGCTATATTTAACTCAATATTAATACTATTAAATAGATTTATTGATTGATTTAATGACGTATCATAGAATGTTGCAGCCCGGGATCCTAGTATCGTGCCTCGACTAGTTATTAGCCGTAGCTATATTATAAGCTCAATATTGATATTGATTTAGTGACGTATCATGAATGTTGCAGCCCGGGATCCTAGTACCGGAGGCTCTGGGCCTAGGCAACTGGGTAAAGGCCCAAGAATGGGCAGCGGTTCCGGGCGGGCAAGCCACCTATTTGGGTAACCCGGTTCCATGGGGTACCCTACCCACCATTTTGGTGATCGAATTCTTGGCCATAGCCTTCGTAGAGCACCAAAGGAGCATGGAGAAAGACCCGGAAAAGAAGAAGTACCCGGGTGGGGCTTTTGACCCGTTGGGTTACTCTAAAGACCCGCAAAAGCTCCAAGAGCTCAAAGTCAAGGAGATCAAGAATGGTAAAATTACATATCTGCCCCCCCTCTCTTACATCTTTATTTTCCTGAGTACGACCTCCGTCCCACATAAATTTGTACACCTAAGTGTGCGCATATTTTAAGAAAAATATGTTTTTTGCTTTACTGTTCTTTTTCAAAGGTGAAAATTGTGAAAAAGAATCCCTTTTTAATGCGTGTCAAAAATCTATTTTTTTGCTTGAGTGAGTCTTGTGTGTGTCGGTTTCACGTGTGACGAATACAAATTTACAAGAATGTTTGATACTTTTACAGAAAAAAAGTAATACTTTTACAGATAAAAGTGATATTTTTACAGATAAATGTGATATTTTTTGTTGTTAAAAATAAAATGATACTTTTACAAATAAACGTAATACTTTTACTATAAAAAGTGATACTTTTTTTTCTGTCACACCGTGTGACGGTCTCATATAATTTTGTCTTTTTGCTTCACAGTTAATTTTTCTCAAAAATATGGAGATTGTGGGAAAAATTTCCTTTCTACAGTGTGCAAATTCATTGATACCGTAACAATGAAGAAAATATGCTAGTTTATGTGGGACGGAGTGAGTTATTTTTTTACTATTTTTTCTATTTAAGAAAATTTGGAATTAATTTATTTTCATTTTTTTAAGGTCGTCTTGCACTATTGGCATTTGTGGGCTTTTGTGTCCAACAATCGGCCTATCCAGGAACCGGCCCATTAGAGAATTTGGCGGCCCATTTGGCTGATCCGTGGCACAACAACATTGGTGACGTCATTATTCCTAGAGGTCTTTGAAAAAAATTAACTTGTGAAATTATTCAGATTGTAAACTATATGCCCCATGTAAAATTTATGTTCATTGAAACGAGAGAGGCGTCTTGTTATTCATGTCGAGCACTCGAAGTATGTGAAAATGTTCTTGATAAAACTCAAAAACACGACAAAAAATAGACCATATGCTTGTTTCTTGAATGAGATCTCATACGATCAAATACTTTGTCGATCTTTGATGATTTATGAGGTACAAAGTAGATAAACGTAATTGATTTGATTGTTTATTGGAAGGCTCAATAGGGTTTCCCAATTATTTCTATTGTAAACTATATATTCCATGTAAAATTTATGTTCATTCATCGAAAAGAGGGACGTCTTGTTATTTATTTCTAGCACTAGTAGTATATGATATATTCTTAATATATTCCAAAAGTATAAGAAACAAATGACCTGCTTACAAAGGTGGGCTTTTTATGTGCGCGTTCGTGTAACCAACCCAACCCGTTCAAGTTTCGCCCGGTTGATCGGGTTTAAGTAGCATCTGGTTCTTTTGGGTATCATTTTCTTTACTAAAATCAACCATAATTATGCAAATTTTTCAACAATATTAAAGAAGCAAAAAGAGATTCAACCTCATAAAAGTAAGCTCAAAAACCTAAACCGACCTATTAGGATTAGATATCCATGACTGGGTACCCACAAAATCGAGTATTTTTATCGAGTACTTAACCTGATTTGACTACCCCCACAAAAACACGACCGAGCCCACCCTTACCCGCTTATTTCTTAAATGAGAGATCTCATACCATCAAATAGTTTTATCGATTATCGATTATTTATGAGTTACAAAGCATAATAAACATAATCAATTCAGTTGTTTATAAAAGCATATTTCTTAGTATGTAATACATTCTTGATAAAACTAAAAACATGATAAAAACACATGAATCGACTTATTTCTTAAATAAAATCTCATACATTCAAATACTTTCATCGACCATCGATTGTCTATAAGTTTATAGGAGTTTCAAGAGGGTCACCCATGCCTGATGCCGATAAATGCACACAAATACAAATATTTCCAAGATAAATATTTCCAATGTATGATTTCTTGCAAAATGATTTTATTAATTTGTCCCCATAAGCCTTCTCACATGTTGTCTTGCATTGTCCTTCTTCACATTGGACTACGATTGTTTGCGCCGTAGTCGTTGCGCTTCGTTGAAACGACGCGTACACTAAAAACATGACGATTAATAAGCGATAAAACGACATCGTTTTGGTAATTTTTTTGCAATGTGGAGAGGATATCAAGTTTACAATAGGATCTGTATTCAGAGGAATGATTTTGCGTTTTTTTTCTTTAGTGAGAATTTTAATGGGTATTTATAGTGTTGATTTCTCAAGAATGAGAATATGCATTTTTAGGAAAGTTTGAAAATTTAATTGATTGTTTGGTAATTTTAAGAATATTGTTTAAAATTTAATTTTGCAATCTGCCTCTCAAATGGGTTCTCGTAATATTAGAAGAAATACCAAAATTACGATATTTTATGGAATGTGATATTTTTGCTAGGATGATAAGGCGTTTTTTTTTTTTCTAAAAACAAGTATTTATAATTTGAGGAAGTATTTCAGAGTCTTCCTTAATATATTAACAAAATCGTTCAAAAATAGCAAGTTAATCATTTTTCTACCCAAACTAAGTTG
The DNA here is from genome assembly GCA_958295605.1 of Ajuga chamaepitys. Classification (NCBI taxonomy): domain Eukaryota; kingdom Viridiplantae; phylum Streptophyta; class Magnoliopsida; order Lamiales; family Lamiaceae; genus Ajuga; species Ajuga chamaepitys. The sequence continues at coordinate 86,863,027 of OY282495.1, forward strand.
CTATATCGGAGAAACACGACTACGTCTAAACCACGTTTTTTATATTTCTAGCATGTCTGCTGATTATCAAACGAGATTTTTCGCAGATTTCACTGTAATCCTTGCCGAAATCCTACCATATATTCGCCTAACTTAATATTTCAATCAAATCAAAATTAAAATTTTGGTATGTATTGATAGGGAAATCAATCGGTATCAATTAAAGATGCAATATATATATATAACTGTTATTTTAATAGGCACATATTTGCAAAAAATGTAACAGAATTAAATTATTAACCAAATCCTATCTTAATATAGTGATATTTCATTGGGATCTTATTTGATTATTCTGATTTTTTGCATATTTTTTTAATGCAGATGTGTGTATAATGCAAAACTACTTTGAGTCGGGCTTTGGTGCATCATGTGTACAATATTTTTTCGTGCATTTAAGGTATGATTGATTTAATTTTACAGTATACCGCTATTAGTATGGTTGATTTACTCGTACAGTATGGTTGATTTACTGATTGATACAGTAGGATTAATTTGTTCATACAGTATTGTGGTGCACAATAAACCTATTGTGCACTCGAGTTTTTGTCAAATACTTTTACCTAAGAAAAGACTGTGGACCTAAATAGTTAGCAATTTGGGTTATCCGACCCGACTCCATTAGCCTGGACCACTAACTATTTAGCCCAACCCAATCTTAAAAGCCACATCTAGAATTCTTTGGACCATCCGTCTGGGCTACACTTATCGGGCTGGGTTAAATGGGCCAGATTATATTTTGGGCTCGAGACCGTACATCTGAGCCCAATAGATTTGCAATGGCGTAGAGATGTCGTCCCTTCCTCGGTATTTTGCGGTAGGTTTGTGTTGATTTCGAATGGGACGCTTGAAAAAAAGACAATCGACATCGAGACTGATCAACTGCCCAGGGGCGGGAGGATGGACCCGACAAAGGGCGCCGATTGGCAATCCGTAGGAACGACGAGCCAAGGCGTTTTCATTCGTCGAATTTGGGCCAACCCGAGCACCGTCGTCCCTTACTCAGCTTGCTTTTCCAATTAAAGTTTTTCCCTAAATTTTGGCCTCTAATTATATGACGATATATAGGCAGGGAAAATGCTTCCAATTTGATTATATAGTAGGATGATTGTGCATAAATATAAGTACAATGATAATAATATTATATATCTTTGTGTGAGAATCCCATATATATTATGATTGTGCATAAATATAAGTACAATGATAACAATATTATAATATCTCTGTCTCGGCCTAATTTGTCTACCTTGATTGTTTTTCGAAATATAATTGACTAAAATTAAAAGTTTGAAACATACATTATTTTTTCTGAATAAGCCATGATATATAGTACTAAAAATGATTTTTTTTCTCAAACGAACAGTGGAATGATATTAAAGATGATGAGTGAGTAGGGTAGGGAAAAATACTGAAATGCCAAAATATTGCAAAATTACTGAAAATACTCAAAATATTCGGTATGGTAATGGTATGATAATCTAAAAATTTCGGTATTTCAGTATATACCGAAATACCGGTATATCGAATCTTTTTCGATATTTTGGTAGTTCGATATTTCGCTATACCAAATTTCTAACGGTATACCATAAATTTTCGGTATACCAAAATCAATAGTATAGATCGATATATACCGATACCAATGCAAAATTCGATATACCTAATTTTCAATAAGGCATCAGTACCAATATCATATCGAATTTTCGATGTATCGAATATTTCGATACGGTAACGATATGCACGATTCGGTACGGTATACCAGCCTATGAGTGATAAGATGAGGAATAATCTACTTCTATTATAAAAGTGTGAGTTGTTTCTTACAAAAATTGATTTGCCTATTATATCCTTTATGAATTTTAATTTTTAAGGTTAGTTTGGTAACTATATCTTAAAGTTTTATTTATAAACTATATCTTTGGATTTTTATTTATATGGTTTGACAAAATTTAATTTGCCTATTATATCATTAATGAATTTTAGTTTTTAAGATTAGTTTATTAACTATATTTTCAAAGTTCTATTTATTTGGTTAGAATCCTATATAATTCATCTATCAATTCGTGGAGATGATACCCTAAAAAAGTTTAGAGCTATGATATATAATTCATCTAATGGCATAAGTTGAACCTACATATTAATCATATTCTCTATTTTTCTTTATTTTTAATAATATACATAACATTATTATTTTTATTTTTAAGTTTCTTTTTAAATTTCTTATCTCTTTTATAATGAGATTCTTTTATATAGTTGTTAAAAAAGAAAACTGTAGAAAAAGAAAAAAACCATTAATTAGTAAATTTTTAAAGCTAATTTAGTAACTTTATTTTTTAAAGTTTTTATTTATTTAGTAAGATCCATTTTATAATAAAAATTCATCTCTCAAGTCTCAACTTATGAAATTTTCTATCACATTTCATAAAATATATAATCAACTGATGACATAAGTACCTAAATATTCATAATACCTTATATTATTATTCCTTTGTAGTAAAATACATTATATTATTCTTTTTATTTGTTTATATTTTATTCGATTCTTCATAAATTTCTGATAATTGTTCTAATTGGTTTCTTCTTTAATATTTGAAGAGAAAGGAGAAAGACCAATTAGCACAAATGTACTTACAATAAGTAAAATTACTTTAATATATGATTCTCATGATATTGAATAATTGAAGTTACACAAAAGATATTTATGTATTCATAAGAAAATTATAGAAATTTAAACATATTATAGGACTTTAGTAACTCCAAAGTTTGACTTTTTTACTAGGATAATGATTCCAAGACTTTTAATTTCAAATAGTGGTACTTTAGAGTTATATAGATATCAAATGTTTGCAAAATTATCAAGTTTTGGTGTTTTCATTGTGAAAAAAAATACTAAAAGGTTTTACGATTAGCAAAAACAAGACAAAAAAAATTATACACATAAAAATTAGAACAATTGAATAATAGCGAAAACTCTTATTTACCATTTTTCATTTTACAAATATTTTTTTTATTTTTCATTTACTTTTTCTTTTTAATTTAGGTACGTAGTTATAATATATACATATATATATATACATATATATATATATATATATATACTCATTCTATTAACCTTAACCAAAAATAATAAAATAAAATAAAAAATTGACAAGATAACTATAGTGTATCATATTCCTTTTATTTACTCTTAATTTTTTGTGAATCAATCTTTCTCCTTTCTCTACAATTGTAAAAGAATCTAATTAGAAGAACTATATGAAATTTATGAAGAACTGAAGAAAGTATACAAAAAAAATTAAAAAATAATATAATGTATATTACTAAAAAGGAATAAGAATATAAGATATTATGAGTATTAAAGTACTTGAGTTTATGGTTCTCAAAATATTAAATAATTGAAATGTACACAAAAGATATTTATATATATGTATAAAAATTATAGAAAATTAAACATAGTTTAGTAGGAATTTAATAGTTCCAAACTTTGACTTCTTTGTTAGGTTAATGACCACAAGAATCTTAACTTGCAATAGTGGTATACCATAAAGATATTTAGGTATTGAATGTTATATTAAGTTTTTGAGTTTTGATGGCTAAAAATTATTAATAGATTTATAGTTTTTTTTTTTTTTTTAAATTTAGGTACGGTACGTAGCTATAATATCTATATGCTCATTCCAACAACTACACCAAAACAACGATAGTGCATTATATAATATTTAATTTACCACAATATATGAATAACTCAAGCTTAATGATGCTGACATGATAAAATATTTAAAATATGTAAAATGTAATAGTTTAATATGATTTCAATAGTTATAAGTTTGACTTCATAGTCGAATAATAGACACAAGATTGTTGACATATGATCGTACTTATATTTTTTTTTATCAAATAAAAATGATTAAAAGTTAAATTAAAAAAAATGACATTAAAGAAATTTTTGGAAAAAAATAGATGAGATTAAAAATAAATCTTTTAGTCTATTTGAAAATGTAAACATTATATGTGAGAACAATATGTAAATGATTCACTATGATTTATATTACTATATATGTATAAATTATTGACAAATTCTTACATAGTGTTTGGTCAAAAATAAAATAGCCAACTCTTATTATAAATATAAATTAGAATAATACTTATCTAATAGTAACAATTTATTTGTCTAAATTTGAATATTATAAATTTGCTACTTGCAATAATCTCCCTAATTTTCTAAATTATTGAAGTATCATTATTACAATATTGAGAAACAATAATAGAATTATATAAGTTATCTAATGAAAAATTAAATTTGGATATAGAATATTTAGACTTAAAGTGTAAACTATTGAATTGATAAAGTGTTAAAGCTTAATGCGAATAGTAACTTAAACTTCATTATAATATAAACTTGAAGCAAGTACTGAAATCAAAGAATAAAATGACTTGCATGTGAAATCGCTGAGATTATATTTTAAAATTAACTTTTGAGTAAGTAAAAAGACATGAAAGAAAATTGTATGTTTTTTTGTGTATACCACTTTATTAAAGTCCAACAATAGAAAATAATGTCAAAACAATTGAATAAGAACTATATGATGATAAAATGAATAGAAGTGAGAAAATGCATTGTGAAGAAATATAACACAAACTTATGAAAAAACATTATTATTAGTAGATATAACTTTAATAACAAAATGAAAAAAATTATAAAAAAAAACTAAAGTAAAAATTATAAATATTAAAGGGTCTACGTGAATTTTCATTATAAAGAAAATTATAATAGACGAGTCTAGGTAATATAATAGAAAAATAAAAGAATAAGCTAACGTGATAGAGTCAGATATATTATACTATAAGAAAAGAATACAAAAATAAAAATTGTATATATATATATATGTAGTTAGATGTCCATATAAGTTAATTATTACAATGTAGTATTTCAAAATTTGGAGTAAACTGGGGATACATTTAGCCTTACTGTTTATTTTTAGATTAAACTAGCTATATATATATATATATATATACACATATATATACATATATATCTATACACACTAAATTTCTTTGTATGAGCATTACTAAGTAAATATAAATAGAATTATTATGCTTGAAGGAAATGAGTAGAAGAATGAAATTGATATACTTCATAAGTAACATTTATAAACATTACAACAAGAGAAAATAATAATTGATTTACGAATTTTATTGAATTAAAAAAGTATATGATAAAGTCATTTATTTATTTATATATATATAAGATGGAAAAAATGGAGGAAAGTGGTAAAAATAGCTTATATATGAAATCAGTAAAAGATATATATGAAGATATAAAAACTATAAATGCATTGGTGAGTCCAACTTGGGTACCATTGTGGTACCAATACCACTGCGAGAGAAGAATACATATGTATTTAAATATGAGGGACCCAGTAAATTATATAACTTCATTTTTATCTCACGGTGGTACCATAGAATCACCCATAAGTTGAACATCATTTTTAATCACATACCTTACACACCTACAAACATACTCACTAATGTAATATTTTTAATAGGTGATGTTATTTTAATAGACCAAAGAAAAAACTGTTATGTTAGAAAATTGGAGAGAGACATAAAAATAACAAGGTTTATAATAATTGGAGTTTAGACCGAGGTGTGAAATTTTATTGTACTAATAATACAAATAATAAAATGGCAAGCGTAAAAATCAGTGGACATGAATAGTTGCATCAAATTCTTTTAAATATTTAAGATCTAAAATTAAACAAATTATTAAATCAATAAAAATATTATATATATATATATGTATATTTAAGCATATGTAATAACTTGATAAATGAACTTACTATGCTATATAAATTATAGGGTACAATAAAGAATAAACTATAAAGAAATAATGAACTAAGTTGTACTATGAATGATTCAAAAATTGTACAATATGAATGAGTATCACATAATTAAATTAAATATGCAGAAAAATAAAGACAACGAAATGTGAATGTTAATATTAACTTGACAATAGATTAGATAAAAAAAAAATTATGTCGAATTGAGTACTGTATAGTCTAAATAAAGAATAAAATGAGAGAAATAAAATCGGAATGTGTAGTTTAAACATGTATATATAAGACTTTTAAATGGATGTGCAATGTTTGAAAAATTAGGGGTATTTCACTATATATAACTAAATAAGGAATTAAAGACATTACAAATTAGTTAAAACATTTATTATATTTTATATGGATTGTAGTATGTGTATTGAGAGACACTATTTATATAGTCAATCTTCCATAGAAAATATTATTTATTTTGTAATTATACTATAGTAGGATTTTTATTTTAAATCACACATAATTTTTAAATTTCGACGTTGCATTGAAAAAATAATTAAGGGAAATTGAATAAACAATCTTAAATCGATAAGTAAATTATACTAAAGAGGGTTATACTTAATAATAATAGAAAAATTAGAAAATAACATTCATAACAAAAGTTGGATGTTGGACCTTGATACTAAATTGCTGGAAGTTTTTCCTCACATTAAAATATGTAAAGAATTTCATGTGCAAATGTATGTTGAAATCGAAAATATTTATTAGGGAATTATAGAAAAGTACGTTAGGCCTAATATTTTGTGTGTATATAACAAATAATTAACTTATGGATGTCAGTTGATGATGTAATGAGACAATTAAAAATGTGTTTTTCTTCAAATGCCAGTGATTTGGTGCAAAACATGAAAATATATCCTCATTATTACGTATATAGTTTTCCAATCATCGTATAACTTTATTCAAGATATATTAATGATGATCAAGTCTCTGTATAATAAGAAGTAAACAATAGTTTGAATAAATCAAACTTTACATGTTTAGAAAATTTTGTAAGACTAAATATTTCTACACTATATCATGGTATGTCGTTTTTTACGAATTTTTTAACGTTAATTATTATAACTTGTTTTATTAAGACTAAGGTTATTTAACTTTTCTATTTCTCTTTTGTGATTCTTTTAGTTTTTAGTTGATTCAAAATTATGTTTGTTCAATGAATTAATTTTTATTACATTGAATAATTTACGAGATTGTGTATATATATTACAGTGATCACAATGTACAATTATTTTATGTTCAAATTAAATTTTTTATTAAATAATAATAGTAAAAAATTATAACTACGTGCAACGCACGTGTGTAGTGCTAGTAATATTAAAAGGTAGAGAATAGAATCTACTTTAAGTACAGTCTGATCACAATGCATTTGCAAAAAGAAAGGTGAGATAGTATCGTCCTCTCTCTCTCTGGTTTCTTTAATTCTCTTTATTGTTTTTCTTTATCTCCTTTTTAGGCAAAGCTGGTTTATGCAGGGGGAATGTTCCTGCTTCCTACAATGGTTTCTTCATGGGCTCAGTCGAGAAATTCTATGCTACCCAGTCGAGTAGTGTCCGATTAAGTAATTCAGTTGTTCATCTAAAAAGTATATTGAGATCAAATGAACGTTAGTTATTGATCTCGATTTACTTTTTAAATGAACAATTGAATCATCTAGTCGAACACTACCAGAGACGGATGGTTGGGGGGGCCGAAAGAAAAATGAAAAACCATCGATCAACATTAATATATACGTGATAATAAATATTCAATATATTAAATTTATAATTATATTAGAATATCAACAATATTTATTATTAAATATGTTAAAATGTCACATTAGTTGCCTATATATTAAAATTTAGAATATTTTTTTTTGCATATTGTTAAATTTATCTAAATTTATTGGAGTGTTTGATAATTTAAGGGGGGGCTAAAATACACACATTTTTCAAAACAAACACTCGATATAGCATATTACACATATTTTAGGGATATAAATAGTATAATGGGAGGTTGATTGGGGGGGGGGGGGGGAAGGCCCCCACTCCCCTAAGGTGAATCTGCCCCTGGGCACTTCCCGACTGGATAGCATAGAGCCGGCTCTACCTCTCTGTCTTTATATGTATATACACACATATATATACATGTATGCACATGTAGTGTGTGAAAATGTGTGTGTAGCAGCCCAGAATCCAATTGGTCTCAGGAGATCCTCAAGGGGGTGGGGGTGGGGGTGGGGGGTGGGGTGGGGTGGTCCCTTTTCTTGATGACAGAACCCCAACATATGTCCTTTTTGACCTGCATTGACTGCGTAATTATATTCTCCAATAACCAATTAGAGTGTAAGAAATTAAACAACATTTTTTTTATTTTAAATTGTGTTTTTTTCTAATATTTTAAAATAATAATGACAGAAATATGTATCTACAAGTGACTATCATTAATTAATTAAGATATAATATGTGTTAAAAATAATGAAATACAAGGTATACGCTATGAAATAGAGGAACCTAGCAAGATACGAAAACATATATACCATACGGATTTAGGAATTTGCCCTAAAGGGTAAAAAATTTAGTTTCTCTAAACTATCTTATAGAGAATCGAACAAAATTTTATAGTTAAGGAGAGCAATTAAACTTTAAAGAATTAAAGGGGGGAATTCTTATATATGAAGAGTATCAATGAAAATTATCAAACAAAATTATATGTAAAACTTTTATTGAAATCCAAAATGGACGATCGCCGTTACTAAGCCCCCCTAAATATTCATACATACACATACACACATATATACATGGATGTACGTATATACGGAGATTGGACTCTAGAAAGATATTTGAATTGTTGTAACTACTTCTGCTGCCACGTAGAAATACTAGCTCACCAGATAGAAAATGTGGATCACTACAACGAAAATATTCTTTTGAGACAACGAAAAACTGTCTCAATTAATGAATATTTATGATCTCAAATAGTGAGTATATCACAACTTTAAAAGGAAATTCAAGTTGTTGTAACTACTTCTGCTGCCACGCAGAAATATTGGCTTACCAAATAGAAAATGTTACATCATAATCTAAGGACGTGTTTACTTAAGGTTGTAGAGTACTGAGTTAAATTTGGCAGATGGAGTTAATAAGTGTGTCTTATCGGAATTTGGATCCCAAATCTACTGAGTCAAGGCTTAAGTAAACACACCTCACACACGTGGAAATTATTTTTCACACGGTAGCAATATGATAATACATCAGAAGATGTAGGAGGATTCTATCCGAAGTGGGGTCCACATCCCACTCCTTACAATGAAATCTGGCTGATAGAGTTAATAACTGTGCTTTATCAGGATTTGGGGCTCTAAATCTACTGAGTCAAGACTTGTAAACACACCCCAAAGATAAATCACTTACGTGGAAATTATTTGTCACCCGGTAGCAATATGATAATACAACAGAAGATGTAGGAGGATTCTATCCGAAGTGGGGTCCACATCCCACTCCTTACAATGAAATCTGGCTGATAGAATTAACGAGTATGCTTTATCAGGATCTGAGGCTCTAAATCTCCTAAGTCAAGATTTAAGTAAACACACGATAAGAGTAAATCACATACGTGAAAATTATGTTTCACACGGTAACAATCCGGCAATACAACAGAAGATGTAAGGGAGGATTATGTCCGAAGTGGGGTCCACATCCCACTCCTTACAATGAAATCTGGCTGATAGAGTTAATAACTGTGCTCTATTAGAATTTGGGGCTCTAAATCTACCGAGTCAAGACATAAATAAACACATCCATACATAAAAATTATGTTTCACACGATAGCAATCTGGCAATACAGCAGAAGATGTAGTGGGGTCCACACCCCACTCCTTACAATGACTAGTAATGCTATGATGAATCCATGGGATCCCTAAAGGCCAGCAATATCAGCTATTCAGATAACAAATCTTCTTTTTGCCACTCATAGAATCCACAAAACCCTAGCCATTTTTCACACACAGATACACCTGTGGGTGTGTGTGTGTGTGTGAACCCCACCCTAGTCTAGGGCTATGCAGATGAGCCTAACATCCCCAATCACACACACATCTGTTTCAAGTTTCCTATATAAATTGCTGTAGAAAGTGACAAGAAGGGGTTAGGGTCAGCATCTACTTATATCATATTACAACTTTATGTAAGCATATCACATCCATACTTGCCTAATCATGCCATTTTTTTTTAGAAATCTTAGGTCACTAATTATTTGCATATCTATACCCATGGTACAATTCAATCCACCCCATGTGAGTTCATGTAACAAAATACTCCCTCCGTCCCGAGATAATTTGCACATCTCTCCCGTGGAATGAGAAAGAGTTGTTTTTATTTTTCAGTTGACTTTTTCAAAGATGAAGATTTTTAAGGGTGTGCAAATTATCTCGGGACACCCCGAAAAAGAAAGTGTGCAAATTATCTGGGACGGAGTGAGGAGGGAGTACATTACACTCTTTCCGTCCTGAATGAACACTACTGAAAAAGTTTATATTAGAGACGGAAATTAGTGACAGATAATATCGGTCGCAAAACAAAAACAAAATATAAATAAAACAGTAATGGAAAGTGGTAAAAAAATCATTAGTATCCGATTAGTGACGAAATAGCAACCTAATATTAGAGACCGACATAATTCGTTTTTATTCGGTAGGTAATTTGGTCTCGAGACCAAAATTCTGTCACTAAATCTAGAGGGGAATAAAATCGGTCTCTAAATTTTAGAGACCAACATTATAGAGATTAGAGATCAACCATTTCGTCTTAATTCCGTCACTACTTCAATTTAAAAACCGATATCATGTAATTAGAGACGGAATTTTCCGTCTATAATTTGATTTTTTCTTGTAGAGGAACTTGCACCCATAAGGGTGCACACATATTAAGAAAAATTAGTTTTTGCTTTTATATTGAGTATTCAAAGGTGGATTGATGGTGAAATTGAGGTTGGAGATTTTGAGAATGGAGATTGTGTTATAACTTTCTTTTTTAAGGATGTGCAAATTTTATTAAGATATACTGAAAAGAAAAATGTGCAAGTTCATTCGGGACGGAGAGAGTGTTAGGCAAAATGTACATGTATCTCCCTAAATTATTAAAAATTGTTTCGTTTAAGTCCTTACGCGACTGAAGATAAAAGAAAGTGATCGAATCTGTCTACTAATTTGTCGTCTAAATCTTTACAGATCACCTTGTGATCACTAATAATAAGTTATTTGTAATCAGTTGTTGTCACCAAGAGTCTTTACTAATTAGTTGACACAATTTTCAACATACTTTAGAGACACCTAATTGTTAAAAAATATTTAAAACATTGTCTCAATTATTTTATTTGCAACTGAGTTATTAAGACAACTAATTTGTGACTATGTTGTCTCTAATAATAAAATTGTGATAAACACCCATTTTTCGTTACTGTTTTTTGTTGTCTCTAAAGTTCATTTTTATTGTAATGTTCCAGATCAAAGTATATTAGAATATGCTAATAGATTCGACTGCTTCCATATCCTTCACTCGCCTAGAGACTTGAATACAACAACTTTTAAAAGTTTAGGAACCCTAAAAAATGTTTTAATAATTAAGAAACCTATAGAAGTATTTGTTAAGAGTTAAATAACTTGCCCATACATTTTACCCATTATATTATTTCATGTAATATCAAGGCAAAGTAACAAGGTTAACATTATGTATAAAAAATGATTAAAAAGGTATTTGAGGAAACATGTTATTATGTCAAAACTCACTTTTAACAAGTAAAATTGATTTTGTATATGTATGCAAAATCATTTTTTCTACTTCCCAAAATCACACAAAATATAATTATGAGAAGCTAATATTAACCATGTTCAAGCATATTTTATGTCAAAAACCAACTTATATTCGAACACTATATAAATTTGATTTTCCTATAATAATCAATTTAAATCATTTTTAACGTACAATTATTATGTGAAAATCACTTATATTTAAAAGCGAGTAGAACTTGAAAATAAAGCAGTATTGACCAAAATTTAAGAATCGAAGAATTTGTTAAATAAGTACTTTCGATCTCTCAATATAAAATTATGAATGTTGAGGAAACAGATAGAAGAACATTTTTTGCTACTTGTGGATTTTAATTTACACCTGATTAATTATAGCATAATATAATTTTCTCAAATGCACCCCATTTAGCTTATACTATCTCCAAATTTTTAGATGCATTTTTAGGTTTTATAAAATATTGATAAATATATACTTTTTTAGGTTTTTCCCCATTGTTCAATAGTACCACTATCATTATCCCTAAAAAAATCGTAATTTTCTAATATATCATATTCAATAACATAAGTTCATATAAAAATAGATACTAAAAAGGGAATCGGGTCGGGGAAATGAAAATTTTAATGATTTATTTGTCCATCCACAACCCCTTAATCTTTTATCCAAAGATAAAATTGTATCTAAAAAAATGTAGTATTAAGCAAAAATAAGAAATTTGTTAAAAAAAAATTCATGGAGAAATTTCCATATTGAAGCCCATTTCAAATTACTTCCAAATATATCAGTAAATTAACAAAATGCATCAATAGAAAATGTAAAAATCATACTCTCTCTGTTTAACAAAAAAACCATGATTCTTTCAATTTTACCCTAAACAATCCACTTAATTTAATTGGTTATTTCCTTATTCCACAAAACGCACCACATTAAATGAATTTTGTATGGATATATTTGCCATTTTACAAATCCTAAGTGTCGTTTTAACAAAAAAACCACGATTCTTTCAATTTTACCCTAAACAACCCACTTAATTTAGTTGATTATATCCTTATTCCACAAAACATACCACATTAAATGAATTTTCAATGGATATATTTACCATTTTTACAAATTCTCATTTTTTACAAAAAACAATTAAAACGACACTTATTTTGAGACGGGACCGGGAGTAAAGAATTCACAATCCGACATTAAAAACCAGCAATCAATGTCATGTATGAAAACAAAAATGCCAAACATAACTAAATAAGTTAAATTACAAGTAGTAGATTTATTATTATCTAATTTAATTAGCATCAATTAATTATACATGAAATGGGTTTTTAAGGGTTTCTATCAAAATGATGTATATGGATCTGAAAATATGGTACTGAAAATGATTTATCAGAAAACACACACACAAACACGTGTCAGTGTGTGTATTTGAAGTTGATTGGGCAATACATAGGTTGTAACTTTCATGTTGTCGGTTTATACAGAGTTTTGATGCCTTATCGAAATAAGAGCAACACATCACATAATAATAATTGCAATTATTCATAAAAAAATGGTGAAGAAGAAGAAGATAAAGTATATATTAATTACGTACCTGCTGAAATCAGCCAGCACTGATTAACGAAAAAGTAAGAGAAGGAAGAGGAAAATTAGGGAAACTACAAACACACATATATATATACGGTATATGGATATGCTTGGCTCCTCATACGCCATCCACGGAGGGCCATCGATTCTCCGGTGGTCTCTGAAGATGGCATACAGGGAGCCAGGCATATACGTATATATGAAGTGTGTGTAGTGCGTGTTTACGAGTTTCATGCAGGTCTGCATGTATGATGTTGTAATTCCCTACCCTAGCTCGCTCTAAAACTGCTTCAATGATGAAGAAAGAGAATTAGGGTTTGCAAGTATATATACATACATACATCTGTTATCTATGGTCGTGTAGATAGCAGATGTATGTATGTAATAAAGAAAGAAAGGGGGAGATATGGAGGATCAAACTGGGTCCAAATGAAAGCAAGATTGGTAAAGAAATGAAACCCCACAAAGGGTTTTTATATGAAAATGAAGTTGAAAATTACACATAAAAAACACAGTGGAAAAACACAGTAGACCCTTTTGAAAGGGCAGAAAAAAAGCAAAACCAGTGGTGAACAGAAGAAAAGGAAGAAGGGTATATTGAAGCACAAATTTTGGGACTAAATATAGAGATACCCTAAAAAAATTTAAAAAAAAAAAAAAAAAAAAAAAAAAGTGGAGAGATTTGGAGAGATGGAGAGAGAGGGAGAGAGACTCAATTTCCTAAGAATTTTGAAGGTTTGAAATCTCCTTTTTGTGGGTCGTAAAGTAAAGGTTGCTTTTCTCTTCTGAATCTGTTTTGTCTGGGAGTGTTTGGAGGACATGGATTCCTCTACTTTCCCTTTTAATTAATTAAACAATTTTGGAAATAAATCCAACACTAAATAAATAAAGACCACCACACCCTTTTGCCGTTTATATATATAGAAAAAAGAAGGGTGTATAAGTTGTTGGACAGTGGATTGGAGCTTAGCGATTAATCGAGAAATCGGAGTATAGGCGTGGTTAGATAAGGAAGAATTGGAAAATAAACTTAGGTGGTTAACGGGAGCCTAGCGTCTACGTGAGAATTAATCGGAGCTAGTCGGTGGATTGGGGTCTGGGTGGGGTTTAATCGGAGCATAGGTGTGGTTAGACGGGGAAGAATCAGAAAATAAACCTAGGGGGTTAATGGGAGTTTATCGCCTAGGTGAGAATTAATTGGAGCTAGTCGATGGATTGGGGCCTAGCGATTAGTTGGGATTTGGGCGGGGCTAATTGGAGCATAGGTGTAATTAGACGGGGAAGAATCGAAAAATAAACCAAAACAATAAAAAAAAAAAAAAAAAAATCTCTCACTCATAAGCTAAAAACTGCTTAAGTATCAAACACTCCAACTTTTACTTTTGACCAAAATCACTTCTATTCTCATATACTACCGACTCTTGATTTTAAGCAATTTTATCAAAATCTCTAATAGTGTAATTTTTTCTAGGGCCGTACGAATTGTATTGAGCTTTTGAGTTATTTAAGTAATGTTAGCTAAATTTTAACGCGGATCGAGGTCGAATAAACCTATTAATTTGATATTCGTTAATGTTCGCGGATATTAACGAATACCAAGTTTGTTAATATTTTATTTTCGTGAGTGCAAATATTATATACTATTATATTTTTGCAAAAAAAAAGAAAGAAAATATTGTGTTTTATTATTTCAACAACAAGTTTATTGTCATTTCAAAATAAATGAGTTACACATAAATCTATAAAAATATTATTATTATTTTATACAAGCTTAAAATATATTCATGATCTGTTAACTAGCGAGTCCTTCAATATTCAATCTTTATTCGTCTATGAAACGACTAAAAATAAACAAGTTCGAATGAGCATGTACTGATCGAGCTCAAACATAATTCTTTTACCTAACGTTTGGTTACTCATCAGCCCTAGTTATTCCTCTTTAATCTTTTACTTTTTGTTTTCTCCATTAGGGTTCCTTTATTTATTCTTCGTGTATCTTGATTTATTGTCCCAAACATGTTAATGAGACATACACGATCAAGATGTCATGTTGGATCGGACCGACCGATTTAATCGATTGAATCGAAAATTAGTGATTTAAAACACTCGACAAAATTGTTTTCTGGACTTAACCGAAATAATCGGATTGAACCAGTAACAAATAAATAAAATAGAGTATAGTTTCTTTTTAGTTATCTTTATGAGTTTATAGAGTTTTAGCAATTTAATTGCTTTGTTATTTACCATAATTATTATGTTTGAAAAATATATATCTGAAGTCGAAAGAAATTATGGACTATAACTTGTTGAATTTATTAAAAATTGCATTTTGAAGTTTGTAAAATATATTTCAAAAAGATTAATTTATTTTTGTGGATGGTTATATATGCGGAATTATCATTAATATAATAAAATTATAATAAAAACCAGTGATCACTAGTTTTTCGCTTAGGTCGACGGTCAGCCGCCTCCGGGTGACAACACCGCTTTGATCCAATTACAACAACACTACTCACACCATATCCTATTTTCAATGTGTCGTCGTTTGAATATGTGAATAAACACGTGGTGCATAAAACAGTACTTCCTCTGTTTCAACTTAACTTGCCTAGTTAATTGGTCACGGAGTAAAAAAACAGATTTTGTAGAATTTTTTATTTTTTTAAAGGTGGAGATTGTGTAATAAATTTATCGTTTATTGACTGACAAATTAAACTGTGACAGATTAAAATGATAATTAGGCAAGTTAAGTTGGGATGGACAGAGTATGTTAAAGACCATGTTAAACAAACATAATGGCTAAATTTACATAAAACTACGTTTTAAGGTTTGTAATAACCTTGCTACTTTAGTGTAACTGATTTCAACTGTACTTGATTTTACCTATAACGGTCCATTTTACATGGAACCAGGAAAGACCAAATGGGTGTTTTTGGAATTTCATGTCCTCTACAATCTCATATATATTTATATAACTTCATTTCATTATTATTATTATTTTTTTTTTTGGGTAAAGGTCATTCATTCATTCAACGATTGCTGAAATTAGGGGTGTAAATGAGTCGAGTTGAGTCGAGTACTGGCAAGCGCGAGCTCGAGCTCGACTATAAGGCTTCAGACTCGAGCTCAACCGAGTTCATTTTTTTCAAACTCGAGCTCGGTTCGGTAAAAACTCGTTGAGCTCGAGATCGGCTCGACTCGATCGATTCATGCAAAAATTAGATATAAAAAATATAAAAATACATTTAAATTGAAAACATTAATAATACTACAAATCGTTGTTAATGAGGACCTTATAGAATTAAGATATATCTATAATTATGTCAACTTTAAAGGGTAAACTAGTAATTTAATATAAGCTCGATTAAGTCCGCGAGCCGAGTATCGATGAGCTCGAACTCGAACTCGACACCTATTCAAGTAGCTTGAGCTTGAGCTCAGCTCGCTTCTCTCGAGTTGATTTCAATCTTTTTGCGAGTCGATCCCGATTTGTCTCGACTCATTTACACTCCTAGTTAAAATCAGCCAGCACTAATTAATATAAAAAAATCGGAAAAGAGTTCGAAACAAGACTAGCACTATTACAATTTTTAGCAAAAAGAGCAATATTATGTAGAAAGGAAATTAGAATGATTTCCTCTATATAGTGACAAAATTAAACATGCATTACAAGAAATATTATCTTTGGAAACAACAAAAAATTATGTCAATTAATAAGTATTAATCACAACTATTTTATTAGAGACAACATGTGATTACCAATAAGTTCTCTCAACAATTCAGTCGCAAATAATATCATTTAACACTATTTTTAATGAGTATAATATTTTTGCAACAACTAATTATCTCTAAAAACACATTACTTTAACTAATTGTCCGCCATTAATTTTGTGACTATAAGTCCTCATAGACAATAAATATTAGAGATAATATTTGTCGTCTAAAAAATAATGAGAAAATATGTTTTTTTTTTTAATATAGTGATATATAAGATGGAGAAATCGTGAAAAATGTAAGTCGAAGGAAAACTCGAACGAAGTTGGATAGGCCCTACACCGGACGAAATACACTTGATATATTATTCACCACACAATCACATCTACTCATACTCATTAATATTGGTGAGTGTAACATATGGTTAAACAAGCGTGCATTATACCTCATGTAAAATATAAGAATTGGCTTACACTTGGTGTAAGCGAGAATCTATCCACTGTCGACATGTTCTAGAGACGTTTTATGAGTATGTTCGTTTAAGATTCTTCCTAAAATATTGAGAAAAATTAAATTTATTTTTTACCTACTTTTCATCATTTTATTTATTTCCATCGAATAATATTTCATCACTCGTCCAGCCTCAAACAAACACAACATAAGTATATTTTCAAAATATTTCCACTTTAAAGAAAATATGTAATCATGTTTGTTTAATCTCTTCTCACTGAAAACACAAAATTTCACTTTTACAGAACCCAATAAAGTTGCCTATTCTCAAAACCAATTTTCCTGCCATATTTTACAAAAATATCGCATAATCTTTTACACTAAAAATACTTAGCGAAACATACTTTCATTTTTTTGCTTTACGCTATGTTTGTTTATAGATTTATTCGACGTAGGATAACGAGATATTGTGATTTAAAAAATATTATTAACTATTATTTAATAGTATAACGCATGTTAATCGCTTTTTAAGAATGACATGACAATATTTTATAAATTTTACAACATTCTATCCTAAAAAAAAATCGATAGTTTTATTAATTAAAATTTTCATACTGAATTTTTTTTCAAGCTCAACTCCTTTCATATACAAACATACTCTTACAGTTAAGACACATTTGATAATATTTTTGTCGTCTCAAATATATTATCTGCATCGACATTATTGAGACAACTAGTTAGTGACAATATGTTGTCTCAAATGATGTAGTCGTGATCATTTTGAAACGAAATTTTATATCTCCAACAATTATTCGCTACTAGATTATTGACACAACTAATTAGGTTTAATCAATTTTACATGTGGTAAACAATTATAATAATAATAATAATAATAATAATAATAATAATAATAATAATAATAATAATAATAATTATTATTATTATTTTGGTGTGTATTTCTGTAAATAAATAGCAGGGTCACATTACCTCTTATGTGCATGACAAAGTATAACCTTATTCAATGGTCCTATGAATGGTCAATATCTTATGAGAATCTTTTTTCTGTCATAATAAAAATTTCACCATTAAAAATCTAGGGTTTTGACAT
Source organism: Ajuga chamaepitys (assembly GCA_958295605.1). Taxonomy (NCBI): domain Eukaryota; kingdom Viridiplantae; phylum Streptophyta; class Magnoliopsida; order Lamiales; family Lamiaceae; genus Ajuga; species Ajuga chamaepitys. Next base: position 86,881,581 of record OY282495.1, read on the forward strand.
CACCACAGTAATTTTGTGTACAAATTAATGTTATACTACATTCGTCCCACTTAAATTTACATACTTTTCTTTTCGATCTGTTTCATTTAACTTTGCACATCCTTGAAAAGGAAATTTCTCTCACAATCTTCACCCTCAATCTCCACCTTTGAAAAAGTCAAAGATTCCCCAAAATCTGCTTTTTCATACCGTGTCTGATCAACCGTGCAAAATTAGCTGGGACAGATGAAGTATGTAGATATATACCAAACTTTGGCCTTATTTGCTTCACTCGTATACTACCTCCGTTTTTAGTTGTCATTCTAACTTTTGATAAGAAAATTAAGGAATTTAAGGAGTGACAAATCAACCCTCAACTAATTTTCTTAAATTCCTTGATTTTTTTTATCTTTTTCTATATATTGTGTAGTTTGCAAGCGCATGAGCAGGAGCTTAGTTCAAGTTTCGAAATGCACAAGCAATGAACGAATATCTCTAATTTGTGAAGTCATCTCACGTGGTGTCTTCCGGTGAATTTCATAATTTTCCAGCCAAAAGATAACTTAAGGGAACGTTTGTTTATAGACTTCCTCGTAGAGATAAGGGACGTGACTATCTAATTTAAATAATTTTATTAAGTATAATTTATATATATATTACGTTTTAATCATTTTTTAATGATCATTTGATAATATTTTATCAATTTTATTACATTATTTTCCCAAAACAAACAATAAATAAAAAATTCGTGCAATTAAAATTGTCACGTCCAAATTTTTCACAAACCGCTCAATCTATAAACAAATATACAAATTACATAATTTCTTAACTTATGAAACCGAAAATACATAAAATTAATTGGGTGGGACCTAATTTGGGGGAAAAACAATTTATTTAAATACAATTTATGCCAATATATATATATATATATATATATATATACAAAATGCGATATCCATCATTTATTAGCATCTTTTCACGAGACTAATAATTTGATTGGGCCAAAACTGATCTGGCGCCTACTAGAAGTTTCTGAAATGATATACTTTCTCTGTCCCACCCTAATTCATACATGTTCATTTTCAGTCCGTCCCATATTAATTTACATATTCTTTAAAGAAAAACTTTTCCCACAATCTTTACTCTCAAAATTTCCATCCTCAATCTCCACCTTTAAAATAGTCAACTAAAAAATATTTTTTTCTTAATATATGCATCGAAGCAGGTGTGAAAATTAAGTCGAGACGGATGAATTATATCAAAATATATGCATAAATCATTTGTAATGATATTTATTCAATAATATATATGAGACAACATATATGATTAAGTAGTTATGGAAAATGATTACACCTCCATGAAATTAAAATGTATTCCAATAATATTAGCTACAGACAAATGTGTCCACTGTCAGTGGTGCCTCTTCAAACAATAATTTGGAGCAATATGTCTTAAGTCATGATCATGAAAAAATTAATGTCTAATTACAAGAAAAATCACGATTTTTTTTGAAATTATAAAACATAATTTTTACTCAAAATTGTAAATTGGATTATTGAAAAAATTTCGATCACCGAAGTCCACGTGTTCGGTTTTTGTGCTATATTATGTGTCACATCATTTATGAAAAAGATAGAAGAACATTTAAATTTGAATAAAAAATACCAGCGTTTTCAAGAAATTGCAATATACTTCTAAATTTTCATATTTACATTAAAAATCACAACATTTTTCTTAAATTGCAATTTTAAATCTAGGTTGGCAACAAAAATCTACTTCTAAACTAATTCTTTTAAATTATCTAAATAAAATTTCATTTATAGTTAATCAAAATTAGAAAAATGAAAAAGGAGTTTTCATTGGGATCATTAAAAATTGGAGTATGTGAAAGGTAATAATAAAATAGTAAAAAGAATCCATGAAAACAATTAGGTGTGACAAAGGAAGGGGACAAGGGCATCTCAGTCCCAACATCAAAATCACTTATACATCAGTCAATTTTGGGATTCTTAACTCCTAAATCATTGTCATTTAACAAACTTGTGAACTACTTCCCCCGTCCCGGTTAAATTTGCATCTTAACCGAGCATATATGGTAAAAAAAAAACAGATTTTGTTTTTCTTTTAACTATTTTATAGGTAGAGATTTTGAAGTTGAAGATCGTGGAAATTAGTTTCAATTTATGGGATTGTAAAGTTAATTGGGACGGACCGATAAGGTAAGTAAACAAATTTAACTGGGATGAAGGTAATATTCGTTAATTTTCTTTTTTTTTTTTTTTTTTTATCGAGATTCTCGACTTGTGTCTGACTAATTTTAAAGGGGATATTTAGTTTGAGATTAAGTGGTCAGGAAAAGCTTGCATTTGAAATCATATAATTAAGAAATAAAGGTGAATAGTCAAAGTATATATTTTCTTGAAATTTATAATGTAGATGTCAAATCAATATTAAAAAAGATTAGTGAATATAATATTATATAATTTTACAGGATATAATTATATTAAACTGCAAAATTTGAATTTAAATCTCAAAATAAACGGAGTCGGATATTTTAGCATTTGAAATCTATTTACTAAGTGTGAGACAAATATAGGGTTCTATTCTATTGGGTATTACCTTTGTGGAGGTAGATGTGTCACCAATGTCCTGTTATTATAGATTTTAAAAAAAAAGTCATTAAAATATACTACTTCCGTTTTTCTTAGATGTCCTTTTAGGTTTTATGTTTTTTTTAACTTTCTTCTACATTTTTTCTAATAGTACCCTATAATTATTTTTAAAAAAACTCTAATTAATTATCTAACCTACCATATCTATATAATCTAATTGAGGACTTATTTGTCCATTTTTCATACCTCTTAATTTTCTTATCTAAACCTAAATGAATATCTAAAAAAAACGGAGGTAGTACATTATAAGCACACTTATCTCACATTTAGCCCATGGAGTCGAGCAAAATTTCCGAGACATAGGACACATACTTCTCATACATGGGGAGACGCACACTAGGCCAGTACTAGTCTTCGGCTTAGTACAAAATTTGTAGAACTTAAATTTTACTAGTAGAATGTTTATTATTTTAATTACTTGTTCACTATTCCGAATTCTAACTAAGCTCGCCCCATTTATATTTACTATTCACACTTTAATGTCTACTAATATATAAATATATAATTCATTCTTAAGGTCACATTCAATTATTTCATTTCAAACTCATCTATTAATATTAAGTCGCGCCCAAGAGAGTGCTCCCACTTACTATTCTTTATTTCATTTTATTTTATACTCACTCCATTCCGATTTAATTTGTCTATCTTGGTTGGGCACAAATGTTAAAAAAATAAATTTGTGGAATTTTTTATTTTTTTAAAAGTGGAGATTGAATGTGGAGATTTTGAGGATGAAGAATGTGAGAGAAATTTATCATTTATAAACTGATAATTTAGATTGAAATAAATCGAAAAGGAAAATAGATAAATTAAAACGAGACGGAGGAAGTAATAAAATTCAAAACAATTTTTTTTTTATTTGTTTTGAGTAAAAAAATTCAAAACAATTTAGTTTCAAAAAGGTGTGAATAAAGCAGTCTGTTCAAACTAAAAAAGTCGAGCTTTTTTGTTAAAGACAAAGGCTTAAGATGATTTGACATAAAAATGATGAAAAAGAAAAGTATTTATTTTCTGTGGAAAAAGGAGACCGTAAATCTGTGATTGTACAAATATGGGTTTTGATTGAATGTTGGCAACGTCTATGCTATCCGGTCGAATAGTATTTACCTCGACGATCCAATCATTCATTTAAATTTGGGTTCTGATTGAATGTGCATGATTTTCTTGTTTTTTTGTTTATTTAGGTGTCCCACTACATCATCCTTCAATTTAATCATGTTTTCTCTTTTATATTTTAATATTTTCTCAATAGATATTACTTATTACGTTCTGAGTGAACTTGTACTTCTAAGAAAGCGCGTATGTTGAGAAAATCTGTGTTGATTTTTTAAAGGCGGAATGAGGATGGAGATTGTGTTATAACTTTTTTTTAAGGAATATGCAAATTTGATTGGAAAGGAAAAAAAAATTGTGCAAGTTCATTCGGAACGGAGAGGTATTTTCTATCAGATAAAAATAATATAGCTTGTAGTTCAATTTGATATGCTATATATAGGCCACATGCAATCAAAATGGGCACGTGAATTTGCTAGTGTGTTAGAATTTTATTGTTCTATATGGAGATAATATAAAAATTATAATTATTTTTATGTTTCTCTTTTTAATTTTATTAATTATGTATTCTCTGTATTGGTAAATAAAGAGCAATTTATGATAATGAAAAATTTACGGGATATAAAATGGAATTTAAGATTATAAAAATAGATTTTTTAGGGGTACTTTCATCCATTCTATAATTTCTTAGTCCATATAAAAGTTTAAAATGACTTTTTTTTTGAACAGACGGAGTAATATATTTCCATCTTCACTAGTTCTCATGTATAACATCTGTACATAGCTTAAATTCGTGTAATCCGAGTTGTAGGCGGATACATGAAAATATACCAATATTTATATTTAAAGATATTACTTGTTGTGATAGGTAATACATTTCCTCAAAATAAGTAATACATTATGTTTCAATATAACATAAATACCTCGTCAGCATAACAAATTTATTCAGAACGAGTAAATACATTTCCGCATAAACACTAATACATTTTTTTTTATCACCATCATATATGGCATCTACAATTTACTACCATTCTAATAAACTATCTATATCAAATTATAATAAGGACCCTGTCAACTTAAATATCAATCACATTCATTTAACCATATCAAATACAATAACGTAAACAACACCGAAAATATAAAAAAAGCTGAAAATTAAAACTTGAAAAATAACTAAACATCCGCTAATATATATTCATAAAATATTAAATATATATTACAATCGTGCATCATACATATAAGAAATAAGAATGTATTTGTTTTAAGGTTGTAGAATACCGAAACATTATTACCTGATGTAAATAAAGTAGGTGAAAAATTAAGTTTGACATTCTCCAATATACGGGGGATAATCTTAAACAAAGACATCCTAAATTTATACCGATCCTTTAATACTTCAATATTTCAGAAAAAAAAAAAACCTAAAAATATATAAATATTTACTAATTAGTCTAAAATTATTGCATTATTGAGAATAATTGTACAAAAGTAAGAATATTATTTTTAATATGAATCTAAATAGGTCCAATCAAATTACGTGATATGATTGGATTAGTTGCCACATCTTGGGAATGCTTTGTCATTCCATCAAATTCCTGGTTGCCCTCTATTTGATAAGTGTCACAACACAAGACATGATTCTTTTTAATCATTTACTGCCTCCGTCCCAAAGTTGTACGAACAAGTGGACACACATGTTAAGAAAAAATTGTTTTTCGAGTTATTTTAATTTTTCAAATCTATATTTTTGTTTTATTTAGTAGATAAAAATGCATGGTGTGGTAAATTTTGTGAGATTTATTTCCTTTTTAAGAAATTATGCAAATTGCTAGGGACGGAACAAAATAGAGTGTGCAAGTTTATTTGGAACGGATGAAGTATTTTTTAAGGGAACATATGATCACTATTCGCTGTTTTTCCTATTTTTTTTTTTTAATTAAATAATTTCAAAATTTTCAATTTCAGTTTCAGTTTCAGTTAGATGTCCGTGATTTATCTTTTTATTTAACCAATAGTCTTGTTTTTTAATAATATAACCTTTTATTTTGGTTAATACACGTTACGAGACAGGTCAATAATATGAAGGTGCAGTTTTCAAAACTCATAAATTCTTACTTATATAATTTTATTTAATTATTTATCAATTTAACTATTCAATAATATATAAGTTTTTTTTCTGAAATTATGTTTCAATTTACATTATTCTAATTAAAATGAAATATTGATTTTTGAAAATACTCGTTGTTTTGAGATAAAAATATGTTTGAAATATGATGTTTATTTTGGGACAAATGGGGTGGGTAAATCCGCTGGGTTAGTGAAGCAAAGCGAGAGCGAATCGAATTTTCTAAGAATGCAGGGTGAAGCAGGTTACGAATTTAATTCTTTCAGACGAGTCGGGTCTTGGTAAAGATCAAACCTACCCCATACCCGCCCATTATCATCCCTAACTTCTCTTGACTCGGCTCTTATTTACACCCTACTTGTGGCATCAACTAATCAATCTTTATCTTCCTCTATATTTATTTATTAATATTATTATTGTTGTTATTATTATTACTCCCTCCGTTCCATTTTATTTTGCACATTTTTCGTTTCCATCCATCTCAGGCGAACTTGTACATCTATTAAAAAGGAAAGTTATAACACAATCTCCACCTTCAATCAAAATTTGAAAAATCAACAAAATCTCAAAAATTAACTTCTCTTAATACTTGTATCAACCTTTCCTGTGCAAGGCAAGGTTGCAGAAATCGAAAATCGATAGTCGGGCGGAGAGTGATCGACTACTCGTTGACTAGTCGATCCGACTATTTTTCCCTGCCCCTGTAATAAATCAACCGATATTCAAAACGACGAAAATAAAAAGAGTACGTTCAAATGCAAATATACTAATATAGATATACACTAGTTTGTGAAAAATGAGAATTAAATTTTTTTTTATTTAAGTATTAACACGACGTCGTTTTATAAAAAAAATCAATAAAAAAATAAATTATTAAAACCGACTAGGCCGATTTGGCCGACTAGTCGGCACCTAGCCCGACTAATCGACGATTAATTAATTGACGCAACAACTAGATGGACCGATAAGGTGAACTCGGGTCGGTCGATGGCCGACTAGCGATTAGGCGCCGACTAGTCGATCGACTAGCTCGAGTTTTGCAACAGTGATGCAAGGTATGCAGGATAAGGTGGGACGGAGGGAGTATTATTTTTAATGCAAGTTGCAAGGTGTATTCAAAATGTGATCAGATAGGGCTAGGAAACCACACTATATTAACATACTTGTTTTGCACATAAGGCCACCACAAAAGTTAAAATTCTCCAGGGGATATATTGATGACCACTACATGACATTTGAGAAAACTATTACAAAGATAAGACACCCTCCCCCCTTCCACCCCCCTACCCCCCACCCACCCCCCAACTCTTGAGAAAAATTAGGTTATTACATTCACAATAAAGTGAGGAAACACCACTTCTGTCTGGTTCTGATGCACCCCATTACGATGCAGTATATAATCAGCTAAAAAGAACTATTTGCTCACATGGAATCCATCATAGTTTTCTGCATTAATATACAATGATGTGTATATATACAGCGTGTGTTTACTTTCCTCGGTCGAGCGAGGGATCAAATCTCGATAAAGTATACCGTTAACTCTTTCAACTAAATTTAACTCAGCAATTTTCAGCTTTAAGTAAACACACCCACACACAGACACACATGCACATATATATATAGTAGTTCATTATAAGAAAAATGATCTTTTGAGACGATAAAAGGTGGTCTCAGGTAATGAGTATTTGTCAAAGTTTTATTATTAGAAACAATATGTCGTTACTAATTCGTCGTCGGATGCAAATAATATTCAGATAATAAAAATGGTTCGAATATTTTTTGCAACAACTAGTTGTCTCTAAAGATAGTCTAAAAATGGTCTCAAATAATTTGTAGAGAATTTTGTGACAATAAGTGATCGCGAGTAACTTACTATTAATGACCATAATTATGGTCTTAGAAAATACTACCTCTGTTTTTTTTAGTTCTCGTTTAGCTTATTTGTTTTGTTTGTAAATAGTTGTCATTCTAACTTTTTTACCACTTTTTTTTCAATACTAAGTTATGGAAATTGTTAACGAAATAAAGAAAAAATCAAGGGATTTCGGGGAATTAGTTTAGGATTTATTTATCAATTTCTCAAGTCCCTTAATTTTTTTATCCAAAGCTAGAATGTCAGCTAAAGAAAACGAAAGTAGTATATTACAAAAGACGTTTTATGTTGTAATGACTAATACTCATGGGGATAGGGTAGAAAAAATCGGGTAAGGGATGTTAAATTTTAAATGGCTTTTAGTGAGTATAAACTGTCATTGATCTACATAATTAATTTAATTTGATGAGTTTGGAGTTGGGAACATGTGTTTAGTTCACTTTAATAATCATTAAATAAGGGTTTAGTTTGTTTTTAGTGATTTTCAAACTTTGTGTAGCTATCTTTATGGATGGATTTGCCTGTTTGAATGGGAGACGAGACAATTTAATTCAAATAATTATATAATGTAATTATTTAATATATTTTGATAAAATTTTAAGGATAATTTGATAATATCATCAAAGTCTTATCACATTTTATTTCAAAACAAACATTATATCTAATGTATATGGATCGAGTTATAACACTATGTGTTAGTTAAAAGTATACTTAAAGTTAGATAAAATTTGATATAATTATTGGAATTAATGGATCGGTTAGTCCCCAATAGGACGGGTCAATTCATAAATAAATATATAGTCCTATTCTAATTAGTTATAATTTCTTTTGAATAAAAAGATTCGTATCAAATAATAGAACTAGAGAACGCAACTACAAAACTAGCCTCAATCGATGCATGAGGTGCAGAGGGGGACAAAATAAAACTAACAATTTATATCAACACTATAACTTTTTAAGTACGAAAAACTCAATCGAACTGGATAATAACATCTATATACGTTTTTTTATGAAACCAACGTATCAAAAACACTCTTAATATCATGGCTGGTTGCACGACAAATTCGACTCTAATGGAAAAATACGGGCATATAAAACTATAAAAGAAAGTTGCACTACGTAATCTAATTTGGGTTATAGCTTCTTTTTTAATTAATATCGAGTTCTATCATTTTCACAGCAAACTTTGTATTACCCGCACCCGACTCGTATTCGGTTTGATAAAAACTTGTCGATTAATTATTAACAAGCTTAAATATAATATTAAAAACTTAATAATATTTCAAAAATACTTAAATAATAATATGTTTTAACTCGACTCGATTCACTGGTTGTGTTTTTTAATATGTCATCTGTGACGTTATACTATGTTGATGCCAACAATGTCACCATCCATTTTTCACTTATGGCAAAAAGCTGTGTAAGTTCATTTTAAAAAGAGATGATATATTAAAAAAATGACATTTTTTATTAAAAAAAAAAAAAAAAAAAAACCTGCCACATTTTTTAAGAAAAAATATATTTCAAGCAGAGATGAGGAATAATACTCTTATCTGAACGTGTCAATTTAATTTGTAAAATAATACAGTTTTTTATATACAAAATAATACTTTTTGAAATAAAAAAATAATATTTTTACATGAAAGTATACTTTCAACTAATTTATACTTTTTAACACTCAAAAGAATATGTTTTTTCAGGAAAATATAATATTTTCTTGATGTGTTGGCTACCTATTTTTAGTGAGACTGTCTTATAAGAGAATGCCTCATATATTGATTATTACCCGAACTTTTAACATACTTTGATCACTTTTTTAATTATATTTTTAGCATATTGTTACAAATTTTAAGGGAATATTCGAATTGACATGTCTCCATTCGAATAGGATCATATCGTGAAATGATCATATCAAACCATTCTTCATATCATGTCAACTTTGACTATGCATCATTTCGAATATTATGTCAATCTTAATTTCTTTTGACATGTAATCATTTTTCGTATCTAATCATATAATATTTGTTTCTAAGTTCTAGCGGCGCATTTGAGACGAAATATTTTTAAACTTGTTACCCTATAGATTTATTTTCTTTGAATTTAGTGATTGAGTTCTTTAATATAAAATTAAAGATCATATTAGCTATAGAATTAGAGACCACTCATGTTCGTCACGAATGTTCTATTATGAATTCGTCACCAATCATTTATGATTCCACTCCCGTTTTGTTCTTATTTAGGAATATATTTCATCTCTAATTCGAAAATATATTTTAAACATCTTATAAGTTGCTTCAAAAGTTTATAAGATATAATTTCTCAAGAGTTTATAAACTTACAATTGAATGAAGTGATTTAGATATGAATTTGGAGACTAATTCGAAATCCACCATCAAACACACATTTTGATTAGTGTGTGGTGTGTACATGTGAAATACGTGTATATACTGTGTGTGAAGTGTGTCTATGTGTGTATAATACGTGAAATTTGAGGGTAACTTATAATTAAGATCGTAAAAAATAAGATGGACTTGATGAACTTATTTTGTTGGAACTTAATTAGCTCTAATATAATTTTTACATCTTGTAAGTTGTCAAGAATCTTATTTTGCCAAACATTTTTACGAGCTTATACATTCTTAAACATTTTATAAGATATTTTGAGTAAATTATAAACTCAGTCAAACACCCTCCTAGTATAACATCTTAGTACTATAAGTCTATAAGCCTCCATTTTGCACTCTAACCCCTTTATTACAATAAATATTTAGTGTTCAGAACCTTATAATACGATATCATCATTCTTAATATTGATAAAATTAATAGGTTTCGGATTCTAAACATAATTCCCTAATTCCTAATGTACCCAAAATAAAATAAGGGTCTGTCTGGTTGGAGATTTCAGGGGTAGGAAATGAAAATGAACGAGGGCTCATTTCCATTTATGAAACTTGGTACATAATGAATAAGTTAATCAATACTTCATTTTATCAATAACTCCTCACATTATTCCATAATAAGATAAATGCCTCATTCATACCCGTTATCATTTTAATTAATGATTTGTGACCAAACGAATCCTAAAATTATTTGGTAAAATTGGAAGTAGGTAAGTGGCATAGTGCAACACATATGGTTTCAAATTCTAGAATATGTTGCCTGATATAGGGCATGGGCATCGTATGTCCGTAATTCTTGTCTGTACAATCAAGGGTACAAATTAGCAGAAGAAACTGAATAAAATTTGAGTAATTTTATGTTACTCAGTCGGATACTATCCGACTGTATGATCTCCCTTTCACCTAAAAGTGTATTGAGATCGAATAAAAGTTAGTTATTAATCTCAATTCACATTATAAGTGAATGGTTGAATCATCCAATCGGGTACACCTGACTGGGTAGCATAGGATTAGCCATAAAATTTAGTATTGCAAAAGTTTTCGACTAATTTTGTACGCTAGACGTTCATTGACCACCTTTGTTCTCTCCTCTTCTAACTAGTTTATGCTCCACCTAAGCTTTGATTAGTCGCTAGACTTTCTTCCTTTCTTCATATTTCCCAAATTTGTTAGTCCTACATGTCGCTAGTGACTAATTCCGAGAAAATTAGTCGTCGGCAATGGTTAGTATCCTTAAATTGGACAACTTTTAAAAATACAGAATTAAAATTGAAATTTTCAAACGTACAGAATTTTTACTAGACAATGTCTAATATACTGACTAAAACTGAATTCTTCCCTAAAAAATTACTCTCTCCGTCCCATCTTATTTTGCTTACTTTCAATTTTCGGTCGTCCTATATTATTTTGCACAGCCCTAAAATGGAAACTGATTCCCACACTCTTTCATCCTAAAAAATCTCAACTCTCAATCTTCACTTTTAAAAAAGTCATAGAAAAAACAAAATCTGGTTCTTTTAACATTCATGTTCGACCAACTGTGTAAAATAAGTCGGGACGAAGGAAGTACCATAGAGACGAATTATGCCCGTCTCTAATATTCGGTTGCTAATTCGTTACTAATCGACTACTCATGATTTTTTGCCACTTTTCGTCACTAGTCTATTTCTATTCTGTTTTTATTTTGTGACCAATATTATCCGTTACTAATTTCCGTCTTTAATATGAATTTTTCTTGTAATGTCTCTCCTCTTCTAATTAGTCTATGCTCCGCCTAAACTTGAATTAGTCGCTAAACTTCCCTTTACTGTTTCGATTAGCGTCTATGCTCCGCTTAAGCTTGAATTAGTCGCTAAACTTTTCTTTACTGTTTCGACTAGCGCCTAACAACTTCTACGGTATTAATAAAAGTGGAAAAGGGGGAGAGAAAGGGGAGAGGAAGGCATTATTAAAAAAGGAAAGAGTTGGGGTTTTATCGTGTAGAGTGTTGGAAGCAACAAGTGTGGGAATCCTTCTGTCAGGTGGTGGAGATATCATATATATTCCCCAGTTTTCCACCCCCTCACCCCCCACCCCCCACCCCCCACCCCCCTATGTATGTATAGGTTATATGGGAAAATGGAAAGTGAGTTACATGCGACTTTACTTAGCTTCTATGCGCCTCGAACTGCACACATCAAAACACTTTCACGCACATAGATAATATTAATATAATAAACTTGAATTCATGATGAGATATTGCTGCATGCTGGGCAAGGTGTGCACCCGGTTTCAAAACCCGAACCGGCGGTCGACGGTTTGGGAATCGTTAAGTTGATTTTAGGGTTAAGTCGAAATAAAAAGTCGTCAAGGTGTATTTGTTTAAGGTGAAAATGTATTGAGTTACTGTTGGTTGAGGGCAACCCAAAACAAGCGCGGATTTTAGAACCATCATAATACAATTTATTAACCTACGGTTTGACTGTAAATTGTCGACGGTTTGAAAATTATTAACTCGTTTTAGGTTTAAATCGAAATAAAAAGTTGTCTATATATCTGTGTTTATTTAAGGTTGGAGAGTGTTGTATTACTGCTGACTGAGGGAGTATATGAATATACTTTAATGAGATTCGGTCTTCTCAATAGATTGATAGTAACTCAAAATAAACACAGGCTTCGGAACCAACCATAATACAAATCATTAACCTACGGTGTCAAAACCCGAACCGGCGGCCGACGGTTTGGAAATTGTTAATTCGGTTTTAGGTTTAAATCGAAATAAAAAGTTGTTAGGGTTTGTTTGTTTAAGGTTGGAGAATGCTTAGTTACTATTGGCTGATGAAGTATATGAATGTGCTTTAGTGAAATTTGATTCTCTTATAGATTGAGGGTAACCCAAAACAAGTACGGGTTTTAGAACCACCATAATACAAATCATTAACTAACGATTTAACTGTAAATTGTCGATTTTAGTCATTAATATACTTTGTCTTTTAATTTTCTTTTTATCCCCACGCAAATACAAAAATTATAAAGAGAGTATGCACCAATACTACAATTCAAAATGGAACGAAAAGGTAAACAAACTTCCACTAAATCCTTCAATAAAAATTAGTAAAATAACACAAAAAGAAAGGATCAATAAACTTGTACTTAGAGGCCGGCGCATCCAAAACATATGGTTAGGGGACGGACAAATAGACATTATGTTGTAAGTTGTATATTTTTTTATCCTAAAACAAAATTATGTTGTATAAAATATGAAGTATATAGTATATATATGTAAGTTTTCTGGCAAAAAATAGGGTATGCACTTACACATCGTTAAATCATTATACATTCGACACTGCCTCCACGTGTGTGGCCAAGATTAAACTACTTTTGAAAATGGATGATTGAGATTTAATAACTGTTAGGATGAAACCGACGATTTTAACATCCGTAAAAAAGTAAACGAAATAATCAGAGAAAATGTTAAATCGATAGTTCGAACCGAATGAACACCTCTAGATGCACATAATTCCTCTCTTTATATATATATGTATAGTTTTTTGGGGACTCGAAGTACAATCAGATGAAGCGTGAGAAAAAAGTGCTGATTAAGTAGCAACAGGAACATGTTTTTCTTAGGTTGGTTCATTTTTCAAGATGTTTTTGTGTTTTCTTTTGCAATGTGTAATCATTTTAAAGCACAATGAATGTTTATTTTCTTGTCCCCAACTGCACTAATTACTAGTTTAATTTAAGAGTACAACCTCGATAATACCGTGATACCGATACCATTATGACAGAATAATACATATGTATTTAAATATAATAGAACCACTAAATTATATAATATGTATTCTTCTCTCATAATGGTACCGGTACTAGAGGTGTAAGTGAGCCGAGACAGTTCGTGAGCCACTCGAGATCGACTCGCAAAAAGATCGAAATCGACTCGAGAGAAACGAGCCGAGCTCGAGCTCGAGCTACTCGAGTAGGTGTCGAGTTCGAGTTCGATCTCATTGATACTCGGCTCGACAGGCTCGCGAGCTTAATCGAGCTTGTGTTAAATTACTAGTTTACTCTTTAGAGTTGACATAATTATAGATATATTCTAATTTTATAAGGTCCTCATTAACAACGATTTGTAGTATTATTAATGCTTTCAATTTACATTTATTTTTTATATTTTTTAAATTTTATTTTTTCATGAATCGAGTCGACCTCGAGCTCAACAAATTTCTACCGAGTCGAGCTCGAATTTGAAAAAAATGAACTCGGTCGAGCTTTCCAGACGGAGGATGAGACTATCGATGCATACGGATAGTTTTTTTAACGGGATACTTTGAATAAAGTTGATTCTATTGGTTATTAGAGTGAAGAGGACATGGAAGAGTCCACAGATTTGGAGGCGAATTCAAATTTTATCGAATCGAATCATTCTAAGTGAATTCGAATCACTATTTTGATGTAACTTGTATTCCTGATGTGGGCTGGTTGTTGGGCTTATCATAGTGGGTTTGGATAATTATTATTTGTGATGAATTACTTGGACTCTTGAAATAAATTTCAATTAGGCCTTGAATATCCAGGCCCAATTGTTTTCACTTGTGCAATCCAGGTTTTAAGATTTTCATAACTAATCTTTTGGGCCTATATTATCTGATAATATAATAGTTTGACAATGATATGTCGCACAATTATTCAGATTGAGGGATGTGACAATTGGGGCGGCTCGGTTCGATCGGATTGAATTCGTCGGGTCAATGCTATATTTCAGATCGGACCTAAAATTAGTTGGTCCGGTCCTAGGTATTCTCCTATAATATACTAAGATCATCGAGTCGGCTCGGGGGCCGTCGAGCTTTTGGGCCATCGGACCGGGTTCGGTCGAGCCAAATAATACTTCGGGTCTATATTTCTATGCCCCGATCCATTTAAAATATCGGACTTATTGGGGCCATCCGTCAGATCGGACCGATGTTGCCACCTCTAATTGTGATATGTTTATGTTTTTTGGTGCAAACAATAAAATATGGTATATACATAAAAACAGAATAAGCTGACATTTAAACGCATGCATGGTTAGTGTGTGACCATTTGTAATTAGTCGACCCTAAATAAAGCTAGAGTTGGCAAAATCGGTTCGGTTCGATGAACCGATCCAGTAGATCCGATATTTTAGATGAATCAAGTATAAAATTGTAGGTTTGAAATACTATTTGATCCAACCGGATCGATCTGATGGGCCAAAAGTTCGACGGGCCTCGAACCGACCCGATATTCTTAATATATTATAGGGGGATACCCTAGACCGGACCGATTAATTTTAGTGTCGAAATCTTAAGAGAATTATTCAAAATAAATGGTTTGGTGGAACTCAGTGTGTATTATTACAGGAGGAGTTACAATGGGAAGAGATTTCTCAAATCTTCCTAAAATATGATAATAAGTGCTATAAGAGTACAATGCTAAAATCTCTACGAAGATCCGTGATAAAGTATCCCTTAAAGTTCTTGTGGCCCGAAATCCAAATTGTTGTCCTATACTTAACCATATCCCACACTTCTTCTATGGAGTCCTCTCTATTTTAAAAAATCCTTTTGTTTTGCTCCAGCCAAATGGACCAAAGTAGAGCATGTATTATCACTCTCCACAGAATCTTGGCCTTCTTATTGACGGGGCTGACCAAATTTCCGATGAAGCAAGAGCTGGTATTCTGCGGATTGGCCCATGCAAGATTCAATGCAGTAATAGCCCTGCTCCACAAAGAAGAGGCAAAGGAACAACGCACGAAAGTGTGATCCGAAAATTCAGAATTACTTCTGCAAAGTACACACCGGTTATGGGAAAGAGACATATTAGAGACGATACAGAGAAGATGTAGTGTTTGGTGACTTAGCAACACTAAGAGTTGGTTGAAAACAGAACGAAATCAAGAGGAGTGAATAACAGCAAGAAGATTGGAGCTGGATTGAAGGGGCAGTTGAATTCTGTTATAACCGTCATCTGCAACGGTTTTGGAAAAAATCGTTGTCTTTCTCCCGTCTGTTTTTCCCAGTTTTTTCACAGCCTTTCCTATATCTGTTTTAGCATGTAACTACTCCATTTAGATAGTACATTCAGAGAGATCATTCTAGAGTGCGAAATACTTTCCAGTTAGTGAGAGAAATTGTGAGCTCTAGAGATAGAAACTCAAGAGGGATATGAGTTAGGTTTTAGCTCATCTTGAGTTGATTTTGATTGTTTTCAATTGCATGATTGATGCAATTGTGTACTGCTTTCTGATTCTAGTGAAGAGGGTTTTCATTCTGCTCCGTGGACATAGATCGAAGATCGAACCATGTAATTTATGCGTTGCATCGTTCTTTCAATTTCAGAATCGTTTTCTTTGTTCTTCAAGTTGCATTTTCTGTTTCTTGTTTGATTCCCAACAGAAGACTTAATACGCGTGCCTTGGACTGACTCTACGACAATGTATCAAAAGTACTGCATAGATGTAATTGCTCTAGTTGCATGCCCAAGCATTGACTCGGAAATTGAAGTCAATAGCCAGCTGAATAAAAGCTGATAACTAAGACTCCTTAAGAGAAATTCTGCGTTAAGTACCTTTCTTGATGTAATATCAGTAGTTTCTTGAACAAATTCACAAGGAGAACTCGTTTTTCCCAGCAAAAAAAATCCTGAAATCCATGTGCCTTAATCGTAGCAAGCACAATAGACCTCCAAAACAAATAGTTGGAGTGATCTAACTTCAATGACATCAGTGGAATGTGAGGGAGATTCATCGAAGATGAAAGAAACGCAGAAGATTGAAACTGGAGCAGAAGAAGTTATGTGATGATAAATTCACTGAAAATAACAGAAATTGTTTCTTGATTTGGTAACCGCTTTCTTGAAGCTCAAAAAACTTTCTTAGCTCTTATACCCTGCTAACGATCAGATAATCAGAAATAGAAAATGGAAGAAGCTCATATGTTTCAATAGCATCGCGGGGGTGTCTATACAAGTGTACGTACTTCTTGTCTTAATATTCTAGCTAACAACTATAACTGCTCTCCTCTAACTTCAGTTTCACTTGGTTGAATCATATAACAGCTTAAGCTTAGGTGGTTGACCCTGTTACAATTTGATAAGTGCTGTAAGTGAATTGCTCTTTGCAGAACCAAACTCATCAATGTAAATTCAGCACCCTGTCTTTGAGCGACTAATATATCGTCTGATGAGAGGTTTTCTAACGAAAGCAAAACTTGCGCCCAACGATGAACTGGGCTGGTTGTAAGGTGATTCAGTGGGAGGATGCTCTGCAACAGTAATGAATACATTTGAAGTGCAGAAACTGCAGAAGAAAAGGCTTGGCCAGGTTAGAGAGGAAATCTCAAGAACGACCTCAAGAAGGTCCTCGGACTTTGTTCAGTCTGGAAATTGCCACTGCTGAAGTTCCAGAAAATGCTGCTGCTAATTACTAAACCTTGGTTGTGATGAGATTTTCCAGAGCCTTAGATCCATTTCGTTTGATGCATCTATCTACTGTATCTCTAGTACGAGGTGTCTCTTGGTACAGCATGTCGAGACCTGCTACCAGATGAAGATGCACCATCAAACCGAGGCAACGCTAACCAACGAACAACTGCAAGTCTTATCCCAGGGCACCAAGATAGCCGCCTGAGCTGGAGCATCAGAGGGGGAGTTGCAAAATAAAATCCAGCAACATCACAACTTGATCAAAACTTTAGCAGCTTGTACAGCAACATCGATAATTTACTTCTGTGCCTAGCATCCAACACATCATTTATGAAGAGAAATGGGCTGACCAAGTGTTGGACGGCTATATTGTTCTGTGCCTTGCATGGTTAATATCATACTTTAAAAGGACAGAGAGAGAGAGAGAGATTAGAAGTTTGAACATAGCATGGTTGATATCATACTATGCTTTTACATCTAGTTTTGCAAGCTCATGCACCAACTTTGTTATTTTTTCACTACTTTCACTTCCTTGGCAATTTATGTAAATTTTGTGCATGAATTGGGAAATGTTGTCAACAGAAAAGTTGTAGAACTTTGATTTATCTTTCCTATGACTCTGATTTCACCATGATCGGATATGTATAGCCCGAGATATGATCAAAATACTAGTAGTGTGTCGGGATGGACCCACAAGTGCAATACTTTCACTTCCTTGGCAATTTGTGGACATTTTTTTATGAATCAAGAAACGTCATCAACGGAAATGTTGTAGCGCTTTAAGTCAGCTTTCCTATGACTCTAGTTTCACCATGATCGGATATGTGTAGCCCGAGATATGATCAAAATACTAGAGTGTATCGGGGCGGATCCACAAGTGCACTACTTTCAGTTTCTTGGCGATTTGTGAACATCTTTTGTATGAATCGGAAAATGTCGTCAACATAAAATTTGTCGGTTTCCGTCTTAGCTTTCTAAAGAACAAATAATCGTCTGATTTCAATTTTTATATTACACGAAAATAGCATCCGAGCACAATGAGTACGGTTCGGCCGAAGTTTCCCAACTTTCGGCCGAAATCGCTGAAAAGGCTTCGGCTCAAACTTCAGCCGAAGCTTGTTAAGAATCTTCGGCCCAAATTTCAGCCGAAACCAGTGAAGAAACTTCGGCCAGAATTTCAGCCGAAGCTTGTGAAGCTTGTTCGGCCCATATTTCGGCCGAACACTGTTTTTGCATGATTTTCTTTTTCTGATTGATTTATAATGCTTATAAGTGATAGCTTTTCTGAATTTATTCTCATCTTCCATTTTTTATAATATAGGATAATATATTTTCGAAAATTTCAATTTACGTCACATACAAAAGGGCTGGCATATAGTTTCTGCAATTCGTTTCTTGCTATCTTCGGTTCCAATGACCGGAAATCCATCTTTTTTTTTCTCTTACTTCACTTATCATCAGTATCTTCTGCACCAGCCTGATAAAATTCACAGCAGCATTAGAAACTGATGTAGAGTTGTTCACTTCAATTTTACGATTGGAGGACTCATTTGTTGTGCCACCTGGCCTAGATTATACATGGTCTCTAGGCTCCTGTCTTTCCAAATGCATGTCATCTTTGACTTCCTTCGGCGTGTCTCCAGCAATTGAATAGCCCAATGGTTCATCCCAACCATCCAACAGACTGTTTAAATCCCAATGGTGACTGCTCACTTTACGCATAGGCCCATCAACGGAGCTCCGACGAATACTCTTGGAAGCAGCACCAGAATTATCCGGTTCGGGGCAGTCCAGATTACCTCCATATATGCACTTTCAAATCACTCGAAGAATCAGTGAGTCAGTGCTATTCTCTGATCTCAATTATTATTGATCAGAAACTGAACTGTTAGTGAACACAATCTTCAACCCTTTCACTCAAAAAATGGAACAGAACAGGCAAATGTTGATGCGAGAAATACAAGAACCTCTAGCTCTATTTTCTCACTGTGCAGCGCAAGATGTATACGAGTGACTAGATAATCTCCATTATCGCGCTAGGCTGGGGACCAGCAGCTAAAACTGCATCCGCTTTCACAACTTTTTCTTTCGAGGACACGACCAGCTTCACACCAAAATATGAACTGAGACGACATATGCTTTAGTAAGTAAATTCAAGATACGAAGTAAATGAATCCAAACATATCAGAGTAACATGCAACGAATTTCTACAGAAACAAGTCGATATGCATTAAACAGAAGGTGCTCTGCAATCTGGATTTGTTTTATTTGTTAGTACCAATCATTACATTTTTATGGTATCCCTGCTCCTTGGTTTCAAGCTCGATAGAATTTTAGCCTTTTGGAAGTTCCATTCTTTTACGACGTTAATGGTTGAGGGAATGCAGCACGTACCATCGCATTCCACATATATGTTGAGGGAGTTCACCCTCAATGGATGATATAAAATCATAAATGTCCTTGTGAAATCCCAAGAACATCATTGTCTCACATATCTTCAGAGCACAAACCTCTTCTTTTTCTGACAGGCTCAAATAAATTTGGTACCTGCAATTTCTATTTTCCTTCACTAAAATAAAGACAGAGCCAATAATAATCTATCAGATTACATAATCAGTCTCTTCCCGAGGACACATCTTTAGGTATGAGAATAGTCATCCTACCAATATCTGCACATGGAGATATTGGTCGACCTACCAAACCACCAGCTTAGCTTGCAGATTATGTCATTTCCTCCACAACTACTGATGCTGAGTCAATAGTCCCACAGTCTATCCTCACCTTCTTCTTGTTCTGCTGAAATTTCTTGTTTTTCTCCTACCTGCATAGCTCTCCTACAGAACATAGATAATACCAAACCTTCTATTTTCAAAGAGGCTGTTGAGTTCCCACAACGGCAACATGCTATGCAGCAGGAAATTGAAGCTTTAGAAGCTAATGAAACTTGGGAAATCACAAATATACCACCTGGAGAGACTGCTATTGGAAGTAAGTGGTTAAGATCAAACGGAAACCAGATGGCACCATCTATACATATAAACCAGCTGGAGCAAACATGTTGCATATGTTCGACTGTGCTGGAGCGAACATGTTGTAGTCCAAGTTTGAATGATCATAACGTGTAATGTAGAAACTCGTACGTGATTCTTGGTTCGTTGGAAAGCTAAGAGGAATAGCTACAACTTTGATATGACAACATTTCCCAATTCATACAAAAACTTTGCACAAATCACCAAGGAAGTGAAAGTAGTGCACTTGTGGTTCCAGCTCCTCTCAGTCAGCACAGCCACAAACCACAGCTCAACCACAGATCTTGTAGCCCCTATACCAGATTTTTACAATCAAGCTCTGTGAGAACAATTTCCAACAGGTCCTTGCAGCAGTCAGGGGATATGACCTTGAAGGTTTTTTAACTGGTAAGAAACCAGCAACAGCAAATTTTGCAGCAACCACCTCCGAAGAAGGTAATATTACCATAAATCCAGAATATACTAGTTGGGTTAGGAAAGATCAACTTATTGCTTCTTGGTTACTGTTTGCTTTTCAACTCAATATAGAGATAAAATTATGCAATATAAACAGCAGTTCCAATGTCTCAAGGAGGCAATACTTGAATAAAATCAATGTGATGTTTTGAGTGCAGCAGGCCATAAGGTCAGCGAGGATGATCAAATTAATGGCAGGGCTGGGGACAGAATATAACCCTGTCATTGTGAACGTTACATCAAGAATGGGTCCCACTTTTGTCATTGAAATTAGTTCATTGTTCTTAAGCTTTGAGGCTACACTGGAAGGAAATGAAAATATGAGTTTTGGTCCTTTTGTACCCTTCACCCCTATATATAATCACCACATGTGTACTGTAAGACATCACAACTTTCCTACAACACATCTCTTCAACTTCAGTAAGATGGTATTGTCACCTCTGAGATCAAAAGCCCTTCACCACAACCGTTCTCTTAGCCTTCCTTCTAAAGCAAATCCAGCAACATCCAGCTTGATCAAAACTTGTCTAGTTTAATAGGTTCCCAGGCAGCCTCATTGTCAACAACGGGAACCAAGAAACAGCCTTAGTAAATTGTACAGCGGCATCGATGATTTTCTTCTGCTGCGTCGGGTTAAACACATCATTTATGAAGAGAATTTTGCTGACCAAGTGTTGGATGTGTTCAGTATATTTGTATATGACTAACAAATCAAAAGTATCAGCTGAAAGAACGGAAACAAAGCTTGGAAATTGGATCATTTCTATTAAAGGAAACACAACAGACACAACAGTCAAAATTCTGGTAAAACGGTGAAAACCGTTGTGGAAGGATATGAAAACCATTGTTAAAGAGCTGGTGCAGTTTTCAGTTTTTCTTTCTGTTTTTGAGTAGTCTGTTTGTAATTGAAACCGAAGACTTAATATGCGTGCCTTGGACTGACTCTAGAAGAATGTATCAAAAGTACTCCACAGATGTAATTGCTCTAGTTGCATGCCCAAGCATTGACTCAGAAATTGAAGTCAATAGCCAGCTGAATAAAAAAGCTTATCTCTATGACTCCATAAGAGAAATTCTGGGTTAACTACCTCTCTTGATGTAGTACCAGTAGTTTCTTGAATGAATTCACAAGGAGGATTCGTTTTTCCCAGCAAAAGTTCCTCAAATTCATGTGCTCTAACTGTAGCAAGCATGATAGACCTCCAAAACAAATATTTGGAGCGATCTAACTTCAATGACATCAGTAGAATGTGAGGAAGATTCATCGAAGATGGAAGAATCCATGAAGATCCGAAAAAAAGATGAAAGAAATGCAGAAGATTGAAACTGAGCAGAAGAAGTTATGTGATGATAAATTCACAGAAAATAACAAAAATTGTTTCTTTATTTGGTCACCGCTTTCTTGAAGCTCAGAGAACTTTCGTAGCTTTTATACAATGCTAAAGATCAGATAATCAAAAATAGAAAATGGAAGAAGCTCATTTGTTTCAATGGCATCAAGGGGTATCTGTACAAGTGTACATACTTCCTGTCTTAATGTTCTAGCTAACAACTAAAACTTCTCTGCTCTAACTCCAGTTTCACTTGGTTGAATCATATAACAGCTTAATTTTAGCTGGTTGACCCTGTTACAATTTGATAAGTGGTGTAAGTGAAATGGTAACGAAATATGCAAGCTATGAATACAGTCAAGTTTGAACTGATTATAACTCTTAAACAAGCCTTTATGCCGCTGGAAAAAAAACTAGGGGTGGCAATTCGGATTATCGAGTTTGGCATACTTGATCTTCGGTAGACCTTAAAACCATATGTGGCAGCCTATATTGAGGCATATAGCGGCAAGATACCAGATGCAACATCAACCTGCATCTTCATCATAGATGTTGCTGATCTTTTGTTAGTGGCTGAAGAGTTTCTTGAGAGAGATATGTTACTTAGTTGTTTCTTATTTATAATCTTGTGTTTTTCATACACCAACAATTAATTAGAACATCATGTACAGGTGAAAGAGCCGAAATGGGAGGTGTACAAGAAACAAAAGGCAGCAAAGGACAAGAAGGAGAAGGCGGCAGAGGCCCTCTTCTATGGGTGCAAACAAAAATTTCTCGGAAATTTGAGAATGTAGTTCAACGGCATGATCTTTAGCAGCTAAATTTGCTGCTATACAACTTGCACGTCCTTGCAAGTTTAGCAGCTAGAATGTAGTTCATGGATTTGGCATATCAGAGATAACCAACAGATAAAAAGCATTCAGACTGTTCGGCCGGAAAAGTAGCCAAACAATGTCAAGGCTGTTCCGCCAGATCCGTTTCATCTTTGAGTAATAAGATGCTACTGAAAAAATCTCTTGTTGTACGACTGGAATGAACCATTGCATATATCATTCTCTCCTCAAGTTTGATTCAAAATGCCTTGGGCTCTTAGCAAAAATAAGTCCTTCCACAATGTCATTCGCAGATCACGTTAATCAACCATGAAATCACCCTGCAATCTGTTTTCTTCCGGTCATCGTAATCTGAAGAAGATGGATCTGGTTGTTTAATCCGTCTGTCTATGTAGCCGAGCTTTCTTTTAGTTGCCAAAGTTTCCTTCACTGCTTGGCTCCACGATAGATAGTTACTAACAGTGAGCTGCGAGCTTACGGGAAGAGGTCCTGGATGATCCGAGGCATGGATGTGTATCGCTGGCGAAGTTTGCTTCGCATCACAGTGTTCGAAAATTTCTACAACTTGATGTTGAGCCTCGTAAGTTTGCAATTGCCGGTTTCTCTGTGAAGATGATAGTCAGTTAATTCAGCAGAATCAATTCAGTATTGCATTTGTATTCACCTGAAGATTAACAGTGCACGTACATGCATACGGTTATGCATTAAATGTCCTCATGCAGAAACGGTTTTGCTTAAGAAAGGCAGTTAGCATTTTCTGTTAGGAGTATTCTTCCATTTCCACTTCTGTAACATCATTCTTATATATAGCTTGTAACAAATTAACTGATATAAGAGAGATGTGTGTGTGATCATGAGATTTGATACACAAACAGCAAGAAAACAGATCCTGAGAGTGCGAGCAGCGGACATAGCTGAGAGAGCTCGGGGCTAGTGTTTCTGTGGGAAATGTTCTTGTATTGTTGATGTAATCTCAAGAAGTGCATAGTGAGTGATCTTTCTCGTGGATGTAGGCTTCATTAACAGCCGAACCACATAATCTTGGATTTTTTTTTTTTTTTATTTCGCGTTGAAAGTGTTTGATTTATTGCTTGCTAGATTGTGTTGTGTTGTTTGCTGTTGAGGTGTTCTTGCGTTACATTCTCAATGGCAGGCATCATTATTCCTAGTATTTGTATATTCGTCAATTAAATTTATAATTTTGAAAATTATAGTGCACTAAATGAATTGAGGTGCTAATTGAATAAGTATTTGTGTATTCGTCAATTAAATTTTAATTTTGAAGATTATGGTATATTAAATGAATTGAGATGCTAATTGAATAAGTATTTGTGTATTCGTCAATTAAATTTATAATTTTGAAGATTATCGTATACTAAATTAATTGAGGTGCTAATTGAATAAGTATTTGTGTATAAGTCTATTAAATTTATAATTTTGAAGATTATAGTATACCAAATGAATTGAGGTGCTAATTGAATAACTATTTGTGTATTCGTCTATTAAATTTATAATTTTGAAGATTATAGTATGCCAAATGAATTGAGGTGCTAATTGAAGAACTATTTGTGTATTCGTCTATTAAATTTATAATTTTGAAGATTATAGTATACTAAATAAAATTGAGGTGCTAATTGAATAACTATTTGTGTATTCGTCTATTAAATTAATTATTTTTGTGTATTTGTCTATTAAATTTATAATTTTGAAGATTATAGTATACTAAATGAATTGAGGTGCTAATTGAATAACTATTTGTGTATTCGTCAATTAAATTAATTATTTTTGTGTATTCGTCTATTAAATTTATAATTTTGAAGATTATAGTATACTAAATGAATTGAGGTGCTAATTGAATAACTATTTGTGTATTCGTCTATTAAATTAATTATTTTTGTGTATTCGTCTATTAAATTTATAATTTTGAAGATTATAGAATACTAAATGAATTGAGGTGCTAATTGAATAACTATTTGTGTATTCGTCTATTAAATTAATTATTTTTGTGTATTCGTCTATTAAATTTATAATTTTGAAGATTATAGTATACTAAATGAATTGAGGTGCTAATTGAATAACTATTTGTGTATTCGTCTATTAAATTTATAATTTTGAAGATTATAGTATACTAAATGAATTGAGGTGCTAATTGAATAACTATTTGTGTATTCGTCTATTAAATTAATTATTTTTGTGTATTCGTCTATTAAATTTATAATTTTGAAGATTATAGTATACTAAATGAATTGAGGTGCTAATTGAATAACTATTTGTGTATTCGTCTATTAAATTTATAATTTTGAAGATTATAGAATACTAAATGAATTGAGGTGCTAATTGAATAACTATTTGTGTATTCGTCTATTAAATTAATTATTTTTGTGTATTCGTCTATTAAATTTATAATTTTGAAGATTATAGTATACTAAATGAATTGAGGTGCTAATTGAATAACTATTTGTGTATTCGTCTATTAAATTAATTATTTTTGTGTATTCGTCTATTAAATTTATAATTTTGAAGATTATAGAATACTAAATGAATTGAGGTGCTAATTGAATAACTATTTGTGTATTCGTCTATTAAATTAATTATTTTTGTGTATTCGTCTATTAAATTTATAATTTTGAAGATTATAGTATACTAAATAAATTGAGGTGCTAATTGAATAACTATTTGTGTATTCGTCTATTAAATTAATTATTTTTGTGTATTCGTCTATTAAATTTATAATTTTGAAGATTATAGTATACTAAATGAATTGAGGTGCTAATTGATTAACTATTTGTGTATTCGTCTATTAAATTAATTATTTTTGTGTATTCGTCTATTAAATTTATAATTTTGAAGATTATAGAATACTAAATAAATTGAGGTGCTAATTGATTAACTATTTGTGTATTCGTCTATTAAATTAATTATTTTTGTGTATTCGTCTATTAAATTTATAATTTTGAAGATTATAGAATACTAAATGAATTGAGGTGCTAATTGAATAACTATTTGTGTATTCGTCTATTAAATTAATTATTTTTGTGTATTCGTCTATTAAATTTATAATTTTGAAGATTATAGTATACTAAATGAATTGAGGTGCTAATTGAATAACTATTTGTGTATTCGTCTATTAAATTTATAATTTTGAAGATTATAGTATACTAAATAAATTGAGGTGCTAATTGAATAACTATTTGTGTATTCGTCTATTAAATTAATTATTTTTGTGTATTCGTCTATTAAATTTATAATTTTGAAGATTATAGTATACTAAATGAATTGAGGTGCTAATTGATTAACTATTTGTGTATTCGTTTATTAAATTAATTATTTTTGTGTATTCGTCTATTAAATTTATAATTTTGAAGATTATAGAATACTAAATGAATTGAGGTGCTAATTGAATAACTATTTGTGTATTCGTCTATTAAATTAATTATTTTTGTGTATTCGTCTATTAAATTTATAATTTTGAAGATTATAGTATACTAAATGAATTGAGGTGCTAATTGAATAACTATTTGTGTATTCGTCTATTAAATTTATAATTTTGAAGATTATAGTATACTAAATGAATTGAGGTGCTAATTGAATAACTATTTGTGTATTCGTCTTTTAAATTAATTATTTTTGTGTATTCGTCTATTAAATTTATAATTTTGAAGATTATAGTAGACGAAATAAAATTGAGATGCTAATTGAATAACTATATGTGTATTCGTCTATTAAATTTATAATTTTGAAGATTATAGAATACTAAATGAATTGAGGTGCTAATCTTCTAAATTATAAATTTAATAGACGAATATGCAAAAATAATTAATTTAATAGACGAATACACGAATAGTTATTCAATTAGCACCTCAATTCATTTAGTATACTATAATCTTCAAAATTATAAATTTAATAGACGAATACGCAAAAATAATTAATTTAATAGACGAATACACGAATAGTTATTCAATTAGCACCTCAATTCATTTAGTATACTATAATCTTCAAAATTATAAATTTAATAGACGAATACACAAAAATAATTAATTTAATAGACGAATACACAAATAGTTATTCAATTAGCACCTCAATTTTATTTAGTATACTATAATCTTCAAAATTATAAATTTAATAGACGAATACACAAATAGTTATTCAATTAGCACCTCAATTCATTTAGTATACTATAATCTTCAAAATTATAAATTTAATAGACGAATACACAAAAATAATTAATTTAATAGACGAATACACAAATAATTATTCAATTAGCACCTCAATTCATTTAGTATACTATAATCTTCAAAATTATAAATTTAATAGACAAATACACAAAAATAATTAATTTAATAGACGAATACACAAATAGTTATTCAATTAGCACCTCAATTTTATTTAGTATGCTATAATCTTAAAAATTATAAATTTAATAGACGAATACACAAAAATAATTAATTTAATAGACGAATACACAAATAGTTATTCAATTAGCACCTCAATTCATTTAGTATACTATAATCTTCAAAATTATAAATTTAATAGACGAATACACAAATAGTTGTTCAATTAGCACCTCAATTCATTTAGTATACTATAATCTTCAAAATTATAAATTTAATAGACGAATACACAAAAATAATAAATTTAATAGACGAATACACAAATAGTTATTCAATTAGCACCTCAATTTTATTTAGTATACTATAATCTTCAAAATTATAAATTTAATAGACGAATACACAAATAGTTATTCAATTAGCACCTCAATTCATTTAGTATACTATAATCTTCAAAATTATAAATTTAATAGACGAATACACAAAAATAATTAATTTAATAGACGAATACACAAATAATTATTCAATTAGCACCTCAATTCATTTAGTATACTATAATCTTCAAAATTATAAATTTAATAGACAAATACACAAAAATAATTAATTTAATAGACGAATACACAAATAGTTATTCAATTAGCACCTCAATTTTATTTAGTATACTATAATCTTAAAAATTATAAATTTAATAGACGAATACACAAAAATAATTAATTTAATAGACGAATACACAAATAGTTATTCAATTAGCACCTCAATTCATTTAGTATACTATAATCTTCAAAATTATAAATTTAATAGACGAATACACAAAAATAATTAATTTAATAGACGAATACACAAATAGTTATTCAATTAGCACCTCAATTTTATTTAGTATACTATAATCTTCAAAATTATAAATTTAGTAGACGAATACACAAATAGTTATTCAATTAGCACCTCAATTCATTTAGTATACTATAATCTTCAAAATTATAAATTTAATAGACGAATACACAAAAATAATTAATTTAATAGACGAATACACAAATAATTATTCAATTAGCACCTCAATTCATTTAGTATACTATAATCTTCAAAATTATAAATTTAATAGACAAATACACAAAAATAATTAATTTAATAGACGAATACACAAATAGTTATTCAATTAGCACCTCAATTTTATTTAGTATACTATAATCTTAAAAATTATAAATTTAATAGACGAATACACAAAAATAATTAATTTAATAGACGAATACACAAATAGTTATTCAATTAGCACCTCAATTCATTTAGTATACTATAATCTTCAAAATTATTAATTTAATAGACGAATACACAAATAGTTATTCAATTAGCACCTCAATTCATTTAGTGTACTATAATCTTCAAAATTATAAATTTAATAGACGAATACACATATAGTTATTCAATTAGCATCTCAATTTTATTTCGTCTACTATAATCTTCAAAATTATAAATTTAATAGACGAATACACAAATACTTATTCAATTAGCACCTCAATTTTATTTAGTCTATTATAATATTCAAAATTACAAATTTAATAGACCAATACACAAATAGTTATTCAATTAGCACCTCAATTTTATTTAGTCTATTATAATATTCAAAATTACAAATTTAATAGACCAATACACAAATAGTTATTCAATTAGCACCTCAATTTTATTTAGTCTATTATAATATTCAAAATTACAAATTTAATAGACAAATACACAAATAGTTATTCAATTAGCACTTCAATTTTATTTAGTCTATTATAATCTTCAAAATTACAAATTTAATAGACCAATACACAAATAGTTATTCCATTAGCACTTCAATTTTATTTAGTCTACTATAATCTTCAAAATTATAAATTTAATAGACGAATACACAAATAGTTATTCAATTAGCACCTCAATTTTATTTAGTCTACTATAATCTTCAAAATTATAAATTTAATAGACGAATACATAAATACTTATTCAATTAGCACCTTAATTCATATATGCTATAATCTTCAAAATTATAAATTTAATTGACGAATACACAAATACTTATTCAATTATCACCTCAATTCATTTAATATACTATAATCTTCAAAATTATAAATTTAATTGACGAATACACAAATACTTGTTCAATTAGCACCTCAATTGATATATACTATAATCTTCAAAATTATAAATTTAATTGACGAATACACAAATACTTATTCAATTATCACCTCAATTCATTTAGTATACTATAATCTTCAAATTATAAATTTAATAGACGAATACACAAATACTTATTCAATTAGCACCTCAATTCATATATGCTATAATCTTCAAAATTATAAATTGAATAGACGAATCACAAATAGTTATTCAATTAGCACCTCAATTTTATTTAGTCTACTATAATCTTCAAAATTATAAATTTAATAGACGAATACATAAATACTTATTCAATTAGCACCTTAATTCATATATGCTATAATCTTCAAAATTATAAATTTAATTGACGAATACACAAATACTTATTCAATTATCACCTCAATTCATTTAATATACTATAATCTTCAAAATTATAAATTTAATTGACGAATACACAAATACTTGTTCAATTAGCACCTCAATTGATATATACTATAATCTTCAAAATTATAAATTTAATTGACGAATACACAAATACTTATTCAATTATCACCTCAATTCATTTAGTATACTATAATCTTCAAATTATAAATTTAATAGACGAATACACAAATACTTATTCAATTAGCACCTCAATTCATATATGCTATAATCTTCAAAATTATAAATTTAATAGACGAATACACAAATACTTATTCAATTAGCACCTCAATTCATATATGCTATAATCTTCAAAACTATAAATTTAATAGACGAACACACAAATACTTATTCAATTAGCACCTCAATTTATATATGCTATAATCTTCAAAATTATAAATTTATTAGACGAATACACAAATACTTATTCAATTAGCACCTCAATACATATATGCTATAATCTTCAAAATTTTAAATTTAATAGACGAATACACAAATACTTATACAATTATCACCTCAATTCATTTAATATACTATAATCTTCAAAATTATAAATTTAATTGACGGATACGCAAATACTTATTCAATTAGCACCTCAATTCATTTAATATACCATAATCTTCAAAATTATAAATTTCTATTCAGAAATACACAAATAATTCTATTAGCACCTCAATTCATATAGATTCAATTATGTAACAATTCTTTCATTGGCAATTGCAATTCAAAGTTCTGGTCTATCTTTTATTATTGAAATCCTTATACTGATCATGGTGTTATTTCTTACAAAAGCTAATTTAACTTAAAGGGAGCTTTAAAAAGATAAAAAAAAACTTATACTAAGGATATTTTCTTGATAGAGAATTTACCTTCTTCCGATGCAATTAATCTTTTTCATGTTGAGACTTTATGTCTTGTTGAACCTGATTCAATGACTTTTATTTTACTGATATTTTGATGTCATCCCGTTTCACCGTTTGGAAAAAGTAGAGGATATTGCAAGGGCCATAACATTCATAATAATGCTTTATTTGATGTTTATGACTTGAATGTGCATGGATTATAATATCTCGTTCTGATTGTATGCTACCATTATTTCATTCGACCCATATAGCAGCGACTTGATCAGCTGTTGGAGAGTTATATACGTGTTGATCTAATCTCACATCTTTTGCTATACGCAGTTGGACATCATCCATTGAGGGATAATCCGTTAACCTTCTAAATATTTTGGCGTATGGATTTTCCTCCATCACTTCCATGAGTTTCTTAATAGTTGCCTTGGATAAAACTGAGTTTTTCATTATGTTCATTCTATTATGAATCTCATTTTCAGTTTTCACGAAATACAATTGGAAATAACCAGGTCCATTTTCATTGGGAACTAAACCCGGGAGGTCATGGTACACCATTCCTTGAGCTCGAAAAGTGTATACTCCTCGCTTTGCATATGCAAGTTCTTTATCTAATTTCACACCAAATGAGGTAAAAGAGAAAATTGAGTTATATGCTCAAATATTTCTTCGGAACTCAAGAGCCTCGTTTGATTCAGAAGTGAGCAAGTCATGCAATTCATCTGGGCTCTGAAATTGTGCAAGCTTAATTTTTTCATTATCACAACAGAATGTTGGAGGCTCATACTCAAAACGTGCTGCACCACAATGCTTGCAATTTGGCGTTGTTTTCAATTCATGTGTTTCAGAGCATAAAGGTTCAAAATGTATTGTACCTAGTAGTATGGGGGAAAATAATTAGAGCTGTTAATGAACAAATGAAGTAAATCATATTTCGATCCTTATATTATGTTTTTTACGCAAAATCTAATGCATACAAACCTTCTGCTTCACAAGGAATCATATGAGCTTTGAGAAATAATGGTGATTGCTTATGTTTGCATGCCCGGACTTTTTTTATATACTCTTTTCGTTCTGCAGCACTAAAATCATCATATTTCCCTTTCATCATTTGGAGGCGTCGTTCTTTGTACACATTATTTGCTGCCATAGATGGAAAAATAAAAACATTATTTGCTGCCATAGATGGAAAAATAAAAAATTATTTATAATGGAGTGTAAAACATGTAGACAAATTTTGTTAGACTTATAAAATTATAATAAATAATTAATCATTCAATATGAGGGTTGATGAACGTATAGAGCAACATTTACCTGATGATGAATTTGCTTTTGATGATCGTCGAAACTTTAGCATCTTTCAAAGGAATCCAAAACTTCAACTATTGACATGTAAAGTTTACATAAAATCAAATTACCATGTCATAACAAATTATTGAATCATTTTCTAAAATAATAAATTAAGGAGCAAACATTTCATATAAATATACCCAATAAGACTAAAGTATTTGGTGTTACTTTATATTGTTTTCAAGTTCAAGAACCACCAATTTGTAGATATTAACTTGTATGTACAACATTTACAAACTAATCATCGAGATAATATTCGGTAGTATGGAGTAAACATTTCATATAAATTATACCCAAGAAAACTAAATCATTTTAGGTAACTCTATATTGTTTTTAAATTCAAGAACCACAATTTTCTAAAATTCAAGAACAACTACTCTGCAGATATTAAATTGTATGTACAATGTTTAGGGACTAAACATCAAGGCTGTATTTGGCAGTGGGCAAATTGACACATGGAAGTTCACTTGGGCAAATTGACACATGGAAGTTCACTCACCTCTTTCCAAAGAATATGGAAAAACCAAATATATAACATCTGTATATCAAATCCACCAAATTTTAACTTCAGCACCTTTGAAATAAATCCAAAACTTCAATTATTGACATGTAAAGTTTAGAATAAAATCAAATTACCACATGATAACAAATTATTGAATCATTTTTTGAAATAATAAATTAAGGAGAAAACATTTCTTATCAATTATCCCAATAAGACTAAAGTATTTGAAGTTACTTTATATTGTTTTTAAGTTCAAGAACCACCACTTTGCAGATATTAACTTGTGTGTACAACATTTAGAAACTAAACATCGAGGCAATATTCGGTAGTCTGGAGTAAACATTTCATATAAATTATACCCAAGAAAGCTAAATTATTTGGGGTAACTCTATATTGTTTTTAAATTCAAGAACCACCACTCTGCGGATATTAAATTGTATGTACAACATTTAGGAAAGAACTAAGTACATCAAGTTTAACAATTGAAAGGAAATTGGAAGAATCTATGCGTACCAGGAAGGAGATGATAATCGATTCCGGTGGTTTCAGGTAGAGATAAAACTTGGTAAGCACCTTCTTAACCAATTCGAGCTTTGAGATAACTTAAGGTCTTGGGCTGAACCATACAAAATACTCTTTGCCTGCAAATTGTGATCACAAAAAAATAAAAATAGTTTTCAAAATTTCGATTTTAGCTACCCAAGTTGTAAATTTGAGGAAAGAAACCCAATAAATTGATTTTTAAATGAGTGGTTTGTGAACTATATCAAACCAAAGTTCCAATGGGATTTTGCACACATGAATCAGAAGAGTACAACCCTTGTACACTTGGACACAACTCAAAATCCAACTACAGCGAGAATTCTAACAAATAATTCTTAACAAATTCATATAATCCAATCACATAAAAGAATAGCTGTACGGAGTTGTGCCAGAGGTCAGCCAATGTCCTCTAATGAATTCTCACTTCTGTATTGTAATGAATAATGACTCGAACACATTCAGAAAAAGCTTAATTACGTGGAGAATCGGATTCTAGAATCAGTTTTAAGCTCAAAACAGAAAAATGAAAAATTCTGTTAAAAATGGTTATGACAGGATTTTACAACGGTTTAGCTAAAACCGCTGTCTTTCAGTTTTGCATCCATTTTACAGTTTTTCTGTTACGTTTTTTCTGGAGCTGGTTTGAACAGGTTATAAAGGTTTGTTTTCTCGGTTTTCAGAGGTGATTAAGAGAGATCATTCTAGAGAGTTCTTTGCCTATCTAGAGAGAGAGATAGGAGGATTGTAGTGAGAGAAACACGAGAGGGAAAAGCTTTGTGTTGAGCTTGTTCTTGTGCTTCGGTTGTTCATTCAATCTTGTTTTTCTTTGGGTGATGATCTTGTAAACTTTGTACTATTTTGATCACGATGATAATGATATTCTTCACTGCTCCGTGGATGTAGACTTTCCAGTCGAACCACGTAAATCGCATTGTGTTCATTTATATTTTCTGTTTTTCATTTCTTGGAATCATCATTTTATGCGATTCATTGTTTCCACAACAAAATGGCGCCGTCTGTGGGAAGTGAATCACGTTGATAGTTGCGGATCTGGTTTTCAGAAGAAACTATGGCAGCCATGAGATTTGATGTAGAGAAATTCGACGGCAGAAACGACTTTGGACTCT
Organism: Ajuga chamaepitys; assembly: GCA_958295605.1. Lineage (NCBI taxonomy): Eukaryota > Viridiplantae > Streptophyta > Magnoliopsida > Lamiales > Lamiaceae > Ajuga > Ajuga chamaepitys. Next base: position 86,916,013 of record OY282495.1, read on the forward strand.
AGCAGGTTAAGATGCGTGCATTAATGGTACAACAGGGGTTAGCTGGTGCTCTGAAGGGGATTAAAGGTTTCCCAGAATTCATGGATGCGGAACAAAGGGCTGAGCGCATGGAGAAGGCTCACTCCACAATCATTCTGTCCCTGGCAGATAAAGTGCTAAGAGAAGTAGCAAAGGAACAAACTGCTGAGGGAGTTTGGAATAAACTGGAGGAGTTATACAAGAAGAAAACTATGGTTAACCGTCTGTATATTAAACAAAAGTTGTATTCCTTCAAGATTCAAGAAGGGAAATCTATGGATGACCAGCTGGAGGAGTTCAACAAACATCTAGATGACTTGGAAGGAATTGAGGCAAAGGTAGAGGATGAAGACAAAGCTATCATCCTGTTGAATGCCTTGCCAAAATGTTATGAACATCTCAAAGATGCCATGTTATATGGCAGAGAAACCAAAATAAGTCTTGCTGAGGTTCAAACCGCATTAAGAGCAAAGGAGATGCAACATTCCAATGGTCACAAAGGGGATTTGCAGGCTGAAGGGTTGAGTATAAGGCCAGGAAATCATCCCAAGAAGAAGCAGTTCCCAGGAAATCAAACCAAAGGAAATCAGCAGTTGAAATCTAAGGCAACAGATGGAAAGGAAACAAGGAAATGTTTCCACTGCAAGAAACCAGGACATCTGAAGAAAAATTGCTTTGAGTTCAAAAGAAAGCAATCACAGAAAGGCCAAAACACAAGCACTGCTGATTTGGCTCAGGCAGAAGAAACTTCTGATGTTTTGAACATAACAGATGTCAGGACAGATGATAAGTGGATTCTTGACTCTGGATGTAGCTTTCATATGTGCCCAAATATTGGATGGTTTCAAGAATTCAAGCAATCAAGATGTGGAACTGTTATGCTAGGGAATGACCAAGCATGCCCTGTGGAAGGAATTGGCAGCATCAAGCTGAGGATGCATGATGGATCAGAGAAAGTCTTAACAGAGGTAAGATACATCCCACTCCTGAAAAGGAACCTCATAAGTCTAGGCACTCTAGAAAATAAAGGTTGTGAGTTCAAATCAGAAAAGGGATTTCTGCATGTGTACAAAAACTCAAAACTGGTCATGAAGGAGTCAAGAAGTCTAGTCTGTATTATCTGTTGGCAGAAACTGTGATAGGAGATACAAATAGTGTTATGAAGAATGATTCAGATATATGGCATTAAAGTTTAGGCCATATAAGTGAAAAAGGCATGAATGAACTGCTGAAACAGAACCTTTTGTGAATAACATTTAAAATTTATTAAGGATATAATAGGTGAATTAAATTTTGTAAGAAACAACTCAGACTTTTACGGGGGGTCTCTTGTGAACCTGTTGCACGGATCTCAATCCGAGTCATGAGTCAAAATATATTACTACCTCCGTTCCGCTCTAATGTGTCTACTTTTCTTTTCGGTTTGTCTCAACCGTATTTGTCATCCCATAAATGACAAATTTCTCTCATAATCTCCACCCTCAATCTCCACATTTGAAAAAGCCAAAGATTCCACAAAATTTGTTTTTTCTTAGCCTTCGTGCCCAGCCAAGATAGACAAATTAGGCCGGGATGGAGGTAGTACTATTTATGTCTAGAAGTATTACATGTGATGGGTAAAGGTATTATGCTGAAAAATATTACGATTTATAATTAAAGATATTACATGTCCTGATAAAGTATAGTACAACCAATGCATATGAGACTTTGCCGACTTTTATAATAAAAGTAGATTTCCTAAAAGCTACTTATATTCAATTGCATTACAGAATGATCTAACATATGTTAGTGGAAAATCGACGTCAATTGTGTAATCAAATCAGAATTGAATTCTGAATTAAGTGCATTAATTACTTTTGGTTAATTAACATTCCACTAGACACCAAACTGGAATATTCTGCCAGGCACTGAGAAAAACCAGCAACAAAACCACCATTTCCCTTAAGAATTACTCCCTTCGTCCCGTTTAATTTTGCACACTTTTTATTTTGGTCCGTCCTATTCAATTTTGCATATCTTTAAAAAAAAATTATTTTTCTATTTACAATCTTCACCCTCAAAATCTCCACCTTTGAAAACGTAAAAGAAAGGAAAGCAAAAAATAACTTTTTTTAATATACGTGCCCGTCTCTACGTATAAAACTGAGCGGGACGGAGGAAGTACTATGAACTTGAATATAAACAGAGAATCTGTTATATTTATGTGCATCACAGCTAATTACGTTCCTAAAATTTTAGCGGCTTAATTTGCACACCTGCTCCGGCGTGTCTATTAAGAAAAAACGGATTTTGTGGAATCTTTGATTTTTTTAAAGGTGGAGATTGAGGGTGGAGAGTATAAGATTCTTTTCCATTTCAGGAGGGTGCAAAATAGGATGGGACGATCGAAAAAAAAATATGTGCAAATTATAACAGGACGGAGGGAGTAATTTATTTTGAAATAAAATATTAAAATTGATAGTGAGAAGGCAATAAAAATTTATGTTTCCCGCAAAATTAGAGAAGATTCTAATTACCTTGCTAGGGAGGTTTTCCTTTGAGAAATCCAAATGTATGAGCTAAATATATATACAAGCCGTAAAAAGTATTTCTTCCATCCCGAATAAATTTGCACTGAAAAGTAGACGTACATATTAAAAAAAATTGTTTTTTGGATTATGTTGATTTTTCAAACCTATTGTTTTAGGTAGAATCTGTGAGCTTTGTTTTCTTTCTAAGAAAGTGTGCAAATTGTTTAAGACGAATGGTGACAAAAAAATGTGCAAATTCATTCGGGACGAAAAGAATACGTTAATAGACAAAACGTCATGCATGTACCATATTAGCATCCACTAAGAGAGGTGTTTTTTTATATTCTTAAAGGATTACTTTTTCTTTTTATATATGTACTATTTAAAAGAATAATTTAAAAAAAAAAAAAAAAAAAAAACGTGAACTGGTAATGAGTGGATTCCACAACTTGGAATGCCGTTTCCATCGGCTTATTTAATTCTGTGGAGTGGCCATTCTTTTGTTGAGAGTTTCAGTTTCAGTTTCAGTTTCGACTTCGGTTTCAGATTAGTTTAGTTGTGAGATCATCACTCTGCTGCAATAGAAGTGATCATCATGATACAATTAGGAGATGTATACAAAGTACTGGAGTCGATGGCGCCGTTGTACGTCGCACTGGCACTCGGATACGGCTCCGTCAGATGGTGGCGCATGTTCACTTCCGACCACTGCGATGCCATAAATCGTTTCAACTGCTATTTCATAATACCATTTTTCACTTTTAATTTCGTCGCCAACGTCAATCCTTACACCATGAATTTTAGATTCCTGGCAGGCGACGTTGTCGCGAAAGCCATGGCAGGCGCAGCCTTAACGTTGTTGGGGAAAAAAACAGGGGAGTTTTCGTGGGTTATAACGTCATTTTCTTTGTCGAGCTTAAACAACACTCTGGTGGTGGGAGTTCCGTTGTTGAATGCGATGTACGGGGAGATTGGGGAGAATCTTGTGATTCAGTCGTCTGTCATACAGTCTCTTCTCTGGTTTCCTCTTCTCCTATTCATGCTCGAATTCTGGCGCACCACGAACCAGTCACGCGTTGTTGATCAACCGCAAAATGTAGTAATAGAAATGACAGAAGAGAAGGAGAATGAGACTGCGGCTCGTGTTGTTACTGACAGCGTCATATCATTGCCGGCATTACCACCACCACCTCCCACGAGTAGTTTCGGATCAACTATGAAGAAGGTTGGGATCAAGCTTGCACAGAATCCAAATTGTTATGCTTGTGTGCTTGGCCTCATTTGGGCTCTTTTATCAAAACGGTACGTATATTATACGTAACGTAACACAGATTGAATACATGTGTAGTAACTAACTAACTAGCTTTATGAATAATGTACAGGTTCCATTTGAAAATGCCAGGCATAATGGAAGGATCGATTCTCATAATGGGCAAAGGAGGGAGTGGGGTAGCCATGTTCAGCATGGGTACGTAATACACTACTACTACTACTATTGATTGTGAATATATATACAGTACCATTACAAGAAATTGCTAAACGACAACAGTTTTAACTGTTGTCTTTTAAGAAAAATACCCGTTGTCGTAGATGGCGTTGTAGTAGACCCCTCTACGACAACGGTGAATGCCCGTTTTCGTTTTGATCAATATATATATAATGTGATGTACAGGACTTTTCATGGGACTACAAGAGAAATTAATATCTTGCGGTGCGCGGCTGACCATTTATGGTATGGTTTTGAGGTTTGTGTGTGGCCCCCTTACTACCGCGGTTGGTTCTCTCGCTTTAGGCTTGCGATCCAATATCCTGGAAATCGCTATTCTCCAGGTAAACATCAATTGCTATCTTAATTATTTGCGAGATGTATTTAGTACTGAACATACGTATGTATGTCTGCAGGCGGCTCTACCACAAGCAATTGCCGCGTTTGTGTTTGCAAAAGAGTATGGCTTGCACGCAGACGTTCTTAGCACTGCGTAAGTCTATTCGCCAGTGATTTAGTATTACATAGTGTAAATAACAATTAGTAACTCAATGTTTTTTCTTTCGTGCAGGGTGATTTTTGGCACAGTTGTATCCCTTCCTCTCTTGATTGTCTACTACATCGTATTGGATCTTCTTATTTGATGATCTCCGAGAACTATTCAAAGATCTCCTAGAACTAGTTAAGGACAGGATTCCCAACCAAACTAGTTGAAAAATTAATGTTGTATACAAGTTAGAATGCCTTGGATGTATGCTAAATGATTAACACTAATTTATGATTGATTTCACTCCTTCAATGTCAAAATTAAGTGGGACGGAGGAAGTATCATTAATTAACATATGACATGTATTAGAAGTAATGGAATACTCTCGTATATGATAAGTAAACCCTCACATTCTTGTAGTATCTTTTCTTTTCTTTTTTCTTTTTTAATTCTGTTGTGGAATCAATTTGCAAATCTATAATGTCCTTTCTTTTGGCTCATTTTCTTTATGCTTAGTCAAAATATACTGATTTACGGGCTCGGATCCTCTGTTGTTGATTCTGTGCATTTCGGTTTCGGTGTAGTTCTCTCACATTCTCACTTTACAGTGTGGATAACTTAGTAGAGAGAGAATGTAAATAACTACATCGTAGAGAGAGAGAGTATGTAAGAGAACTTCTCCGAAATGCACAACTCTCAACTGCGGGATCCAGGTCCATTGATTTGTTGGGCTTACACAAAAAGTTTAAAGATTAATTGTACTCTAGTATAATAGGGATGCTTAGCATCATTTGGTACAAAGCAAACAAAAAAGAGAGTTTCCTAATATGGAGTCTTTCAATAGAGTGTCATCATTCCTAATTAGCTTAATTATGCAAAACTTACGATATTTTGGTTAATTATCATTTTTAACGCATCCTTTTTACTTTTTAAACTCGATATATCTGGGCTCCTTTCGGATTTCAATTGCTGATGAAGCTCGAAATTATGGCTGAAAATCAAACCAAGCTACTCGATACTCGATTCGAGATCGTTTGTTAGAAGCTCGTTTGAATTATGTTCGATTAAAGATATCAAACAAGCTTGAACATACTTTTACGTTTGATAAAATCTAAAGCTCGACTCGAGCTCGAGCTCGATAAGTCAAAGATGTTAAAACAAGTGTAAAACTGTCAAACTACTCGAGCTCGACTCGTGTTCGGCTCGGTTAAAGCTCGTTCAAGCTCGATTCGATTAATAATCAAACAAGCTCAAACATTATACTAAAAGCTCGAAACATTTCAAACAAGCTTGAACAACAGTATATTCGGCTTGACTCGACTCATTTACAGCCCTACTCAGAATTAGAACTTCGGGGCCGAATGCTGCACATATGGAGTTTAGCCTTCAAAATGAATTCTAAAATAGCTCAATAGCCCAAAATTCTGGTTTGGGGCTTTATCTTAGCAATTGGAGTCTAAAGTGGGCACAAATACACCACATTGAGAATTTTGAAAATCACTTTTATGTTAGTGGTATATATTAAATATGATCGGATAATTCGGTTTATAATTAAAATGGTCTTCCTCATGTTTGACTTAATTTTAAAAAAAAATATTTTTAGGTTTTGAAAATTCAAATTTCGAATAAAATTGATTTCCCTTGTATATATTCTCTCTTTTCTCTTCTCTTATTAATTTCTCTTCTTTTTTTCTCTTAACTCTCTTAATTCTCCATTTATCTTCTTCTTTTCTTTCATAGCTCCATCATCATATTCGGATTATTTTTGCAGATGTGTTTTTGTTCTTATTTTCTTTCATAGCATACTTTGTTTTGATATTCAATCTATAAACATTATGTGTTTTTAAGATTTAAGGTTGTCATTATATGGTAGATTTGTATTAAAACGGCTGAGTTGTTTAAAATAATACGGTTGTTTTGCGTTTAAACAACCGGGTTGTTTAATATATCAAAACATTAGTTGTTTCACTACAACAAAAGAAGTCTTTTGCATAAGACTTTTTGACACCACAATTGTGGTCACTAATAATAAGTTATTTGTGACCACTTGTTGTCACAAATCTCTCTACAGATTATTTGAGACAACTTTAAGACTACTTTTAGAGACAACTAGTTGTTGCAAAAAATAATTGAGACGCATTTGAGACCACTTTTATGGTCACAAATATATTATTTGCGACGGAGTTATTGAGACGACAATAAAGTTGTGACAAATACTCATAAGTTGTGACAAATACTTATTATTTGAGACCACTTTGTTTAAGTTATGGCAAATACTCATTATTTGAAACCACTTTTTTGTGGTCTCAAAAGACCCTTTTTCTTGTAGTGTTTAAAAAAGAGACTAGTTTTTATTGTTTAGAATAAGTAAAGTCATTCTTGATAAGTCATACTTTGACTAGACCATTTATGAAAATACCCCGTTATGTTAATTACTTTTAAAAAGATGGGTTGCAAATAATACTCCCTCCGTCTCAGCTAATTTTGCACGGTTGATCTGACACGGATGTTAAGAAAAAACAGATCTTTGGGAATTTTTTAGTTTTTCGAAGGTGGAGATTGACGGTGGAAATTGTGAAAGAAATTTTCTTTTTAGGGTGCGAAAAGAAAAGTATGCAAATTTAAGTGAGACGGATGGAGTAATTGTTTAAAAATCATGAATAACAAATGCATCACATTGAGAATTTTGAAAATTTTGTACCCTTTTACGTTACTTAAAGTTGCAATTAATTATTGGTTAAAATTCATGAATATTTTTGTAATTAAGTCATTTTAATTAATTTGATACCCAAATTCTACAATTCCTTTTTACAAAGTTAATATAGAATCTTCTTTTAATGGAGAGTTATTATTTCTCATGCATAATTAGTAATATTCATGAACCAATGGTTAACATTCATGTATCTAAATTATGACTAGTACATGCACTTAGTGAATGATACTCCTTCGTTTCGATTCAATTTGTCTACCTTAGTCGAGCACGGGGTGAAAAAAAAAAATTGTGAAATCTTTGACATTTTCAAAGGTGGAGATTTTGAGGGTAAAAAATTTGCTATTTATGGACGGGCAAATGAGATTGGAACAAACCGAAATGAAAAATAGACAAATTAGAGCGGGACGGAAGGAGTAGTTAATACCCATGTAATGTGAAACTCTATTTCAGTGAGTTCCTCCTCTCTCTACCATATACTCCCCCGTCCCGGCTTATTTTGCAACTTTTTGTTTTCGATCATCCCAAAATATCTTGCACATTTCTAAAATAGAAAAAGCAAAATCTTTCTTTTCACCTGTAAAAAATTAAAGAAAAAGTAAAATCTATTTTTTCTTAACATTCGTGTCGGTCAATTGTGCAAAATAAGCCGGGACGGAAGGGAGTTCAAATTATGGCTTTATACTCATCACCTTCCAACAGTTAGATGTATTGCAGTAATTCTGTCGAGCGTGAGATCATCACTCTGCTGCAATCGAACTGATCATCATGATACAATTAGGAGATATATACAAAGTACTGGAGGCGATGGTGCCGTTGTACGTCGCACTGGCACTCGGATACGCCTCCGTCAGATGGTGGCGTATGTTCACGTCTGAACACTGCGCCGCCATAAATCGTTTCAACTGCTATTTCGTCATACCCTTTTTCAGTTTTAATTTCGTCGCCAATGTCAATCCTTACACCATGAATTTTAGATTCCTGGCAGGCGACGTTATCGCGAAAGCAATCGTAGGCGCAGCCTTAGCGTTGTTAAAGAAAAAAACAGGGGAATTTTCATGGGTTATAACATCATTCTCTTTATCGAGCTTCAACAACACTTTGGTGGTGGGAGTACCGTTGTTGAATGCGATGTACGGGGAGATCGGAGAGGATCTTGTGATTCAGTCGTCTGTCATACAGTCTCTTATCTGGTTTCCTCTTCTCCTCTTCATGCTCGAATTCTGGCGCACCACCAACCAGTCTGCCGTTGGTGATCAACCCCAAAATGTAGTAATAGAAATGACAGAAGAGAAACAGAATGAGACTGCAGCTCGTGTTGTTACTGAAACTACAACAACAGAAGACAGTGTCATATCATTACCGCCACCATTTCCCACGAGTAGTTTCGGATCAACCATGAAGATGGTCGGGATGAAGCTTGCACAGAATCCTAATTGTTATGCTTGTGTGCTTGGCCTCATTTGGGCTCTCTTATCAAAACGGTACGTATATTATACGTTACACAGATAGAATACTGTATATAGTAACTAATTAGCTTTATGAATACCGTACAGGTTCCATTTAAAAATGCCAGGCATAGTCGAAGGATCGATTCTCATAATGGGCAAAGGAGGGAGTGGGGTAGCCATGTTCAGCATGGGTACGTAATATACTACTACTGCTGCTACTATTACTGATTGTCAACAGATCGATCAATATACATACGTGATGTACAGGACTTTTCATGGGACTACAAGAGAAGTTAGTAGCTTGCGGAGCGCGGCTGACCATTTACGGTATGGTTTTGAGGTTTGTGTGTGGCCCCCTTACTACCACGGTTGGTTCTCTCGCTTTAGGCTTGCGATCCAATATCCTGGAAATCGCTATTCTCCAGGTAAACATCAGTTGCTATCTTAATTTTTTGCGTTGTGTATTTAGTATTGCGGTGTATTGCAACAACCTTAATATTAAGTAAGTCGACAGGCAGCTCTACCACAATCAATTGCCGCGTTTGTGTTTGCAAAAGAGTATGGCTTGCACGCAGACGTTCTTAGCACTGCGTAAGTCTATTCGCCGTGATTTAGTATTACATAGTGTAAATAACAATTAGTAACTCAATGTTTTTTTCTTCGTGCAGGGTGATTTTTGGCACGGTTGTATCGCTTCCTCTCTTGATCGTCTACTACATCGTATTGGATCTTCTTATTTGATGATCTCCGAGAACTATTCGAAGATCTCCTAGAACTAGTTAAGGACAGGATTCCCAACCAAACTAGTTGAAAAATTAATGTTGTGTATAAATTAAGTAGAATGTCTTGGATGTATGCTAATTGATTAATATTAATTTATTTTGGATCGCCGAATGCTGCATATATGGAGTTTAGCCTTGAAAATGAAATCCAAAATTCATTGGTACACGTTTACACTACTTTTAAAAGGACACGTTGCAAATAATAATTGATTAAAATTCATCGGTAATTTGATACCCAAGTCTTGTACACTTCATTTTGTTACAAAATTTTATCTAATAACATCCTTAATTATCAAACTCTTGTCATTGATCTCCAATTAATAATCATACTATTATGTACTATATGTGTATAGGAGATTGATAAAAAGGTCCCGTCATCGATCAATGTACATATTCGAGAATCGCATAATAACCGATCAAGACCGGAAGAGATACAAGCATTCCAAAGATAACCCTGTAAATCAATAAAAAAAGAAAAAGGATGAGATGTGTTAGGAAACAGTTTAGATCAAGAATGGCCAGAACTTGCATAAGGCGAATGAGTCCATGGACTCGGACCCGAGAAAATATTACTCCCTCTGTCCTGGTTTATTTTGCACAAGGGGGGTCGGCATGGGTATTAAGAAAAATTGCTTTTTGATTGTTTATTGACTTTTCAAATGTAAATTGAGGGTGGAGATTGAGGGTGAAGATTTTGACGGTGGAGATTATGTTATAACTTTCTTTTTTTAGGCTGTGCAAGATAAGGTGGGACGGCCATTTAAGGAAAGTGTGCAAGATAAGGTGGGACGGAGGGAGTAATTTTTAGGGCCCAGAATATTTTTATATACTTATATATATAATATAAAATTTATGAAAAAAATAATGTGTAGTTTGGTGGTTGAAGCGTGTTACTAGTTTTTTGCAGATACGTGTTCGAGTCTCACGTCTGTAAGTTTTGTGTATTCTTTGTTACTGGACCTGCTACTGGGCCATCTTTCGCTGTTTCCTTTTTTTTTTTTTTTAATAAAATAATTATTATATTCAAACTGAGTCAACTGACCATGATTAAAAACATAAATGGGCGTGAATAAATAGTTTAAACTTGTAACTAAAATTCGAAAGAATAATAACAACAAAATAGAGAAAGATTGGGAAACATTTAAGTTGAGAATATCTTTTATGGGCCTATTGTAGAACCTCGACTCAGGCCTAAATATGCCTAGGTCAATCTATGGGTGTGTTAATTTTTGTGTATTCTTTGTTACTCCTTACTGGACCTGCTACTGGGCCATCTTTTGTCTGTTTCCTTTTTGTTGTTTTTAATAAAATAATTATTATTTCAAACTGAGTCAACTGATCATGATTAAAAACATAAACGGGCGTGAATAAATAGTTTAAACTTGTAACTAAAATTCGAAAGAATAATAATAACAAAATAGAGAAAGAGAGGAAAACATTTAAATTGAAAATATTTTTTATGGGCTTATTATAGAACCTCGACTCAGGCCTAAATATGCCTAGGTCCGACCTGATCAATCCATGGATATCTTTGCTTAAGGTTAGGAAGTACTTACGCAGTGCTGAGGACATCTGCATGCAATCCATATTCTTTGGCAAAGATAAATGAAGTGATGGATTGCGGAAGTGCTGCCTGCAACACAGTGATATAGTACAATAAATAATCGAAAATTGATTGTAACTCTTATATACGATTCAAAATGTAAATTGTAATCAGTACCATCGAGGCCAACTCACTTGAATGATAGCGACGCGCAAGACATCCCCGTGTAAACCAACTGCAACCGAACCTAAGGCCATGGCTAGTGGGCCAGCGATAAATTTTAGCGCCATTCCGAAAATTGCCAAACTTGCTCCACAAGCTATTACTTTTTCTTGTAGTGCCATGAACAGTCCTGAATCGCCATATAATTTAATTACACGTGCACTTATGCAGGGACGGAACTAGGATTTCACAATAAGGGGGCAAACTATTCTTTTAAAGATATTTATAAACAAATTGAGAATTTGACTAGGCAAAATTTATTATGTAACTACAATTACACTGTAAATGTATATACACACTAGATTTGTCGGAAATTTTGAGGGGCCGACCGCAGCCGCTAAATACATGATTAAGTACTCACCCATGCTGAACATGGCTGTGCCAGTACCAGCTCTTGACATGATCACAATCGACCCTTCCATAATGCTTGGCATATTAAAATGCCACCTGTCAGATAATACACAGATTATGCATAACTAAAAAATATTTAAATCGGGCTAAAATCATATTTCGTCCCATAACATTTTGAAGAATAGGTACCTGTTAGACAAAAATGCCCAGGTGATACCAAGTATGCAAGCATAAGAGTTTGGATTCTTCGCCATCTTCAGCCCAACTTCCTTGGTCAAATTCCAGAAAGTCGGGCGACTAGTGTTCTGATTTTCCAAATCATGATCCTGATGGCTCCTTGTTCGTCTCACTTCTAACACAAACAACAGAATGGTAAGCCAAACAAGCGCCTGAAACACCGACGACTGAACCACTAGCCCGACCGCCATGGGCCCGTACATCGCCTTGAGAAGAGGCACCCCGACCACGAGAGAGTTGGTGAGAGTGGAGAGAGAGAAGCTGGTTATTGACCAGCAATAGCTCCCCTTGCTGCTACACCGAGCCCAACAGGCCAACACCATAACTATGATAACTTTGGATATCGCGTCAGCTCCCATAAATAAATAGTTCATCCTGAAAGGATCCACGTTGGCCGCAAACTCAAACACGAACAATGGGTACGTGAAGAAGTAGACTAACTGGTTTATAGCTTCGCATTGATCGGGTGTAAACATCCGCCACCACTTCACTGAGCCGTACCCTAACATTAGCGCGACGTAGAGTGGCGCGATCGCCACGACTACTTTCCAAACATCTTCCGATCCAATCATAGTGACAAAGTAGGACACTGTGTAGTACTAGCTAGCTACAGAAGTATATATGTAGCAGTACAAAGACACTTATTTATATATGCATGCATGCAACTACATATTTTGACCAGGGAAACGCTATGCTACCTTTAAGGATAGTGTCTGCACACGGCAGCAAGAAAAAGATGTACCTGTACAATATCAACTATTAAAATATTTGGACGAATCACATATCGGTAAGCACTACCACTAGAGGTAGCATAAAATCACCCGTAAATCGACTACATACGTACATATAGGACAAAAGTATTGATGGATGTGGTAAGTGGTGAGGAGGGTCACGTAAGCATCAGCCAGCCAGTCTGTGTGTTTTTGTGAGAATTGATCCGGAATGAGGTTTTGTTCCATTATATACTTCCTCCCACCTGCTACATCAAATAAGGTATCGTAGTCCCTCCGTCTCGGATGAACTTGTACTGATAAGTAAGGATAACAGTGGGGCAGATTGAGACGGATACTTAATACTTATGTCCGTCTCATCCTTCGAACGGAGCGGGATGGGGCAATTCGCTGTAGATCACAGGTCGGGACATGTTAATCCATTATTTTTTAAAAAATAAATAAAATTTAAATTACTATAATTTAAAATAAATGTTAACTTAAATATTGTATACAAATATTATTTCAAGGAGTCATCATAAACTATAAAAAATTGTAAAATGTTTTAAATACATTTATAATCCTAGTTCGTAATATTTATTTGTGTCTAAATTTAATTAATAATTTTTACGTTGTATGGTATTATTTGATACATGTTACTAATATAAATATTGCGTAATTATTAGATATTATATATTAAATTGATTATTTATGTGAATAACACTATATTTATAGGTAATTACTTCGGGGCAGGGCATAACAGGATGATGGCATGACCCATAACCGTCTCGCTCCACCGCGGGTCACAGGGCAGGACAACCTGTATGCCTCGGATGTTAATGCGGGTCAGGTCGAAATTGTCATTCCTACTGGTAAGTAGACACACATATTAAGAAAAAAATATTTTTTGGATTATGTTGCCTTTTCAAACATATCTTTTTGCTTTATTTGGTAAATGTGTAAATTGCTTGAGACGGACCGAAATAAAAAATGTGTAAATTTATTCGGGACGGATAGAATAGTACCTAATATTTCTGCCACTAATATTGAATTATGGCAGATATATGCTGAAAGTAAGAAGTCTTTGATGTAGAGTTGCTATTATTATGTTTGTGATGCTGATAGCAATGGCAGAATAAGTTCTCCAAAATAATGATATTTAGACCTCCTATTTCCTCCGTCTCGCTTAAAGTTGCCTATTTATTTTTTCGATCCGTTTACTAAAGTCGCCACCCAAAAAAGGAAAATAATTCCACAATCATCACCCTCAAAATCTCAACCCTCAATCTCCACCTTTAAAAAAGTCAAAAAACCGTTTTTTCTTAACATTCGTGCTCGATTAAAGTGCAACTTTAACCGGGACGAGGGAGTATTTTTGTTTATAATGGATCTGTTCTATTTTGATATAAAGCTAAATTTGTTGAGCCATATACATCAAAGCTATCACATATTCCAATTGAATGGTAGTGAGATGGTAATATTATTATTCTATGGTTGTTGATCCCAACATTCTCATCCTTTATCTCTGTTATTGTTTGCACAATATATACTTAACACTGCATTAATTCGGAATTCATTCCAAATTAATGCTTTGGTCAGCTACAGCTGGTATATATTCCCAGAGCCGGTCCCAGGAGTGTGCGACGAGTGGCGAAAAATACCGAAATATCGAAATACGTATAAAAAAATTATGGAAAATATCGAAATTTTTGGTATATCGAATTTTACCGTATCGAAAATTTTATCTTACCTTTACCGTGTCGAAAATTTCCGGTACAGTAAAATTCAGTATACCGAAAGTTCGGTATTTTCAGTATATATCGGTATACCGAATTTTTTTCAGTGTTTTGGTAGTTCAGTATTTTGTATACCAAATTCTTTACGGTATAGTTTAGTATTTCGTATACCAAATTCCTAACGATATACCCTAAATTTTTGGTATACCAAAATTAATGGCATGGATCAGTACCGATACCGATACAAAATTCGGTATACCGAATTTTCGGTACGGTATCGGTATTTAACGATACCATACCGAATTTTCGGTATGCCGAATTTCGGTGTATCGAAATTTTCGATACGGTAACGGTATGGATTTTCGGCGTACCGAAAATTTCGGTACGATAACGATATGGGTGATTCGGTACGATATACCGAACCACCCCTAGCGACGAGTGCCGTTGCACAGGGTCTCCCATCTGCGAGAGCCTCCCCTTTTTTTTTTCCTATATACTCCCTCCGTCCCAGCTAAACTTGCACACTTTTCATTTTCGTCAGTCCCAACTAAACTTGCACACCCCTCAAAAAGGAAAGTTATAATACAAAATCCCAAAAAACAACTTTTCTTAATACTTGTGCCAACTCTCTCAGTGCAAGAATAGCCGGGACGGAGGTAGTAGTTGTTATATGTATGCACCGTGACGAACCTAGAAATTTAGGTGGAGAGGGCCCATTTATAGACCGATCTAGGAGTTCGTCTCATGCATTTTTTTTAACAATGCTCATGTGGCATTTTTTTACCAAACAAGAGGAAGATATTGAGTAGGCTAGAAATCAAATTATTTTATATAACTAGGCCGTAAACTTAAAATATTGGATAAATTATATTAAAAAATAATATCTTAGAAAATTAAAGGAAGACTACCGTTGTGCGCCCCCTAAATATAATTAACTGTATAAATATAATTTGAAAAATACTAACAATTTAGATCGAAAAGAAAAAAAAAAAAAAATCACGATATAATGTTATATTCATTATATTTTCTAACATCTTTATCCCAATTGCTTGTACATAACAAGACATTCATCTACTTCGAGTTAAACAATATAATTATTTATTATGTTTAATTATGTTACATTAAAGTTGACTAAAATACACATATATAATAGCACATTGTGACGAAACCAAAGGGAACACGCATATATAATGAGTAGCACATTATATCCGGGCCAGGGGGGCCACCCCCATAGGTCCGTCCCTGTATATATATAATTTATTTATCGAATTCGAGAAAGGAATTCTATTCGCAATTTGTGTTGTTAATAAGATTCTTCATTGTATAAATTGTTGTTCGTGGCATCATAATTTGTTCCCCTTTTTAATTAAAATTGTGAAAATACTAAATTGCTACCTAACATATAAAAATCACCACACATCAATTCATGCATTTAGTTTTCCCCTTGTCTTAGTTAAAATTATCAAAATATTAATTACTCATTTTCTAAAAATAATAGAATCACTATATATAAATTCATCGATTTAATTTTTCATAACTAAGGACAATTAGGAAAAAAAAAATTAAAAAAAGATACATCCTCTCATTTCAAGTAGACAATCAATAACATGGAAATAGAAAAAAATCGAGTTCGAAATAGTTTTTTTATGTTTAATTAATCATTTCATGAATTTGAAAAACGTTTATATTAAAACATGACTTTTTTTTTTCTTTTGGTTATTTTATCTCTACATAGTCTGGTTAATAAAATTATTCATACAAATTGATTTAAAAGATTCTTAGAAATAAGAGCCTAGTTTTATTTTCGCAAATGACCTCTCGAAGTGTTGGACCGATCCTGTATATTCACTCATCAAAATCTCCATCAATGAAGACGAAACTAGTTAGATAGACCTAGGGGTGTACATGAAACTCGGGATTTACTGAACTGTACCGAAAATCAAACTGAACCAAAAAGAGCCGTTGACTTTTGTCTTTTTTCGAACCGAACTGTACCAAGAACTGTACTAAACTGGATTGAACTGACCTGAGCCGTCCAGTATCGAAAACCGAGATTACAAAAAGATATAAATATATTAATAATTTCAGACATCGAGTAGTTTAGAAATTTTGTGCATAATTTTCATATATTACTATTTTTTGACGACCTTACTTGAAAATTTACTTATAACTTGATGTTTATGTCAAAATAAATTTTAGTTACAACTTTGATGTGAGTATCTTGTTTTTTGTTTCTAGCTATAACTTTGATATTAAAAGTCTTGAAAGATCTCTAAATTACCGAGTATGTAGTATTCAACGAAAGCGTTATTGATCCGTTAGATTCGAAATATTGAAGCTTATAAGTAATTTAAAATAAGTTTAGCCAAACATCCTCTTAATATTCAGCTTGTATTCTATCACCTAAATATAACGTTCCGACTATATCTCACACATAAATTACGTCAGAAGCATGAAACATGCTCTTTTCATTTACACTAACTGGCATATCAAAAGTATTAATCTGCAAAGTCAAGTGGAAAAATAAATAAATATGCAGAAGATACAATATCTTGAGGATTTGGATCTAAATGGGCAGCTGATCCAACTCATCCGGCGGTCAACGATTGGATTTCCAGCAAATCTGATTTAAAAATCTATAGCAACCATAGATAATATATAAAATTTATGGCGTAGAAAAACGAAATCTTGGATCGAGAGCACAATTCACTGATCAAAAATAGAAAGAGTACTACTGCAGCGGCGGTGTATGGCCGCGCAGACATTGATTTGGAGACTGAGCAGCTTTCCGATGGTAAAAGCAGAGCAACGACCGCCGTCAGCCGCCATGGATTCTGCATTACCCTCTCTCTCAAACTCAACCAGAAAGCTGCCTATACTGCTCTTCGACATCATGGACACCATCGTCCGCGACCCCTTTTACCATCACGTCCCTCCCTTTTTCGGGTAATTACCATTTCCCCCTTTCAGTCAATACTCTTCGATATTCAGTAATCAACTATATTGCTTCTGGAATCCATCAATTGAATTTGAATTTTTGAAGGTTTTGTTTGGGGATTTGGCTTAATCTGTACTCCCTCCGTCCTGACTCAATTCGCTTACCTTGGTTGGGCACGGAGATTGAGAAAAAATAAATTTTATGGAATTTTTTACTTTTTCAAGGGTGAAGATTGTGAGGGAAATTTGTCATTTGTGAGTTGACAAATTAGGTTGGGACAAATCGAAAAGGAAAGTAAACGAATTAGAGCGGGACGGAGGGAGCATTTGTTTTGCAAATTTTGTTGATTGTATCATGATGGGTAAACAATGTTATCAATGTGTTTTTTGGTGTAGGTGTTATTTTTATATTTATTTTTCTTTTCAGAATGTCTATGAAGGAACTTCTCGAATGCAAGCATCCTACTGCTTGGATTGAGTTTGAGAAGGGTCTTATAAATGAGGTATTTTAGAAAAACTTTGAAATTTCCCTCTGTAAAAGAATATTATAACTGAAACTAGCTCTAGTCGTCGCCATCGAGGCGTGCTGTTCGAGAGAAGGTGTTCCTGAACTTCTATATTGTAGCCTTAGGCAACAGTACACAGCACTAGTTCAATCTTGATGATGTTTAACATATTTCAAATTCTTAGATCTTTTGAGAACTTAAATAAGTAGAACCACCACCACTTAAGAGTTGCCAATAGATAGATGAAAGCTCAAATTGTGGAACCGTTTGCTTGGTCGTTCACGAAACAGGGCTAACTAGGTGATGGAGCCATGCATTGTTGAATTTTTTTTGTGGGAGTGGGGTAATGAGTTTGGTTGGTTAAAGTTTGGATCAATTTGTGGTGTTCTGCGATTGACTCATTGTTAGCAATGGCTCTTGCATTCCTTGTTTTGTCACTGGTAAGACTTAAAAGTTGTCTGAAACGAAAGATCAAACAAAAATGGCTTGCAGCTGCACTAACTAAACGGAAGTGTAAGAGTTAGCTATGTCTGCACAATGGGTAGCATTAGGTGCTCTAGTGGATATTTTAAAGTGTTGTTCTTTTGGCGTACTGTTAGTATCTTTGCACAAAGGGCAGCATTAGGTGCTTGCGATGTGCCTCAAATCTTGTACATTATTTCCACCCATCTGCATATAAAAAGGCTCAACTTTTCTCATGGTTGGTGATATCGGCTAAGGTGTTGAGCTGCAATATAATCCAAAAGCCATTGTTTGAATGTTCTCCTGCCCCCATATCAGTGTGTTTAATGCAGGAGTAAACCCCGAGGACCTCAATCATTTTTTTCCATACAATATTCCTTCTCTCTTAAATTGTGGAATCTGCCACTAAAACCTAAAGCCAACCTGGAATAATCCACTGTCGTTTTAGACTTATTTCTGTTGAAACCTAGAAGTCTTGTGCAATAGGGGTCTAGTGTTCTGAGAGTAACTATTTTAGCTTTGGACTATCTAACGAAAAAGAAATCTTCAACGGTATTGAAGAATCCGTGGAGGGGATAGGATTCTATTTAAGGCTGGTTTACGGATATCAAATCATATGTAATCTAATGCATCCTTACATTAGATCTATCAAGGGATCAGAGTTGTGTTCTGTAGGTTCACTTTTGTGTTGTACTCTCAGACAAGGGAAGGTCTTTCCATGCTATGTTTTTCTTAACTTGAATACGACAGTTTCCTTATCAAGTATATTGTGAAACTTCGAGTTGTCAGTTATATCCTTTCGGAACTGGTAAACCAATTAGAGGAGTTTCTGTTGTCTGTGTGTATCCTTATTGATGGTGGAATATTTGTCATTTCTTTTTCAGACGGAGCTAGCTCGAATATTTTTTAAGGATGGGAGGCCTTTTGATTTAGAAGGTAATGTAACTCCAGGGACCAAATTCTGTCCTATTTTGTACTCACTGTTATTGCTCTTGTCAAAATATTGTGCTTGTGTTATTGGTTATTATTTCCTTTCTTTTTCCTCCTAATGTAAGAACGAAGAAAAACCCATCCGCTTCTCCCCAAGGTGACTCGATGAAATGTTATTGGTTGTTACCTCAATGATTCTACAAGATGAATGTTCTTAACTCAAGCTTTAGCTAGTTGTTTTATTGGACTTTTTGAGCAGAATATCTGTGAGTGGATGAAATTTCAATGTTCTAGTTATCTGCATAACAATTTGAGGTTTCATACAATTTTGCAGAAGTATATTCTCAAATATCTTCATGAACTTCTAACCCAGTTCCATTGCAGAAATCCTTTTTTCTTTTCCAATTCTTAACTTCATTTTTAGCCTAGAGAACATTGCCCCCAACAATTTCCTGATATTTGCATTCTCTTCCTCCTTTTCTTCCGATTCTCGTTTCTTATAAAAATCGAGTTTAGTTTAGTGTTACTAGTATCATATACCCAACTGCTTCCTTGCAGGCCTGAAAAGCTGCATGAGACAAGGATACTCCTACATCGAAGGAGTTGAAGAATTGCTCATGGATCTGAAGAACAATGGATATGAAATGCATACTGCAACTAATTATCCCATTTGGTATGTTAATATAAGCCGGTTTTAGTGGAAGTTCTCGGAAGCATTTCTCCTCTAGTTTGTTTTTCTACCTTCTGTTTCAGGTATAAAATCATTGAGGAAAAGCTGAAAATCTCAACTTATTTATCCTGGACATTCTGTTCATGCACAATGGGTACAAATCTATCTATGATCTTTTTCCACTAGTTAAGCGGTGTTTTTCATTGCTTTTTGTGCCTGATTTTCACTTTTAGCTTTGTAAAAGCTATATTAGGTGTTTGATAATCGAAACTTATGCTTAAATAAAAGCAGTGTAGGACCACCAAGCCTCTGTTCTAAAATAGAGGGGTATGTGTCCTAGATTTGGAGGATGTTTGCGCCCATAGTGCATCCGAAATAAAATCAAAATGCCAAAGCAGAAACTCGTGCTTACATTTTGAGTCGCTGTTTTATGCCTTTCAACATTATAACAGTCTGTCTGTGTTCATGAACTTGTGCGAATTCAGGAAAAAGAAAGCCCGATCCTGATTTTTATATGGATATCTTGAAGCACTTTAATGTTGACCCAGAATGCTGCGTCTTTATTGATGACAGGTAATGTTACTATTCTGATGTAAAACATAAAGTACAGTATATAAAACGTATCTTGCACAATTGGTCCAGGATGAGAAATGTTGAGGCTGCGCGTGATGCTGGGTTGGTCGGCATTCAATTCAAGACTGCAGATTCATTGCGGGAGGATCTCTCTGAGTTGGGAATTGTTATCCAGGCGAACTAATCATTGCTTGAAACCCAGATTTTATTTATGTACCTTCATCAGCACTTTCTAAAAAATTTGTGCTTGTGTTATTTGTTACTCACCAACTGTACATTTGAATTGTACTTGTTCCCTGTGACTTTTGATCTCAATAATGGAAATTAATATTATCAAGAAATACTATTTGTATGGTACTCCTTCGGTTCCAATTACTATCCCAACGAGTTCAGTTTCAAAAGTCAAAGTCTCGTTTTATATGAATGAGTCGGAAAACAGATAAAAGAAGTTCTATATAAACAAGAATTTCATAAAATTGGTATAAATTTCATATTAAGACTATCATCAAAATTCTCCCAAACCCAGATCAAGACAGATGGACATTGAGAGGCAGTTATCCACTGCTGAAGATTATATTTAAAAGGAACAAAAATGTACAAAACGACGTACCATTAAGTTAACATAAAGCTAGTTTAAATGCAGAATCAACTCTGAGGGAGTGAATTTGAATCTGCATTATGAACGAGGAATGCCCAGTATTTTTCCAGCATATGATCGACTGGCTTTACGCGTTGCCACTTTCCCGTACAGAATATTGCATATGCATCAGCTGCATACCTGACATGAAACAAAGAGTGGCAACTTTACAAAGCAATTTCAACTATCAGTATGGGATCCATCATCCTCCTACTATAAAAGCTGGTAAAGAACAAATAAAGTCAACATGACTTAAAAGAAAATTGCACTTCTCTTCTCTTCATATGTATGATTTCGTACAGAATTAAGTAAAAAAACTTACTTTCCAACACCAGCGAGCTGAGTCACATGAGTCCAGCTTTTATACAGATACTCGTGAGAGAGTCGTTGAATCCCCAATGCTCTCTTCCTATACAACCCCAAGCTGCGTATTACATCTATGATCTTCTCGGTAGGAACCTCAGTAGCAGCCTTGGCATTCGGACAAAGTTGGAACAAGGCTGATAACACTTTCCCAGTCTACAAGCAAGTGATCATTGTCATGCAAGGTTTACCAGAGTTTCTTTCTCAAAAAAGGCAATGAAATAGCTTCCTGCCAAACTATAAGTTAATCATTCCGCGGGGAATATCAAGAAATAGTCTTTAAGGCAACCTACATCAGTTGGTTTGCTATCAGTTACGATATTAAGAAATATCAAGATATATTGATATCAGTAGGAGATGTCAAAATTTTCTTCTTCTTATTCAAGAAATTATGCAATCACAAGAGCAGATAGCAGAAAACGAAATATGTAACAGAATATTAACTAACCTGACGACCAGTAGTAACGTTAAGGAGCATGCATATCACCAACACTCTCCAAGGATCAAAGGCATGATCTTCTTGGAGGAGATTAAAAGGTGAACGAGGAGGCATCCAAGTGTTATCTGGAGTTCTTCTTAGATAAGCCTCGTCTCGCTTCTGGGCAGCTGTAAGACTAGGTGGGTGTGCTTTTTTAGCTGGAACCTTGCAGTTTGCTCCAACTTTTCTTCGATTTATGGTTGGAGCATTATCAGCAACTACAACCTTTTCCTTCCAGGGAGCTGCCGCAGTCGCTATCTCATCATTTTGTGTCTCACTTCCTTGCTGACCCATCTCAACATTCTCCCAACTCTTGTGAAGGACTGTCTGACTTCCAATAGCAGCAGCTGTACACGATGAGAGAACCTTCTTCCCTGGGGCCAACTCATCGATTTCTAGCTTGCCCACATCCCCTGTTTCCTGAAATGAAGGTTGGTGCACGCCTGATTCCCCAGCTGTATATGTAAAACGCAACAACAAATCATCTAAGGAAGCCGACGCCCCCTCCTTTTCTATTTTACGTGCACCACCACTATATTGAAGCTCCTCATCACCATCTCCTTCTTTTCTTTTCCTCCTCTTCTTTCTCCCAGCCTTGCTATCTCTGTCCTCCAAAGCTCTTGTAGACTCCTCAGTGTTCTCCTCAAATCGAGAATCTTCAACAACATTGGTATCTTCTCTCTTGGGACATTCTTCATTCACAAAATAAGGGGAGACAACAGCGGTTTCTTTTTTACATGCACCACTACAATCTTGAAGCTCCTCATCACCATCTCCTCCCTTTCGTCTTCTCCTCTTCTTTCTCCCATCCTTGCCCTTCAAAGCTCTTGCAGACTCCTCATTATTCTTCTCAAATAGAGAATTCTCAACAACATTGGTTTCTTCTCTCTTGACACATTCTTTATTCACAAAATAAGGGGAAACAACAATGGTTTCTTTTTTACATGCACCACCATTATCTTGAAGCTCCTCATCACCATCTCCTCCTTTTCGTCTTCTCCTCTTCTTTCTCCCACCCTCGCCCTTCAAAGCTCTTGCAGACTCCTCATTATTCTTCTCAAATTGAGAATTCTCAACAACATTGGTCTCGTCTCTCTTGGCACATTCTTTATTCACAAAATAAGGTGAAACAACAACGGTTTCTTTTTTACATGCACCACTACAATCTTGAAGCTCCTCATCACCATCTCCTCCCTTTCGTCTTCTCCTCTTCGTTCTCCCATCCTTGCCCTTCAAAGTTCTTGCAGAATCCTCCTCATTATTCTTCTCAAATAGAGAATTCTCAACAACATTGCTTTCTTCTCTCTTGGCACATTCTTTATTCACAAAATAAGGGGAAACAGCAATAGTTTCTCTTTTACATGCATCGCCACAATCTTGAAGCTCCTCATCACCATCTCCTCCTCTTCGTCTTCTCCTCTTCTTCCTCACATCCTTGCCCTTCAAAGCTCTTGCAGACTCCTCCTCAGTATTCTTCTCAAATTGAGAATTCTCAACAACATTTGTTTCTTCTCTCTTGGCACATTCTTTATCCACAAAACAAGGGGAAACAGCAATGGTTTCTTTATTACATGCACCACCACTATCTTGAAGCTCCTCATCACCATCTCCTTTTCTTCTTCTCCTCTTCTTTCTCACATCACTACCCTTCAAAGCTCTTGCAGGCTCCTCATTACTCTCCTCAAATTGAGAACTCTCTACAGCATTGGTTTCTTCTCTCTTGGCACATTCTTTATTCACAAAATAAGGAGAAACAACAACAGTTTCTTCTCTCTCCTTTCTTCGTCCTCTCTTCTTTCCGTCCCTCCTACTCTTAATGCTCAAACCCCCATCTTCTCTAACCACATTCTTCACGAAATAAGGAGAAACAACTCTTTCCTCCTTCTGCTTCCTCTTCTTCTTTTTCGGCCTGCTCCGGCCCTCGTCTCCACCAAATTGTGAATCAATACTCTCATCCTTACCACATGCATTCATAAAATAAGAGGAGGGGATACTAATGTTCTCTACTCCCTTCTTGTCATCACCATCATCAAATTGAATACATCTATTATCATCCTCTGTAAATCTCATCCTCCCTCTCTTCCCCACCACCCTCCTCGTCATAATTGTTTTTGATCGATTCACGAACGCAATCGCCACCAAAATGGTTAATATCGTCTCTCAATTTCCCACAGCATCCACCCTCACTGATTAATTTAACACAACAAGTCGCAGAATCAGGCATACCTTTGCAGCTGATAAATTTACGATTAGGTTGCTCTGCTTCAATAAACAAGACATCGGCTGCAGATGACCGTTCGTATCAAAGGCAATCATCATTTCCCATAATTCGACACTGGATTAGGGTTCACCATAATCAAGATTCATTCAATTTTGAAGGTTTAGTGGCAATTGGAGACACCCGGCGCCTTTTTTATATGAACACCCTAAATAGCAGTCCTTTTGATCACATTAGATCCTCTATTCCATTTTTAGCTTGTCATAATCGTATTTTACTTCAAATCGAGCTAATTATAATTATTTTTCTGCGATTTGTGAATTTAAAGTTCATGATTTAGCTATTTCACTTTAAATCGAACTAATTATAATTACTTTTTTACGATTGGTGAATTTAAAATTCATGATTTAAATTCAGGATTCATGTATAAGGTTTAGAATTCGACTTTCTTGGACTAAGTATATTTTCTATTGTGGATTCGACTTTCTTGAACGAGGTACTTTTTCTATTATAGACATACAATTTCACTATTCATGATTCATGATTTGATGGTTCAGTGTTTATAATTCAATAGTTCATAGTTTATGGTTCATGATTCATGTGTTCGGGGTTCACAATTCATGTTGTATGATTCGATTTTGAAGTGAGACACGTTTGAGACAGGGTAAAGGTAAGACAGAGGATCATTACCCCGATTAATGTGCCTAAACATCTTACTCTCTCCGTTCACAAATAAATTTCATTTTAGATTGAGGTGGAATTTTAAAAAATTATGGGATGAAAAACAAACTCAGCCATTTTTCTCTCCATCATTTTCTTTATTATCATAATTTTTTCTATATACCTTTTTTATTCAATTTTATGAAGATTTGTATGGAAATTTCCTCAGTTTTAGATAGGATAATATTGAAAGAAACATGCAAAAAATGCTACAATAACATTTTTTTTGTGAAAAAGTGATTTATCCTAAAAAGACACTTATTTAGGAGCGAATGGAGTATTATTTCCTACCTTTAAAAGCGTTCGCTCGATATCAACAAACTAAAAAAGACAAACTTTTTCATGAGAAAGTTGTTAACATGTGATTTTAGCACATGTAATTATTATTGATATTTATCAAAAATATTTTATTTTTGTCTAACAAATATTCTTGGAGATTTGTTATTTTCGATTTATTAGGCAGGTTTGATAAAATCAACGATTGATTCTACATGTGCATAATTCCATGAATTATGCATCAAGAATTAAGGGATTTAGGTTTGACTTTCTATTTCAGCATGTTGTTGTAAGAACGACAAAGGAGCTAAAAAGGGACGGAGTCATGATTCACTTTGGTAATGATCTTGAACTGAAAAAGTTTAGTTTTGTTCGTATTGAGATTCTTTCTCTATAAGAACATTTATTTCACGATTGTTAGTTTAACGGGTTGGGAACTTAAAGTTTGTAAGTCGTGTTCCCCAATAACACTTTTCTAATGAAAGAGGCCTCAGAGGAAGAAAAAGTTTATTGATAAGTATTTATTTCACTGCGTTTTATTTCAAGTTCTCACAATACTGCACCCACACAAAATTATTGCTCAAGTTATTACATCTACATTATTATTTCAATGTTCTCACAACTAACGAACACTGCATACAAGCACAAATTCTCATATTTCGGACGTATTTAAAGCCTTATTGCATTAGCTGCCCAGGCTCTAGGTTCTATTAACCTCCTTTTCGATACTCTTCTACCCAATTACGTTTATACCTCACTTAATTCATCTGGGCCTCGACTAATTACTAGACACTAATCTACTTTAACTAGCCCCTAATAACATTTGCAATATTGATTTAAAATAAATTGAGAAAATAACTTTTACAATGTACTACAAAAAAATTATAATCTACACCTTAAATAAATAATAAAAGGGGGAGGAGGGTTGACTTAAGCTTAATTATAGTTTATAAGTTAGAACCTAGAAAATCTAGGTTCCATTTATCTATAATATTGTTTTTGCAATTTAATGAATAATATACATTTATTCATTTTTTATGAATAAATAAAAGTATTAAAGAATTTCAGTTTTATACTTACAAATGAACTACTTCCTCTGTCCCGGCCTAATTTGCACTTTTGTTGCGGCGCGTATATTAAGAAAAAATCAATATATTAAGAAAAAATTGATTTTTGCTTTTTAGTTGACTTTTTCAAAGGTGAAAATTGTAAGAGATTTTTTTTTAAGGATGTGCAAATTAGTGTGGGACAGACCGATAAGGAAAGTGTACAAATTAGAGTAGGACGGAAATAGTACTCCCTCCGTCCTTGCCCAATTTACCTACCTTAGTCGCACGGAGGTTAAAAAAAAACAGATTTTGTGGAATCTTTAACTTTTTTCAAAGATGGAGATTGAATGTGGAGATTTTGAGGATAAAAGTTGTAAATTTGTCATTTATGAGCTGACAAATTAGATTGGAACAAACCAAAAAAAAAATAGACAAATTACCGTGAGATGGATCCGGAGAGTATTAAATATAGTCTTGAATATACAGTGTTAAACATTCATCCATTATTTTTGCGCATCTTCTTCGGGTTCTTACATCTCCCACAAAACCGTGATCCATGAAATCATTTACATAATTAGTTACTAATCAGCCAGATTATCCATCCTTCTGATCATATGTATCGATATCTCACACGCGCGCGCACACACATACACACACGACGGATACATAATATAGATTGAAGTATACGATGGGATGCAGCATACGGTTTGTGATCTAATTGTTCGAAGATTGTGCACTCATCTAACTTTGTAAGTATATGGTTACATCACTCATCATGTAAATTTCTTGAATCATTTTTAGTGTACACGTTCAGGGACGAAGCCAACAGGGGGCTTTCAGCGCAGCTGCCCCCTCAAATTTTCCGGCGAAACTACTTTGTACATACATATATAGTGTAGTTGCTGTTAAAGAATGGATTTCGCCACTCTCAAATCCCAAAAGCTTTGATAAATATCCCAAACATATGTTTACACCACATACATATCACTCATCATCTAAATTTCTTGAATCATTTTTAGTGTAATCACATTCAGGGACGGAGCCAGCGCGCTGCCAGCCCCCTTAAATTTTCCGGCGAAACTATTTTGTGTATACATATACAGTATAGTTACAGTTAAAGAATGTGTTTCACCACCCTCAAATCCAAAAGCTTTGATAAATATCCCAAAACATTATTTCGCCCCTCCGTCCCTGATCCCGTTTGTCTTATTCCTGCATTCAAATTTCTCAAGATTCTTGAAAATTGTATCATAATCTTGTAATGACTATAAGTAATGTTTATTTTGTGTTCAGATGTTGATATTGAGAGAGCAGAAAGTTTTGAGAATATGTTTGTGCAGCAGCATAATTTCAGCAGCATCTTTACTCATTTGTATACTTTCTGTTCGGAGCATACATCAGAGAGTAGTGTACAAGAAAGAGGTTTTTGTCGCGTAAATTCTATATCGATTGCATTCGCTTTGTCGACTCCCTGTTTTTAACACGAGACACCTATTATGCAGCAACTGATATGCAATTCACCAGCCAATATCTCCACATGTGAGGTATGTGTTGTGATGCATTGTCTGTATTGTTAGGTACACAAACATAACGCGTAACTTTCCGTTGTCTTATAGAGTAAATGCAGGCCTCCTGGAACTGAAACACTGCCTCAAAGTATGGTTGCTAAGACGTCAAACTTGGAACGAAGACCATTATGGGGCTCTCCGAAGGTACTATTGTAACAAATCTATCCACCAAAGTAATCGGGAATAAAATCGCGAAAATATATTTACAACAGAACAGAACAGAACAGAACTGTTGTAACTCGAAACGTGTTCTTTCTAAAAGTGGTTATTTTGAAGTAGAAGGTAAATACTTCGAGAAGTTTGTTCGCTGTTGCTGTCGGAATAAAGCAGAAAGAAAATGTAGATAAGATGGTCCAGAAGGTAATGTTTCTAGCTAAAAGATATATAATATGTGGAATAGTTTTTGTCCTAATGCCGTGCTTAATCGCAGTTCCTAGATAGCAATTTCGTCGTGATGATTTTTCATTACGATGGGATTGTTGATGAGTGGAAGCATTTTAAATGGAGCAGTAGTGTCATACATGTATCAGCTGATAATCAAACTAAATGGTATTGTTTATATATGCACATATTCGTGTACATAATAATGGATTTGCTAAACTTATTACGATTTGTGATAGTAGGTGGTTCGCAAAGCGTTTCTTACATCCAGATATTGTAGCAGCAGAGTATAAGTATATTTTCTTGTGGGATGAAGACCTTGGTGTCGAAAATTTCAATCCTGAACGGTATTTATTCGTTAGATTGATTGCTATAGAAAGGTATTCGTTCGTGTTTTTTAATGAAAAACTGCGTCTGCTAGATACTTATCTATTGTGAAAGATGAAGGGTTTGAGATATCACAACCAGCACTTGAGGTTGGAAAATCCGAGGTGCATCATCTTATCACAGCACGCTCTGGTCGGAATATGGTTCATAGGTTAGTCGGTAACCTCTTCATTTTATGAACCTCATGTTACCAAGTCTTCGTAAACATCTCTGTGTTTCGTGTACTCGTCAGGAGAGTCTATAAACACGACGGTAAGGGCATTCAGTGTGACGGTAGCAGCACCGGACCTCCTTGCACCGGGTGGATAGAAGTGATGGCTCCTGTATTCTCCGCGGCTGCTTGGCGTTGTGTATGGCATATGATCCAGGTAAATGGAAACGGATTGAGTCGAGTTTTGTATAGCAGATCACATCCATTACTACAAAACTTCATTTTGATGTTATATTTGTTATGCAGAATGATTTGATCCATGCTTGGGGACTAGACGTGCATCTTGGCTATTGTGCACAGGCATTTACTAATTCATACTTGTTTATTTCTTTCGTGTTTTAGTTCTATCTGTGACTATTTATGCCTGTCTGCTGCATATAGGGGGAACGAACACAAAACATAGGCGTCGTGGATGCAGAATACATCGTTCACTATGGCCTCCCGACACTAGGGAAAAATGATGACAAGGTCATGCATTTCTAATCCTTTGATGTTTTGTGATTGTCTATTAAGATTATAAGCATAACTCGATTTTCATTCGCAGGCACCAACCCGGCCCAACACAGTCAATCAAAGAATCGAAGTAAGTTTCGTAAAACTTAACCATTAAAGTTTTAGAACATGTTCTGCACCAAAAGAAAATGTTCTAAAACATAGTTACGACAGGTAAGAAGACAGTCGTACAACGAGTACAAGGTGTTCCGAAGAAGGTGGGAGAAAGCGGCGAAAACAGACGAATGTTGGACCGATCTATACCCCGACGACAAATTGAAGAAAGGCTCTCTTTGGCCTCAAATTTGAGATCAATTTATAGAAAAATTTGTGAAAAGAAGAGTTTGAAACATTTTAATGAATGAATTCAAAAGGAAAATAGTTGATTCTTATATTGATTCAAATTTGAATTATGGAAAAGCCCTTTTGTTGTGCATTATGTAACTACACAAAGACATAGTATTTTTTGGTGCATTCTTTGATCTAATATATTGGAAAAATGATTGATTGTTGCATATAATAGGCTTAACACTTTGTATTTGTCTCATTTATGTAACTACACAAAGACATACTCTCTCCATCCCGGTTAAATTTGCAACCCTAATCGGTCACGGATATTAAGAAAAACAAATTTTGTTTTTCCTTTGATTTTTTCAAAGGTGGAGATTGAGGGTTGAGATTTTGAGGGTGAAGATTGTGAGAATATATTCCTGGGGTTGCAAAGTTAACAGGGACGGACTGATAAGACAAGTAGACAAATTTAATTGAGACGGAGGTAGTAGTATTTTGTGTGTGCGTGCATGGTTCATAACTGATTTTACGACACCTAAGATCACCAAGGTTTTGTGTTATTGGTGTAGTGGTTTCCTAAAAAGTAACTGTGTGGGTTAAACGGGGTTGATCCTATCTCTCTTACGTTTTTGTGTTATTCATGTGTAACTAGAGGTGACAAATTAGTCCAGTCCATTAACTCCAGCCCGCTAATATTTTAAATGGGTTGCTCGTAGAAATATTAATTTGAAGTACCACAAGCCCAACAAGCCTGACCGAATGCATCTTCACCTTGGTTTTGCCCTATAAAAACACTCCACCTCTTTTTTGTGTCATTTATTTATAATGGTTGAACTGTGTTAAATACGACACTAAGGTATTGTTAGATAATCTAGATAAGTCGAAAATTGAATACACATCTCCCCTCGTAACGTTAAATAAATTTCTCATTTAACCAAAAAATATCACGAGATTTGATTCAATTTTTAGTTGAAGCATTACTTTAGAACTTATCAATATTAGTCAACAACTATGTATTTTTTCTAAATTACAATATCAATTGAATTATTAATATTAGAGGAATAAGAGAATATTTTAAATCATGCTCTAAAGTAATAGAAAATTCATATGAATTAAATACAAGCCCCATACAGCTAAAAAATACTTAAAAATAAAATAAGCAACAATATAACATATTTAATATTAGTATAGTGTCTGTATGTATGAATATATTACTCCCTCCGTCCCAAATAAATTTGCACACTTTTATTTTCGATCCGTCCTAATCAAATTTTACACTCCTTAAGAAGGAAAATTATAACACAATCTTCACCCTCAATTCTTCTTTGAAAAGTCAACATAAAAGCAAAAGGTAGATTTTTTTTAATATGTGCGCACCTTTAGAGATTTAAGTTCATTCGAGACGGAGGGAGTAATATATAATAAGTTGCATTATATATGTACTAATATGTAATTAATTATATCTAAATTTAATTAGTGTGTTAACATACATATATATATAGAGAGAGAGTGAGACTTTGTGTGACGGTTTCACGTGTGATGGAATATATTTTTACAGGAAAAATTGATATTTTTACGAAAAACTGATACTTTTACAAATAAAAGTGATACCTTTACTACAATGATACTTTACCGATAAAGCTGTATTTTTGCTACAAAAGGTGATACTTTTTTTTGTTAAAAAAAAATGATATTTTTACAGATAAACGTCATACTTTTATTATAAAAAGTGAAATTTTTTTATCGACACACCGTGTAATAGTCATGTGACGATCTCATATAAGTTTTTGCCCCATATATACACAATGACACTACTATACATGCATATAATAGTATGTATACTAATATTAGTACAAAACAAACCATACATAATGCTACTATTATGCTAACTATAAAGCAACACCCTCCTTAAGAACCGCCAACAAAACACCGCAATATTCAAATGTAACGAATGAAACACGCGCCATTTTTATTCATCCATTCCCCCGAAAGTTGGGGAGAAATTGAATCACATCACATTTCTTCATCATCTGTAATTTTTCGAGTGCAGATGTATGTATTTTTCAAACATGAATGGAAGAAATTAGAGCTGCCGTAATTCTGCGGCAATTGCTAGTTATTTAATTAGGAGTTTTAACAATGGCGTCGTTGACGAATCAGCCATCGAAGAAGACGATAAAAAACCCGACCGGTAATTCTTCCGGGTCGCAGGGGAAAGGAGCTGCTGCATCCAATGCCCAGACTGTGAAATTCGCGAGAAGAACTTCGAGCGGAAGGTATGTGAGTTTATCCAGGGAGGATCTGGACATGTCAGGAGAATTTTCGAATGATTACATGAATTATACAGTTCATATCCCTCCGACGCCGGATAATCAGCCGATGGATACCTCCGTCGCTGCGAAAGCTGAGGAACAATATGTTTCGAATTCTTTGTTTACAGGGGGATTCAACAGTGTAACACGTGCGCATCTTATGGACAAAGTGATTGAATCGCAAGTCAGTCATCCTCAAATGGCTGGCTCGAAGGGCTCGTCGTGCGCAATGCCGGCTTGTGATGGTAAAGTTATGAAAGACGAGAGAGGGAATGATATTATGCCTTGTGAATGCAGGTAATTGATTTTGTGTGTTTGAATGTTTTTTGAACAATTTTATAGAAATTAATTTGGGGAAGGGGTATTCGATTTCTACTAGGTTCAAAATCTGTAGAGATTGCTACATGGATGCGCAGAAAGACCCAGGGCTGTGTCCGGGATGCAAGGAGCCGTACAAAAATGGAGATTTTGACGATGATGTACCAAACTACGGTGGAGCACTGTCGCTACCGGGTCCAGATGATGGGAAAAGGGATAAAAACAACAATATGTCGGTGATGAAAAGGAATCAAAATGGTGAATTCGATCACAATAGATGGCTATTCGAGACGCAGGGCACATATGGATATGGTAATGCATATTGGCCCCAAGATGATGTGTACGGAGATGATGGAGATGGAGGAATGCCTAAGAGCATGTTAGAGACATCGGATAAACCCTGGAGGCCCCTTAGTCGTGTTATAGATCTCCCAAATAGCATTATCAGCCCTTACAGGTACGTATAACGGTATAAAGATCTTCATGTTATGTGTGGTGTTTGGAACTGAAACATTTACTTTTGTCGAATTCAATCATCAGGTTGTTGATTGTCACTCGGTTTGTTGTAATGTGTTTCTTCTTGACATGGAGAGTGCAGCATCCAAACGAAGATGCAATATGGCTTTGGCTAATGTCTATAACCTGTGAGATATGGTTTGCATTCTCTTGGATCCTAGATCAGGTCCCTAAGGTGCATCCCATCAATCGATTGACAGATTTAGAGCTTTTGCGTGATAAATTTGAAATGCCATCACCTTCGAATCCAACTGGCCGGTCTGACCTTCCCGGGGTGGATATGTTTGTGTCAACAGCTGATCCAGAGAAAGAACCACCTCTTACTACAGCCAACACTATTTTATCAATCTTAGCTGCTGAATACCCTGTAGAGAAACTAGCTTGTTATGTTTCCGATGATGGTGGCGCCCTTCTCACTTTTGAGGCCATGGCTGAGGCTTGCAGTTTTGCTGATTTATGGGTTCCCTTCTGTAGGAAACACGATATAGAACCCCGAAATCCAGAGACCTACTTTAGTTTGAAGGGTGACCCGACCAAGGGCAAGAGTAGGCTTGACTTTGTTAAAGATAGAAGGAGAGTTAAGAGGGAGTATGATGAGTTCAAAGTGAGGATAAATGGATTGCCTGATTCAATTAGGAGAAGATCAGAGGCTTTCAATGCAAGGGAGGAGATGAAAATGTTGAAGCATATGAGAGAGACTGGGGTCGATCCATTGGAGCCGATCAAGGTCCAGAAGGCTACATGGATGGCCGATGGCACCCATTGGCCCGGTACTTGGGCTAATGCTACCCGTGAACATGCCAAAGGTGATCACGCAGGAATTCTCCAGGTGAAACATTCATTACTCTACTTTACTAATTCTCATCTCATATTTATCTAGTGGTTAAAAGAATATTATTGTTTTCTTGCATAGGTGATGTTGAAGCCTCCTAGTAGTGACCCTCTCATGGGAAGTTCCGAGGACAAGCTTCTAGACTTCAGCGACGTGGACATACGTCTGCCGATGTTTGTGTACGTATCACGTGAAAAACGCCCGGGCTATGACCACAACAAAAAAGCTGGTGCAATGAATGCTCTTGTGCGAGCATCAGCTGTGCTGTCGAATGGTCCGTTTATGCTCAACCTTGATTGTGATCATTACATTTATAACTGCAAAGCTATTCGAGAAGGGATGTGTTTTATGATGGATAGAGGGGGTGAAGATATATGTTATATTCAGTTTCCCCAGAGATTTGAAGGCATTGATCCCTCTGACCGTTATGCTAACCACAACACTGTATTTTTCGACGGTAACATGAGAGCATTAGATGGCCTCCAGGTACCTCAATTCTCTTTTCCTTACATATTGTGTGTATGAATGAATGCACTTTCAATAGCTGAGGATAAACAATATGTGCAGGGCCCAGTATACGTCGGCACCGGTACCATGTTCCGTAGATTTGCTCTTTATGGCTTTGACCCCCCAAAAGTTGATAAGATTACTACTGAAAAAAGTTCTGAGACGCATGCTCTCAAGACGACAGATTTTGATCCCGATCTTGATGTGAACTTGTTGCCAAAAAGATTTGGGAATTCCACATTACTGGCTGAGTCAATACCGGTTGCTGAGTTTCAAGGTCGCCCCATTGCCGATCATCCAGCAGTCAAGTACGGACGACCTCCGGGTGTTCTTAGGGCCCCTCGTGAGCCCCTTGATGCAGCTACTGTGGCTGAAGCCGTCTCTGTTATATCTTGTTGGTACGAGGACAAGACAGAATGGGGTGATCGTGTTGGTTGGATTTACGGTTCAGTGACGGAAGATGTGGTGACAGGCTATCGAATGCACAATCGAGGCTGGCGCTCAGTCTACTGCGTGACCAAGCGCGACGCCTTCCGTGGATCAGCTCCAATCAATCTAACAGACAGGCTTCACCAAGTGCTTAGATGGGCTACAGGTTCGGTAGAAATCTTCTTCTCCAAAAACAACGCCATCCTTGCCTCTAAAAGACTCAACCTCCTCCAACGCCTCGCTTACTTAAACGTCGGCATCTACCCTTTCACCTCTCTGTTCCTCATAGTCTACTGCTTCCTCCCAGCTCTCTCCCTCCTATCCGGCCAATTCATCGTAAAAGACGTGAACGTGACATTCCTCGCCCTCCTACTAACCATGTCACTCTGCCTTATCGGGTTAGCCATACTAGAAGTGAAATGGTCAGGCGTCGGCCTCGAACAATGGTGGAGAAACGAGCAATTCTGGCTTATCTCCGGGACAAGTGCTCACTTTGCAGCAGTCATACAAGGACTTCTCAAGGTGATCGCCGGAATAGAGATATCGTTCACACTTACATCAAAGTCAGCCGGAGACGACGTGGACGACATTTACGCAGACTTATACTTGGTAAAGTGGACATCACTGATGATTCCTCCGATAGTGATTGGGATGGTGAATATAATAGCAATAGTGGTGGCATTTTCAAGAACAGTATACGAAGTTTATCCGCAATGGAGTAAGTTCATCGGGGGAGGATTCTTTAGTTTTTGGGTGTTGGCACATCTGTACCCGTTTGCCAAAGGTCTGATGGGGAGAAGTAAGAAAACACCCACGATAGTGTTCGTGTGGTCAGGTCTCATCGCCATTACTCTCTCATTGTTGTGGGTCGCCCTTACTTCCACTGGTGGGGGACCTCCCGCTCAGAGCATGAATTTCCCGTGAACCCCGCGCAGTGTGTTTGCTTAAGACTGAAGAATGCTGAGTTATACCTAACTAAAAAAAAGTTAATGAGCAGGGACAAATTTAGGGGGAGGGAGAGGGGCGAGGGCAGCGGTCGCCCCTTGGACTTCTAAAAAAAAGTACATGTAATTTTATCTGATAATTTTCGTTAATACTCTTAATATACTACCTCCGTTTTTTAGATGTTGTTTTAGGTTTTGATAAGAAAATTAAGAGGTATGGAAAATGGACAAATCAGTCCTCAATTAGATTATGTAGATATGGTAGGTTGGATAATTAGAGTTTTTTTTAGGAATAATTATAGGGGTACTATTGGAAAAAAATGTAAAAAAAAAAAAACTAAAAGAATAATTATTTATAAACGAAACACAAAAGCTAAAAAACATCTAAAAAAAACGGAGGTAGTACAAGAGTTTGCTCCTCTTATTCTTTCAAACTTCGCCCCCCTTAATTCAAAATTTTCGTTACTATATAACATAGTTATAAAAAATTCGCTCCCATTACAATGGATTCTTAAATCCGTCTCTGTTAATGATTGTGTTTTATTAGATTTGTCTCCTAAATCTAACGAAGGAAAGCTTAAGCGAACTTACATTACTGTACTATTGCTTCCTCTCGCAATTTTACATCTCATTCTTTCTTGTACATACTTTAATGGACCACCTTGTCTTTATATTCTTTTCTATATTTTGGTAGGACTGTAAACGAACAAAGCTTTCAATGAACAGTTCGTTTAAGCTTGTTTACTTGAACAAATGAACAAATGTTTGAACTCGTTTTATAAACGAAAAGTGCTTGACCATGAATGACTCGTTCCTTAAAATGTCGAATAAAATAGGACAGGCTGATTTTTCCCGTTCTATCAAAGAACAAATATAATATCTCAAGATGAATACATGGAGGGTATATAGTCTCTCAACTCATGGCTCTCGTGCTCTATATTTTATTATTAGATATTATTATATATTACGTATATTTTATTTTGTTATTTAAATTATTACCAATTATTTCCCCTCCAATATATATATATATATATATATATTTGCTTTATTAGTGATTTATTTTTTAAAAATAAAAAAAATTAGAGAAAAAAGAGGTAGCATCATCTACATATTACAATAGGGAAGTTCTATTCTACTTTGTGGGTAATACTGAATTTACTGGATGTATGCTAATTGGTAGGTGTTTAAAAATCAAAAGAACATTAATCATTGATTATTTAAATGAGTTAGTCTTGTACGTGGCGGTTACACGAATTTCATTTCGTATGGTGAAACCTCATTTACATAAATCAAGGAGAAATAATGGAGCTCATCTATCCATTTTCTTTTTTTACGATACCTGAATTAATATATTACACGGAATGAGATCCGTGTAACTGTCACGTAGAATTTTATCATATATGAAAAATATGCTCCCACCTAAAAGCAACAGTTATGTGAAGTTTAATTCCTCTAAGCCTCCAAGATAGAAAAAAGTGACAAAATAAAATAAAATTAACTGGTAGAAAACTGTGGTAAATGAGGATGGAATTTTCAACTTGACAAAACTAAAAGGTTGGTTTTTCTCTTATTTTGAATTCATGATATTCAATTCTGGTGTGCCTCTAGTTCTCCAATTAAAAAGAGTCATGCATTAAAAAATTTCCTGTCCCGAAAAAATGAATTACTATGTTTTAAAATTTAATGTCTCGTTTTACTAGCTCAAGTGATTCTTTTTTTTTTAGGATGTTAGCGGATATGATTGAATAGTATTTGTTCGAATAAAGTGACTGAACACTTTTTTTATTATGTGTATGGGTGTTTGCAACCTATTATTTGTAGCTTCAAAATTACTTTTAGATCTAAGAATTACTTTTTGATGTGTTTATAATATTACATTGGAAATTAAAAATTGCTTCTTAATAGTACTTAATAGTATTTGTTTAGAGAAGCAGTCAATACTCAATTTCTACGAGCTTTTGACTTTAAAATAATTTTATTTCGAAATGCTACCAAGAAGTCCATAAAAATTAATTTAAATTATTTCTTTAAAAGTACGATTATTTACAAATACCCTCATAAAAAAATTGAGAGTTAGTAGGCCCACCAGTTCTTTAATTGTAGGGATCATTAATATTAGTTTATGATTTCAGACGAATAACATGTGTGTGAGCGATAAATGAACGGAATTTTCATCTAATACTTTGTGAACAAGTTCGTTTAAATGAATAAATGAATAAATTTTTAAGCTTATTTTGTGAACACTTTGACATTGATTGACTTGTTAACTAATAGCTCGTATGAGTCACACTCAATAATAATCAAATAATTTCAAACAGCTCGACTCAGCTCAAATTTAATTAAAATAAAAACATGAACACGACCCTGCTACAACAGTACATGTGCGAATTAGGTTCCCGTGAGGTGTATTAATGTGCATGTGACCACATGGAGAAGACCAGAGATTCAACAAATGCTGGCGCAGACTCCAATGGCGGAAATCCCCAATTCAATGTTAAATACGGCATAATTCAGTTTGTTGAGAGGAAATTCATCTCGTAATTTCTCATCCTATCCTAGTAATCGTAATAAATACAAACATGTCGTCCTTCACTATGAATACCGTTCGCCTTCAAAATCTGTTGGCTGCGTCACCATTATCATCATCATCCTCTTCATCTTCGCAAATCAAATCTCTCCTCTTCTCGAAGTCCAATTCCGCCGCCGCCGCCGCTTGCAGAAGTGTCCGCGTGTCTTCCTCTTATTCGGCTGTCACAGCTTCTCCGTCAACCATGGGTGATGTCGCTGCTGATTCCGCCATGGATGCTGTGCAGAGACGCCTCATGTTTGAAGACGAGTTTGTGCCCTACCTATCCTATCCTTTTTTTTATTTAATTTTACACGCATTCTGCTCTTTATTATTATTTTTTTATTTTAAGGAAAAAAACTTGTATTGAATTTTGTTATTGAGCATTGTGGGTGGAAAAATCTCTGTTCCAGAAGAAGGAAATGTGTGAAATTTTGTTTGATTAATGGTGTTTTCGACTGCTTTTAACTTTTGAAGAATCAATTAGAAGTAAAAATTATGGTAAAATTGCTTAAAATTACTTAAAATTCAAAGTAGGTAGTGTTTCGGAATAAAATCGATATTAGTCAAGTGTGAGTAATAGTTGCAGTGTTCGACACTTACAACTCTTAGCTTATTAGTGAAAGATTAATTTTTTATTCACTTACAAAAATACCAGAAAATTGAAAAAACACTCTTTTTTACCTTTAATTTTTGTCTAAAATTACTTTTATTAAAACTGAAGTTACGTTTCGAAAAACTCTAAAACAACTTTTTTCAAACTATAAGCTGAAAAGTATGCGAAAAAAAGCAATTGCAAACACCCGATACGGTCAATGAAGGATTTTGCTGTGTCCGTCTCTGTGCAGATGTATATTGGTTGATGAGAATGATGAAGTGGTGGGGCATGACTCCAAATACAATTGTAAGTCAGTTTGGTAGTGATGTATTCATTTTCTGTTATTACAAAATACTCCCTCCGTTTCACCTTATCTTGCACATTTTTCTTAAACGGCCATTTCACTTTATCTTGCATAGCCTAAAACAGGAAAGTTATAACATAATCTTCACCTTCAAAATCTTCACCCTCAATCCACCTTTGAAAAATCAACAAACAACAAAAAAATTAACTTTTCTTAACACCCGTGCAAGATAAGTTGGGACGGAGGGAGTACTAAACTTTGACTTGATAACATCTCTGATATGATTTTCTTTCATGAGTCTCAATCTGTTATGCCTTTAAAACATCATCCATGAAGTTTTTAAACTTTTCTGTTACTGCTTCATTTATAGGCCACCTGATGGAAAAAATCGAGTCCGAAAATTTGTTGCACCGGGCTTTCAGCGTGTTTCTCTTCAACTCTAAGTTTGAGTTGCTGCTTCAGGTATGATAAATTGCCCGACCAAGCCAGAATTCTGTTATGCCGTAACAATTTTCTCTGAGCAGGAATAGTTATCCTGAATTTGGGAACTATTTTGATCAATCCTTGACTTGTATTGTTTAAATGTAACCAAGAAAGTGTACTTGCAGCAACGGTCTGCAACTAAGGTGACCTTCCCGTTGGTGTGGACGAATACGTGCTGCAGCCACCCCCTCTTCCGTGATTCTGAGCTAATCGAAGAGAATCATCTTGGTACAAATAATTTTACTTCACCGTTTTCTTTGCCAATATATACACAAAACAAACATTTTTGGGTTCTGATTTCAAAGGTGTGAGGAATGCCGCTCAAAGGAAGCTGTTGGACGAACTGGGAATCGCAGCTCACGACATCCCAGTTGATCAGTTCCTTCCTCTAGGCCGTATACTGTACAAAGCGCCTTCTGATGGCAAATGGGGTGAACACGAACGTATGTAATGTTACTATATCATCATCATCATCTCGTCTGAAACATACTGATAATTCTCTTCTTCTGGCTCTCAGTGGATTATCTTCTCTTCATTGTACGCGATGTCACTGTCAACCCGAATCCAGATGAAGTGGCCGACTTCAAATATGTGAACCGTCAAGAATTGAGGGAGATCCTACGGAAAGCAGATGCCGGTGAGGAGGGCGTGAAGCTCTCCCCCTGGTTCAGATTAGTAGTCGATAACTTCTTGTTCAAATGGTGGGACCATGTCGAGAAAGGGACTCTTCACCAAGCAGCTGACATGATAACCGTTCACAAGTTATAATCTTTACACTACCAAAGCCTCCTTCACTTGGATACATATATACAGATAGATATAGATTTGCTGCTACTTTTGCAATAAAATTACACACTTGATTGGAATATGTATGGTATATGTTCATGGACTTTCTTTATTTATAATAAGAAGCTATTTCATTGCCCTAAACCTTTTGAAAGGTTCTAAGTTGATACTCCCTCCGTCGCACCTTATCTTGCACACTTTCCTTAAACGGCCGTCTCACCTTATCTTGCATTATATCATAATCTCCACCCTCAATTTACCTTTGAAAAGTTAAACAATCAAAAATCAATTTTTCTTAATACCCGTGCCGACCCCCCTGTGCAAGATAGACCGAGACGGAGGGAGTATGATTTTGTGGGGCTAAAATTATTGTCTCATAACTTACCACACGTTTAACTTTTGCCCTAAACTTTTTAATTTTTTCAGTTTCGTCTCATAATTAAAGAGGTTGCTCGCATTTTGAAACAATTTCTACAGTAGATGAGCAAAAACACCAGTGCAAGTGCCACGTCAATCAAAATGGGCCGGAAGTTGGTCTGCTTTTCCGGCAGATTTGCTCATCAACAACGATTTTAGGAACAAAAGCGAAAAGTTATGGGACGAAATTGAAAAAGTAACAAATTTTAGGAACAAAAGTGAAAAGTTATGGGACGAAATGTAATTTTAGCCGTGATTATGTATTTCGCCGGGTGAGAGCCAGAGAGGGGGGCAAAACAAAAGTATATTTCTTATTCTCAAACTACAACTAACTGCACTAGCTAAGGTATGGGGGAATAATCATCCCTACAAAAGTAAATAGGTTATGTCAACAAAAACCTCTATATATGGGTTCAAAGACCCTCAACTGCATACAGATTCAGAATCTCCACTGGCTTCTGCTCCATGAAGAAGAGCGGCGGCCTTCCTTTTACTTGTGCTCCTTTGCCATCTGTCGACTGGCGGTGCCTCTGATGATCCCTCTCGTTCCGGCCGCTTTGCCATGACCGGAAAGATAAGGGGCTTCAGAAAAAGCACAAGAAACATAACAATCATCACAAACAAGTACATGGTTGTCCAGACACAAAATGTGAGTCTCCAATTGTAGACCAATTCTTTCATCCAAGGAGGCCTCGATTTCACCACAACTTGTGCCTCGTAAAACTGTGGGAGGGAGAATGTGCCGGCCCTCGGGATTAAGGTTATCCGGACATCCTCTGTTCGGGGATAACTGGCTTCTTTGTGCTTTAGTATGGGAAATGTTATTGTTTGAGTTTCAGAGGTGATCCCCAGCAACAAGGGCACTCCCATCAGAAATGTCCGCGCGTACCTGATTGGCCAGCTTCTGAATCGCAACATGCTTGGATGACTTGATTTCGCAATTGTTTTCCCTTCTAACGATATCACTTCAGCAGTCAACTGCCACACCAGATCACGAGTCACAATCATATAGATGAACAATGATATTACTACGTAAATTTCCTACTAACTAATGATATATATATGCTCTTCGGAAATTACATCATTAGTTCAAACCCTATAATTATTTCTGGTTACACTCGGCACTTGTTTAGCTGCAGTACCACAAAAAGCTCAAAGACGACACCCAACGACAACAGTTTA
The DNA here is from genome assembly GCA_958295605.1 of Ajuga chamaepitys. NCBI lineage: Eukaryota > Viridiplantae > Streptophyta > Magnoliopsida > Lamiales > Lamiaceae > Ajuga > Ajuga chamaepitys. The sequence goes on from OY282495.1 coordinate 86,957,599, forward strand.
CAATAGCCGTGGTCAAAAGACACAGTGGCGTTGTCGTAACTTATTGACACGGTTCAAACCATTGTAGTAACAGCATATACAACAGCTGAAATCCGTAGTCCTAGTGGATAAAGACAATGGATCAGACCCATTGTCGTACCATTCACAGAGTCACAGCTAGTAAAAGCCAATGCTCTTAAACCGATGTTGTTTTTAGTAAAGACAACAATTGTAAACCGTTCGTATCTTGTTAAAGACAACGCTTAGAAACCCGTTCTCGTATCATCTTAAACCGTTGTCGCAGATGGAATCCATGCAACACCACCTTCTACAATGCCAGAACCCTACAACAACGTTTTAGAACCGTTGTCTTTCATATTTCTGGGTCTCAGAACCGTCGTCTTTCATATTTCTGGGTCTCAGAACCGTCGTCTTTATATTTCTATAGTAGTGATGCTGTAATCTTTTCGTTCGAAATTACAGTGCAACAAAAGAAAGACTAAGGCATTGCCAGCTTCAATTCAACCACACAAATAATCAACAGTGCACTAGTTAAGCAAAATTTTTCAATCAATTGAGAAACTACCTGATCAATCAATATACTCTTCCATACCTGAAATATACCGACGTCTCGGTTATAATCCGAATCAGGCATCAAAAGCAGCAAAGAAACATAAAGCGTATGCCCAACCGGCACCCCGGCTGCCCCAAACGAAAACAGCGCAGTCGGGTGCGCATCCGTATAATCAAACTGCAAACTCTCCTTCACATAAACAGGCTCTTCCACCCACCCTCTCACCAACCCGACACCCACCGCCGCAGACACCGCCAACACCACAATCAGCACCATACAGACGTACGCCGCCGCCACCAGCCCCATCAAAATCCTCCCAATGAAAGCACCACCGCCACGAACACGGAAGACGAAGGAGAATACAGATAGGAATGGCGATGCGAGGCTGACGATGCAATTCGAGACGAGCTGAGCTTCGAGGGAGATGAGCTTCGTGCAGAAAATTAAAGGGTTGAATATGGCGGTGGTGGTGGGACCTTTGTCAACTTCTTCCGACTCCATGGATGATGATTAAGTTCTCTTGCAGCTTGTTTCGATTTTCTCAGAGGTGGTGATAAATTAGTTAATGGGTTTGTAATAACAACAGGTGTAATGAAGGGAGGTGGTGCTGAGCTGGACAAGCAAGACATGCAGATTCTGGAGCTGACACGTGTACTAAGCTCACGTATGGGCCTTCATCTGGGCCAACCACAAAGACTATCCTCCTTTTTTTAGATGTTCTTTTAGATTTTATGCTTTCTTTATAAATAATTATTTTTTTAGTATTTTTTCATATTTCAATACTATCTCTGTAATTATTTTTAAATAATCTTTAATTATCTAACATATCAAATCTATATAATTTAATTGAGAATTTATTTGTTTATTTTATATATTTTCTCCGTCCTGAATGAAGTTGCATACTTTCTTAATCGGGTGTTCCACTTCTTTTGCACACTTCATTTCAAAAAATAAAACTTTACATTTCTATTCCACATTAATCACATAATTACAAATATGTCATCACATAAAGGTTAAAATAGATTTGACTAAGTTAACATTTATCAAAAAATAATTTTTCTTAATATATATATATATCGGAGGACCAGTACAAATTCATTCGGAATGGAGGAAGCACGTCTTAATTTTATTATCTAAACCTAAAATGACATCTATAAAAAAAGGGAGATAGGATTAACACCACACTTCCGAAATTCTTAAGAAATTCATTGGGCCGGCCATGGGTGTTTATTTGGGATAATCTTTTTAAACTTTTACGTTGTTTTAATTATTGGGTCGGCCAATGCGCGTTTATACGTAGAGGTAATTCAGTCGGGCCAACACTATGTTTTAGATTGAATCGTACTAAGTTAAAATTTGATCGAACCTAAAATTAGTCGATCCGATCAAATAGTACTTCAATTCCGGAGCTGACACGTGTAGTAAGCTCACGTATGGGCCTTGATTTGGGCCAATCACAACTATTAAAAATTTAAAACAACATATCCGAAATTCTTAAGAAATTATTGGGCCGGCCCATGGCTGTTTATTTGTGATAATCTTGTAAATTATTAAGTTGTTAGAATTATTGGGCCGGCCGATGCGTGTTTATGCGTAATTCAGTCGGGCCAACATCATGTTTCAGGTTAGATCGGGTTGTCTCAAAATTTGATTGAACCTAAAATTAGTGAATCTAGTTAAATAGTACTTCGAGCCAATATTTTGATGGTCCGATCTATCTAAAATATCGACCTACGCTGATTTTGTCACCTCTATTTATATGTGATAATATTTTTTTTTAAGTACAAATTTTAATTGGGGTGGGGTTATTGAGAATTGAAACTAAAACCAATTTCCATTTGTGATAATCTTTTAATTATGAACTGTTATACACTCCTCCCGTCCCAGCTTAATTTGTCTACTTGCTTTTTCGGTTTGTCCCAAATAATTTTGTCATTCTAAAAAAGGAAATTTCTCTCACAATTTCTACAGTCAAAATTTCCACACTCAATCTCTACTTTTGGAAAAGTCAAAGATTTCATAAAATCTGTTTTTTTTTTTTTAACCTTTGTGTCCACTAAGAATAGGTAAATTAAGTGGGGACGGATGGAGTAATATTTTATAAATTATTTTGTTGTTATTCTTCCCTTAAGAAATTATTGGGCCGGCCCATTAGTGTTTATTTGTGGTAATCTTCTTATCTTATAATTATTGGGCCGGCCAATCAGTGTTTATACGTGGAAGTGGTTGGCACGGGTCCATTGGGCCAACATCATGTTTTGAGTTGGGCCGAGTAAAAATTTTATCGGGTCTAAAATTAGTCGGCCCAGTTCGAAATATTCCCCTATAATATATTAAGATTATCGAACCGTCTCGGTTGGGTCAAATAGTACTTCGGGCAAATATTTCTATGACCCAACCCATTTAAAATATCGGGTCAGGCAAATTCTTCCACCTCTTTTTATATGTTATAATATTTTTTTTAAGTACAAATTTTAATTAGGGTGAGATTACTAGGAATTGAGTTATCGTCAATTGATTCAGTTACAAGATGCCGTACCAACTAATTATTTTGAAAGAGTATAGCTTAACAAAATCAACGAATTAAAAGGTTTTGCTGACATGCATGTGCAAAAATATTGCAATTCTCCTATTTTTTGGATCTTATAACTAAAATTTCTATATTTTTTTTTTCCAAATTAAATTAATAAATTCATATTTGTAACATAAATTAATTAATATTTATAACCATAATAATAACTAATCAAACAAATTTATCACATAATCCGCATGTCTATTTTCTTTTACCGCACTCAATCCGAAAAACAAGTGCCAAATTTAACGCAAAAAGTGCAAGGTGTGAACATGAGCTAACTAAATATAGTCGCGAATCCAGAAATTTAGGTTCAGGACGATCATGGCAATATAAATATATGAAATAATAATATTTGAATTTTAATATTTCATTTTTTTCTATATCATGTCACAAGTTAACATGTACATATATATGTGAAATAATTGAGGAATTTGCAAAACTCGTCCTGTAACTTATAAGTAGTTTCAAGACTAGTCATTTATATCTTTAATTGCTTGAGCTTGGTGAATTCTTACCCGGACAATGACATTTTCGTTGAATAATTGCACGTGCGTCACATATGACCGTGTTAAATTGAAGATTCTTTTTCGATGTAATTTTGGTCCCTACGATCAATTTTGATTTTGTTGGTGTCACGTGCAATTATGCAATGAGAATTTCAAATTTTGATTTAGAAATCAGCCAAACTGAAGCCATTATAAAGTAAAGGGCTAAATTCGAACACCTAAAAAGATAAAATGATCGATTTTAAAACTGACCATAAACTACAGGATGACTTTAGCAATTTGTTATGAAACAATTTATCAAAATTATTCATAATGAATGTGTATGATTTCTTTTATCAAAATTCCATATCTATTTTAGGGGCCGTCGCCTCCATATGTCCCTATTTAATCCGGGTTCAAATCATCTATTACACTACTTATATTCTACTGTATGCTTAATATACTGTAAAAGTAACACATGTCTCATCATTTTAAAAATCATTACGTCATAGAACATGTGTCAGTTTCACACTACGTCGAATACGAATATCGAAACAGATGATTTAAACCAATAGATCTGCCCTCCATGGGCCTAGATACATATTTTTATAGGTAAAATGTATAAATTTGTTATATATATAGAAGTTAGAGGTTACTCCACTGGAGTTGTTGAAGATTTCCTCTTCCATTGTTTCTTCCTTACAAGTTCAATCAAAACATCACCTACATGTGAACACAGTATCAATCGTTCTCGAGTAAACCCTAATAATCAATTAGGGTTTTCGTAGATTGATACTGTGCGAAGCACGCATGTAGATGGTGCCTGCAGAGATCATCTCAGATTTATTAGATCTATACATTGATCAAAAATGGCTGCAAATCCATTCATCAAGAAAGAAGATCAATATTTAGATCCGAATAATCCCGTCCTGCTATGGGATAATACGAATTATTATCCCGTAGCAGGAGAAATAAAAACAGAAGAAAATAATTATGATCTGACCAACAATGGCATTAGCATTGCTGAAAGACGAGCAAAGAATTGTGGTTTCAATGCGTCCAGCATCAATGGTGCTGCCTTCAACACTACCGGCCTTGGCTTTTCGCCGAACTGTTTCACTGTGCCGGCCGGCATCATCAGCCCTTCTGAGCTGCTCGATTCTCCGGTCATGTTGCCAAATGCTCAGGTAATCATGCATTTCAGTAGTGTTGAGATCTTGATCACTATTTGTGTCGTTTTTTCGAGAAAAATGCTTTTTTTAGTCCTTTCAATTCATAAAGCGAATTTGATCTTGTCGTGAGCTTTGGTTAGACCACCTACTACTACTATAGGCTAGGCTAGCTACTTCTAGCTTCCGGCGTAGTTTTCGTTTGTAATGGTACTGAATAAATATATCAAACACATAGTGGCCCTTCCACTTTGGCGTAGTTTTCGTTTGTATTGGTACTGAATAAATATATCAAACAAAGAACTGACTGCTCTTAGCCTCCTCATCTCTATTGCGGGTCAAGAAATTCTCAGTTTGCCATTTTTACGATTTCAGTGTTTCTAACGAAAAAAATTATCGCAATTTTAGAACTTTCATCGCTGGAACTGCCAAATTTGCACGTACAGACTTTTGTCACTGGAACTGTCCAAATTCGTGTGCTGTACGTGCACATTTCCAACAAATTCTGTCGACAGAAGTGCTGAAATCGAGATAAATTTTGTTGTTAGATGTAACTACAAAACGGCAAACGCAGAGTCTAAAAATGTAACTATTCCAAACATATAGGAATAAAAAACATTTTGCTCATGTTTTTGGTTGTGTTATATATATGTATGTAATGAATATAGGCTCAACTATCTCCAACTACGGGAACCTTTCAATTGCCAATGGAGGAGTCGTCTTCGGGTTTACCCGTTTCAGAGACGAGCAGCAGTGAAAACAAGGTACATTTTGTTCAAATTATATACATAGTTATAAATTTCTGTTCTCAGGTTTGAACATTAATGGTACTTATGAACACAACAGCGATTTGAGGAAGTCGAATATCCGAGGAATTTGCAAGAAATGTGCAAAACAGAAGTCTTGGGAGGAAGTAATAGTAGTAGCAGAAACCAAATGATGATAATGAGTGATAATAATGATCAAAATAGTGGAAAAGAAAAACATCAGAAGGGAGCTGGAGGTAGTGTTCCGAAAGACTCCGAAGATGGATTTTGCTGGAGGAAATACGGGCAGAAAACGGTGAAAGGAAGTGAATATCCGAGAAGTTACTATAAATGTACCAACCCGAATTGCCCCGTTACAAAGAAGGTGGAGCGCTCACATGACGGCCAGATTGCAGAAATCGAGTACAAGGGCAATCATAACCACCCCAAGCCTCAGCCGTTGAAGCGGTGGATGTCTAATGATCATATGCCACAGGAGATTGATGCAGGGGCGGTCGTGGATTGGAGACCTGATCATCATGTCTTGAATGGAATGTCTAGTTTTGTTGGACAGGAGTTGTCAGATCCTCTGTCGGGGCCGAATATCCAATCTGTTGAGGGACAGGAATTTGTTGCTGCTGGTGCAGGGGCCAGCCCGGAGAGTATCTCCAACGAAGAAGACGAAGAAAATGGAGAATCTGAGCCCAAAAAAAGGTACAGTATCTCTTTTTCCATATAGGTACAGATATAAGTACACTTGTTTGGATAAAATTGCAACAGTACTACTCCTTTTGGATTTCGTTTTATAGGAAAAGAGACTGCGAAACTGCTGTTCCGAGGTCTACACGGGAGCCAAAAGTCGTTGTCCAGGTAGAGAGCGAAACAGTCGAAGTTCTTGAAGATGGATACAGATGGAGAAAATACGGCCAAAAGGTCGTCAAGGGAAATCCAAACCCGAGGTATGTATCTGTCGAGGCTGTCTTCCGTTACTTTTATCATAAAAAACTATTACTTTCTGGAATCTGTTTATTTTTATGATAAAAGTAACCGTCTTTTTACAAAGAAAGACCTGTCATATTAACATGTTTGCATTAATTCGAAACCTCAGAAGCTACTACAAGTGCACAACTCCGGGATGTCCGGTAAGAAAGCATGTTGAAAGAGCCGCGAATGATCACAAATCCGTACTCAACACATACGAAGGAAAACATAACCACGAAGTGCCTACGGGCAAACATGTGATCTCTGATCCACCTCAAACAAACAGCAGCAACAACACTGTTTCTGCTGCATCAACGAAACCCGCAGGAAAACAGCTCGTTCAGGACCTGCCATTATACCAAAAACCAATACTCAACGGCAATAACGAACTGATGATGCGGTCCAATTTGCACGGAAATTTCCCCGCTGACATCAACTACGGCGCAACTCCTTCGGTTTATCATGCGCTTTCTTTTCCTCCATTCCAATCCTTACCTTACAGCGCCTCGACTCTGATGAACAGCAGCAACAATTACCCGTCGCCTAAGGTAATTTACCCGATGATTCCAGATTATATGTCAATGCCATCACACATCAATACTGTTGGCGGATTAAGCAGCGCGCCACCGCCTCATTTATATTACAATAACTATCCGGCAGCGCCAATGCAACCTTCGATCAGGCCGAAGGAGGAGCAGAGGGACGACGATGATCAGCAGCTCTACGATACTTGTCTATCCGTACCGAATCACGGAAATGGGACGATGTAGATGATCAGCAGCTCTTAGATAATTTTTTCGTATTTTTTTTTGTTTGTTTACATCAAGGAGGAAATTTTTAGGTAGGCGGCTACGTATTCGTTTGTTCTTTAGATGATTTTGTAATGTAGAAAAGATACATCAAAGTCATCAATATGATAGTAATTTCCATACAATTCTGTTCTTGATTTCCTAGACTTAAATTCTACATGGAGTTTATGAAAAGTACTGCACCTTTCTCTATAAACGATATCTATTACGATATTCTCGGGCTTGAGTCGACGGACTCTTTAACCTTGTGCAAGCCAATCAAAAAGCATAAGAGTAATACTTGTGCATGTGATGTACAATAGGTTTATTGTACATTACTACAATTTAACACATGGACTCCAAAAAATCGCTGAAATATAATTTATAAAAAATTCGCGTCCGCGAACTGGGTCAGTGTGTGGGTCACACCTTTTTTTAAAAAAAAATCTACTGCAAGAACAATAAGTCTACTCTAAACACAAAATAATTATACTGCAAGAACACCAATAAGTCTACTCTAAACACAAAATTACTATACTACAAGAACACAATAATAATTATACTGCAAGAACACCAATAAGTCTACTCTAAACACAAAATTACTATACTACAAGAACATAATAAGTCAACGGTAAGAACACAATAAGCCTACTCTGAACAAAAAATAATTATACTACATTAAACACGATAAGTCTACTAAGTCTACTCTAAACACAAAATTACTATACTACAAGAACATAATAAGTCTACTGTAAGAAAAAAAAAAAAAAAATCATGCGGGTCGGTCCCGCGTAAATTTGAATTTAGTTGTACATTAAGTACCATTGTATATCATATGCACCCAAATTTTTGCCAAAGCATAATATGGGAAGGATTGTATATGAGTTCATAGGGTGATTTCAAGTCCAAGCTGTAGAAAGTAGGTTGATAATGTCGACTAGAGCTGGCAATTCGGGCCAAAACCATGGGCTATATGGGGTTGATGAGTCGGGCTTGGTGGGCGACGACCTCTTGGGTTGGGCTAGTAATCTTAGAGCCCGCCCCACCTAAAATGTTAGGCAGGCCGGGTCAGTTCATCGGGCTGGGCCGATTTTACCGGTTCTAGGTACAGTATACTGTATCGAACCATTTACATCATTATCGTACTGAAGATTTCGGTCTTTGAAAAATTTATACCGAATTTTGTGTCGGTGGTGACATATACCGTTAATTTTGGTAAAATCGAATTTTTCGTACCGTTAGAAATTTAGTTTACGAAATATCGAATTACTAGAATATAAAGAAAAAATTGATATACCGAAATAACGAACTACCAAAATGCTAATTTTTTCCGGTATACCACTATACACGGAAATGCCAACTTTTTTCGTTATTTCGTTATGTACCAAAATACTAAAATTTTAAATTTCTCATATTATTATCGCTACGTTACGTGTTGTATTTTGTTATTTCGATATTTTTCACTCCCCGAATGGAGTATCTCAAATACAAGGTTGTAAAAGTCGCTAGGCGCTAGTTAGACGATGGACTGGGCCTAGCGATTAGTCGGGGTCTGGGCGAGGCTAATCGGGACATAGGTGTGATTGAACAGGGAAGATTCGGGAAATAAACGTAGACGGCCAATAAGAGCCTAGCGCCTAGGTGGATATTAATCGGAGCTAGTCGGTGAGTTTCACAACCGAGCTCAAGTACTAAAGTTATAGTGCCAAAATGAAATTATTTAAGAAAACGGGGGTAAAAATTGAAGAAGAAATAACTTTAGAAAGCGGCTTCGCTTGGTAAGAGAAAGCGCGAGGACTGAAAATAAAAACGGGATAAACAGATAAATGCAGATCTGAGAACTAATTGCTACTTCGACTGGTTCCCCTCTTCAAATCGAAGCTCACCCGAATTTAATCGTATACAAAACTCGTTCGCGGATTGCCGATCTCTGATCCACTACTCGGTAACATTGATTCTTCTCATTTATCCGTTTGATCTTCATTTTTCGCTCTAGATCTGAGTGGCCAGATTTCTATCATTTGCTTTATGATTTATTCAGTACATTCAGCAATTTCGTAGATGCGTACTCGTGTATCGTGTTCAATAATTGAATAGTTCGTCGATTTTTTCGCGTGGTGAATTGTAGAGTATGACTGTTGGTGCGTCTTCAGCTGGATCTGGGTGATGGAGTTGATTTTGTTCTTCTTGTTGTTGTTTTTAAATTTGTTATGTTATAGTTATCGGCTGCAGTTGATTTTGTAGCTTTGTTGTTTCAGTTAAGTCAATTTTGTTAGTTCAGTATCTGATTCTATTTGGAAGATGCAATTGCTCGAGTGGTTAGCTTTTCTCACTTTTTTAGGCTGTGATCTTTATTGCTAGAACTTCAATCAACAGTAGATGTAGAGGCGAATAATTAAATATGATCACGGTACTGAAGTGATCAAATCGATTGCAAATTTTAATCATTGCAACATCTTCCGATATGTAAGATAGTCGTGTCAGTGTATGGCATAGTCATGTGAGTGTAAATGCCTTAGTCTATTCCAACATTGGTAGTCTTGTTGCACTATTTAAGTCTATTCAGTCTATTCATATGTCTAAATTACTGATTGGTGTGGATTCTTGTACTTCAAATTTGTTAAAATCTTTTATCCTTCATTAATAAGATAATTGAGTCTACTTGTGACCAGATATCTAGTGGGAAATGGAGAAAACATGTTCTTTGCTTGTACATTTTGACAAGGGCACCCCAGCCCTTGCAAATGAGATCAAGGAAGCACTTGAAGGCAATGATGTTGCAGCTAAGATTGATGCCATGAAAAATGCAATCATGCTTTTGCTAAATGGTGAAACCTTGCCTCAGCTGTTTATCACAATTGTGAGATACGTCTTACCCTCTGAGGACCACACTGTTCAGAAACTGCTATTGCTCTATTTGGAAATCATAGATAAGACTGATGGAAAGGGGCGTGTCTTACCAGAAATGATCTTAATCTGCCAGAATCTCAGGAATAATCTTCAGCACCCTAATGAATATATCCGTGGTGTTACCTTAAGATTCCTTTGCCGGCTCAATGAAGTGGAAATCATTGAACCTTTGATACCCTCCATCATCTCAAACTTGGAGCATAGACACCCATATGTCAGGAGAAATGCAATTCTTGCTGTGATGTCGATTTACAAGCTCCCGCATGGTGAGCAGCTCTTGGTCGACGCACCAGAGACGATTGAGAAGTTTCTCTTGACGGAGCAGGATGCATCAGCCAAGAGGAATGCATTTCTGATGCTTTTTAATTGTGCGCAGGACCGTGCTGTCAATTATCTTTTGACAAATGTTGATAGAGTATCAGATTGGGGGGAACTACTGCAAATGGTTGTGTTGGAACTGATCCGAAAAGTTTGTAGGACGAACAAGGCTGAGAAAGGGAAATATATTAAGATCATTATATCTTTATTGACTGCCCCCTCAGCTGCTGTTGTCTATGAATGTGCTGGAACCCTTGTTTCTTTGTCTTCTGCTCCAACAGCTATTAGAGCTGCAGCTAACACATACTGCCAGCTTCTTCTCTCACAGAGCGATAATAATGTTAAGCTGATTGTGCTTGATCGCATTAATGAGCTCAAGTCTTCCCACCGGGAAATTATGGTTGACATGATTATGGATGTCCTGAGGGCACTGTCAAGCCCAAACCTTGACATCCGGAGGAAAACACTTGATATCGTTTTGGAACTGATCACTCCTCGCAACGTCAATGAGGTGGTTCTTACATTGAAGAAGGAAGTCATGAAAACTCAAAGTGGGGAGCTTGAGAAGAATGGGGAGTACCGTCAAATGCTCATTCAAGCTATCCATTCTTGTGCTATAAAGTTCCCTGAAGTGGCAAGTACTGTGGTCCATTTGTTGATGGATTTCCTAGGAGACAACAATGTTGCCTCTGCAATGGATGTTGTCATTTTTGTGAGAGAGATAATTGAGACCAACCCCAAGTTAAGGGTTTCTATTGTTACTCGGCTTCTAGATACTTTTTATCAAATCCGAGCAGCAAGGGTTTGTTGTTGTGCTCTTTGGATTATTGGAGAGTATTCCTTATCCCTTTCTGAAGTTGAGAGTGGAATTGCAACCATAAAGCAGTGTCTTGGGGATTTACCATTTTTTTCGATTTCTGAAGATGAGGAATCTTCAGATTCTTCAAAGAAACCGCCCCAGCAGGCTTCCTCGATCACTGTTTCATCTAGACGACCAGCTATCCTTGCTGATGGGACTTATGCAACTCAAAGTGCTGCCTCTGAAACTGCATTTTCTGCTCCAGCTGTAGTTCAAGGATCTTTAACTACTGGGAATCTGAGATCTCTTCTCCTTACTGGAGATTTTTTCCTTGGGGCAGTTGTTGCCTGCACCCTGGCAAAGCTCTGTCTGAGACTTGAGGAGGTTCAATCATCAAAGACTGAAGTGAACAAAGCATCAAGCAATGCATTGTTGATTATGGTCTCAATGCTACAGCTTGGGCAATCTTCAGTTCTTCCTCACCCGATTGATAATGATTCTTATGACAGGATTGTTCTTTGCATAAGATTGCTGTGTAACACAGGGGATGATGTGAGGAGGATCTGGTTGAAATCTTGCCGTGAGAGTTTTGTTAAAATGCTTTCTGATAAACAGCTGCGTGAAACTGAAGAAATTAAAGCAAAGGCTCAGATTTCTCACTCACAACCTGATGACCTGATTGACTTCTACCATTTGAAGAGCAGAAAGGTGAAATACTGGATTGCCATTTTTTATATGTTTGATGAGTATCACAGTTTCTACAGCGCTCTTTTATTTTTGTTTTAATCATGCATATGTTTTGGTAAAATTTGCTAAATCCTCCTTGGATTAAAAATTTATCCAAACCCCTTCAATTATAATTTTGGAATTTTAAATATATTTGTATAATTTGTTCAATAAAGACTGATTTCATAGTATGTTTTGAATATGCGAATTTATTTAATGGGGCTTGTACTGAATCTTTATATGTACCTGATCAGGGTATTTCCTTGGCATTTCATGTTTGCTTGTCTCTGTATGCAGTATTCTGTAAATGTTGGTATAAGATCATCTTTAATTCTCTGTGTCAATTGGACCTGCTCACTTGAGGTGTTCTCCACCATATTGTGTATGTTTTGACTATTCTCCAAGTTTTTGAATGCTGTTAGCTGCTAGATTAACGTGTTTTTGCCAAAAATATTTATGGTTGCTTGGACCTATTACTAGTGCGCAAGCTTGCTGTATAAGGCTTTATCTGCAAAATGTTGGCCTTTTTATGCATTTGATACATTTTAATCAGCTGTTTATGTCTATCATTGTTATATGCACTTCAGGGCATGAGCCAGCTAGAGCTAGAAGACGAGGTCCAAGATGATTTAAAACGTGCTACTGGAGAATTTGTTAAGGATTCTGATGATGCAAACAAGCTCAACCGTATCATTCAGCTCACAGGATTTAGTGATCCAGTATATGCTGAAGCGTATGTGACAGTTCATCATTACGATATTGTCCTCGATGTTACAATCATCAATAGAACAAAAGAAACCCTCCAGAATTTGTGTTTGGAGTTGGCAACAATGGGTGATCTTAAACTTGTTGAGCGCCCACAGAATTACACTTTAGCACCTGAGTCAAGCAAGCAAATAAAAGCAAACATTAAGGTGTCCTCTACTGAAACTGGAGTCATATTTGGAAATATTGTCTATGAGACATCAAATGTGCTAGAGCGGACAGTTGTTGTCCTCAACGATATCCATATTGATATCATGGACTACATATCTCCTGCTGTTTGTAGTGATGCTGCTTTTAGGACAATGTGGGCAGAATTTGAATGGGAAAACAAGGTATTATCATTTTCACTTATCTTTTGGTCCTTACCTCACCATAGTTGCCTCAAAAATGCCTGGTGTTTCCCCTATCTCCTTTGTTTTGCCTAGTGATGCATTGCAATTGAGGTTAATCACTTGCCTGAACTCTTTTTAGTGTTTCCGTAGATCATAGTTCTGTACTAATTGGCATATTCACAGTATGGGCCAAACTTTTATGAACTATCGTTGATCTGCTGGAATATGACCTTAATTGTTCTAGTAGCTTGCATTGTACAAGGTTCGCCGGAAAAGCTTGGCTGATTTAACTAACTAATTAATGTCTATTGCATCCGTGTCCTTTCAGTGGAAACATATGGACGAAATTCTATTGTTATATATCCTTTAGCTTATTTGAGACTCATCATTGGCAAACTAATGTTTAGGTATATATGTGCTCGAGTACTTGTAATATGCATGCAAGGATAAAAGGAGTAACATGTGAATCAAACTCCTATAAGTTAATTGTCATAAATTTCGACTAAGGAAATTATGGTTTCTGTTGATCCTAGGCAAAAGCTGACAAGGTTGAACTTTCAAGATCTGCACTTAATTCAATGGTTATATGGTAGCTATTAGGAATCTATTATCTTGTCATATGAAGTATTTGTCTCCATTTGAAGCTTAATCATAGTATGTTTAGGTTTGTCTGTGTTATTGCATGGGTTTTAAACTCCCTTCTTTCCTCTCTTCAGTTGCAAGCTAGATTTGTACGTCTTATGCTCACTTTAAATGGAACTGTGTTGGTCTTACAAATTTTACCAAGTCATGCCTATAAAATGTTATTCTATTAATTCCCATTAAATTGCCATCAGCAGTCATTTCTATATTTTGTTGTTTCGTTTAGCTTGCACATCCTGTCTGCCTCAGTTTTCTGGTCTAAGCAGTAAAACTATCTCTAATAACATCTTCTTCGTGTTTCTTGTTTAGATGTGATTCTGATGATACAATTGCTCTTTTATTATGCTCTTCCTTTTTCCTCAACTTCTTCGATCTTTTTGGCAGGTTGCTGTAAACACCACAATTACAAATGAGAAAGAATTTCTCGATCATATTATCAAATCTACCAACATGAGATGCCTAACTCCATCGTAAGTCATATTGTGATCTTTGATTTACGATGTTTGTGCTGCAATATCGGCAAAGGTTTCTTTGAAATTTATGGAATTGTTACACTTTCTTTCAAGTGAACAGGACAGAGATTACTTTTTTTTGTTTTCTTTTTTCATTTATGCAATATTTGTTTAGGATATTTGCCAAAATCAGAATCTGATGCTGCTTGAGGAAGTTTCATTGAGCTATGACCTGACTTGTGGTTCTGTTTGGCTAGAGATTTTCCAATAATGTGTAAATGGCCGTATAAAAGTATTTTGCAAATATACGTGCATGAGTTTTATATAATTGTGATATATGTATTTGGAGATGTTTTAACCAATTTCAGCTTCCCTTAATCAATGGACTAGGATGATTTGCTTATAACTCATAACACATGCTTTTGTCGTGTTTATATTATCTCCAGTTCTGCTTTGGATGGTGAATGTGGATTTTTGGCTGCTAATTTATACGCAAAGAGTGTGTTTGGGGAGGATGCTTTGGTGAATGTCAGTGTTGAGAAGTCAGACGGCAAGCTGAACGGATATATTAGGATAAGGAGCAAGACTCAGGGTATTGCACTCAGCTTGGGTGACAAGATTACTCTGAAGCAGAAGGGAGGACACTGATGGTAAACGTTGCCTACTTTTCCCCGTGTTGTGACATTGACAATTTGCAAATGAAGCCACCATCTAAAAAATTCTTCCTCTCTTGCATCATATTTTTATAGAATTCTACTTACAACGAATAAAGGTGGCAGTTGAAGCTCTTGTAATTCTTATGTCTAGTTCAACGGCTGTCTCTTGTCTTGGGAGCATTATGTATTATTTTTTGTTTTATCAGGTCTTTTCTGTTATGATCTACAGGTTTTGCGCTCCGTTGCAACCTCAGGAGGATAGTGAGATTTGTTCAGAGTACATGTTCAGTTTCGGCATTGAAGCTTTTAATGTTTATCATTGTGGGAAAACACAGAATTTGACAATTGAAGTATGTTTTGGTTGTATTCTTTTTGTAGAGGAGATTCAGAAAGAGATGTCGGTATGTACTTTTAGGTCGAACTTTGTTCAGACGCTATGAATCTATCATAGTCTTGGCAAACATATGTTTCGAAGAGGGAGATTTATTGCTTTTGGATCGATGTATTTTATATCAATGTCAACTGGCTGTTGTTTTAGAATGATATGAATTCAATTAATCAACTTTTGAATCATATTTTTAATTTTGTTTGGTTACTAGTAGTTTTCAACTCTTTTAATATGCTCAACCTCATATTTTAGCTTATCCAATATCACCTCATATTATAGCTTATCCAATATCGTTAACTAAATGATGGTTTTATATTTTTTATCTGCATATGATCGTTAACTAGGCATGTCAAAATTGATCCGCCCCGCCCCGATCTGCTCCGATCCGAGGCCTTTGGGGCGGGGCAAGATCTGCCCCGATGAAGAATGGGGCACGCCCCGCCCCGCCCCGTCCATGGGGCGGGTCAGATGCGGGTCAGGGATCCCGCCTTGCCCTGCCCCGCCCCGTCCCTATATATGTATAATTTTTTTTAAATATATTATGTATTATTATATAGATATATATATATATACAAAGAAATATAAAATATATATATGTATTTATAATATAAAATTTTATATATAATATGTTATATATATGTCTAACTAATATATTAGATTATGACTAGATCTAGTAAATTTAAATAATTAAATTCTATTTTTTAATAATTAAATTTTACAAAAAAAATTAAAAATATTGAAACAAAGTTAATGTAAACCTAAAAATTAAAATCCTATTGACTTCAACAGAAAAAATCAAGTTTTTTAACAAAAAAAATAATTTTTTTTATAAAAAAAAAAAAAAAAATAGGGGCGGGGCGGGGCGGAGCAGACCCGCCCCGTGCGGGGCAGATCACGGGGCGAATTTTTTTGCCCCGTGGCGGGTCACGGGGCGGGGCAGGGCGGGGCAGGGGCGGGGCAGGTCAAAAATTCCAGAAACCCGACCTGACCCGCCCCGTTGACATGCCTATCGTTAACCGAAGTTGTTATTTGCAAACACTAATATCAGCTTATATGAAGTCAAAAGCACCTATTTTAAGCGTTTTGAAAACACCCCCTAAATTTGCAACCGGGAAGAATATGTGAAGAACAGAAGCATCAGAGTGATTTTGCGTTAAATGGCAACGAACAGAGGTGGCAAACGGGCTGGGCTGGCCCAGCAGGTCCAATATTTTAGATGGGACGGGCCATAGAAATGTAGGCTTGAAGTATTATTTGGCCCGACCGGGCCAGCCTGATGAGGCAAAAGTCCAACGGGCTCCGGACCGGTCCGATAATCGTAGTATATTATAGGGGAACACCCCAAGCCAGACGACTGATTTAGACCCGACCAAATCTTGGGATGGCCCGAACCGGCCTGAAACATGGTGTTGGTTCGACGGGCCAAACCCGATCGGGCCGGACCGCTCGAATTGCGACCTCTAGAAACGGTAAAATCAACAAGAAGTCTTGTGGAAAATGACAATATTTTTTACAAAACAGTTGTCTTTAGGGCCTTGTTGAACTTTCAACAACTTTTTGGTAGTAAGAGAATGAAGAATGTATTTTAGTTCTCTTCATTGTGTTAAGCCGTTAAGGAACCTCTCGTTAGATCGATTCTCTTCTACTATCTGTTGCAAAAATCTCCGCACTAGCTCCTATGACTACCTACGTTTTTTTTCTTAATTCCTCCCTACCTAACTAGGTCTATGACCAGCTTAACCCCAGCTACGTCCCTAGTAGTTGCTAAGCACTAGTCCGGCCCCAGTCTACTGCCCGACTAGTGGCTAGCGATTTCTAACATTTTCCTTCTACTATATATAAACCTCTGAATGCCCTTCTCACCATTTATTTGTCTTTCCAACACTTTGATCAAGTATTCAACAGTGGTATATGTGAATATAAGCAAGATTCATGCATGATATATGAGGTCTGATTAATTAAATTTGTGCTTTCAATTCAGGAAAAAAAAAAATCAATTAAAATACAATGGATCACGCTTAAAAATTTACAAAAATCATAATAAAACAATTACAACAGTCATGCACCATTCATGCATCACGTTATTCAACCTCTCCCAACATAGACACAATTCAATTAAATGCAATTCTTAATCAATCATGATTAATTAGTTGATGAAACGGCACTTGTTTCTGATCTCTCCCTGCTTCCCTGTAAGCACTTCTATGCCTCCCATCCGAACCATTGCGGCACCATACTTTTTCGCCCAAACCGACTCGTATTTCGCGTTGTCCACCACCAGCTTCCTGGTGAGCGGGCTATCAAACAGCGTTTGATCCGAGGTCAAGAGCCCCTTGTGTTTAATCAAGTTTTCATAGTACTTGTTGTCCAAATGATTCGGCGTCTGGAAGTCGTTGACCACGACAGGGTTGTTTGTGCGAGTAGCCGGGCACCTCTGCCTCAAGAAGCCAGCAAATCCGGGGTCGAGAGAAGGGTCTATATCTGACGTGGGGCTGAATCCGGAGAGTCTAGAGGAGAAGGAACCACAGCTGGAAACACCGATGGAGTGGGCCCCGGAGAGTGTGACCATGTCGTCGAGAGACAGACCCTTTACCCTGAAGTTGTCGCGGAGTTGAGTCGCGTTGAAGAACGGAGGAGGGAGATTCAGTAGCACTTCCGAGCTGAGAGAAACACGGCCATCCCTTCGGCCAGAGGGGAGGTCGTACCATATGTAGCCGGCTTTCAGGGCGCTGTCTCTGGCCGCAAAGGCCAGAATGTCCGCACAGGACACGGTTTTGGGACACACAGCTTCGATCATGGCTTTCGCCTCGTCTATTACCTCGAAGCCTCGGAGGCTAGGGAAGTTGGCAATGTTGTCTTTCTCTGCTGCTGGATTTCCCGGCACAGTGTCTAGCAAGATGGAGCCATCACACCCCTGTCGTCCCCATTCGTATATATAGTTAGCATCTTATACATATATATAATTCGAGCATGCATGCTATAACACAATACGATACATGCCTGTCACATGAGCAGGTGTTCACGAAAGTATATAAAGTTAGAAACTAAACATACCCTGACAAAGCAATCGTGGAAATGGATCCTGATAAGGCCAGCGGCCAAGCCGGGATTCATGGAGACAGCTTTGTCGACAGCTTTCCTGACGATTATCTCAGCATGGGGGCATGTCTTGGCATAATACCCCACTCTCAGTTTTCCAGAGTTAGCCGCCGTACAGCTCACCATCACCATCATCATCATCATCATCATCATCATTTTAACTACAAACGTAAAGTTAATCTTGGAAGCCATATTGTGAAGAAGCAAATTGAAAGACAAGTACATATTGAGAATTTCTTGAGTGTACATATATATAGCAGAAATTCTTTGAACCGGCGCGGTGGTGGCATTAGTTAATTTAGTTATTCTGGCACAGAACCGTGTCGAACATATCCATCTAGCTAGAATTGTTGTGTATTAGTTTAATATATCTTGATCTTGAAGGTTTCTGCAGCTGAATCTGTCTGTCTGACTTTTTTAGCAATTAATCAATATTTTTATCTTATTAATTACTTACATGCTTCCCTCTCATTTTCATTCCTGTCCTATATTGTCTTTTCCACTATTCGTAAATTATATATTTGCAAGCTGTGGATTAATAATGTCTTTTTCATTGGTTCAACTGTCACTATCTTGTGCAAAATTTAAATGTTTTTGAAAGTTTCAAACAAGAGGGTGAAGTAATCATCTTAATTTTGTGATGCAGAAGGTACACGCATTGCATTGACGAGCCAGATAGCTAAGATGACTCGAGTAACAGACGCACTCCTCCAGTCGACGGTACAGCCGCAGGAGGAGGTTAAGGTTCGAGAGTTGTGGGTTTTTTCTACCAATTGGAGTTCGCCCTTCACCACCCCATGGGATGGTCTATAGGGTTCATAACTACTCCTCTTACTACAGGACACTTACGTCGCCAACTCTTGGATCCTACTCTACCCAAAGTTTTCTGGTTCGCCCCAACATTCCCCACTTGACGGACTGTTGCTGAGCAGTTTTTGGATATCAAACGGATGTGGGCTGAAGCCGAAGGTGATCCAGTTGCTGAGAATGAGGAGGTTGATCCTGTTCGTGTTGAAGCTGATGATGATGCCATACGTAGGGGCGAGTCTGGGATAGCTGATGAGGAGCAGCTTCTCGACGATGGTTATTTCGATGACGAAGATGAGGATGATGGATTTGGAAGTGGAAGTGGTGATGAAGAATAACGTCTGTTGTTGTTTTTGTGCAGGATTGAACAATTTCTTTTTTTCTCATTTCTTATTTAGATTGAAATATGTGGTTTGGATTTGTCTTGAATTTGAGAATTTGAATAATTGTTTGGATTTTTGCATCATTGTTTTTAGTTGATAGTTTTGTTTTTGATGCATATCTTGTTAGAGAATTTAATAGGAACGAAAAAAATAAAAAAGACACAAATTCGTTAACACCGTTCGTCAAGAATGACTATGTCTGGGGCACTACCAAGCCAAGAGATAACTAATAATTTCGGTAATGACAAATACAATGAATCAGAGGGTTAACTATAACCCAAGCTGGGCCCTAACCCTAAAAGCTCATTCAGGGGGTCGTGAAGCGGTTGATCAGTCTCCATAACCTGACATTTTGTGTATAAAGGTAAAACGGAAGAGATTGTTAGAGTTTGAAACAATCAAACTCTTAGTTGTTTTTTTCTTGTAATAACTGAGGAATCTTAGTCTTTTCTTATTAAGGATAATATTTAGGTTAGTTAGGGTTTGTTTTGCGATCTCGTTTTGTGTTTATGAATCACACATCGCGTAAGATTTGTTGTAGTTAACCGTAGCCATGTTCGATTTGTTTTTACCCAAAGATGGGTTGTCAAGAACATAGAGGAGATAGAATCGACAGTTGGTCAGATCTAGTATGGATCATACATGGACGGTAGTTGAGTTGGCGGCTCTTCTAAGGCCAGTCATCTATAACTTAAAATTTCTTCTCTTTTAGCTGATCTTTACAATTTGTATCCTTATGTCATACTGAAAGCACCTAAACGAGTACACGATTTTAATTATTTTGTATAGGATTGTATATTTGTTCTCTTTCTGCATCTTTGTATGGTGTACTCTAATATATTGATGAATGGAGATACTCACAACGGGAACACGGGAAAGATGACAGAAGCACTAACTCGTTGTCTGTCAGTGCAGTTTTGAGCTAAACGACAACGACTTGTTAGAAACTGTTGTCTTTAGGGCGTTGTTAGTAAGAGAATGAAGAAGAGGCCAATTAAGAATGAAAAATGAAATGTGTATTATAGTTCTCTCCATTGTGTTAAGGAACCTGGTTGTTTCGATTCCCCAAAACATTGGTTAGCTGAAGAATAAAAAAACCATGAATTTCAAAAAATATAACGAGAAAAAGAAAAATTGCATCAAACACACATAATGACATAATGGAATTAAACCATAATCAATCTTGTTTAGTTGATGAAACGGCAGTTGTTTCTGATCTCTCCCTGTTTCCCAGTAAGCACTTCTATGCCTCCCATCCGAACCATTGCGGCCGCATACTTTTTCGCCCACACCGACCCATATTTCGCGTTGTCCACCACCAGCTTCCTAGTGAGCGGGCTATCAAACAGCGTTTGATCCGAGGTCAAGAGTCCCTTGTGATTGATCAAGTTAGCATAGTACTTGTTGTCCAACCGATTCGGCGTTTGGAAGTCGTTGACCACGACAGGGTTGTTTGTGCGAGTAGCTGGGCACCTCTGCTTCAAGAAGCTAGCAAACCCGGGGTCGAGCGAAGGGTCCGTATCTGACGTGGCGTTGAACCCGGAGAGTCTAGAGGAGAATGTAGCACAGCTGGAAACCCCGATGGAGTGGGCTCCAGAGAGCGTGACCATGTCGTCCAGAGACAGACCCTTCCTCCTGAAGTTGTCGCGGAGTTGAGTCGCGTTGAAGAACGGAGGAGGGAGATTTTGCAGCACTTCGGAGCTGAGAGAAATGCGGCCGTCCCTACGGCCAGCGGGGAGGTCGTACCATATGTAGCCGACTTTAAGGGCACTATCCCTGGCCGCAAAGGCCAGAATGTCGGCACAGGACACGGTTTTGGGACAAACAGACTCGATCATGGCTTTCGCCTCGTCTATTACCTCGAAGCCTCGAAGGCTCGGGAAGTTGGCAATGTTGTCTTTCTCCGCCGCAGGTTTTCCTGGCACAGTGTCCAGCAACACGGAGCCATCACACCCCTGTCGTCCCCATTCGTATATATAGTTAGCATCTTATACATATATATATATATGTAATATATTGTGAATTCGAGCATGCATGCTATAACACAAATAATACGATGCATGTCTGTCACATGAGCAGATGTTCACGAAAGTATACAAAGATAGAAACCAACACGTACCCTGACAAAGCAATCATGGAAATGGATCCTGATAAGGCCGGCAGCCAAGCCAGGATTCATGGAGACGGCTTTGTCGACAGCTTTCCTGACGATAATCTCAGCATAGGGGCATGTCTTAGCATAATACCCCACTCTCAGTTTTCCAGATTTAGCCGCCGTAAAGCTCACCATCATCATCATCATCATCATCATCAAATAAACTACAAACATAAAGTTAATCTTGGAAGCCATATTGTGAAGAACCTAGCAAGCAGACAACTACATATCGAGAATTTGTCGAGTGTACATATATATAGCAGAAAATGTTTGAACCGGGACGGTGGTGGGATTAGTTAATTTAGTTATTATAACTTAGAACCGCGTAGTACTTATCTATGTAGCTACCACGTTAATTTGTTTAATATTAGTTTACAATTTCTTGAGCTTGAAGGTTTCTGCAGCTTATTCTGTCGTCTGACTTTTTTATCAATTAACCAATATTTTTTTCTTGCTACTTACTGACATGCTTCCCTCTCATTTTCATTCTGTGCTATATATTGTTTTCTCCATTTTTTCTTAAAATTATTTGCAAGCTGTGGATTTATCATTTATAATCTGTGTTGACTTGGTTTAACTGTCACATCTTGTTCAAAATTAAATATTTTTGAAAGTTAAACGAGAGGCTTAATTCTGTGATGCAGCAGGTGCAGACTCACTCCTCCAGTCTCTTTCTCGACAATTACGGGGAAACGTACAGCCGCAGGAGGAGGAGGAGGTTAAGGTTCGAGTTTTGTGGGTGTTTTTTTTACCAATTGGGGTTCGCCTTTCACCACCCCATGGAGATGGTCTACAGGGTTCATAACTACTCCTATTACCCAACCTTTTCTGGTTCGTCCTAACACTCCCCACTTGTCCGACTGTTGCTGAGCAGTTTTTGGATATAAGTTGAAGCCGAAGGTGATCCAGTTGCTGAGAGTGAGGAGGTTGATCCTGTTAGTTTTGAAGCTGATGATGATGCCGTATGTTGGCCGCGAGGCCAGGATAGCTGATGACGATGATGATGAGCAGCTTCTCGACTATGATGATTTCGTCCTTGTCGAACAGGAGGATGATGGATTTGAAAGTGGAAGTGGTGATGAAGAATGATGTCTATTATTGTTTTCATGCAGGGTTGAACATTTTTTTTTGTTTAGTATTTCTCATTTTCTTGTTTAGATTTATTTTTGGATATTTAGTTTGGATTTGCATCATCTTTTTTAGTTGATATATTTTTATGCCTATCTTGTTAATTTTCTCTATATATTTCGGTTTAGGGAGAGTTGTTTTACAAGTAATGGGAGTATACCAGAATTTTGGCCTATAACCATACGTATATTTGGCTACACGTGGTGTTTCGTGTAAAAAGGCAAAACGAGGGAGATTGTTGAGTTTGCAACAATCAAACTCCTAATAATATTTTCCTACAATAAATTTGTTATACGAAATTAGTTAGTTTCGATTTGAATGTATCTAAGTACAGGTAGACTGATGATTGATCGAGTCTTGGACGTGTGTCGTTTGCTTGTAATAACTCAGATTCCTCACAAATATGAGTCTTTCTTTGTTAAGGGATGGTATTAGGTTAGATTGGGTGTTTGTTTCATGATCTCATTTGTGTTTGTTAATCACACGTGACGTAAGATTTGTTGGCCAATTTTGGTTCACGCCTTGGATCTTTCGTAATTCACAGTATCCATAGTGAATTGTTTCACGTCTTGAGGCATCCGCAAGTGATTTAAGACTTGTCGGAAACATTATTCTGTTTTATTATACTTCTTCGTTGCTGTTATATTTTTCGTTGAGTCAACATTTCACACAACATTCGTTGTGTGCGTGCATTACATTCTTTCAGGATTTCTTTAAGCCGCATGAAATAGACTTGTTTTTATCCAAAGATGGATTGTCAAGAACACCGAGGAGTTTGGATGAACAGTTGATCAAATCTAGTATGGATTATACATGGAAGGTAGTTGGAGTCGGCGGCTCTTCTAAGGCCGCCATCTATAACTTATAGTTTTTTTCTCTTTTAACTCTAAATCGTTGTCTGTCACCGCAGTTTTGAGCTAAACTGACAACGATATTTTGTAAAACCGTTGTCTTTAAGTCGCTGTAACTGAGAAAGGGAAACTGTATTATAGTTTTGAAGATGCAGCAGTTCTCATTAACGAAGTTGTGCTTTCAAATCTGGAAAAAAAAATATAAAAAATAAAAAACATGACATGATTTCGGAGTAGTTATCACACAATGACATAATTCACATTTTGGAACCCAATTAGCAACAAAATGGAATTAAACCATAATCAATCTTGTTTAGTTGATGAAACGGCAGTTGTTTCTGATCTCTCCCTGTTTCCCTGTAAGCACTTCTATGCCTCCCATCCGAACCATTGCGGAACCATACTTTTTCGCCCAAACTGACCCGTATTTTGCGTTGCGCACCACCAGTTTCCTGGTCAGAGGGCTATCAAACAGCGTTTGGTCCGAGGTCAAGAGCCCCTTATGCTTGATCAAGTTAGCATAGTACTTGTTGTCAAGATGATTCGGTGTCTGAAAGTCGTTGACCACGACAGGGTTGTCGGTGCGAGAAGCCGGGCACCTCTGCTTCAAGAAGCCAGCAAACCCGGGGTCGAGAGAAGGGTCCGTATCTGACGTGGGGCTGAAACCGGAGAGTCTAGAGGAGAAGGAACCACAGCTGGAAACACCAATGGAGTGGGCCCCGGAGAGCGTGACCATGTCATCGAGAGACAGACCCTTCACCCTGAAGTTGTCGCGGAGTTGAGTCGCGTTGAAGAACGGAGGAGGGAGATTCAGTAGCACTTCTGAGCTGAGAGAAACACGGCCGTCCCTTCTGCCAGAGGGGAGGTCATACCATATGTAGCCGGTTTTCAAGGCACTGTCTCTGGCCGCAAAGGCCAGAATGTCCGCACAGGACACAGTTTTGGGACACACGGCCTCAATCATGGCTTTCGCCTCGTCTATTACCTCGAAGCCCCGGAGGCTAGGGAAGTTGGCAATGTTGTCTTTCTCTGCCGCAGGATTTCCCGGCACAGTGTCCAGCAACACGGAGCCATCACACCCCTGTCGTCCCCATCGTATATATAGTTAGCATCTTATACATATAAATATTATACGTTGTAAATTCGAGCATGCATACTACAACACAAACAATACGATGCACGCCTGTCACATGAGCAGGTGTTCACGAAAGTATACAAAAATAGAAACCAACACGTACCCTGACAAAGCAATCATGGAAATGGATCCTGATAAGGCCGGCAGCCAAGCCGGGATTCATCGAGACAGCTTTGTCGACAGCTTTCCTGACAATGATCTCAGCATGGGGGCATGTCTTAGCATAATACCCCACTCTCAGCTTTCCAGATTTAGCCGCCGTAAAGCTCACCATCATCATCATCATCAAACAAACTACAAATGTGAAGTTAAGCTTAGAAGCCATATTGTGAAGAACCTAGCAAGCAGACAACTACATATCGAGAATTTCTCGACTGTACATATATATAGCAGAAACTCTTTGAACCGGCACGGTGGTGGGATTAGTTAATCCAGTTACCATGACGTCGAACGCGTCGAACATGTCTATCGAGCTACCGTTGTTGTTTATTAGTTTACTATATCTTGAGCTTGAAGGTTTCTGCAGCTGAATATGTCTGTCTGACTTTCTGAGCAATTAAACAGTATTTTTTTCTTGTTCTTACTTACATGCTTCCCTTTCATTTTCATTCCTCTTGATATACTCCCTCCATTCCACCCTAATTTACACATTTTCCTTTTCCGTTTATCCCATATTAATTTGCACATCATTAAAAAGAAAATTTCTCTTACAATCTTCACCCTCAATCTACACCTTTGAAAAAGTCAATTAAAAAATAAAAAACAGTTTTTTCTTAATATACGCGTCGAAGTAGGTGTGCAAATTAGGTCGGGACGGAGGGAGTATATTGTTTTCTCACCTTTGGAAAATTCAACTGAAAAGCAAAAAAACTGTTTTTTTCTTAATATACGCGCCGGTACATGTGTGCAAATTAGGTCGGACGGAAAGAGTATATTGTTTTCTAACCTTTAAAAAAGTCAATTGAAAAGCAAAAAACCGTTTTTTCTTAATATAAGCGTCGGAGCAGGTACGCAAATTAGGTCGGGACGGAGGGAGTATATTGTTTTCTCACCTTTGAAAAGTCAACTGAAAAGCAAAAAAAATAGTTTTTTCTTAATATACTGCTGGAACAGATGTGCAAATTAGATCGGGATGGAGGGAGTATATTGTTTTCTCCATTTTTTTTCGTAAAAAATTTGCAAGCTGTGGATTTATAATCTGTGTTGACTTGGTATAACTGTCACATCTTGTGCAAAATTTAAATGTTTCTGAATTTTTCAAAACAAGAATGTTAAGTAAACGTCTTAATTGGCCAAATGGAGATGTTAAAGGATATAATATGTTAATGTAAAAAATACTAGGTTGTCTAGTTTTTGCAAGCATCCCCATGATTTTGTATACAATAACTAGCTCACTTTTCTTTTTCTTTTTTAAATAACTTATCGTTCAGGGAATTTTCGAATAGTCTATAGGTGTTCGGAGCATATTCAGCTAGATATATTCAGGATATGTACAACCATTTAAATAGTAAAAAGTAGTGTTAGTATTGGAAAGAGTGGTAAGCTTAGGGGTACCGTAGATATCAAATTAATAGATTAGTTGTAAGCATGTGACGATATGAGATGTGGTAGTTATTATTTCAATAAGTTAATTAGCACGAAAGTAATGATTAGTTGGATGGGGTGGATGACTGAGCTCTCGCCTACATCCCAAAGTTCAAATATGTTGTTGGCGTGATGGACTAAGCTCGATCGGATCGGACCGCTTGAATTGCTACCGGGAATCCCAATCTGGAGAAATAAATTATTTTTTAAAAGAAAAAGTCAAAAGGGAATTAGTGGGATACCACTACATAAGAGTAAAACTGTTGCCCAACTTGGTCAAACATTAAGTAGTACCAAAGAAGAAGATCAAAATGTGGAGAGACAAGAGTCCAGGCCTCAAGATTCTCTGGATATGGACCTTCGGAACTGCCGCAGGTACTCTCTCTCTCTCTCTCTCTCTCTCATCTGCTAATGCATTCATCTTAATCTGTTCTCGATCATCTTCCTTGATTTCTCAACACAGTTCTGGTGACAACTGTTATGAGGACAAGAATCAGAGATATGGAGCAGCTTACCAACGCGCAAAATCCACCCCTTGCCGACGACAATGGCGCCCCCGAATCTGTTCCAGTCGTCCATGAAGATAAACCTTAACTAATGGTGATGATTTGGTGTTAAATTGCGTGTCTGGTGCGAGTTGCACACCAGCTGTTTGATAAAAAGCCTCTGTGGCGAACTGTTTTATGTACTTGAGCTCTTTCCTAAGTCTCTTGTACTTTTATATGAGTTGAAATCGACGTCGGAAAGTTGGAATACACTTGGTATGTTATCTATCATACATTCGCGCGTAATTACATCCATATTCATATTTATATGCGTAAGAAGATACGCGGTAGTATCAGGTCGTTTAGCTATTGTTTTTGAGGAGTTACCAACTAACTATTATAAGCAATGTCGTAAAAAGCGTTGGGTTATAATAGGCTGGAATTCAGTGTCTAGACGGAGTTTAAGCAGAGCCTAGAGCTAGAGGTAATTAATTACACAGGATGGAGTAGCCTTGTACCAAGACGGGATATATGCACCGGTAATTGATCTTATTTCCATTATTCTAACTTTGGTAGAACTGACATTTTATCTCTATTGCGAAAATATCTGATTAGTCTCCGTTTAAGCACTATTATATTGACCACCTAATTTTTTTGCCGATACCTTCTGACCACATCAAGATTATGCATTGCTAAGCCTCAACTAGTCGTTAGACTCCAACTTTGCCGATTCCTCCCAATCTTACCACACGACTATGCACTGCTAAGTCTCAACTAGTCACTAGACCCCAATATACCGTAATACTACTTCCATCCCCGCTTAATTTGCCTACTCCGACCGGCACGAAGGTTAAGAAAAAACATATTTTGTGGAATTTTTGACCTTTTTAAAAGTGGAGATTGAAGGTAGAGATTGTGAGATAATTTTTTTTTTTTTTTGGCTAATAAAGTTATTTGGGACAAATAAAAAGACAAGTAGGCAAACTAAATCGAGATGGAAGGAGCATAACTTTGCTTTTTATCAATAAATTTTAAAGGCCACCATTCAATTCTCAAGATGGAAGTACTGGGCCAGCCCAACAGAATTGCTCATATAATTATGGGCTTTACACTAATGGGCCATAATTTGGCCCAATTCAATTTAATAATACTAAATGATAATAACATATAAAATATCTCCCATCTTATGGTAGGTTAACTTTTTTTCTTCTTTTGCAAATATTCTCAACTAAAAGGGTTCTTTTTCTTGTGGAGCCCACAATACCACCACTCAAATAAAAAAATAATCTGTACTCCCTTTCAAAAACTTGTACCTTGCGCTTCGATAATCGTACTTTCCTTTCTTTTATTGCCTCGAATCGAAAAATTAAATCAAACTACTCGATATTCGATTTTGAATCGTTTATTAAAGTTCGTTTGAACTATGTTTGATTAAACATTTCAAATAAGTTCGAACATACTTTTATGTTTGATAAAATCTAGAGCTCGAGCTCAATAAGTTAAAGATGTTAAAACAAGTGTAAAAATATCAAACTACTCGAGCTCGACTCGTTTTCGATTCGATTGACAATCAAACAAGCTCAAATATTATATTAAAAGTTCATAATATTTCAAACAAGTTTAAACAGTATGTTCGGCTTAACTCCGACTCGTTTTATTTAGAGCCCTAGCCATGAATTCATTTTCCCATTATTTTTAGCAAATTTCCTTCCTAGTATATATACACACATTTTCTCTCACTTTCTCCATTGAACACAATTTGCATCGCCCCCCTCTTTTTTCTCTGTTCCTATATATACCCTTCTCTGCGCTTCGCGAGAGTCTCAATAGACTCTGCCCCCTCTTCGATTCGCCTAAATTCGGTTTATGAGGTAATTACTTCCACTTCAGATCCAACTCTTTGTTTTCTGGTGATTTTGTTTTGATTTCTGCCGGTTTTCACGCTCAGATCTGCCTCCTTCTGTTTTAGATAGATGTGTAATGTGTAATATCATTAATTTGTAGTTTGGGTTGGATTTGGTTCGATTTGAATGATTGAAATAGTTTTGCATCTGTTTCCCCTTCTTTTCTGCTGGTTGATTTAGGTAATTTAGGTAAAGTGCGTTCCTTTTTGTTGTATTTTGTACTTTTTAGCTGGTTTAGTTGTTTATCGAGATCTGAAGGGAGAGATGTTCATATTTTTGTTTTGGCATCGTGCCTTGTTTGTGATGTGCTAGATATCTGATTTTCGTTCTTTTTTTGTTTCCATTGCAGCTCGAAGGAGAAACCCACTCTCGGGTGAGTCTCTTGACATCTTTCTTCTTAGCAATATTTTATGTGCAATTATTTGATAGATTATTATTTGGTACTTGCTAGTTATGCATGAAATGCGGTTCCTTTTTATTTTTCTTTTCAGCTTTCTTATATTCAGCCTATGTATGATTGGGCAAAAGTTTGGAACTTTTGAGTTTTGAAGCACCTCATGCTGTTTTATTTGTTTATGCCTTTCCTTTTTACTTCTCATAAATCTTCAACTAATGGTTCTTTCCAGAAACTCGTATATGTTCACTGTTGGATATCTTTAGTCATTAGCTTCTGTAATAATGTTTAATGTTTTCTCAATAATGTATCACAGTGGTACGCGGATTAAGACCCGCAAACGGAATATTGCTGCGCCTCTGGACCCTGCAGCATTTTCGGATGCAGTGGTCCAGATTTATTTGGATAATGCTGGTGATCTGGTACTTATATGCTTTTTTGACATGTTTCTACTTTAAAGATGAATTCTTAGTTGTGTTCTTCGTGATGCATCCATGACCAAGTGTCCTTACGCACCAGGTCTGGATGCAGGAGGTTTCATGTGTTAAGTTATGTAAATGTCTTGTTATGCAGGAACTTATTGCAAGGAGCATTGAATCTTCAGACCTTAACTTCTCAAGATACGGTGACACATTTTTTGAGGTAGTTCTCTGAGGATTGTCTGCTCTATTTGCTCTCTTGATAATTACAAAGCTAGACACTTAATACTGGATTGATGTGTGCATTAGTTCTTCCCCTACATGAAAGTTGAGTAACTCATGCAAATTATCTAATCATGCGTCTTGACATTGAAGTCAATGTCAGCAGACAAGGGTAGTTGCTGTTATTATCAATCAATAGAATATGTGCATTGTTTTTAAAATACTTCTAAAGCATTGGGACTGATACTTTTTTCCAAATTTATCTTGTTTCTGTAAGTGCCTTGGGACATATTGACCATTATTATCATTCTATGTATCACTTGTTTACCAATACATAACTCTGCAAAAAAAAGGGAAAATGTGACATGAACTTCTTCAGTCTCGGTAATTTACGTTTTCTTTTCTAACTGCATTACATGCTGTGTTAGAAAAGAAATTCTGTTTTAAGCTTTGTTGCCCGAATTGTTGCTTTTGTGGGTTGAATTTGTTGTTTGATCAATACAGGTGGTCTTCAGAGGGGTCCGTACACAACCTGGCACTATCAAACTTGATGAGGGGGAGCGTCACCCTTACGCTATAATTGAGTGTGAACCTAAACGTGAAGTCATCTTGCCATATGTGATATATATACAGAAAGTGTTGAGGAGAAGGCCTTTTCTCATAAAGAATCTTGAAAATGTTATGCAAAAATTCTTACAGTCTTTGGAACTTTTTGAGGAGGATGAAAGGAAGAAGCTTGCTATTTTCACCGCCCTTGCTTTTTCCCAGAAGTTGTCTGGTCTCCCACCCGAGAATGTTTTCCACCCACTGCTCAAAGATAACCTTGTTGCCAAAGGGCTAGTTCTTTCATTTATCACTGATTTCTTCAAGGAATATCTGGTTGATAATACCCTTGATGACCTCATTGCAATTCTGAAACGGGCTAAAATGGAGGACAATCTTCTGAACTTTTTCCCATCTTCAAGGAGATCACCTGAAGCATTGGCTGAACATTTTACGTAAGTCACCCCTGAACCCTTCCACCCCAACCCCAAAGATAAGAAAGAAATTGGGCAGGAGATGCAACTGAAGGAACAAACAATTTTTTTATTATAACCTGAATTATCTACTGTTTGATAGCTCTTTCAATATTTTGCCCCTTCTTTTACTTCTCTAATTATTGGATTTTGCTTAATAGGTTCCTTGTTCCTTTTTGTTCTATGTTTCTTGATTCGATATATAATTATATTGCATGGTGTCACACTGCTACTGAAGGAGAAAGTCCTGATTAGGAAATTGGTTTTAATAGGGTATTGGGGCTAGGCAGATATTGAAACGGTAAAGTTTCCTAGCTTTCCATGAAGTTATTGTTCAAGGGTTTCTTGGCTGTAGTAATATGTTATCTTAACTTGTCATGTTTGCGCTTTAGGATCAACTTGAATTGGTTATGTCTATATGACTGGGGAAATATGTATGTTGACATCATACAGTTATAGAACTTAGATAAGTCCCCATGATTTAACAGTCAGCGTTGTAAAATGTGTGGAGTTCTACTTTCTGTAAAGTGTTGCCCGTTTGTTTCCAGTATCTTGTGGACAGTGAAAACCTGTCAATTGCATCTTAGCATAGAATTCTTCCGGGTATCAAGGCACTATTATTGTCAAACAAAGTAGTCTTTGACTGAACTATCTTTTTTGATGTTACATTGGTCTGGGATTTATTTTGGATTCATATCTTTTGTCTCCAGTTGATTGCTGCAACAAGTTTTGGGTCAACATATTGTGATAATGAGAACATTGTACTTCATTATACCATTAAGCAGAAAATTCTTCGAATATTGGTGCATTTGACGCTTTCTTCAAGTTGATTATATTTATATTTGAATTATTTTACATTTCAGCAAGGAAGGGCTTCTACAGTTGGTTCAGTACAGTGAGAAGAAAATATTTGAGGTCAGGCTTAAGGAGATGAAAACTGCTCTGACAAGTCAGATAGCCGAAGAAGCTGATGTAGCTGAAGTGATTGAAACAGTCAAACAACATGTTAAAGATGCTAAATTTCCAGATATTGAGGTTGTGCGAATTCTTTGGGATGTGCTAATGGATGCAGTGCAATGGTCTGGGAAAAATCAGCAGCAAAATGCTAATTCTGCTCTGCGCCAGGTATTGTGTAACTGCACTGTGTAGATTTCTCTATGAACAGTACTATGTATGGTTTCGTTTACATTTTTATGCTACTCAATTATAGTTTGATTCACTGAATCATCATTTTGATACAACTTCAGCTGCTTAATATTTAAAATTATTGATTTCCAGATGCATCGGTAACCCGAAGCTTTAATTTCATGTTTATTAGTAATGTTAGTGTTGTGCTATATGATTTTCCAATGGCCAATATGACTCATATGACGTTCCTCAGAAACTGAGTGAATTTTTTGCATTGTTATTGATATAAAAGATAAAAGATTTTGTTTAACTAAAAATACATTCAACTGATCATCCGCCCAACACAATGACTGAGTAGGAAAGATTATGTTTTTATTTCCAGGTAAAGACGTGGGCAGAATTGCTGAACGCCTTCTGCACCACGGGGAAGCTGGAGCTTGAACTGATGTACAAAGTTCAGATCCAGTGCTATGAGGATGCTAAACTGATGAAGTTGTTTCCTGAAATAATAAGATCACTGTATGATCAGGATGTTCTGGCAGAAGACACCATTCTTCACTGGTTCCGTAAAGGAACAAACCCCAAGGGCAGGTAGGCAGTTCTATCTAGTCCGAGGTTGCACTAAACGTTGAACAGTTTCTCTTGTTAGTTGTACTAGTTGTTGTCCTTTGTTTTACACAGTAGGGGTTGTCTGATGTCTGTATGTTGTTGCAGGCAAACATTTGTGAAGTCGTTGGAACCATTTGTGAAGTGGCTGGAAGAGGCGGAAGAGGAAGAAGAATAAGTAATTTCGTTATACTTATATATCTATACCTGCCTTGCCTGGGTTGGTTGCATTTACCTTTAATGGATTTGGAACTGTTGTCTGAGTAGTGTTGCTGTCTTGGAGGAAGAAAGCTGTCTATGTTATGTTGGATGTTGTTTGTCATATTATTTACTTTGGACTTTGTCTTAAATTTTGTGTGCTGCCCGGAGTTGTTCTTTTTGTCGATCATTACTCACCTCGTCCCGACAGAGTGTCGTTTTAGGAATTTTAAACAGTACTCACAAATGAGTCTTAAAAATGGAAAATAGTTGTTAAGAAGATAGGGAAGACAGTAATGTGTTGATCATTACTCACCTGGGTTCTCTTTCACGGTTTTTTCTTTTCTTTTCAAAATTTAAACCGGATTTTAACCAGTGTTCTAGGGTTTGAAACTCTTGTTGAACGTGTTGTCGAGAACCCCTTCTACGACAACAGTTAGAACCAGAGTCTTAAAATGCTACGACAATGATTTTTAACTGAACCGTCGTCATATCTATCAGGATGACGGTAGTGAACAGTGGTTCCTCACTGGAAGTTACAGCGACGATTTATAAATGCATCAGGAACCGTTATATTTGTCCAAGACAATGATGTAAGAAAAAAGTTGATAATCGTCTATGTTGCAACAGTTGGAAATCGTTGTCGTACCTTCAAAGATAGAAACAGAAAACAACGGCTTGACAACAGTAGTTTTGTGAGTTACAGCAACGCTCTCTAACCAGTCGGAATCGTTGTCATATCCATCAAAGCTAACAGCAAAGACAAAGGGTCGTGAACCGTTGTATTATAATGTTACTACAACGTTAAGAACCGTTGTCCAGAACCATTATGATATCAATCAAAGACAAGAACGGGAAACAAAGGCTGGAAACCGTTGTCTTGCAGTGATGGCGACAGTGGTTAATTGTAGTCATAACATCAAATCATACAATTGTTAAGAACGTTGTCCTAAACAGGGAATGCATTAAACCCCAATATATATGAACCGTAGCTTGAAGATCGCTAATGGTGCGGAGCATCTCTCAAAAGCAGAGGGAGATTGCACAATTGCTCCATGCTTTGTTATTTCTTCTTTTATTCTCTTTTCCTCGGGAACACAGTTTACTATGGTCGGAAGAAGACAGGTGGGAGTGAGCGGAGCGAGAGCAAAGCAAGTTCCAGCAGTGGGCTGTTGATCCAGTGTATCAAGAGAGGAGCTTCTCTTTTTCTCTCTTACTTTCTCTCTCTTACTTTCTCTCATACACACAGAGTGTATTCTCTCTCCCACTCACACACATATACACTGTATATGGGCCAGATCAAAATCCCGTGCAATATATATGTCTAAGGAAGAGTCATGAACTATTCATTACTTATTTATGCATATTTACATACATGCATGCACCATCATCTGGAAACTGGGGCTAGCTTGAACAGACATTAATATTACTAATTAATTGTACTCTGAATGCATGCATCTCCTGATTAATCACCACCTGATTTTCCTATAAATATACATATATGCAACCAGTGACGGACCCAGAAATTCGGTCGAGGGGGGCCCATTTATAGACGGATCTAGGAGTTCATTTCACGGGGTGATTTTTTTTTTTTTTAATTTTTTTACTATGCTATAAGGTTATGTGCCAATATTTTACCAAATAGGAGACAAATTTTGCAGGCTAGAAATCAAATTAAAATTTGGCTCTAAACTTAAAATATTGGATAAATTACATTAAAAATTAATATTTTAAAAAATTTAAAAGGAGGACTACCCCTAAACATGTCCATGAGCCTCAACAATTGTCAACTTTATAAATAAAACTAGAAAATTACTACCAATTTAGATAAGATAAATAAATTATTTTAATTACGAAAAGAAGAAAAATTATATAATGTCTCTATATTCATTATATTTTTTAACATCTTTACCGTTGTTGCTTATAGAGAATAATACATTCATCTAATTTAAATTAAACTATATTATTATTTATTTTATTTAATTAAATTATATTAAAATTGAAAAAAATATATATATAATAGCACATTCTGATGGGACCAACATATATAATAGCACATTATAACGGGGTCAGGGGGGCCCAGTGCCCCCCTTGGCCCCTACGTGCGTCCGTCACTGTATGCAACACATCCATTAGTCACTAGATTAACAAAATTGACGAATATGGCGGGCGAGCAAGTGAAGGAAGAAACGGGCCTGATAACGGTTAAACTCCAGTACCACGATGCAAGCAGAGGTCTGATAACAGAGTGCCTCCAAACAGAAAGGACCCTTCCCCTACGCAGGATCTTGCTCGACTTCTGCGACCGCAACAACCTTGTTTATCACGCCATGGCGTTCATGTACGACGGTGTTTACATCAAGGAAACCCAAACCCCTAATGATTTGGAAATGGACGATGCTGACATTGTTGATGTTTTCAGTCATCAGATTGGTGCAGGCCAGTAACTGTTTTTTTAGTTTAGCTTATGCCCCTTGATTTTTTATTTGGTTACTTTATATTAATAGTTGTTATATGCATGTATTTTGTTATATAGTTTACAGATGAATTAATCTATCTCATGAGTTCATTTATAGTTATATATGTATATATATACTATAAAATATTTGCCAATAAAACAGGGGAAATGGAAAAAATAACTCCCGGTTTATCATGAATGCACACGTAGAAATGGATTGTTACTTTGTTCGAAAACACATTGAGACGAAAAAATCTTCAACCATGTCTTACTCCCACGTCAAAGCAAGTTGCCGACATTTTCCTAAAGCGTTAGCAACCGAGTCAATAGTAGTTGTGTCAAAGCATTAGGAACCACGTCTAGGGGCATTAGCGTCTTTTACAAAGAAACGCGATGACTAATAGAAGCGGGGTTGTTCTTTGTTATTACGTTTTTGTTAAAAAATCAGAGAGGGGGAAATGCTGTCGTTTAGGAGATGTTAGTTAAGGGAAATCCTTGTATAAAAACGGGAAGGTTTAGACGGTTAGAGGATTATCAAAGTTGTAACCAAATTCTGAATCAATAAACTTCCTATTCTCTCTCTATCTTTCTCAATTTCCTTCTGAATCATCTGGAACGGTTCGGTGCATAACTTCCTTCTCCCGAAGGTCCTTCGACACAACTACTATTGACACGACTGTCCACCAGCACGAATTGCTAAAACAACTATTAAATCCCAACTTAAACATATGAGTACTGCTATAAAGTTATGCTCATCAAGTTAAACATATAAAGAACTTGATCATGTGTTGTACTCCATAAAATCCTCAACCTGCCGCCAAGTATATGTGTATATATATATATATAATGATGATGTCAATTTATCTTCAATGATATTACGTGATTTATTTCTTCCATCCTTATCCACTGTAGATTCTTGATATCCAAGTAATACTTGACACTCAAGTATTATCTCTCCATATATTTTCCGATATATATCTTAAAAAGATACTCCATCAAATCTTATTCGTTTCTTATGATCCGTCTACAAAAACAGTGAAACATTAAAATAATAAATCTAGTAAGTTCAATAAATTATATAAACATAATATAAGAGATTTTGACAAAAAAATTGACAACATAAAATACTCTAACCGTTTGTAATCTTCACAGTCCAACTCGCGGGGGAGTGAAGAATATCAAGTTAATATCAAGGCTTATCACTCCCATTATGCTCGGGATTTGATTAGATCTTTTCCTTTTTACATCTTGTTACTAGGATATATTTCGGGAGATTCAGTCCCCTTCATTTTACAAAATCCACCATCAGATTTCGAAAAAGTCTTAATTCCTTATCAGAATTTGGTCACTAATTGCAATTAATTACCCTCATGCATCTCATGAGTCGCAAAATGGAAGAAGAAAAGACCACAATGCCTCATGAGTTTTCCTATATATATTGATTAGTAATTTAACTTCACATTGCATAAGCAGCCATTAAAATCAGGCTATGGCCGTGAAGGAAGAAATGCGTCTGATAACGGTTAAACTCCAGTTTGACGATGCAATTCGAGGACAGATAACAGAGAGGTTCCAGACAGAAAGGAAGCTCCCTCTGCGCAGGATCTTGCTCGACTTCTGCGACCGCCACGATCTTGTTTATCATGCCATGCGATTCACCTACGACGGATCCCGCATTAGAGAAACTCAAACTGCTGATGAATTGGGCTTGGACGACGACGACATTGTTGATGTTTTCTCTGAAGTGGATGGTGGCCATTAGTGATCTTGTTTATATGTTTTTTTGCTATCAAACTGGTTAGATTGTTTTCTGTTTTCTCTTCTTGTTTCAGAGAGCGGTTTTTTTATGAGATCGTCTGTTTCAAATGGTATTCAATCATATATCGAACTCCATCAGAACAGGGACACGTGTATAAGATGCTAACCGATATCAGAAACAATTACAGGATGGAGTTGAAATATAAGATGGAATATCGTTTGGAATAAGTGGTCTCGTTTGCTATCTATTGATCTAGTTTGTCTCCAAGCCTTCAAAAGGACGACTGCAATGCAGAGTATTTCTCTTGTAGGATCCATGTACCACATTACACTGGGTTGGGGTTGTGTGCAGTCGGATCGTGTGGAGTTTTATGAAAAATATGTTAGTATTTATGCAAAAAGATACTATCTCCGTTTCTAAGTGTCGCTTTAGACAAGATGAAAATTTTCAAAATATGCTTTAGCAAAAAAACACATTCTTTCAATCTTACCCTAAACAGTCTACTTAATTTAGTTGATTATTTTTTTATTTCATAAAATATATTCTAATTAAATAGATTATGTATGAACATATTTGTATTTATTATTCATCCTTAATTTTTCGAAAACAAGATAAATTGACACTTATTTTGAAGTGGATGAAGTATTACTTGTTCAACAAAGTTGTAATATTGTTTATGCAAATGAATTACGTGTACTGAAAAAATGTGTTATGCTGAAAGGTCTTATTTTTCGTTATAAATAGTGATATTCTTTTATGAAAAATTCCGCACCCTACGAATCAGTCCACAACTTGAATTGTACGGATCTGCTGTGCATGAAGAATGAATTGACCACCGTAGATTGCAAACCAGTAAATAAACCATAAACAGATAATTAAGGCTAAATTATCATAAAATTCCACACCCAACGAATCAGTCACGACTCGAATTGCACGGATCTAGTGTGCATGAAGAATGAATTGACCACCATAGATTGCAAACCAGTAAATAAACCATAAACAGATAATTAAGGCTAAATTATCCCACAGAAAATAGGCTGCTTCATTGCCACTGACTAATACCAACATTGTATAATAATGTGATACAGACCAAATAAAATTTCAAGAGCCAAAAAAAAAAAAAAAAAAAGATGGAGAGCTAGATGCTCCAAAAACTCCATTCGTCCACGACGAAGACAGACGAAGGCTAGAGCCTTCGTCGTGGATGACTACTCCCAGACCGCTCTAATATTAGCTGGGCCCACCTCTCACATCGACAAATAACAAACATATACGACACTATTCATTTTTTTTCTTGAAAAGAATGCAAAAAATTGAAATGCAAAGCATATATTATCGATTTTATTTTCTAGCCTTTTTCTCCGTCCTCTTTCCCAGGTACGAACCTGGGCAACGTCACGAGAGTGTTGACACGCGAGACGCCTTGGAGTGCAGACCACTCTGGCCCCATTTCCATATTTGTCTGCTCGTAGTCCGACCCGTCCTCATTAGCTGCTTCAGAGACTTCTCCGTCTTCCTCTTCTCCGTTTCCTTCGTCAGTAGCCTCTGTAACAGTGCCATAACGGTTCAATCCGGTAGCAGTAACAACAGCTTCCTCCTCAGGTGACGGAATGTTCTCCTTGGATTTGGAGCTTGAAAAAGTGGACTCGTTTGTGTCGAGGAAAAGGCATACGACAGCACAGTCGTCGACTTTAGAAGTTGGGTACTTGGTCCTCCAGGCCCGCACTGCTGTCTCCACTAGGGCCCGTGCTGCGTATGAGCGTAACGCGCAAGAGCCCACGATATCAACCACTTCTTTGTTCGAGAGGACGTCCCATATCTGCATCAGAGACGGCATTGGATCAAGCAACGAAATATATGAAGCAAAATAAATACTACCGCCGGTTTTTTTAGCTGTATTTTCAGCTATTGTGAATTATTTATCAATATTCGTCTTTTTAGCTTTTTCTCCACGTTTCTTCTAATACCACGGGAAGAAAGAGAAAATAGATGAGCGACTTATTCGTCCATTTCACCTACGCTTAATTTTTCTTATCCTTATATAAAACTGCAACTGAAAAAAACTGAGGTAGTGAAAAAGTTATAGCAGTTTGATGATAGATACCCCGTCTGTGGCTAAAACAATGAACTCATCCTTATCAGTAATACGTCTGTAGGAGACTTCAGGAACGGAGATGAGACCATAGTCCTTGAGACAGAAATCACCAAATGCACGGGCCATAGCAAGGCCCGGAGAGTCATTATTCGGTAGCCACACTCTTGCAACCTCCGGTTCATCGTGAAGAGAAAACACACGTCCTTTACATTTGCGAATTCTCTCTGCTTCAGCTGCAGGATTGTGAATATATCTAGTCATGAGTGATTCTTGTCATAAAAAATATTAGTTTTGATGTAAAAAGAGTGTTAACCTTTATATAAAAGCATCAACTTTCAATCTTTTATGATAAAAGTAACGTTTTTTTGATAAAAGTGACTCTCATCTGACAGAAAACGGTCTTCCGTAAGTGTTACTCTACTTACATGCTGCAAACAACCTTTTTTTTGCCTGAAAACAACTATTTTTTAGCAAAAGTGATTTTGGAGCGTTTGCAAGCACTTAAAAGTGATTGGTGAATCACTTGCAAGTTGATTTTCAGAAGCAAATACCTACTTCAAACTTATCAAAAGTGATTCTTGGGCCTTTTATTAATAAAAAGTTTAGAAAGTAATTATTTTGCAAACGCTAGTCGTTGAAATTCTGATCAAAATCAATTTTATTCCAAACTACTTAAAAAACCAATTCAAATCACTTATTCAAAAGCACAATCATTTGCAGACACCTCCAAAGACTACTTTGAGGTTTTCTATTGCAACTCATCCGAGACGAGAGCTGTACCTGGAAGGTTTGGTTTGAGATCAACAGTCAACTGGACAGCAGTAAGTGAATCTTTCTCATCTCTGGTCGCCAAAATAGCTCTCGAGTCACCAACATTTCCAATTACAAGATCTAGACCCTGCAAAAGATTATCGACGAAACACTGAGTACAGCAAGTTTAAGCAAAACTTTCTCAAAAATCACCGTCACATGCACTTCACCTGTTTCACCAGAGTCACGGCAGTCGTTCCACTGCAGAAGCAATCTATATTTGTGTACATTCTCAACTCCCTATCCATGACCTTAAAAGCCTTGAGAAAAGACTCCTTCAACGTCTGGAAAATCTCTGGCTGCTGCTTTCCGGGTTCTTCAGCATCAACGGAAACTCTAGCTTCCTCATCAGCCAACAAAGAGGTAGTAGCTGTAGCGTTTAAACTGACCTCCCGAAGAACCTCATCACTCTTTATATTGACTTCCCAGTGTGCACTCAGTTTCAAAGGAAGAGAATCCCGAACTCGCTTTGCGACCAGATGACCGTAAGGGCCATGCCCGTCGAACACCCCACAAAAGACTGTGTCTGTTCTCGAACCAAAGTTCTGGATATTTAAATGCAACAATCATCAGTTATGTATGTCTCTACAAAAAGTAACATGGACTCTACCAAGGTTAAACGAGGTTTAGGGGGTGTTTGCGATTAATTCTATTGAAAAAAGTAACAATGCATAGCTTAACGTTTTGGGCCTCAATCAGCTAAGTTTAAGCAAAAGTTGTTAATTGCATACACCAATTTTTAACTTATTTGAAACCAAAAGCTCAAAATCACTTACTTAAGCATTTGCACACACTTAGGGGGTGTTTGCAATTGCTTTACTTTTAGAAAACTGATTAAAATATGTGATTGTAAAAGCAACAATTTATAACTTTCAGCTTTTAGCCCAAATCAACTTAAATTTAAGCAGAACCTGTCATGCAAACACTTTTTTCAGCTTATTTGATGCTAAAAGCTCAAAATCACTTATTTAAGATTTGCAAACACCCTCTAACGTAGAGAAAGATCACCCCTGTTAGCTGGATTCAACGTAAAGCTTTATGCCGTACATATTTTACCATGAAAAACAACGAACAAATCATAAGTTTCAAGATCATAATAGGTTCCATCAAGTCAAATGATTAACCTCAGCTTTCTAGCAAATACATCTCCATACGGTACGCAAATGCTACGATGCATAAAAAAACGACCACTCAACAGATAAACAATGGAAAGTGTGGCGTCTACTATGTAAAATAAGCTGCTTACCAATCATCAAGTAAGTAAACACATCAAGAACACGAGAGAAGGAACTGACCTCCCAAACAATCATGGCATCTTGATTGGTCCCTTTCTTGCCCTGCTGGGTAAAAATTGAAGCAATATCAGTCGAACCATTCAAGAACATACGACCGGGAGTCCTATGCAGTTGATCCTCCCTCCTATAATCAAAAGAGGAATTCCGGGACCCAAGCCTCCTTCTTGGCCCCTTCTTCTTCCTAATTCCCAATGGAGAACCGGGCCTCGGGCTCCTGCTTTCATTGGACAAGCAGGAACCCATTCTCAGGGCCCGGATTATATTCAATATGCACTCCAGACCAGCCAGGCAGTATGTCCCCCTATTCTCCGTATTTGGATCCGTCGTGAAATCGGATCAAAGATCCCTCTCAAAGCCTTCCCAACCCTCAGATTTTCACTATTTCACCAAGAAATCAACTACTCCATCATTGCAACAAAATCACTTCAGAAATATCTACCAACACCCCTTTCCAATCAAACAATAACACACTCTTGCAATTGCAAATTATATCCTCTCTGCACAACAATAATTCACCAATCTATAAAAGAAATGAACTCTCAGCCACCCTTATCCTAAACCGGGCCCAATTAATAACTACGTATGCCAAATACACACGATATTTGCCCTTATCCTAAACAGGGCCCTAATAAAAGTACAGATGCAAAATACACACACAAACACACACTATATACGCCCTAATCCTTCTCTTTCCAATATTAAAAACAATGATGTGCAAAAGCTAAAAAGGGTACACACCAGGGCCAAAAAGCGCAGATCTATAAGAAAAAACCACACCTTTTTGCCAAAAGAAATTCCTAAACACAATCATAACTGAGAATCAAAATTCAAACCCAGTTTGCACAAGCCTCAAATGCCCCCAATCTCCACCAATTCAAAGCCATATAAACCAATTTCTCACTCCAGAATCAGCAATACAGACCCACCCCAGCTCTGCTTCTTAATCCAAATTAATTGATCAAGAAAAACACAAGGCCATGCTTTTGACACGGAAAATGAATGAGAGAGATTAGTGGTGTGTAAGAGAGAGAAAGATGGAAACGACCGGGATCGCAGAAAAGCCGCCGCTACGACTTTTACTACAGAAATGAAATGATATTTCGGTCAGAGAGAGAAAAGAGAGGAGAGAGAAAGAGTGTGCGTGAAAATTGTACCGTCTCCGTCGTTTTCAACAGCTTGAGACATATATATATATGTATGTGCGTGTATAATGTGTGTGTATGTGTGTGTGTATATATACAGTGGAGTGGGCTATAATCTGCAATGACAATATGATAAGGTAGTGTATTATCCATTATCCTAAATGTTTATTTTATTTTATTTTTGGATAATTGCCTGTGTAAAATGGATACGCAACATAATCGCTACAAACAGATAATTATATTTATTGGTTTAAGTAGGTTGTAATGTACTCCTTCCGTCGTGAATGAACTTGCACAAAATATCGACACACATATTAAAAAAGAAAATTGTTTTTGGGATTTTGTTGATCTTTCAAAGGTTGATTGTAGGTGGGATTATTTTATAACTTTCCTTTTTAAGGGTGTGCAAGTTTACTTTGGACGGATGAAAACGAAAAGTGTGCAAGTTCATTCGGAACGGATGAGTATTTTCTTTTTTTTTTTCAAGATAAGAATAATATTATTTAAACAATGTTCATAATTACAAGACTTTCATTCAATTATTACAATCATGCTTCATTCAAATAAGTGGATAGACGAAAAAAAAAAAAAAAACAGGTCAAGTGGCAAGCAACCGAAGAAAGCTTTGATCCGTGACTATAACAAGCAAAAAATAGGAAAACCACAACCGAAGAAAGCCTTGATCATGACTATAACAAGCAAAGAATAGGAAAACCACAACCATGGAACAATTAAACAACGCCATTTATAACAAAATACAAAATAGAAACTAAAGGCGTGGCCACGAAGGCCAGCGAAAAGACCAAAAGGTCAGCAAAAGTCACGTTGGCGGGAAAAAATCTCTCAGGAGGAAAAGTTATAACACAGGGGAGAAACTTAGATAAAACAACAATCGAATGTGATTGTGGTATTAAAAAACTAAAAAATGATGAAAAATGGCCGACGGCAAACAGCTGCCGATCATTGAAGATTATAGAGAGAGCGGTTTTTTTTTCTTATCGAAGTGTAATCGCTATGAAGGGGGCATATGTGGAAAGGTGTGTCTTTCCTTCGGAAAAAATTACTTTTACAGTTTCACGGATTAGTTGTAATGGATTTCTTAATTATTATTATTAATTAAAAAATTCAGGAATATATGGATTTTCAGCTAAGGAAAAAAGTTATTAATTTTTTATTCTCAATTATAGATCTTTTTCTTATAAATTATTTTAATTTATATGAATAAAGTTTGGGCAAGTAAGGAATGATTAGTGTGAAAGGTTCCATAGGATCACTTTTATGTTCTTCATTCTTTTCTTTTTCTCATTGCTTCTCAATTTTCATTCTATTGATTAAATAAAAGTAATCCCTCCGTCCCGGCCTAACTTACCTACTTTGATCGGGTACGAAGATTAAGAAAAAAAAAATTGTGAAATTTTTTACTTTTTTAAATGTGGAGATTGAGGGTGAAGTGAGAGAAGTTTGTCATTTATAGCGTGACAAGTTAATTGGAACAACCCAAAAATGAAAGTAGTCAAGTTAGAACGAGACAGAGGTAGTACTACTTTTTTTAAGTTCTTTTAATTTGGGCCTGAATTTTGAAATTCTTAATATGTCGTCGTACTGAATTTTTCATATTTGGATAATGTTTATTTCTCTAAAAATAAGTTTTGAATTGAGAATAAAATCCAATATCTATTATTCCACGTTTTCTAATTGAGAAAAACTTAAAATGCAGGCCCAATTAAGACATTTTAAACAAATTCATGCCTTCTACTAAATACTTCCTTCATTTTATATTAATTGACGTTTTACATATTTTTCACCAATTCTGTCAATTTTCTCATTGGGTTAATCCTTAAATATCTCTACTTTTCGATCTATCAAAGATATTTTGATTTGGTCAAATCTTTAATTGGGGGTATATCTCTCAAAATATTTCATCTTTAATTCTTCTCTTTCATCCTAAAACGTCAATTAATATGAAACGAAAAGATTATTTTCCATAGGTTTTTGTTTTTTTTCTCTTTTTTTTTTTCTTTAAACTTTTCTTGACCCATGGTTCCATTGGGACTGTTGAGATTGTGACAATAAATTTGGCTTCACCTAACTAATTGTAGGTAGCTAGCTAAGCATTATCTGTCATATTCATAATATTAATAATATAATACAAGTGAAATTTTATTTTTATTTTCTTGAAGTGAAATTCACTCATTTATTAAAATAAGTCTAATACATTCAACGCTACTTTAAGGGAATACTTATATCGGGATATAGTGTCATGTGTCATGTTTGGACTTATGGTATATTTTCGAATGGTACATCCACTTAAATAATGAAAATGTATATTGGTTTAAGGAATTTGTAGGGTAGGATATGTATAAGAATTGTAAATGTA
Source organism: Ajuga chamaepitys (assembly GCA_958295605.1). Classification (NCBI taxonomy): domain Eukaryota; kingdom Viridiplantae; phylum Streptophyta; class Magnoliopsida; order Lamiales; family Lamiaceae; genus Ajuga; species Ajuga chamaepitys. Next base: position 87,002,334 of record OY282495.1, read on the forward strand.
CGCTCGGGACCGACGAGGCGGGGAGTGAACGGACAATGAACGGCTCCTGACAGGCTTCTAGGTGAAGGGAGACATTAACTAATCGATCCCGCATCTGGAAAAGAGGGTATCCTGAGATTGTGTGGGTATGAGACCGTATAGTCGACTTTGAGGGGCATTCCGAGACTATGTAGGTATGAGACTGTATAAGTTGAAAAGAGCTTAAAGAATTGATTAGTGATACTCATGCCAACAGGGTGCATCTTCTTTTTTTGTGCCCATTCTGTGAAAAACTCTGAGGTTAAGCGTGTTTGGCCTGGAGTAATTTTAGGATGGGTGAACCCCCTAGAAGTTTCTCAGGGTGCGCATGAGTGAGGACAAAGCGCGCTGGTAAACACTTGTGTTAGTTTGTGGGGACAGTCCGTCGAATCTAGAAGCGGGTCGTTACTGGAAAATACTTGTGTTGGTTTGTGGGGACAATCCGTTGAATCTAGAAGTAGGTCGTTACTGTAAAAGATAACGTAAGTAATAGGGAGTGGATGTGAATGGATGAATCTAGGGGTGTTCACTATTTGGTTGAAACCGAAAAAATCGCCCGAACCGAACCGAAATGTAAAATTCGGTTCGGTTTTTCATTTGATCAGTTCGGTTTCGGTTTTATATATAACAGTATTTCCGTTTTCGGTTCGGTTCGGTTTTTTTCAATAAAAATCGCATTAGAAACCGAAAAACCGAATTAAGTACCCCTTAAATTAAAACCCCCTCCTCACTTGTCTTTCATTTGCATTTTAATTTTATTTCATTTAAATTTCATTTTCTATCTACCAAGTAATAACTAAGTGGCAAATAAAACCTAATCTGTAGCACCGTAGTTTGTTGTTTTCTCATGTTTATTCTGATTAGCCTCCTGTACTCTTTTGGATAACAAGAAAAGTTGACTCTTCGACCAACTCATTTTTATATCAAGAATTTTTATTTAAATGCAGTTAATATTCAAAGTTTTATTTTAGTAAAAAACTTAAAAATTAGTGTAAAAATTCGGTTTTCGGTTTTGACCGCAACCGAACCGAAATATTTCGGTTCGGTTGATTTCGGTTTTTTATAATTTTCGGTTCGGTTTCGGTTATCAATTTTTAAGAATTTCAGTTTTCGGTTTTGTTAATTCGGTTCGGTTCGGTTCGGTTCGGTTTCAGACCGATGAACACCCCTAGATGAATCATCCGAGGTCCAATTGGCAGACGGAATCTCAGTAAGAGTGGAAGCGTCAACGTCGTCAGCCTCCTATGGAGCCCCATTGCTGGAAAGGCTCGGCTTCAAAACGATGCGACTCTCTTGCGCGGGTCGACTCAAAGGGGGGGAGCTTGAAGAGCGAAACGAGCCGCGCAATTAGCTCTTTCTCAGGCTGACTTACGGAGATTGGTACTACCGCCAACGGCCCAGAAAAAACCTTCATCTGCTCTTGAATGCGCCACCAGAAATCGGGCTTGCCGCGTAAAAGCACCTCTCCTGGAACTCCTTCGATTGATTACCCGTTGAAGGTCTAATCCATCTATTAGAGCGCTTGACTAATAAGAAAAATGGCCAAAGTTTCCGGGTCAGCCATGAGCGCAGTGTTGATCGTGAACCCATTTTTCTTGATTATTTGAGTGTTAAATGAAATACGTGCGTATTTTTCTACGTAACTATTTTTCTGCATGCCAACCCAAATGTCCCCTAAGAGTCTGCGTGCTATCTACCTAAAATATGATAAATTTACTTAAAAAAAATTGTGGGTTATTAACTGTTGTTGAATCCACTAATTGCACTTATAAATACTCATATCTAATTCATAATTCCTACGCAAAATAATAACAACTTGTCTCTAGAAACATTGCAATTATTGTCTTGCTTTCAGTGATACAACATTACACTAACAAGTGCAAAAGAGTTTATCGTGCTAATAGAACTTAAAGTGTATATATACAATATATTAAAATTGATATGTTGTACACTTATAATGAATATCTGTATATATGACAATTTTCTACATATATGGTACTCCTTTTGGTATATAAAATTTGTCGATTTAGACTTTTTTAGAAAAATTAAGGGCGAGTAAAAATGACAAATATAATTTAAACAACTCATTTATTTCGGATACATTTTGTGAAATAAGAAAATAGTTAACTAAATTAATTAGGTTGTTTATGATAAGATTGGAAGAATTATGATTTTTCTCTACTAAAAATGATATCTTTTTAACTTTTTATTTTATCTAAAGCGATATTTTTTCAATCGAAAAAAGTGCTAATATTATATGAGCATGTAGGTGTGAAATACTCCCTCCATTCCATATTAATCGACGTTTTAGGATGTTATTTCCTTTCCCAATTAATTGACGTTTTACATATTTTTCACCAATTCTACCAATTTTTTCACTGAATTCTATCCTAAAATATCTCTACTTTTCAATCCATCAGAGATATTTTGATATGGTCAAATTTTTAGTCGAAGTTATATCTGTCAAAATATTCAATCATCCTAAAACGTCAATTAATATGGAACGGAGGGAGTAGTTACCATAGGTGTGCAGTATATTATGAGTAAGCCTTGTGCGTGTGACGAAATACACTTTTACATTAAAAAAAATGATATTTTTACAGAGAAAAATGATATTTTCGCTACAATAATACTTTTACACATAAAATTGATACTTTTATTATAAAAAGTGATACTTTTACATATAAAAGTAATATTTTTACTAAAAAAATGATATTATTTTCTCATCATACGACCGTCAAACGATATAACGATCTCATACAAGTTTATTTCTCAATAATATATACTCGTCGAGTTCCATGAGGTATGAATTTTTCTTCTTTATATATTTATATATAATTAATTGGTTGAAACTTTGCCCAATGATGTAACCAAATTATGACTTTTTTTCTTATTTTCCTAATTTATTTTAATAAATATTGAAATAGTCAATATCAATTACCACCATCGTGATTCTCGTGTGGTCGGTATCTTTTGAAATTTTCACGATACAAATAAAATAAAAATGAAAAATATCTTGATATAAATATAAAAAGCAAGTTCGAGAATATTCGAAAACAAGGGGTAAAATGGTAATTTCAGTGATTTCACAATACTACAGTACATAGATTCTTCCATGTGATGACAGGCTATGGCCATAAGGGGCCATATCATTCCTACGTGTCACATCTACTTTTTAGCATTATTCTCATCCACATTTAATATTACCACAACCCTCCATTTTTAGTACCAAAGACATGGTCATCATCAAAAGCAAAAATAGTTGTCCGTATTTGCAAAAACTTCCGACTAACTCGATTAGATGTTTTTTAAGCGTAAGATTTCATTATTTGCTTATAGTTTTGTTCAAATTTTCCTCCATATAACTAGAGCTAGTAAAACAGTTATGTCCGTTATTTTAGATGGGTTAGACCACCATATTGAGTTTTAACTGGATTTACATTTTCAAATTGGTATGATATTTTTCGTTTTGGAACAAGTCGCACGATTTTGTTCTTGGACTAACTCCCAAAAGACTTCATACCAATTGGAGATATTTTAATCATTATGAACCTCATGATCATGTATATCCGAATATTTTAATCCTTATGATTATGAACCTCATGATCTCATCCTGTATATTCGAATATTTTAATCTTTATGAACCACATGATCTTCTCATGTATATCTCAATGTATATCCGAATACTTTAATCCTTAGGATTGTGAGGTCTCCTTATGATTATGAACCTCACGATCTCTCTATGTATATCCGAATATTTTAATCCTTATGAACCACATGATCTTCTCATGTATATATGAACCTCGTGATCTCCCTATGTATATTCGCTTTAATCCTTATGAACTCCATGAGCTCCCCATGTATATCCACTTTAATTCTTATGAACCCCATGATCTTTTCATGATATCCGATGTTAGACATTGTTGATTATCTCAACAAGCTTCCCCTTTAAATAAAGGACTGCCGAATCTTTCCTTAAACGACTTATTCCCCTTCAAATAAAGGACCACATAACCTCCCCATAAACGATTTTGCTTGGGACTATGACTCTAATACCACTTGTTAGATCTTGTGCTTAACAAATAAAAATGTTAAAACAAGTGTAAAAATGTACAACTACCTAAACCCGATTCGAGTTCGGTGATCAAAGTTGTTCAAGCTCAACTATATTAGCACTCAAACAAACATAATATTAAAAATTCAATAACATTTTAAGTAATATAAACAACAATACGTTTAGCTCGATTCGTCTCGTAGGAACGAGTGGGGATTCTGCTCAAATTTCAAGAGGTGACCACTGAAAAATAATACTCCAATTCGGCAAGTGGACCTTGAAAATGAAATGAATTTGCTAATTATTAACCTTGATTAAAATATTAAATTATTGAGATATGGTCCATCACTCTACACGTTTTCCATGCCATAACCAAAAGTCCAATCCGAGTTGATAACACATCGTATCAATTAAATTATTAAATAATAATAACACGCGTATTTAAGTTCGTTGATTCTAAAAATATTTGAAAAGAGATAAAAATTTGAGAATAAACTCGTTTTCAGTTACAATATATCAAATCACCAGTTTAATACAATACGGAAGACTCCTTTTTCTTTCAAGAATCTGATGTCTTAAATAAGGATCTTACAACTCTCCATCTAGACACTAATATCATGCTCCATCCAAACAGACGGATAGACAGAAGAGAAAGAAAAATTAACAAATGCTGCGTCAAGTAATATGTGCCCAAAGGACACCCCACTCTGTGACTACATGCACGCAAGCAAGGAAAGGAAAAATCGGGTTGAACATGTCCAACGGTAAAAATCATCGGCTATGAAAATTGCAAGAGCGAGAAAGTGGTTTCTAATTTTTTCTTTGGTAACCGCCGGAAAGAGAGAAGAGGAGAGAGTACCACTAAATACACAATGCTCGAGACTCCTATTTGTACTAATTATTGAACCGATAACCCTAATAATGATAAAACACTACTATGATAATTATAAGGAAACAAATCAAAACAAATATTCGTAAACATATATTATATCAAATATAATATTACTAATACATAACATACCTAATCAAATATTCTAATCTTTATCTTCATTATTATGTTTGATTAGAAAAAAAAAAAAAATCATTGATTTGGTCATGTCATAAGTAGGGTTATAAATTAACAAAAAATTAATTGAACAACTCGTGAACAAGTTCAGTTATTTAAATAAATGGACAGATTTTTGAGTTCATTTTGTAAATGAATAGAACTAGAATATTGATTGACTAATTTATTAATAGTTCGAGAACAAGCTCTTTTGTGACCCAGTTAATAATAATAGTAGTAATAATAATAAAACAACAACAAATATGCATACTACATATAATAAATGTTATATTTGTTTAGGAAATTTAGTTAAATTGGTTTATTTGTATGGTAATTTAGAAAAATATGTCTATTGATATACCTGAGCTGAGTAGTTAGTCGTTCACAAACACAAATGGTCACAAACATGATCAAATACGTTCATGAACAAAATCAAATCCTTACATATATTGCTCGACTCGAGTTCATTTAAAAAAAATAAGCTAAACATAAACACCTACGAACTCGACTCGGCTCGGGCCAATCATAAGTGGTGCTGTGAGACTGAACTATTGGCATGTTTGCTATCATAAAAGTTCAAGAAAGTGATAAGGCCCAAAAGAATACTGGGTAGGATCTAAGGCAATGTTCAATTGTTGGCCCAGGCCCAGGTCCAGGCCCAGAGCTTGCACCCAAGAATATTGAATGTTTCTCCTTCTTTTGTTCTTTTTAGGAGTGACATGTAGAGCCGGCAAAATCGACCCGGGTTCGATAGGTTGGGCCATTAAAATATAGGTCCACATGATAATCGGGTCCAATAAGTTCGATCCGGTGGGTCACGAGCCTACTCGACGGGTACCCGTCAAGGTCGGATACCTGTAAGATCTGATGCAAGATTGTATTTTTATCGGATACCCGACACGAAAACCCGAAACTTGAAAAAAAACTCGACCCGAGCATGCCCCTACCTATAACTGGACTAACGTGGTCACAAATAGCAGCATATAAATATTGCAATAGTACATACTCATGAGCTGATTTAGACCACATAGCAAATCACACACCTTATCCATTACAAAATTTGTTTGTGGGGGAGAAGTTGAGCTGCAAATAAAACATCTTCCACCACGACCACAACCCAGACTGAATGGAAAGACGAAGACGAAGACGAAGAAGAAGAAGATTCATCGTCCGTAAAAACACGTAACAAGACATGAGCCCTCCTCCTCCGACACCTTCCAATTCGTCGTCTCTCAACTTAAACGGTCTCTCGTTTCTCTCCCCTCCGTTAAACTCACCGAAGTATTATACCACGGGTGGTACTGTCTTTAAGTCGGTTCATACAGCTCTGTCGTCTCGCCGTCTCAATAACATTGCATCTCTCCGAGGTAGTAGCATCCTCCTCACTATGAGTCTTGATTAGTACAATGAAAATAATCAAATTAAAGTGCATTGTATTGCAGTTTCGTCCGATGATGCAACCTCGGAGGCAGACAAGATTGTTGACGGCATGGATTTTGGCGAGCTATGCAACGAGTTTGAGTGCAAAAGCAGCCCTTTAGTCGAGTCCACTGCTAGGCAACTTGTCCGCGACATTCTTCAACTGCGAGAGGGCAATCGTGCACTTGGCACCTTCGCCGTTTCTGTCAAGTATAAGGTATCCATACATATCATCTTCACAAGGTTAAATCGATTGGTTGAAAGGCCTGAAAGAGAACGTTGTTTTGAAATGACCAATTGCAGGATCCGGTTAGAAGTTTTACCGGTAGAGACAAGTACAAAAGACAACTATGGGCAACCGATGCACTCGACAATCCCACTGTGGTGAGCTTCTGCACGACCCGCTTTTTTCTTATTCTTCGATTAGTTGGATTGTTTTAACGTCTGTTAACGCGCGCAGAGCGTGCAGCAAATGGTGATGCTGTCGACGAGTGTGCTGAACATCAAATGGACTCTAAGAGGGAAACCCAAGTCTCCAATTTTCAGCATTGGAGGAGATTTGATTCTCAAAGTCGACTCCAAATTCACCTTGAATCAGATCAGCGGGCAAGTAATCGAGCACACCGAGTCGTGGGATTTATCAGCATCGTCGTCCATCGCTCAAGCGTATTTCTGGTCTTCAAGGTGGCTTTTCGCCACACTCGAAGCTGGACGAGACGCGTCTGATTCGTTTAAAGACTTGACGAAACGAATGACACCGGAGAATAAGAATAACGTCGAAATGTATCCAGACCCAACTGGTGATCCAACTAAGGTAAACAAACATACTCATCAACTTTGGGTCCGTTTGCTTAAGATTGAAGAGTGCTGGGCCAAATCTGACTGATGGAATTAATGAGTGTGCTTTATTGAAATTCAGTTCTTTAAATCTACTGAGCCAAATCTTAAGCAAACGGACCCATATATTTATACTGTTGAGTTTAAATTTATTCATAATAATTGAATTGATTGTTTGCAGTTCTTCCAGAGGGATGACAGTTTTCAGAGAGATTTTTACCAGATTGCCCTGTTTCTTGCTGTTGTCTATTTTGTTGTACAGTTTTTGAGGACAACATTGTAACTATCCATATATATATGACTCAACAATTAATTTAATAAATGAAGTTTGGTTGTGTACATATGATGAAGCAAGTTCACTCCGATGTGGCAATTCGAGCTGCCTGACCGAGCCCACCGGGCCAATGCCATGTCACCCAAAGTATCGTCGGGCAAAAAATGGTGAGTTAAGTCCATCCATCCTCTAAAATATACTGAGCTTTTCCGGGTCAGGCTTTGAGGGTCCAACGATACTTCAGGCTAGGCTACGATTCCTATGATCTAGCCCGCCTAAAATGACGGGCGGGCTGGGTCGATTTTGCTGCAGCTAAGCACATGTATGTATGTGTGTGAAAGAGAGATTCAGACAGTTCCAGCAAACTTTTCTTTTGATATAAATTAATAGTTGAAGGATTCGATACAGAAGGCGCCGGTCGGCATCAAGCACGGCAGCAGTGTGATCTTGTGTAAACACAACCTCACTATAATTTGCAGAGAGCAGCAGCAGCTAAAAATACAAGGAGTGTTACAATATTAACCTTCGACCTACTGAAAGCACGCGATATGTTATGCGCTGCAACAGAATAAGCATGCCCCGTTGCTTCGTCCCTTACTTTGATGCTTGATGAACCTGACATTCACATCACCAAGTTGGCTTGTCAAAACCAAATTCAGTAATACTGGTAATGTAGGAACAATGAACTACTCACAGTTATACTCTGTCCACCCGATTGTCTGATTTTCGAGGTCGTACACAACAAGCTTGTCCGATAATACTATGTCTGCAAGTATCGAAAAAGAAACAGAATTGTAATGCTGCATTATATAGTGTTGAACCTAATGTAAAAAATAAAATGCTAAGGTACCTCCCAACAACGTAATTTCCTTTCCATCCCTCGTCTGCATGCCGCTATTTTGCCAACCTATACAATATTCGTTGTCCTGCAAATTTCAAGTTATAACATGTATGTATGAATTAAATATTAACCGACAAAATGAAGCAACGAAAATAACAAGAATAAGCACGGCTATAATGTCGGATTGAAGTGTACGCAATTCCTTGATGGCAAAGTTTCAAAGAAACCCAATGATGAAACCAAGTATAATCAAGAAAGACCCTAAAAGATTTCGTTTGGTAGAACATAATCCTGGTCTCTCATTTAACCCCTCTGAGATGTTCATAATTCGGAAAACTCCCACCTAAAGAGTATGTGAAACTAGGTTGAGACGCATTGAAATCAGACTTCGAAAAATCCACTAGTGGCAGTTCCATACAAGATAAGATATTTATTAACAAATCACAGAGAAGGCATTTTATGTTCCCATCAAACCAGAAGCATTCATTTCTTTTAAGATAACGTATTTATTAACAAAAGATTGTTATGTTATAGGAACGAGGATATTATTTAATCTGGTTAACTTACACGAACTTCAAAGAGATAATTGTGGGGATGAACCGGCAGAACAAGTGAGTCCTCAAAATGAAAATTAACGACTGGAAATCCATTGTCAACACTGCCAAAATACGAGAAACAGACCATTATATAGATTTGTAGGAAAGACAATAAAAAACTAAAGGTATACAGAAACAAGACGAATGAAAAAGTAAGCTCATGTTCTGGAGAGTTACATGATTAATGCCTGAGGTATAGTAGTCATATAACTACTATATACATGTAATGAAACTGGTTTCTATGTGGCAAAGATTGTTTTTTTAATGGGGGGAGATATAGATCCGACAACATCAAGCACGTAAGTGTTATTGATTGCACTATTAACTGCACAAGTACCATCATACGAATATCACTAAGCATACGTAGAGTATATAGCATCAAGGATTTTGTCTTCTGCATATCTGTGAGAGTGCTATATGAACAGATATATATGTACACGCACGTGCAAGCACCCAGAACATGTAGTCTTGCCAAGTCAGAGAAACTTACTTCCCATCGTACCACACACATCTGAACTGCCGCTCGACTATATGAGTTTGCATGTTCGGTTGCTGAGCCATCATCTAGTGACAGATAAATCGACAGACAGATAATCAGGAAAGGGGGAGGCGAGAAAGAGTTAGAAGCAAAACAGCGACAAACATAGAACGAAATGAAGCAATCGAAAAAGTAAAAAAGGACGATGTCGTAAAGGGGGAATTCTTGTATTGTATTGGGCAAACCTGGTCTACAATTTGTTGATAAACCTCAGACGGAAGATAGGCCAAGGTCGTACCACTGTCAATAATAGTCCCTCTACTGGATCCAGTGTCAAACAAGTCTGTTGGAAGGTTCAGGAATTTACCACCTACCTCGATTGACTTCAGAACCACATTATAATGCAGCCTGGGAGAAAAACAAAACGATTTGTCAAAGAAATGTCACAGATACTAATGCTCCGATTCGTGTGGAATGTCACGAAAATGTAATGCATCTACTGTCTAACATGAACACATAGTGCGACTTGCTAGAAAATTCCTGTATCAAGAAGCTTGTACACCATAGATGAGCTACTACAACATTGACACGTTTTACCTTCTTTGATAGTTGTACCAAATACCAGTTAAGGTATATTCGTTTCCATATATCTATAGGTGATATGTAGAGTTCTCGAGCATCTTAAAAGACGTTCTCAGAACGCGCCTGCACACAATAGGGTGAGCAAGTATTTTAGGAGGAAAAATGCTTGACCTCGGAAAATATGGCTTTGATCATATCTGTTCCTTTGACGTCAAAAGATGCATCTCCTAGGTAGACAAACTCTTATTGCTCCCTAAGTTGCTAGAGAGAGAGAGAGAGAGGCTTCCCACTATTTTCTAAACCGTTAAGAACTAAAAGGAAAGAACAATATAACAGCTAGCGTCTAATCACGACGTGGTGCATTTGAATCCTCACTATGATTATTTTTGCCATGTGAGTTCTACTGGCCTTATTCAAGTTCGGGTAAGTAGCAAAATATAGTAATAACTTTTAGTTTCAGATATCAATAAGTGTACATATTAAATATGCCCGTTCGTGTTTAATATACTTCGTATTTGGTATTGCATAATAGTCAGGAAACTGAAACAGCAATCGAAAATCATAAGGCGTAGATTTGCTGCCAAATTTATCCAATTTAAGGGAAAATGAGCAAGTTAGCATCACGTACTCATTTGGAACCAGTGGCGTTCTGCCGACTTTTGGGTGCACTACTTCTCCAACAGCGAAAATTCCACCTCCTTCATTTCCATCTAAGCAATGAGAAAATATTTTTTTCACCTTTCGAGATGATGCAAGTTGTGAAAGAATAGACGTATTTGCTTGTCCAAAACCAATTATTCCATCAACTGCCTCAGAAGATGAACCTAATTCACCAGATTGTTTGGCTGAGCATCTGTCTTAGGTCATAAAGACGTAAGAAATAGAAAAAGGCACATTATATAATTTGTACTTCGCCTGAAGATGCAGTGAGAATACAAGAAAATCTTAAACAAGTGTGTTTGAAGCTAGAGACTCGGCAATAATAAACCAAATATGTCCAAGTAAGTACCAAATGCATAAAAGATATCGGAAAAAGTTCAAGGATTGGGACAAAAATCTCCAGAAAGGGATGAGATAGACTCTAAGATCAAACACGAAAACTCACCCAAAAGCTATGGATCCATTCATGGGCGAGGTTTGAAGGTTTCCAGTCACTTGATCAAATCTGAAATAATCTTGGACAAAGTATCCCTCTGTTCTGCTTCCGTCTCCATAAGTAACCGCATATTCGCAGTTCATCCCGACCTTGCAATTTGCATTTGGGCCGTTAAATGCAGCATCACAAAAATCTTGATCACAAGTGATCATCCTTCCCGTGGACGAGGCTGTCATGTCATACTGCTTCAACTCTATCTGGAGGATTAAAACAAAAGCATATAGCAGTCAGGAAGAAAGATGCACAGGAATAAATAATACGGTATCAGAAAGAAAAGAAAAAACGGGAGAGGGTGGAGAAACAAAAAAGAAGGGATGTACATCAAGATCACTTTTCGTAGGACACCTCTCGCAGTTGTGACAGTTTATCCATAAAATATCACTCCCTGTATCGACCTGGACATGGTAGTCGATTGGAGGAGTCCCAATCGTAATTTTGGTATAATAAAGCCTGCATTAATTTATCACAGATATTGAGGTACACAACGAGGAGTTATCAAGTTCTTAAACAAGACGATCACTAGCATTACCAAGACAAAAAATAAAGTAAAACCTTGCACATACACTAATAGAAGAGTGCATACAGCGCTGTATTAAATCAGAACCCAGAAAAAAAAGTGTGACCTTGAATCAAATGATTATGCAGCCTAGTGAAATCTTACGTTTATTAGCACTCACTGTAGGGTTCTAACTTATGTTCATCATGAGATGGAGCTGAACTAATTTGGGAGAAGAATAGACTTGGATCTCAAGTTTAATGTGCCCAAACAATGAGTGCTGTTTGCTAGAGATCAGATATGTTGTTAGTATCGAGCAATTTTGGATTGTGATCAGACTACGTTTCCTAGTTGCTCCGAGGGAAAATTGAATTAACCGTGCTGAACGCTTTTTTCCTTTACTCGTTCAGACACCGTTAGATTTTATAAAATAAAACCATTCACGGCTAAACAAGAGGCATTGCACTATCCGGAAGTAGACACTTTCCAGCATATGGAAAGTAAACATATTTACATCATAATGATGATATAACATGCACGTATATCGAGGTATGATGTGTAAAATCAAATATATGATGGCAATGTTTATTCTGAGCTTCATATATGGAAACCTAATGCATCTGATAATTCTTCTCATCCCTTACGGTAACTTTTGAGAAATTGGCGTCAGCTAGCTAATAAATGGTAACGAGTATAACCACCTCCTCGCTTCACTTTCTCAACACTTAACTCAACCTTCTATAACCCGCACAAACAACAGCTAAAGATCTGATTTTGATAAATCATATATCCGAACAGACATTTTAAAACCCATTAATTACTACAAAACTGATCTCTTCTGAAAAAGAATTGTCTTAGAGAAAGATGCCAATGGATCCATGTTGCATTTTCTGCCTCCAAAAAGATATTACCAAATAATATGTTTAGATCTTCCCACGAGAGAAATCAAGACTAACCAAATGCTCCTGAGCTTGTTCAATATGTCCTTATTAAGCAAACTTCTAGAGAAGATGTATCCTTATTAAGGAAACTTCTAGAGAAGATCCTTCTAGATGATCTCTTAGATATTGTAAATATATTTTCCTCGTTTTATTTCCTATTCTGATGTTTCCTAATGAATAGTGAGCAAATCTAGAGTTAATTTAACAGCCTCTAGAACTATAATAAAACAAAACACGTAACGACAACACACCATCAACGAAGATATCTTTAACGAAATGCAAGTATAACAATTCGGAAAACGAGCTACATAGAGGTAAAGCATTAAGTCAACCCTGCAATTCCTTATCAAGAAACAACATAAATCAATCAAAGATCCTCTACACAACTAAATTAACAATAAATGCAGCTAACAACCGAATATTATACCCAAATTCAGCAATTAAGACCCAACAAACTGCATAAATAGATCACAATTGTGAGACATACGCAGCATTAGTGGGCGAACCATCGCCGCCTAACTGAAAATCAATGGCGGCAAGCATTCGTCCATGGCGTCTCGAATCATGAGCTCTCAGAGCTCCCAATGCCGCCTTGCTGCGGCCACCATACTTGTGATGAACTTTAAAGACCAAATTGCCCTTCACCTCACACATCAGCTCAAGCAAACACAACAAAACGAAACCCCAAAGGTAAAGCAAGCACCTTTTTCCGGAATCCATCGCCACCGCTAATAATTAACTTCAAAATCAATTAATGTAAACAAATCAACAAGAAAAAACCGAAGTCTATGAATGAATCGAAATCTTGGAAGAAGACAAGCTGAATAAATGGAATTTGTCTGCTTTATTTTATGGGGAAAATGTGGGGTTTCTGAAGGTGGATAAAGCCAGGAGAGATGAGCTGAAAACGTGACAGAGAGAGAGAAACAGATTAGTTAAAATTAAGAAAAATCTTATGATATGAGTTGGCTGTTTGGACACTTTGTACTCAACCTCAAATTCACCGAAGTAACGAAACACAAAAAAAAAAAGAAAAAGAAAAAAAAAAGAAGTTTTTCTCTCGTTTTTAGCAATTCTCTCTCTGTATAATAGTTGTCTCTCTCAATCTTCTGCAAGCGGTGATTCTGAGATCTCTCAAAGTGTATCTATCTGTGTGTATTTATGCGTGTGTGTTGTCTCTGACTACATTCTCTCTCTCGTGGTTATGTCAGTGTAGAGACCTTGAGAATAAAGTGATTGCAACTTTGCAAGGGTGATTCTCTGCTGACTTGAGCCGGCAAAATCGGCTGCACGTCCCGATCCGTTCGATATTTTAAATACGTTGGATCATAGAAATTTAGGTATATATTATTATTGATTTCAACGTGTTCGACTCAATGGATTGATGCCCGACAGGCCATGAATTAAGCCATGAATTAACCCGAAAATCATATTGTATTTAAGAAAGATATGTTGTGTATGGGCTTAACAAATTTTGGGCCTACAGAATTTTTGTCTGACCTGACCGAGCCCAACACAGTTCAGTCCAACCTAACATATGTTATTTGTTCGATAGGTTAAGCTGAGCCGGATTAGGTTAAGCCGTTGGAATTGCCACCTCTAATGTGGATGATGCACGTGAGACCAGAGACGGGGGAGAGAGGGCGGGGGGGGGCGCCCCCTTCAATTTTTTCGATCGATGTACTATATATATATATAATGTAATTATAGTTAAAAAAATTGCCACCCTCAAATTCTCGAAAACACTTATATATATTTAAAAAAAAATATTTTGCCCCCATCATTATAAAATCCTGGCTCCGTCTCTACGTGAAACATATAATTCATCTAGAAAAAAATAATAAATAACATCTTATAACTTTTTTAAAGTGTGTCATATCTCATATAATGTGCAGGTACTTCCGCATTTATAAATCCCAATAAACTTAGAACCACATCATCAACGTCATGTCAAAAAAAAAAATCTAAAATAAAATCGTTTGTAGTGCCAAATCATCTATTCCATTTTGTGGCGCGTCTAGACATGCTTAGCAAAGTTTGTTCAAAGTCGATGACGTGTTTCTCTATCACGTGACTTGTAATTTCAAAGATATACCTAAAATTATTGGGTAGTGCTCTTGTCGGTAGAGGAGGAGAGTCTTCATTTGACCAAGAGACACCTCCGTCCCCTTATCTTTAATAATTAGTTGTGCAAAATAATGCACGTATACTTAACATCCTTAATGACAATCTTATACTATGATCATACATAACCTTTAACTATCATTTAACGATATTGGAGTACTTTAAATGCTCGCTCGACATATTTTATTGCAGTCTTGTGTCTCTCGTTGAATCATTTCTCTTGGTATCCATAGTGCAAAAAAGCTTTTTGACAAATGAAGCTCGTTTTGGGTAGATCTCATCTGTCAAATAGGACTCTTTAGTGTATAAGGTCTTGTTTACCATGAAATTAACTTTTCGGAGATCTCCTCGTAGGATAACATTGAATAACGATGGTTCATTGAGGATTTTATATCATTATGCGATCCTGAGATGCAAAAAATCATCAAATCCAAAGGTCTGCATATGCGATCGCTTAAAAAATTATTGTCGGGATACGTAATTGCCTCGAGTATACTGGCCTTTCACAGCAACGAGACGATTCCTCCCTTCGCAATTCATGCAATCAAGGTTCCTCAACATTCCCCCAAATCCATGTCTTAGCTAACGCATTTGAATCAAACACTGAGTGCCTGTATTTGACCTTCTCAAGTACCAAACTCCAAAAGCGTTGATTACACAACAATAAAAAGTGATGTAGAAAATTCGTGAACACTAACTAATAAAGAAAAGAAAAGGTCAAGAATATATTTTAAATACATTTTACCATACTTATATTTTAAAAATATTTTAGTTTCGTAACGATTCATAATTGAACCAGTGAAAGTAGCCGTACAATTTATTTGTAAGTATGAATCCAAGACCCTAAATTTTACTCAAAACTATACAAAGTATGTTTGCTTAAGACTGTAAATGCTGAGTTTTATTAGCTGAGGGAGTATATAAACGTATTTTATTAGTATTTGATCCCCTCAGTAAATCGACGGCAATTCAAAACAAACAACCCTTTTGTGTTGCATCTCCTTACTTGTAAAACAAAGAAAACAATTTGGAATTTTGGATATTACTAATTACTGTTCTTTAATCTTTATACTCAAAATTATATACTCCCTCCGTCTTGTCCTAATTTGCAAATTTTTTTTTTTGTCGTCTCATCCTATTTTGCACACTCAAAATGGGAAGGAATCTTACAATTTCCATCCTTAAAATCTCCATCTTTGCCAACTAAAAAGTAAAAAGTAATTTTTTTTTAATATACGCATCGAAGGAGATATGCAAATTAAACCGGGATGAGGGAGTAGATAAAAATGTTATCTTTATTTTGGATAGTTTAAAGTTTGAATGTTATCCCAATTAATTTACCTTTTTTTTTCCTCCCCCTATTGTTCTTCTTATTCTTATATATAAAGGATTTTATTGGAGGGTTTGAACAATTGAAATTATATCCAATTAATTTCACCATATCCACATCTCCAAGCAATCACTTGCTTTATCTTGAGGATTGAACAGGCAACAGAAGTCGGCGCTTCGGGGCGTCACCAGCTCGCCCTGAAGTTCAGTCAGTAAATTCTACAAACAGTTGGTGGGCGCTTCGTGCGGCAACTTTTCCAGCCTTTGTTTGCGCTGAGCAAATGATTTTCACTCGAGGAATCATTCTGGTGAACAATCATTAAGCATTTGGTCTTCAAAATCAGGGATGCTCCTTCGCGTTGCGTCAGTCTCACCTAAAACCTCTCTTCTTCTTTCCCACTTCTGCAAGAGCTCTACGACTCTTCTCTTCCATTCCAAATGCATTACTTATTTCCGGTGTAGTTATTCGTCTATGACAGTTTTAGGTAATGGCAAGAATCGGGCGAAGGGTCCCGTTTCCATGGGGAGGAAAGCTTCACAGTTCTCCACTGCCTCCGCTGAAGCTGTCCTCCCACAGTCTGCAGATACGGATACTCGTGCATCGAGGAAAAAAGCGCGTAGGGATGCGCCGGAAATGGTTCTTCGTGTGAAGCTCGATCAGTGTTCGAAAAATGGGGACTTGGCTGAGGCCCTTCGCCTTTACTACGAGGCCAGGGCCAATGATGTTCAGCTTAATGTGCATCACTACAATGTGTGTCTTTACTTGTGTTCCCCAAGAAATGATGGTAGTGAAGGGGATGGAGGGGATCTTGTGAGTTTAGATAAAGGATTTGAGATATTTAAGCAAATGGGAATTGATAATGTGGCGCCAAACGAGGCAACATTCACGAATGTATCGAGATTGGCAGCTGCAAAACAGGATCCTGCAATGGCTTTTAATATAATCAAGCAAATGAAGGATCATGGCATTGTTCCAAAGTTGAGGTCTTATGGACCTGCATTGTTTGGATTCTGTAAAAAGGGGATGGCTGACGAGGCGTATGAGGTGGACGCCCATATGATGGATAATGGGGTATCTCCTGAGGAGACCGAGCTCTCTGCACTTCTCAAAATTAGTTCTGAAGTAAAGAGGGAGGAGAAGGTGTATGAAATGATGCATAGGTTAAGGACAACAGTAAGGCAGGTGTCGGAGGAGACGGCTGGTGTGATAGACGAGTGGTTTAGTTCGAGTAAGGCTAGTGAAGTTGGGGTCGAGAAATGGGATGTCGATAAGGTGAAGAAAGGGGTTTTGGAGGGAGGGGGTGGGTGGCATGGGCAGGGGTGGTTGGGTAAGGGGAAGTGGAGGGTGGTGAGAACCAGAGTGGACGAGACGGGGATATGTCAGTCATGTGGAGAGAAGCTTGTCTGTATTGATATTGATCCAGAAGAGACGGAGAATTTCGCCGAGTCCCTGGCCAAATTAGCCTGTGAGAGAGAGAAACGAAACAATTTTGCACAATTTCAGGTATTGTATAGCAGAATTCCTAAAACATGTGTAATCAATTGTACTAGTTGGTTTTCTCCATAAAATTGTGAAAGCAAGAAATACTGTTCAATATGCATATCATAGACTTTTGTATGCTAAAAGTGTTGTTTCAGGACTGGCTTCAACGAAATGGTCCATTTGATGCTGTAGTGGATGGTGCAAATTTGGGTCTTGCTAATCAACATACGTTCAGTTTTGCTCAGGTAAAAGTTGGAACTTGATTGCCTCTGCTTGTTTGTATTTGGATGTGTATTTGGATTGTATTTAATGATTACTCATAAAGGTTTACTCTGTTGAAGATCAAGAGAATTGTGTATCAATTACGTGAAATCAGTCCATCGAAGAAATTGCCCCTTGTTGTTCTACACCGGGCTCGAGTAACGGGTGGTCCTGCTCAACATCCTAACAACAAGAAATTGTTAGAAAGCTGGAAAAGGGCAGGTGCACTTTATGCCACGCCGCAGGGTTCGAATGATGATTGGTACTTACAGACTAACCTCCCTTCTTTTTGTTCTCTACACCGTATAATTATGGTTTGGTCTGGTATTTGTTTCTTTTCCCCTTGCTGTGGTGGTTGTTTTGCGGGTTTACCGCATGCATAGTACAGCAATCTGAAATACTCAAGCTTCACAAAATTGAAATCTATTACTTCCAACTCGGAACAAGATCCATCAAACAGTGAGAATGCATGCATGCTTCAACAATCGATTTAATCGTTAATTTGGGCAGGTAGGTGTATATAATGTTTTTACAAGGTACATTGGTAACTTGTTTTACCTAAGAAACAGATATATAACTTTCTAACTCCTCTTTCTACAGCAGTATTTTGTTGTCATTAAATGCTCTTGAGAAAGATGAAAATGTTGTGTGTTTCGTTATAATATATCAAGATTTAGCGATAAACAAATGAAGTAATCAGATAGTAGCTGATAATTGTGTTCACTAAACCAAGACTGGGATTCGTTGAGCACATAGTGTTGTTCCACTGCTTGTGTGGTTCCTTCTATCCCTATTGCTTTTATGCTTTAACATTGGCTTCAGAAAACCGACAAATTGCATGTTCTATCTGCTTCAACCAGAAAAGATATGTAAGATACGAAATTTCATCATTCATTAGAACTTAAACGTGGCAAAAACTTGTATGAGAAAAATCATGGAATTAGGAGATCATTCTCTCATGACGAGACACTGTCATAAGAAGTTGAAATGCATACTAGGTTATGATTTCTTAGCATACAGCTCTGTTACATTGTGGTATTGTTGTTTTAGATACACACTACACATTCTACCTAGTTTCATTTCATCAAGTGTACTAACATAGCCGAATTGGATGTGCAATTTATTTTTGCGGTTTTCCTCTGTGTCTTCTTTCAAATTCCAGATTGCAATTTCTTCTAACTTCGCTTTTCAAATTCGAGATTGCAAGCACCTCTACATAACCAGCTATATTGCACTGGTTCAAATTTTTCGTTTTCCTTTCTGTAGGTATTGGTTGTATGCTGCTGTCAGTTCAAAATGTTTGCTTGTGACAAATGATGAGATGAGGGATCACTTGTTCAACCTTTTAGGGAATAAGTTTTTCCCGAGATGGAAAGAGAAGCATCAGGTAGTTTCTTTCCTTTCGTTTAGCTGTTAAGTCAAGAGTTTCTCTTGCTGCTATGACTATTAAATTGTTTATTGCTGAAATTAGAAGTACTGGAATACGAAGAATGTATTTACAGCGGTTCTTGATTTAAGTTCATACTCAATATTCTGGCCATAATGCCCCAATTTCGGGCTATTTGTTCTCTCGACTAGTTCATCTGCAAGATTCTGCATATAACATGCATAGCAGGGTGAAAATAGCCCTTGAATTTGCACAACATTATGTATTCAATACTGTGCAAGATGATATAGCTCTTGAATGTGCATAACATTTGCTGAAACGATATTGCAATGTTAAAAAAATATGCTCAATCACCTCAGAGTTTACGAACTTCAAGGTTGTCACTTTTGTAGAAAGTCTGCGACTCTTAATATGTGCTTTCCTCCGTGTAGCACTTACTGACCCTTAAAATTTTCTCTTCCTACTTTTTCAATATCTAGTACAACGATATCTGCCGGTTGATTTGCTAACTTGTAAGCAGGATATATGTAAAAAAGATTAATTTTTTCTTTCCATTCTTGTGATTCTCAACGAATGGCAGGTTCGGTTAAAATATTCTGTCGAAGATAGGCTCACCTTGCACATGCCACCACCTTATTCACATGTCGTCCAGGTAGGTTAATTTCCAAACCTTTCTAAGCATTTCAATACTGCATGTTTCATGTCTCAAGTTTCACGTATGATCGTAATTCCAGGAGTCGGAACAAGGTAGTTGGCACATACCAACGGTCACTGGGGACGACCTTGAGACCCCAAGACAATGGATTTGCGTAACGAGGACAACGCATGAATAGGCTTCATTACGGTATTGTATGATGAACATACCATTTTCATTTGATTACATTATTTTTGGTGTCTTGTAACATTAGAATAATATATGAAATTTTGTTATATGTGTCTTCTGTGAAGCCCTATTGTGATACTGAATACATAGAGTTCAAATTTTTGTGTCAGGCATTTATATGCAAGAGAAACACTTGTGCAAGACTGTCTTCTGTAGGGTGGGCTCAGGTCGGGTTTTGTGGGTTTCGGGTTGTCAGGTGCCCGATAGAAAATATCTGATCTTGCGGGTACCCGCCCCCCATGGGTCGTGTGAGGTTTTCTTAAAGTTGCTTTTCTAAGTTTGAATTTTTTGCTTCTTTAAGGTTGTTGAAAGATCTACAGAATGGTTGATTTTGTTAAAATAGGGTAGCCGACCCGGCTTAAATCCGATATCCAATGCACTAGAAAATATCCGACCTGATCGCCCAAAACTCGCACAGGTCGGGTACCCAAATCCGCATGTAGAAAGCTTACTCCTAGTCTTCTATAAGGCGAAAGTTACTTTATCATAAATAGTGTTACTTTTGACGTAAAACACGTTATATCACAAAAAACTGTTACTTTCTAAAAAATGTTGCTTTTGTATAAAGGTTAACACTTTTTATGATAAAATAACTCTCGTCTTA
Organism: Ajuga chamaepitys; assembly: GCA_958295605.1. NCBI lineage: Eukaryota > Viridiplantae > Streptophyta > Magnoliopsida > Lamiales > Lamiaceae > Ajuga > Ajuga chamaepitys. Next base: position 87,023,142 of record OY282495.1, read on the forward strand.
CGTAAAGACAGTAAAAAATCGCGTATATGTAGAGAAATGGCAGCCTGTATTCTGATTTATAAGAACACATCAAGATAACTGCAGAAAAATAGTGATACAACTAGAACTAGAGTTATAAATGTCATGAATATCACCTTACAAAGCTACATACAATACTTACAAGATTTCAGAATCATTTAACAAGCTTAAGATTACAGGAAGATAGAAACTACTCCAGTAATTAGGTGGATCTTGCAGTCTCGATCGCGACAGCTAAATCGTCGAACTTAGCTCCTGTAACTTCTTTAACAATCTTGCTGTCCTTGAATATCTTGAATGTAGGAACCACCTTAATCCCTAGTTCCTTTGCCAGTGGCTGCCAATGAAATTCATCGTAATATATATCAGGAAATCGCACACACTTGCTTGCACAGAGAGATAGGTGGAGTTAGTAGTTACAAACCCTGTTATCTTGGTTGCAGTCGAGCTTTAGGAAGACAACGTCGGTGTATTTTTCAGACAGTTGCTTAAATTTTGGAGCCATAATCTTACAGGGTCCACACCTGCAAGTCGAAAAGCGAATAAACATTCATTAAGCAAGCTTATCATGCTCCAAATAACTCCCCTTGATGATATGCAGCTGAAATCATCCCGACATTCTGAAATACGAATCTTATTTCTATAACTGGATAAGACTGTTGTTTCTATACAATGTAGTAGAAGTTGCTTGCCGCTGGTCAGACAATAAACTAGGGTCTAGCGACTAAGCGAGGTATAGGCGGGAGGTATCGAGAAAAAACTGTTAGTTGCAACAAAGTCTGTACCACAGACAATTTTTGAAACATTTTTCTTATTTCGAGAGAATAGACATCGATAACAAGGGACTGAAGACTAGTAGGCTAGTAGCTACGGTTGTTTGCAATTGCTTTTTTCAAGTGTTTTTTATCAATAACTTGGAAAAGTTGTTTTGAATTATTTGCAAAACTAACTTCAGCTTTAAAAAAAATACTTTCGGAAAGTTCCCAACAGAATTTTGTTGCTTCTCTACTCAATTAGTTGAAATCACTTTTTTCATAAGTGATTTCATAAAATCTCTAATTTCAATCACTTCTTTAAAAGCAGAAGCAATCGTAAACCCTCCTATTAAAGGAGAGGAAATGGTACATATAAGAACACCATTCCATTGTGGTTTTTAATGGTAGACTATATCTGAGTTACTATAGTTAATCTATTAGCAATGACAAACATAATACTATCTCCGTTTTATTAGTTGTCATTCTAATTTTTTTACCACTTCTTTTACAATACTAACTCTATAGTTTCGAAAAATGTTAACAATATATAGAAATGATTAAAAAATCAAGGAATTTGAGGAAATTAGTCGAGAGTTGATTTATCAACCGCTTAAATACCTTAATTTTTCTATCCAAAGCTCGAATGCCAACTAAAAAAACGTATATCGAAATGAACAATTGCAAATGGTGTTGATAAACTCACCATTGGGTGTACATATCAAGAACAACAGCCTTATCACCGGCGGCTTTCACAATCGGCCAGAATGTATCTTTCGTAACCTCCGTAACTTGCCCCACCGCCGCGGCAGCGGCGGGTGAAATAACTTCGTCCACCTCCGCAGCCGCGGCGGCGGTGGCGTCCAAGCTGGCATTCACCTGCAGATTCATGCTCAATCCCCTGTTTTTTCTCTTCATCAGGTGGAGGTAATCACCTGCCACGCAGACCATCGCAGGCTGCTTGGCGATAATCGCCTGTGTCGCACACGTCTGTATCCGTGGAGCTGCACTGTACACCTGCAAAGCCATTGATTACTGTGTGTTTACTGTGTGCGGTTCTAGATACGAATTAACGTTACTGCGAATGTATCAGATCGTCGGAGAGAGAGAGAGAGTGAAGATGGTGAAGTGGAATTTATGAGGGGAGGGGGGAGCTGGTGGGCGACGAAACTGGACCATGGATTTCTTGCAAGTTGAAATTACTATACTACCCTCGAGATTTTTTGTTTTGTCGGGTATCCTTGGTGGTTTTGTCATTTCGAGGCTTGAGGGAAATACTTACAGCCAGTAAAATTGGCCCGACACGCGACAGCTAGCTGAGCTCGTTCAATCTTTTAAATGAGTTGGACTATAGGATGCAGACTCAAATAGAGGTGGCAATCGGTCCGGCTCGACGAGCTGACTCAGTTGATCCGATATTTTAGATGGATCAGGCCATAAAAATGTAAGCGTGAAGTACTATTTGACCCGATCGGATTGGCTTGATGGGCCAAAAGTTCGACCGGGTCTGAGCTGGCTTGAAATCTAAGTATATTATAGAGGAATACCCCGAGCCGGACTGATTAATTTGAGGCCCGACTAATCTTGGCTTGGTCCGACCCGAAATATTAAGTTGGCCCGACGAACCCGGTCCGCGCCTGAATTGTCATCTCTAGACTCAAAGTACCATCGAACCTGATCTGATGTGCTAAAACCCTAACATGCCACAGACTGACAGAAAGCCTTGAGTTGAAGATTTTAAGGGTGGAGATTGTGTTATAACTTTTCTTATTAAGAAGTGTGTAAGTTGACTTGGGACGAACAAAAACGAAAAATATGCAAGTTCATTCGCAACGAAAGAAGTAGAATTTTGAATCGAAGCTCGTTGAATTGAACTGAGCTGCCCGAATTACCACGTCTACAAATACTACATAAATCAACAATGAAGGTATAAGATTGACTTGTTGAAAATAAAAACAAAAAAAATGATTAATTAGAAAGTGACAAAAAAATCCTAGTGAGCAACTTGGAAGAAATAATTTTGTGCCACAAGATTGAAGTTTGAAAAATCTAATATTTGGTCTATGGATGACGAGGAATCTATTATTATCTCAACATGTCATCCAACTTTGTTTTATTTCATGGATTATTTTATTTTATTTTATTTTATTTGATTCATACTAAATAATACTACCTCAATCCCGCTCTAACTTTTCTATTTTCTTTTTCGATTTATTTCAACTTAATTTTTCAACTCATAAATAACAATTTTCTCTCACAATCTCCACCTTTAAAAAAATAAAAAAATTCACAAAATCTATTTTTTCTTAACCTTCGTGCCCGATCAAATTAGGAAAATTAAGTCGGGACGAGGGGAGTAAGAGAGATTTTTTTTCCCCTTTATTAAATTTAATTAATGAAAAATTCTCACTTTGATGAGATGAACTCTGACTCACGGGTCTAGGCAAATGCACGCTCTTACCACTTGAGTTACACAACCAAGTTCGTCTGAAAAAGTTCTTTTCAGCGTCTCTTTCTCTAAATTATATTAAAACTATAAAAAAACTTACTTCCTCATCGCTCAAACTCGATTTCATGTTTGAGTGACATTCTTAATTCGAGTCGAGCTCTTAGATATTCGTATTAGTTTATTTATTTTCTATCAAACTCAAGTCTTGCCAAGATGTATTTGATAGTGTTTGATTATGTTCGCGAATGCATGTGTGAACATATTTAACCATGTTCGTGAACATATTTACTAGCGAACAACTAATTATATTGTTCACGAATATCAAAGAAACACATTTTCCTAAATCTCCACACAAATAATTTTTTTTAACAAAATACTCACTATAAAACGAGCTCAAAACTTTGAACGTTTATTCAAATAAACAAGTTTGTTAACGAACTCAACAACATCCCTATTCTTGTATAGTCATGTAATTACCACAATGTAATTTACATAAACAATACTTCTTCCGTCCCGTTTTAATTTTTTTTTTTTTTTTATCTCAATCTAATTTGTCAGTCCATAAATAACAAATTTCTCTCACAATTTTATCTCAAAATCTCCACATTTAATCTCTACCTTCGAAAAAATTAAAAATATTATAAAATCTATTTTTCTTAAACTCCATGTTCGATCAAGATAGGTAAATTGGTCCAGGACGGAGGGAGTAAAATTCATTTCGCATTACCCCGCACGTGTCAGCGCCACAACTAAACCTCAGTTCCTCGGGTACACCATCTGCAACACAACGTACAACCCTGAACTGCAAAACAGTTACTGGGCCCCACTTGACACTTGTCCGGATCACCTGACCCCATCCACTTCCGAAACGACGCCGTTGCCTCTGATACAGGTACAGCTGTTATCTTCCACTCTTTGGTATCATCGAGCGCTGCTTCTAGCACTCTTTCCTCCTCTCTCGGATCCCCCCAAATTCACACACATTCATACACCACAAAATCACACACACTTCTGCTTCTCCTACCAATGGCGACGCCGTTTGGAGCAGCGACCGCATCGCCGGCGGCCTCCGTCACGAAGAATGCGCACAAATCCGCCCTGTCGCATCGCAATGTTTTCCTCCGCTCAAATTCCAGCAGGATTTCGTTTCGGTTGTCTCCTAGGCCGAAGCTCTTCTTCTCAGCTAAGGTATGAAATCAGTTTTTAGTTCGGTTCCTTTAGTGTTGTAGTGTTTTAATTGGCTGTATTAGTTTCCTGAGATGAGGTTTGCTAGATCGATCTCACTTTGATGAATGTAGAAGCTGAGACAGTGTGGTAATTCTTAATTAATCGCAATTATTGTTTCAAATAGTTGATTTATGTCGTTTCCAACATTGTTGGAGCTCGAGCTGGAAGGAGCAGATTCGTGCGGTTTTTTTATTGTTAGGAAGGGAAAAAAGCTCAGTTAGATCTGTGAAGTTCTGTTTAGGAAAGAGACGAATCTGAATGCGAATGTTGTTTGTGAAATTAGTATTGCGAATTTCAGAAATGTACATGTTGAAATTATTTAAATAAATACCGGATGCATCTGCATGATTTTGTAAAATTAGAGTTATCAGAAACAAATAGTTCTTGGGGGTTGATGGAAGCATTTACCTCTCTTTTGTAAGGATGGTACTTTTTTTTTTTCTTTTTTTTGCTCTTGGAAGGTTCATGCTGGTTGGTTATTGAAGATAATTTCCTGGCATAGAGACATACAAGACTGATGTGGATCATTAGTATTGCTAGGGTTTGATTTGATATTGGCAATGATATCTAAAGATTATTTTTTGTTACTTATTTTGATTAGACTTTCCTCATTCCAATATTCACCATAGGGCATGGAGAGAGAAGCCTGTGTCATGTCATCTTAATGGTTGTTTCTTATTCTTGATAGGCTAAGTGAATAGTATATTACTTTTCATGCATCCCCAACTTCTCTTCTCGGTGTAAATCTTATACTTGCAGGGCTTGCAGCCTGGTGGGAACTATTCCTCTGTGGTAAAAGCTCAACTGAATAAGGTAACGTTTCTTCACGGAGTTTTCATTTAAGAAACACTTCCAATCTTTGTTCTTTCTGAAAACCTTCTGGTGATATTATTGGCCTTCAAGGTTGCTGTGGATGGATCATCGAAAGCTGCAGCCGAAGCCAAACCCAAAGAGTCTCCACCAACTGTGTTGGCATCTGAAGAATCAATAAGTGAATTTATCGCTCAAGTTTCAAGTCTTGTCAAGTATGTAACTTAATCATGTGATCCCGTTAAGTGCCTCTTCTATTTTCAGAATGAAGTCACACATCTTCCTCCATGCAGGTTGGTCGATTCTAAAGACATTGTGGAACTACAGTTGAAACAACTCGACTGCGAGATCTTAATACGGAAAAAGGAGGCCCTACCTTCACCTCCCTCTCCTCCTATTCAATATATTCAGTCACAACCTCAGCATGCTGCGTTACCTCCAGTTTCAGCTCCTTCTCCAGCGCCAGCTGCAGCACCTTCTGCACCACCAACTCCAGCAACTGCACCCAAAGCTCAACCACCTAAGTCGTCTCATCCACCTCTTAAGTGTCCGATGGCAGGAACATTCTACAGAAGTCCAGGACCTGGGGAACCACCATTTGTAAAGGTAATTGCATAAATGTAACAATGAATTAGGAAACGGGCACATAATTGTTGCTAACACTGATACATCCTTGATATGAGTATGCTATTTTTCTCTGAATAGGTCCATCATTTCTTATTAATAGCTTAGCTGTTTTCCACTATAAGCCATTAACAATAAAAATCATCTGATAGGAAATGGATGAGGCTCTGCATTCATTACCTAAGATTCATAAACTACTCTCTGCCCATTTACGTTACATTCTGCCGTCTTCACAGGTTGGAGATAAAGTACAGAAGGGACAAGTTCTTTGCATCATTGAGGCGATGAAGTTGATGAATGAAATAGAAGTAAGCATTTTAATATGCATTTATCATGAGATACTTCCACCAGGCCTTTAATTGCTTCTGCTCCCCCCTCCCCCAATTATCGCTGAAGCGATGACTATGACGTGAAAACAAGATTTAGAGACTGCATTTTTTTCTTTTTTCTCCTGATTAATTAGGATGATGTGGAAGTTGCTAGATGAAAATAACCAACAACAAGTAATTCTTGAAGCAAATATGAAAATATTTGTATCATCGACACCTTATATTCCCTTGAACATAAAATATGTTGAGTTTATCTAGTAGAATATTTTTATGGATTTATTATTTCTTTCATCTTTCCTGGAACAATAATCTTAGGAGCTGGAGATATCAGCCTTTATTAATGCATGAGTAGGGTTTTAGATTGGGTTGGTTTTGCTATACAATGGAAAGAAACATGATAAATCGCATTATGTGGCCTGGATCATGATTAAGGTGCATGTGGCCTATATCCACAAGTTTTTGGCACTAGATCTTTCAAACTAACTTAATCTATCTATTATTTTAAACCACATTTTCTACTGATTAGATAGGTATAGTATTGAATACACTGTATTGTACCGTAGATGACGACTGACAATCACTGATATTGTTTTGTAGAGAAGGACAAAAGAGTGCAATTCCAAGTCCTAATATTAATTGTACTAAGAGGGTGTTTTGCATTGCTTTTTACAAGTGATTTTCAGCTTTTTGTTTTGGTGTTTGAGATAGCAGCTTTGCTAACTAAAAGCTAATTTATGTCAAACTCTGCAAGCTGGTCTGAGAGGTGCTCTTTTCTGCTTTTTTGGGCTTGTTTGTAAATAAATGAAGTTTCTTTATTCTCAATGTGAAAGTAAAAAATGCTTAATTTTGGTTAAAATCAATTTTATCTCCAAATACTACCTACTTTAGTTACAAGTGATTCTCCAACAATCTCTAATTTTAATCACTTTTCAAAAGCAAAAGCAATAAAAACACCGAGTTCTAACTTAGAGGATTTTCGTGGTGCCACCCCCTGCTTTCTGTATCAAAACATCCACTGTAAATTCAAGAATGTCATCTTTGTAGTTCCCTTTGCTGTTCAATTAAGGTGTTAGGATGTAACTTTTGGATTTTCTTCAGCCCCTAGAATCTGAAAATTGTCGATTCCTACTTGATTTTCATGGATTAACCACTCTCTGCAGGCCGATCAGTCTGGAACAATAGTTGAGATCGTTGCAGAAGACGGCAAGCCAGTCAGTGTCGACACTGTGAGTTCTCCGAACCCATCTCTTACCAACAATAGATCCTTCTTTACATGTGTCTTTACTCTATGTTGATTATTGTCTACAGCCTCTCTTTGTGATCGAACCATGAAACGGAATACTGCACAGAAGTAGGCGGTCGTTCGACTTAGGAAGAAGTGTTGTCAGCTGAGGAGTTTATTTAATTTTGTCTTTTCATGGATACCTAGTTAGATATCGAGGTTGTCGATTTTTCTATCTGCATCTATTGGTTATTGTCTTGTTTATGATTTGAGTATGGGGTCTATGAACTGAAAACTTTACTGTAACTGAGTTGTGCTTTTGCAATAATCAGATTTCCTCAGACAAATACCATGCTAGCGCAGAAATTCTATGCCACCAAATCGGGTAGTTCCTGTCTGGGCGATCCAACCACGCATCTGGTTATTTTTTGTTCAATCTTTACTTTTTAGATTGGATGGGTGGATCACCCAGTCCGGTACTATCCGACTGGGTAGCATTAGTCGGGATAGAATTAGCCATGCAATTATCTTATGTTTGCTAGGATGAAGTGGAACCATTTCATTGGAATAAGATGTGCTATGTTCGGTTTCAAAAAATTTAAGAGTTTTGTTTTCGATTTTTATCGGTTCGGTCTGATTTTCGACCGAATGCTCATCACTAGCCGTGGAACTGGATTCTTGGAACAGGGAGAAAATGCGGGAAGCAGAGAGTTATATGCCTACTACAATTTTCCCACTTGTTTTTTGTTTTTCCTTTTAATTAGATTTAAATACATTCTACTATGTAGAGCTCTAAATCAAATCGAGCCACTCAATTTAAGATCGTTCTTTAAAAGCTCGCATGGACTAAAAATATTTAAATATGCACGAACAATTAAAGCTAGTTAAGCCGACTCATGTTCAGATCAATTAAAGTTCGTCGATCTCAATTTAATTAATAGTCAAAGGAATTCAAACATAATGCTAGAAGCTTAATAATATTATAAATAAACTCAAACATCATTATGTTCTATTTGACTCTTTCACAACCTTCTATTATTCTTTTCTTTTTTAAAAATCCTTAGAGAAATTTAAGATCCACAAATCTATAAAGCTAGTAAAATCGGTTTTACCCGAAGTACCATCCGGCTCAACAAGCCTAACCCAATAAGTTAAAAGTTCGACGACTTATGAACCAGCTCGAAAATCTACCTATACTTAAAGGAGATGGACTCAATAGCCTTTAACCCAACAACCACAATCCAATAGGCTAAAAATAGTCCGACGGGTTGTGAACTAACTCAAAAATCTACGCATACTTAAAGGAAATGGACTCAATAACCTTTAACCCGATAAAATTTAAGGTTACCCTTACCCAACCAGCCCCAACATATGGTGACCTAATAGGCTGGGCCAATCCGAACCGTCCGAATTGCCCCACTACACATCAATAACGGAAACAAGACAAATTAATTATTGGATGAAATTTACTAACAAAACAACGTAATTCAGAATACATCTAAAACTTTTTTATATCTCAAAGATGCAAACGAACAACCTATTCGAGTCGAGTCAGGTCGAGTCGGGTCAATCCAGCTGGCGACCCGCAGCATCAGCAACAAAGGGCAAATACGGGGTCTTACCAAGCACACTCGCCACAAGCCCATACACAAAGCAGGCCACCACAAACAAAAAAAGCCCAGAATGGGCCCAAGCCGTGATCCTCAGCCCAATTCCCGACCGGCCCGGAGTAAAAATCCTCTGCAGCAACACCGGTACCACGAGCATTACATCTAGAACGAGGGCCTGCAGCGCATTGAACCTGGCGTAGCGGCTGAAGCTAGGGTTTCTGACAACACCGAGGTAGAGGGCGAAGAAGGTGACGAAGGAGGCGTAAGGGAGAGAGTGGTAGAGAGAGAGGAGAGGGAGGAGTGGCTCGAATGGCGTCGCGAGGAGGGGGTATTTGGCGAAGAGGAAGCGGCCGTATTGGAGGCCGTTGAAGAAGGGGAGGAAGTAGGAGGTGGCGGAGATTAGGCGGTCGGTGGCGGGGGTGGGAGTGTAGGAGGAGGTGATGGTGGTTGGATTTGGGGGTGCGCGGCGGAAGCGCGGGGGTGAGGAGAGGGTGGATTTGAGAGGGTGGGGGAGGAGAGCGGCGGTGTGGCGGTGAGGGGGGAGGGAGAGGCGGAGGAGTGGAATGGAAGCCATTTTTGGGTGGGGGTTTTAGAGGGTTAGGAGTTCAAATAAAGCTTCCTTTCATTATATTCTGTCACTATTTCCAATTATTTTATCAATTTTCAATGGTATGAAAGTAGAGTAAGTCGAGTCGAACTTACTATTGTTTAAGTATATTTAACCCATTATCGAACTTTTAATATTATGTTTGAGTTTAATTATTGATCGAAATAAATTTGAACGAGCTTTAATCTAAGCCAAATACGAATCGAAATCAAGTAGTTTGATATTTTAACATTTTTAACTTGTCGACCTCGAGCTTTAGATTTTATCAAACGTAAAAGTATGATCAAACTTACCTGATATTTTTACTTGAATATAGTTCAAACGAACATTCGACGAACTTGAACATAGTTCAAACGAACATTCGACGAACGATCTCAAATGTACTAGACCTTTTAAAAAGGATTAAGAATGAGTAAAAACACATAAATTCTTACATAATTTTTCATTTTTATTAATTCTTACCAAAGTTATAATCCTTACTAAGTTGTGAGAGATATAATTAGGAGTAATATTAGAAGAATTGATTACTAAATTGACCCTTGCCTCCTTTTGAGTAATAAGACAAATTTATCTTGTCCAAAATGACACTTTTTTTAAATACATTTCAAACCCATTTGTCCAAACACAATGTTAAATAAATTTAATCAAACACCATCCAAAATTATTAATTGCACCTTTTCAGTAGTATCTCAAAAACCAATATTCTTAAAACAAGATGGAAAAATTCTAACTCATGGGGTGAGCTATCAGAATAACAATCTTGTATTCTCATTATAAATTTCTAATAATCAAGAGAATAACAAGTGTGCAAACTAGTTTACTGCAGATTTAGGCTTATAATTGTAGGGGATAAGAGCCCATATAAATGAACGAAGAAGTTTTCACAAATACTCTCCCGTCCTGCTCAGTTTTTGCACGTAGGGGCAAGTACATACATTAAGAAAAAACTGGTTTTTGCTTTTTTGGTTGACTTTTTTAAGTGTGGAGATTGTAAGAGAAATTTCCTTATTAAGAGTGTGCAAAACTGAATGGGACGGACCGAAAAGAAAAGTGTGCAAAACTCAATGGGACGGAAGTACAGAGGAAGATTGTGCATCAACCAAAATATACATAAAAAGGGTCACAAATCACAATGAGAACATGTAAAAACAATTCAAAGAAGATGGAAATGGAAACACAAAACTCTAGCCAAAGGAGGTTCATAATCATAGACAACAGAATGCTCCATTAAAGCCCAGGTGTTAAAATACAACACTTTGTACTAAATTAGTTCAGCAAACTGCAAACACCGCACCCATATACATTCACACAGGAACCCGGAAAACGAAACAACAACTTTTGAGTACTATACAACTTAACCAAACCACACCAATCCTCGCAAATGTATCTTAGGCCATGATCAGACAAGATGCCATTACGTTTACACAACTATAATGTCTCTCCACATTTTCAAAAGTTTTGAGGAAGAACCTGAAATATGTAAGGCAAGCAACCGCAAAGAAAGAACCAGAAATCATCAGAAGTCCTTTGCCTCGATATTTCAAGAAACGGCTCTTAATTCCTCATCTCTGGATTGTTCTGTCGCAGACATTTCTGGATGATTCTGCAATAGAATAGCATAGTTAGGTATAAGCAGACTGTCGTATGCCTCCCTTTCTGGAGACTCCAAAAGATTCCGATAAACCTCTGTTGCAGAAATACCCACCTCCAGTTTTTACCCGACTCCTCCCCGCTAACCAAGTCTAGGTCCCACCTAACCACGTCTAGGCCTCGTCCAGGCACTAGGCAAATCTAAGGCCCGACTAGTGATTTGCGTCTTTTACAACATTGAATAAATACATAATTGATGTAGAATCTAACTACTTGCTGTCTAATAAGGAGAATAAACAATTGCAGTAGAACTTGACCTCCGCTTTTTCCCCGAATCCTTCCCCTAACCAAGTCCAGGCCCCCCCTAACCATGTCCAAGTCACGACTAGGCGCTAGGTCAATCTACCACCCGACTACTGACGTACGACCTTTACAACATTGAATAACACACATAACTTATATAGAAATCTAAATACTTGCTGTCTAACAGACAGAATAAAAAATTGCAGCAGAAATTTTACTGCAAGCATACATCCACATAAAAAATCTCATTGAAACTGTCACCATATCCCAAAAAATAGACAAACAGATGTACAACTGCAAACATAATTCTGGTCTAGAATATATCGAAGGCTAAATATCGTCCTGATACCAAACTAAACATTCTTGTCAAATCCAATATTGTATTTCAAACATGTATGATTTATAATACCAAATGTTCATAGATGTATCCAGAAATCATAATTCAGGTTTCCCCCACAAAACAATCCTCAGACCATACTAACCAATGCACAAAGTTTAACAACAATTCTCACAGATTAAGAACATGAAATTAGATCATAAGTTGCCTAAATCTTAAAGCATCTAGGTGGTAATAAATCAATAAATTGTATGCATGACTTCACAGAATACCAACCTCATCACGACCACCATGATCATCGAAATTCACGACCACGTCATCTCTCCCATCATCCTCCTTCAAAAAGTTACAATCCTTGGGCGTTTCAAAAAACGACAACGAGAACTGCTTAGAAACCACGCCAACGTCAAAGTAAATCAACCCGGAGCTAGGAATATCGACCTGAATAGCCTTCACAGGCAGCCATAGGAACAGCTCCTGCGTAGTAACCCCAGACAAATTAGCAATTTTGCCAACACTGAGGCTGCCCGTAATGTTCCATTCATATTTAACGTGCGTCTCAAATTGAGCCTCGCAGGGGGAAGGATACATCAAATTGAGCTCGAAATGTCCGGTGGAAGGGTCGATGGAGAATTTCGAAATGTCTTTGGGGAAAAGGCCGATTGGTAGGGCGTTGGATTTGAGGACCTCGTAAAACGACGTCGCTTCCGAGGTGAGGACGTTGTTGGAAGCAGGATTTTCTGCAGTTGTTAGGGTTAGTGTGAGGATTATCATGGAGATTGTTGTTGCTTGGTGATAATTGGACGCCATTTTGGGGATCCGATTACGAGGTTTCGATGGAGGTTTTCGATTTCTAGAGAGAGAAAGAGAGAAGGCGCGCAGAGCTTAGGGAGAAAAGCATGGAGAGAGGTGTGAGCTTTTGAAATGGTGGGAGTGGGACCCACCTCTTATGGCCTCGTTTGTTTCACTTTGGTATTTGAGTTTTTATTTTTATTAAGGAGTAGTTACGTACAAATGTACGAACTTTTTGATCGGCTAAGGATTCTCTATCACATAATTATCATGTTTTAACTGTGTGCTATTTTAAAATTGAGTCGTACAATATGCATCGTGAATTTTGAACACATGAATCTTTAATTATGATTTATTCAATTATAAATATTAAATTATTAAATCATGAACTATGAACCGTGAATTGAGACATCGCAAATTTACAATAAAAAATATAGCCTAGTCCAAGAAAGTCGAATCCTAGACTTTAAACATGAATCCTGAACCTAAATCATGAACTTTAAGAATAATTATGAATGACTCGATGTTGAAGTGGGATACGGTTGGAACAAGATAATTATGGAATAGAGGATCCTAATTAGTTATGTAATTTTTCAATTCAATCGTTTTATTTAATCTTGGTTTTCTTTCTTCTTTTTTAGTGCAATTCTTGATCGGACTATCCAAGTGGTTGATTGGAAGTAGAGCCGATAAAATCAGCCCGGACTATCCAAGTGGTTGATTGGAAGTAGAGCCGACAAAATCAGCCCGATTCAATAGGAAAACCGACCCCTCAAGATATTTTAGAAGAGGTGCGCATTGACCATAGAAATCTAGGCCGACGTACCAACAAATCAGACATAATGGATTAAAAGTTCGACGGACCACAGATCGACCCTAAAATTATAGTATATTTTAAGGAGATGGTCTAAGTTGGGTTCAATACTATTTAGCCCGAAAAAATTTTAAATCGACCTAATCTGGCCTAGCATATGGGGGCAAGACTGGACTAAACCGTCCGAATTGCCACATCTAATAAAAATAATCCTTAATCAGTGACTTAAATTATAAGATGTTCAACCAACGTATTTTTATTGAGGACAATGATGAAAAACGTTAATTGATTCATCTCAATACTGGTTCACTCGCTAGACATAGAATTTATGTACTTCCTCTGTTCCAACTTATTTTGCAAAGTTGATCAGACACAATTATTAAGAAAAAAACAGATTTTATTTTTTCTTAAAGGGTTGAGATTTCAAGGGTGAAAATTGTGAAAATTAATTTCTATTTTAAGACTGTTGGAACGATCGAAAACGAAAAGTGTGCAAAATAGGCCATAACAGAGGGTCTACATCTTAAAAGTTAAAATATTAATGATCAATTTTAAAATACTATTCATACCTCAGGAATTTAATTCCCAAAGTGAATACTATAATATTTAATTTAAGTATATAATTTATCAATTAATCGACACGAGACATGAAGACTCAAAGATTATTTTTAAGATTTAAAGCCACTCTTCACAATTCTACAAAGATGATTGAAGAACTCTAAAGTTTTGCATTCTTTAAATTATTGAAGATTACAGAGGAAATCAAGTGGAAGATTAGCTCCAGGTTCAAATTTAAAGAAGATTAAAACAAAGAAAATTCAGAGCATCCGAAAATAACATCGAGGACAGTTCAAGCAGCCCAACTCATCGGGGCAAGGCCAGCCCAAAATTTCATCGAACCTAAACTTAATCAACCCAATCCAGCACCTATAATATATCAAGATTTTCAGGCAAACTTTTTAACCCATCGGATCAAGCCTGTCAGACCCAATGAAACGTTATGCCAATATTCATATTGCTTGGCCAGTCTAAAATGCCAATGTTCATATTGCTTGGCCAGTCTAAAATCCCGTACGAGCTAAACTGGCCCATCATACCAGGCCAATCTTGCCACCTCTAATGGTAACCCCAATTTTTTCATTTGATCAATAAAACTTCTGTGTATTTTAATTCAAATCACGAAATCGACGTTACATCACTCAATCGGTATCATCCAAATTATTGCAATGTTTGCAACTCTATCAAGAAACTGGTTTAATTTTCTTTCCACAAATCCAATAAACTCAACTCAAACAGAGGATCTAATAACTGGGATTTCAAATATATTATGAGTTTCAATTTCATCCATCTGAAATCACAGCGATTCAAACCCCTCAATCCAAACGAGATAGCAGATTTGCCAGAACACGACTTTTTAAAATAATTAGTTCGACACATTCCCGGATAAAACAAGAATTACTCACGTGACTGCGGTTCGAGCAAATGAAGCTGTGCAAGAGAAATCAAATGAATCTTTGCCTGCTGTCAAC
This sequence comes from Ajuga chamaepitys, assembly GCA_958295605.1. Lineage (NCBI taxonomy): Eukaryota > Viridiplantae > Streptophyta > Magnoliopsida > Lamiales > Lamiaceae > Ajuga > Ajuga chamaepitys. The sequence goes on from OY282495.1 coordinate 87,038,155, forward strand.
ACAACTAGCATACAGACATCAAATCTTCACTCCCACATTACCAAAACCTTAATCCAGTGTTTTTAAAGCATATAAATTGTCTTCCTACTTATACCACATCATCAGTTAACAGAAAATACTCACTGCAGATCCATCTCTGAACGAAAAATTGTTTGTCCGGCTAGTTCCTATCGTGGCGCCTGGCAAGAAAAGCATCCGTAGAATTATTGACAAAAATTACCGATCAATATCAAGACAAGATTGGAAATTGAAGATAGAAGAAGAACATGCTACAGCTTGGGGTGGGCTTTCAAGAGGAAGGTTTGGGTACCCGACCCAACCCGTGTGGGCTTTACCCAATCGGCTCGGGTATTTTAGGTTATACCCAAAACCCAGCCGCGTCTCTTGGAGGTCAGGTTTTTCCGTGTACCCTATTTTAACAAAATCAACCATACTTCTATAGATCTTTCAACAACCTTAAGAAGTAAACATATTCAACCCAGAAAGTAGCTCTGAGAAAAACCCGACCCCCAGGAGAAGGTACCCACAAAATCGGGTGGAAAATCAGATTCTTCTAATCAGGCACCCAACCCGACAACCTGCAAACCCAACCCGAACACACCCGTAGGCACAACACACGACATAGCAAATATTTAGAATGAATTTGCCTTCAAAACAGAGCTAAAGATAAACACAGTAAGCATGGAAGCGATAGAGAGAACACAAGGCATCAGAAAGAGAACCTGTGGCGATCGTAATCTCTTGACCGTTCTCTTGATCGGGAACGGGATCTTCGGTGACTCCTTGAGTCGTAGCTGTGAGAACTGTCCCTCTCTCTTACACGCTCACGATCATAACCACGGTTGCGGTCATAATGTCTATCACGATCTCTGTTCCTATGGTCATTATCCCTTCTATCACCTTTTTCACGGTCCTTGCTGGATTCCCTATCAACGTCCCGGCTTTTTACATCTTTTGATCTGACAGAACTGTATAGTTATTAGTCCTACATCCTGAACCAGATGTATATGTGTGTGCGTGTGTGATGAAGAAGAAATAAATTGCTTTTTTAATGATTTTTTTAACTACGGACTAGGGAGTGAAAAGAAGCATCAACCTTCTCTCTTCTTCCAAGGCTTTACGTTTCTTGTCTCTCTCTTCCTGGCAATGATAAAAAGGGAAACACGTTTGATAAAGACATTTTACATCTCGTCCCCGTTATACAATCGAGGTAAATAAATATATCCTCCCCTCGAAAAAGGTCCAAATCAACTTAAGAAACAAGATTACTCTCTCCGGTAATTTCTGTTTCTCTTTATCAGTAAGAAGCACAAGTTTGGTTCTTGAAGAAAATATACTTTTCTAAAATCTGTTGGTTTCTTAATCAGTCGATATTAAAGGCTTCATTTCAGATAACTGATGCTGTGCACATGGGTTGAACAATTATACAGGGTAAATTTTGTTGCATCAAAATAATATGGCATTGTATGTCACCCTAGCGAGACCTTCATATTTTGCATCATAATAGTAGAGCACGAAAACAGGACGTACAAAATAGAATTCGGCAGCTAGTGGCTACTGTGGAGTACTATGCACACAAACAGATTATGCACCGGCAAAGAAAACCCACAAAGGAAACTAGAATACCATAACTGGCCAAAGTCATACCAAGTGAAGATGGACCAGAAATCGCTTGACTGCAGATTCAATGGCAAACGCTAGTGTTTCTTGCTTGCACAATACTATATCAAACAATTTCACCTCTTTTAATATATGTATATATGTGTATATATATAGGGCAATAGGAATCCACAAGATTTATGACTCAAGAATGGCCAACCATCAAATTTGTCTATTGTACTAATCAAGTTGCACCACTTAATTCAAAGCAGACCTGGAAGATTTTCGAGAAAGCAACATAAACCTTTTGTCCCGGAAGACCAGACACACTGCATCATGGCAAAGTAAAGCATATTATACTGTTTTTAACCTTTATTTATTCAAAGTTTATCCTCTAATTCTATTATTCTTGTTTTTAGATTCAGATTGATCTTACCAGTTCGTTAACTCCCCCCTCCCCCCTAGTTCCTGATTAGTTTCTAATTCTTCTTGAGAGAACATTATATAGCATACGATTAGGATCTAACTGATGATTACCTGCAGCTAACTTACCTTTTTCTTTCCTCAACTCCCAAATATGTTGTCGAGAAACTAATTCTTCTTGAGAGAACATTATATAGCATATGATTAGGATCTAACTGATGATTACCTGCAGCTAACTTACCTTTTTCTTTCCTCAACTCCCAAATATGTTGTCGAGAACAGGGGTTTTCATCAATATGATCAAATTGAAGTATTCAAAAGGCATTTTGGCTAGGATAAGAAAAACTCACAGAGCACAAGTAAACTGATCTCTATAGAACAAATTGAAAGATAATAGCAGCACCTGAACCAAAATATTCAGAGTACCAACTTAGGTATGGAAAGATGAGTAGTTTCTTATACAAATAAAAAGTACAGATGTCATCAGCTCAAGTGACTTTCCCAGCTTAACAGTTACAACACCAAGAAAGATCCGCATAAAAAATTACATCACTTGCAATACACACACAAGCAGAAACTTATGATATTTCCACCTTAAGTTGATGAAACACTATTACCTTAACAAGCAAAGGATCGTACCAATTCTTACGTAGAGAAAGATCAAGTGAAAAGTATAGTATATTATAAGTTCATACCTGAAGCTCAGCTAGCTTTTCACGAATTAGCATATACCCTAAATGGAGCTTTCCACCAAAATGATCAGCTAAACGGCGATCACTGAAAACCAAATACACAAACTCTCTTGTAATAACAAACTCAAGGCATTAATGTCTAATGAGCTGTCAGAGTAACCCAATAAATTGTCTAGTTACAACAGCATGATCAACAAGCATAAAACAGAAAATAACGCACATTCTTTAGCTGCATAAGTTATCCTCGTAAAACTGGGCCCAAAAGCCTGCTGGTGACAAGGAGGTATAATCGCCAGGTCAAACAGTGAAGTACCCGAAACTCTTGTAACTACTATTTTGTCCTAGTTCTATGAAATAAATTATAAACTCATAGGACCAAAAAATAATTTACCTGTCATAAACACTCAAGAATGCTCCACATATGTCGCAGACACGAAGCTTCTGATCAGTCTGTAAGTAAAAAACAAGGTATCAGAGTCGCATAATACTCCAATCAGTTTCCTCATTTCCAAAAGACAAGGATAATATGAAATGATTCATTAAATGACATCATAGTGGAATACTTGGTGATTTCCACAACAGACAAAATCAATAACCTGTACCTCATATTGTGAATGTAGCTAAAAACTATAATTAGTCGAAATTGTCAATGACATTCTTAAAGCAAAAGAGTCAGAAAAGGGAGGTCGGGGACTTACAATGCGCACATCAACAGCTGTGTACTTGGAGGTATCCGGTACAGGTGCCTGTCGAGCTGGCAGCTGGATCATGCGGAAGTCAGGCAGAGGTCAGATTCAAGCCAAGGTCAAGTGAAAATGCAGCTTGTGAAGCAGAAATATAAAGGGGCAACTTGACCATACAAAGTGGAAAACACAGAGTAGAAATGATGGCAAAATGGTACAAAAAATACATGCATGACAATAATTTGCAAAATGAAATTTAACTAAGTAGGTATAAAGTATAAACCTTTTTGAGGGCTTCAGCCTCCTCCAGTGCTTTCTGTGCTTCATCTACCATCCCTTGTTCACCTGAAGAATACAGAGATACAGACAATGTTATGCATACAACCAAAAACTAAAACCATGTATCAGATGACCCAACGGAAACAAGTTCCACCCAAAAGGAGCTCGTTAATTACACCTTAACAAATGTACAGGTACTCAAGTACAAATTGATATTCACGTACAAAAAGATTCCCAAGTTCCAAATAGAAGGTGAAGGCCCACTGGCTCAAGACAGAATAGACCATGATAAGTTCTATTTTCATACAAAAACCAAGAAATACGTTGTACATAATCAAAACATGCATTTACCGATCTATTTTTTGTTCAATCTTTATGTTTTTTATTTTCTGTATCTTCATTTTATTAAACTTTTCAAAATCTTACCAAGTTCTTCAGCTTTCTTTAGCTTTTCATTGATCATTTCTTGTATGTGAGGATCTGGAACAGCTGCTGGCAAAGGTGCCAATTCAGGAGCACTTGTCAGGGGCTGAGGAAGAGATGCACGATCTCTGTTGAAAGCATCCAAAAGAAGCATAGACTGCGATTAAAGAACAAAAAACATTTATCCTTCTGCTACATCATTTATAGCAACACAATAACATAACTATTAGGCATATGTAAATTATCGGAAGTCTTTCAACCTGCATGTCTGCTCTTTTAATTCTTAGTTCTTCAATCTCTTCTAGAGCTCGAATCTTCATGTCTGTCTTGCCTTCCAGATCTACAATACCAAATAAAATTCAGGAGTATAACCAGTTGAATATCACCCCACTGGTAACATAACCAGATTATAAAGGATGATACTCGTAAGTGTCCTATGAACAAGATGGAGTTTGGAGGTGAGACTGGGGAACTGTTTTGAGTGACTAGTAACAAAAGAAGTAATGAAAAAGATGTTCAAAATGACAAAGACAAGAAGATAATACAATAAAGTGAGAGATACTGCTTCTAACCTAGACCTTTTATTTCAGAAAATTTCAGTTAATCTATTTAGGTCACATAATGTTAATCTCCAAATTAAGCTAAGAGTACACATCTGTGTTTCATGAATAAGATCATCTATGATGAACCATGAACCCAACTGGAAGAGGCTGGTTAGTAATAAACTTACCCATCTGGTCAGCTTCTTTCATTTTCTCTTTAATTTGCTTCGACAACTCATCAACCTCTGGTGTCTGCCAATGCCACAAGGTTATCCAAACGAATTCCAGAATGCATAAGAAGGCCACTAATAGACGACGTCAACATAAACCTACCAGGGTAACATCTGACACAGAGATTGCAACAGCTGCCTTAGCATCTTCTTCATCAAGTCTCTTCAGAGCCCTTTCTATTTTACGATCACACTCGACAATAAGTCTGTCTATGTTATCCTCTAAATCCCTTTCATAATTATCAAGCCCCTTCTCTTTTGCTTCCTCATATCTAAGGAAGAGTTAAAAGTATCCCAAGGAATAATAGAACTCCACAATCCCAAAAAACAAGAAGGCAGTGTTTGGATGAAGATATTTGGCAATGGATTTAAATCCACAATCAAATCTATTCAGCTTGTTTGGCAAAAAAATCAAATCAATGGAATCTCAAATCCCTCCTAAATCTCTAGTTCATTTTTATCGATTTGAAATCTTTCCCACAACCAAGTCATTTTGAAATTAATCCGCAGTCTCTCATACTCTATATAACCACACAATGACACACTATATGCACACTTGGCATACACTCTTCATGCACGCACTTACACACATTGCACACTCCACTGTACACACACTACACACTCCAGTGACTTAACACACTGCACACACTAAACACACACTATATGGACACTTCACACACACACACACACTACCAAAATAATTTCAACAGAAGCTGCACATTTCGTCCGATAAAGGATACTCTTTCCTCAGCTGCAGAGAATGCACCTTGGGGCACGGTCCTTTGTCCATTTTCTACACCAAAAAAAAATTACTGAATAAATAACCACTGTTGATCCCGAAGCAATAACCCTAACCCCCAGAAATTCAGCATTTCATGAATATCTCAACTTACATACACAAAACACTTATCTAGCAGCAACACATCAATCAATAACAAGCTTCTACACCTTTTAAACTAGACAACAGCAAATAAAATTCGTACCGTGAGCTGGAAAAGCTCGTGGGGGCAAAGTCCGGCGAGGAAGAGGCGGCACACGTCGCGATCGTAGTACTTCCGCGTCACCTCCTGCGCGTCGCCGTTCCGGTTGGCTCCCATCAGCACATCTAGCTGCTTCCTAAGCGCATCCATAACTGCTGCTTCTTCCAATTTCTTCAGAACCAGCAAAATCGTTGTGCGAGGGTTTTTAGTTGAAATGTTGGGAATGGCGAAAGAGGGTTCTTATTTCGCATGTTATAGAAAGTTTTCTTTAGGAATTAGGCACCTGAATTTTGTTAAATTACATATATAGCCCCCTACAAACTCGAGATTTACATATAGCTCCATACATCTTCTCTTTCTTTTGATTTCGACCTTAATTCGAAATCGATAATTCATCTTAAAATGTTGGAGTTTTTGCAGGAAAAGTAGAAAAGAAACACGTCTTTGTAAACACTTCCCTTGAAGTCTGCACATCTCCCTTGATGTGTATATCTATCAAGAGAGCTTCGAAGAATCTCTGCATTCTCAATTTACATAAACCATGAGGATAGAATGTGTTTGTCGAATATAAAAGGGTCGATGCTACATACTTTGTCTTGTCACCTTTGATGTGCAGCATAATTCGTTTGTTTGTTGCAAAGAACTTCATATTCATAACTTCGAGTAGGTTCTTCAGTGTTATAACTCAAGTCACTAATTCTTGAGATAATCATCTCTGGGTGATTTGATGAGGTAGCTATAGGAGTTGAGCTTGGTTGATCTTCAAAAAAATTATCATGTTCTCCATGGTAACTTCATTATTTGTTTAGCACTTTCTTTGGTGGACTGTGGAGAGGTAACCAACATCAGCAAAACCAGCTAAAATAATATTTGGTGTTTTGGAGCAGAGGGAATAACAAATTTGTGTCAATGATTACTTTTAGATATCAAAATACATTTTGACATATTTCTGGTGACACTACGTTGTCCGCTAACAGGTTGCACTCTGTCCATGTTAAATCGCCTTATAATATTTTGGATATATGCAAACTGAGGAATTAGTATTCTAACAAACTCAGATTTTTTAGTTCAAGAGACAATATTTACCTACTTCTTCTCACTAGCAGTCAGCTATTCATCCACTTTGCTATCTAAAAAGTATCACCTCTAAAGGGATATTCTATAATGTTGGCTTCTCTCCCAAACTCGAGGTTTATTGTGATGCTAATTGGGGTACATGTCGAGAGACTAGACATTCTTCAATAGTCTATGCTATCTTATTTGTTCCTCTTTAGGGTCATGGAAAACAAAGAAGCAGCACACGGTTTCTAAGAGTTCTGCCAAAGCCGAGTACAATTATATGAGCTCCACAGTCTATGACCTCGATTGGATCTTCTATATTACACAAGAGTTTGGTCTTACTTGTCTCACTTCATATCCAGCTTTGGTGTGACAAAAAAGTCGTCATCCACATTTCAATGAACCTGGTGTCTCGTAAGCGCACAAAACAACTTGATATTGATTGTTATCTCGTGCATAGCAAGTTCAAAGTTAGGTTGTTCAACCACAACATGTCTTTCCGGGTTCCTAGCTAGCTTATGATTTTACAAAACACTCAGGCGATGCTTCAGTTCCTAGCTTCATTTCCAAGTTAGGAATGTGTGACATAGCCGACACTCCTACTTGGAGGGGGTGTTGGCTTATACATATTTTTCATATTATTGTAGCATACATAAATAGCCTTTCATTCTCTATGAACACTTGAAAGATTATGAAATAAAATACAATTACTTGAAACTTGAGCTGAGCTTGTATTTATGTATGTAGGGTCCACTTTCAATTTTGTATTTAAAAGTGAATTAATTATTTCTCAATATTAAAAGAGATTTTGATTTTAGAGAGTCAAAATTTGTTTTAGAATATTAATGTTGCTTACTGCTCACCTTAATGTAGCAAAAATTTTGATTGTATGAATTATAAATTTATTATTTATTTCTCCATTCGTTTTATTAATATGTTATTAAATCATATTTAAAAAGGATCAAAATATATTAAAAATTTAGGTAATGAACAGTATAATTACTAGAATTGGATTGGGGCGTCCCTAGTCCGAAATGACCAATTTATGAACATACATATATAGCCCAATGAAATCACCCCTAATAAATGAAATTAGTGAACTGTTAGCCAGTTAAATTTTCAAATTAATTTCCTCCATTAATGAAATTTACCTATATATTTGATTTGCCAATTAGGAAAAAAAAAAAATTGAACATAGTTTCTTTCACTATCTACATAAAATTAGAATCTTATTTAAAACAAGTAAGGTATCATTTTTATTTAGCCAATATAAGAAAAACAAGTAGACTTCGTTAATAAAAGAAGTCGTATTAGTGAGAATTCATAAATTTTAAGAGACTACACACATAGATATATATGTTGAAGAAACATGACTCTCACTCTGAACGAAGACAATAATATATAATACGAAATGAAATGAAATTTGTAATATCAAAACCATTGACCTAACTTTAGAAAATTCCAAGAATATTACATTAATGAAATTTCCAGCAACAATGCAAAACATTACATGCAATTACATTACAAATTACAAGAAGGATTCACCAAACATACACACGAAGAAGAAAAGAGCAATTATGGCATCCGAATTTAGCCACGGATATATACACTATACATGCGCGTGAGCGCGCACACACATATACAATGTCTATATATATATCCCTACTTACCAAAATATTCTCGTCTTTAATGATCCCACTTGTCCTTTTTCCCCTCTGGATAAGCTTACGTTACATGATTCAAAATGTATTTAATGAGACACAAATTGTGTAGAATGTGAAAAAATGGAAAACGGTGAAGGATATTCTCACGTTGCGCTTCCGTATGATTTGATCGAGGCATTGGAGAACGCGACCAATTGGGCTGACGACGACGAGTGGAGCTGCCCATGGACTTACGATGAGGAGGAGATGTGGTGGGTTGCCATTTTTGGCCATGTTGATGAACAACCTTAGTTATTCATCGACATAATGATGTTGTGTTGGGGTGGTGATGATGGTGGGGAGGGGGGTCGGGGTGGGGTGGGGGTATTTTGGTCATTGAGCTTATAGAGGTAAAGAGCTCCCTTAATCCATGTAATAAATTAAATTGTTTGTGTCTTTCTTTAGCTTGATTGAATGATGTTAAATTTTTATTTCCAATAGTTGAGATCCTATTTTTCTCTCACTCTTTTGTATGTTTGAGGGAAGTTATTAATACGGTTCCAGCAACTGTTTTGAATTCGTTTTTAGTGGAGCATTTTAACATTTCGTTTTCCTTTTTTTTATATATATATATATACAAGCTACTTTAAATTTATGCTAAAACTTAACATATTTACTAAATATCATACGTTTTTTAACATATATGTTAATTTGTAATGTTTGTTGAATTAGCGTTGATGATTTGGATCTGTAGCGTACTTCGGAACTCTCATGTGTGTGTGAGTGCATGTGTGTACGCGCGCGTGAAATAGAAAAAGAAAACTAAATTACATAGAAAAATATTATTTTTCGAGTTATCTCGTCCATCTCCACCGTTTCATTTTATTTTTGGCTGTTTCGAATAAATGACAGGGAAGTGTCAAATCAAAATGACGGCTAAAGCATTCCGTTTTTATAGTTAGAATTATATTTTCAAACCATTCCGACGAAAAAGAACACAACAAAATCAATAACCATGATTCGGGGAGTTTCCCGTTTGCAATTCTCATGATCCACAGTGAGATACTGACATATGATCTTAATTCAGTCAATCTTAATTAAGTTTTTTCTACTCTACTCTACTTAGTTATACAATAGTAAATGGTTAAAACTGCTCGATATGATCGCTCTATCAGATGACAATGAATCGGGTTGAAATTCAAATCCGCACTAAACCCGCTTCATATAGGACGAATAAAAACCCGATCAAACTGGTTACGGGACGGGACTTTGAATCGAGTTGTAAATTTTGTTAAACCCGCCCCGAATATATTATTTATATTAATATTATATACATTTTTATTTTTTATAATTATGTATTCCATTTACTATTAATTTTTATTACCAATATATTCATATTTTTTATTATGTTTGACTAAATTTAAGAACTAATTTAATTATTTTGGTGAATAATTTTTTTATTCAATAATGTATATTTTATATCACATTCAGTTCTAGAATCATTATATTAAAGATTTGTCTCAACAATATTATAAATTGAAAAAAAGAAAAAAAGTAACATGGTGGGACAAGGCTGGTAAACTCGTTGGATTAGTGAAGCGAAGCGAGGGCAAATCGAGTTTTCTGAGAATGCGGAACGAAACGGATTACCAATCTAATTATTTCTATGCGGGTTAGATCTTGAAAAAGAACAAACCCGCCCCATAACCGCTTCATTGCCATCCCCAAACGGACCATTTAGTCAGTCTGACTACTGATGTACCTTTTTGAATTGTTATGAATATATCTATCGTTTCGGAATCAAAAAAAAGAAAGAAGCTGGTATGGATGAATATGCGTAGGATTTAAATGGTTTTTCCCTCAAATAGATTTTTCATCTAGAAACATGTTGTCAAAAAAAAAAAAATATATATATATATATATATATATATGGAAGTTACTAGAAAATCCTGATATTACATTTCACTAAGGAAATTATTTTGCATCAGTTACCAAACATCAGAAATTATATTTACCCAGTATCATAATTTGGACAACAGAATTTATTATCAACACTAGCTGCTACATTTAGTTAGCCAGAGAATTTGCATCATTTTCAGACACATATATAGGAGAGCAAAATATGTAGAGTAGAAAACACGAGACACGCGCAGAAGCACATGCACGCGCGCTCGCACGCACAACTTGTTATCAGAATGGAGATGCAGAAGAAAGGATCGTGCGATTCAAATACGCACGTCTCAGTTCCCAGAGATCTGACTGATAAGTTGAAGAATGAGAAGAGTTGGGAGGAGTGGCCGTGTCAATGGACGCACGACGAGGAAGTGATAGAGCATGGTATGGCTATGGTTTTATGATGATGTGATTGCTGAATTGCAAACACATGATCAAACCCATTAAGAGATTGAAATACATGCATGTGTTCTTATTTTATTTATTGTTTCTGTGAAGTTGTTGATACGATCATGATTTACGCAGCTAACAACAACAACAAAAAAAAAACTAAAGGAAAATGCCCAAACTAGAAAAAATCGACTGGCATACCGGTTTCACTTCAACAAGAACCAGTTCTGCTCCGGTTCCAATTTCATGATACATCATCATGTTTTATGTATCATATGTGAATGTGATTCTTTAATCTGGAACAGAATAGAATAGAAAGCGAAAGAAAAGTACGTTGGTGAAGCAGTTCCTTGATAACGAAAGAGGGCCTCCTCTCAAAGTTCATCCTGCAATAGCGAAACAAACAACAATAAATACGAAACATATCAAGCATAAATTCAATGCTGCAAGTTCTGCTGACAGCTTGACATTAGTAAGTATTATCGATATGCATCAATTGGTGATCTTATATAGATAAGCTGAAATACTCACATGATAGTCGTCGTCCATGTAATCACGGTGCTGCAAAATAAATATTCAGATTTAGACGTCACATTCTGAAAAGCATCAAAGAATCCAAATTCCACCAGAAAATGGGAATAACTTGGTAAATCTGATGACTCCAAACCCTTATCTAAATTACGTTTTTTCTCATAAAACTGGCACGGATAAACGTTTGAAAGTCAGAAGATGAACAAGCAATAGCAACGCATATAATCATTTTATGACCTAATAAATAAACATGTAGTTGAAAAGGATTTGGTTGAGCAAGAAAATACTAACCCTCTTATATCTATCTCTGTGCCGCTCCCCCCGGTCTCGATGCCTTCGGTCGTAACCCCTATCTCTTCTCCTTCTCTCCCCTTCTTCTCTTGCTCTTTGTGCTTCCTGCATATGAGGTCAAAAACCCCTTTTAAGTTTCCATATTTCGATTAGAACGGAATTAAACCAGCAGTTAGTTAAGCTGAATGAAACCTCTTCCTCCTTTGCTTTTCTCTCTTTTTCTGCTTCCTCAAAGGCTTCTTTCTCAATCTACAAGTATAACACAAGAGGGTGGAGCAGAAGTTAGAAGGATAATGACCGTAACATGCTTTTAAGATCGATTGGAGCAGAAACCCACCTCCCTATTGGCAAATACTTCCTCAACCACTTTCTTTGCGTAGTCGGGATCATCACAAATTAAAATGTTGTCGAAAACAGAACCTGCTTTCACCTGTAGCCATAGCAGTAAAAATAGAAACACACTAAGTTAAAAACAGCATTCCCCGTTATTCAACATCAAAAAATTGACCTATCTGAGAAAGGAGACGTATAGCCTCACCTGCCAAACTTCGATCCCGAAATACTTGATTGGCTTCAGGACATACAGGTCAGGATCATCTTCAAATTCTAACAAAGAGAAATAGCAAAGGAAACAGAAATTGGAAGTTAAAATTACCACCAGTAATTGCTTGAAGGTATTGAAACTTGAAGTCTAGAGGGTCAATGAACAAAGTGAGCTTTACCAGGATTATCGATCCAAGGGATCTTCCATTTTCCTTTATAATTAGGATTCTTGATTTTCTGTTCAATAAGTAGAAATACCCATCAACGTAATTCAACAATAAGTAACACCTGTGTAGCTTGGTAGTTCTCAAAACATGTGGGCATACCTTAGCTTTCCATGGTCCTTTGTATGCTGGGTTTGGGATTTTAGGTGGTCTCCAAATTCCATCTTCGTCTTCATCCCAGTCATGAGGCTGCTCGGGAGAAAACAAATTACTAAATGTATCATTTCATCTCACACTATATTCCCAGCACTTCACACATAAACTCCAAGACGGAAAACCACTCGAAAGAAAAGTAGCCTCCCCTTATGTAACAACCATGACAGCACTCATGATCACTGTGCATAGTCAACACTCAATCACCCGACTCGTTGGTGGAAATTTAGAGCTACACCTATGAATCAACTAACCTGTTTTGCCTTTGGATCAGGTATTTCTCGTGGGATAGAATCGTATCCCTGCAGGTGACGAATATACAAAAAACAGTTTAGCTAAAAGCTCTAACAGACTACTGAAAACTCAGTTCAGCTGCAACTTGCAATACCTCAGGCTTGACTGCATCAGGATCATCAATATATTCTCTATCATCCCAGTCTGCTGGCTGTTTTAGAAAGAAGCGTGTCAGAGAAATTCAAATATACAGTCAGGCTACTACATTACTTTCTCATTCTCTTCCAGAAAAAAAGTAATTTGCATGTGAACTTAAGAAAGCAAATCATCCATATCGTGTTATATAGTAGGTAATAGAGGTGCCAAAATAATATGCTGGAGATAAACCTTCTAAATAAGGAAAACAAGAGAACAACTTATAATCTGTAAGCATGTAATAACTAGTTTTAGCCAACTGAGAAGGATTTTTATCTGAGAGAAACCTTTTTGGCATTGACCGCTTTAATCTTGCGTGGAGGCAAAATATCCCAGTCTGTATACATGCTTCCTGAATCTCTTTCTCGACCGTCAATGAGGACACTATATGATGCATCAGGTCGAAGAATGAATGTATAGAAATGGGTTAATTTGTCTGTTTCGCATTGCAAATCCTTCTTGATGGGGTAATTCTGACCCTGATACGAAAGTATGACGTGAAGTTTCTTCGTCTGTGTACCACATATATCAGGCCCGAACATCATACTGACGGAAAATAAAATGTTCAAAGAATTAGTATTTCAAAATACAGTTGGCAAAGCAAGGGACTACCATAGACTTATTGTTTTCAATATGAATTTATAGGATACTACTATTTGGCATACTTGATTTCCAACTAAGTTTATTAGAAAGTTCTTAGGGAGCGTTTGCCATTGCTTTTAGCTTTGAGAAAGTGATTAAAATTAGAGATCGTTGAAAAACTGTGTAAAATCAAAGGTGGGTGGTGTTTGAAGAAAAAATACTGGTAGTAAGCTCTTAAGTTGTGTTTGCCAAATATTCATTTTTTCAAACTATTTTTACTAAGGAGCAGTTCGAAGCAGCATCTCCCCTTCATCTAGATTTTAGCTTAAAGGAGTGTTTCCGATTGCTTGTACTTTTGAAAAAATGATGAAAATTAGAAATTATGGAAAAATTACTTATAGTTAAAAGCAGGTAGTGTTTGAGAACGAAATGCTTTTGGCCAAAATTTTAAAATGATAGTGTTTGATAATCAAGTGCTTTTTATCACTTATTTTACTTAAAGAAGTTTGACAAAGTTATAAAAATGCCAAGAAGCTACTAAAAGCAACCCACTTACTGCTTATAGCTTGTGGCTTTTAAGTGCTTAATTATAGTAGAAACATTATTACCAAACACTCCATTTAACTGAAACTAAGTCAAAATCACAAACGTGCATTAAATAAGCAATGAAAAACACTCCCAAAATGTGTTAATTTCAGCAGAAGCAAAAGTATGCAAACACTTATGATTAGTTGAACTTAAACAAAAAGCAGAAATTTTCTAAAACAAGCAAATGCAAACACTGCCGTATAGTGAGTTTGGGCACATTTTCATAAATGGAAAAGTTTTACAGATAAATGATCAAGGAAAAATCTTGAAACAGTAAAAACGATACATGAGCATATATGGAGGATAATAGTTATAAACAAACGTTGAATACCTGTAAGGAGTATCGCCACCAAATTTCTTTTGATTAACATAACCAGAAAGAAGCTTTATGTAACCTCCACCGCATTCGATGTCCTGTTCGAACCTTATGGAATATTGAACAACCAATGTTCTATTCTTATTGCTAAATTCGTTTATCTTTGCCGATATCGCATAATGCCTAGCATCAGTGCTTGTCTGAATACCTGAAATAAATCAACACACTTCACTTTTCATTTCACTACCACCAACAACTATCCGTAGACATAAACATTCATCGTTTAATCGCCACTCTTCTGATAAAAACATAATCACAGAACGCACAATGACAGTATAACCCAAACCTTTGTCATCAGGATCACCATTCCACTTCCCTGCTGTGTGCTTAAACGATCCGGCTTTCCCTTCACTCCTTTTCCAATCAGACTTCACCCACCTGCTTTGCCATCCATCTGCAAATTGAAAATATACACAATCAGTTAAATGCGCAACAACCAGTAATCCTTCTACAGCAATTTTTACAAACTTCCATACGAATTACTAACAGTAGGAAGAAAAACCTAGCTAAATTGATACTAATTTCGCAACCAATAACAAAGTCAGCTACACACAATAACATGATCCAATTATCGAACAACACACTCAGCTTCAAACTGCAAAACCTAAATTCACCAGATCACAACCAAAACACGAAGTCAAAACCATTTCCAGCTGCAAAATCACTTCACCAGCTAAAATTAACTAACATATAGTAGAATTACTACTTATCACAGCTTCAGCTCGCGTACAGTAAAATCAACGGAATTTCTTAAACAAGCAAACAATAATTATTACAAAAAAAAAAAGAGTTTACCTTCAAACCGCTCCTCGAAAATGATTTCAGCAAATGAAGTGCAAAGTAGCGAAAATAATGCAGCGAAACAGAGTAATTTGTGCTTGGATTTCCCCATTTGAGTGTCTGATGCTGCAGTCCTACTAGTTCGGGGTAATTATAGAAACTTTGTGGCATATTTGACCCCGAAGTTGCGGTTTATTACGATAGTGCCCCTAAGTCGGACTATCCATTGACTTTTGAAGTCCACTTGGGTCCCACTTGGCACTCATCCAATAGAATTCCTTCTAGTACATTCTGTGGCTATTTGATTCCCACAATTTCTTTTTCTTTTATCTTATTATTTTACGGTTAATTACAGCAATCCCACCAAATTACTAGCGGTTTTAATATACATTACCAAATTTTTTTCTTTCACATCGATATATATAAACTATACGGACGGTTGGTAGATAAACCACCAATTTTCTTTTCCAATTATTTTTCCGTCGGAATTCAGCACGTGACTTGTGTGTGATAAAATTTCAAGGGTCTCTTTTTGTCCAAACAATCTTTTTAGTAGGCAACAAATATAAATTTCCTTTACATTTTTCTTTCTCTTAACAATTCATTTGAATCATCAACGGTCTTTTCCCCTATTTCTAGAACGAGCAGTTCATCTACCTACTAATACGTTTTCTGAACAAAAATCACCCCTAAAAATGTATCACACGCAAGTCTTGTGCGAAATTATGATGAAAATTGTTCGAAAAATAAGTTTACTGATTTGTTTGCTAAACCCATATAAGTTTAGGCTTCTTTAAATCTTTTTTTTTAGGGAAATCTAATTTATTCATATATAAAAGAAAATATTGAAAAGACAAAACCCAATGGACGGGCCAAGAAAAGTGTTGATTGTAATTAATGGGAAAAGCAGGGGTATTGATTACACAATGTGGAAAGACTTGGATCTGCCGTACTCTTATATTCAATCGCTTCTTAGTCAAAGTAAACTTGCATTTTCTTCTAAAGAAGACTTGCTACATATAAATACTATCTCCCGACTTATCTTGCATAGAGAGGGTCGGCACGAATATTTTAAAAAAATACTTTTTGATTATTTGTTAATTTTTCAAAGATAGATTTAGGGTGGCGATTTTAAGAGTGAAGATTTTGTTATAACTTTTATTTTCTAAGCTGTGCAAAATACGGTGAAACGAACGTTTAAGAAAAATGTGCAAAATAAGATGAAACGGAGGGAGTATTATATATTTATTTTGTATCCCTCAGTTTCTTTTTAATTGACATGTTAGAATAGAGTAGATTAGATGGGGATTAAGTAAATTGACAAAGCTATCACTTAGTAATTTACTCTATCTCAGTAATCCTTAAAATTATGTTCTCAATAATTATTTATCTTTGATGCGGTGGCTGAAAATTAAAAAGTATTTTAGAATTAAGATAGGAGCAAAATAGGAAAAAATAGAGAAAATATATAAAATGGCAATTATTAATTATGAAAAGTGTTGATAAGCCAAAAGAAAAAGTCTCATTTCTTCGACTAAATAAGATAATTATTTTTGCTTTTTGGAGGGAAGGAACATTCCTTCAAAAATGAATTATATTGGTACCAATGATGTAGAATACGTTAGAGGATAGTCGAACAGTAAGCTAAGACCTAGTGACTAGTTAGAGAGGAGCAAGGTTTAGGTGTTGTTAGACGGGAAGGAATCGAAAAAAATAGACAGCCAATGAAAGTCTAACGTTTCGGAGATTTCTACCTCAAAGATATTAATTCTTTCAAAACCAAAAGAGTTTTCTCTTCGAAACCCCTTAGAAAGACCACTGCAAGAGAAATCATAGAGAAATGACCGAATTTCAGACCCCCCAAATATACTATGAAGTGCTCAAAGTGCTCGAAAGTGCCCGAAATAGTTGAATAGGAGGATCACTATGACTAAACCCTTGGTAAATTTACCAAAGACGAAAAGGATTTATTCGATATTATGGACGACTAACAACATGAAAAAATGGCTCATCCCCCATGTAGTCAATATGCAACAGAAAATAAAACTGCACATGTTGCTAAATTTGGATCACTGACATAATAAATGGTAACATGAATATAACAGAATTCTGATCCAACATATGAATAGAATAATAAGGTAGGGTAGGGTAGAAGGTAGTTTCCATCACATGGAATTTTATGGAGAAAAACGACGTTGCTCAGCAAATGTAAAATAAACATAAACAAGAACCTGAGAGAGCATCAAAAGTAATAGAGATGTTCAGACATCAAAAACAAAAGTCCCTTGCTGGAATGAAGAGTAGAAATTTATCAGTATTCTGCTATTTTGCCTGGGGATGAGATGCAATGAAGGCGACGGCGAGATCGATCGAGTGGATCTTGTCTGCTTCGTTGTCTGGAATCTCGAACCCGAATTCTTCTTCTAGAGCCATCACAATTTCCACAGTGTCTAGACTGTCCAGTCCAAGATCCTTCTGGAAATGCGCGTTTGGAGTAACCTACATGATGCCAAGAAGTCATGATAATATATACATATGTGTGCGTGGGTATGTGCGCGTGTGCGTGTGCGTGTGTGTGTGTGTGTGCGAACAGACTCCGACAAACAAACACTCAGTCCAGATTGCCAAAGACAGTAGGGAGAACAACAAATTATGTTATGAAATTTAAACTTGAAGATAAATCACAGCCTTAAAAATTTAACAGGACAATTGTCTCCAATTCTTCATTTTCAATCAGTGTTCGAAGTAGGAGAAGTTATAGATGGCCTGGAATTATTGCTACGATCTACCGCTTGACGGTAGAATAATTTTTCTTGGGAACGTTTCCGTAAACCTGAAGTAAATCAGCAAAAGTCAAGCCAAACAAAATTCCTACATGTTCTAATTTAAATGCAGATGCATTAATAGTTGTGACATCTATGGCGATTTTTTTGTCTCGGACATCAGAGTTAGTAATGGAACACTAACGTGTGTGTGTGTGTAAACAGAAACCCAAAAACAAAAGCTCAGACTGCTCAGCAGGTTTGCAAATCCCGTGAGAGAAAACAGGAAGAAGTGATAGTGAGACTATTTCACACTGTAGAGAGAACAACGAATTGTGTTATTTAATAGGATAATTGTCTCCAATTCTTCATTTTCAATCTGTTTCACCATTTTGAAGGAGTAGTTATCGATGGCCTGGAACTATTGCTAAGATATACCAATTGGCGGTAGAGTTCTTGGGAAGGTTTCCGTAAACCTGAAGTAAATCGGCAGACTCAAGCCAATGAAATTCCTATATGTTCTAATTTAGCAGATGCATCAACTGCTTTATTTGCGGTTGGATTGGCCAATGCAAAGTGCAGCACGCACTTAGCTCTTCTTTTGATCTTTTTAATGCATTAGGAGATGGCAATTCTTTTTACTCTTGGATATCAGAGTTAGCAAGGGAAAACTAATTCTTGGACACATTTAGTAAAAAAGTTGAGGTTACTAATAAATTTCCATCAGAAATTTCATCTACTATATGCTCAATCCACTGAGTAGTTGGATATCTACAAAATCGTGCTGATGTGGTTTTATTTCTAGTCACTCTGAGGAGATTGTTTTAGGAGAATATATTCTAACAGTGGGATTAGAAAACGTGAGATGAAAAGTGTTCTGGCACTTCATATCTAGCTAACATGATGACACTTTCACCTAATTTTGGAGCACCCAATGCACATTGCTTTAGAAATTTGAATGCACGAGAGAAACACGCAGAGCCAGATAAGTTAGATCAGGGCACGTCATATGTAGCCAAGATGACGGCACTTCATCTATCTTGAAGCACCCAATACACATTACTTTAGAAATTTGAATGCACGAGAGAAACATGCAAATCCATATATGTTAGATCAGGAGACTTCATATCTAGCTAAGATGACGACACGTTCACCCATCTTGGAGCACCCAAAACAAAATTGCCTAGACATTCACAGAAAATATATCACGATACTTTGCCCTCAACAAACAAATATGGTACACATGCCCCCACAATTTTAACTACTATATGGGATTAGTGGAGCCAAAAGAATTGAAAGAAAAACGCTCATAAAACAAATATGCTTAAATTTAGACAACTCGTAGGATTGAGATAATACATAGAGCATAGAATATGAACCCCATAACCCACCGTCACCACTAAAATCTATGACACAAAGATAAACTAAAAAGCCCTTTTCTGAAACATTGAATTCATAATTTTGATAGATGGAACACTAGCACCGAGAAACCATCATCCCACAGTACTCCAATCAATTAGGTTAAACTACAGCTTCCTTCAGCAAACATAATTAGCAACTTTTGCTTCAAATACAGCGCCTTAACCTGCGTAGCCATTTCCAATTGCATGAAAGGGCTGAAAATCAAATCAAGTTACTCGATACTTTTTACTCAAAGCTCGATAAGTAAAAATAGTTAATGCAAGTGTAAAAATGTCAAACTACTCCAGCTCGACTCATCTTCGACTTGATTAAAACTCGATTCAAATCAAACAAGCTCAAACATAAAAATAAAAGCTCCATAACATTTCAAACAAGCATGAACAAATGCGTTTGAGCCCACTCAGACTCATTTACAGCCCTTGCATCTATATTTTCTAAGCAAAGGTGATGAAGAGCACGTTTTATACCAATCAATGCCACCAATTCTAATAACTACCTAACAAGGAAATCTCATAGTCTGCCCTAGTTCCAAAAATGATAGAAGTCTGCAAAATCATCCACAATGATTTAAGTAAACCACATAAATTCCGCAATATCAAACAGAAATTAAGTGAATAAAACATAAATTACCCCAGACTACAAAATACCAATCCTGAAACGTACTGGATAACAATACAACCAGTGGAAAAAGAGACAATAAACGACAAATGGTGTTACCTTGGACGGATCGATGTTCTGGAAGTTTTTGACAACGGTTAGAACGCGGTCGGCGACGTCGGACTTGTCGAGGAAAGACGCCCTCGTTTCGTCGGAGAAATGGCGTCGGATCAGCTGCGATAGGCCGCCGGCGGCAGCTCTAGGGTTTTGGAGTGACGGAAGTGTGTTCACCTTCACTCTGAGGTACTTGAGAACTGCATTTCGAGCTGCCATTCCAATTTGTGTGGATGGACCTCGAGAAAATGTAGGTTTTTCAGGCGAGAGCAAATTTCCGAATGGAATTTGAGGTGAAGATGGTATACTATAGTTAGCTTTGGGATTCTATATATATATTACTCCCATCTGTTTTGAGGAAAAAAATATACTCCTCCGTCCGACCTAACTTGCCTACTTTATTTTTCGATTTGTTCCTATTTAATTTATCAATTCATAAATATCCCGGACGAAAGGATGAAATCGACAAAGGGCGTCGATCAATCGGGCAATTCGTAGGAGCGACGAGCCAAGACGTTTTCACTCGTCGAATTTGGACCAACTCGAGCTCCGTCATCCTCCCTCGATATTTTGCGGTAGGCTTGTGTTGACCTCGGTCCAGCGTGAGACCCGTGCAAGTCAATTCGATGGGGCGCTTATGCGAGAGACAAACGACGTCGAGACTGACCAACTGGGGCGAGAGGATGAAACCGGTAAAGGGAGTCGATCAATCGGGCAATCGTAAGAGCGATGAGCCAAGGCGTTTTCACTCGTCGAATTTGGGCCAACCCGAGCTCCGTCGTCCCTCCCTCGGTATTTTGCGGTAGGCTTGTGTTGGCCTCGATCCGACGCGAGACGCGTGCGAGTCAATTCGATGGGACATTTGTCCGGCAAATTTATCTCATAATCTCCACCTTCAATCCCCACCTTTAAAAAAGTAAAAACTTTCACAAAATTTATTTTTTCTTAACATGCTTGTTGTCCGATCAAGATAGACAAATTAGGTTGGGACGGAGATAGTACTATTTTTGGTTTATTGTTCTTTTTAGAAACGATTATGTTTTATCTCAATTAAACTAAATTACCATAATTGACTCAAAATCATTTGTCAAAAATATATCAAGATTATGTCCGATTAAAGATATTTCATTTATCATGTAAAGAGTCATGTTCTAAAATAAATTTTTATCCCAAAAAAGAGACATATTTCAAATATCAAGTCCAAGTAAAAAACTTAAATTTTTTAATTCACGAATTACTTATACATGATAAAAAATATTGTGAGTGGAAATGATCGTTTTTAGAGACTCGTATCTTCATCAAATTAGTCAAAAAGAAATTATACCTTAGTTAAACATGTCTATTTTTATGGAACGTAGGAAATATTAAACAACCCTCAATATATTTCACCTTTTATATTTTATAAAATGAAAAGCTTGAGCTCCATATATAAAACATGTTATGATAAAAATGTCGAATTACTTAAAGTAGACTTATGTTCGCCTCGATCAAATTAAATTCGATTATCACAAAATAACTTCAAATAAACATAAATTCGATTATCACAAAATAACTTCAAATAAACAGAAGTACGATAATATTTCAAACAAAGTACATTTTTATCTGCTTAACAATATTTTCAATTAGTAACCAAGTTTGAGACGATATAACTAAGCCCTAAACTTGTTGGGCTTCTATGGTTTGGCATTTGGGCTACACTATGACTAAAACTAATTAATGGGCTTAAGCTATTTGGGCTACTCACTCTAAGATAAAAACTTACGTGAGACCGTGACATGTGAAATCGTGACATGTGTGACGGTTGTATGACAGAAAGAAAATATCATTTTTCAGCGGCTCGGTTTACTTTGTCCACTTATTTTTTCGATTTGTCCCAAATAACTTAGTTAGTCCAAAAATAAAAATTTATCTCATAATCTCTACCCTCAAAATCTTCATCCTCGGTCTCTACTTTTGAAAAAGTAAAAGATATCACAAAATCTATTTCTTTTAACCTTCGTGCCCGATCAGAGTAAGCAAATTAAGCCGGAACGGAGGAAGTACATCACAGAGCATGTAAGTTGAAGAAATGGATCTAAAACTAGAAACAATCATATAAGGAACTTCCACAAAATATCTGCACTACAATTTGGTGAGAAATTCTACTTTGTAGAAGCACCATTCAAGCTTTTCCCAGTTCTGAAGACAGTATATACCAACAACAAAGGAATTCCGAGGCTGTAGATCGGAAAATCGATCATCGGATTCATCTCGTACGCTTTCATGAGCCCGACACAGCTCTGTAAAACGAGACAGAGCGTGTTAACCTTTATACAAAAGCAACAGTTTTAAAAAAGTAACAGTTTCCTGTAATAGAGCTACAAGAATGAGAAACCATACCATAATATGTTTGGCAACGATAGCCAAAGATACCCCAACGAGCGATTTCCGAATCCAGCGCCAGTCGCCACAACTGTTGTGTAACGCGTACTCTTTACTTTGTCCATCACGTTCATCCTTCTTCTTACTCGAAAGAGAGAGGCGATAATCGCGATACACACTAGCTTCAGCAGCCAGTGCTGTAGTCGTCAGTATAGCTGGCAAAACTACGAAAAAGAGATGTGGAAGCACCACAACCATGACGTCTGGAGATCCGATGAATTCTACCTTTCGGTTGGATCTCAACGCCCAACCTTTGTACGTCATGTACACTCTTTCTTCATGTTCGGTAAAAACTTGACCGTATAACCAAGGGCACAAGACGAGGTAAAACAAGTATGCTGTCGTACCCAACCATGCTATAGGAATGGTGTGTAGTTCCATCAAGATCCAACAGAATCCGTTGATGAAGCTTTTGTTGGCCTTATAGTTGCGGTACGTATACTGCTTTCTCGAAAAATAGAGGACTACCTTCGGAAGTAGAAGAATCGAAAGGACTAACAAGTAAAAACACCAGAGTGTTGGGTAGTAGAGTGAGTCCCATTGACATCCCATCACGAAAAACTCTTTCAAACTCCACGGGAACCTAGCCGGTATACCTGTTACAGAAAACGGCCGTAGCTCTGTCGTCGTTACTCTACCCATGATGTCGGTTGCTTCTATTTGAAGTAAGTATCTCTTCGGAGAGGGATCCTCGAAAGCTTGAATGTTCCACGGGGCGACATAGAGGTCACCGCGCGACCCGGAGAGCTTCGTCATTGGTGTGTCGAGCACTGTAATGAGCTTTCCAGGGGTTGAATCGTAAACCTTAGCCAAAACCGATCGTATTGGGGATGAGGAGAAGATGAGAGCTCTGATGGCGCCATAAGAAGATGGGTCGTCTGAAGAACATTTGTAGTTTTGTGACGACGATGAAGAGAAACGCGAGTCTAGAGGATATGTTGGCAATATGATCGTTTTCTTGGCTCCTAATGTGAAATTAACGTCGACGAATGAAATATGACCCATGTCGATTGCCACAATCCGCATGGCTCGACTCTTTCTCCAATCACCCATTTCCCATTCCCAGAATCCATCGGACACCGAGGAACAACTAGAGGCATTCCCGTGGGGTGTTCGATGACCATTCAACTGGATCAACTCTTTTGAACGACGATTGGATTGATGATGCCGCTTCAAGTTCGGACCAAATTTCGTGTGCAAGTGCCCACATACGTAAGCAGCTAAAGAGTGAGCGACGAAAGCCTCCTTCAACGTCTTTCCGGACTCTGAGGCTGCAGAAAACGAAAGGGGGAAATGACCGAAGGAAATCTTGGTGACAGGTTGGGAATCGGAATCCCATTGTGAGAGATGGGAAGTTATTTCTTCAAGAAGCTCATCGGTCGGGTGTCCAAACAAGTTCGTTGGGCCCCGTAGTCCAGACGACATCGTGCTGTCAAACCCAACGAATAGAAGCTTCCTTTTTCCAGTCTACAACAGTTTAGGAAGGAAATTGATGCAGCATGAGCATGTATACGAACAAGAACACGTAACATAAACTGTTGATTCACAATGAATACGGGTAGCACCGAATATCTGGGAGAAAACCCGCACTTTTCTTAATTCATCAAACAACTAAACACGCAAAGATGACTAACCTGAAGGGTTATGCTATCGACATTTCGACTGATTTGTAGCTGCTGCCCGCGGATGCTGTATCTTGAGAAGAAGTCGAATGGGCCACCAATTACTGGTACACCAAAGTTGTCGTGATTTCCTCTAACGTCATAGAAGAGGCTCTTGTCGAGTCCACTTCTCTTGACGACATCCTGCATCGTTTTCTTGTACTCGATCCACTCCTCTTCGTCTTGTTTCATCGTCAATAAATCCTTGCTTTTACCATCTGATTCAAACGTTACATATGTAAGCCCAAAGATTCCAACTACTACAACATGAAAGATTGGTTTTTTATTTTTTTAATTGCACATCATCTTTCACATCTCAATCACACAAGAACACAATATAATCGTGTTCGGTCGAACAAATATAATTGTGTTCAGTATACCAGCCAAACATGCTTTGAGGTGTTCGAGTGGTGTGTCTAAACACCTCATTTTCACGTTTCCAAAGTGTTTGGTCGTACCTACCTAATACTAACTTTTTGAGGAATCGAGGGTGTTAATAACTCGACCCGTAAATTTTTTGCTTTAGTGGCACCCTAAGACAAGAAGACATTTCTAAAATTTTCTTTAGACACTCGCTTAGTTTATGAATCAAATGAACAAAGAATTACTTGTCTATCTTACATGTAGCTTAAATCCAAAACATCATAAGTTACTCGATATCGATTGAAGATCGTTCATCAAAAGCTCGTTTGAGTTATTTTCGATTTAGAATATCAAATAAGCTTGAATACTTTTACTGTTTTACATAAAGCTCACTCGAGCTCAATAAGTAATGATGTTAAAATAAGTGTAAAAATGACAACTACTCAAGCTCGATTAGCATTCGACTGATTAAAACCCATTCAAGCTCGATTTAATCATAACTAAACAAGCTCAAACATAATAAAAGAAGCTCGATAATATCTCAAATAAGATAAAAGTAATCCCAACCAATTACCAGAACTTCATCTAGAATAAGCCCATAAACACTAAAAATGTAATCTTTTATGAACCAAAGAATTATGAAATGAAGGTCCAAAAGACCCCATTTAACTCATTCATCAACAATGAGTTCTAAAAACACTACGTGCTAGTCGGGCAGCAAACTAAGGTGTAGTGTGATACTTAGATGGGGTTAATGGGTCTAAATAAGGAGGAGTCGGGAAAAAATATAGGCAGCCCAGCACCGTGTAGCACCTAGACAAGGTATAATCGGAGATAAACGGGATAACAATGATCTAAACTAAAACAAGATATCAAATTCAGAACCCCAAATGCAAAAACATAGCATCTTTATCACTTAAACATCCCA
The DNA here is from genome assembly GCA_958295605.1 of Ajuga chamaepitys. Classification (NCBI taxonomy): domain Eukaryota; kingdom Viridiplantae; phylum Streptophyta; class Magnoliopsida; order Lamiales; family Lamiaceae; genus Ajuga; species Ajuga chamaepitys. Next base: position 87,063,816 of record OY282495.1, read on the forward strand.
GAAATTTCAAAAACAATAAAATTCATCAACAATTAGTTCTAAAAGACACTAGTTGCTACTCGGGCAGCAGATGAGGGTACTGCCTACTTGGGCTTAGACGGGGTTAATCGGGTCAAAGCAAGAAGCAGTCGGGAAAAAACATAGCTGGGTAGAAAGGGAGTTTTATCATCAAATAACAATGATCTAAACTAAAACTAGATAGTAAATTCAGAACCCAAATGCAAAAACATAGCATCTTTATCACTTAAACACCCCAGAAATTTCAAAAACAATAAATCCCAACAAAAAATCATCAACAATTAGTTCTAAAAGACACTAGTTGCTACTCGGGCAGCGGACGAGGGTACTGCCTACTTGGGCTTAGCCGGGGTTAATCGGTCTAAGCAAGGAGCAGCAGGAAAAAACATAGCTGGGTTGACAGGGAGCTTTGTCATCAAATAACAATGATCGAAACTAAAGCAAGATATCAAACTAAGAACCCCAAATGCAAAAAGATAGCATCTTTATCACTTAACATCTCAGAAACAATAAATCCCAACAAAAATTCATCAACAATTAGTTCTAAAGACACTAGCTGCTAGTCGGGCAGCCGACAAGGGTACTGCCTACTTGGACTTAGACGGGGTTAATCGGGTCTAAGCAAGGAGCAGTCAGGAAAAAGCATAGCTGGGTAGACAGGGAGTTTTATCATCAAATAACAATGATCTAACTACAAACAAGATACTCCCTCCTCCCACCTTATCTTACACATTTTCCTTAAACGTCCATCTCACCTTATCTTGCACAACATAAAAAATGAAATTATAACATAATCTCCACCCTCAATCTCCATCCTCAATTCACTTATGAAAAATCAACAAACAACAAAAAAAACTTTTCTTAATACCCGTGCCCTCTCTCTGTGCAAGATAAGCCGGGACGGAAGGGAATATCAAATTCAGAACCCCAAATGCAAAAACATAGCATTTTTATCACTTAAACACCCCAGAAATTTCAAAAACAATAAATCCCAACAAAAAATCATCAACAATTAGTTCTAAAAGACAGTAGTTGCTAGTCGGACAGCAAACACGGGTACTGCCTACTTGGGCTTAGACGGGATTAATCGGGTCTGGAAAAAACATAACAATGATCTAAACTAAAACAAGATATCAAATTCAGAACCCCAAATGCAAAAAGATAGCATCTTCATCACTTATCAGAAATTTCAGAAACAATAAATCCCAACAAAAGTTCATCAATTCAAACCAGAAAAACAGAAAGGGGGCCCACCAGTAAGATCACCAGTGAGGAGGACCAAAGAAGGGTTGATGAAGGAGAGGGCCGGGCCGACAATCTGGGAGAAGTCACGTGCCCTGTCGGGATGGTGCACGCTGAAGTGGAGATCAGATAGCTGCACCACCCACACCAGATCATCTGGTTTACCATCCACCTTTATCACTTTGCTATTCTTAACCCCATTTTTGCTGTTGCCAGACCGGGATGGAGATGTTGGGATTGCAAAGATTAGCAGCACAAGAAATGGTGTGATTAGAATCACATTTGCCATTCTTCTGCCCTCCCTTTCTCTCTCTTCTTGATTTTGTTGGGTTTCTGTTTGCTATTTAAGGAAGTTTCTGTTAAGGATGGACACGAGCTGGATCGAATATCTGAGTTTGATTTATTAACTATTGCTAGCGGATAGTGTGAAGATTGAGTCTAGCCTAGACGTGTAAATGAGCCGAGTATTGATAGGCTCGAGTTCGAGCTCGATTATAAGGTTTCAGCTTTGAGTTTGGCTCGAGCTCGACCGAGTTTATTTCTTTCAAACTCTAGTTTAATTCGGTAAAAATTCGTTGAGTTCAGGATCGACTCGACTCGATTCATGCAAAAATAAAATATAAAAAATATATTTAAATTGAAAACATTAATGATACTACAAAACATTGTTAATGGGAACTTTATAGAATTAGAATATATCTATAATTATGTCAACTCTAAAGGGTAAACTAGTAATTTACCATAAGCTCGATTAAGCTCGCGAGTCTGTCGAGTCGAGTATGAGTGAGTTCGAACTCGAACTCGAACTCGAACTCGACACCTATTCGAGTAACTCGAGCTCGACTCGTTTTTCTCTAATTGATTTTGATCTTTTAACAAGTCGATCCCAGTTCGTTAATAGAAAACATCCATATAGATTCTTTGTTTATTTCTTCAGAAAACCAAAAGAATTGTTATGATGAGATGTGATAATTCGGGCGGTCCGGTTCGATCGGGCCAACACCATGTTTCTAGCTGAATCGGACCGGGTCAGAATTTGGCCGGACCTAAAATTAGTCGACTCGACTCAGGATTCCCCTATAACATACTAAGATTATCAGGTCCGCCCGGAGCTCGTCGGATTTTTGAGCCATCGAACCGGCCCAAATGACAAAATAGTATTTTGGGCTTGCATTTCTATGGTCCGACCCATGTAAAATATCGGGCTTACTGGGCCGGTCCGATCTCTAGTCATAACCACCAAAACATTAATAAAATCGTGAAGATTAATAAGCGACTTTGGGGGGCCTTTGTATCTGTGGTATGTGTTTAATCTGCAGAAAATTTGCAGAGAAAAGGATCAGTTCTAAGTTCTAACGAACACACACAGAAGCCTTCAATCCTTTTCAGCAGACGAGTTCCTGCTGGTAGGTTTTCGATTCTTAGCTCAATTTGTTTTAAAACACCTCTTTTCATGTACTTGTGATGGCATTTTTCTCAATTGTTCAAATTGTTGCAGGTTGTTGTCTTCTTCCTATCTTCTCCAATTTGCCAATTCTGCTTTCACTATTTTGCAGGTAACAATTACTTTTAGCCGTGATTATTATTCGCAAAGATTAATGAATTTTATCGGTTATACTGTTGAATTTTGTTGATGAAAGATGAGGTGAGAGCAATCTTCTGCGTATTTGGTTAAATTAGAACCCTAATTGTATTAACTGTTGTTGTGTGTCGCTAATTTCTTCCTAATTTTATGGAGATCGAACAATTTCTGGTTTTGTTATGCATTTCCGAAATGTAGTTATGATTTGCTAAGAACTATATTATGAATTTTTCACCAATAAATTGCTTTATGATGTTATCTTTCATTCAATCGCCAGTTTATCATTCTTGCTTTAGCTCAATTTGAACAAATTTCGTGAGAACAGTGTAAAATAAAATTTCATATCACTAATGAGTGGGAAGTTGAAGTAGAAATTTCGACATGATTGAAGAAGGGGCGATGACCGAGATATTATGATTTTTAGTAATTCTTTTCATTGGTTAAAAAGAAAACCATTTTCCTCTTGTAACTGTCAACAAGATATTTCATCAGTTAAAGAGGAAAAACGATGTCCTTTTCATTTATACTCCAAATGTCACCAATGTGCTAATCCAGAGGTATTACAAATTAAGATGATGTATGTCTAATCTGGAATCTTTGTTTCAGGTTGGAATTGAAACGGGAATAAAGATAAAAATGTAAGCTATTGGACCGTCTAGCATCGTGAAGAATTTTTTCGAAGCTCCAAATACGTTCTATGAACAGACCCTTCTCCTTTAGTTTTGTATCCTCGTGGGCTTTAATTGTCTTCCCTTGTATGTACTTTTGCAGTTGATGACCTCCAAATGGATACAATATCATTGCAGTCTATGTCCCTCATAATTAATGAAAAATCAGATCGATCAGGATTGTTTACCAAGCATTGTTGTGGCAATCAGAATATCGTCAATGCACAGAACGTCTCTAGACATGCTGGAAAACTCGATTTGTGTTCTGATAGAAATAGGTACTTTTCTTTATACAAGAATTTGGAACAATAACCGGCCTCTGCTGGAACTTTTATACGCATAATTTCTTTTACGCTTCTTTTGTCTGGTTTTCACATGGTTGCGCTTGTGTTTATGTGTATATTTGTGTGTGTCTTTCTTTTCTTTTCTTTTTTCTTACTATAGTTTACATATTCGAGGAAGGGAAGTTCATAAAAATGTCTCTAAGCACTTTCTAAATGTCCATCTCGGCCAACCCATTGCAAAGTTTCGGCACCTTTTCCGGTTATAATGACATCTGCACTTGTCTGTTGAAACAGTTTCCCATCGAGTAAACGTAGGTGGAGAATACTGTTTGCTTTAAACACAGATGGATTTACAGCCAACAACGACCAAGGCAATGCCAACGGGAACACCAACATTCTTGGTGAGACTCGTTTGGGCAGGATAGTGAGTGCCGGCGGTAGAGAACTACTGAGCAAACTAAACTCCGCTAGAAAGAACTTTCCGATGAAGGTATTCCTGCTGCTCCTCGGCTTCTATACAGCTAATGCACTTGCCACCATTCTCGGGCAGACAGGTGACTGGGATGTACTTGTAGCTGGAGTCGTAGTTGCTGCTATTGAAGGTATCGGTATGCTCATGTACAAAAAGCCCGTCTCTACGGGTCGATTGCAGTCTCTGGTGGTGATGATAAACTACTGGAAAGCTGGTGTTTGCTTAGGGTTATTTGTTGATGCATTTAAACTGGGCAGTTGATCAGTTAGTTGCTTAGTTTCCTCCCTGCAAAATTAATGGGGAGGGCTATTTGTACAAATCTTCTTCAGTTGGATTCTACCCTATCATTTATATGAATTTTGTTATCAGTAAAAATGGTGTAAAATATATATATATATATACATATTTTTCAAGGGTGTCCCGGCCGGGCCACCCATCTGTCAACACTATAAATGGGGCTAGGTCAAGTCGGCCCAAAATTCTATCGGGCGAAAAATTGTTTGAGTCTAGCCCATCTCTTAAATATACTAAGGTTTCCGGTCGGTCCGTGGCCTCTCGGCCTTTTAGCCCGTCATGTTGGGCCAAATGTTATTTTGTGCCTAGATTTCTATAGCACAATCCATATAAAATATTGGGCAGACTGTCAGGCTCATCAAGTTGGGCTCATTTTGCCAACTCTAAGCAGGTATAAATAATGGAGTAGAGCATCTTTTCTTTAAAAAAAAAAAAAAAAAAAAATTCGTCCTTGTAGTAGTGTAAATTCCAAGAAAATTTATTTGATTATGATTAGAGGTGGAAAATTGGCCCGACTTAATAGCCTAATTCCAATTCGGCCCGCCCAACATTCTATACATTCTAGGAAATAAAGTTTTAGCCCTTTAGCATCATTGGGCCTATAGACTCAATGACTCATAAGGTGGTCTAACAATTTTAATGTATTTTCAGAGATTGATAGGACATAAAAATATTAGGCTCGGCCCACACCTAGACGATCTGACTTAAAGAATCTTAACCGTAAGTACCATCTAGCCTTGAAGTCGGGTAGGTCACATGCTTGTTCGATAATCTGAGCGTACTTTTAAATATGGACAAGGAAATTAATTTTGGGTCTGGTGTCAGGTGACCTGAATTGCTATCTATAATTACGACACTTAAAAAATAATATAGTTGAAACATAATCCAATAATAAATCTTGAAAAAAAATCAGATAATTTTGTATTTTTTAAGGATTGAATTACAAAACATGGTATACTACTTGCCGAGGACAAAGTTTAGCAGAGTTCCCAAAATTCATAGCCAAGATTTGATTTTTTCTCCAATGGCTATTGATGAACTCCACCATTAATGTCCTAATGAAAACTTGCTTGCTATTACATAACAGCAAACAAAACCTAAGACAAAACATATGTAAATCCGAAAAATTGTCCATGGCCTATAAATAAACAAATTACATAACAAAAAGAACAAAACTAACAGTTAGTCATGTGTACATTGCTCTGCAATCTTCCCGGCCGAACATTTCAAGTGTCGTTCCACACCGTAAACGTCGGTACGTCGACGTTTGTCCTAGTCGAAACAGTCGGAACAGCGGTTGGAATATTCCAGTTATTACAGGCAGCGTCATAGACGCTGCCCGGTTTTCCCAGTCCCTGCTGGGACTGGTAATACAGATTCCTTGCCTGCTGATAAGCATCTGTTGATCCAAACATGCCTTCCTCGTGATGTCCGAGCTGGAACCCGTGGTTCCCGTCTTGAACCACGACGGTTCCCATCATCGGGACTACATTCCCGTTGCCATCCCCATACACAACGGAATTAGAACCCGAGCTATGTTCAATCGAAGAAGAATCCAAGCTCATAACATTGTAATGCTGTAAGAAATGACTGTTTCCCAATTGAAGTTGATGGTTAATCTCGTTATAACCACCATGAGTAATCTCCGAATCTTGCTCTTGCTTACACCATAGCCGTTGGTGGGCGTACGGGTAAATCCCCATCGGCTGCGCTTGCTGGAATGCAATAGTCGGCCAAGCATTCCCATTACCATTGCCATTCCCGTAGCTGCTAAGTTGAGCTTGCGTTAAGTGCAAGTTCAAGTTAGCAGCTTCGTTTGCACGATGCAAATCTAAAGCCATATTCTCCGCGTTTTCAGCTTCTTTTAAGCGCTTTGTCGCGCCTCGGATTGGCAATGTGCTGCTTTCGAGTATACTTTTGACATCGTATCGACTGATCTCAAAGTTGGTGACCGCGTTTAGGCCCCGGAATTTGATCGCCGCTATGTCATAGGCTTCTGCTGCTTCCTCTTGCGTGCCTAATAACATATTTCAAAATCAAGAAATGTAAGTTATATTATTTAGACGACGACTGTTCGCAGACAGCCAATAAAATTTCTCGATACAGTTCACGTAATTTATTAATCTATCTATATATATTAAAGTTACTTACTGAAAGTTCCTAAGTAAAGGTCTTTATTGCCTGCAACTCTTCCAATTCTTGCTTGCCATCTCCCATGTTGGTGATGTCTGTATCATATAATACATAATAAGAAAATCGATACGATGAAAATTTATTGTAGCTCAGTTCGTCCAAAAAAAACGATACAATTTTTAAGCTTTGGAAACGCGATTTTACCTTGTAACGCCTCTATAAATCGACGCGCCACGAGAGAAGCCACTGCTTTTTCTGGATTAAGAAATTAACAGAATTATAGAATGAATTAATTCAAATAAGCGTTTGTTGTCACTATTTAGTCGTCCCAAATAGAGATCACAATTGTCGTTTCAAAAAATGTACGAGTTATTACCTTCTCAAAGATGCAACATATTCCTGCCTTGTCATGTGCTTCATTTCCTCTATCTCTTTCTCATAGTTGCTAATCTAAAATAATAAAAAAACACAAATAAAATGTAATTATCTGGTTTAAATATATACTACTTTCGTTTTTTTAGTTGTCATTCTAGCTTATTTATTTTGTTCGTAAATAGTTGTCATTCTAACTTTTTTACCACTTTTTTTACAATACGGAACCCTATAGTTATGGAACGTGTTAACAATATATAGAAATGATTAAAAAAATCAAGGGATTTAAGGAAATTAGTTGAGGGTTGATTCGTCAACTCCTTAAATCCCTTAATTTTCTTATTCAAAACTAAAATGACAACTAAAAAAAACGGAGGCAGTAGACGAAATTAAAATAATTTGCAATAATATTTTTACTCACAGGAAAATTTGTAGTTGTTGTAGTTCCCCAATATTTCAATGCGGCTAAATCATAAGCTCTTGCTGCCTTATCTTCCTTGTCATAACCTCCTAAAAAATATTTATACTAAATTAATATTTAAACTTTTTAGTAAATACTCCCTCCGTCCCAGCTAACTTTTCACCGGACACGAATGTTAACAAAAAACAAAATTTGTTAAGGTAGAGATTGAGTGTGGAGATTGTGAGAGAATTTTCATTTTTAAGGGTGTGAAAAGTTAAATGGGACGGATCGAAATGAGAAGTAGGAAAAATTAACCGGGACGGAGGGAGTATATGTAGAAAAAAATTAGAAAATTCATTAAAGAACTTACCCAAGTAAACTGCAGTCAGATAATTAATATGCATCCATTAAAGAGGAGACAGAGAAAAAAAGATGAGTTAAAATCAAGAAATCTCAATTATCTATAAAATGATTGTAAGTAACAATGTGCATTCTCGGAAATTCTATGCTACCTTTAAAGGCAGTGACTGCATACGTCTCAATTTTTCAGAATATGCAGACACTATGTTTAAGGATAGCATAAAACCACCCGTAAATTCATACCTTGCCTTCCTTTCCGAGTTTGCCCCTCTCTTCTGCAACTATTATCCCATAAATGTGCTTCATATCTGCCGGTCCATCTATGCCTGCACCACAAACATTAATTCTTCGTCAATATTTTAAAAGTCGCTAGGCGCTATTCATACTGAAGATCGGAACTTAGTACCTAGTCGGGATATAAGTGTGGTTAAACCAAGAAAAATCAGGAAAAATACTTAAGCAGCCAAACTAGGGCTTAGCGTCTAAACAAAAACTGCTCGGGAGTTTTGCAACGGAACATAAAATACTAATAATTCAATTAATTCTTCTGTAAAAATCGCTAGTCCGACGACAAACTAGGCAAGACATAGACATGAAACAATCGAAAAAATATATATATAAGCAGCTAATGAAAACCTAACGTCTAGACAGACACTGACCTCGTAACACCTCGGTATATCGAGGTTCTTTGTCCGAACGTATCTATAGATTTTCTGGGCACTGATTCTATTGCACCACCAGTTACAGCATCACCAACTTTACTCTCCGATGGTAACGGTGAGCTCGACTGCGACCCGGTGCTCATCGATAATGACAACGTCTGCGCAGCCGGCGCTGCCGCAGCCTCATTGTCCTCCGGCAGCGGCGGCGCCGGGTTGTTTTTAAGCCAGTTGTTGATCATGGACAGACCAATAGTACTGGTGTTGTTTCCATTATCAGATTGTTGGTACATGTTGTTGTAATTTGTTTGATAATTTTCCTGTTCTTGATGATGATGATCAGCAAAAGAGTGGACCCCACCAACTCCAAGAAAATTTTCCAGTTTTGGTCTTTCTTGATCATTCTGGTTGCTGCTACTGCTGCATGAGAAACTGTTCATGCTTACTTCCTTCATATTCCAATCTGTGAAAAAAAAAAGTAATAAAAATTAAATCTTTATTGCACAAGATTCCCGTCCAGCTCCGACTAGGTCCTCGTTTACTACCTGACTCACGTCTAGCAACTATTACGATACTGTAATGCAAGAATTACAAGTAATAAAAGGTTTGTTGCAAAAATTCTCGACTAACTCATATTAGTTCTACTTAACGCTAAACTCCCATTTATCGCCGGTAATTTTTACAGTTTCGTCACTGCTTTTGTCTATGTCCTAGGTTACCGTCTGGTTGGCGTTTAGCGACATTGCAGAAACTACATATTGAAACCCCACTTGCAGTTTAACCTCTATTTGCAAAAATTCTCGTTTAGCTTCGACCAAGTCCCATTTAATCGGTTATCTCTCATTTTCACCCTTTCTAAACCCTCTCCGTTCATCTCCGTGTAAGTCTTAGTTTACCGTCTAACTCACGTTTAGCGAACTTTACGATACTGCAAAAGTACACATTTAAACCCACTTGCACTTTGACCCCTATATTACAAAAATTCCTATCTATCTCCGACTAGGTTCAGCTTAGCCAGCTGTCTAACTCTTCACCGACTCCTTTCCATCTAACCACGTCTCCCCCAGCTTCACTCTATCTAAACCTCAACTGAATACTAAACTCCAATTCATCACCCGACTATCACCTAGCGACTTTTACGTCTCAACCCTAAACCTCACCTGAGTATCAGACTCCAATTCATCCCCCGACTAACACCTAGCAACTTTTACGTCTCCACCCAGCTTCACTCTATCTAAACCTCAACTGAATACTAAACTCCAATTCACCACCCGACTACCACCTAGCGACTTTTACGAAAACTAACCTTGGGAGTGAGAGTTTCTGTTGAAAGCTTCTAAAATGCCAAAAGCAGGAGCAGCAGGAAGATTAAGAGAAGGAATAGGAGAATCTTGAGGAAGATCAAAGCATGATTCACCAGAAATCTGTTCATCTGAGTTGAAAACTGAGTTCTGAGTATGATCTTGCAGAACTTCTTGAGGAGAGAGAGAAAAACCTAACCAGTTATTCATGGTACCCATTTTTTTTTTATGGTTAATTACTATAACAAGATAAAAACCAGTACTATTTCATGCATGAAGCTCGAAAAATTTCCGATACGAAAAAGCCTTATTTCTAGTAGCGGAAAATGGTCAAGGGTTTGAGTTTGAAGATGGAGATGAAGAAGAGGAAAGGTCCAAAGGAAAAATAATTTGTTCCAATGCAAAGTGGAGATATATATGCACACACATACACACACAGTGGAGATTTCTATGCACTTTCTCTCTCTTCTTGGTCATAAATTGACGTGCCCTGTAGTCCAAGGGCAGGCAGGGAACAGAATTACAGAAGGGCCATTTGATTTTACACGGGATCCTCGATTTCACTTTTATCTTATTTTAATCGTGTCTCACTTTAAAGTCGTGTTAATTATAATTATTTTTTCTACGATTCTTCTTGGTTTCACGTGGGATCTTTCATTTCACTTTTACCTTATTTCAATTGTATCTTACTTAAATCCGAGTTAATTATAATTATTTTTTCTTCGATTTGTGAATTTAAGATTTATGGTTTAGGTTTATGATTCATGTTTAAAGTTTGGGGTTCGACTTTCTTGGACTAAGATATATTTTTATTGTAAACTTACGATTTTCCTGGACTAAGGTATATTTTCTATTGTAACCTTACGATTTCACAATTCAGGATTTATGGTTCATGATTTAATGGTCCAGTATTTATAATTCAATAGTTTATAGTTTAGGATTCGTGATTCATGTGTTCAGGATTTACGTTGTATGGCTCGATTTTAGAGGTGGATATAGTTGAAACAGGGTAAATGTGGGATATAGGATTCTTACTTGATTTATTTGTCGAAGTGAAGGAAAAATTCATGTGTTCGAGATTCAAGATTCATGTTGTAATTATAATTACTTTTTTACGAATTGTGAATTCAAAGTTCATGATTCAGCTTCAAGCTTCAAGATTCATGTTTAAAATTTAGTGTTCGATTTTTTTGGATTAGGATATATTTTCTATCGTAGACTTACAATATCACAATTCACAATTCATGATTAATAATTTAATGGTCTAGTGTTTATAATTCAATATTTTATCGTGTTCGAAATTCACGATTCATGTTGTATAACTCAATTTTAGAGAGAAACACGATTGAAACAGGGTAAACGTGTGGAATTGAATTGTGGGATGGAAGGAAAAATGGATAGGAATGAGGAAGGGCAAAATGGTCATTTCACAAGCAATAAAAAAAGAGGGAAATCTACACAGTAGCAGAAGATTTGACTGGTACACACACGTATGTACAACTCAATAGTAGCTAGCTATTTTAAATTAAATTAATCTGCCTATTTAAATTCTTAAACTTGAAGCATGCACTCTAATTAATTTTGGAATTATGTGCATACCTACTAATTAGGGTTTGCACTTTACTACTTTGCCTCTTCATCTTTTCTTTATTGAAAAGCTAAATCCACCAGCACTGACTGACATGACGAAATCGATAGAGTGTTTACACGATATACTTTCTCCGTCTCACCTTATCTTATACAGGGAGATTAACACAAGTATTAAGAAAAATTGGTTTTTGGGATTTGTTGACTTTCTAAAGGTGGAGATTGTGCTGGGACGAACGAAACGGAAAATGTGCAATATAAAGTGGGACGGAGGGAGTATTTCATTTCTACTAGGCTATTTTTAAAATACGGCACATGTTAACTAATGACGTTGATTTATACATGTGGTACTTCGTAATCACCTTGAAACATAAGACGAAACACACTGATGGAACAACCATAAAATATAAGGCCGAAAACTATTTTTTTCACTTTTTTACGTATGTATCGTGCATTCAGTGTTTGATGGCACGACCAGAGGTGCCAATCGGTGTACGGTTCTGGTTTCGGTTTTGGTTTCGAAATCGCCGGTTCGGGCACTGGTTCCGGTTTGGAACCGCGCACAGGATCGTCGGTTCCGGTTCCCGACGGTTCCCCCCTTTTCTTTTTTTTTTTTTTATTTTTTTTATTTTTTTTCACTTTTATTTATCATAAATTTCAATTTTTTTAGTTCTAAAAAAATGTGATTGTACCTTTAAGTTATATATTGAGAATTTAGAGTTGTAAATTAAGAATTTAACTAAAATATGAGGATGTAAAAGACGAATCTTCATTTATTAAGAAATTTAAACATTACATTTATTTTGGGTTACTTCATCTAAGAATACAAATTACATTATTACACTACAAAATATTTAAACTAAAAACTAAAAATATGAATTATACTTTTTCACTACTAAAAATTTAAACTAAAAAAAAAAAATTAATTAACCGGAACCGCCGGTTTTCGCGGTTTCACTGCCGCACCGATCCATCCACTGGTGTCGGTGCGGTTTGGTACTAGGAATCGGAGTTAACAATTCCGGCATCGTTGCCTGTCAATTCGGTTTGATTCCCGATTTTCGGTTCAAATTGATGCATCTAGGCACGACCCTACGGATAGATAAGAAGTATCCTAAGATCTCCTTTTCAATCTGATGTATGTACATACATGATTGATGCCAAGATGGACACAAGTCATATCAATGTCAGAATTCTCCATTCCCAATCTTCTAATTAACCTACCCTCATCTTCTGTGTTCCTCATCATGCAATCTTTTTAAATTATTGTACCCAATCATATTTCAATTTAAATTAAATTCATTTTAAACACGTTGAATCTAAATAATTATTAATAAATAGGACCCAAAGTCATACAGTGTCCGTTTACTTAAGATTGGAGAATACTGGGCCAAACCTAACTAAGTAAATTAATAAGTGTGCTTAATTGAAATCTGATTTTCTAAATCTACTGAACTCAATCTTAAGCAAACGAACCTATATAAATTTCTTCCTCTCTAGAGTCCACAAAATCCAAAATTTATTTAAAATTTTCTAACACTACAAAAAAAAATTATATTAGAGACGAAAATTAGTGACGGATAATATTGGTCACAAAAAGGTTGTAAAAGTCGCTAGGTACTAGTTAGGTGGTGGATTGGGACCTAGCGATTAATCGGGGTTTGGGTGGGAGTAATCGGGGCATAGATGTAGTTAGGCGGGAAGGAATCGAAAAATAAACGTAGACGGCCAATGACAGTCTAGCGCTTAGGCGGGAATTGATCGGAGCGAGTCGGAGGGTTTTTACGATAGAGCAAAATAAAAATAAAATAGAAATAGAATAATGATGGAAAGTGACAAAAAATCTTTAGTATCCGATTAGTGACGAATTAGCAACTGAATATTAAAGACGGACATAATTCGTCTCTATTCGGTAGGTAATTTGGTCTCTAATTTCATAATAGAGAGGGAAATTCCGTCCCTAAATTTAGAGACGGAATAAAGTCGTTCTCTAAATTTTAGAGACCAGCATTATAGAGACTACTCATTTCGTCACTAATCCGTCACTACTTTAGTTTAGAAACCGATATCATGTACTTAGAGATGGATTTTTTCGTCTCTAATTTGATTTTTTCCTATAGTGTAAGGAGTTAGCTTCTAATAAATAGTGTACTAAAAAATCGGCCTAGGCGCTAGATAGTCCTAGACCGACTCGATTTTCTTATAAACGAACACCGAGTTCGACGTCTCCTAACCCGGTTAAGTAGAATTGCTTTAGAGAATATTCTTTTATGGAAGAAAAATCAATTTTGTCCACCAAATTTAAATTTCTGACCTTGAGTCAGATCATAATTCAAGACCCCTTAGTTATACTTTCAGATGAATATTTAAAGTTCCATAAATGCTCTACACAAGAAGTGACCAATATTTAAAATTATATTGCTACAATAATGTCTTTTGTGATATTTTTCAGACCACAATTATCGTCATTGATAATAAGTTATTTGTAGTTGTTGTCATAAAATTCTTTACGAAGTATTTAAAAGATAATATTTAGATTACTTAGAGACAATTTGTTGTTGCAAAAAAATATTGAGACAATTTTTGTCATTTCAAATATATTATTTGCGATCGAGTTATCGAGATAGCTATTACCTTACTTTTGACTTTTGGCTTGAGTTTCTTAAACACAAATTGTAATTGATTACAATTCGGTTGATTGGGCACCTTGTAACCCAGATTAATGGTTAAAGATCAATTCTTATCGAACCACCTCTGCCAAGATTGTATACTAAATAAAGAAATAATAATCAATATTCAGAAAGACGCTAGGCACTAAGATTTAGTATCTAGTTGTGGCTAGACGAATTACGCATGATCTAAGCGAGATTAAACAAGGAAGAGTCAAGAAAAAGCTTATGCAATCGAGAAATAACTGTCATTTAAATGGATCCTAATCTGAGATAGACAGAGATTTTCTAGAGAAATAAAGGTTAGAGAAACACTCCTCTTGTATGTGTACTCAAATTAAGGAAGTTGTATGAGTATTAGATGTGACAATTCGGGTGGTCCGACTTAGTTCATAGGGCGAACAATATATGTCAGGTCGGACTAAAATTCCTTCAGCCAAAAAATTATTGAGCGCAGTCTAACCCATCCTCTTAAATATATTATTGAGCGCAGTCTAACCCAACATTTTAGATGGGATGAACCATATAATGTAGGTTCAAAGTACCATCGAGTCCAACAAACCCGACTTAATGGGCTAAAATTTTAACATACCACAAGCCACCCGAAAATCTTAGTATAATTAAGATGGATAGGCTGGACCAAAAATAGTAACTTTTTGCCCGATAAAATTTCAGACCGACCCAACGAAATCCAACAGAAAATATTGCCCCAGTCGAACCAAATCACCCAAATTACCACCTTAATATCTATTTAAATATCGAACGAGCTAAACCAGTCTATCGAGTCGGGCGGATTTTGGTGGGTGTAATGAATGTAGTAGTGTAAGATTGTGAAAAGTTCAGGTGGGGATGGCAGGGGGGGCAGGCGGCCTTCAAAGACCCATAACTATTTCACATTCGATCCATCTATCCACATCACATTATTCTGCACTGCACCTCCACTATTTACTCCCCCGCTCCACCCGGGCTATTTTCTCTCTCCTCTTTCTCCCTGCAGATAGCCATAATTCATTCATGCATGCTCAGAACATATATATATATATATACATGCATGTGTATCTTTTCTACTGCTACAACTATAATCGGGACGGAACCAGAAATTATAGTTAAGGGGACGATATAAGTTTACTCGAAAATATTAAAATTTTCATGCATGCTCACATACATATATATATATACATGCATGTGTATCTTTTCTAATACTATAACTATAATCGGGACGGAACTAGAAATTTTAGTTAAGAGGGACGGTATTATTTTTTCCAACAATACTCCTTCTGTCTCATATTATCTTGCACATTTTTTATTTTCGTATGGGACAGGGGTGGATTTAGAATTTATAAATGGGGTGGGTTGAGACATTAAAATTTATCAGCGTTCGGTGAAGTTGCGGCTTAAATGGAGTGGGTTTAGTTAAAATTTAAAGTACTAAATAATGAAAATTATTTTAAAATTAAGGTTCTACAAAATTTTGCATTGGGCTAGAGCGCGGTACGGGCCGCACGTAGCTCCGCCCCTGGCTGAGGCATTAAAAATTTATTAGCGTTCGATGAAGTTGCGACTTAAATGGGGTGGGTTTAGTTAAAATTTAAAGTACTAAATAATAAAAATAATAAAAATTATACATTTAAAATTAAGTATCTACAAATTTTGAATTTGGGTTGGAGCCTGGTACGGGCCCTAGCTCCGCCCCTGATCTAGGACCACACCCATTCAAAAGGACGGTTATAACACAATGTTCACCCTCAATCAACCTTTGGAAAATCAACAAAATCTCAAAAAACAACTTTTCTTAATATTTGTGTCAACCTCCTCTGTGCAAGATAAGGTGGGACGAAGAATTTTAGTTTCATATCTACACAGACTACTTGATGTGTTTAGAAGTTGAAAGAGGGGAGACGAAATTTCAAAATCTTTTGGGAGGACAAAATTCGATTTTTTGTTGATATTACATTATACATATATATATTCTTTGATATTTTTTGAAAATTGAGGGGTGACGACCGCCGCCACCCGTCCCCTTAGCTCCGTCACTGACTATAATGTATGTATATATGTATGTGAGTATATATACAACTATACATGCATGCATGCAGATTTAAGTAATGAATTAATATTATTAGTAAGCTAAAAACAAGAGTGAAGTAAAAACTATGTATGTGCTCCCTATAAGAGAACACTAACCCTTGTCTCACGGAAATAAATAAATAAATAAATAAATAAATATATATATTATATATATTAATTGATTAATTTATACTTATAGGGACAGATTGGGAGAATTATATGACTATGCCTATGCTATATATTTTGTATAGATACATCTGTCATTTTTATGAATTCTTAGTTTTCAAAAAAAAAAATTGAAACGGCATTTATTTTGAAACGGAGAGAGTATATTACTGCCTTCGTTCTAAAAAATGTTATTTTAATTTTTTTTTTAAATTAAGGATGAGTGGAAATGATAAGTATATCCCAACATTGGAGAGTTCTCTTTCACCACAAACACTACAAGAGAAAATCAAATTAAGGATGACCAGTGAAGGACTTGAGGCGAAATATTAATGAAAGATGGGGAAATAGGATTTTGACCGGAGAGATAATTTAATTGAAAAAGACGTTAGACACTAGTAGTATGGTACACTAAAGTTTAGCGTCTATTCAGGATTTAAGATAAGTGAAATTCTAGGCAAAATAAAGCAAGGTGAAGTTTGAGGAAAAACATACAAATACAATTAATGACCGTCTACATCTAAACTAGTTTTAATCGTAGGTAGACAAAACTTTTAGAACAGTGTCGGAACCTAATGTGGACGGACTAAGGGTGGTTCGGTACGATATACCGTACTAAATTGTCCATACCGTTATCATACCGAAATTTTCGGTACGTCGAAAATCCATACCATTATCGTACAGAAAATTTCGGTATATATATCGAAATTCGGCATATCGAAAATTCAGTATGATATCAGTAAATACCGATACCGTACAGAAAATTCAGTATACCAAACTTTGTATATCGGTATACCGATCCATACCGTTGATTTTGATATACTGAAATTTCGGTATATCGAAAATTTACGATATAGCGTTAGGAATTTGGTATACTGAAATATCGAACTACAAAAATACCGAATTTTTTTCGATATTTCAGTATACCGATATACCGAAAATACTGAAGTTTTTGATATTTCGTTATATACCAAAATATCGAATTTTTAGATTATCATATCATTACTATACCGAAAATTTTCGGTATATAAATTTTTTCGATATTTTCAGTAGTTTTTCAATACAATATATACGTTATTTCGATATTTCGGTATTTTTTCCAACTCCTGAAACGGACAAACATGGGATTCCCTAACCAAAATATCTAGAGTGTATTTATATACACATACATATACATACATATATATATAATATATATATCCTCTCGAGAGGTGGAAAAGGAAAATAATAAGTCACGTTAAGTTTGACCGTTGAAGAATGAGAGAATCAAAAGACGGTAAAAAAACACATGGCCACTTCCAATTATTTAAATTTAAATTACTAAGTAAAAAAATAATATTGTTAAATAAAAAAGTAAAAAAATAATAGTAATAGTACTAGTAAAAATTAATGAGTCTCGGTAATTACAATCATAATCATGACACAAATTAACCTTGTCTACTACTTCCATGTTACTTCACCGCTTTTTTGACCTACCAATTGTGTGGGTTCTCACTAGAGTCGGCAAAATAGGTCCGGTTCGATGAATTAATCGAACCTGTTCAATATTTAAGATGAATTGAATTATAGCGGATTTGAAGTTTCATCGGATTGGTAAGCTTTGTTGTAAAAATCTTCGATTAATTCCCGTATAGGCGCTAGGCTTTTATTGAACGTCTATGTTTGTTTGTTTCCTAATTTTTCCCCGCCTAACTACATCTATGCCTGATTAGTCTCGCTCAACTCCCGACTAGTCCCTAGGTCCCACTTTACTGCCTAACTAGCGTCGAGCGATTTTTACAACCTTATAGATTAAAAGTTTGACTAGTCATGGGTCGACTCGAAAATCTTAATATATTTAAGGGGAATGAAATGGATCGGGCTCGATAATTTTTTTCCCTATAAAATTTTAGGTTAGTGCCACATATAGTATTGGCCCGATAAATAGGACCCGATCGGATCGAGTCGCTCGAATTGTCACCTTTATTCACACTATATATTGTTTTTTCTTTCCCCAATTTTGAAAATCAAATCAAATTAATGGGTTTGATTATTAATGAGCTACAATAAGTGGACAAAGGTTATTTTTTGGGCCGCTAAAAGCATTAACTCAAGTCCGATTTATCTCCTAAAATATACTAAATTCAATAAAATTGGTGTGACCCAACATGCACGATAGCTATTGATTCATTGAATTGGGCCTGATAATACTTAAAACTAAGATTTTTATGACCCATTCTATTTGTATGTCGGGTTTCGGGCTGATTTTGTTACCTTTGTAAGAAAATCTTGGCATATCTTTAACAGTGATTTAAGAAGATACTCCCTTCGTCTCATTTAGTATTCTTTTTTTTTGAGATTCTGACATATATAGTTCAGTTTTCATATACAGTAGCTATTGTCTAGCTAATTTACTAATATGCCGATATTCATATGAGCATTAAATAGTATATTAAATAGTGTAATACTCATTAAATGAGTATATTAGGAAATTAATTATGTATTCATCTTTTCTAATATAATTTTAATCCATGTGAAGAAGTGAATAAGCCTATTTATATGGGACGGACAGTAAATGGTGTTTGAGCTCTAATTAAAAAATATTAAAATTATTATTCACTTTAAAAATAATATAATTTCAAGCATTATCTCTTAAATCTAATTACTCTCTCCTTTTCTTTTAATAAAAAATTATTTGATTTGAGAAAAATAACTAGTTCTACAAAAATTCAAATAAAATTAATACTTCCTTTGTCCCAAATGAATTTGCACACTTTTCGTTGTCGTCCGTCGCAAGTAAACTTGCACAATCTTAAAAACGAAAGTTATAATACAATCTTCACCCTCAAAATCTCCATCTTCAATCAACCTTTGAAAAGTAAACAAAATTTCCAAAAGCAACTTTTTTTTAATATGATGTCAATTTCGTGTGCAAGTTCATTTGAGACGGAGGAAGTATTAATATTTTACTTTCTAATAAAATTTATTTATGTTGGTGCTCAGTGGCAGAATTCAGAAGCTCAGTACAGTGATAGGTATACTATTTTTAACTCATGGAAATGCCACGTGTAACTAACTAAAACTATGTGGAAATCGATTTTTTCTACCCTAGCACCACAAAAATAAATATTTTTTTGGGACCCACTTTTTAGTAATAATAATTATATGTCACGATTTATCGTATAAAATATTGTACAAATAATTTAATTAAGGTTATTTTTAAATACAATTATATGTTGAAAAAATACTTCGAGATTTTTTTGGTCCCAAATAATACTATTTGGAACGAATTGTTGAGACGACTAATTAGTGACGACATGATATCTCTGGTAATATAGTTATGTCAAAGAGTCGTTATTTGAGACAACTTTTAGTCTCTCAAAATATCATTTTTCCTGTAGTGCCTTGGGTAATACCCAATTGAGTTATACACTATTAGATTAGTGTATAAATGCAAAATCCGTTGCACGTAAAACTCTCTTGAGCATTGTTACCGTAAGTTACTTCAGCCCAGTCTATTTTATGCCTACTGTCCTAAGTAAGCTTACTGTATTATCTTTGCTGCAAGAATAAGTTTCTTGCAGTAAGCAACAACATTGCATTAAATCTGAATCCGGGGAGGAGATATGCATCATTACAAAAAATTGCATAATTTTCTATGTATGTTAAGCATATATAGTAAAATTAGTTCGGACCAATGTACTAGTTCAGTCTATCAACATTTTAGACGATTTAGGTGATAAGTATCTAGGCCTAATCTACCATCACTTCCAACCGTCTCGACCGATGCGCCAACGACCGAGTTCATGTAGGCCCAACAATCTTAGTGAATTTTAGGAGAATTAGCTGGAGCAGGGCACCAATTTCTGACCTATGAAATTTCGCTCAGACTTATCCTACTAGATGTGGCAATTTGTGCGGCCAGATTCAGTTCGTCGGGCTAATATTGTAAGTTGATTCGGACCGCGTCGTCCCAAAATTCTATTGAACAAAAAATTAGTGAGTAAAGACTGACTCATCCTTATGATTCTAACATACTATGATTTCCAGCTGGCCTTCGGCCCATCGAATCTGGCCAAATCATGGTTGAAAAATCTATAACCCAATCCATCTAAATTATCGGACAGATTAAGCTAGCTAATTGAACCAAATCAATTTTACTACCTTTAGATCTAACTCTGTCATATAACATTGACTCAGTAGTCTGACCCGGATTAGACCGAATCCTCCGAGTTGCCACCTGTCAGCCAAAATTATATTCATATGGATACATTCTCAAAATTCCCTTGTCCAACATACAAATCTATAAATATATATATGTAAATTTTCTTTCTTCCTCCCACCTTATCTTACATACTTTTCGTTTTCGTCCGTTCAAGATGAACTTGTACATCTTTTAAAAAAGAAAGTTATAACACAATCTCCATCCTCAATCAACCTTTGAAAAATCAACAAAATCTCAAAAAATAACTTTTCTTAATACTTTTGATAACCTCCTATGTATAAGATAAAGTAAGACGAAGAAAGTATAATATCTAAATGTATATATATATACGTGTCTATGTATATATGTATGTATAGATCTTCGACCCGGATTGGGGGAGGGAGTGGTGGTGGGAAGTGGGATTGTGTTGGAGAAATCGTCGGGCCACCCGTGCCTCCTCGGAAACAATTACCATCTCTAAATAATATTAAATTCCCACTTAGGTAACATATACTAATTTATTAATATTATTTCATTTGTACTCTTTGTAATTACAAAATTCTTTGCAGCAAATCAAGATAAAAGTTGAACACTTTATCAATTATAGAGCCAAACAGAAGGGTTTGCCTCATGCCATATTAATTTATTAATGTAGTATCTTAGTCAAAAGAACCCATTTTTTTATTAATTTAATTTCAGATTGTATTATATATATTCATCCGCTCCGACCTAATTGTCCAACCTTGAACGAATACGTAGATTAAGAAAAAAAATAGATTTTGTAGAATTTTTTACTTTTTCAAAGGTGAAGATTAAAAATAGAGATTTTGAGAGTGGAAATTGTGAGAAAATTTGTCATTTATGGGATTGGACAATTAATTTGGAACAAACAAATCTGGCAAGTTGGACAATTAGACCGGGACGAAGGGAGTACTACTCTATTCTATTTAATTTAATTTATCATTTTTTTTGGGACAGAGATCATTTTTGATTTCGTAACTTTTCACTTTTACAATTTTAGTTAAAAATTCAATTTAGTCACGTAACTTTAGAATTGGATCGGAGTTGGTTATTTTTTCGCCGTCTATGATTAATTTGGTCGGAAAATTATACGTGCTGAATTAATCAATAGTGTAGAAGTCACTAGGTGACTAGGCGTTAATCAGAGAAATCAAGAAATTATAGGCGACCAATAGAACATAAACCTAACTAGACGGAAATTAATCAGAGTTAGTCGAGACTATACTTCTATAGTTGAAATATATATAGCGTATGATTTGTTTAGAGGTGGCAAAACGGATCAGGCCGGCCAAGTACACCTGATACTTTAGATAAGTCGAACAATAGAAATGTAGGCTCGAAGTACTATTTAGTCCGATAGAGCAAAAGCTCGTCGGGTCTCGAGTCGACCCCGATAATATTAGTATATTATAGGGAAATATTCCGAATCAGGCGGACTAATTTTAGGTCAGACCAAATCTTAACCCGACCCAACCTGAATTATGTGTTGGCCCGCCGGACCGACCCGACCCGAAATTGCAACCCCTATATTTGTTTTTTCCTTGGGGTAGGGGGTGGGGTGATCAAGCTCAGACCTGAAAAACAGCTTATTGGGATTCCACCACTCTCTTTTGACTGGACCATCCTTGAAGAAATTACTCTCCCCAATCTCCCCTTGCTTTCAAAATATATCCATGTGTGTATGTGTGTGAATATGGGGTTCTGTGCATGCATATGTCTATGTGTTTAGAGTCATATATATATATATATATAATACTACCTCCGTCCCGCTCTAATTTTCCTACTTTCTTTTTCAGTTTGTCCCAACTTAACTTTCCAACCCATAAATGACAAATTTCTCTCACAATCTCCACTTTTGAAAAAGTCAAAGATTCTACAAAATCTATTTTTTCTTAACCTCCGTGCCCAGTCAAAGTAGAAAGATAGACCGAGACAAAGGAAGTGTATATATATATATATATGTATATGTGTGTGTGTCAGTGTGTGTTTTGAGTGAGAGAATCACTTGCTCGTGCATGGCCTAGTATTGCAGACAGATTTCACTTTTGGTGAAAGATTTTGCATGAACGTTTAAGTGGTGCACTTTTAATTTATAACTTAAAATTTTCATGTTTTCTAAAACAATAAAAAAATAAGCATGCACTTGTTGGGTTCTGGCAGGCTTCTCGATCTTTACATTGATATGATATTGTTCGTATTGGACCAAGTTCGCACAACTTTTTTTATTATTTTCTATCGAAAAACTAGCTCAGTGAAGACATGTCTTTTATTATATGCTCACGACCTTTCTCTTATTTAATAAGCGTGGGGCTTTATTTGACAATCTCAATAACACCACATCTGAGAGGTCCCAATTTAGCCCGTGCGGCCAATATCACTTGTCGGGTTGGGTTAGGCAAAAATTAGTAACCAATTTATTAAATTTAAAATAAATAATTATTTGTTGATTAGTTATTATGGTTAAATTTAAATATCTATCGTGTGGTAAACTATTTGTATGATATTTGAGTTGTAAATAAAATAAAATAAAAACCAATTTTAATAAAATAAAAAGTTATTATCTTCTTTACTTAAAAAAATTTACGTAAGTAATTTTTCTTACAAATATATATATATTTTAAATCGTACATTTCAAAATAAAAATAAAATTTAAATATTGTATTTGTTATGTTTATATACCTAAAAGATCGCAAGAAATGTCTAAATCTTTTTATGAAAATTTAAAATTTAAAATTTCACATCATGGCTTACTCACAGCATAACATGCTCTTATACATTTATATATATATATATATAAAAAAAACGTATTCGCCTCTCAAAAGACATGAGTCTGAAATTAAATAAAACAATTTGAAAAAATATTGAAATTATAAGTTTTTTGTCTTTGTAATGACTTAATTTTGAAACAAAAATTGGTTATCAAAATTAATTTTAAAATTTGTAGAGCTATCTCTTCAATTTGACACACACACACGCGCACACACACACACACACATATATATGGGCTAATCATGGTAATGAACATCTACCGAACCCCTTAATTTTGTAAAAATAAGATGTATGGACTACCAAATTGATTACTTACCCACCCCTACTGAATGAGTCGTGTTATACTCGTCTCTCAACTATTATGCACTAATATATTTCTTAGCATCATTAAAGCTGGTAAAGTCGGTCTGACCCAAGCCGACCTTGCCCCCCTTATATCTTAAATGAACTTCGCCAAATGAATCTAGGCACAAAGTATCAGTAGACCCAATCCGATGGGCCAAAAAACCAGACGATCCATGAACTGACCCAAAAATCTTATCTAAGTACATATAAAAAGAGGAGCTGACTGGACTCAATAATTCTTCGCCCGATGAAATTTTAGACCAACCGATCCCACCCAACATATGGCCGGGCCGGACCTCCAAAATTACCACCTCTTAAAGCATCTTAGTTAAAGAGACCTAATTTGTTGAGGAGTGAAGCAAGGTGGATAAATATCATGCAATGAAGCCCACCAATCGAGGTAGATTCAATGCATAATTTGAATAGGAATGTGAAACACTATTTAATTTTACAAGATATTTGCTCACATGCATCAGTATAGGTGGCAGTTTGGGTCGCCCGGCCCCAAATTTCCGGTCGAAAATTTGTGAGATCAACCGAGTTCATCCTCTAAAATACATAAAAATTGTCAGGCAGGCCCACACATCTGGTCGAACCTGTGGGGCCCTTGTAACTTTCTGTTAAGATTCCACTTGCCTAGCACGTTGTGTTCGACCGATTTTGCCACCTCTAATGAACAGACAGGCTCATCGGTTTTAGCACGGGCCAAAGTTTGGCCTGTTCGAGAGAAATCGAAGGGCCGAGTAATCAAGTATAGAGCGTATAGATGGTGAATTATAGTCATAATAACAAGTTCTAGCAGGTAATCACCATATATATATATATATATATATATATATATCCATGTTCAAGATGATTCGTGGAGACTAATTGAATGTACAAAGTGCCCTTACTTGCAAGCAAGATCGAATGTCGGGCTTAATACGAATGCATCACTTTCGAAGTCTTGGGACGCCGGGCCTTGACCTCTGTCGGAACTCCTAACCAGTCCTTGATGAGCTGAAACACGTTTTTGTCTGATAATAATGCCCGGTGACTCGCTCTGATTCCCACTCTTTCCACTGCGTCGAAATGATCAGCCTGCATCATGAGTGTGATCTTGATCAGTTTCTTCATTTCATGTTTTGTTTCGTGATTGCTAGTAATCGGGGAGATGATGTTGTGTGTACCTTGGCTGATTCGGAGGGCACAGTTCCGTCGCCATCTACATATGAGTATTGTGGCTGAAACAGTCGAAATGATATGAACAAGAAATGAATATCACGTGAATTACTACAATTACGGAATTAAAGGTGGCAAAATCTGCCCAGCTCGGCTCGCCTGACATTGAAGCAGGTTGGGGGTTAGGAATCTTAGCTCCAAACATCATCCAGCCCAACGTGCCAGCCAAACAAGTCTTAGTATATTTTAGGGGATGGGCTGCGCTTACCAGTTTTTGGGCCCGGCAGAGTTGCGATCCAGCACAACCCGGCCTGACATATAGCATTCGCATTTAGCTCTGCGGTCACAGGCCGGGCAGCCTGAATTGCCACCTCTACATGATGTTTTATAGGAATAAATTTCACTACGAGCTAACGAGAGATGCATGAGTTGCTTACCATAGTATGGCATATCTCGGATAGGTCATCGATGGGTGAAGATTCTGAACCATAGCTGCAACAGAGAGTCGAAAATGAGAAACGGCTAGTTGTGAGTTATGTGCACGAAGAGATCCAAATAGCACCATACCAAACATCAAAAGGAGTATCGAAAGCTGTTCCGTATATGTTGTAGAAAGAAACCCCAGTTGGAAGTTGAGTTTTGTTTAGAATTTCTCGAGTACCAGCTGCCCACTTAAGAATCGCGAAGTTGAAAGGCAAAGCTACAATTTTCCCGTCGTAATTTAGCTGTAACATTTGGGCGTCAAAATCACACATTTGGGCAAAAAATAAGAACGAAAAGAAGTACCTCGTTGTTCTTTAAAGCTTCTGCAAAAAGGGTCACGCATCCATCACGGCCATAGGATTCCAACTTAACTGAAGTTTCTTCGTGATTTGAGTGGTTCCGCCAGACATGAATCTCGGGTTGTTTCTTCCAATTGAAATCAGGGTTCGGCAGCATCTCATAAACCGATGGGCACTCTACCAGCTAAGCAGATACAGCATGAAATAAGTACCCAAAACTATATGGCGATATAATAATGAAACTGAGACTTCTGCTAAAGCTAGTAAAGTCGACAACTTAGACTATCATTCCTCAAATTTAATATGGTTTTACGTTTACAAAATATATTGTCACCACAATCCAAATCAAACGTTGCGAATAAATATTACCAATTGATGCATTGACCATCTTGATACAAAAAAGTTGCTCTCGAAACCATCAACAAACTGCAGTCCAGTAAGTATAGAGTCGTTGATGCATCCTGGAGCACCTGGGTATAGTTGTAGCTATATGTGAGAACACTGTTCGGCCGGTAGGAGCAAACAGGGCATCTAGTATTTACTTAATCGGTCACAAAAAAAGCTACCGTCTCCTTTTTCTTAATTTGGTTTCACCTCAGAATAATAGCATACTTAACAAGTATAACTCTTCAGGTTCCAGTTCCAGAATTTGTACAAAGCAAAGATCGAAGATTACCTTGGAAAGGCGTGGCAATGGTAATCCACTTATTTACATATCTGGAAAATATCTGCAGTTGAAGAATAGTGTCAATTTCCATATCTACAAGCTGTTATCGCAATACAAGAAAGCACGTACACATCGATAAATGCAATTAAATACGTATGAACGAATAAAGTTGATTACTTCATGTATCAAAGGTGGCAAACGAACAACATCTAGGATAAACCATTCAGTACACAGTGCTGATAAGAACAGATATTACACTTGATCTTAGCCAAAAGGCCAAGAAAGGTAACATACATCTTCGTGTAGATGCATAAAGCATGAGACGAGCAATCCACCCATTGAGTGCGAAATTATGTTCACTTTCCTTCCACCAGAAGCTTTATATGCAGTCTCGAGTTTATCTTTTAAACCGTCCATCAGCTGACCGATTCTGCAGCCATACAAGAAGTAAGCGGTAAACCTAGACGATAATATCATAAATGTCAAATTTTCATTGCCTGAGAAATAAAACATGCATGAGTTGAAACTGCTCAGACTACCTATTGCTTTGACGAAAGTCGTATCCATATCCAAACAATGTTGTTCCTTTTTTATATCCACATCCAACAAGCATTTCAATCATGTCATGAAAATGGTACACATCGGACAAATGGAGACATTTTACAAACTGGAATTCGAACATAAGACAACTTCAGTAAGGTTAGTAGATGATACCGATACACTAACGATGTGCAGAGCCGGCTGCAGATACTGTGGGGTGTTTGTGATTGCTTTTGTTTTTAAGAAAAGTGAAATTAGATATTTTAGAAAAATCACTTATAGAAAAGGTAGGTTGTGTTTGAAGAAAAAAGTGATTTCAAATAATTGAGTAGAGAGAAGCAACAAAATTCTGCTTGGAGCTTTTGTTCCTCTTTTTCCAAAGCTTCTTATAAAAAAAAGTACTTTATTTAAAGCAAAAGTTGGTTTTGCAAACACTATAAAACAGTTTTCCAAAGTTATAAACTGAAAAACACTTGAAAAAGCATTGCAAACACCCCCTATATGGCAGCATTTGCGTTTGCTTGATTTAAGCAAATTTCAGCTTTTGGTTGAAGTTCAGCCGAACAGGAGTGTTTGCATGCTTCTGCTTCTGCTGAAACATAGCACATTTAAGCTTATATCTACAAGCAAGGAAAGTATGTTTCTTCGTAAAAATTGTTAGAAAAAGTAATTATTTTGCAAACACTACAATTTATAAGTTTACTACAAGTTCTTTCCTTGAAACATTATCCACTTTTGATTTTAAGCAAATTTTCATCAATCTCTAATTTTAATCATTTTCTCAAAAGCAAAAGTAACAGCAAACACTCCTATCACGAACACAATGCACATTCAATATTACATAAACAATTATCAGTAGATAAATTTGATTTTTTGAAAGACAAAACAAACTCTTCACTGTAGAGCACATAAGATCACATTATGCAACCAAAAATACAGCCTAAAAAAAGTGTAATATTGTTAGCTACCGGTATTGTCCGCACGCCATTGGATGTCCGACACACTAGAAAAAAGGTGGTAAAAGTTGTTTTTCGTCCAGGTGTGGTGCATCCAATAAAATGCAGGCACTACCAGTAGTGGTAGGTAAGAACTTCCCGAAGATTAGAAGACGGAAAGAGCAAAAAAGGCTTACTAGTGAAGGGTCTAAAATATCAATAGCATAAAGCCCATAATCATCTTGAGGCACTTTTATCTCAGTACTGTCATCCAGTGGCTCTGTATACCCTGCAAAAATTAAGAGAAAATCATTCTTTTACCAAATAAAAAAAAAAAACATAACCAAACCAATCCATTCGCGAACTATTCGAATTTCAGTTCCAAAAGGTATTCGTTCCAAGGAATGTCAGCGAACCGAATAAAGTCAAACAGTACATGGCTCAAGTTGAGCTCATTCGAATTTTCAACAGGCTGGGTGCAGCTCGAGCTTTATAGATGAGTTCAAATTCGATTGTTTTACAAGAAAAGAGTTCGAGCTTGGTTCCCAAAGACTAGACAACAAATTAAACGAGCATAGTTCGAGCTCGTGTTCGTTACATATAGAATTAAGCTCAAGCTCCAAATAAATAAATAAACATAACCAAACCAAACTATTCAGATTTCAGTTCCAAAATAGTATTCGTCCCGAGGGATGTAAACGAACCCAATCGAGCCGAACAGTACATGGCTCAAGTTCGGCTCGTTTGACTTTTCAACAAGCTCGGGTGCTTCGGGAGCTTTTACACAGGTTCGGTTCGTTTTGCAAGAAAATAGTTCGAGCTTTATTCACCAAACACTCCAAAACAAATTAAACGAACATAGTTCGAGCTCGAGATCCGAACATATGTCTAATAAATATCACACAAACATACAATTTATCAATTTAAAAATGAGAACTGATAAAAAAAAATATCCACTATGTTAAACAACATTAAAACTAGCAAAACAACTTTAACACAAAATTCAAAAAACTATAAAATCCGAGCTGGCTCGCAAGCCAAAACACGAACAAACTCGCGCGCTTACAAACCAAATACGAATGCATTTGAGTTCTAAATTAAGCTCGAGCTCAGCTCGTTTAGATTCACGAACGATCCTAACACGAACACTTCCCCAAACAAACAAAAAACACTAAAATAATAACCTGTTTCGGGATTGTAAAGCGACCAGAGCTTCTTTCTGAATTCCAAATCAGCCAAAAACAGCCGAACCCATACCCGGATCTCGAACCCGAATTTCTTCCGCTTTGAATTGAGAATTGAGCCGGCGATGCCCGAGACCAACAGAACGGGGTCACGGTCGGCGACGTCGCCTGAGTCGGAAACAGCACCGCCATGGAAACAGCAACAGTAGTCTCGCAGCATTTCCGATTAGGTCCGACCCGGAGGGGAATTCGGGTTTGGTTGGAGAGTACAGTTGCAAGGTAGTTAGTGTGTGTTATGTATATGGAAGGGAAATGGAATCTGCTAGAAATTGCAAAGGTGGCACTTGTTATGCACGTGTCTACTTTTTTTTTTGTATTTATTTATTAGTTGTCATTACTTGCAAGTATAAAATTTCATTTCTAATATTCGTCCGGTTAAATTTGTAGGGTTGATCGGGTACGAATGTTAAGAAAAATAAATTTTGTTTTACTTTTAAATATTTTAAAGGTGAATATTAAGGGTTGATATTTTGAGGGTGAAAATTGTAGAAGTTTGTGCAAAGTTATATCGGAAGCAAGTGGACAAATTTAAGAGGGACGGAGATAGTATATTTTTGGCTTGAGTTTTTTATTTAAAAATTATGTTTTTTTTTCCACAAAAATTTATATGTTCAGAAATTATTTGAATTTGGAGAGGTATAAAAATATACAAGTACAAGGAAGTATTTTAAAACAAGTGGAAAACAAAGATACGTAGAAATGTAAAAAAATAACACGCTACTTGCAGTTTTAAATATACCAAAATTAATGAATAGCACTAATTTAAGTAGTTGTAAACGTGAATGAAAATAAGTAAAACTTTGGTACATTTAAAAATAGAAATCGCATGCCGCACAAAGCGTCGAAGGTATACCGAACATAGAAGCACTAAGACGTAATCACAATACCAAGGCGAAGAAATTTCAAAGACAGTCCTCAATACAAGAAAGGTAAAAACAAAAGAAAAATGGAATATTATGTCTTTACCTCTTAATATCACAAAGTCGATTACTATTTCCCATTTTTTTTAGTTGTCATTCTAGCTTATTTTTTTTGTTTATAAATAGTTGTCAATCTAATTTTTTTACTACTTTTTTCACAACATTAATCCTATAGTTATGGAAATTGTTAACAATATATAGAAATGATTTAAAAAATCGAGGAACTTAAGGAAATTAGTTGAAGGCTGATTTGTTAACACCTTAAGTTCTATAATTTTCTTACCAGAGTTAGAATGACAACTAAAAAATGGGAGGAGTACTTTTTTATTTTATTTTATGTCCTTGAAAAAGTTGTTGATTTCTAATTGTAGTTATCTCAACCATAAAACATTTTCCTGATGGCCACAATTCAAGAAAATTCTAACATGGGCCCTTCCGACATTGCGTGTGCTACCTAATTTCGTACTTGTCCAAATCAACAAACATTGCACCCAATTTAATAAAATTCTATTAAATAATCATGAAATCTTACAAGGAACTGATTTTTTTTCCAATTCAAACACATGGATTAATAAAAATTAGTCCAACTCAGTTCATTTAGACGTTTAAATGTTGCTTTCCAAATTTAGTTTCAGGTCCTTGACCGATGAAAATCCAATGTCGAATATATCAATTTCCAAAAGACGAGCATTACATCGAGAAGAGAAACACGTTACTTTGATTGTTAACTTTAATATAAGAGTTTGAAAAAAGAGTAAGAACCTCAGTGATAAAAATAACATTATTTGCTACAAAAGTAACATCTTATATGATAAAAGTAACTTCCCGTCTTCAAAGATTCATAGCAGAAGACGTATGAGCTCAGTACAACAATGATTTAACGGTCCTGCAGCCTGGGCCGTTCTACTTATACCGAACCATACACATTACGTATGATAGCTCGATATATAATCTACCGAACAATGATAAAAGTACCATCCGTCTTTAACAAGACAGTCTAACATAAGTGTTACTCTTACCTAACCATTTAATATCAATATACCCATTGAGATTCATAAAATAGCAAGTAGTGAGGTTGCAATAGTTAGTACATGATGCCTAAAAAGGTAAATTCCACTAGCCAGTTCATAGCAGAAGATGCATCTGGTGCATTTTATGAGCTTAGTACAACAATAATTAACTGTCCTGCAGCCCGGGCTGCCCTACTTATACCGAACCAGTATGATCGACCGATACATAATCTACCCAACAATGTCAAATAACCCGAACTATATACAACACTGCGAAACTATGTATGGGGAATTCGATACAGTTACACAACAATTACGTGGCAGCGAGCTTACACCAGTCCCTCCGTTCCATATTATACGTTCTTTGTTAAGCCTGAAACAGGCCGGGTAAGCAGCCATTCACCGGTGCTGCTGACACATCTCACAGACGGTGGATGATTTGACGTTGGCATATGTGCAGTATTGACAAGACCAATGGCCTGAATCGTCAATGTTCTTAGAACTGCTTGATCTGGATGTGCTTCCCTTACCCTTACCGCCTCGTCCTTTGCTACTGCTACCTACTACGTTCTGTGAGCTGCCTGCCCTCCTGCATGCACTGTCGGTGTCTACATCGGATAGACCGTTTTCTAAAGCTCGGACGAGGTTCTCGAAGTAATTCTTGGTCACACTGCACTCAATCAGAAACAAACAATTCATATGTCACTTACTTTGTCCCTTAAAATAAAATAATGCTAAAATGAAATTGCTTAACCCCTTACTCAGAGTAATAAGTCACCCCACCTAAGCCACTATTTTGACTATCTTAGTACTTATCAAATACTCCCTCGTTTCATTTTAATTGTCGTTTTAGCTTGTTAAGGATTTTCCTATTTAATTATCGTTTTAGATCTTTTTCACTATTTCTTCCTATTTTGTCCCTAGCTCAATCCCAAAATATCTCCTAATTTTCAACTACCATATCAAAGAGAGGAGGCGGATCATTACTGTGAACTGATTTTAGGGATTAATGAGGGGTGTATAAAGTTTAGGTTATGCGAAACTTCCTACAAAAAGCACTCTTTAACGAGTAATAATAAGGTTTGTACCCCATCTAGTAAAAGTATATGGCCTATTGTACATTCAATTTCACCTTTATTTTTTAGGTCCATTTTAGTCATCATATGTAGGTAGAGAATTAAACTCCATAAACATATGTCCTCATCTTGCAAGACACAACTTATGTTTCATATTTGCTAGTCCTTAGGATTGTTTCAGCTATTCAAACGAGGACGACTAAGTTGTTTGCAATGATGATTCTCTGTGATCACTCATACAACTATTCATTAATTTTTATGCGTGTTTATGTTCATATGATATGATGCTGAGTTGTTTTATTTGACTGCAAGTGACTGTTATCTTTTGGTACTTCAAGATTTTGGAATAGCCCGACCATTAGGTTGATGGATAGTTAACTTTTATGGGTTGAGATTGTGGATCTGATTCCAAAGTTTTGATGTAGATAGAGGTAAACAATATCATTAGATAGTTTCAAATCAGCCTACATTAATATTTAGGTTAATCAGTCTATTATTTTCATGTTAATTGGTTAAATTGAATCCTGTGTAGATCTATGTTGCCAAACTATATTTAACTAGCGGCGACAATATCTTATGTACAATTGCAGATGTTTAGTTTGCTTAGTCATTAAATACTGGGTGGTGATAGATTGAGTTCTGGTCGAGAAGGTGAAACTCTCATATTAGGCAGGACAATGTATGAAACGACTTATTCTTCATGTGTTGGAGTCCAAGGAATGGGTTAGCTGTCTAAGCACAAGGATTGCCAACGTCGATTTAACATGTGCTGCTCTAAATACAGGTTCACATCGTAAATCGGTGTTTTTAATTAATCAATTAACAAAACAAAAGTAAATGCATTAGTTTCCAATTATTGATTAATCAATTAACAAAACAAAAGTAAATACATTAGTTTCCAATTATTGACCACTTCAAATCTTGTCATAAAGAGCCATGCATATACATTGCTTCATACTTCATTAATTAATTAACCAATTCACCCCCAAACCTTTATTTAACAATAAATTTTTAGTTTTATTCGATTTCAACCAAATGATATGATCACTTTTCGGTCCAACCAATAACATTTTAACATACAAGTGAGACAATATGAGACATACGGACTCAGCTTTATTTCTACTTTTTTGTCCTCGTCCTTTTCTGTCAAAAACACTTTTTATTTCAAACACTATCCACTTTTACTTTAAAGTGAGTTTTGGAGAATTTCTAAATTTAAGCACTTTTTCAGAAGCACAAGCAATTGCAAACACTCCCTAATCTCTGATGAGGTTAAAAGAAGAGAACACTAGAAGGTGCCACACACTGACAGTGCAAATGATGAAATATTAGAGGCAATACATGACGTCGAACAATCAGAGGAGTAGATTAAGTAAAACAGGAGAGTGACGGTCAGTCACCTGGTCAATCCTGCTAACTTTGTTCTGAAGTCGTTGAAGTCTTTTGAAGGACCTTCAGAGTTGAGGTAGCCCTGAAACTCCTTTTCTGCACACTGGTGAAGCCGTTCCAAACCCGACTCCGCCTCACCTAAATAATCCAGCAGAGATAAATATACAGGAGTGATATAATAGGACAATACGACAGAAACCAGATCGAAGAATTACATACCTTGTAGATACTCAAAAAACTGCTTCTTAGCAAGTTCATGCTCATCAAGATAATAACCATATGCATATGTCCACTTTAATACTCTTCTGCATTCGACAATCTACAGAAGGCAAACTCTAAGTAGTAAAAGAGAATAATTTTTTTTATCCGCCTTACTTCCAGGGATCAGAGTCAAAAAAAAATTATGTATCACAATAAGCAAAAAACTATATTTTGCATCCTGAATAACCACTTTATTCAAGTGTTACGGTTTACCTAACTGTGTAACGAAACAAGATGTGTAGATACTACGTAACGGCTGCAAGACACAAAATTTATGCTCTGTTGAAAACAAAATACTACCATAAAAGGTCGCAAAAAAAAAAGTCATAATTGCTATTTCATAGAGAGATGGACAGAAGTCACAAATTTTGCAGCGCGTAGGTATATGTCTGATCTGCACTTCAAAAAGTTGCAGGGTGCTGGCAGTTAAAGATGTGACAGAAAGCTAACTTTTATTACTACATTCAACAGAGAAATTACATGAGATTCCACAACATTGCTAGTTATAACTTTTAATTTCATCAGTGCCTTAGGCTAAGCAAGTCCGAGCGTGTATAGCTTGTGCATTTACAAAATGACAAGTTTTTGCATATATTGTGTGTGCGAACTCTATTCCAAACAATAGAAACATATTATTCACAAAGTAAAAGAATCATGCTACTAGCATATCAGAAAATTATATTCACAGAAAATTACCTGCTGCCAAGCCTCTACAATGAACTTCAGCTGAGACTCCGGCTGGCACTGTGTATCGCTCAGCTTTTCTAGCTGCAGAATAAAGTTGCCGCCAGTAAATTTTAACAAGCTTTTGAAAAACTAAATTGAATGTAAGCAAATATCCCATTACAAGCAATTGTACAAACCATTGTGCACCAAGTCAGACGTAAATGTTGTTTGGAATTGATTACAAGAGTATCCTATAGATAAAATTGAATGCTCAGCAGTCATTTTATGGAGCTAGGTTTTGGCTGTAGTCTAATTATTTCCTGTTAACAACATAATTGTAACAAAAAAACAAAACAAATTGTGCACTTACTAAACTTAGCACTAAAACAAGTATATCAAGTTGTCCACCTTCACACATTGTCTTTTGCTTCGCATTTCCCAACCACTCAATTATGGAGAAAAAAATGGGAAAATTCAAAAAAAAAAAAAAAAAAGCACATAACATATTTTGCTGTCTCTACAGTGAATATTTAAATTGGGTTCATCATGCCTTCATGTACTGATTGATCAGAAAAGATCAGAAACTGGGATGATTCTGGAGCAGGGACTTCCTTGTCACAACTTCATAGATCGACAAGGATTTGTCAAGGAGATGTGGATGAACCTCATG
Organism: Ajuga chamaepitys; assembly: GCA_958295605.1. Lineage (NCBI taxonomy): Eukaryota > Viridiplantae > Streptophyta > Magnoliopsida > Lamiales > Lamiaceae > Ajuga > Ajuga chamaepitys. Next base: position 87,098,731 of record OY282495.1, read on the forward strand.
TTATCAAACAGGAAACTATCTGTGTGCACTACCACACAAGGAACCCACCCGCCTCTATGACAATTGTAGAATATACCTCAGTTGGAACAGAAGAAGAAAAGGTATAATAAAGCATTCACGGTGTAATTTGCATATAGGGTCTAATGTAAAGAAAAAAGAATTTTCTTACATGTACTGTTTGCATTTGATGGAGATTCTCAATCGCTCGTTGCCTAGACTGGATAAAGGAAAATTTTGAATTTAGACATAAAATCATGTAAAAGACGGAGAATGAAACACATACAAATGATCAAGCAAAAACACAACAATTCTGCACAAGTGAAACACGCAGCATTATCATGATCAGTTAGAACAGAACGATAACTAGAAAAAGAGGAGTTTCTTGGATTGTTAATAGTGATTAACTGAAACACAGGCATCACTAAAATCCCTACTTAAAGCAACACGGCATGATATAATACATTATGAACCACCACACAAATGCCAGAATGCTTCATAAAAGGAGAAGGTTATATGCCTCACGATATTATTAACTGATCTGCCCGTAAAACAGTGAAAAGAATTAAAAAAATGTGAGTTTGTATCGATGATGTTACATTTTCCTATTGATAGAGCATGTCCCTGAGAGACTATTACACGAATGATGAAAGCTGCAAGGACTTAGTACACACATGAATGGACCAAGTATAAAGCAAATGTGGTATAAAGTTCAACAGACATCAATTCTAGTCCAACCAACTTCACAGTACTAGCATATATCAGAATGCTACATGAAAATTGAAACCTACCGATTGGTTTGTGGCCCATCTTTCGTAGTAATGTGTATATCTTTCTAAAGAATTTTTAGCCATCTCTCTTCGTTTCTCAGCTTCATCATACTGTACCAACAGGTCAAGTTAATTTGACATGGGCAAGTAATATTCCAGATACAGGACAGACTGGACGGACAATCTTACCACTCCGTCTTGTTTGGCTACTTCATAGCGGTTGCAAGCATAAAATCCCCCTGTTCTTTCACCATGGTCTGACCATGCACCGAGGCACAACCTGCAAGTATATCCTATCAGAACGAATACGCTGAAAAGACTAGCCATTTGCCACCAGAATTAATGGATCAAGAGAAGGACAAAAAAAACCTAAAGATTATTGTCATGGCTATTAGAATTTTTTAATTTGAACTTGTAAGCAAATATTTAGATGAACAGAAATACAGCTGCAGAGTTGACGAAATCTTAGAAGATACATATGAAAGAAGCAAGTATATCGAGTGGTTGTGTGAGAGAGCGAGAAGATGCTCTTAAGGAGACAACGTACCAGCAAAACTCAAATTTACATGGTGGCGTACATGTAATATGCATGCAACCTTGATTCTTCTCAATGGGCCGCTTGCATTTTGGACAAGGTTTGGAATTAGCCAATATCCTGGGATAATATCATACGTGTAAGAGAAGAACTCAAAATATGTACAGGAAAAGGCAACCATTTCAAGCCGTATTTATACATTTTTACTTGGACAAATAGCATATTAATGATAAAGTTGGGAAGACCCCAGAAACAAACAAATATTAAAAACCTTAAATTTGAAAAATATTATTTCCCATTAGTTACCATCAACATACCAATTCATATTTTCAGACTCAGCACTATTCTTCATTATCCATTTGGACACAGTTCCACAGTCAACAGGGCGATGTGCTTCCTCCACACACTGCAAGGGTTTACAATTGTCAATTGTAGAATTAAATCGTAAAAACAACACCCTTACGAAAAAGGGAAATGTGGAGAAAGCTCACATTCCAGCAAAAACTGTAGGAGCAACGGCAAGAAATATCATAATTTCCACTACCAGCATTAAAATCCACAGCATAATCACAGCCTGGTGCTGGGCACCACTTCGTCTGTATACAGAAAAGATTGGAACTGAGATAAAAATGTAGAGGCAAGGAATGTCAAACATACTCTAACCAATTACCTAAACAATGACATTGAAACTCTCTTGATATTGACTTCATATTAACAAATAAAAGGGACTATAAGCAAAGATCACACAATGTATAGTAATCGCCAATTTCCTATTGCAGAAGGAAGAAAAGGAACGTAGAAAGTCTGTATGGTCTTTTACATTAAAGAAATCGAGAATTTTCAGTTAACAGAAATCAGACGATAACCAAACCATCAAGTTAGAGAAACAAGTATTCTTTCCTTGGGAAGGAGGTTATGTCTTATACATATGCATAAACTCTTCTACCTTCCTATTATCTTCAACAAATGATCTCAAAAAGTAGCGATTGTACTTCTCCTTTTCATCATTAGAAGCCAATTTATTCACCATATCATGGCCAATAGCTGCACCACAAGATGGATCAGGACAACGCAGCATCAGACATCCAGGTCCATCATTAATGGCTGTGTCAATATATCCTGCGAAGAATAAAAAAACTTGGAAACTAACAAATATAAATCTTATGGAGATATAGGCAGTGAGATTCAGAATCAGACTAATTTAGGCATGAGTTGATTGAATTACCCCCAGAACAATTCCCCACCCCACCCTTGCACCCAAGCACAGAACACAGAATAATAGGAAAACGTTTTGCAAGAGTAATGATGAAAACCTCGCCAGCAAGTGACACAAAAAGGATGGCCACAGGCAGCAGCATGCATCATGCCCCGAGGATAATCTTCAAAGCAGATCCCACAAGTTAGCTGCAGAAAGAGTAGACAATTAAGTAGCATAATAAACAACATAGAGTCAGGTTCTGTATGTGCTCTGCATTCCAAAAGACAAAACAACCAACTTCCACATTTCATGATACCTCTTGAACATCAGGAAGGGGAATGACATTCTCCAACAAACCAAAAGTCTTGCGGACCTTCTCTTCATCTGCAAACCATTCATCATTTACTTTACTAATATTCCTGTGGGTCAAGAACATATCAGGGAATTCTTCAGCAAGTACACCTCTTTAAATTCATCCAGTAATTCAACAAGAAAGAAGATCATAAGTTTATTTTTCATGTTATAACTCAATTTCACTCCACACAGAGGAAACCATGATTGCATCTTGTGCAATGAAATGCATATGAACGTTTCATGCATATTGACATATGATAGTGCATTAGCCTCGCATGACATTCTGAAGTTAACAAATATTCCAGTGAGAGATATCTAATTAGAAAGAGGTACCAGTTATATTGACGGAGCAAAATGCTAGCAGCAACCCTCGAAATTGAGAGTACTGTTGATATCTGAGTAATACATTCTTCTTGGCATTGCCGTATATCATCTTCACTTAATACGGTATAGTTCTGGCATAGAAGAGTATAAAAAACTTCAAGTAGCCATTCACAATAACTTTAATAGCATAAATTCAAAAACATAAAGGGCACAATAAAAAGATTAGCAAATCCAAACTTCTATAAACGCATAATCAGAACTACAAATAGAACTGGGATTAAAATGAACATCTGAACTTCAGTTCATAAAATAAAAAGAATACTAGACAAGAGAGAGTGGGCAATTAGACAGTTGACATGTCCTGATATACACATTAAAGAACCCAAGAGAAACGCAATATTGTGCGCATTATCATCGTTCCAAGCAAATCAAGTTGAGTGTAAGCTACCAGAACACCTCAAGTTAACAATGTCAAATAGGAGTCAGCAATCACAATAACAAAGAAAAAGCTTAAAATTTATATCTAAACGGGAAATAAGATCAAACAAAAGTAGTATCAAAGTACAACTTGTGAATTTAGAAATGAACTACTAAGCAGATAAAGCTCCTCAAGGGAATCAGTGTCCCAGGGACCAAGAGAAAAGAGGAAGACAAAATGTGAAAGAAGATAACTATTTCATCGTGTAACAACACAATCAGACCGGGGAAAATGTTATAATTATAGTGCCCCTGGGAGTTAGGAGAGACTTCATAAGTAACTTAAAATTAGGAAAAAAATGTCAGCAACCAATCCAGGAAATAACACAGAAAACTTCAATCAACGACCAGTGACATTTGAACCTCATGACCTAAAGAGTACTCCATAAATACATCGTAACGTGAATTAGTCATCCTATCTCGTATATAGGTAAAACAAAATCAACCAAGCTCCAAGGATTACAAATACACTGCAATTTCCACAAAAGCAAAAACAACATTACTAGGTTTTACACAACACCCCCCCCCCAATTAACATTAAAAAATTCTGCCCCAAATCATCTGCCAGTTACAAAACCATACCCCTCAAACGCTGAAACGAATCATATAAAAAAATTTCCCCAATCCAGCAAAGAGAAGGTTAAATTACACAACGACGTAGCTTAACACTTCTGTTAAAAGTACATCGAAGACGAAATTAACTAGCACTGATAATTGATAGAAATACAAAATCGACCTGCGATCGATGATGCGAGGAGGATGGATCATCAGATTCATCCGAGTCATGGTCCATGAACCCATCGTAGTCCATAACAACGCCATCTGAGTCGGAATCGTCCTCACCATATCCGCCGTCCGATAAATATCCGTCATCGTATGGATCGTCCATCATCATAGCTGATATCTACAATATATATCTATATATATGAATTGATATTACAATCAAGCAAAAATAACTGAAAATGTATGTATTTAAGAGAGAAAAAGGAGGATTAAAAGGAAATGAGATTGCAAATGGTGGTGATGATTCCTTGCTTTCGTGAATTGAATGGAAAAAGAAAGGGAATCACAATCACCTGTAATGTAAGCTTCTGATTTGGACAAATTCTCTCACTAGCCAATAAATTCAGCTTTTTGGACCTAATTTTTTAGGACCTAATTAGGTATGGGGAATTTTGTAAACTTCGTATTATGAATTCTAAATTTAGTGTTTGTTGAAATTTCGTAGTATAATTTTTAAATTTAGTGTTTATTTTAGGAGAAAATTGATAAAATTTATTTAAACAGTGTTCATTAGCTAGCCTGCGAATCTTAGAAAAATACACGAAGTTTTTGGATAAATTTATAAGCTCACGAAAACATCTTACAATATATTTAGAGCTTATAAGCTATTGAAAGTTGTTTAGCAAAATAAGATTATTAACAACTCTTAAGATGTGAAAATAAACTCTTATATTTTTAGATTTTTATAAGTTACACTTAGATATATTACACAGACATACATACACTTCTAGAGTTGTAAATGAGTCGAGTCGAGTCCAACGTTTTATTGTTCGACCTTACTTGAAATATTATCGAGCTTATGATATTATGTTTGATGTTGTTTGGTTATTAATTGAATTGAATTTGAACGAGCTTTAATCGAGCCAAACATGAGTCGAGTTCAAGTATTTTGATATTTTAACACTTGTTTTAACGCTTTTAACTTATCGAGTTCGAGCTTTAGATTTTATCATACGTAAAAGTATGATCAAAGCTTATTTGAAATATTTAATTGAATATAGTTCAAACGAATTTCTAAGGAACGATATTGAATCGAGCATCGGATAGTTTGGTTTGATTTTCATCTTTACACAATTCTCTAAGTTGAGTTGGATTGTGGTTTTTATGACATGAAAAAGTCAATCCTCATGGCTCGATTTAACACCCTTCATGATCTAAAACTTAAAATATAAGTCAACTATCAATCCGCGCTCTAAAAGTTAATTTATGTCCATATAAGGCATAAATAGTTCTAAAAAAATATATACATATTTATTCAAAAATATTCATAAATAGAATTCCGTCCTTAAATACAGTTATTATCTCTCGAGTTTTATGTTTTGTTTTCCTAAACTTCGTTTTTATGTTTGTCTATTTCCATGTCCTTTTTAGTACAAAGGGAATAAAGGGGGAGAACAGGGTTAAGAACCCGTAACCTCTTATTTCGATATTAAAAGTAATGTCATCGAACTGTAAAGTTCTTAGCTATTTTCTCGTGTTTTGTTGTTCTATTTTGCCTTTTTTTTTTCTTTTTTTATTTTTTTCATTTATTGTGGATTATTGATTTCTAAGAGGTTGGGCTAAGAAACAACAAGAACTTTGGGTTGGGCCATAATTTTAATCCAGTGGGCTAATTCCAAGTTGGGCCTATATCTGGGCTATGGGCTGGGTAAGAGTGTATCAATATGTGAGGAGTAAATTGGTGGAAGGTGGGTACATCGTATCAGTTCGGATCCTCAATTCTAAATCATGTTCCATATTGTATTTTATAATTTTTACTAACGATTACGTATATACTTATAATGTCATTCTATACACATGACATATAGTAAATGTCATTCTTTTAAGACGGAGTTAGCATCACGAGTTTTGAGCCACGAATCTCCAAAGAATTGAGAAATTCTATATTATACAATAATTCTCGACTGAGTGATTCAAGTATTCATCTAAAAGTGGATTTCAATTAAATAACAGTTAGCTATTAATCCAATTAATTTTCTGGGCCGATTATTGAATTACCCAGTTGGATATAGAGATGACAATTTGGACAACCCAACTCAGCTCATCGAGCCAACAACGTATGTAAGATCGGGCTCAACCGGGTTGGAAAAAATATTGAGTTCAATCCAGCTTATTCTCCTTAAATAGACTTAATTCTTTAGGTTGATACATGGTTCATCGGACTTATAACCCCTCGAGTCGAGTTTCAACCTAAATTTATATTCTCAATTCAATTAAAATGTCGAACATATTAAATGATCAATTGAGTCGGATTAATTTTACCAACTATAATTGGATGGTGTCCGACTGAATAGCAAAGAATTAACCGACCGGAGTGCAGTTAATAGCGTTCCTTTTCCGTACAGCTGTATAGTGACGTGTTTGGCAGAGTGGAGGTTGGTGGCACCGCAACTTACCATATGTCAACGTTACTATGACTTGTTTGTGATTGAGTAGAATGAATAGATGCTGGTCCATTTAACCATAGTTCACAGATCTACGAGGTCCGTTTACTTAAGATTGTGTTCAGTAGATTTAAAAGATCGAATCTCAATAAATTATATTTATTAACTTTTTTAGTTAGATTTAACCCAACACTTTACAGTTTTAAGCAAACGAACATAAGCATGCAACTAGATGTAGTGATTCAGGCGGTCTAGCCCGGCTTGACTTGGCATGGCCCAAAATTATTTCGGACTAATGTCCTAGTCTAAAATTTTATCGGATCAAAAAGTTCAGCTCAATCCATCTTCTTTATATATACTAAGATTTTTAAGTTGACCATGATCCGTCGAACTTTTAGTCGATTAGATTAGGGATATCGGGTTTGATAATACTTTATACCTAGATTCTTATGGTGCAACTCATCTAAAATGTCGGATGAATCGGACTAATTTTGCCGGCTCTACATGCAATGCAATTAGGAGCGGCGGTTGAGAATATCATCCTTATTCTCGTTTCACATTTTAAATAAGGAAAATTACTAATAGGCCGTCAAACTATTGGCCTTTTTGCATTAAGGCATATAAAGTATTAATCGTTACTAATAAGTTACCAAACTATTGAAAAGTTGTACTTTGGTAACTGCCACTAAATTTCACGGTCAAACGAGAGTCGCGTGCCTTGCACACATTTTTTTAAGAGTAAATATATTTTTTTCCGCATAATTCATCATTTAAAAAATAATAAACATTAAAAAAAATTGATTCGCAAACACAAGTCTTCTCACGTGTAGTGAAAGCATATTCCATACATACCAAACCCCATAGAAGATGAGATATTAGGATTTAATCTCTCAAAATCAAATATGCTAGAGAAGAGAAAAATTCTTTGGTCAAAGTGTGAAATTAACGTTTTTGCACATAAATTATTGAATTTTTTTTTGTGGCACTCATACATATAAATTATACTCCGCCAAACTTATTTTGCAATCATTTATTATCGAAATTCCACATGCAACTTGCGCTTATAAATTTTTAAGGATTTTTTTTGTCTAAACACACTTTTAGCAGGTAGAGGAGTTGCTCATCTTCAACAATGAATGTTCTAGATATTAGGAGAGAGAACTATTGATGATTCAAAAAAATTATTATGAAAAAGAAATGTGTGAAAGGATTTTACACTTTTCGCATGCTAAAAAGGTTGTTTGTACAAAACAACCATTAAAATTAAGTTTATCACACGCAGGTCACGTGCGAATTTCTGACGAAAAATGATTGGAAAATAAGTTTGGTGGTTTATTTGTCAATCGAAAAATAAGTTTGATGATTTATCTGTAAAATCCATATTATTTATATGTATCGATGCCATAAAAAATATATAATAGTTTACGTGCAACAACACGACTGTTGCGGTTAATCTTGACTTTTAATTACCACTAGGTCCCACACATTTATTTAACTAGACAATATGAAAGTAACAAATAATTAATATACACTATTATACTATTGGCCATTATGAATTTCTGCTATTTGTCTAGAAATTAAGACATTTGTCCTTTCTTAGTTCTTAATCTAAATAGTTTCGGCTGGCTCGCTCCACATTTATAAGAATGTTCGTCCAAAACGGACAATGTCATATTATTACTCTACATTTATAAAATGTTTAGTCTGAAACGAACAATGTCATATTATTGTTCCATATTTATAAGAATGTTTCGTCCAAAACGGATAATGTCATATTGATATATAGAGATTAGATCTCGTTTTGTAACAGCAAAACTTCGACCTTGTCCTATAGGATTAGCTGCGCTTGTACACACAAAAAACCTACCACATTTATCGTTGTTTCACTACAATATAAATGTTTTTATGTAACACTATTTTTATAATATTTTTAAAATTTTAACTTTTATATAACATTCTTTAAACGCGTATGAAAATGTAACATTTTTATGTAATATTTTTGCAACATTTGCAAATATGTAACATATTCATGGAACATTTTTAAAATATGTAACACTTTGGATGTGATATTTTTAGATTGTAATACTTTTAGTAACGTTTTTCAATATGTAACACTTTTTACATAATACTTTTGAATAAGTAACAGTTATAAATAAGTAACACTTTTACTTAATAAAATTACATAACTTTTATTCTAAACTAATAAAATACCTTTGGATTTATTTTCTCATGTGACTTTGAAGAATTAAAATATTTCAATCGCTTATACTTTGCAAAATGGCTTTCGGAGGATGAAAATGTAGAGTGCCTAAGATTTTACTCATTAGTTATCTAAAATAAATTTTGTTAATGATTTTTGTGTGTGCGTGTACATTTTGTGTGTGTGCAGACAGATATACACAGATATTTCACTAGAAAATGATTGTAGCTTAACATTTTGAATACGTTTTCTAAGTGAAAAAACACGAACTTGAAATATTTTATCATGTCATTAATGTTCATAAGTTTAATTTTTTATTTAATTCTATATTCTATAAACACAATAAAAGTAATTAATTACTTAGTTTTATAAGTGACTTTAAGATGTGTCTTAAACTTATCTACAACAAGTAGATGTAATGATATAAAATTTATATACAATAATTAGCTATAACAAACTAGTGTAGATGTCACAAATTAGTGTAATATAGAATAATTTACACACATTCACACACACATAAGTGGACGAAATTGGAAAAATGATTAATGAAAAGTTTGTATCAAATTAAATAGTAAAATAGGCTAAATAAAGTACGTTTGATGACAACCTAGCATCCAGCAGGTTAAATTGAAGTTAGACGCGACTTTTAGAAAGGGAGGGCCCGGCTACAGTGCCCTTGTTAGAGAATAACAACCAACTTTATTACCAACTTGACCATTTTACTAATAATATGCCACAATTGTGTGAACTTTCTAATTTACCCCTACATTAAAGTAGTCGTACACACCCCAATTCTCACTTATTTTGTCACCTCCTTCACCACACAGCAAATCTCATGTACATGTGTTAATTCATATCGTGTACACAAGATTTTATGTTTACACGATAGGTACACGTGAAATGCACTATAGTTACATGAGAGTTACACCTGATTATAATTATCATGAAAATATAACAAGTTACACGAGATTCGTTGTTAACACGAGAGTTATACGAGATTAGATTATATAATTTACACGAGATTTGTTTGGCCTGTACACGAGAGTACACGAGGTTGCCACTTCGTGTACACAAAATGACCCAACCTCGTACACGATATTAGATAATATAATCTACACGAAATTTGTTTAGCCTGTACACAAGAATACACGAGGTTATCATTTTGCGTACATAGAATTGTACAATATTAGATAATATAATATACACGAGATTTGTTTGGCATGTACACGATATGACACGAGGTTTGACCTGCCAGTCACAGACAGATGCAATTTATCAAAAACTGACATAAAACAAAGGTGAATCATAAAACACACAATTTTATGAGCTTTCCATTGAAACGTAAATTAAAGTGATAAAAAAGTGAGTTGTTACCCTTCGACAGGACCTGCCGTCCCGTTTCCACTTTTGGGGAAAGGATAATAAAACACTCCCTACATATGAGGGAAAGCAGGCTGCAGGACCAAGGCAATAATAGCTATAATTATGCTTAATTTGCTCTTGAATTTGGGTCCAAATTGGTTGGCATTGGGGGCTTGTAATTAGTGACTATTGTACCACTAACTCAAGTTTGAAACCCCCAAAATATGATAGAAATTTGATATTTACTACAAGGTGAGTCTTGTGTACGACGGTCTCACGAGTGATGGAATAATATACTTTTTACAAAAGAAAAATAATATTTTTACAGATAAAATTGATAATTTTGCTAAATATGATAAAAATTTGATATTTATTAAAATAGTGAGTCTCATGTATAACGGTCTCACGAGTGACGGAATATACTTTTAAAGAAAAAATAATAATACTTTTACAGATAAAATTGAGAATTTTGCAGATAGAAGTGATAATTTTGCTACAATGATACTTTTACAGATAAAAGTGACACTATTGCTACAAAAAGTGGTACTTTGTTTGTTCAAGACAAGTGATATTTTTACAGATAAACGTGATACTTTTTGCTACAAAAAATGATACTACCTCCGTCCCGGCTAATCTTACACAGGAGAAGTTGACACAAGTATTAAGAAAAGTTGTTTTTTAAGTGTTTGTTGACTTTTCAAATGTGGATTGAGGGGGAGATTGTGTTATAACTTTCCTTTTTAAGGAATGTACAAGATTAGCTGAGACGGATAAAAACGAAAAGTGAGTAAAATTAACTACAACGGAGGTAGTACTTTTTTTCCGTCACACGATGTGACGGTCTGACACAAGTTTTCTCTTACTACAATACCCTTGTTGAAAATCATTAACAAACACCTAATTTGGAGGCTAATATTAATACAACATAATATAAGTAGGACAAGAAATTTGTGGACTGAAACAAAAAAGTATCACTTGGCAAAGTTTAGATAACACAATATATTCAACTACCTTGTCTGCCAGTTCAACACATAGTGACCTTTTCAACTACTTAATAAATGCAACAATTGTCATGCTTGTAGCAAAAATCAAGCTAACAACATAATTTTAATCTTCTGTTTTAACTACGATGTCTCACATCCGCTGCTATGAAAATTCGTTTAAACGTTAGGCGCTCGTTGATTGCTTATATTTTTCTTGATTCTTCCTTATCTAACTACTTATATTCCTCGATTAGGCCCATCTAGGCCCGACTAAACATTAAGCTCTAGTCTACTGTTCGATTAGCGACTTTTACATCATTGCTCACACTTAATACTATGTTGTTTTAAAACGTAGTCTGATATAGTTTTAAATATTGGATTAAAATGGCGTTTTATAACGTTATTTAAAAGTCGGTCGTTTTATAACATTGCTCACACCTAATATTACGTCCACTACAAGAAAAATCAAATTAGAGACAGAAAAATCCGTGTCTAATAACATGAAATGTGTTCATAAACTAAAAGTAGTGACAAATTTGAGACCAAATGGTTTCGAGACCGATTTTATTCCATCTCTAAATTTAGTGACGGAATTTCCTTCTCTATTATGGAACTAAAGACCAAATTATCTACCGAATAGAGACGGATTATGTCTGTCTCGATCTAATATTCGGTTGCTATTTTGTCACTAATCGGAAACTTAATGATTTTTTGCCACTTTTCGTCATTGTTCTATTTTTATTCTGTTTTTGTTTTATGACCGATATTATCTGCTACTAATGTTCATCTCTAATATGAATTTTTTGTAGTGGTCATTTTAAAACGTTATTGTGATATATGGTTTTGATATATAATTCAAAACATTGCTCACACCTAATACTACTTCGTTCTAAAACGTCAATCTCATATATAGTTTTGAATATGGATTAAAATAACGTGATATTAGATACAGAATACGACAGAGAACCATAGTTAAGACAGATGATCTGAACTGTAAAGTGTTACATTCTTGTTGAATTAACAATTAAATATTCTCTTGTCTTTAAATACTCAAAGTTGGAATCTCCTTAATTTGAAACAAATAAGAGTTTAATATAACATTCTTGTTGGGATCAACCAATTAGTATTCACTACCAAAAAAAGTTATGCAACAACAACATTACAAAGACAATGGTTATGATGCCCTAAACAATAAACCACTACGATAAAATAAGTCTTTTGTGATATATTTTTTTGAGACGATAATTGTAGTTACTAACAAACTTTTTTACACCGAGTTGTTGTTCCAAACTCCCTATAAATTATTTAAAATAATTTAGACTATTTTTAGAAACAATAAAAAATATTTGAGACGACTTTTATTATTTTAAATATATCATTTACTACATGTTTGTCGAGACGAATTAGTGACGACTTGTTGTCTCTACTAGTATAGTCATGACACATTCTTATTATTCGAGACTTCCTCTTTGTTTCTTAAAAATTCTGTTTTAAAAGTCTCCGACTATACCCTGTCTAGGCGTTAAATTGTCATTAACCGCATATGTTTTTTTCCAACTCCTCCCCGTTTGGACCCAACTAACCCCACCTAAACCCACTTAGGCACTAGATCTGATCTATCGCTCAACTAGCGTCTAACGTATTTTATAGTGTTATCTTAAAACTCTTTTTCAAAAGTCTCCGACTATAGTACTCCGTCTAGGCGCTAAACGGTCATTAACCGGATATGTTTTTTTCCAACTCCTCCCCGTTTGGACCCAACTAACCCCGCCTAAACCCCACTTAGACACTAGATCCTGATCTATCGCCCGACTAGCGTCTAACGTATTTTAGAGTGTTATCTTAAAAACTCTTTTTCAAAAGTCCCCAACTATACTCCGTCTAGGCGCTAAACGATCATTAACCGCAAATGTTTTTTTCCGACTCCTCCTCATTTAGACCCAACTAACCCTGCCCAAACCCCACTTAAGCCCTAGATCCTCATCTATCGCCCGACTAGTGTTTAACGTGTTTTAGAACACTGCTCAAACGACCATTTTTCTTGTAGTAAATAACAATAATCATAATAGTATTAATTATTATTATTTTTACTATTATTGAAAGACTTTTCTTTAAACCTAACTAATTACTAGGCTTTCTTTTTTCTATTCAAGTTATTAATAACCCTAAAACCCTACCCACATTTGTATGATTCATATTCACAACATGTGCCATCACCTGTTCTGATTGCAACATCTCAAAATCCAAAAATTAATATAAATACACAAACAAACTAAAACAAATTAAAAAAAATAGTCATCACACACACAAACACACACTTGAACATGGAACTCAAAGTAACAATCCAAGACTCAACTCTCATACACCCTCCCGACCAACCCGAACCCGACACGTCGATTTTCTTGTCGAACATAGACCAAGTTCTCAATTTTCACGTCCAAACTCTCCACTTTTTTCCGCCTAATCCTGAATTCCCACCGGAAACCGCGGCAACTAGACTAAAAAATGCTCTACAGAAAGTGATGGTGCCGTATGACTTCTTGGCAGGACGGTTGGCGGTGAACCACCAGACGGGGCGGCTGGAGATCAGGTCGAGGGCGGCCGGGGTCGGGTTCGTGGTGGCGACCGCCGAGTGTTCTTTAGAGGAGATTGGGGATTTGGTTTATCCCAATCCAGCATTCATGCAGCTTATTCTTCAAGGGTTGGATAAGTTTGATGATCAGCCACTTTGTGTTCTTCAGGTACGTAAAGTTGTTACATATACTTATTATTAAAGACAATAATTATTATTTAGAAAAAAAACGTCAGCAAAGGTCTTTATATATATATATTGGATGGTTAAAATCTCTTTTTATTTTATAATTTTCCATTTTCGTACTAAAATTTCTTGCTTTTTTTTTTTTTATTTCGTTCCATAACTAAAGAAAATGGCTCAAAATCACGGCCTATTTGTTCATTGACACCAGAATTTAGTCTATATACGAGCAGTTTGTTTATGGAACGAAATTAAAAAAGTGATAAATTTAAGGACGAAAATCTAACGAGCAAAAAGTTATAGGAGGAAAATTTATTTATGAGTTGCATTTATATTTCAGCATCTCTGTAAGTTTCATCCAATCTTTTTATGCACATATATTTAAGTTTTGACTGTATAATAATAATGTTGCATGAGTCGCTAGCTAGACATTGGGTAGTGGTAGACAATGACACAATAACTGGTCGGAACATAGACGTGATTAAGCGGGAAGTAATAGAGAAAAGAATATAAATGATTAATAGAAAGTAGCACCTAGACTGGACTAGTCGAAGATTTTTAGAACAGAATTGTATATACACAATAAATGCAACTATGACGTTTCATGAAAAAAAACAATTTATGTGCATTATTCTTGGTCATTTACAGAACGTAAGCATGTACTCCCTCCATCCCGCTTATGTTGAATAAGGATGGTTGGCACGGGTATTAAGAATAGTTATTTTTTTGGTTGTTTGTTGACTTTTTAAAGATGAATTGAGGGTGGAGATTTCGAGGGTGGAAATTATATTATAACTTTCTTTTTTTTAAGCTGTGCAAGATAAGATGGGACGACTGTTTAAGAAAGATGTGCAAGATAAGGTGGGGAGAAAGTACTTAATTAAGTTCTTTTTAGGTTAAAATCATTAAGAAAATATTATTTGACCACAAATTTTGGGCAGAATATATATATATATACATATATATATTTATTTATTTAATTTTTTCGACGCAAGTACTTGTAGTACGAAAAAAGATGACAATATTTTTATGTCACCTAAAAGTGATAGTTAACATTTAAAATTTTTTCTGATAATATTTTATCATGATAATAATCTAACATTAGGGTTAATCGAAATTTAAGAAATAACTTTTTTGAAAAGAAAACGAAAATGTCCGAGCAGAATCTGTCCATTTAGCAGTGTCGTCAATTGATCAGTTGTCAACTACTACAGAAATTATTAAAAACAATTATGAGCTCTACCTAATTTTGTTTGCAATTAATCATGATGGTATATTTTTCTTGTCAATGACCAAATTTTTCTCTCATGTCACGTGTCATCCTTAAATGAAGGCGAAATAAATTTTCAATTTTTTTTTATAATTTGTAATACCCCTTAATTCCGATTTAATTTGCACACTTATTCCGACGTGTATATTAAGAAAAAATTTACTTTTTTACTTTTTAGTTGATTTTTTTAAAGGTGGAGATTGAGAATAGAGGTTTTAAGGATGGAGATTGTGAGATTTTTTTCTTTTTTAAGAGTGTGCAAATTAATGTGGGACGAACTGAAAAGAAAAGTGTATAAATTAGGATGAGACAGGAAAACTATTTTTTTTTATTTTAATGGTACAAGTATTTAAATAGAAAAAGGTGCCTTTTTTATTAAAATAATAAGGTGCTTGTTGCATATTTTACTTTCATATTGACCTATATGGAAATATTTATTCTTAAAACTTGAGTTGAATGAGAGAATGATTTGTGAGGGCAAAAACTTAAATAAAATCTTCTTACAAACTATTTTTATAAGGCGAGAGTTATTTTATATCGGAAAATTTTATATTTAGTATAAAAATATAACTTCAAAAGTAACATTTATTACGTCAAGAGCAAAATTTTTTAAGATAAAAATAACTCGCATCTTGTAGAAGACGATTTTATGTAAGTATGACTCTTCAAGTAAGTAATTTTTTATAACACGGTTTTATGTAAGTATTACTCTTCAATTAAGTAATTTTTTATAAATAAAAATACACACATGGCATAGACATGTGTATACGTGGTAATTCTGGCAGTTTGGTTCTGTTCGTCGGGTCAACACATATGTTTGATTGAACTGGGCCTGAGTTTATTAGGATAAAAGTTAGTAAAAGGAGTCCGTCTCATCCTTCTATAATATACAATGATTTTACGGAATGCGCGGTTGCGCTCCACTTGTCAGAATTTGGATAATCGAATTGGATTATTGATCTTGATAGTGCTTTGGATAAAAATTATATGGTCGGTCCGTCTATAATATCGGTGGATTGGACCAACACGATTTTGCAACCTCTAGTAGCATGCATGCACCATATGAAGAAGAAAAAACTAAAAATCTTGACAATTTTATTATAGGGAAATGGTATATATCCCTCACATGTGGAATTTAAAAAAACACCTACATAGTATTGTATTTTTAACTAATTGAGTCTTGTGTGAGACGATTTTACGGTGTGATGGAATGTGGGGAAATACATTTTTACAGGGAAAAATTATATTTTTATTTATAAAAATAATTTTTTTGCCAAAAAAAATTATACTTGTGTAAATAAAGGTAATACTTTTGATATAAAAAAATATTTTTTTAATCAAAAAACAGTGACGATACTTTTATAAATAAAAGTAATATTTTTACAATAAAAATTGATATTATTCCAATCACGCTTACATAAGTTTTTGTCTTTTTAATTTTACTAGTTTTTCTTTAAAAGGTTTCAAAATTTTATTAAATGAATGATAATTTCTTTCTATTTAGCTTTATCAATAAATACAGACAAATTATATGTGACAATTAATACAACTAGAAAAGTAGTTGAATTACGCCTCAATGATTGGAAAATAATTATAGCTACACAATATAGATAGATGGATTAAATTACATTGCATTTATTAAAAAACAACAATAATCACACGTAATTTTATTAATTAAATCGGGGTAAAAATCATTATTAGTCATGTATGTTAGGTAATTTTAGTTATGTATGTTGCGAAAATTATTCAATTTAAGGACACTCTCTGTCTCCGACGGCTAAATTCGCCGGAATATCGCACATGAAACTTAATTTTGGGGGATTTCCGGCGACGGCGTCTACGTAGCAAATATAAGCCCACAAATGAGGTATCCTGCCATGTGGGCTTGTATTTGCCACGTAGATGTCGTCGCCGGAAAGCTCCAAAATTATGCATCACGTGTGTGGCACGTGCGATATTCCGGTGAATTTGGCCGTCGGAGACGAGCAGTGTCCTTAAATTGAACAATTTTCGCAACATACAGAACTAAAATTGAAACTACCTAACATACAATTTTTTTACTGGACACGACCTAACATACAGGACTAATAATGATTTTTTCCAATAAATCGAGTTTGAACTGCAAAAGATTATACAAATGTGACTGAAATTACCAATAATTGTATGTTTTGTTAAATGTAAAGGTATTTTCAAGATTATTAGGCATTTTCAATCGAATATAGTTTAAACGAATTTGGAACGATTGCTTTGTAGGTTACATCATTCAAGTGTGGTGGTTTTGCAATGGGGTTATCCACTAACCATGCTTTATTTGATGGAATGAGCTTCAAGATCTTTCTAGAAAACCTAGCTTCCCAAGCTTTTGATGACAAACCCATCCCCATCACTCCATGTAACGACCGTCACCTCCTCGCTGCCCGGTCGCCGCCGCAGGTCACGTTCCCCCACCCCGAATTACTAAAGCTGAAAACTCCGATCGGCCAGGAGGAAACACCTCCAGTGTTCGATTGCAAGCAAGAGGATCTAGACTTCCAAATCTTTACCCTAAGCCCTAAACAAATCGATATCCTGAAGGAGAAGGCAAAGGCAGATCTAGATCATACTGATACTGTCGTTAAGATCACCGGATTTAACGTCGTCGCCGCCCACATCTGGCGGTGCAAGGCGCAATCGCTCAACGTGGAGAACAATCGTGACCGTGAGTCTACCGTGCTTTACGCCGTCGACATCCGGTCGAGGCTGAAGCCACCACTGCCGATTGCTTACTGCGGTAACGCCGTCCTGACAGCGTATGCCTCTGCGAAATGCTCGGCACTGGAGGACGAGCCGTTCTTGAAGGTGGTGGCGATGGTGGCGCAAGGGGCGGCGAGGATGACTGATGAATATGCAAGATCGGCGATTGATTGGGGGGAGATATACAAAGGATTCCCGAATGGGGAATTCCTGATTTCGTCGTGGTGGAAATTAGGGTTTGATGAGGTGGTTTATCCATGGGGGAAATCGAAGTACAGTTGCCCATTGGTCCGCCATAGGAAGGATATTATATTGTTGTTTCCTGAAGTTGGAGGGGTTAAAAGCAATGGCGTTAATGTTTTGGTTGCTTTGCCGCCATTGGAGATGGAGAAGTTCAAATCCCTATTTCATAAATACTTAACATGAATTTAGCTCCTGTTATTTATTACATGTTTTAATCTTCTGATTCGAATCCTCCCCTGCATAATTTTTTTATATCTATGATGCATTAGTCGACTGCTGTCGCGTGAAAAATAATTTTTTGACGAGGACGCAACTCTTCATGTAGCAAGAGATATAGATGGACTATGCAGAAGAGGATTCGAGTTGATTCTCAATATGTATGTACCTAAATTCATGTGTATGAGTGTGCATTACATATTTACATGGGGTTGATGTATATTTTGATTTGTAAAGATGGTTTTGGTTATGGGCTTTCACTTATAGTGAGCCAATAATTTAGTAAAGCTTGCAAATAAAACTCTGAGTATATATTTGACTTCTTAAAATTCTTTTTTTCTTTTTTAAAGAACAATGTATTTGATGTTTCTTCCACTATTCATTTTTTCCATTTGCTTTTACATCCAAAATTTTAATAGTATAAACTCACTAATATAAAAACAGTCAATGACAACGACTTAAACTCGTTGTCGTAATGATTTAGATGGAAAAAAGAAAAGGAATCACAACATGTTATCAACAACGGTTGAAGTAACCGTTGTCTTTGTCCACATAAAACTAAAGAAGTTATAAGAATAAAAAAATAAAAAGAAGTTAAAAACCGTTGTATTTTGGTGAGAAGCATAAGATCCACAACAATCGAAGAACAACAAGCCGTCAACAAACGTGGTCTTTTACTGAAGAAGTTCGAACAATGACAACAGTGTTATGATAAACACCGTTGTCGTTTCGGTGTTGTCTCTGAGCATTTTTAATGACTTCTCGTCTCAACTTCGCTTTTAACAAAAATAGATCAAATTAAATCTTCAATTGTACGTTCATGTTGCATATAAATATAAAGTTAGTTTTTAAATATAAATATTAGTAGATTAATCTTCATATATTTTTTATATTTAAAATACTTTTGTATTAAGAGAAAATGTGAGATTATTTTCAAGAAAATAAACTTTGGAATAGATTATTTTAGTTTTGGTGGTTTAGGACCAAAGAAAGAGACTTTTAAGAACAAGTTCAATAGACACTACTTCAATTGTGACGAACCGGCTCATAGGGTAGCGGAATATAGAAAGCCAAAGAAGAAACAAGAGGCTAAATGGTGGATGATATCACTTAAGATGTTGACGACATGCCTCTTGATAGGTTCAAACCACGTGAATGGTGGATTTACACGGGTGCTACCCACCATGTTTGTTCAAACAAGGAGTCTTCAGCTTCCTCGGTAGAAGTGTGAATGATGGAAAACTCTATATGGGAAATTCTTCTACTTAGGACGTGAAAGGTCAAGGCAATGTGCATGGCTTTGGAGATGACTCCGGGAAGGAGATGACTCGAAACTATGTGTTGTATGTACCGGAGATTCGCAAGAATTTGGTGTTAGGTTCGTTGTTGAACATGCATGGCTTTCGCATTTTTTTAGCCAGATAAGGTTATTTTGTCTAAGAATAGGATATTTTTAGGATAGGATTATATTTGTGATGGTTTGTTCAAGCTTAATGTAATGGTTGCTAAGCCGAAAATGAATAAAAATGGTAACTCTTATGTTTATGTGATTGGGTCTTCCATTATGTGGCATGGTAGACTCATGTCAATTTTGATGGCCTGCGCAGGTTGATGGACTTAAAAAGCACACCTACATTCAACATTGATACAAAATACAAGTACAAAACTTGTGTTGAGGCAAAGCGACCCGATCATCTTTCCGAACTATTGAAAGAGATAGTGAACCACTAAGCATAAATTCACAGTGGTGTGTGATCTAAAAGTCGTGCAAACTTGTGGGGAAATAAATGTTTATTACTTTTGTATATGATTACACCAAATATTAATTGTTATGTGTATCTTCCAAAAAGTAACGATGCCATAGAGAAGTTCATTCTCTACAAACTGAAGTTGAGAATCAACTAAATAAGAAGATTAAGGTGCTATGAAGTGATATGGGAGGAGAGTATCAATCTACATTTGCTGATTTTTGTGCTCAACACGGAATCAAGCATGAAAGTTGTGCACCTTATTCACCTTAACAAAATAACACAGTCGAACGTAAGAATCGGACTTCGAAAGAAATGATGAATGCAATGTTGTTGAGCTCTGAGGGGGAAGCTGTGATGTCAGCTAACTACCTTTTAGATAAGGTCCCTCGGAAAAAGTTGGATAAAAGTCTATATGAGCTATGGAATGGAAGACCAACATCCTGCAAAAACTTGAAAGTTTGTCGGTGTCTTGCTAAGGTATCAATACATTTACCTAAGAAGGTGAAAACTGGACATTAAATTATTAATTGTGTATTCATTGGATATGCATATAACAATAATGCTTATGATCAATTTCTTGTGGATGAATCTTAGGTTGGAGACATACACAAGAACATGATGATGGAGTCTCAAAATTCATTGTTCTTTGAACATGTGTTTCCTTATAAAACTCAAGTGGAAGAGATTGAGGTTGAGCCTAGACGAAGCAAAAGGGCAAGGATCGAAAAGAGATTTGGTCCAGATTTCCTTACCTATGTACTTGAAAGCGAACCTCAAAGGTTATCAGAAGCCATAAAATAGTCAGAAGGACCTCTTTGGTAAGAGGCACTCCAAAGTGAGATTGACTCTATTATGCAAAATCATACTTGGGAACTAGTGGATCTTCCTCCGGAAGCAAACCACTAGGTTATAAATGGATTTTCAGAAGGAAAATGAAGCAGATGGGTCAATTGATAAGTACAAGGCCTTGACTTGTGATACTAACTTCCGGTCGATTTTAATTGATATGATCCCATGTTGGTTTATATATTTCGAAAATCAAACGAACAAAAAGTTGGGGATGAAAAGTGATTCAGCCCAACAGTTTTCACTTATCAACCTTATTTTCTCAAACGGTTGCCTACTGCGACAACGACGCCCTGACGGTGTACGCCTCCGCAATTATCAGAACTACAGGACGAGCCGTTCTCGAAGGTGGTGGAGGTGGTGGCGATGGTGGCGCAGGAGATGGCAAGGATGACCGATGAACATGCGAGATTGGCGATTGATTGGGTGGAGATTTACAAAGGGTTTCCGGATGGGGAATTCCTGATTTTGTCGTTGTGGAAATTAGGGTTTGACGAGGTGGTTTATCCATGGGGGAAATCGAAGTACAGTTGCCCGTTGGTCCGCCACAGGAACGATATGATATTGTTGTATCCTGAAGTTGGAGGGGTTAAAAGCAATGGCGTTAATGTTTTGGTTGTTTTACCGCTATTGGAGATGGAGAAGTTCAAATCCCTCTTTCATAAGTACTTAACATAAATTTAGCTCCTTTTTATTTTATTATATATTATATATTATATATTTTAGTCTATCAATTTGAATCAACTCCAACATAATTCTCTTACATCTACTGCCGCATTTGTTGATCGGTGTCACATGAAAAATATTCTTTTATGTGCAATATTTCGACGAGGCCGTAATCTATTGATGTAGCAAGATATGTAGAAGGACTATGTAGAAAAGGATTCTGAGTTGTGTAACTAAATTCATGTGTATGAGTGTGCATTACATATTTACATGGGGTTGATGTATATTTTGATTTGTAAAGATGTTTTTTGTTATGGAATTTCACTTACAGTGTGCCAATAATTTAGTAAAGCTTGCAAATAAAATTTGGAGTATGTGCCTTCTTAAAATTATTTTTCTTTTTAAATAACGCAATTCAATTTTATTTTTTTCACTTGCTCTTACATCCAAAATTTTAATTGTATGAACTCACTAATATAAAACAGTCAAAGACAATGATTTAAACAAGTTCACGCGATCAACAAAGGTTAATGTAATCGTTGTCTTTGACCACATAAAACTAAAAAAGTTATAAAAACAAGTATATAGACGACGATAAAAAAAGAAGTTAAAACAGTTGTACTTCATTGAGAAGTATAAGATCCACAACAATGTCATAACACAAGGCGTTAACAAACGTGGTCTTTTACTGAAAAAGTCTAAACAATGATGACGATGGTAAGAATCCTTAATTATCATTTCAATGTTGTCTTTGAGCATTTTTTTACAATGACTTTCTCCTTTCAACTCCGTTTTTAATAAAACTAGATCAAATTAAATCTTCAACTGTATATTCATATTGCATATAAATAATATATTTATTTTTAAATATAATATATTTTTTGTTAGGTTGATCGTGATATATTTTTAAATTTAAAATATTTTATATGAATAAAATTGTGAGATTATTTTCAAGACAATAAATTTTAGGAGTAGATTATTTTTAATTTTGTTTATTGATTTTTTTTTGGATTATTTTTTTGTATTTAGGAATTGGTAAAAATGACTTGAATTTGTTGGAATTAAATTTAATCCATTACCGAATTAGAAAAAAGGTACCTTAGTAATGGAATATATGTTTGTTTAATGAAACATAAAATAAGTAAATGTTATCAAATAGCTTTATTTTTTGGTGGAAACAATGAAGAACTTGGAGCTTATATTTTTGGATATATATATTTATATTTTTCATTTATTTATTTATTTATTTATTTGAGGGTACTTCAAACGTCAAGCCTAATTCGGGCGGCCCGATCCGTTCGAGCAGGGCCAACGTCATATTTCAGGACGAGTCGGGCCGATCTAAAATTTAGTTGGGCCTAAAATTAGTTAGTCCAGCCCGGGTTATTCCCTATAATATACTTAAATTTTCGAGTCGGCCCATGTCTCGTCGGGTCGGTCCGATCGGGTCAAATAATACTTCGAGACTATATTTCTATGGCCCGGATCATCTAAAATATCGGGCCGGGCCGGGCCGATTTTGCCGTATTAGTCCATCTAAACTCAGAATTGGGCTAGGCCTATGATTTGGCCCATGGTCACAAGCCCACCCAATCTCTAAAAATTAATAAACCATTTAGAATTGAATGGGCCTTTCCATTGAGCTGGCCCAATATGCTATTCAAGTAATCTTTGTATTTTTTTTTTTCTTTTTCATTTAATCTCATAGTTGATTACAATTCAAAATATTATTTCCAAATGAATAATGTTATTTTTTATAAAATAATTACTCTCTCCGTCCCGGCCTAATTTGCACATCTGCTCCGATGCCTATATCAAGAAAAAATTATTTTTTTCTTTTTAGTTGACTTTTTCAAATGTGGAGATTGTAACATTTCTTTCCATTTTGAGGATGTGCAAAATAGAGTGAGACGGCCGAAAGAAAAAAAGGTGTACAAATTAAAACGGGACGAAGGAAGTAATTAATTATCGAGTAAAGTAAGATTATATGCAAGAAATAACCTTTGATAAAATAAGAAAAGTTTAGATAGTCTATCAATAAAAGAACAACGTTTTACTAGTAAAACTGCAATAAATTAAATTATTCAATGAAATATAACAAAGTATCAATCTATAAAGAAATAATACAGAAATATGTTATTTGATCATGAGCAAGCACTTAAATACGACCGTATTTCTTTCTATAATACGGGAATCATTTTTACGTGTTAATTTATATACAAAATTAACAGTTCTTAGAACAGTAACAGTCTTTTATGATAAAATTTGTAACGATACATGGAGTTGTACCTTATTTTTTGAGTTTAATGTAACATAGACATTCCCACGGTCCACTACTCATCGGAGTATTAAAAGAGCAACTGTTTTTTAAATAGTAACAGTCTTTTATAATAAAATTTGTAACAATATGTGGGCTTCTACCTTAATGTTTTAGTTTAAAGTAACATAGGCTTGCCCACAATCCACTACTCATCGAAGTATTCCTACATCTGGAAAGTGAATTTCTTTCGTCTTCCTTCACGTATTTTCCTCGGTCATGTACACATAAACACTCAAACCCAAGAGTTTCTTTTGTCTTACCCCACATATTTCCCACGATCCGTTACGCGTAGAAATATCCTCGCACAAAGAAAGTAGGTTTATTTCACTTTCTTCATACTCATCTGAGACTAGGAGCGGATTCACCTTAAAGGGGTGGGAGGCCATGGCCCCTCCCCCACCCTACCCCTCATCATACTATTTGTATTCCTAAAATATGTGTAATATGCTATGTTGTGTGTTTGTTTGAAAATTTTGAGTATTTTGACCGCCCTCAAATTATCAAACACTCGGATAAATTTAAATCAATTTGATAATATGCAATAAAAGATACTCTAAATTTAATATATAGGTAACTAATGACACATTTTTAACATATTTAATAATAAATATCGTTAATATTCTATTTAAATAATAAATTTAATATATTGAATATTTATTATCACATATATATTAATATTGGTCGTTAATTTATTTTTGCTCTCCCTCCTTCCCCCTAATCATCCATCCTGAGTCCGCTCCTATTTGAGCCCTCTAGACATAAATCTCAAATTCTTTTATAACGTAACTACTTCAAGAACACTATAGCCATTTCTTTTTTTCTTTTTTCTTTTTCTTTTTAAATTTGAAATTTGAGACCAAAATAGTAAGTTGGCAAAGTGCCACAATCATAATTTGTAAGTGGATTCTTGAGGCCCCATAAATTGAAAGTTCTACCAATAAAATTAGAAGAGAAAATAAAAAGTGAAATAGAATCTTATTATCTTTTTAGATTGTTAGATCCTCAATGTGATTCTTACATCTATGCAATGCCTATAAATACTTCTCTTGCATGCAAACATTTCTGAAAATATTTAAGAATCAAAACTGTAAATATAAACATTGATATATTTATACCTATCTACCGATCGATATACACAATGTCAGCCGATAGAGACCCTCTAGTAGTCGGAAGAGTGGTAGGAGATGTGTTGGATCCATTCACAAGATCCATAAGCCTTAGAGTTGTTTACAACAATAGGCAATTGACCAATGGGTTGGACCTTCGGCCTTCTCATGTTATCAACCGTCCTAGGGTTGAGATTGGAGGCGACGATCTTCGTAATTTCTACACATTGGTAAATTATTTCTTAAGTCTCTGTTGTGAAATTTCTTGACTAGTCCCCGTCCAAACACTAGGCTTTCGCTGGCCATGATTAGCTTCGACTAGTTGCTATGTTCAAATCTACTGTCTAACTAGCGTCTAACGACTTTTCCAACATTACCTTGAATGTATAAGTTGGTTAATTTTTCGATCTCATTTCTACGTACGCAAGTATTATGTTGCAGAAGAGAGTGAAGTGAGACACTGACAAGTAGATGTGACAAAATTGGCTCGACCCGTCATTTTAAACGAGTTGGGCCATATACATATTGGCCCTCGGCCCCAACAAGCCGATCTAATGGGCCAAAGGTCCGACGGACTGCTATCGAAAATCTTAGTATATTATAGGAGATAGATTGAGTTGGGATGATTATTTTTAGGCTCGATAAATTTTTTGAAACGACCCGATATATTACATTGACCCTAATGCTCACCTTCCAATTATTGCAGGTAGTTGTTGACCCTGATGCACCAAGCCCAAGTGATCCTGACCTTAGAGAATACTTGCACTGGTGAGACACATATATGTCTCCCTCCATTTCGACTTATTTTGCACTTTTTCGTTTTCGGTTGTCTCAATTTATTTTGCACACCTCTAAATATAAACAAATTCCTATAATCTTTATCCTCAAAATCTCAACCATCAATTTTCACCTTTAGAAAAGTTAAAGGAAAAGCAAAATTTATTTTTTCTTATCATTCATGTCCGATCAACTGTGCAAAATAAATCGGGACAAAGGGAGTACATGATGCATGATTTATTATGATGTTGTCAACTCAAATAATTTATTTATGCAGGTTGGTGACTGATATTCCTGCAACTACTGGGGTAGAATTTGGTTAGTACTTATAAAAATACAATAATTGAATTTATGGGTTGTATATTATAATTGTTCATTTAAAAAAAAAAAATGGCTACTTAATGTTTCCAATCAAAGTATATATACCAAATACAAGTTGGAGTATATATATTTTTTACTTAATTAAGTTTCATCATTTTTTTTAACAACATTGCATTTTACCATTTCGATTTTATCCTTTAACTTTTGAATTCGACAAATTGGTCCTTTAACTTTCAAAATTAAAGAAGACTAAATAGTTCTTTTAGTCCATTATGTTTTACCATTTTTTTAAGGAGATTACCTTAGTTCATTTCGATTGTCATCTTTTAACTTTCAACATTCGATAGTTGGATATTAATTACCTGTCGTAGGCGGTGACATGACAAATTTGTCAAATTTCAAAAACTAAATGACCAATTTGTCAAATTTTAAAAGTCAAAAGACCATAATCGAAATCCAGTTGTACTACATGCTCTCAAAAATTAAATGATCAATTTATCGAGATTTGAAAGGTAAAGGAACAAAATCAAAATGATAAAAAATAATGTCCGTAAATCATAAATGAGAGAATTTAATAAACTAAAAGAACTATTTACCATATAAGTTTAAACGAGTGATGCTATTATGACATTGTTAATTCAGGGCAAGAGATTGTATGCTATGAGAGTCCACGACCGTCGATGGGGATCCACCGTATCGTTTTCATATTGTTCCGTCAATTGGGCCGTCAAACTGTGTATGCTCCAGGGTGGCGTCAGAATTTCAACACGAGAGATTTTTCGGAGCTTTACAATCTTGGCTCTCCTGTTGCTGCAGTATATTTCAATTGTCAGAGGGAAAGTGGCACTGGCGGAAGAAGAGGATGAACGAACACCAAGTTTGGAAATAATTGAAAAAAAAAATCTATATATTCCTATATTTATTTTGAATAAATAAAGTGTGACTTACTGTTTGTTGTGGGCTTGTAATCGTATTTTTTTTTCCTTAAGAGTGGAGGATGGGCAAGTTGAGTTCGAACGCCTGACCTTAACCACATGAATTGGCTTGTAATTTTACTACGCGTTCCTATAGTCTGTAATAATCTTGATGAAATAAATATTTGAAGAAAGTATCTTCATTTTATGCCTCATTATTTCCATATTTTTTTTCAGCACTATTCCTTAGTAATTGTAAAGAATGTTGTAATTTTATGAATTTGAGGAAATAGAGGAAAATTAATTGAGGACTTGTTTGTTTCTTCACTTACTCCTTAATTTTATAATCCCAAGTTAAGATAACAACTATAAAAACGGAAGGCAGTGTATATATATATTGAAAAGAATAAATATATTGCCATGAACGTTGTGACTTGAAGGCATCACTTTTGACTTATAACCAAAAGTAGTCACGGACTCTGAACTCATTCCCAATATACCGAAAAAGAAATCCATTAATAATTATTTGAATACAACCGGTATAGATTGATAAGAAACTCAAGTCTCATTCAACATAATCCAATAGAATTGATCATATGTCAATCGAGGGACACCAGCAGGTTATACGTTCATCACCTATGTAACGCGCCACATAAGCAATATAACCCACCTACATTTAATAGATTTATTTTCTTTCCCTCCTTGTTGCACACACATATTCCAATAATTTTTCAAGTTCCTCCTTTTTTTTTTTTTATTCATTCCCAATTAAATCAAATCAATTAAATGATGGTAAATTCCCCTACTTATATACCACGCCATATAACTGTTGAATACTACCTCCGTCCCGCTCTAACTTTCCTACTTTCTTTTTCGATTTGTCTTAACTTAACTTTCCAGCCTATGAATGATAAATTAATCTCACAATCTCCACCCTCAAAATCTCCACCCTCAATTTCCTTAACCTCCGTGCCCGATCAAAGTAGAAAACTTAAGCGGGACGGAGGGAGTATATAAATTGATGCCCACTGATTCACATATAATTAACTCTCATAATTCAATTGACTGAATTTTGCAATTTAGTTAATTAATTAATAACCCCCCCCCCCCCCCCCCCCTCCTGGTTAAATTTGCACATTTGTCTTATCAGTCCGTTCCACTTAACTTTACACACCCTAAAATAGAAACTAATTATCACAATCTCCATCCTCAAAATCTCAATCCTCAATCTCCACTTTTAGAAAAAAATCAAAGGAAAAACAAAATCTGTTTTTTCTTCATATTTGTATCTGGTCAACTCTGCAAATTTAAGCGAGACAGATGTAATATATACTTAAATTATTTTTAAATATTCAATTTATATCAAGCAGAAAATTAAATAGATAGCAACTAGACGGGGTCAATAAGCAATCATGAAGGCTCATGGCCTAAGTTGTCAACTTCCATTGCATTTAGGAGGGACGTCCGTCTAAAATCGCCTAAAGTATACATCACATGTCAGAAGCGACCCGAGTTAAAAAGAAAAAAAGTGAATATTTTGTTTTATTTATCCAATTGTTAGTAGTTGGTCATTGCCAATTGGTGTGACAACAACATATAAAATCTAGATTCTTCTTCAAGAAGATTCTTAGGCACTTTGTTCCAATATCCTGATTGCAATATAATCAACATTTTCTATTGGCCAATATGAAAAAATATTCTTAATTTTGAAACTTTGTTCCAATATTCAATTGGCATAATTTTGAAAGACCCAATTGCAATAAAAAGACTGATTTATTGCCAATGTAACAACTTTGTCACTTTCTTGCTTCTGTCATCCGTTGCGCAGTATTTCTACGTCACCTTACAATAATTATTTTTCCCCACTTCCTTTATATTTACGCGCTATACTCATTTCCTTTCTCCCTATTTGCGGCTATACTCCTCTCCTTTCTCCCTATTTGCGCGCTATACTCCTTTCTTTTCTCCGTTTATATTAGCGTTATACTCCTTTCCTTTCTCCCTTTATATTAGCGTGTTTTTACTGGTAGCTTAAAAGATACTAAGAGATAAAAGATACTAAGAGATATTCTATGATAGTGATAGGGATAAAGTTGAAATAAATCGTGAAATATATTTAAAACGACACTTAATTTGACAAATCATTAACAATGTAAAACGTCACTTATTTTGAAACGGAGGGAGTATAAATTAAAAATTTGATTTTTTTTAGATACATATCAAACTTCGCCATTTTGAAAATGAGTGTCCAAACGGTACGGTACAATTATTCTTTTCAAAACAGTTTGGATCGAAATTTCGAATGTAACGGAACCATTCATTTTGATTTGGTTCAGTTCAATCACCTGTAAATTTTTCATCATTTGAATACATCAAAAATTGGCTTCCAATTCACAAATTTGTGGTTTAAAAATTATATACTACTTCCGTCCCGCTCTAACTTGTTTACTTTCCTTTTTAATTTGTCCCAACTTAACTTGTCAGTTCATAAATGATAAATTTTTCTCACAATCTCCACCCTCAATCTACACCTTTAAAAAAAGTAAAAAATTCCACAAAATCTGTTTTTTCTTAACCTCCGTGCTCGGTTAAAGTAAGCAAGTTAGGCCGGGACGAAGAGAGTAATAATTAAATATAAAGTTGCTATAATTATTTATGTTAAACTTAACTAACTACGGAATTCTGGATAATTTAATTTAATTATTATTAAAATTAATCTTTTAGGGATAATACATTTTTTAATCTATAATCTATTATTTGCCCGGTTATTAAAGTATAGTTCAGTACAATTCGGCACGGTTCAATACAGTTTTCGGTTCGAAAAATTGAAAGATATCCAAATCGTACCCATAAAATAATCGCTTCAGAAAAAATCAAATGATCAACGTATTTTTTTTCGATTTAAAACTTATTCAGATCGGATTTCGATATAATCTCGATAATCTCAAAGCTTCATGCACAACCTTGTTGTCGGTTCTAAGACAAGTTAATTATTTTTCTAACTGCTCGATAATTCGAAATTGAAATTGTTGCCGAAATAATTGCACGTGCACCACATATTATCAAATAAAATTGTGGATTTTCATTTTTCTACAACTATAAATTACGTAGACATGTCATTCCATTTCTATTTATGCATTATTAAAATGTTATATCCCTTAAAATAAGGATTATTAGGATTTATTTAAATAAACAGAAAGTCAATAAAAACATTTAATTATTTAGATCACTAATTCGGATTTTTTTTATTCGGCTCGGATGGTGGAGTTTACCCGAATTCTTAAGTGGATAATAGTTCGAACTTAATTCTTACTTTTTTATTCGGATTTTACCTGAAATTCGAATATGAATATTCATATATAATAATAAGAATATTGATGACTCTTGATGTTGGAAGTTCCACGTTTTTTTTGCTTTCCATGGAAACTTTTTTATTCTGGCTTATCAGTTCATTCAACTTAATCTTTCTAGCTTTATTCGAATATACAAGTTGGTATTCTTAAATGTTGGTATCATTTGCATTTAGTGTTCTTACGGGTATTGAAGTAATTCACAAATTCAGTACATTTGGAAATTTATATTTTATAACCTTTGAAATTTCAAAAAATCCAATATCTGAACCAATTAATCTAGAAATCCAAAAAAAACGTAATCTCTTTGATTGGATTAAGGATAACTTTTCAAAACTGAATCGAAGAACCTGAAACTAACTGTCTATCCGAACGAACTCCCTAGAATTGAATAAATAGAGTGGGATTTTGAAAATAGAAAATGACATATGTGCTAAGGTATGAGATACCTTTTTAGCAGATCTGGAAACAAATTAACAGCCACTCAGAATTTAGTGATTGATATCCTTCAAAAAATAAAATAAAATAAAAATTATTTATTTGATTAATAAAAAAGAAATGGAAAATAAACCTAGACCAATTAAAACCTATCCAAATATATGCTACCACTTTATGACAAGAGAATCTGTTATCTACGACAAAGTCTCACGTGTATCATTTGTACGGTGTAATTTTCGTTCGGTATCACGATTTATGGTTAAATGTATTTTTTGTAGGGTGAATGTATTGTAATATCTTTATCGAGAACAAGGAATCCCTTTATATCTTTTCAACATGATATCTTTACCCAGAATATTAATATGCATAAATATTATACTTTATGACCCATGACTCGAATTACACACTCTAAAATCCTTATAACTGGTGCACAAAATACGTCCCCGTTATCGAAACAGCTTATGCCATAGGACGAATCATCAAGTGAATTATTGTCCTATGATATATATATCACAATCAATTTTTACAAGGAATCTTATGACAAGTGAAATATTTTCACATATTTTAATATTTTTAGTACAAATTTTAGAACGTGGAGATAGTAGAGGGCCATCAGGAAGACCGATAAATAAAGAATTACCGATAATATTAATATACACGTTAGAATAGTATAAGAGACGGATAATTACATGATAGTTGTCTATAAACTAAGTTTAGCGATGGATTTTCGTCTCTATTATGAAATTAGAGATCAAATTACCTACAAAATATATCTGTTACTATTATTCGGTTGCTATTTTGTTACTAATCGGACACTAGTAATTTATTTTTTGTCACTTTCCGTCATTATTCTATTTCTATTTGATTTTTATTTAGTAACTCATATAATCTATTACTAATTTCCGTCTCTAATATAAAAAAATTGTGTAGTGTAATAAATATTAAATATATTACATTTACTTAAATAGAATATCAACAAGACTTATTATTAAATGTATCGAAATGTGTCATAAGTTACCTATATATTAAAATTTAAAGCGTTTTATTGTATATTATGAAAAGTAACTAAATTTATCCTAGTATTTTATTATATTGAGGGAGACCAAAAAATATACATTCTTTAAAATAAATACACAATATACATATTCAAATGATAAAAATAGTTGGGGCCGGGTGGAAGGTGGGGTTGGGGGCCGAGGTCACCCCACCCAAAGGGTAGGTCCGCCCCTAGTGGGAATCCATGGTCAAGCCACTAGTCTAAGACCTCTATAAGAATTTAAAGCGATCTTAAAAATTACTTGTACAATATTTTGTGACTATAAGTCATCACAAATAATTGTTATTAGAGACAATATTTATTATCTCAAAAATGACAGATAAAAAATATTTTTTATTGTAGTGGACCAAAGATAGAATAAGAACTTTCGATTAAGGGGGGCACAAAAACAAGAAACTGGCGATCAATGTTGATATACACGCAACAGTAAAATGTATATGCTCAGATACACTACCCATAAGAAAAAAAGTAAAAAGGTCGACATTGATAACACATTTTTTAAACAACAATTGTTGTATCTAATAATAATTTTATATAACGACTCATCGTTGCTGATGAGAGATAATTTTTTAACTATACATGTGGACACATGGCAATGTAAGTTATTCTCTGCCTTATTAGATAGAATACACTATGGCATGTGTACAACAAGTTGACATAATAAGGAGATATCATCCGAGGTATTGAGCGAAGGCCGAGGTCCAAGGCCTCCTAGTCCAGACCCGGGGAGATATTAGCCAAGGTGTTGATCCAGGACCAAGGTCCAAGGTCTCTCATATATAAACCTCGACCAAGGTAAGATAGAGGTTAGTAAAAAAATAGCACATATCACGTACTCTTTTATTCTACCCTCACTAAACCGCCGTCAGATACTAACTTAAACATCGAAAGATCTACCCCTAAGAACGACCCCGAAGTTCTGTTTTGTAGGTTAATACCAACGTTAGGCCAACCTCAGAAATTTCAAGTGTCTCTGGACCTCGAATCCAACATTTCCTGTCCTTACATCATCAGTTGCAAAACATTTTCATATTATTAAGATCATTTTAAATTTCTTAAAAAAATAACTAGTTATTCCATAAAATGTACGACAATTTTTTTATTTTTTTGAATAGACTGCCCAAAATTCCCTTACTTTTTAGTGATTGTTTTTTATTTAATTGTTTTTTTTTATATTATTCTTTTTTCGTGATAAATATGAGAAACGTTTGGTATATTCTTGGTGGAGGAAGTACAGTATATTCTCCCAGCAGAAGACTGCACCATACTGACGCCCTCTGCACATGGTCTAATATTCTTTCACGTTGTTTACTACTTACCACCCCTATATTTTGAAGTGGAATTAGAGCCGTCAGTGTTAGCTACGTCCACGATCAGAAGATAGATAAATTATTTTAGATTATCGAATATTTTTTGGATAAACTAAGTACGAAATTCAAAGTATTCATCAAACAGATTTCAGAACTAGGAATATTAAGTGCAAAATTAATTTAGACTGACTCAAAATAATCAAAATGACCTAAAGTCAACAACAGCTAGCGCTATATATAAGCCCTAAACAGACTAAAACAGAAAATAGGCCGAAATTGGGTCTAAACACACAAAGTCCAGATTTTTCACCGCCATACTTGTCGCAACCGCGACCAGCGTGTTGCGGTCGCGTCTCGACTTCAGCCCCCCGATAGCTTAACTAAACAATATTTGTTGCGACGCGTTCTTCGGACGAGCCAAACAGTCGGAATGAGCTGGCATGGTGGATCGGACCAAAACCCGTCAAAGTCCACCATTTAATGGGGTGGGCGGGGCTGACTACAAAATTGGCGGGTCAATAGAGCATCGGTTCGCCCAATCCACGGGGTGAGGGAAAACCAACCCACATTTTCTTATATGTATATATACTAGTATACCTACTCTCTCTCTCTCTCTTTAATTTATTGATGTTTTAGTTTCTTAATGATTTTATTTGAATTAATGCTATTTTTGCCATTTATTTCAATTTTGTACTCAATTAATTTAAAACGGTGGGATTATATTCTTAGAAATTGTGAATGATAAGTATTTCTTTAGAAACCGTGATTATAATTAATTATCTATACAATGTAAGAACTATAATTACATTTCACAAAAAAAGTCTATTAATTAACTAACTCAACAACTAAAAAAGTCATAATATAATTCATCATTCATCAATCGGTATATCAAAATACTCTTATAATTATCAATGTTTATCAAATATAAAATATAGGCTGCAAGTCTAAGACGACATATATATTATAATATTCAAAAGTCAAACAAAAAATAAACGCGTACATAAGGTCGTGTGTATGTATAGTATCTCCCGATATATATATATATATATATATATATATATATATATATATATATATTCACAAAAAAAATGTGTATAAAGCCCATCATTTCACGGGCCAGGCCGAAAAAATGGCGGGCCATTAAAATCTTGACCCAACCCACCTATTATGCAGGTCGAGGTAGGTCAGCCCACGTGGTCAAGCTCATTTTGACAACTCTAACTGCAATAGCACCAAATAGACACGGGTAGGAGTAGCGCGGAAAAAGTCGCTGCACATAGGACTGTTCATGATCGAATTAAGTTGAATTTTGAATTGTTCGAGTAATATTTAATAAGATACAAAATGAACAGACCTCGAACTGTGACTGTTAGTTAAAAATTGATCGTGAACGTGGATCAAATAAATTATAATTGTTATGTGAAAAATATATCTCGGATTTTATTCCATCAACAATAAATTCACGTCAATTTAAAATAAACGGACTGCGTCAATAATATATAAATAATCATTGTTTTCTTATTATTATATATGCTTATTATAAGTCCAACAAAGATGTTCACGAGTTATTAACGAACGATCCTTTAATGTTCAAGCTCTATTTATTTTTTAATCGAGCTCGAGATGTGTTTTATGAATCAATCGCTCTGTTCGTCAACATCCGGAGCTTTCACAAACTCTCTATATATTTATATTTTTCCTCTAATATTTATTTGCTTGTATATAGATAAAACGTAGGTCCCCCATTTTCAATAACTTAATGACCTTTTGTGTAGCTTTATTTTGATGAGAATAAAAATATTAAAATCGTAATATAATAATTTTTAGCACTATATATCTACCTATTTAAAATTAATATAATATTTTTATAGCATTGACTTATTTTTATATTAAGACAAAAGAATTTAATTTCTTTAGTTGAGGGGTTTTGGACTGGGCCAATATTTGGCCCATTGTTATGGCCCACTAAATTCGGCAAATCATTTAGGCATTGAATGTGGCTTTCCATTATCCTGGCCCTATAGGAAATATCTCTAGCTTCTTCCGTCTCGCGGGAGTTTGCACGTTTAATCGGGCATATATATTAAAAAAAAAATATTTTTTAGTTCTGGATTCACTTTTTTTAAATGTGAAGATTGGAGATGAAGATTTTGAGGATGGAGATTGTCGGAGAAATTTCATTTTTAAGGGTGTGCAGATTGATGTGGGACGTACTGACGGAGGGAGTCATTTTTTTTGTTTTCAAACCAAAAAATTCCTCAATTAAAAAAAATATCATCACAAAAAAAAAAAAAGTGCAATAAGCAAGAAAAAAAAAATCCGATTACTACCTTCAAATAGCTTAGACTACTTTAGAGTTGCAGGGTGGAAGAACGTACATTTGAATAACATACGTTAGAATAGAGCAGAGTTGGCAAAAGCAGCCTGACCAATGTTGTAAGAGAGTCGGGTTGTTGATTTAGAGATCGAAAATGCAATCGGGCCCATTTGGCGGGGCCCGACAGGTCAATGACATCATATGTGGGTATATGTCGGTATATCTGTATTTGGTTGAAGTAGGACATATTACATGATGTGTATTTTAAATATCAAAATTCAATAGATTTATGGATCATTGATTTGTATTATTGTATTGGTAAAGTAATTACTAATGATGAAAATATTATTTTGAATATTGATGGGTTTATATTATTATATTGTAAAAATGGTAAAGGTAATTGTTGATTATATAAAGGTTGAAAATGTGGTTCGATCGATGTGTAGAGAATAATAGGGTTTTGGATTTGGTGTGTGGCACATAATCCTTAAATCTACCCCGCTTTAGATAGTCACATCCACGATCTGGACGTGTCCATCACAAACATATCATAAAGAGTTTAAACTATGTTCTGATTTTACTTTGCCCATCCCTAAATATTGATGTTTGGACTGGCTTGTGCGTAGTCGGATGGGGTCGCTTATCCCCCAGGATTATTTAGTCTATATTGTAGATGGGGGATCGGTCATCCACTTCATCCAACTAAACATTACTTTCAACACAATTAATCTATTGATTTGACAATTTACAGTATTTTGCACACTTTGTTACCCACAAGTCCCAACTAACCTATTGATTTGATATCTACAGTACCATCATACCCTACTCCACCTCAATACAAACATCGGATTTAGATCCTCTAAAATTAGGAGTGGCGATGGGAGATTGGGGCGGGTTTTAGCATACCCGTCAGCGCCCCATTAAGGATTCCGGTATGATGAGGGCGGGGTCAATCAGGGGCCAACCAGGATGGGGACGGGGCCACGTATCTTTTTTTAATTTATAAATGTTAAAACTTTAACCAATTATTATGTATATTTATATTAAGTTTTATGTGTTATATTTAATAATACACTAAAAGTTTATACAATATTAATGAATAAGAAGATTTCTCAAACAATAATATCTTTTGATATACATATTTAATATAAATATAATAAATATATGTAGGTTATATGGAGAATCGGGGCGGGAGACTCAAACCTATCCCAGTTCTTTGTCATGGTCGGAGCGGGGTCACGTAATCTATTCGATTTCGGGGTATTTTGTAATGTCTATCTAGAATACACTATCGTGAATTTCGAAAATAGAGAGAGCGATAAATTTCATATGGATCCCATATTTCTAATTTTTTACTATTCAAATAAACATATAAAACTATACATTTTGAATATGTCCAGTCAATTATGCTCCGAACAATTATCGCCCAATCGAAACGTGATACAACTCATTGAGCTTAGTCGACTTTATAACTGCATGCATATACGTCAAATATTCTCTCAAAAAAGTAACAATCTTTTAAGAAATCGTATTTCTATATTAATCGTCGTTTTAGCTTCTTTTTTTTTTTCAATTAATTGACGTTTCAAATCTTTTTCACGAATTCTACCAATTTTCTCTCGGACTCAATCATATAATATCTCTACTTTTTAACTTACCACATACTCCCTCCGTCCCGGCTTATCTTGCACAGAGGGGGTCGACACGGATATTAAGAAAAGTTTTTTTTTGATTGTTTGTTAACTTTACAAAGGTGGATTGAGGGTGGAGATTATGTTATAATTTTCATTTTTTAGGCTGTGCAAGATAAGGTGAGACGACCGTTTAAGGAAAGTAAGCAAAATAAGGTGGGACGGAGAGAGTATATTTTATTTGGTCAAATCTTTATCTTCTAATATTAACCGAGAATATACCTATCAAAATATTTCATCCTTAATTTTTTTTTTTAAATATCAATTATTATGAAATGAAGGGACTAATAAATTTCGTTTTTTTTTTTTTCAAATTTAATTTTCAAGACCAACATAGAAACATGAACAAGTAACAATCATAATCTTGATTGGATTCCCAAGTCCCCACTAAGCAAACCAATAAAATGGTAAACTAGAATCTTTTTTATCTTTTATGCTAGCTACATCCTCATATATTGGGCCTATAAATATATACTTCTCTTGCATGCAAAATCACTATATTACATAATTATATATAAATATATATCTATCTATCGATACACACACGATGCCAGCAGATAGGGACCCTCTAGTAGTCGGAAGAGTGGTAGGAGATGTGTTGGATCCATTCACAAGATCTATTGGTCTTAGAGTGGTTTACAATAATAGACAAGTGACCAATGGGTGTGACCTTAGGCCTTCTCACGTTATCAACCGCCCTAGGGTTGAGATCGGAGGCGACGATCTTCGTACTTTATACACTTTGGTAAAATTTTACATTGATTTATGTACGTGATGAGTCTACGACGAGTAAAGGAGTAAAAAGACATATAAACAAGGGTCTCTTCTTTTATGAAACAGCCAAAACTTGTACACAACATATGCGTGGGTTTTCTTATGTACAATGGGTTGACTTGACCCAATCACATTAAAAAAAACTGAAATAGAAAAAGTTAAGTTTTTTCAAGAAAAATATAATATATTTTTAATCTAAATATGTATTTTCTTTAAAAAGGATTAGTTTTTTCCTAGAAAAATTATAACTTTTCACTTAAAAAGTATTAATCATTGAAAAATGGATGCCAAATGAATGGACTCCACAATTTGATATGTTTTCTATTTAACACGGACGTCAAATGTTTTGTAATTTTTGATTGAACAGTTTTTTTAGGTCCACTTAATAAAGTGGTGAAATATATAATTTGATTGGCCAAAAGTATCTTTTTTTCTTAATAAAAGTGCCGGTTTATCAGATAAATAGATACTTTCTTGATAATTTATCCAAGAATGTAATATTTTTTGTCAATTTAGTGATATTTTACCATAAAGTGATACTTATAGAATTGATATAACTTGTTATACATAAAAGTATCATTACATATAATGTTCATAAGTCTTAGTCTTATAAAAATAGAAAATATCCACCTAGATACTTCTAGAATTAATATGACTCGTTATTCTGATTCAGGTATTGATTGACCCTGATGCCCCAAGCCCAAGTGATCCTAACCTTAGAGAATACTTACACTGGTGAGATGCATATATATAATTGTAAGCTTATAAAAAAATTGAATGTTAGAAATATTTAAAAAGACAAAAATTTATATGTGGCGGTCACACGGATGTGTGACGGGTCAACTAGTATTGTAAAACGAAAAATGGGTAAATGGGGCGCCATATTTTTTCACCATAGTTTGGATAAATGAAGTTGTCACACGAAATGAGAACTGTATGACCGTCACACATAATACTCACTCATTTAAAATTAAAGATGGATATGAAAACTTGCGCTAAAATTATTTTTCGTCCCATAATTTTTTGCTTGTTCAATTTTTGTTACGAATCTATTGCTTTTTTCATTTCGTCCTATAATTAAAGATTTTTGTTTGTATTTGGTCCCAAAAACACAGCGTCTGTGCCACGTCAATTAAGATTAGTCGGATGTGATGTTATAGTGCTTTTCTGGTTGATTTGTTTATCGACGATGGAAAATACACGCAATTTATTTTATTATGGGATAAAATTTTAAAAAAAAAATCAAAAGAAAAATCGAACGAGCACAAGGTTATAGGACGAAAAGTGATTTTTAACTGAGAAAAGCTAGCAAGAATGGTGCCAATAATATAAATCATCTGAGTTAAGGTATCATTATAGGACGAAAGGTTGGGCATCTTATAATCTAAATTAGTGATCGGAGATCAAATTCAATCGACCTCACTTCTATCATAATCTGTACTAATAAAAGAACTATCGTTAACTAATTATTTTAATTTATGCAGGTTGGTAACAGATATTCCAGGAACTACTGGGACGGACTTTGGTAAATGCTTACAAAATACTGTCTCCGTATTTTTAGTTGTCGTCTTAATTTAGTATGAAAAAAATTAAAGAGCAGATGAAATAGATAAACAAGCATTTTATTAGTTTTTTCTCTCTTCCCTCAATTTGAAGAGTTTTATCAGGCATTTAACAATTAGGCCGGGTCAATTGGGCCTAATAATACTTCAGGCATGCTCGACCGGAGTTTTAGGACATGCAATTTTTGTCATTTCTAATAGACACACATATGTAATTAGAAAACCATTTTTAGTACATATCATGATTGCAGAGAGAGGGATTAGATCTCTGGTCACTGATCGAGTTTACAACGATAAAGGATTCTACCGATTAAGTTACGACTAAATCCCAGAAAACTATTTTAAACATACTTGTTTTTGACAAACCAATTTGTGTACTTTAGGGCAAGAGATTGTGTGCTACGAGAGTCCACGGCCATCGATGGGGATCCACCGTCTCGTTTTCGTGTTGTTCCGTCAATTGAGCCGTCAAACCGTGTTTGCTCCAGGATGGCGTCAAAATTTCAACGTTAGGGAGTTCGCAGAGGTCTACAATCTCGGTTCTCCAGTAGCGGCAGTCTATTTCAACTGTCAAAGAGAGAGTGGTACGGGAGGAAGAAGACGTGTCCAAAGTTAAAAAAATATTATTACTATAAATGAGTGTTTAATTACCGGTGTTGTTCGGATACGCGACTGTAAATCCGCGACCGTGCGTGAATCCGAACAAAACTGGCTAATTATCGTCTATATAAATTGGAATAAAGGTGATTTACCCTTGTTACTATAACAAGCTTTTGTTATGTTGTCTTTTGTTGTAGATTGTAATGCCTTATAATAAAATACATATTTGGAGAAAAAAAAAACTTTACTTTTACCATAATTGCAAAATTAATGTAATTAAATAAATGTTTGAAGAAAATGGGAGGTATTTTTAATTATTTTCAATCTCGATTTTCAGTTTTTAGTATTTTTAACTCCAACATTCTATACAATATTAATTTTGTTTTGATTGAAGGGATGTGATTGATGTTTGAGTAGACGGAATTGACTCTTTGAATCTTTGTACTAGGGGAAACCGAATCCCAGTCACCACAAACTAAATTACAGGATTTCGCAAAACTAGCAATAGAGTGTGCTACGTAATTATTGTCACGACTAGTCCAAAATAAAATACGTGAAGGAAAAGCTGCCAAAAGATTCTGAATAATGTTTGAAATTAATTCGAATGGAGTATTAGATAAATTAATAGGGTGGGAGAACTCTTTAAATATTGTGGTTATATATAAATTTTATTAAATTAATTGATAATAATGATATTCAAATTAAATATTTAATTTAGATGTAATCATTAATTTAGAAATAAAAATAAGAGAAAATGGTGAGGCATAGTATCTACGTTTTTTGGATGTAGTTTTAACTTTTCAATAAGAGAATTAAGGGGTAGGAGATGGGCAAATAAGTTTTCATCTAAACTTTTTTTTCCCTCAAATCCCGTAATTTTCTCTCATAATATTATTGAACTTGTCCTAAAAACCTCATCAAAATGGTTAGATTAAGAAGGGGTTTTCCTATCCCGCAAGCGAACGGATGAAGAAAGTGGTAGTAATAAGTCGAACTACAAGGAGGATAGTCGTGTGAATTGACCGAACTATTGTTCTATAAGTTTAGCTAATTGAAATTCGAAGATGGATTAAAACTAATATCGCAATAAATGATCGATAAGACTAATGATGAAAATGTTCTCGAATTTGGTTACACCCAAGCGTTAAGAATATTGGAATATCTATTGTTGAGAAGAAATAAAGTTAAAACGGTTGAAATACTACTCAACTAACATTCCAATTCGATAATACGTCTAGAATACAGTTAAAATGTCGTATTCTCCTAAAATTGATAAGTAAACGGGGTTCTAAGTAAACTACGAACTCGAACTATAAATCAAGATTCTTTTAAGAATTTTATTCCAATATCCAATTGGCAATACCTAGTTCTCATTGCCAACAGGCTAAGATGAAAAGAAACATAAAAAATTAGATTCTTTAGGTACTTTATTCCAATATCTAAAACTCATTGCCAATTGGCCATGATGAAAAGACAATTAAAAACTTATACTCCGTCCGTTCCATTTAAATTTGCATACTTTCTTTTTTGATATGTCTCACTTAATTTTTCACACTCTTAAAAAGAAAATTTATCTCACAATCTCCACCCTCAAAATCTTCATCCTTAATCTTCACCTTTGAAAAAGTCAATGATTCCCCAAAATCTGTTTTTTCTTAACATCCGTGTCCAATCAACCGTGCAAAATAGCTGGGACGGAGGGAGTAATAAGATAAATGATTTTTCGATCACTTTATCTCCAAACACTATTTCTCGTGTACAACGTGCAATTCGCATTAAAAATCATATCCATAAAAATGTCACTGCTTATACTGAAAGTTATTTACTTGTTCTATAATTTTGTTCAGAACAAGTAATATTTTCAGCATAAAGCCTAATACATTTTCAGCATGATACATTTCTTTGGAATAAGTAATATATTTCAGCATAAAACACTAATACCTTTTCATGAAAAACTGCACATAGCCTGGATTGCATCTACAACGATTTTAATACATCCCTAACACATATGTATCTCGTATTGGTACAATTGTAGTATGAATTATAGCACCATATGTAGTAGATAATTCAATTCGACTTGTCCCAATATCTACCGAAATTCTATCCTACTTAATGAGAATTTTATGATTGATTATATTTTCAAATTTATCATATGACACATCTTATAAAGTCCAAAAATTACTTTTGACCTAATATATTCGTGTGTATCTATTAAATATTGAACTTATTGATATCAATTGATAATGCAATGAGACGGAAGTGAATACCATACCTCCATATGAAATATTCTTTTAGACAACATATAGCTTTATTTCTTCGACGTATTGATGATGTTAAAATCTATGTAACTTATGTTGTTAAGACTACGATTCTTTATTCTTTGATTTTTTATTTTTTTCTCCATCTATTTGTGATTCTTCAAATTTGATTTTGAATTATATTTGTTCTACCGGTTCGGTCCATTTTTTTTCGGGCAATGAATAATTTAAGACGTTGTGTATATATTATAATGATAAATGACTACAAATTTTTTTTTTTAAAATAAATAAATTAATATTAATAGAAATGTGCAGTTGAGATTCTGGAGCCCAATACATATGGGCTTTCTGTTTATGGGCCTTATGTGGACTTATTAAAGGACCAAAAAAAATTAGTCTAGTAAATAATTCGAGTCGACTCGAGCTGGTAGATATTCATGTTTATTTAATTTATTTTTGATTGAATTCAAGTCGAGTCGTATTTAAGAGTGTTTAATTATGGTCAAAGAACGTGTTTGACCATATTCAAGAACCTTTTTGCTTGTGAACAACTAGTTATTTTATTTACGAACATCAAATAAACACACAATTTTCCGAAATCTTAATACTAATAAAGAAATTCAACCAAATGGTCATTATAACAGGAGGCAACATATGAATATTATACTAATTGCAATATGAATATTGTTGTTATTATTATTATTAATTGAGTTTCAGATAAATTTATTCGCGAGCTTTCAATGAATGAGGCAATTTTGTTCGAGGTCTGTTCGTTTATAAAATGAGCTTAATTTTTTTTGGTTTAAATAATAGCTTGTTAATGAGTCGTTCAATGTAAGCCCTATTCGTTTGCAAGTTGCAACTAGAGGTGACAATTCGAATGGCCCGACTCGATCTGGGCAACGCCATATTTTGGGCTGGATCTGGCCGGACCTAAAATTAATCGGATAGGTCCGGTATTCGGTATTCCCCCCTAATATACTATGATTTTTGGCCGACCCGGGACTTGTCAGGTCAAATAGTACTTCATGCCTATATTATATGGCCCCGCCCATCTAAAATATCGG
Source organism: Ajuga chamaepitys (assembly GCA_958295605.1). NCBI lineage: Eukaryota > Viridiplantae > Streptophyta > Magnoliopsida > Lamiales > Lamiaceae > Ajuga > Ajuga chamaepitys. Next base: position 87,142,440 of record OY282495.1, read on the forward strand.
GCCTACTAGAACAGTCCATCGGGCCGGTCGATTTTGCCAGTTGCAACCATAAGGGGATAATTGGACTGGGATGTCTCCATCGGATGTGACATGGGACATCCTCAACATATTTCATTTTACGCTGGATGGTCCATCCCCCAACATCCGCACCCTATTACCTACATCACCTTTTACAATTTCCAATACACTTTTTACAATTTTCAATACACATCCTACCCTACTATACCCTTAAACTAAAATACCTTTTTGGATGTCTCATCCGTAGATGTGCTCCATCGAATGTGGTACATGTCACTACATCCCAGTCCAATTATCCCCTAAGTATTATGTATATATTTATTTTATTTTATACGATTTTTGTTAATTAAACTGAATTTATATCAATTTGGGGTTTTAAATACGAAAGAAAAAGAAATGATGGAAATTTGAAAATGGTGGGCAGCAAAAACGAGCAATTTAGGCGGCAAACGAAATGTACCGCCAAAAAGTTTCTGGCAATGGCGGGATTCAAATTAATATAATCAGTATCAAAAATTCAACCGCGAAATTGAATCGTCAATTCGTCATTAGGGATTCTTCTCCAGAATCGTCAAAAAACAGTGATATCATTTTCATTTCGTCATTCGTAGCTAAGAATTTCACCGTTGTTCTTCTTTGATTTTAGTGTCAAACGAAGAAACTCTAAATTTTCAGGAAGCTTGCTGAGTTAGATCTGAGCATTTTGCGATAATTTAGCTCAATCATTTTGTTCGTAGGAAGTTTTAATCCATTGTGTGCAGCAATGGCGGAAGTTGAGCCGATGAAAATTGATGGTGCTGAGGTAAGGAAACCGAAACTAGATGGTTCAGATCTAAAGAAGAAGACGCTGAAAAGAAAACGGATAGAGCCAAGTTTATACACAGGAAATCCAGAAGAAAAACAGGCGAAAATCAACGGATTCCGGAATGAAATCGGTAGCCTTGTCAAATTCTGCAGAGAATTATCGTCGGAAAACAGAGGGGCATTTCTGGAAAACGTAGAGAAGCTAGGGCATTCTTCTGCTTCTCTGAATTGTGTGATTGCTTGTTTAATGGAAGAGAGGGATCTTCCTTTGTCGAAGCTGGTGGATGAGATTTTTGAGAAAGTGAAGGGTGGGATTGGAAATGGGGAAAGTGTGACTAGGGTTTCTGTGAAGAGCACAGTGCTTATGGTTGGGCAGAGATTGAGTTATGGTGTAGCTAGTGCAGATGCTGATCTTTTGGAGGATGAGGAGGAGAGTGCTCTTTGGTGTTGGGAGGTATTATTTTTTAATTAACTGAATAATTTCTGCTGTATTTTCATGTTCTTAAATATCATCTTCGTCGTGGTATCCCACACGTATTCATGGTTGTTGGTTTGCAGTGTAGGCCATGGCTTGTTGTAGAACCATATGCTTTGTATCTTGCATTGGATTGCTTTCACTTTTCCCTTTCGGGTTTTATAAGTTTGTTTGGTGAATTAATATGAAACATCCGCAATTTTCTGTGGGCATGAACGTTGTTGAAGATTATAGTTCGGTTAGGGTTGTAAATGAGTTAATTGAGCTGAACATACTATTGTGCAAGGTTGTTTGAAATATTATTGAGCTTCTAATATTATGTTTGAGTATTAATCAAGCTTCAACTGAGTTTTGATCAAGCCGAACGTGAGTTAAGCTCGAGTAGTTTGACGTTTCAAAACTTGTTTTAACACTTTTTTCTTTTTCAAGGTTTAGATTTTATCAAACGTAAAAGTATGTTCAAGCTTGTTTGATGTCTTTGCAAGAACATTGATCAAATGAGCTTTGACGAACAATCTCAAATCGAGCGTTGTTTAGCTTGGTTTTATTTTCAGCCTAAGGTCTGTCATGTGGAGCACTATGTTAGTAATGTGTCTAGAAGATTGAAGAGGCAAAATTAGATGCTTCTTTTATTCAAACCAACAAACTTCTGAATCATATTTATGTGTGCCCTTCAATCAGATTATATCGATGAAGTTAGCTTTTGTATGTTTTTATCTTGTTCTTTTAAGGTCATCTTGCACATGTTTAGGTGCTTATCTGTTGTTGGATTTACCTTATGTGCTCCTATTGCCTTTGGATAAGGTTACTTTGTCCTTATTGCATATCTTTTTGTGTTGCAGACAAGGGACCTGAAACTGATGCCGAAATTACTGCGTGCCTCTGTGAAAGTTCGTCGTGTCTGCCGGAAAAAGATCCATGATAGAATTACAGCAGTTTCAGGTAATTGTTTGTTTTGTTCTTTGGTTGGTTCTCATTGTTCCCTGTGATCAAGATTTCAAGTTTGGGAAGAGTAACAAAATTTATAGTTGAAAATGTAATGCTTTTTACGAAATGCTGCTTTTCAAACGTGTGAAACAATAGATCTGTATAAATGGAATATATTGCTAAATGATTTTTTTGTTGTGACTGGAACTCAATCATTAACTTGCGTCACAAAGTTGTCTTACATTTGGATGCTTGTGCTTATATGTTTTCATTAATTAGGTCATTGTTCATATAGTTTTTCTCCTGTTTTTTTTTTTTTATTTTCCTCTTTTTGAAGGAGGCATTTTAATAGGTTTCGTTTGAAGTTTGCTCCTTATAACTTGTTGATTTTGATCTATGTCAGCAATGATTAGTGCTCTTGAGAAGTCGGAGGACCATCCAGACTGCTTGATAAAAGCTTTGGAAAAGCTTGGTAAAGTTCTCAATGAGGCAGATATCCGGATTTTATTGGCGAATATGTCACAGAAAAACGGTGCAGAAATGTATGTCTTTCTTGTTTATAATTCTTTTGAAATGTGGGCTTACCGTTATTTTGATGATGAAGGGCTGACAAGGAAGCTAAGAAGGGAGAAAAGCAGTTAATCAAGCAAATGGAGAAAGACAAACGAGAAATGGAGAAAGCCAAAAAGAAAAAGGAAAAGGAACTTCAGAAAGAAATGTTGCAAAGTGTACGTATATTGCAATCTTTTATCAGTCTGAAACTGATTGTTATCATTTGTTGGTCTTTTTAAGATGCTGCAAGATCTACACCATGTGTCTTATTCACCGTAAATTTACACAAATACATGTTGATGTGTGTATTTAGATAGTGGATAAATCACAAGGTATAGTTCTCCGGATGTTGCAAGGAATAAACCATCATTTGTCTGGGTCTTCTATTTGGAATTGATTATTATACTGACAATCAATGTTCTCAAACTCCATACCATTCTATGATTTGTTCATGCCTCAACAATTCAACTCATATACTAGATTGAGTATTGATGGAATCATTGTAGAATCGCGAGATGAATTGGTAGAATCGCAGGTAGAAAATCTGGATAATCTTCAAAATCCCAAAAAAATTATGTTTGTACATTAAAACCTCAATTAGTAAGCATGACTAATATTGTTTTACCTACATGTCAATTTTAAAGCCCGTTCTACTTTGAAAGGAAAAATAAAAGAACATTTGTGGAGAGAATTTAAGCAAGAGGCGATCAAAATCTTAAGTTTTAATTATCATTCTTCAGCTCAATGCAATTTTCATTATATATATATAAGCATCTTTGAAATTTATATATACATATATATTTCCTACTATCTGATTCTAATAGACAGTCCACTGATCCAAGTTAAATCACGAGTTTAACAACTTTGCTGACAATACAAACATTAAATGTCATGCAGGAAAAAGAACAGAAACGATTGTATGAAGAATCACAAAGAGAGGAGAGGCGCCGTGAGAAAGAAGAAAATGACCTGCAGAAACAGTTGAGAAAACAGCAAGAAGAAGCTGAGAAAGAACAAAAACGCAAGGCTAAAGAAGAAGCTGAATTAAAGAAGCAACTTGCTCTCAAGAAACAAGCCTCATTGATGGAGCAGTTCCTTAAAAAGCACAAAACTTCTTCTCCACATGATAGTTCTTTGAGCAAAGAAACCACACCTGTGTCGTCTTCCATCGTTGTTGAGAGCAAATGCGCAACGGCTACAGCAGATATGGATTCTGCTCTGGCCCAAGATGTTGGAATTGAGGCCGATGCTATTTGGAAGTCAGTGTCTTTACCTTACCCCACTTTCTCAATATGTTATGCGTGTATCAAAAAAACGATCTTATCTTTTTGCTTTTCTTTGTGCAGATCGCACGTAAACGCATGGCACTGCATAGGACGTTCAATTCGTTCAAAGAGGAATGTCCATTGGGGCGTTCGTCACAGGCCTAAGGCTGAGCTGGTCAAGGAACTTAAGCTTACTACTACTAGTGAAACAACTTGTGATGAAGATGAGGACCCTGTTGTCGAGAAGAATGTGGATGCATCAACCGAGTCCAGTACTGATGGTAGATTGTCCCAGGCGAGCACGGATAGGCCCAACTGTCAGAAGCGAATACGGAGTATGCAGCTGTTACAGTTCGATAAGAGCCCCAGGCCTGCTTTCTATGGTCTTTGGCCTAAGAAAAGGTGAGCCTGTTCATGCATTATGTGCGAAACCCAGTTTTTTGGTCATTCATAATGACTTTGTCTGATTAAATTCGATACTATTTGTCCAGTCGAGTTGTGAAACCGCGTCAGCCTCTTGTGAGGGATCCAGATATAGACTATGAAATTGACAGCGATGAGGAGTGGGAGGAGGTATGTTTAGCTACATTATCACAATTATACTCATCAAAACATACGCAAACTGAAATTTTCGATGAGCAGGAAGAGCCTGGTGAAAGCCTATCAGATTGTGATAAGGATGACGAGGATGAAAGTGTGGAAGAGCAGACAAAGGTTGATGACGAAGATGAAAGTGAAGATGGGTTCTTTGTTCCAGATGGATATCTATCCGAAAATGAGGTATTTTTTTATATCTTATATTTCTTTTCTCTAGTTTCCATTTGTATTCGACACGAAAATGTATAAAATTGTGGCCGTACAGGGAGTAGAGGTAGATGATATGGAATGTGATGAACTAGACAACCAAGAAGAGAGAAAATTGCCAGAATGTGAAAAGGAAGTAGAGAGTGAAGAATTTCGTATTCTTCTCCGGAGACAGAAGTATCTGAATAATGTAACAGAGCATGGGCTTAAAAAGAATCAACCGTTGATCATATTGAATCTTTTGCACGAAAAAACCACATCGTTGCCAGCTGAAGAGCTAACTGGTACAGAGAAGCTTGAGAAAATGTGCTTACAAACACTTGGCATTCGTGCTTTCCCCGATTTTCCAATCACAGAAATATCAATGCATAATGATGAGGAAGATGATGATTTAGAAGCTTCATCTAAGAAGCCAAGTGCAACACCTCCTGCAACTCCTGTAGCTGTCATACCCGATTCAGACTTGCCTCAAATTGTACGCTCTCATTTCATTGCTGATTAAAGTGATCGATCTTCTGAACTAATTTGTGTTGTAAAAAGTGACATTGATTCATATTTGCAGATATCGATTATTCATTCATGTCCGCATGGCATTGGAAAGATCGTGGAGTCTCTGCATAACATGTTTCCAGCCCTCCCAAAATCGCAGTTAAGGAATAAAGTGCGCGAAATATCAGAATTCTCTGAAAACCGTTGGCAGGTCATTAATCTTGTTTTCCATAATTTCATCCTATTTTATTTGGCTGATTTACCTGTGATCTTAAAAATTCTAAAACACATTATTGATGATTCATCATTCAGGTGAAGAAAGAAATATTGAGCAAGCTTGGTCTCTCTATATCACCTGGTAAATAAGTCATTTTCTTTTACTTTGCTTAAAATCTCATTTTTGATTCATTAACAAGAAAACATACTCTGTATGTATGCAGAAAGGAGCTGCAAGAAAGCAAAGACTATTGCTTCATTCTTTACGAAAAGATGTTTGCCTCCGTCTGGAAAGACGGATGCGAACATCAGCGAAACATCCCCACTACCGCCCCAGAAACATGCCGATATTGTTGCAACACAGCAGGATTGCTCGAACGAGAATCAATGATTGTTCAATCTGTTTCTTCTGTTTCTTGCCTATTGCATAAGTAATGAGGGATCATTTTTTCTCTTATAGTATGCAAGTTAGAGCAGGTTTACATGTTGATGCCATAATAAGCTTTTTGTATTATAGGTTCTACTTTTAATGAATCTTTTTTGGAAACCAACTAATGAATTTGTTTGAATGATATTATGATTTAGATTCTACTTTTAATGAGTCTTTTTGAAGCCAGTTGAAAGACTTAATAGTTTTTATAAATCTTGTGGTGGTCTAGATCATAATTTTTTAGTAAAATACATGTAAGAATGCAAAGGTATTCAAGACATTTTTATAATTTTGGGGGCTAGAGCCCCCTAGAGTTGCATGAGGCTTTACTTTGGATTGGCATATGAATTGAACTTTGGATGGTTTGATATTGTCCTTCATTTATTGCTTTGAAAATTATGTCTTTCTTTTTGTGTGAAAACACTGCAGGTGGCAATTTGACATTCCAACCCGACTCGTCGGACCAATATTATGTGTTTGGGGTGAGTTGTAGGTGTGGGTTTTGGGTTGTCAGATTGGGTATCCGTCACATTTAGTACTTGATGATAAAATTTGATCTTCGACCTGATCTTGCAGGTACCCATTCCCGCGGGTGTTCGGCCCAGCGGGAAAGGTCGTTTTTCTCAACACTGTTGCTTTTAGTATTGAATTGTTTTTGCTTCTTTAAATTTATTGAAAGATCTAAAAACTTATGGTTGACTTTTGCCAAAATATGGTACTCAAGAAAATCTTAACCTGACCAAAATTAAACTTGTGAGATGCGAATCGGGTTTAGATATAACTTAAAACTCGCCGGACTAAAAAATACCCGACCTGATTGGGTAAAACCTACATGGGACTGATTGGGTCGAGTACCTGAACTCGCCTCTTGAAAGCCCACCTATATTGGATTGGGTCAAAATCCCATTGGGTCTATAAGTTAGTGAATAAAGCCCACCTTATATAAGGTAATGTGTAAAGCCTGACCCATCCTCCTAAAACATATTATAATTTCGTGTTGACTTGCGATGTGACTTTTAACTTATCGTATTAGGAATGTAGAGTTTGATGGTATTACGAACCAAAATTTTCATGATGTCTATTTATTGAGTGGCGTAGATCTTATCGGGCCGGATCAATTTTCCTCAAATTTTATAGAGTAAATGAGCTATAGTGAACTTTTTGTAGTAGTTGAAAGAAACCAAAACTCCTAAATAAGTATTTAAAGCTCTTATTTATGGCAAAAGAAACTACAGTTCCTAACTGAATATTGTTGGCCCATTTATACTAAACCTAATTTAGCACGAAATCAATTACATAGGAAACACCAATTGTAGTTTTACTACCTAAATTATTATTTTTTTGATAAAAATAAAATAAAAAAGTTATAGTTGAGGTTAAACTTAAATCTAATTTCTATTTTGACCCTCAAAATATTTAAACACTAAATTAATAGGAAAAATAAATGTGTTTCTATATGCTACACTGACCTATTTAAAATCGTCTTAAATCAAGCCTCACGAAATATTATTTGTCGATGTGTCATGACTCGTTGCCTCCAACTTTTGCTACACCGTGGAGTTTGGAGTATTACATGGTGTTCTGTCCTTACTGTATTTGAATTCTCTAGAATACTTTGTCGTGTATTTCGAAGAGAGAGTCACATACTTTATGTGTGTCCTATATTTTTATTTTTTATTCACATATAAGATGTATCACTCTCTTTCTAAAATGCACGGTATAATATTCTAGATGATCCAAATTCGCTATTGGATTGGAATATGAATTGAAGTTTGGATGGTTCAATATTTGTCCGTAATTTATTGCTTTTGAAAATTATGTCTTTCTTTTTTAGACATCCCGGTCTAACTTGTCGGATCAATATTATTAGAGTTAGTAATTTGAGCGGTTTGATTTGGCCTAACAACACTATGTACCGAGCTGGGTAGGATTGATAAAAAATTATCGAGCACAACTCAGCACATCCCTCTAAAAAATACTAAGACTTTATGTTCGGCATATGCCTTGATTGGCCCGTTGATCCCAATGGTATTTTGGGACTAAATTTCTATGGCCTAGCCATATAAAATGTTGGGCAAGGTGGGCCGGTCCATCAGGCCAGACTGATTTTGTTAGCTCTGAAAGTCATGTGTCAGGTTGCGCTTAATTTTCATTGAATCAGAAATTAGTGAGTAAAACCCGGTCCATCCCTAAACTATAGTATTATGTTTTGGAGTTGGCTTATGACCGTCTAAGTTTTTAACCTATCAAGTTATGTCCGATGGTATTATAGGCCCAGATTCTTATGACCCCACCTGTTTATAATGTTGGGCGGGCTAGGTTGCCTCTCCGAGCTGGGCATATTTTAGGACATCTATAAAACACTCTTCATATAAATTTTATAGAGTAAGGGTTCGTTTGTTTAAAATTGGGTTCAGTAAATTTAAAATATCGAATTTTAATAAAGTACACTCATTAACTTCCTCAGTTAAGTTTGGTCCAACACTCTTTAGTATTAAGCAAACGAATTGCAGTAGTTGAAAGAAACAAAAAACACATAAATGAGTATTTAAAGCTCATTTTTATGGCAAAAGATGCTATAGTTTGTAGCTAAATGTTGTTGGCCCATTTATACTATACCTATTTTAGCATAAAATCAATTACATTACCACAAATGTTAAGGGTGACTAATTTAACATACCTACCTAATAGATACATATAGAATGGCACATTGATCATGCTTCTTTTATTTTTTGTTCTTTCTTGAGAAATAATTACTCTCTCCGTCTCGAGGTAATTTGCACATTTTTCTTTTCAAGTTGTTCCGAGATAATTTGCACACCTTTAAAAATAAAATTTCTCTTACAATCTCCACCCTTAAAATCTCCATCCTCAATCTCCACCTTTGAAAAAATCAACTAAAAAGCAAAAAACAGTTCTTTCTTATTCCACGTGTCGGGAGGAGTGTGCAAATTATCTCGAGACGGAGGGAGTTTTATTTTTCTAAGGCAAAAACTTATATGAGACCGTCACACGGTGTTACGGGAAAAAAATATTAATTTTGTAGTAAAAGTATCACGTTTATTTGTAAAAGTATTAATTTTTGTAGCAAAGTATCACTTTTATCTATAACAAAAGTATCATTTTTATTTGTAAAAATATCACATTTTTCTGTAAAAAAATCAATTTTTCCTGTAAAAGTATATTCCGTCACACGTAAAATTGTCGCACACAAGACTCACTATTTGGAATAATGTCTCATTAAACACCGTTCGTCTAGAATGTATCGAGACTTAAAAGCTTCCAACTTGTACTACACCCACAAAATTAATTTAGGATTATAATGTTAATGGTATAAATTAAACTAAATTTTGACCTAAATAATAAATTTTTTATATTATTTCTGCGTAAATTACAATTTATGTAGCAATTAAAGAAAATGTAAAATACACGATACAAACAGAAAGGTTTTTCTGGTCAGCTACTAAATGGGAAGAAACATTCAAGCTGGGCCAAAATCATTTCTAACCCGTAACTTTTCACTCGTATAATTTTATTCTCATAAAAAGTAAAAAAAATAATTTAGCATAAATTTAGAATTTCTCCGAATTTAATTATATTTCGTTGTTGGTGATAAAAAAATTGCACATGACAATCAAATAACCATATTTCCTAATCAATTTTTGAATTATTTTTTTCCTTTTTATTTTTCATGTAAGCTTCAAGTGCCATGTATCTACAATCAGCCGGAAAATATGGTCATGTGATTGACACGTGCGATTTTTCTGATCAAATTAATCATTGTCGGCGAGCAAAGGACTAAACACGGATAAATTCTAAAGTTACGGGACTAAATGAAAGTTTTAACTTTTACTTGAACCAAATTGTATAAGTAAAAAGTTACGAGGCAAAATGATTTTAACCCTTAAAAGACTATAGGGAAAAATTCATCTGTAGTCCTGTATGTTAGAGTTTATCCAGAAAAAGTCTTGTATGTTTCGCAATTTCAATTTTAGTTAACTATGTTTTGAAAAAGGTCCAATAAATGCACATGACAACCACTAAGAACCGTCACGTTTGTTTTTTTGGCCCGAAATTATTAATTTATTGAGCAACATACGCATATTTCGCCATAATTAGTGGTTGATAATGTTCGTGTCTTTAAATTCGACATTTTTCGAAATATATTGGATTAAAATTGGAATTTCGAAACATACAAAACTATTTTCTGGACAAACGATAACATACGGGACTAAAAATAAATTTTTCGGAAAGATTATATAAACCCAAAAAATACCAAGGTGGGAAAGTACAACCCCCTGAAGCCACACCTTGTGCATCACCATATTGTACCCTGATCAAACATAGGAACCATCGCCCAGTAGAAATGGTCGGTGGCAACTACTGATATTTATCGAGTACGAGTCATCCCCCCCTTGCATTCTCTCTCATCCGCCATTAATCCATCTGCGCTTCTCTCTCTACCCTTCACTTTCACTCTCTTCCTCCGTTGCTCTGCTTTAATTCACTCTCTGTGCTGAAAACTTGAATAAGTTTTCCAATCAGTCGATCAGATTAAGATTTAGCTGAAATTCTGTTGTTGTTACTAAAATGGCACTCAAACTCAGCGTTGCTCCGCATAAGATGGCTGGTTTTCCTGGTTATCAAGCCAGATCTCACAGGATTTCCATGGCTTCCACTGTTCATTTGTAAGTTTGCCCTAATTTGTTCAATTTTTTGCTTTTGCTGGCTTAATTGGCACGTGAGATCATTTTTTCTTCTTCTTTGATATTTTGAAACACGATTTGATTTTGTTTTTGGATTTTTGATCGGCATTTTTGGTACTTTGTACTGTACTAGTTGCATGGTGGTTATCAATTAGGTTTCTGTCCAATTCCTCTTCTTGTTTGCGATTTTCTCAATTTTTGTTGAAGATTGTATTTCTAAGATTATGAGATTCATATTAGTTAGTTTGTTGTTGAATTTCTTGGTAATTCCATCATTCTGAATTGCTTTCATATGATTTCGTATGTTCATGCAATTCCTTTTTTTTCTAAATGCTGCTGAAGAAACTCTATTTTAGCTGATTTCTTGTTTATATCTTGATTTATTACATTATTATATATACATATATGTATATATAAACAGCTTATTTCGTAGTTGGTTTCCTTTCTCCATTTTTAATATTATATTGTTTGGAAGAAGGTGGTTGATATTTTCCTTCTTCTGTGTGTGTGTGTGTGTGTTTGATCTTGTGGTTGTCTTTTTGTTGACTTGCCAGCAAATAAGATCCTCCTGGTTATATGTTAAGCAAGATTGGTTAATTATATATTAGTATATGAGATTTCAAAGTGACAATGTTCACCTGTTTGCAAACGATCTATTATTTTTTGTTACGTCTCATGACTTGTGTTGATAGTCAGTGAAAAAATGTCATTCACAATGTGTATTTTTTCTTCTAAAATATTTATACGCCACAATGGTTTGGCCGGCAGCATGCATATGATTGTTACGAATCAACTTGTATAAGAAGTGTAAAATGTGACTGTGTGTATGTATACTGTTTTCTTGTTTTTCTCGTCTTCAATTCGATAAAATCTAGGTGGGATAGGTGAAGTGATGGGTGAAGTCATTTTCTCCTTGTATCTTTATTCTGGACTTAAATGAGTTTGGTTGGAAACATTGTACTTGAATAATCTTCAGCATATACCTAAATTCTTGACTTTTTTTTTTGTTTGTTTTGTGTATACACAAGATGGTGATTGTTATAGTTTTGTCCTGTTTCTCCGCTTGGACTCCACAGCGGTCCTTTTGTTATCTTCCCACCAATTTAATTTTATTTGATTTTTATTTCTATTTTGAGAATATCTTCCCACCAATATTATTTTGGCCGTCTTTACACCTCGTCGTTGTTCCATTTCGTAACCGCCCTCCATGGAAAGGACTAAGATTGAAGAAAACAGCGGACACTATCTAATAAATATAGGTGAAACTTTAGGCAAATCATGCTTTCTTGCAATTTTCTGTATTTAGTTCTCCCTATGGTCACTGTCTACGACTTATGTTGTTTGTTGGACATTTTACGTGACTCTGAAGTGGTTCAGAGCAACATGTTTTGAGAATTTCCAATGTGTCGCTGTATTAGTTATTCTGTTGATAAAATGTTCGATTGTGCTATAGAGAGCAATGCATATCTTTTCTGCAGTTAATAACTTTGAGAACCTTAGAATATTGCAACATTAGGACTTTAACAATGATATCCAAATAGTTACGTTCTCTTTCATATCTAGACATGCTCGCAGACTTTTTTTTTCGAGCTTTTATGATTGTGATCGATTTAACAGCCAAACACTCAGTAGAGAATTTCAAACTGATGAGGCTGTGTAAGACGAGTAGTATTTTATTTCAAACAATTTTTAGCAACACTGTATCATTATATAATTATTTCATTCGTAATGCTTGCAACCTTAAATCTGATACTCCTACTTCATGCATAAATACAATTTTCTGTCTCCTCTAATTGCATGTCTGAAAGTCCTCATTTTGTTGCACACAGACGCTCTGAAAACGGTAAAAAGCCTTTTGCTCCCCCTCGAGAAGTTCATACTCAACCCACCCATCCGTTGCCACCGGAAAAGCGTGAGATCTTTACCTCACTGAATGATTGGGCTGAAGAAAACATCCTCGTCCTCCTAAAGCCCGTTGAGAAGTGTTGGCAGCCCAATGACTTTCTTCCTGATGCATCTTCGGAAGGCTTTGAAGAACAGGTCAGAGAACTGAGGAAAAGAGCCAAGGAACTCCCCGATGACTATTTCATTGTGTTGGTTGGAGATATGATAACGGAGGAGGCTCTCCCCACTTACCAGACGATGCTTAACACCCTGGATGGGGTTCGTGATGAGACGGGTGCAAGCCTCACTCCTTGGGCTATTTGGACCAGGGCTTGGACTGCTGAAGAGAATCGCCACGGTGACCTGCTCAACAAGTATCTTTATCTTACGGGGCGCGTTGACATGAGGCAGATCGAGAAGACAATTCAATATCTGATCGGTTCGGGCATGGTAAAGAGTGTATTTCTTATATTTGAAACATGCATGTTATACTGTCTTTTTCATTTTTGGTATTTTGTTTTGCTTCATGCTTGTCTAAGGGTGGGCTTTCTACATGCGGATTCGGGTACCCGACCCACCCGTGCGAGTTTTGCCCGATCGGGTCGGATATTTTCTAATCCAGCCACTGGGTTTAGGTCGGGTTGGGTTTAAGCCAGGTCAGGTTTTCCCGGGTTTCCTATTTTACCAAAATCAACCATAATTCTGTAGATCTTCAATCCTAAACCCAACCCGTCGGGTACCTGCGAGATGGGGCGGAAGATTGGATTTTTTAATCGGCCCGACCCAAAAATCCAAAACCCGACCTGATCCCACACCTACTTGCGACACAAGATTAACGTTCGCACACCATTGAGTCGACTATCTAACTCTGTTTCTTGCAGGACCCTCGCACGGACAACAACCCATACCTCGGATTCATCTACACCTCATTCCAAGAGAGGGCAACTTTCGTCTCTCACGGAAACACAGCTCGACTCGCCAAGGAACACGGAGACCTAAAACTGGCCCAGGTCTGCGGAATCATTGCTGCAGACGAGAAACGCCACGAGACAGCCTACACTAAAATCGTTGAAAAGCTGTTTGAGATCGACGCTGATGGCACAGTTCTTGCTCTCGAGGACATGATGAGGAAGAAAATATCAATGCCAGCCCACCTGATGTATGACGGGACAGACGACAAACTGTTTGACAACTTCTCCTCTGTTGCACAGAGGCTCGGAGTTTACACTGCCAAGGACTACGCTGACATCTTGGAGTTTTTGGTAGCAAGGTGGGAGGTCGAGAAGCTGACCGGGCTTTCAGGCGCAGGCCGTAAAGCGCAGGACTACGTCTGCAGTTTGCCTCCGAGGATTAGGAGGTTGGAGGAGCGGGCTCAGGCGCGGGCCAAGCACGGGTCCCCGGTTCCGTTCAGCTGGATTTTTGGTAGAGAAGTCAAGATATGAACACCTAGGTGAGTTCTATCCTCCTCGTACTGTTGGTATCTTCACCATGATTGGAGTTGAAAAAGAAATCTAGTATAATGTTTCTTTTTTTTGTTGTTTTTGTTTGATGAGGTTGTTCTTATGTATTAAATGTAGATACACTTGTGACTTATCTTTTGCTCGATTTCGGATCTGAAAGACAAAAGCTTCTAGTTATTTGATATCTTTCTCTAATTCTCACGTACACCATGTGCACGGGTTTTAGATTGTGCAATTTGGATCCATGAAAATTAATCTTTGTTTATATTGAAAGGTATTACTTGTCCTAAATAAATGTATTATCTTTTAACGTAATACATTTCTTCAGAATAAGTTTTACCTTTCAGCATAAACACTTAACACTTTTCGGTATGATACTGTTCTTCAGTACAAGTAAATATCTTTTAGCATAACACAAGGTTGTGTTTGGATTGAGAGATTTAAAATCAATGAGTTTCAAATTCACTTAAGTAAGAAGGGATTTGAAATCTACTCATTTTTTTTTTTAAAATAGCTCAAAATGAAATCATGAATTTAGAAATCCACGGTAATTCAAACAACAATAATGGATTAGAGACTAAGAATTGTAGATTCATTCTCAAATTCTTCCATTTAAATGTACTCGAATTGTACGGATTTAAGATTCTAATCGGTGTTTTGGAGAGAACTACTTTTAATCTTTCTATGTGTCCCGCTTAATCTTTCATGCGTGGTCGGATCGAATCGTCTCAAAAACTCTAGACAATTTCAGTACAATTTTTTAGACATAACGGATTTAGTGAGAGTTTGGTTTAATATGACATTTTCTTATTCAAATGTTTTTCGAAGATTTTTAGTATCAGATTCAAAGCTGTAAAAATCAAGAGATTTTAGTATCAAATTCAAAACTGTAAAACAAAAATAAAAAATCCTAGATGTAGGACGGTTTGTACCAATTCATTATAGTTTGATACAATTTTCGGTCCAAACGTTATTGAATGTCTAGGAATTATACTATAATTTTTTCTGATACAATTCGAATGTCTAGGAATTATACTATAATTTTTTTTGATACAATTCGAATCGAAGAAAGTTAGAAGAGTCAACAATTTTTTCCAATTATGTTCGGTGATTCAACTTCATAATTTTTATTCACAGCCAAAATTGGCCAAGCCCGAAATTCCAGACTGGGTCGCAGATTTTTCGTACTAATTTGATATACCAAAAATTTGATGGGCAGTCTTTGTTCGATAATTTTTGATTCGATAGAATTTTTACCTAGTCCGACTGATCTAATCGATATATGACTTTAGTTCAAAATATTAGGTGGGGCTGCACTAGCAGTAGCTGCAGAATTGCCACTATTTTCAAATGTCCCACTGTTCCCACCTCAAAAAAGACGTCACTGTTATTATTGTTATTATTTTTATTTTTTTAATTGTCTTTTCTTTAATTGATAGGTATTTTTATATATATATATATATCTATATTTATAAGAACCGGTAATTAAATTAACAAGTGGGACAAAAAAAAATGAAAAATCGGTAGAAAATAAAAAATATTTCGTAGTACAGCGATAATCCATCGCTCGTAAATCCACACATTACATCACAAATAAATAAAAAATAATTCCCCAAATACACATAATAAAATTAATTAAATATTTTCCACGTCAGCAACCCTACACCTGAAACGGCCATGGCCAGCTTTTCAAATCCTCTTCATCCTGAACTTTCCCGCTCCTTCCATAACCGCCATTGATGCCCTTCCTCTCCACATACGCATAATAATTCAGGAAAAACGCGAGCGTCAGCACCACCCACTCCAAGCAGAACATCACAATACAGAGTCCTCCGGCGAGCTTTAAAATCACGACGCCGTCGTCTTCTCTGACGTACGATTTCAGGTGCCCTAGGAAATCCGCCGGCCGCGTGAATATCAGCACGGAGACGGATCCTTGGAAGATCGCGGTCAGGACGGTAGCTACCATGTGCGCGCCGTAGAATTTTCCGGCGGAGGAAGCCGCGCGCGATGCGGCGGCGCAGCCGGAGATCGCGCCGGCGATGGTGATGATTTGGAGGAGGATGAAGAAGAAACCGATTAGAGAGGGGAAGAGGCGGAGAGATAGGGTTAGGAAGATGCAGCTTGAGGCGGCGCCGAGGAGGATGTAGTTGCTTAGGAGGAAGATTTTGTGTGTGTGGGGGTGGGAACAGTCATCGGCGGTGGAGACGATTGATAAGCCGCCCATTGTTGGTGGTAAATTGAGATCTAGAGAGAGATCGAGTTCGAGTTCGAGAGAGACTGTAATGGTGGTGTGAGGAAAGAGGTGTATCTAAATGTGTATATATATACACAGAGTGCAGATTGCAACGGTCATGTTGAAGAAGAAATATGACCGTTTGATTTAAATTAAAAAAAAATAAAAATGAAAAGGCTGGAAAGTGTAACGGATAGTAGGGATAATCATATTATAAATTTATAATTTTTTTTCCTTTAACCATTTTTTATTTAAAAATATTACTCTCCCGTCCCGGTCCAATTTCCCTACCTTGATCGGACACGGAGGTTAAGAAAAAATAAATTTTGTGGAATCTTTGACCTTTTTAAATGTGGAGATTGAACGTGTAGATCTTGAGGGTGGAGATTGTGAGAGAAATTTGTCATTTATGAGCTGACAAATTAGATTGAGATAAACCGAATGGAAAGTAGGAAAATTAGAGTGGGACGGAAGGAGTATTTTTTATCATTTTGATTTTAGTTTTTTAACTTTTGAATTTGATAAATTTGTCTTTAATTTTTAAAATTCGACAAATTGGTTATCACACTACCTACAAAGGTAATGTCGAATTTCAAAAGTTAAACGACCAATTCATCGAATTTTAGAAGTTAAAAAGATTAAAATTGAAATGATAAAATAATATTTTAAACTAAAAAATATGAAACTTAATGTATGAAAAAGCTATTTCACCTATAATTTTTTTTCTTCTCATTTTCCCCCTTTTTCTGTTTGTTTCTTCCTATATATTTTGTACAACGGAGCTTTACACAGGAGTACCATTTCGGATCATCGGATTAAGTTCGTACTTGATTTCGAGATAATTCTGATTATGCGTTATTTTTTAACATATTATTATTATACTTTAAGATAAATTATCGACATGGATCGGAGAATTAACTATATTTGCATCGTGTTAGTTCGAGTTTTTCTCATTAATTTTGGATTAATTCGAGTTTGTGAATGAATTTTCTATATATATAATATATATATATATGAATTGTAATAAATTTGTATATTGTTGCTCTATGTGTGTCTTTTTCATTATTCTAAAATATATTAGACGCTTGTCAGGCGATAGACTGGAATCTAGTACCTAATTGGAGCTTGGGTGGGATTAAACGGATTTCATGTGAAACTAAGAGGAGAAGTTAAAAAGAGATGTAGACATCCGGAGTCAATCTAGCGCCAAGGGAAGATTTAGTCGGAGTTAGGTGGAGACTTTTAGAGTAATTATTATTTTTGTGCAGTGTATATTTTCCTAGTGACTATTAATCAATATTTAGTAATAATTGATAAATATGGTCTCAAATATATGCATTGATATGTTAATGCAATTTGCGATAATTGACGAGTACAAATGTTCCCGAGCAAACTCATTTTATAATACATAAGTTTACTCATACTAAGATAAATGAACACAACTAAAGTTTATCGGACAAGAGCCGAGTTCGAATATGCATAATCGAGCTCGAGCCGAGCTTTCGTTAAACTCGTGTTAAATTGAAAATTCAAAAAAATCACGATAAATCAAATCTATGACTTGTGTTCAGTTCCTTAGTCTCTCACATTTACCTTGTCTCGATCGTATCTCATTCCATAATCGAGTCATACAACACGACGGAGGATCCCATATATGACGTGTGTCTATCTCTAATTTTGTAATGGATCACTATAAGCCCGATACAATAGCACAATATACTGGGCCTGGCCCACCTATTTTGTAGACCTCAGGCCCAATATACTGGGCTTGGCCCACCTGTTTTGTCCAGAGCCCAATAAGCCCAAAGAATTTCCCAGTCCATGACGAATTCATTCAGACCAGCGTTTCATTGCAGAGAAAGAAGAAGAAACTACCGGAAGAACCGCGATACGATGTCGTCGGAGCCGCAAATTCCTGGTCTGTGATCACTTCTTCAATGAACTCTGCTTTTTGAATCTCATTATTATCCTCTGAGTTGATTTTACATGAAAAGGAACGATTATTTCATTTACTTAACTTTTTGTTAACATTTTTTTTTAAAATTTTTTTGGTTAATTTTCAATGTGAAATCAGGAAAAGGCTCTGGTTAGCTCAATTTTAGCTAATTGTTTTGAGAATTAAGAAATACCTAATTTTCTGGACTCATGTTTTTGATAATATTGCATGCGGAACGAAGGAATTCTTTCTCAATATATAAGTGTGTATGCGTTTTTGTATGTGTGTGCGTTTTTGTATTTGAATTCAGCTTCGAATTTACTTTTTGAAGCTAAATGAAATTCAGAAATGAGTACTGGAGTGTGTATGTGTTTTTGTGTGTGTTTGCGTTTGTGTATTTGAATTCAGCTTCGAAGTTACTTTTTGAAGCTAACGATTCGATGAAATTCAGAAATGAGAACTAGAGTGTGTGTGTTTTGTGTGTGTGAGTATTTAAATTCAGCTTCGAATTTACTTTTTGAAGCTAATGATTCAATGAAATTCAGAAATGAGTACTGGAGTGCGTGTGTTTGTGTATTTAAATTCTGCTTCGGATTTACTCATTGAAGCTAACGATTCGGTGAAATTCAGAAACGAGCACTGGAGTGGGTTGGTATATACTTGGTCTGGACCAAGAGCTAGTAGGCCCTTACACACTCTCTGAGCTGCAAGGTAAGTTCTAGTTAATTATCACGCTGAGGTTTCTTACTTGGATGCTGATTACAGAGCATGTTTCGTTTTAGGTTTTCGTAGTGTGGCCTTTAGTTTGTGATCTTTCTTCTTCAATTAGCTTGGGGATTCTTGGATGCTTTTCTTTATGTTGTTCTTTTTCACTGGATTTCATTTTTTCAAGTAAGTTGTAGACTTGGTATTGGGTCAATCAGTTCATATCTTTGATGTTAGAATTATTGTCTTTTGACAAATTGGAGTCGTGTGTTAAGCTTCTTTAATTTGCCTGTACAGAGCATTATTCTAGTGGATACTTGCATCAAAGTTCACTTGTTTGGTCTGAGGGGTGCACTGATTGGCTGCCACTTTCATCGGTTCCTGGGTTCTCTGCTGATGCTCCACAAAATGCTCCGAGTTCAGGTTGATACATTTTCTTAGTTTTTTTTTCTAGAATGAGTTTACTGAAAATTTAATTTAATTTATTTTTTTGCAGTTCCTGTTGCAGCTAATGAAGAAGATGAGTTTGAAAAGTGGCAGAAGGAAGTTAAGGAAGCAGAGGCAGAGGCTATTAATGATGATCAGGAGAGGCCTACAACACCACCTGAGGGTGAGGAAGAATTCACTGATGACGACGGAACTACATATAAATGGGATCGGACTCTTAGGGCATGGGCACCCCAGGTTGGTTTTGACGTCATACTATGTTGTGAATTTGATCGCTGGATATGTTTGTAGTGGATGGCTTTGCTGAGAAGTTTTTGTTTTTGTCTTATCCTGTGATTGTTGGAAACATAAGTACAAATCCATGGTTGAAAATTTCTGTATCAAATATGGATACTTGAATGGGTACATGATTTAAACCTCGATGTTAATATTATAATATATTTCTTTAATTCTCGTATTTTGAGTTATTTGACACAGCATACATGCTTTCCTATTAATCTCTCCTAATCATTTCCAATCATTGCTTGTGATAGGAGACTGTGACTGAGAAAAATGATAATTATGCTCCAGAAGATATGACATTTGTGCAAGAAGAGGAAGTCTTTCCAACAGTGGATGGTCTTGATCTGCCAGTGGACAACGTGGTCAATAATGTTGCTGAAGTTGTTGAAGAAAAACAAAATGGAAAGAGAAAACTGTCGGAGGAACCTGCTGACAAGAATGCCAAGGAGAAAAAGGTTGGTCCCTTCTTCCGCGTTCTTGTACTGCTTTTGATATCTAATACAAGTTAAGATAAAGCTAGTTTGCCTGCAAGCCCATGCATCATACACTATTGATTTTTGACTGCTGCTGCGAATGATTTTATTCTGATGTATCTGGTTTATTTATTCATCGTGCCTGATGATTTTGTAGGAACCCAACAAACCTCCTGATTCTTGGTTTGAATTGAAAGTTAATACACATGTATATGTGACCGGCTTGCCCGATGACGTCACTACCGAAGAGGTTAGTCTCAATGTGGTAATTCTGTTTATTCATCCTGTCTGATTTTCTTGTTGTGAATATGTGATGAAGCTTGCACTTGTATTTTCCCTAATCATCGTTCATTGAGAACGAGGCTGACATGAATTTCAACGCAGCTGGTTGAAGTGTTCTCGAAGTGCGGTATCATAAAGGAGGTATGCACTGTCTTGGCTATCCATTTCATTATTTGAAAATTGCATTATTCTAAGTTTCAATTGACAAGGCAAAGGCATTTATTTGGTGTACTTTTAGGCAGTCAAGTTCAACACAACATGAATTTGCTATGCACATTACAGTTTTTCCGTAGAAAAATGAAATGCTAATCCTTCGAAAGCATACAATGTTTGATTGGTGTGAGTTTGGGTTTTTAATCATTTTAACTATTATTTTATACTAGTGGATTTTGTAAATAACTATTGATGTTTGGAAATTTTGGGTGTGATCACATAGTTTCAATTTCAATTGTGTGCAGCCTCTGCTCAAGGTTTGCTTATTAAACTTTTTAGCCTATAACTTCGTCAAGATACTTTTTCTAGATATGACAAAACAGATAAAGGATGAGTAAGATGCTAATATGTACTTTTGAAGAGTTTTTCAACCATATCTATTAGTTTGAGGATTGGAGAATTATCCATCGTTAGCTATATGAGGAGCTCATAAAGATTTAGAATAAAGGGAAGCTTCTGTTGTTAGCTAGGTTCTCCAATTGCATTATTGCATCAGTAGCCTCTATTGAAATAGAAAAAAAATATTGCACAAACTCTCGAGGAATTTTTGATACTTATGACTTTCATTGCTGAAACATTTTAGGATCCTGAAACAAAAAAGCCTCGAATAAAGATATATGTTGACAAAGAAACTGGAAGAAAGAAAGGAGATGCTCTTGTAACTTATCTGAAGGTAATGTTTCTTTCTTATAGTGCTGAGATAATAAATTCGGTAATTCTGGTAAGATCGATTAATGATATGTATATATTTTGATCTTCACCAGGAACCTTCTGTAGATCTTGCCACCCAACTTTTGGATGGAACTCCTCTAAGGGCTGATGGCAAGACTCCGATGTCAGTTACAAAAGCTAAATTTGAGCAGAAAGGTAAGAGGCATGGATTTCCCTGCTTATTGTTGCTGCATTAGTTGTCGTTGCTACTTGGTACTTGTTCACTTGACGGATGCTCTAGGGATTGACAGTATGGTACCTTATCGTTCTTGACATGGATGAAGGTATCATCGTTTTCAGATGCTATTCTTTTATCTTAGTAACTATGAATTTTTATTTCCAGGTGAGAAATTTGTATCCAAGCAAGTGGACAAGAAAAAGAAGAGAAAGATTCAGAGGGTTGAGCAGAAGATGTTGGGCTGGGGTAGGTCTTCTGATAAGTGATGTTGCATTAGATTTTAACTTCCCCTTTTGATTTTAAATAGAATGGCACAATTATGGTTCGTGGACTTTGAATTTTTTTTCTGTCTTGGGTAGGTTAATGCAATTTCTTTTCAGATATCAGCCTCGTATGATATTCTCTGATGCTAATCAGAATTATTTCCTGGGATTTCTTCTAATAGCATGTTGCCCTCTGGAATTTTTCTGATTGATCTGAAATTTCAAATTTTGTTTCAATGGATTGAGTTGATAAAATGTTCAGTCCTTGGTTATGAATTGCGTTCTCAACAATTAATAGCGGAAAAACGACCTCATAATATGTCTTCTTGGTTGAATTTTATTAAATTTGAACTTTTAAAGTAATCACTGGGTTTCATTTTGTGGTCAAACAGGTGGCCGTGATGATGTGAAGGTGTCTATTCCTGCTACCGTTATTCTCCGTTACATGTTCACTACTGCAGAAATGAGGGTAATATATTCCACTCTCTGTGTTATTGTGGAGATGGTATTAGTATGGGTTCGTGTGGTGACCCCCATTGCTGGCCATGAATCATTTTTGTTGAAGTCCATGATTTACCACATTAAATGCGCGCCTCTTTACCATTATGTTGACTTGATGAACTTTTTGAGTCTGCATTAGTAACGTACTCAGTCGATGTAATGTCCATGCCAGTGCATCAATTGATGAAGCAGGTTACGAAATAATGTCTTAATACAAAAATGCATGTGAATAGTTTAAGGGATAATACAAAAATTTTGACCTATGTAAAAAGAAATGCAAAACAATGTGCAGACTACAAGAAACTGTGGGCCCCGTTTTAGTCCCTGAGTGCCCATGTTTTTGTTTTTATGATACGCCATATGGTTTAAATACATGGTGATCCAGGGTATCTGTAGTTCCAAAACATAGTAAGGATATTCGTTTTTCTAAGTGCAATGATAAATAGGTCATACTCAACTGAAGTTTTTGTAATGTTCCCTAATTGTAATGTGCTTGTACTGTGAGCCCTGTTCTATTCCGAACCTTGCCATGTTTTGTGTTTATACATCATCATCATATTGTTGAGAGTGTATCGTGTTCTTGCACCATGTCTTGTAGCTTTGAAAACTAAACATGCTTTTTTGCTCACAGGCTGATGAGAATTTGCGCTCCGAATTGGAGGAGGATGTCAAAGATGAGTGTGGAAAGCTTGGCCCATTGGACGGCGTGAAGGTAATGCTAGACTTTTCTACTTAGATGATGCAGGACCTCTGCTGCTTAAATCATCCCAATATATACATATTTTAGTGATTCTTCTTCCCTGTTTTTCATTTCTTCAATGTTTTGATGATTATTACTTTCAGGTCTGTGAGAATCACCCACAGGGTGTCGTCTTGGTAAAGTTTAAGGACAGCAAGGACGCTCATAAATGCATAGAGCTGATGAACGGGCGCTGGTAATATTCTTTCGCTTTATGTCATAATTTTTATCTATGTATTTTGTTACGCCCATTGTTTATCAGAGGCGAGGAGAGAAGAAGACGCACTAGGCCCGTGTTACTGCACTTTCATTAATATTCTTAATTTTAATTGATTAGTGTCCTAACTTACTTTTATTCTGTTAAGTCGGCCTGTGGGCTTTTGGAGACTATAAGTATTTTGTAGTAGGGTCTATTGGACATGCTTTTATGATTATTGTATTCAGCCAATTTAGGCGTGGGACGAGAGATTGCTACCATTGGTTCTTGTTTGTGCGTTCCCTTTGATTGTTCTTACACACATCTCACTCCAACATATTTCTGGAGAGTGATCATATTAAGCGTAGAACAATGAAAAATTGCACGTTTTCTGTGCAAGATCCATCATCAGTTGATGACTATAACCACGTTTTCATTTTCAGGTTCGGTGGAAGGCAGATACACGCAAGCTTGGATGACGGTTCTGTCAACCATGCTTTGATACGCGACATTGAAGAAGAGACCGACAGATTAGAGAAATTCGGGGCCGAACTTGAAGCCGATTGACGTAGCATTTGGTACAGAATGTTTCTTGATGTATGTTGGAGTTTGTAGATTCACTGATATGGGGAAAATATTTTCTGTAATTCTGGAGAGTTTTGCATTTTGTATATTATTATTGCAGAATGTGAAAATTTGCTCACAGGGGGTAAATTTTACCCTTTTAGTTTTCAAATTTAATTATCTTACAGATTTAGGATAATTAATTTCCCATTTGGTTTACTTTTACTGTTCTTTTTTTTTTTACCAAATTTAATTTTTGTTCTATTTAATATTCCATATTGCTTTGTTATTTTTTCCTTTTCTTTTCCCATGTAAACTGTTGTGCTAATCGTCCAAATATAGAAACTCCCCAAACACTACAAATAGAGCTGGCAAAAACAGCCCGCTCGAAGCCTGGCATTTTAGACGGAATATGTCATAGAAATCTAGGTTCGAAGTATCATTAGACTTAACAGGCCCAATTCGAGAGTTAAAAAGCTCGACAAGTCATGGACCAACTTGAAAATATTAGTACATTATAGGGGTTGGGCTGGCCTGGGCTTAATTTTTGGTCTGTGAAATTTTGGGTTGGTCTAATTGGTCCCAATATATAGTGTAGGCCTGATGGATTAGGCCGGGCTGTTTGAATTGCCATGCGAGCTGAGTTTTCCATGTTTGTTGTTCATATGTTTCTTTAATTAGAGCTCATCTTGAGCTTAATAATGCATGTTTGAACTCGGCTTGTGTTTGATAAGATTTGTTTGTATTCATTCGTTTAGTATTTGTAGACACGATTTGCACGAAGCTCATGGGTTCGTTCTCTCAGGTATTCGAGTATGATTTTAGAGATCGATGTTAAATCGGTACTGATGTTATCAATAACTTTTCTTGTGATCTTTCGGAGTTCGGTATTATTATTAAAGAATATCGGTATTATTTTGATCTTTTTTAGGCTTTACAATCTCGTGTGTTTGTAGACAAGTAAATGAGGTGGATCATGTGTTAGCTAGTCAATCTCGTTTTAAAGCTAATCCTAGTGATTGGTCGACTGTTCCACCTTTTATAGATGATCATATAGTTTCTTCAGTTGATCCGTTGTTTATTAATGAATGATCATTTCTTAAAAAATAACACGATTCCCATGACTCCCATTCGGGGTGACAATTTTTAAATTTGACCCAACAGATCCGACAGACTCATCCTGACACGAATTTGTTGAGGGAAACCCGCACCCTAACATGACACAAATTGATTATCTCGATTTTGACCCGAAATTAATATTTTTTGTAATATTTAATAATTATATGCCTCAAGTATTTTTAATATATAATTTAAATCGACCTAAAATCAAACACGCACTTACCCGATAACCCGAATTGCGACCCCTACTCCCATCCATTCCATGTGATCCGGTTCCTTCCTATGCTATTCCTAGCTTTACTACTGATACAGTGAGCTAACCAAAACCCCTTAAAACCCTAACTCCTGCCATTGCCGTCCCTACTGCCACCACGGCACCACCATCACCGTCGCAATGAGCCGATCCACTATACTCTACCGCCTCCTCCGCCGCCGCGTTTTTCCGACATCAGCGAAGACCTCCACCCTTCCACTCGTGTCCACTCCGCCCAAGCTCAATTTCACCTCGCAAATTACTAGACACTACAGGCTCGGCACGGATAATCTCTCCCGAAATGCCCTCCTCCGCATGGCGGAAAATGAATTTGACGCAATACGGGCGAAATCGGAGCGCGAGAAGCAGCTCGAGAGGGACAGGAGGATAAAAGCGGGGCTCAGTGTTGCAGATCTCGACGAAGAAGAGGAAGAGGATTACATGGGGGTTCGTCCACTTATCGAGAAGTATGAGAAGCAGGATAAGAAGGATAATCCCTCGCTTTTGAACCAGCATGAGGAGCCGAGTGATTCTGAATCCGAGGACGAGTATGAGGAGGCAAGGAACCAGCGTACTGAAATGTTCGAGAAGAAATTAGGGAAGCATCAGGAACTGCTCAAGAAATTCGCTAAGGCTGGTTTGTGATTCCTCTTCTATATCTTGCTTGCACGTTTAGCTTAATTACATGTTTTCTGAGTATTGATTGATTTTAGTTCCTCTTTAGCACTTTCTCAACGAGCAATTTTTGTACGTTTGTTTACTTTTTCGTTATGCAACTAGGCATCTGTTTAATTTCATATCGTTCTGCAGCTGGTTTTTGATTCTTCTTCAACACCTTGCTTGCATATTTAGCTTAATTACCTGTTTTCCTGAGTGTTGATTGATTTCAGTTCCTCTTTGTGCACCATCTCAACGAGCGATTTTCGTAGGCTACTTTACTTTTTCGTTATGCAATTAGGCATCTGTTTGATTTCATATAATTCTGCAGCTGGTTTGTAATTCTTCTTCAACTCATTGCTTGCATATTTAGCTAAATACATGTTTTTCTGAGTATGGATTGATTTTATTTTCTCTTTGTGCACTTTTTCAAGGAGCAATTTTCGTACGTTCTTTACTTTTTCATTATGCAATTAGGCATCTGTTTGATTTTATGTCGTTCTGCAGCGACGTTGGATGATGCATATAAATTGATGAAACAAATTGACAAGTTTGAGGAGAAACAATTTCCATTCAGACTAGAGTATCAGGTGATAATGGAATTGATGAATAGGTTGAAAGTAGCTGAAGGGAAGGAGAAATTTCTTCTTCAGATGAAATTGAATAGGGCGTTCAAGCTGCTAGAGTGGAAGGAAGCCTTTAATCCTAAAGATCCAGTCAATTATGGGTTGCTAGATCAAGACAAGTTCAGCCAACCTACTGAGCGTGAAGAGGATGAGGAGGAAGAAGATAAAGAAGGTGAAGGGGGTGACGATGAATTGAATTTGGGCGATACGGAAGAGGAAAGTGAGTTCTTGGAAAAGATCAATGAAATAGATAAAAAACTTGAGCAGAAACTGGCAGAATTGGAATATACTTTTGGAAAGAAGGGGAAACTACTAGAGGAGGAAATTAGAGTTCTTGCCGAGGAGAGGAACATTTTGACTGAACAGAAGAGCCAGCCTCTCTTTAGAAAAGTGAGTACATGCATTTATGAACTGCTATCTTCTTCGTCTCATGATAAAAAAAGTATGCCGGTTATCAAAGGTTACACTGTTAAAACTATTATGAATTTCCATCATCATTTTCTTTTAAGATGGCCAATTGTTTAGTGACCTGTTACAGGATGCTGTAAATTATTGTTATCATTGCTTTCGAGCATTTTATAAGATATGCTTTGCAGAAGTAAATAATTGGCTTTAAAATTTGAGATTGTCGAAAGAGTGCATTCTCAAATGCTGGGACGGATCCAAGAATTTTATAGTGGGGCACAAAGTAAATACAATGATAATTCATAACGATTACCTCTTAATCTCTAATTAACTATTTGAATTCTGGCACTAGAATGAGTGATGGCAACAAGAATTTTTTTGGTTCTGAGTGCAGTACTTTTTTTGCTCTATTGTTATTTGGATGAAAGACAAACAAATAGTTAGTTGAGGAGGAGAAGGATTTTTTCTATCAATATATTAATGTGAAAAACTTAAAATGATAATAGAAGACAAAAATGTAAGGACTTTGATGAGGTGGACTAAATATAATTTTGGGGGTGTGGCACTTTGTTTTTCTTTAACATAATCTATATATAATTTTTAAAATATTAAATACTGAGTAGTGAAAGAAATGAAATCGTGCCCCCGAAGTGGGTAGTGTATGTCCCATCTATTCTCAAATGAGCATGTAGTGCTATGCTTGCAAATCAATGTGTTTAACATGGTTTTCTCTAATGGTGGCAGGGTTTTGATGTTAGGCTTGTTGATTTGAACAGAACCTGTAAAGTTACAAAGGTAATATAGCCTCGTTATTTACCCTTCATTGGTGAACTTGTTTCATATTAATGACTGATAAATGAGACAGGGTGGACAAGTCGTCAAATACACTGCATTGCTAGCTTGTGGAAACTACAACGGTCTTATTGGTTTTGCTACAGCAAAGGCTCCTACGGTTCCAATTGCAATGCAAAAGGTATTAGTATAGTCTTCTAGATGTGGGAATCCATTCGTAGTTGTGCAATGTGATTGACGAATAATTCCTAATGGACTTTCAGAACATGAATTCTATCTTCTCTTTGAAAAGCCATATTAGAATGTCTATCCATTCATGGGTGATCACTATTGACATTAAACGTGCTTGTGACTTTTGTTTGACCTGAATTCCTTCGAGTATTGTTAATTGATTGTATTCCTGTTTCATTAAGTTGACTCGAAGCATTTTTCTGTGAAATCAAAGGGTTGGATTTTCTTCTTTCTGCTGCATGTCTTTGAAAGTATTTAGCTTCAATTCTAGGCATGTATTTCAAACCTACTCTGAAAGTCATTACATGCTATTTATCAACTAAGCAAATCTACTTTTGATTTATTTGGAGTTCACTCTGGCATCTGTTAATTAACTGATCTGTTGCCACAGGCTCGTGCAAAGTGCTTTCAGAATCTACACTATATAGAGCGCCACGAGAATCATACCATCGCGCATGCTGTTCAAACATCGTATAAAAAGACCAAGGTTTTTACAAATTTGCAGTTGTATAAGAAAATAGTCTCTTCTCGCCTTTTTCCTCCCTCCTTTGGATTGGCGTGAACTTTTTTTTTGGGTTTTTCTGTACGTGTAGATTTATCTTTGGCCAGCTCCTACTCGAACAGGGATGAAGGCAGGCGGACCTGTCCAAACAATTCTTTCGTTAGCTGGTTTCAAGAATTTGAAATCAAAGGTACGCAATTTGAAATCAAAGAAGGAATATGTTTTTGTACTTCCTGCTATATCCTGATGGAAACGTACATTTGTAGGTTATTGGTTCGAGGAATGCTCATAACACTGTCAAGGCTGTCTTCAAGGCTCTAAATGCGGTAAATAGAAAGAATTATATTCTACACACTATCTGCTTAGATATCTCTATAGTTCACCAATGATCTTTTGGATTTTGCTTTCCGTTCTAGGTTGAAACTCCTAGAGATGTTGAAGAAAAGTTCGGCCGCACGGTAGTCGAATCATATTTGTTGTGATAGGTAATGATTTAGACCTTCTCTATTTTACATTATTTCACCCTTTTTTTCAGTTACATCATCATTTTTACAGCATTGTTCTATTTTCTTGTAACTTCTAGTTATCCCATTTGCAGACGAATAGAAGGTTTCGCTTGTAGCTTCCTATTTTTCTTATATGAGAACTTCTTTTGCTCGATTTCTCAGGTTTATCGAAACAACCGTAACTGTCTAAGATCGGATCATCTCGAGCTGTTTTGCCACCTATAGTGGACACATTTATTTTGGGAAAAAAAATGAACAATTTTGACAGCATTTGGGAGCAAAGATGATGCTTGAAAGGAGCCTGGTTTCTGAATTGTGGAAACTGGGAGCTCCTGGAGCCAATACCTCACGGGTTAGGATGTAATAAATTTTTAGAATTACATTGTGATCCATTTTGATTTAATCTCCAGTTGGCAATGGCTGCCGGCCCGGTCCAGCCCGCCGGGCAAATGCCATAAGTTAAGCCCGGCCGGACTGGCTCACTAGGTTGGATCGGTTTTGCTACCTATACCTACCTTATATGGCAAATGAGCTGGGAGTTAGACAATATATGTTCGTTTAAGGTAGGGGTGATAATTCAGATCATCGAGTCGGGTTTATTTTCGATCTTGGGTCGATTCGGGATACATATCAAAAGTTATTTAAAATGTATAATTATTATATTTTAGAATAAATTAGTGATTTTGGGTTGATTCAGATTAGAATTGGGTTAATTGTGTTTGTGTCGGGTTGATTTTGGTTCTCTCAGTAAATTCAAGTAAAGTTGGCTCGGGTTTGTTGTATCGGGTTAGGGATTGCCACCTCTAATTTACGGTGACTCCATGTCCGGATATATAAAATGGTGCTGGCGATTTATGAAGATTACTCTTATACTGGGCTGGGTCCATTCTCTATTCAATTGGCCTAGCCGTGTTTTATTGTTGAATGGGATGAAGACTGGGACGGTCACATCCAACTTCCATCCGTTCCTTCCTCTAAAAAGTAATAAATAATCTATAATTTGACTATTGCAGTACCCATCTTATCTTATTTCATCCTGTTTCCTATCTTATTTCATTATCAAATTGATTGAAATGCAAATTATAGTACATTTTTAACTTGAATTGATATTATATGTAAGGAAACAAAAAGATATTGTTCTCCATTTAGGTGCAAAAATATTGTGTATGAGCAGTGAGATGGGTGGTAGGATTAGTCCATATTAGTTAAATGTAATTATTATATCGAACTTGAACACATCTTGATAATCTGCGATTAAATTGTCGTGCTATCGAACTAAAAATATTGTCCCATTTCATCCAGAAGTCTAATGCTTGATAAAGCACCGGCGAGATAAGCTGACATAGTTCGATAAATAATGGGCGAAATATTACCATAATTTTGACTATTATGTGCTGAATATGTTCATCTGGCACAATTGTTAAGAATCGAAATTATTGAGTACAAAAATTAACAATAAATGTGAATTTAAAAAAAAAAGGAAAAAAAAAATAGCTAACACTTACATTGTAGATATCTTTTAATTGTTTATTGGAACTTTTGAATTTGTAAGTAAATTTGGTGAATTTAGTTCCATTGCTTTACTTAATTACTATTTCTCCGGTTTCGATTTATTTTGCACAATTGATTAAGTATGGATGTTAAGGAAAAACATATTTTGCTTTCTTTTGATTTTTTAAAAAGTGAAGATTGAGTGTTAGAGATTTTGAGAGTAAAGATTGTGTGAATTAGTTTCTACTTTAGGGGTGTACAAAATAAGTTGGGACAGTAAAAAATAGAAAGTGTGTAAAATAAGCCGGGACGGAGGGAGTATCAGTTTCTCCCCAAATTTAAGTAAATTTTGAGTATTTGCAATTAATAACTTCTATATAAATAAATCAGGTTTTAGTCAAAAGCTGTAAGTAGCTACGATTCTACTTTTGCTTATTTTTTTATTTTCTTAAGAGGCTATAAATACTTATTTATCAAACACTTCAATTGTAACTAATTAAAATGAGTTTGTTTATGGGTTTAGGTGTGCATAAAAAATCTGGACGTGGAATTTTGATTGCACGAATTCCAAATTTAATGTTTATTTTAAAATTTGGACAACAATTAATAAAATTATTTTAATCAAATTGTCATGTTCCCCATTCGGACGTGAAATTCATAAATAACGATACCCTTAATTTCAAACGTTACTCACTTTTAAGCAAAAGTAACTTTTACACAAATAGTCTCTTCGTCCCGAATAAAACTTGCAAATAAGTGAGCATACATTAAAAAAATTTGTTTTTTTGAGTTATGTGGACATTTCAAACTAAAGATGTATACAAAGTTTGCAAATTTATTCGGGAATACTAATTTTAATCACTTTTTTAAAAGCAAAAGCAAAGGAAAACCTCACCAGTCACCACTCTTCTTCAATAAAAATCTCTAGCTTGAGTGTTACTGTTGGATTGGAGCTGCAGTTGGGAGAGGTGTAATAGATTTGCTGAAGATAGAGAGAAATCTGAGGTAATGGAGACGAATGCAAAATCAGTGGCGAAGACAAGCGTAGTAGAGGGATTGGAGAAGAAGAGAAAGATGGAAGAAGAATGGAGGTCTATTTACTCCTCCAAACAGTCCCTTAACCGACAACACTTCCCTCCCGACTTCGTCTTCGGCGTCGCTACCTCCGCTTTCCAGGTCTGAGCTCCCTTCTCCGGCGAACCTTTCTCATTTCATAGTATTGATGGTTGCAGTGAATAATTTCGTGAATTCGTTGCCATTTTCAGGTAATTCCAGTGTAATTCGTCAATTCAGTGTCGTTTCGTGGGATTGACTACTGGTATTTGTGTGTTTTAGCTTAA
The DNA here is from genome assembly GCA_958295605.1 of Ajuga chamaepitys. Lineage (NCBI taxonomy): Eukaryota > Viridiplantae > Streptophyta > Magnoliopsida > Lamiales > Lamiaceae > Ajuga > Ajuga chamaepitys. The sequence goes on from OY282495.1 coordinate 87,174,118, forward strand.
ACTGATCATTATTAAATTCGAATATTTGATTGATAATATTTTTATTTTTTTTTGAGGGGTGATAATATAATATTGTAGAAAAGAAGATCATGTTTTTTTTCGAATTTATCTTAAAGTTGACTACTTTAGGACTCCATAATCTATATCGTCTTCTGCAAAAGGTATTGGTTTTTCATGGTCAATTGTAATTCAAATCTTTAAACCCTCTGTGTGGTAATTTAAACTGATCTTTGTAGCACTAAAAAGGAAAAAAATTGTTTTGCTACGATGCTGTTTGTCTAAGCTTATTTTAAACATTGTATAAGTTCCAATATTGTATGAGTTATTTCAAGAGCTTTGAAATGTCGAGAGCCTTGGATAATGGAGCTTATAAGCTTGCAATAAGATAAATAGGTTTATGTATGGATTTGGCAGACGAATTTGAAATCCACCATGAATCACACCTTTTGATTAGTGTATGTAGTGGGGGTGGTGTTTGCGCAGTGTGTAGTGTGTGGTAGAAGTGTGCACAGTGATGTATTGTGTAGTGTATATAATACATGTAATTCGAGTGTGATTTATAAGATCTTAGAAAATAAGATGCACTAGAGGTACTTTTTTTTTTGGAGCTTTTGATAAGATTCTTTTTGAGCTTCTAAGCTATTAGAGCTTATATTTACATCTTATAAGTTCTTTACATCTTATTTTACCACACATTTTAAGAGCTTATAAGCTCCCAAACATCTTATAAGATGTTTTAAAGAGCTTAAACTTACCCAAACACCCTCTATATGAACTATAAGAGCAAGCTGAGCCAAGTGTTTAATGTTCTCACGCTTTTGGAGATACATATTGTAGGTTGAGGGGGCTTGGAATGAGGATGGCAGGGGTCCTAGTATTTGGGATGCTTTTTCCCGTGTTCCTGGTAAATGCTAGTAATTACTTTCCAATCTCATAGTATGATGTATACGGAAATGCTTCCCTATCTATCGTCGGCATATGTTAATGTGCCCACCGTGGATGTGTAAAGATCTTATTCATGAATCTTGGATAAGATAATCAAGTTTCTTTTATAAGATTTCGACGTATTAGTGGTAGGCACATTAATATCTGTCCTGGTGGGATGTAGCGGAACTATTGACGTGTATCATTCTAGAGAATGTAGTTCCATTTGGAGGCTGATTCTTGTGAACTTAAATACGGATTTTTTCCAGGCAATATTCGTGATGGAAGCAATGCAGATATTGCCATAGACCAATATCATCGGTACAAGGTGCCTTGCTATCTTTTATTCTTTTCTCTATTTGTAATTAATCTTATTACTGATAAGTTCTGTCAGATTTGAATTGAAGGTCTCAAATGACAGTACTTTCCGTCTATTATAAAATCAATCCGTTTGAGACTATCCTCAATCATTATGGATGATTCTAAACCAATCAATAGTTATATATATGGAAACTTTTTGCTCCAATTCATACTTCGAATCCAAATCAACAAATACCAATACCAATACCAATACCAATACCAATACCAATACCAATACCAATACCAATACCAATACCAATACCAATGCTCTGATTCTGGAAATTTTCATAAAATCAATCTTACGTTTTCTGCATTGTTGTTCTTGCTGCAGGAAGATATTGAGCTGATAGCAAAGTTGGGCTTTAAAGCTTACCGGATTTCAATATCCTGGAGTCGTATTTTTCCTGGTAAAATGTTTTGTTCTTTCTGAAATAAAAATTCATCTCTCTATTGCATAAACTCCTTGTACTATAGGTTTAGGACATACCTACTATTACCTTTTTTTTGAATGAACGCAAAAAAATAGGCCGAACCAGTTATCTTGGTTGATTAATCCATACCTTTTTCAGTATATACACCTAAATTTAATTATGCGATATTAATCAAATGCACCCAAATGTGGCTTATAAAAAGTAATATTATATGCCACCCTTTCCTTGAACCTTATTGTTATAAATCATGGGGATTGAAATTTGAAATATTTAGCAGAAGTTATATATATTGTTGTTAAAGTTTGTAGTCTAGCAGTATTGCAAGTCTAGACTTCCATTACTTGGCTTCTACGAAGTTGTTACCGATAGCGCGTCATGTTAATTAGGAATCGTATCTATAAACGGCTTACACAATGTCTGCAGATGGTTTGGGGACCAAAATAAATCTTGAAGGGATAAGGCACTACAACAATGTCATCAATGCACTCATCGACAAAGGTACGTTTTCGTGTTTTCTTCTATAAGTTTAAATCATTTTCTTGTGCAATTCACCTAACTGCTAATGTGACTTCAGATATTCAGCCACATGTAACACTGTACCATTGGGATCTTCCGCTAAATCTTCAAGAGTCAATAGGAGGTTGGTTAGACAAACAAATTGTGTAAGTTTTGGTTTTTTTTTTTTGTCCTTTTTGTTTCCTTCTCTCTCCAATTTCAAATTTAACAAATCAAAATGCACAAAAGAATTACTCATTTGGGTTTCTGTTGTGACAAACATCCAGGAAATACTTTGCAATCTATGCAGAAGCCTGTTTTTCTAATTTCGGAGATAGAGTAAAGAACTGGATAACGATCAATGAGCCTCTTCAAACTGCTGTGAACGGATATTGTACTGGATCTTATGCTCCTGGAAGACGTGAACATTCTTCAACTGAACCATACCTAGTCGCTCACCACCAGCTCCTAGCTCACGCCGAAGCTGTTTCCATCTATAACACGAACTTCAAGGTAACTTTCCTTATTGGGCCCAAGATACATTTAGCATATGATTTAGAAACTTTTCTGGTTGTACTACTTAACAGGATAAGCAAGGAGGAAAAATAGGCTTAGTTGTGGACTGTGAATGGTCGGAGGCTTTGTCAGATAGCGTAGAAGATGTAAATGCAGCATCCAGGAGACTGGATTTTCAGCTTGGATGGTAATCTCCTAATCGACTATTATTATGATTACTTTATAATTGTGTTTGATTACATTAGCTGACATGTTTTGAGGTGTTTGGCTGGTGTGACCGAACACCTCATTTTCGATGGGTTTGGGCTGGGCAAGGCTGCCCGAATTGCCACCTCTACTTGTATGACTGGCTTACCTACTTCTGCTATGCTGAAGTTGCCTTGTTGGCCCTCCTTCAATAGTCACTGTATTGATGATTTTAACACACTAGTTTACGTATGTAGAGAAATGATTTTGTGGTCCTTCCTCTTCATTTAATCTCTCCACTATAGGTTCTTTGATCCAATCTATTTTGGAGATTATCCTCAAACAATGCGTGAAAAACTTGGTGATTGCCTGCCAAAATTTTCTGAGAAAGATAAAGAGTTGCTCAAGGAATCGGTAGACTTTGTTGGTTTAAACCACTACACGACTAGGTTTGTTCGTCAAGCAACAGATGCCCTCGAAGAAAATGATTTCTATAGAGTCCAGGAGGCAGAAAGAATTGGTATAACAAAATCGTTCTTATTATTTATTAACATTTTTTCTCAATTTTTTTTTTTTTTTTTTTTTTTTTTTCCGGAGGTCTGATTATATATGGATTGCTCAAGCAATTTATCTAGGTATAATTACTTATTTGACTCTTCATAAAATCTTACTGCTTTGTTTTTTACGTCTACAGCTGAATGGGAAGGTGGAGAGACGGTTGGCGAGAAGGTGGGATTATCTCTTACAGTTTATTTCCTGTACACACTTTATCGCCTGTATCTTCTGAGAGTAATGAAATATTAACCAGACTTGGTCTTTCTACACACAGGCAGCGTCGTCTTGGCTTTACGTGGTTCCTTGGGGTTTGCGTAAACTTCTCAATTATATTTCAACGAGATACAACAATCCTGCAGTGTATATAACTGAAAATGGTACTTTACATTTATCTTTCCATCTATTTTGACTGCTTTTGAACTGATGAAAGATCACAAATTGATCACACAAAAGTGCTCCTATTGATTTGTATTCTTGTGTTAACAGATTTGTGCTGATATTTTCTATCTCTTTCTAGCATTTTTAGCTTTATTCACTTGCTAAACTTTTCATAGTACAGTAGTTCAGAACCTAAACCACGATACTTTCTGCCGACAGGTATGGATGATGAAGAAAATCCTGCATCACCATTGCATGAGGTGCTAGATGATAAATTACGGGTCTCTTATTACAAGGGTTACCTTGCTGCAGTTCATCAAGCAATTGAGTGCGTCATACATTTCCTTGCTTCTGACTTGCAGTTATTTCGTTTCTTCGGTTCTTACCATTCAAATGCCTTTAATATATTTGCCTCAATGTCGTAAAAGCTGCTAGGCTCTAGTTGGGCAGCAGACTAATGGCGCTCAGTAGGGACCTAAGCGGGCTAACCGGAGCGTAGGCGTGGTTAGGCAGGGAAGAATCAGGGAAAAAACATAGACGATCAATGGGAGCCTAGTGCCTGAGAGGTGATTAGTTGGAACTGGTTGGGGATTTTCACAGCCCTCCACACATTTCCATATTTATCGGCACATAAAATGTTAAGTTTTACTGTATTTGCATCAATGTTGTAAAAGCTACTAGACTCAGTAGGGCCCTAGGCGGGGTGAGCGGGGTATAGACGGTTTAGGCATGGAGGAATCGGGAAAAAAACAATGGAAGTCTAGTGCCTGTCGGGGATTTTTTTAACTGGGATTTGTATGATCGTCCTACTCTTGCATTATTTTGCACAATATGAAAACAATTAAAATGTTTGTTTCTTTTGGCAGGGATGGAGTGGATGTGAGGGGCTATTTCGCATGGTCATTACTAGACAACTTTGAGTGGCATCTTGGCTATACCAAGCGCTTCGGTCTCATCTACGTGGACTACAAAAACGGGCTGACCCGGCATCTCAAATCTTCTGCTTACTGGTTTTTGCGGTTTTTGAAAGACGAAGGAGGTAAAAATGGTAAATTCGATTAGTAGACTTCCATAGCTGTTCATTGTGACTGCATTTGCATCAGTCAAAAGTGATTGCTACACATGTAGGTTTGTACTATAGTCCACAAGACTAAGAATGAAAATAAAACATTAGTATGAAATGCACATGTTTTTTATCAGAAGAATTAACATCTTCAATAGATTATCCACAAACAACTTGCTAAATTGAAGGTTGTCTATAATCTTGGAATACTGTAACCCAAGCACGAATATTATAGTGCTCCATCATTAATGGAATCTCAAAAACAGTTCTAGCGAGAGTAGTTTTACCAATTCCCCGATCCCAAAGATCTGAATAACTTGTGATTTGGTATAAACCGACTCTTCAGTTCCATCGGATCATCACCAAACCAGCCATAACAAATCAAAGTCATGAAACTCATATCCATAGATTTACAATCTTTCTCCCAACAGCTGCTCACTCTACGTTTATTTATCACAGTCCTGCAATCTTATCCACAGTGGACATAATTAACGTATCCACCAGCTGATGTGTAAAGATATCATAGAATGCAACTAATTTACCTCATTCATAATATGGGCATGAGATCTTTACACATTGGTGATGGACACATTAACTTGTACCCACCGCGAGTAGGGGAGCATTTCCGTCATTTATCATTGTAGAAAATAGATTTTGACTACTCATCAGCCATTATCATGTAGAGTCTGCCAATTCGAGAAGTAAATGAGAAAGCACACAATATACACTTACAAAAACAAGACAACAGAAAGAGTTCCAACTCATGTTGCTTGAAAAACATCTACAGTAGATTATTATCTGTATGAATAACTTATCATCACTACACATCCTTACGTTCTCTTGCATCTGAAATTAAATCATTGGTCCTGACTGCCCCCATATCAGCGCGGCCGGATTGGAATCTCTGAGAGGAGAACGCTACAATCCCATGGCTGTAAAATAGCTTCACAAAATATGCAACTAATAAGAACACAAAATCCTAACATGATCTAGATATGATCTATAGGGCAGTTAGTTTCATTTCATATTGCTGAAAATAACGAATTGAACTTTAAGGAAAGTCAGTACCTGATCAAAAGCAGATCTTATGGTAGGTCGGCATTAGTCCAACGAGTAATGCAACGAACTTGAAGGTCGTCATTTCCCAACTCCTTTTGTTCCTCCTGTATCCTTTTGGCTGACTCCACAAGAGACTTTTTCACCTGGCCCTTCACCTCAATCAATTCAAGAGTGCAAATGTCTCCAAAATCATTTGGAATCTCACTCAAACGGACACAGTTGTGGATCAACAAGAACTTAAGTTTTGGGAAGTGGCACCTTTCAGTAATCCATTCCTCGAGACGCGAGTTCTCAATCAACAAATATTTCAGCTCAGGAAATTCTCCTCCGTCCGTTTTCCACATGCTGTCTCTGCAAGTGTAATCTTTCAGTTTAAGCACTTGAAGATTTGGCAATGAACAAACAACCGTCATCTCATTCCACAAGAACCGCAAACCACTCAATGTCAACTTTTTTAGCATCCTCGGAAAAAGAAAATCATCCCCCTTCCAGGTACTATAAACATCAAGTGATCGTACTTCCAAACACTCGAGTCGACGCAGGCTTACCAAATTCCTAAAGTAAGTGCGGTCAAGAGGACGATAGTAGCAATCGACTTTTAACCTTTTCAGACTGGGAGTCATTTTCAGCATCTCTTCAGTGGTATGTTTGGAGAGTGAGAACGCTAGTGTTTGCAGATTCTCTAGAGGAAAATCTGTTTCTTTTGGATAAGGAAATGTACCATAAAAGAACACGTGTCTTAAGTTCGTCATCCCCCAAATTTCTTGCGGCAAACAATCGTCATGGTTCGCCTCTTGTTTCCATTGACCCCTCGCCCGAATGATCAAGGTTTGAAGACTCTGAAGTTGTGATATGCCGCGGCTAGGAATCCACCCAGGATAGTTGATAGCAAGATATCGTAAATGAAAAAGCTCGAATAGTATCGCAGGAAGTGACTTAGCGTCACCATCCCCTGCATCCAATATCCTGAGCGATTGTAAACCTTTTAAGGGGGGCAGTGAAGTATAGAGGAACCACATGATTGTATGGATGGATGAGCCATACTTTCTCAAATAGCCTTTTATTGGACCAGGAAACGCAATACTCAAGCGACGCTGAAACGAAAGATGCAGTCCAACATTCTCAAACCTAATGTTTGCAAGAAATCCCTCCTCAGCAGCTTTTCTGATGCACAAGTCTCGCATCAGATCATGGAGGCTGATACTCTTTATTCTCCCGTTAGACTTTAGCTTTGTCACTAAAACAAGACTTCTCATGACGAGATTCTCCAAACACTCTTCTGCTTCCGCTTCCAATCCATTCAGAAAGCCCTCAGCCACCCATAGTTTGATCAGCTTCGAGACTCGGATCTCATGATCTTCTGGGAAGGCTCCCAAGTACAAGAAACACGACCTCAAATAGTGAGGCAAGTGAGTGTAGCTCAAAGATAGTATCTCTTCAAATTTCCTGTCTTTTCTGGCAATGGCCGAGTGTATATTTTCAGCAACTTTCTCCCAGAAAGCCCAACTCTTGCTTAGTGTGGACAGTAGTCCGGCCACCACCACTATTGCAAGAGGCAATCCTCCACAACCTTTTGCTATCTCCTTTCCGACATTAATCAATTCCGGAGGAATATCTTGTTGTGGGAAGACCTTCTGGTGAAGCAATTTCCAACTTTTATTCTCGTCCATGAAATGTATCTCATGAACAGAGCTACCTTCGTCGGGATAAGAAGCCACATCCAATAGCCTTGTGGTTAACATGATTCGACTTCCAATACCATCATCAGGAAATAACATCTTTAAATCATCCCAAGCCTTGGTACTCCACATATCATCCAGTACAATAAAATATCTCCTACCTTTTAAGGTTTTGTACAGTTTTTCATCATTATTTTGTCCACTTCTTTCCACGTTAGATTCTTTGAAGGACTCTAGCAGTCCTAAAAGAATCTTTTCTGCACTATAATCCTGTGATACAGTGACCCAAGCACGAATATGGAAATACTCGATAACTAGTGGATCATTGTAAGCGTTTCTAGCAAGAGTAGTTTTTCCTATGCCACCCATACCGTAGATTGGGATGACATGGAGTGCAGATGAGTCTGAACAAAGCCGGTCCTTTATCGCCAACAGATCGTCATCGAAACCAACCACAACATCTCCGTGTATCTTGCGGACGGGTGCAGCTCTTGATGATGATGAACTTGCAGTTGTACTAAGGTGATCATCACCAAGCTGCACCTTATCGATTATTGGTTTTGCCTGGAAAATTGTCAAGAAACGTCTGCAAAAAGATGACATATTCATAAATAGCTATAATGTGTTGTTCTACATGAACAGAAATGAATATAAATCATCACTCAGAATCCTGTCTGGTTTGTGCAAGTGAAACAAGAGCAGCATAAGCCACAAGAACAAACTTCACAAAGAGAGAGAGACAACTTCTGAGATAGAACTGTGGCAAATTTAGAGAGAGGAAGGAGAAAGGAAGCTATGTTTGTGGACCTAAACTCAGAAAGAAAGGAGAAAGAGAAATGTGAACTCCACTATTTTCTCAGGTTTCTTTCTTTCTATGATGTACCAGCTAAGTCAACGACATTATTTTAACAAAAAACAGCTTCAACTTAGCCACTTGTAAAAAGGGTCTTCAGACAAGAGTTGTAGAGGATGTAATATTATTTATTATTATCATTATACTCCCTCCGTCCCGATTAATTTGTCACAGTTGACCTGACACGGATGTTAAGAAAAAACAGATTTTGTGGAATCTTTGACTTTTTTAAAGGTGGAGATTGAATGTGGATATTTTGAGGGTGGAGATTGTTGCCTTTAATTGTCATTTATGGGTGTGATAAGTTAAGTGGGACGGACCAAAATAAAAAGTAGGACAAGTTATCTAGGACGGAGGGAGTAATTGTTATAACAACAAATAGACTCCAACTATTATCATTGTTATACATCCTGCATTTGCATCACTCAAAGGGGTTTTCACCTGACATTATACATCATTCGGGACCATAATTGTGGTCACAAAACTCTATAAATTATTTGAAATCACTTTAGGACTATTTTTAGAGATAACTACTTGTTGTAAAAAATATTTGAGACGCATTTATCGTCTCAAATATATTATTTGCATCCGAGTTATTGAGACAAATGTTCATTGTTTGAGACCACTTTTTACTGTCTCGAAAGACACTTTTTTCTTGTGGTGTGAACCTCTATTATTATTTTGAAAGTCACAAGATTAAGAATGAAAATCAAAGATTAGCACAATTTTTTATTCTTAATTCTGAACTGTTGGTTGTTCCTAGAAGATTGTTGGGAAAGTCGAACAAATCCTACATCGAATGTACTAACAAATGATCATGGACATAAAAAGAAGGATATGAATTTCCATTGGTATGATGTCTTTTCGAGAAAGTCCAAAAACAAATTCGTGCGGACTCTATGGCTGTTCTTTGGCCAACAACTGTTTACTCTTCATTTATTTATCATTGTAGAAAACCGATTTTGACTACTGATCAGCCAAAATTACTTTTCCTCGGTGCATATATTTAAAGGGAGTTGCCCACTAAATTACTGTTTGTTTAAGTTTCGGTTATTATCGACCAAACACTTTTAAAATGTGAAATGAAGTGTTTGCACATCTTAACCGAACACCTAAATTAAAACATGTTCGACTAGTGTAACTGTTTACTCTTTTATTTGTTCGCACAAAGTGACCTGAAGGAAAAGTTTGTATTTCTTTTTTGTTAAGTTGAAAATGTATCGAAGTGAGGAATATATTGTCTATTTAGCAGTTTCGTTTCAGGGTGGAGCTATTAACTTCCTCATTTTCTCTAGTTACACTTAAATAATAGTGTTCGGTCACTTTAGTTAAACAAATACAATCATGTTTAATAACATCAGCCGAAGATGAAGATGTTCGGCTAGTATAACCAAACACCTTATTTTAACGGTTTAAAACTTTTCGATGAATACCGACAGAACACTAAAATGTTGAGTTGTCTTCGGTAGAAAAATCAAAATGCATGTTTGTACTCTTCTGCATAAAAGCATGTGTTTCCAACAGTAGAATTTTGTGAAATATCTGAAAATCATTTTCAACAATGTGAATTGATTTTCAATCACAGTTGTGCCCGTCTACATGAGTTATACTACCTCCGTCCCGCTCTAACTTTCCTATTTTTCTTTTCGATTTGTCCCAACTTAATTTGACGGTCAGGCAGTTTGGAACCGCCTAGTTGCCGGGCTTTCTCGGCCCCGACTAGTCGGCGGCCTAGATTCACTCATTTTTTTATTGCTTGTGACTTACCTACTAAAAAAAAAAAAAAATTCCTTCGATACTATAAAAGTTAATTTTAAATAATGAGAAAATACCTCGCTCATTACAAAATCGAGTAGTGAGGCACCGCCTAGCGACTAGTTGCCGACTTGCGGTTGAGGAGATGGCTAGCAATAATTCCTCAATTTCAAGTCATTGCTAGTACAGTTGTTCTCTTGTCCGATTCTTACATCACTATTACTGAGTTGTCACCATCAGAAAATAAATAATCTTTCCTTATTCAAGCAGATTGTTCGAACACACCAGACTGAACACGTTAAGAGAATGTTTGCGATTGCTTTTACTTTACAAAAATTGATTACATTTAAAAAATTATGAAAAAATTATTTTTAAGAAAATATAGAGAGTGTTTGCAATGAAAAGTGATTTATACACAAAGTAAAAGTTGTATTGTTGGGGAAAAAGGTGATTTCAAATTCATAATTTTGAAGATTATAGTATAATAAATGAATTGAGGTGCTAATTGAATAAGTATTTGTGTATTCGTCTATTAAATTTATAATTTTGAAGATTATAGTATACTAAATGAATTGAGGTGCTAATTGAATAACTATTTGTGTATTCGTCTATTAAATTAATTATTTTGAAGATTATAGTATACTAAATGAATTGAGGTGCTAATTGAATAACTATTTGTGTATTCGTCTATTAAATTAGGGCTAATTGAATAACTATTTGTGTATTCGTCTATTAAATTAATTATTTTTGTGTATTCGTCTATTAAATTTATAATTTTGAAGATTATAGTATACTAAATGAATTGAGGTGCTAATTGAATAACTATTTGTGTATTCGTCTATTAAATTAATTATTTTTGTGTATTCGTCTATTAAATTTATAATTTTGAAGATTATAGTATACTAAATGAATTGAGGTGATAATTGAATAACTATTTGTGTATTCGTCTATTAAATTTATAATTTTGAAGATTATAGTATACTAAATGAATTGAGGTGCTAATTGAATAACTATTTGTGTATTCGTCTATTAAATTTATAATTTTTGTGTATTCGTCTATTAAATTTAAAATTTTGAAGATTATAGTATACTAAATGAATTGAGGTGATAATTGAATAACTATTTGTGTATTCGTCTATTAAATTTATAATTTTGAAGATCATAGTATACTAAATGAATTGAGGTGCTAATTGAATAACTATTTGTGTATTCGTCTATTAAATTTATAATTTTTGTGTATTCGTCTATTAAATTTATAATTTTGAAGATTATGGTATACTAAATGAATTGAGGTGCTAATTGAATAACTATTTGTGTATTCGTCTATTAAATTAGGGCTAATTGAATAACTATTTGTGTATTCGTCTATTAAATTTATAATTTTTGTGTATTCATCTATTAAATTTATAATTTTGAAGATTATGGTATACTAAATGAATTGAGGTGCTAATTGAATAACTATTTGTGTATTCGTCTATTAAATTAGGGCTAATTGAATAACTATTTGTGTATTCGTCTATTAAATTAATTATTTTTGTGTATTCGTCTATTAAATTAGGGCTAATTGATAATAGACGAATACACAAATACTTATTCAATTAGCACCTCAATTCATTTATTATACCATAATCTTCAAAATTATAAATTTAATAGACGAATACACAAATAGTTATTCAATTAGCACCTCAATTCATTTAGTATACTATAATCTTCAAAATTATAATTTCTATTGAGAACTACACAAATACTTATTCAATTAGCACCTCAATACATTTAGTCTACTATAATCTTCAAAATTATAAATTTAAACAAGTATTTAAAAATACTCAAATTTACTATTTTTAAGCCAAAAGTGCAAAAGTGCTTATTTTAAGCTTTTGCAAACACTGCCTAAAACATGTTCGGCTAGTGCAACTTAGAGCCCTCTAATTTGTTCGGGCAAAATGACTGAGCGCTTTTTTCTCTTTTGATGTATTTAGAGGAAATTGGGGTGTTGACAACAACCCGCACTAACATTAGTCATATGTTGTCACTACGACAAAAAATAGTTTTTGTCTATATTTCACGACTTATCATCACAAAATATTGTCCAAATAATTAAAGGACACTTGTAGATTGTATTTGACATATAGTTGTTGCAAAAATGCATATACGTTGTCTCAAATAATATTATTTGTAATCGAGTTTTTGAGGCGATTAATTAGAGACGCCTACCGAAAATAACCCCGAGAACTGGGCTAATTAGAAACCTTACATAAGGAAAGGTTTCTTTTTCTTTTTAATAAGTTGAAAATGTAACAGATTCCGTAAATCTTGTGTTCTTATTGTCTTACTTTACTGCGTTTCTATATGTCTTTGGTGCTTGTTTCACGACAAAATTCATCGTGTATGACCAGCTGAAAAAAGTGAAAGGTTTCTTTTTCTTTTTAAGAAGTTGAAAATGTAACAGATTCCGTAAATCTTATGTTGGTATTGTTTTACTTTAGTGCGTTTCTATATTTCTTTGGTGCTTGTTTCACGACAAAATTCACCGTGTATGACCAGCTGAAAAAAGTGATGGAGGAAATATTTGATTCAACAACTGCTTAGCCAGTTCAAATTTACAAGGCTTTGTTTTGATAACAAACAAGATATAAGAAAATATTCGTCTTACAAACTTGACAAGTCCCGCGGAAGATCAAGTTGGTGAGCCGTGTGAAGGGAAACTTTCCCGCACGGTTCGGAGAGCACTGAATTCGAATGAAAGGTTCACAAAATGAGCAAGCACAAAATATTACATTCTTCTGTTCAGTGACACTTCATGTAAGAAAAGATAACAAGAAAGCAGAAAGAGTTCCAACTCATGTTGCAGGAATAACCGTCTGCAATACATTATCATCCTCTTGCATCTGAAATTAAAGCATCGGCTGTGACCATCCCGTCATCACCCCGGCCGACTGGAAATTCTGAGAGAGAAAAACTACAAAGAGACAGCCATCAAAACAAAAGATAGCTGTCAAATAGCTTCACAAAGTCTGCAACCAGTAAGAACATAAATCCTTTCTGAATACAAGTCGAGGACCGTTTACTTTTCAGTCTGTTCGAAATCAAAAGAAGCAGAGTTTAGAACTCTGGCATTCTAGACTAGATCATTCCTCATTTTGAGAAGTTTATCTGTTTTCTGAAACAATCTGCCTGCAGAGGCTTACAGATCAAAACAGCCCTTCATTATTCTAAGATACTCTCTCATGCTTATGGAATCGTTTAAATTAGAAAGTAACATCTCTCTCTCTGCTAAATTGTATAAAACTAGCTTACATTTTCATTTATGAAATGAAGTATTTTACAATGAGCTTGTTACATTTCATTTATAACAAATTCTTCAACTTCATCCTGTTGCTTGATAACCACGGGTATCGTGCTGATCTTGGTTGATATTACAAACGCTTTTTCCCAAAAGACTTGCAAACTGATCTTACACGTACAATTATTGAAGAACAAACGTACAGACTCAATAGAACAGATAATAGATTACAAACATCTTTTACAAAAACATCACTGATCTCTCTCTCTCTCTCTCACACACACACACACACTCTCTGTAGAGATATATAATTAAGTTATGTACCCTGCTTTCATACTCAATGCTGGCTTCACTGAGGAACCCAGTCTTGAGCTTCTCGGTGTGCGTAATGGCGTTCATCAGCACCACCTCTCTCAAGGCCGCCACTGCACCTCCCTAGACCTAACCTTGGTCTCCAAATCAATCGTACTTCGACTAGCTGCTTGATGGTGTCGTTGCGATACAGAGGCGGAGTACCGCAGCATTGCACATGCTCTACGTGATATCAGTTGGATAAATTATATTTTAAAGGAGTTGAGAGTAGTCCAGTCCAAACCTCCTATTCTTTGGACAGACAATTTCGGAGCTGTATATCAAGAATGAAACATGTGGAAATTGATATTCATTTCATACGAGAACAAGTTGCTGCTAAACAAGTTGTGGTCCAGTTAGCACACAACTCGCCGACATCAGACCACGGCCACGTCATCACAGCAGCCTTACCACGCACACCATACAGCACCCTCTACCAGCTCATTATAGTGTGCAAGGCGCAGGCATCACGTAAATGACAAATATTAGTCAAAATGTGTTACCTATATATCAGTACATAGTGCTAAAAGTTGTTTTGTGGCACGTTTTCATAGTTCTAGAATAGTCCATTTGATGAATATATTTGGCCCATTGTAACCATTGTAATTCTCCAACAGTTTTAGTGACACAAAAAAATCTTTCCCACATTTATGGCTTCTACATTGGTATTATTCTTACTTATTGCTAAATATGTGGTAAAAATAGGAGGAATAAGATGATATTTCGACAGATCAAGAGCTCTCAGACTACCTAAAAATGAGATATTTCTAGGCATCACACCAATCAAATTAGATCCAGATAAATATGTTGTTTGCAAGATTAAGGTTCCACTGCCCCTTCAGAACAACAAAAGATTCCCGATCAGATTCGATCGCATATGCTTCCTCAAGACCAGACGCATGTAGATGCGACTCACACACCAGAACAGAACTAGAACAGAACTTAGAATGCAAATAGAATTGCTACTCGTCTCCATAATTTTGATTGTGCCCCCACTAGTTCACAGGCAACAAATGAATTCAAGCAGATTGAAAATAAGCACTATCATCGGATCTTTCACTTATCAGTTTTCGTACAGCAAATGATATGGAACTTCCTATAATTTTAGTAGAGACACAGAACAGACCTGAGGGGATTGTTTATTGACCTATAAGAGTGCAGATTGTCTCCATAATTTTCATAGAGGCTACGAAGTTTATAAGTTATGCAAACGAAGAGGATCAAAATAAGAAACATAAAGGGTGGCCGAAACAGAAAGCTTTTATAATCTCAACGGGGGATACGAAACACGGACCCGTTTCGACACTAGCTGCCTTTATAGGTAAGGCTTTTCCTGTAAACAATCACCTTCCTGCTGATTTGACTGACTGCAACTAGTTTGATCTAGAGACATCAAGTTCACAACGCTGAACTAAACAAAATCGCACTAAAAGCAATTGACTACATTAAATTCAAGAACAGGAGATATATTGCATTTTATACGGACAGAAGGAAGTTACGTACAACAAAATACAGTCACTAAAGAAATCAACGGGAGGATAGGAAACAATATGGCACAACAAACAACAGTCACTAAAGAAATCAATGGGAGGAGAGGAAACAATATTTGCATAACCATATGATTTTATCAAAATAAAATGGTGTTATACTGCTATGGGTATATATGCATGTCAGTAACCACTAATCAGATTTTGATGTATTTTGATTTACAGATAGTAAATACATATATATTTTTTTTTTTGGAAAATTAGAGGAACAATAGTTAAATAGTTAATAGTGCTATGGGTATATATTCCAAGAGAACAATAGTTAAATAGTTAATAGTGTTTGACGTGCGTAAACTAATGTGGTGTAGGACGAAAAGGACAACATCCACCTGAGTCCTTTTGGAATTTATTTCTGCTTAGTAAGGTGAATCAGCATTGATTTGTCTTTTCTCTTTTACTGCTCTCTCTCAGTTGAGAAGTTAAATGTTGTTTTTTTCTGCGTAAAGTTCAGAAGCTTTGTTGCTAACTGCTTAGTAGTTTCAGGATTCAGATTTCCTATTCAATTCTGGAATAATATTTTGCCACTGTTTGCTGAGATTCATAGTTATGAATCATCCTAATCAGTAACTGTTTAATCCTTAGTAAAGCTAAAGTATAGTGTGTGTTGTTTATTTGTTGCTTCGATCTTTTCCTTCCACCTTTTGTGCATCACGAACAAACTATTGCTCGTTGCATGGTTAATATTATCCTTTAAAAAGAGAGAGAGAGAGGGAGAGGGGGAGAGAGAGAGAGAGAGATTAATCAGAAGTTTGTGCATAGCATGTTTAATATCATAATATGCTTTTACATCTAGTTTTGCAAGCTCATCCACCAACTTTGTTATTTTTCCGATACTTTCACTTCCTTGGCAATTTATGTAAATTTTATGCATGAATTGGGAAATGTTGTCAACAGAAAACTTGTAAAATTTTGATTTATCTTTCCTATGGCTCTGATTCCACCATAATCGGATATGTGTAGCCCGAGATATAATCAAAATACTAGTAGTGTGTCGGGATGGACCCACAAGTGCACTACTTTCACTTTCTTGGCCATTTGTGGACATTTTTTTGTATGAATTGAGAAATTCCATCAACGGAAAAGTTGTAGCCCTTCAAGTCAGCTTTCCTATGAATCTATTTTCACCATGATCGGATATGTGTAGCCCGAGATATGATCAAAATACTAGAGTTGTATCGGGGCGGATCCACAAGTGCACTACTTTCAGTTTCTTGGCGATTTGTGAACATCTTTTGTATGAACCGGGAATTGTCGTCAACATAAAAGTTGTAGGTATCCGTCTTAGCTTTCTAAAGAACCAAGAATCACCTAATTTCGGTTTATACATCACACGAAAACAGCAGACGAACACAATGCGTACGTTCGGCCAGAGTTTCCCACGTTTCGGCCGAAACCGGTGAAACAGCTTCGGCCCAAACTTCAGCCGAAACTTGTGAAGGAGCTTCGGCCAGAAGTTCAGCCGAAGCTATTAAAACAGCTTCGGCCAGAATTTCAGCCGAAGCTATTTAAGCGTGTTCGGCCCAAACGTCAGCCGAACAAGATATTGCATTCTTTTCTTCTTCTCATTGAATTCTTATGCTTATAACACGACCCGTAATCGCATTTGGTGGGAGGCCACCAATCCATTGTAGCACAAATGAAATCTTTATCGATCATTCCAATCGAAGAATCTTGGCAATCCCATACCTTAGCAACGCACCACCCGTTACATAGGTTCATAAGGATGCATATGATGTTTCTAGTTTTGAGGTCCGATTAATCTTTAGTCTGGAACCATGATGGAGATAGAGCAGCTCTCTCTAATTCCCATGATGTCAAAGTGTCCTTTGATTTTCATCTACACAAGTTATAAATTGCCACACAACAAGCACTCTTAAATAGACAGGATGATGGACAACAGTGAGCTGTACAAAACACAAAACAATCCTTCAATGCAACACCTCAAAAGCCTGACTAGAATTGTATGTGCAAGTTTGGCAATCAATATAACTTCATTTTTGAACTCTTCGAGGCCCTACGGCTATTTCTTTTGTTCAACTTAGGCAATCTCATATAGTAAGTTACCTTGTAAACTGCGCCAAAACTACCTTCTCCAATAATATTATCCATGGAGAAGTTTTTTTTTTTTTTTTTTTGCACCCTCAATAGTGGCAAACTTAAATAAAGCTAATTTTATACCCTCATTTTTAGTCCTTTCTGTTGCTGTAAAAGGTAAAAACAGAAAATAATGCCTCAATATCTGCTTCAGTGCATATTTTCTAAAATGAAGCGTACCCCGTAAAAGACAGATATTGTCATCTTTCTTCTTTCTTCTTGTCATAAATTGGACACCTCCATTGATAATCCCAGACAAGAACTCCAAAAGCAGTTGATGTAAGAATTACCTTGTGTTATGATCCGTATTCGGATTGTTATGATCGACCATCCATGTCTCTATTTGTGCAAAAACTGAAGTAAATGAAAAATCGCAGAGAGAATCCTCTTGCAAAAACTGTATTGACTTTCTTGAATTGATGAATGAATACAACTGAATCTCCCCCTCCCTTTCTTTATACAAATTGTGAATGCCTTAAAATAAGGTAAAACATATGCCACCTAAAGAAACGCACTTCTCCACTTAACAAATCTTCGCTGCTCTTCTTAACTCTCATGCGTGACATTTGGATTGGTTTCCTCATTTGACTTCATGAAAAGTTCGGAGAGTACCCACTGCACGTTCCTTATTTTTTTCTTTTCACTTACTTCACTTATCTCCTCCTTATCCACAAGTAATTTCCTCCTGCCAAGATTTTTTGCAAAGGTTACACAGCACACCGAGTCTACTAGGAGGTAAATGCATGCATAAATGCAGATCATTGGCAAACTCAAGTTATTGAATTGGTATAATATTGGCACTTTATAATGCTGAAACACTTGACAATACTCCTTTGCTCTATCATTGGTACAGATACTTTCTATGCGGAATTTGCATTGCCATCTAACTTTTTGAGAGAAACCACAGCAGGAAGGAACCACTCCTTGTTTAGCTGCAATGGCTGCAATAGAGGAACATGCCTTTCTTCTCGGTGAAGGCACAAAAATATGTCGACTATATTATTGCCCTGGAAGTGCATAATAGTAAACGTGCAATAATACTTACTAATTGAACAGCAAATCATAGAAACAGGAAACGGATCAATAAAAGCTAGTCACAGTCGAGGCAAAGTATAGCAGCTGATGCTCATTGAGCCGGAGGTTTACAAAATGAACCGTATTGATTTTAAAAATCCTAAGTAAAGCTATTCAGGAGGCAAAACCAATCATTTAGTGAGATCATCTAACTCACACCATCTTGCCCCTTTCTTCCCAATGAGCTGAGATGTTCATAAAGAGCTTAGAACTAGTTTTTCTAGGATCAGTTAGAAGATTTCAGTAAAATGGTTCGATAATAGGGAATTTTTCTTCTGGGGTTCTTATTTGTGTACATGAGCAGGGTTCAATCTGACGCACAATGGCAACTGGACAAATCTTCTCAAAAACCACTCAAGCACTGTTTTATAACTACAAGCAACTCCAGATTCAGCGGATGCTTGATTTCGATTTCCTCTGTGGTAAGTTTAGCCATCCGGACTGACACACCTCTATCCTGGTTCTGACAAGAAGTCGTCCAAGCAGATAGTGTAAGTTTTACACTAGCACTTTCACTATATTTATCACTTTTACTTACGAAGTTTAGACTGTATAAATCCCAGTGAAGTCTGCTGCTGGAGCTCCCACGAATAGTCTTGGAAGCAGCACCAGAATGCTGCTGTGAACTTCAAAACTCATGAAATAGAGCACCGAGCCAAGATTTTAAGAGAAAATTCAAAATGCAAACCTTGAATATTAGCTTGTAGATGTAACAACATATCATCAACATAAACAAGAATCAATAGAAGATTACTATTCTTGGTTCTGAAATAAAAATAAAGAGTGACCAGCATAACACCTACCTTTATTCCTTTTACCTCTCCTAGTCTAGCCTATTATTATGGCTACTGAGACAGCTGCCACAACACAACCAGCAGCACTACGTAAGACCACTACTATACAAGTCTTGCCATTACCTAATCAGCTTATTTCAGTAAAGCTAGACGAAAGTCCTCATCTTATTTGGAAACATCAAGTCCTTAAGCTTGCAGTGTACTACTGGAACTCCTCAAAGCCTTTTGGATAATCTTCTTCAACTTCTTTCTCTGTAGAGCATAAATTAGCTCCTGTACACCTTGCTTCGTGCTTGAAATTGTGATTATAGACACAGGTCCGTGCAAATATTTTTTTTCCTCTTACTGCAAATATAATAATCTTATCTTGAATCCAAACTGAGTTATGTTTGCATCGATTGAATTGTTTCAGGTATATGGCCCGAGTCAACTAGTTTCAACGGTCGTCATATCGGAAATATCCCATCAAAGAGAAAAAGGAGTTTATATGGAAGGATCAGATTTCAAGAAGTCTAATTGCAATATGCATGGTACTCTTTCTAGCCAGTTTCATAAAAGATTATATTCTAATTTACTTCTACTTGTAAAATGCACGCTCATATCATTCATCAGGAATCTAATAGAGGCTGGATTCTATACCAACCAACCGACCTCAGCAACTCCAGCTGCTGCTCATGGCTCACCAAAGGATTTGATTGGACATGGGACCCACACTGCATAAATGTTCATTTCTAAATTCTCACACCAAGATTCCAATTTTGTCTGGAAGACAACAACTGACAACATCATTAAGAGACATGGGTAGATTTTTTAGCAATTTTCTGTACCACCTGTATGAAGCTGAAGATGACATGGGTAGCTTTCGTATTTCAATTATTCTTAACGAAGACAAACAATGAACAGTACATGTGAAGGAGATGATAATACGGATCAACCAACTGAATTTCAAAGCTTATATTATTTGTTGGCTGTAGTGGTAGGAGACACTGCATAGACATCGCCAGAATCATTGATAATCTAGATGGAGAAATTCCATGTGTCCTCTTCCCCACTATATATTGAGCAAATTCATCATGCTTTAAGCTTCTCTTTCACCAGCAACTAAAAAAAATGGCCTTGAGATCTAAAGCCCTTCACCATGGCCGCTCCCTTAACTTGCCTCAAATCCTGCCGTTTCTCAGTTTGATGACAAGAGTCCAATTGTTCATCGCTTTCATCAATGAACTGCAGAATAAATGATCTTGGAAAATTGTATGGGAATGATGGAGAATGATGAAGAACAAAGTAGAGTGTTCGGCCAGTAACAGACAACAGCTGAACGCCGTGGAGAATGTTTGGCAACAATTTTGCAGCTGAACCAGCCTGAAAGTTTCAAATATCCACGCCAATTACGTACTTCAGCTCATCAAGAACCTCTGTTACAAGTACACAGTTCTCTATTCGCTCTTCAACCTCCCAGAAAAAAGATCCTAGATCAGACTGCAAGCTGCTTGTCCTTAACCACAAACAATATCTCAACATTAATGCCATCATATCCGACGTCGTGGTCCCGCCCGTTGGGTTAGAGGAAAGGTTATCAGAATCAAAAGAAGCAGGTAGGGTCAACACTGGGACAGGAACTGGTACAGATGCACACTCCAAGAAATAGGGTAAAAGTTCCACAGCTCTCTAAATATAGTTGAAGATCTTTTGCAAATCTGAGAGCAACTCTAGACCCCAACCCAAATATAAGAAATCCAAAAGCAGAATCAGGCACGATGATGCAGAGATGAAGGGGGAACAGCAGGAACACAATACCTACTCGTAATGAGGCTTACTATACTTATAGCATAAAAGAAATGATAAGCTCATGCTGGCTTACATTTTCCTGGTATTAGGACAGAAATGAATTGTCAAATCCTCATAGAGTCATTATAAGATGGAGGGAATGATTCTTAATATATCTTCTAATCCAAGTACAACTGTTTTGTTAATGGCAGCTGCAACATTATTAACTGTTACGGGAGCGGATCAGAATTCTTCGAGCAGTACATCCATTTTAGAAATTTATTTTGGTCCTGCTGTATAATGCATTAAATGATTAAATTAGATTGAGCTTTAGTGGAAGTGTCTGATATATACTGTCAGCCTGGAAAGAGGAAGAAAAGTATATTACTCAGCAAAAGAACACTCTGCTGATCTTACGTAGTTCCAATTATTTGTTTAGATGAACAATCAAGTAAACGTTGCATTTAATGTTTGCTGCGATTATGATTGCTGATATTCTCCTTACTTTTACAGCCAATGAACACACGCATACTAAATGTGATTTCTGATCCATTTTGCTAGCCATTTTACTCTCTTTAAATACACATTTTGCACAAAGATTGTCTTAAGTCGTTGTTGTTATGTGTTGTATTTGCTGCCATAACTAGCCACGTTAGCTATCCGCCTCATTTCCACTCGCTTGGGTATGACGTATGTCAACAACTGGCACTACCACTGCCCGAATCTCCTCGTTTTGCACCGCCGCTGCCCGAATCTTCGTCGACAGCTGTAGTTCGCCGCCCTCTTCGTCCCTCAGGCTAAGATTTTCAGATTTATTTCTCCAAACCCCTCGAATCAAGCCTCTTCTCATTTCTGCATCCCAAGCAATTGGGCACAGGATTTGTCAAACCTTACCTTAAAATAAGAAGTCCTCAATCTCTGTCTACCGTGTGGTGAAGTCTGCCTGAAAAATTGTCTCAGGCTAATAGGGATATGGCGAAAATCTGTCATCATTAGCATCGCATTTGAGTTGACAAACTCATACGTACAACGATGAACTAAATTTATGTTCCCTTTTGAAGCAGAATTTCTCTGGTGCACTTGTTCATGTAAGCTAGTATCTATCGATGATAGTATTAGTAGCTAGATTTCTGGTCTTAATTTTTTATTTTGATTTTCAGGAATCACCTAAGCCGTCCAAATTTATTGCATCTCTGTCTCAACTCAAGATGTTTCTGGTTCCAGCAGAACCAAGTTGGGGTTTTCTCTACATTTACTTTCAGTTAAAACAAGAGCTTCATATTCCAAGTGATTCCTGAAACTTGGTGCTGTCTGGCTAACCAAACATGCAACATAATATGATTCAGAGTCTCATGTATAATTATGCACTACATCAAAGCCACTCTTGTAATCACACATTTTTGCATGTGTAATCACTTGATTGTGTAATCACTCAGAGAACAAATGAGAAAAGGAACTGAAACTAAAGCTACAGGCTATGGAGCAGCAGTCACACCTCAGAGACAGTAAGTTTTTACTTCTATATTAATTGAGTGAGTTCTAGTGTCTCTAATTTTCGCATTACTTTGTGCAACCAACAATTTCAATAACGACAAGGCTACGGTATGTGGGTTCAGCTCTGAGTGAGGCACTGAGGAATGAACTGCAGCATAAGAACTATTTTTGCACAACGAGAACCATAAAACTTGATGAATCTATGCATGAGAAAAATGTGAATAAGACTGAATATGCAACTATCATGCTTGAGTAAGATAAGAAAGCAATATTATTGGAGCAATATGGTATACATTCAAATCATGCTTATAAAGCATGTAAAAGGGATAGTAAAAACTATGTGCTGATTATGTGGAGTAGTAGCAACTCGTTGCGTTTCAGTTTATTAGCTTGGTTTTTCATATTGTTCTTTTTTCTGGTACAAGAGCAGCAGGTTAAGCACTGCTGAACTATTGGTTACCATATTGCACTCTCTTCCACAACCTTTCTTCCTTTCTATTGTGTTGTCACCATCAAAACAAAGATCCATGTTTCATTCTTTTGAAATGACTGCTGAAGCGGAGGAAATTCCACGGAGGCAACAGCAACAGTGTGCTTTATGTTCAGATTCCTGTAATTATTTACAGAATCACCCCTCTTACATGTATTCAGATAATAGTTCTTTATCTGATCTGACTTCAGTAAATCCAACATCCTCTGCTTTAAATCTGAAAAAAATGACTTGAAATACCATCACCAAGAGATTCATCCCAAGCATCCAGTCAGTTGTCACTAATAGATGGTTTTCATGCATTCTTGAACAATATGAAGTAAGACTCGCTGATCCTCCGTAACTATTGCGCGATATATTTCTCTTTCTCTTTAATTTCTGCTACGTAAAAGAATTCTTTTTCCTATAAAGATTCATTTTAAGTGATGTGGTTTTTCCCTTCAGGTTATACCATCTGTGGTACTATCCTCAAGCAAATGTCGAAATTTTCGGGCAGGAATTGTATCCGATAGAATTAAAGTTGGATTTTGGATACTATTGTGCCCCTGAGATGCCGTGAGGTTCTTATAAAGAGAAATATTAAACCGGGATAGATGAAGAAATCTCTCAGGTAGAAGTATATATACACGCAGAGACAAGGTTGTAGCTCGGGAAATTCAGGTCTGTCATGTTCCTTCCATAGACCAAGTTGCTGACCTCTGTACCAAGCCATTAATTTATCAATTCTTTTCTCTGACTGAGGAACAAACTTTGTGTTGTTCCCCAAGACTCACCCGAGACGGGGCATGTTAACCAAGCTTGCAGCAACCACCAAGTCAGAATTCCAAGTCCAGCCCAAGGTTTAGCAGAAGACCAACTTAGTACATACATAAGCAGCAACGTGAGTATGCACCTGCACATCTTGGTTGACTAGCCGTTGGACTAGTGCCAGCTGTAGCTTATTCATTTGTCTTCCGTGATCATTTAAGCCCTTTGAGTTAGCTTTCCTGTACCTCTGTTTTCACCACGATCTGATAAGTGTAGCCCGATATATTATCAAAATACTAGTGGTATGTCAAGATGGACCCACAAGTGCGCTACTTTCACTTTCTTGGCGATTTATGCACGTTTTTTGTATGAATTGTGAAATTTTGTCAACAAAGAAGTTTTAGCCCTTTAAATCGGCTTTCCTGTGCATCTAATTTCACCATGATTTGATATGTGTAGCCCGAGATATGATCAAAACACTAGTGTTGTATAGGGGCGGATCCACAAGTGCACTAGTTTCCGTTTCTTGGCGATTTGTGAACATCTTTTTTATGAATCGGGAAATGTTGTCCACATAAAAGTTGTAGGTATCCGTCTTATCTTTCTAAAGAACCAAAAATCACCTAATTCAAATTAATACATTACACGAAAATAGCACCCGAACACAATGCTCACGGTTCGGCCGAAGTTTCCCAAGTTTCGGCCGAATTCTGTGAAACAGCTTCGGCCCAAACTTCAGCCGAAACTTGTGAAAGAGCTTCGGCCAGAATTTCGGCCGAAGCTATTGAAATAGCTTCGGCCAGAAGTTCAGCCGAAGCTATTTGAAGCTTGTTCGGCCCATATTTTGGCCGAACACTGTTTTTTTTTTTCTTTTTCTGATTGAATTTTTATGCTTATAACTTGTAGTTTTTCTGATTTTATCCTCATCTTCCATTTTCTACAATATAGGATAATAAATTTTCGAAAATTTAAATTTACGTCACAAACAAAATGGCTAAGTGGACCTGTCAAGCTCAATGTTTCGGCAGTCAGTTCTAGCATAACATAATTCAAAGTGTTGGGCTGTTAATTATGGTCGAATAGTCTGAATGCTTTTTTTTCCGACGGGTGTCTCTGATATTCCAGGGAAACAGCTGCAAGAACTGTGAGGGAGAAAATTCAAGCACGTCCAAGGTGGAGAGCAGCAAAAGAAGCTGCTAAAAAGCATGCGTTTGAACTACATTCTCAAATTTTGTAGGAAATCTTTTAGGAAAATCATCACAAATCTGGACGAAGTTAAAATGTTGAAACAACAGAAGATTTATGTCTATCTATGTAATCTTCCTCTGAGCTCCCAACAGGTGCACCTGAAAGGAAGCTAGCAGAACCCAGTAATTTGTTGGACATAACACATGAAAATGAACATTACTATAGCAGCTTCGAGGAATCTGATTCGGGGCTAAAGAAAAAGAATTTCATACTCATATTCAGATTTTTAAGTACGCATATTCGCAGCTTGAGAGAGAGAACCTCAGAAGCAGAAAAATAAGAACTTCACCTTCTCAGTAGTAATTTCAACGGCCACAGACACTGGAACCAAGAAAAGGCCGTTGACTGAGATTGCTTTCAGAGACCTAACTATCACTCTGAAAGGCAAACATAAAAATCTTTTTTGAGATCCTTCACTAGGAAGATAATCCGGGCCGCACTACCATCCATAAAACAGGCAGCAGATCCACCATAAAACCTTCCATATAAAAAAGGCATAACCATGTAGTTTATATGTATAATTGTAATTTTTCACTCTCATTAAATTGCTAACGAAGTCACGAAAATTTTCAGGTTCTAAATCTGATAGAGAGATGCCTGCTGCTCCATATAGACAGAGACCAATGCGTGAAGGCCTTGGCAGAGCATGCTCGAATTCGACCTCTCGTAACTCTCACAGCTCTTTATTACTTCTCTTTGCTGAAGTTTCACTACATATAGTTTGCTTTATGTAGTCCAAATTTGCTTTTATATTATGATTTACCGTGGTTTTTTTCTCTTTTAATGTCAGTATTTTGAAAGTGTGTGTTTTATGTTTATTTTGCAGTGTGGAAAGAGAAGTTGAAAGAGAACAAGGACTTCTTCAAATCATATACTTCCTCGCTCTATCTCCTAAACCACTAACAAGTAAATACAACTATCGTAACATTTATGTATTTCTGATAAAGAATTTCCTTTTACCAGTGCAGTTCCTTTTTCTCCTCTCTTTTTTTCTGACAGGGTTTCTCATGGGGGACCATTAATTTGTTAAACACTTTTCAGCTGTGCGGTATTTTCCCATTGAATTACCTTACAACCATCCCAGTTCATCGTTGGCCGCAAGTTTTGCTTTCATTAGAAAATGTCTCATCAGACGCTATATTAGTGGCTCAAAGACAGGGTGCTGAATTTACATTGATGAGTTCTGCTAAGAGCAATTATGAAGTCATTCCCTTAAGGCAACGAAATATGCTGCTGGAATAGAGAGACCGGAAGAAGAGTCTGCAGGACTTGTAATCTCCATTGGTCCAGAGACTGAGAAAAATGCCAAGGAACATCTCCTATCTGCTTTTTTGAACTGTATGCAGCATGCTGATCTCAAGAGGAATCAACTACCACCACATCATCTCATTGGGACATGAAATGTTTGGATGCAGCATTGATCCATTTGTTTTCTAATGTTATGCAGCATTGAGGGAGTGTTGAATGCCTTAGAGCCATTGCACAACCAGAAAGTGCATTTCCCTCGTGAAGGATCCTATTAACTTAATTTTTGCCAACCAACAGAGGAATCGCAGCTGACATAGAATGTTATAAGGCACCGACATTTGTGTTCTTTCCCGCTAATATTGATAGATTTTCTCAAACTTTGAACTGATAGATATTTTTTATAAGAAACAGAAATTGCGGTAATATTAAGCAAAATTACACAGGGAAGAGATTTCACTCAGTAATCACACATAAACAGATAGATTCATCCAGAAAGATGGTGCTGTTAATAAAGTACACTAATTTCAGCAACACTTTGTAGCAGACAAGTCCTATTTATTTATGAGTTTAGCCAGAAGGGTCATCTCAATCCGATCTCCTAAACAAAAAATCAAGATGCTGAATATCCTATATAGGTAGGCCCATACACTGATACAATCTCTTGACCACTTTTTGCAGGTTTTCTCATTTCAACCAACCTTTATCCAATTTAGTCAAGATTCCAATCCAATTTTAAATCAGAACGAACTGTTAAAATGTTAAAACCTTTTAGGAAAAGCAACTGGACGAAGTTAAACTGTTAAAACAACAGATGATTTATGTCTATCTATGTAATCTTCCTCTGAGCTCTAAACAGATCCACCTGAAAGAAAGCTAGCAGAACCCAGTTATTTGTTGGACATAACACATGAAAATGAACATAACTATAGCAGCTTCAAGGAATCTGATTCGGGGCTAAAGAAAAAGAAATTCATACTCATAGTCAGATTTTTAAGTACGCATATTCGCAGCTAGAGAGAAGAAACCTCAGAAGCAGAAAAATAAGAACTTTACCTTCTCAGGAGTAATTTCAATGGCCACAGACACTTCACAGACCTGACTATCACTCTGAAATGCTAACATAAAAATATTGTGAGATCCTTCACTGGGAAGATAATCCGGGCCGCACGACGGCTATCACGGGACCATCAAGAGCTGGGAAAACAACTTTTCTTTCTGCTCTAGCTGGAAATGGTTGGATGTACGATTAATGGCATGATTTTAATGAACGGATACACTCCTACAGAAAAATCTAGAAAGTTATGCCATTATCGCTCCTACTATGTACCTAAATATTTCTCTAAGGATATTCAGCAAGATGATCCAAATGACCCTTAAATGTTCTCACGCCCGAACCTCTCACAGTCCCGTTCTGCACTTTTTTTTCGCCTTCTAATATTACTGTGCCGTTAACACTGCTGCTTCTGTTAGCAGTGCTGATAGCAAATGCAGACAAGAAAGTTCAAACCTTTTGGGGTGCTTAATTCGCCATTGCAAGAGATTAGGTCTTCAATATATTGCTCCGATACACAAGGTTTTATATTCACTGCGTTATGTCTAGCTTGCTTAGTGATTTGCTTTTGCCTCTGTGATTTATTTGTTTTTCTAAATTCTCCGGGCCCTTAATTCAGAACTCTTTTACGGAACACCGGGTGGTGGGGAGTTTTCGTATGGCTGCTGCACTTTCAGAAAACCTGCAAGGGAACCAAACCAGTGAAGCAAATCAATATACAAGTGCACTACTTTCACTTCCTTGGCGATTTGTGCACGTTTTTTGTACGAATAGGGAAATGTTGTCAACAGAAACGTTGTAGCCCTTCAGGTTAGCTGTCCTATGCCACTGATTTCACCATGACTTGATATGTGTATCCAAGGATATTATCGAAATACTAGAGGTGTGTCGGGATGGACCCACAAGTGCACTACTTTCAGTTTCTTGGCGATTTGTGAACATTTTTCGAATGAATGCGGAAATGTTGTAAACAGAAAAGTTGTAGTCCTCTAGGGCAGCTTTCCTATGCCTCTAATGCCACCATGATCTGATATGCGTAGGTCGAGATATGATCAAAATACTAGAGAGGTGTCAAGGCAGACCCACAAGTGCACTACTTTCACTTCGTTGGCGATTTGTGTAATTTTCTCGTATGAACTAGAAAATGTTGTCAACAGAAAAGTTGTAGATATCCGTCTTAGCTTTCCAAATAACCAAGAATCACCTTATTTCAGTTTCTGCATCACATGTTATGCTCATAAAAACTTGAACATGCATATTTCAATATGTTCGGCGAGTACCTGCCGAACATTAGTCAAATGTTCGGCCAGTATGCACCGAACATTTGACAAATGTTCGGTGAGTACCCACCGAACATGTATCCAATGTTCGGCAGGTATTCACCGAACATTTGTCAAATGTTCTTTTTTTTTTTTTCCATTTACTTCACTTATCTCCTTTTTTGCAAAGGTTACACAGCACACTGGAAGATTTTCACAAAAAGCTTGTAAATGAAAGCTAAGAGCATAATAATACCAGTATTTCAAAAAATATCCTTTATGCTTCCTTGCAAGATTCTCAAGCTTTCGGATCCATTTGCATACCTCGAAAAGCCCTCAGCTACCCACAGTTCGACGAATTCTAGGAAACGAATCTCATCATTTTCTGGAAAGCCTATCTTTTCAAAATGTGCAGTCACAATTGAAATTTAAATTTTGCGCCTCTACAGCTTCCGAAGCGAATTCCAGCTTTGATCATCGTCCATCAAGCACGTCTCATCGCCTAGTGACGGTCAGGATAATAAACACATATATATATATGTCCACATTCAAGGTCATAGACCAGATCCTAATTGAATCATGATCCATATTATCATCACCAAAACTAACAAATAAGATGTATCCATCATCATGCTATCTTCTTGCAAATTAAGCCAACTATTTTGAAGGACGACGAATTCATCAAGTGTATGACCAGCTCAAAAAAGTGATGGAGGAAATATTTGATTCAACAACTACTTAGCTAGTTCTTCAATTTACAAGGCTTTGATCTGATAACAAACTAGATACAAGAAAATATTCGTCTTACAAACTCAGAGAAGTAAATGAGCAAGCACACAATAAAAAAGATCAACTAGAAAGCAAAAAGAGTTTCAATTCATGAATAAAAGCTTGCAATATATTATCATCTATGTAGATAACAGATCATCAATACACATCCTTCCATCCTCTTGCATCTGAAATTAAATCATCGGCTGTCACCATCCCGTTAGCAGCCCGGCCTGACTGGAAATTCTGAGAGGGAAAAACCACAGAGAGAAAACAAAACAAACCAATAGCTGTAAAGTAGCTTCTCAAAATATGCGACTAATATTTTGAAAAACTGAATTAAAGAATATATGGAATTATTCTAGTATTTTTACTGATGTCTGGAATGTGAAATAACAATAGATGTTCTTAGGAGTTATTTTATGAACAGGTGCACCTTTTCGATTGGACCATTCAAAACTATAGATCGCACTTCTTAATCAAAGATCATGGTCTTAACATGTTTCAAATATTTATTTGCGGCCTAAATGTGAAATATTTTTCACACAAATTTCAAAAGCACTGGAGTAAGCATGTATATTATATATAACTTCCTTCTATGAAGGGACTATCATGTTCATATTCAAAACCTTAAACAGGAAAATATAAAAATATTACATTAACATCCAATTTTTAGATGAAAGCAACTTAGTGAAGCTTGAACCAAAAAAAAAAAAAAAAACAATTTATATTACTTGCTTATGGACAATAGATTCTCTTTCATGATAAGTTGCCATGGAACACAATATATATGTGGTGCCTACTGTACTTTCAGGTGTAAAAGGATATATAAGTACCTGATCACAGCAAATCTTGGCAGTATGTCACAACTTGAAGGCTCTCATTTCCCAAATCTTTTTGTTCCTCTTGTGTCCTTTTGGCTGACTCCACAAGAGACTTCTTCACATGGCCCTTAAGCTCAATGAGCTCAAGTGTCGGAATTTCACCAATACCATCTGGAATATCTGTTAGATACCAACAATCACGAAGCACGAGGTGCCTGAGGCTTGGGAAATGGCTACTTTCAGTTGTCCAATCCGCCAGAAACGAGTCCTCAATTAGCAAAAAAGCCAGTTTAGGAAATCCACCATCACTTGTTTCCCATGTCCAACCTTTGCACGCGAAATTTCTTAGTTTAAGCACTCCAAGATTTGGTAACGAACCAACAACGGTCATCTCATCCCAAGGAAGTAGCATACCATCCAAGGTCAGCTTTTTCAGCGTCCTTGGATAAGAAATAATATTCAATGGCCAAGCTACATCGTACGAGCGAGAAACTAATTTCAACTTTTCTAGTCGATGCAGATATGCCAAATCCATGAGGAAAGTGCCTTGGCGGTAACTAGAGCAATCGATTTCTAACTTTTTCAGAGTCGGAATCATTTTCAGTATCCCTTCAGTACACAGGTAATGCGGCAGTGTTGAAAGTGTTTGCAGGTTTTCTAGAGTGAAAGTTGTAACTTCCGGATCGATCAACAAACTATGACAGACAATATGTCTTAGCTGTGGCATTCTCCAAATTTCTTGTGGCAACGTCCTAGGACCCTTATTATAAATGATCAAGGTTTGAAGATTCTGAAGCTTAGATATGGCTGAAGGGATCTCCCTGACAGAGTTCATACCAAAGTATCTCAAATGAAATAACTCAAATAGAATATCAGGAAGGACAAAAATAACATCATTTCTCAAATCCAATACCCTGAGCAACCTACAATTCTCCAAAGAGTCCAGTGAAGTCGAGCCAAAAAAGTCTGGAAAATGATATAAACCACTAGAAGTAGTTTCGAAGGTTAACCGGCGTGAAAACTTCTCCCGAAACCAATACCAATCATATTCCTTTACAATGAACTTCTCTTGTCTTGCTTTCTTTATGCACAAGTCCCTCATCAGATCATGGAGGGTGCATCTTTTAATCTTGCTATTAGACTTCCTCTTTGTGACCAAAACAAGACTTCTCTTGACTAGATCCTCCAAACACTCTTCTGCTTCCTCTTCCAAGCTTCTAGATCCACCCGGACATCTCAGGAGGCCCTCAGCTACCCATAATTTGATGAGCTTCGAGACTGAGATCTCCCGATCATTCCATAAGCTTCCCAAGTACAATAAACACGGCCTCAAATGATGAGGCAAGTGGGTGTAACTCAAAGACAGAATCTTCTGAAACTGCTTATGTTCTGCAATAGCGGCTGAATTTACATCCCAATCAATTTCCTTCCATGAAGTGGGCTTCCTGCTGACCGTGGATAGGACTCCTGCAATTGCTACAATTGCGATGGGCAGTCCTCTACAACTTTGTGCAATATTCCGTCCGATGGCTTCCAGTTCAATCGGGCAATCTTGGTGTTTAAACACCCTCCGTTTGAGTAGATTCCAACTTCGATCCACATCCATCAAACGCATCTCGTAAGGTAATATAGAAGACTCCGGATTAGCAGCAACATCCAAGAGCCTCGTGGTTAGCATTATTCGACTTCCATTACGATCATCAGGGAATATTTTCCTCAGTTTATCCCAGACTTTTGTACTCCAAATATCGTCCAATACAATTAAATACCTCCGACCTACCAAGATTTTGTGCACTTTTTCTTCATTACTTTGTCCAGATCTTTCAACATTGAATTCTCTTAAGTTAGAAGGCATTTTTAAAAAGTGTCAAACTTAAAGGATATTTTCTTAATTAGGGTAAACTTACGGGACATTTTTACCAATTTTTCCTATATACTATTGCTTATGGACATTAGATTCTCTTCGATGATAAGTTGCCGTGGAAACACACAAGAAAAACCTTTTGTATATATGTTCTGCATATTGTACTTTTAGGTGTGGAATGATGATATATAAATATCTGATCAAAGGCAAATCTTATCAGTTTGTCACAACTTGAAGGCTATCATTTCCCAAATCTTGCTGTTCCTCTTGTATCCTTTTGGCCGACTCTACAAGAGACTTCTCCACGAATCCCTTATTCTTAACCTCAATTAGCTCAAGTGTCGGAATTTCGCCAATACCATCTGGAATATCTTTTAGATTCCAACAATCATGAAGCACGAGGTGCCTGAGGCTTGGGAAATGGCTACTTTCAGTTATCCAGTCCTCCAGATACGAGTTTTCAATTAGCAAAAAAGCCAACTGGGGAAATCCACCATCACTTGTTTTCCATATCCTACCTTTGCATGCTAAATCTCTTAGTTTAAGCACTCCAAGATTTGGCAACGAACCAACGACCGTCATCTCATCCCAGTCAAGTTGCATATAATTCAAGGTCAGCTTTTTCAGCATCCTTGGATAAGAAATAATATTTGCTGGCAAATCAACCATGTACAAACGGGAAGCTAATTTCAACTTTTCAAGTTGATGCAGACATACCAAATCCTTGAGGGAAGTGCCTTGGCGATAACTACTGCAATCGACTTCTAATTTTTTCAGGTTTGGAATCATTTTCAGTATCCCTTCAGTACACAGGTAATGCGGCAGTGAGGAAAGTGTTTGTAGGTTTTCTAGAGTAGTAGTCGTAACTTTCGGACCGATCAACATATTGTGGCAGACAATATGTCTTAGTCGCGGCATATTACAAATTTCTTGTGGCAATTCCCAGGGACTTGTCTTATAAATGATCAAGGTTTGAAGATTCTGAAGCTTAGATATGGCAGCAGGGATCTGGTTAAGAAAGTACACACCAAAGTACCTTAAATGAAATAACTCAAATAGAATACCAGGAAAGACATAGGCAACCGCGTTTCTCAAATCCAGTACCCTGAGTAACCGAAAATTCTCCAAAGGGTCCAGTGAAGTTGGGTCGAAGCAAATGATAGTATGGATGGTTGAGCCATAAAATTCTGAAAGGTGTGATAAACCACGAGAAGTACTTAACCGGCGCGGGCTTTCTGTAAAACGTAACTTCTCAGAGAACCAATACCAACAATGTACAATGAACTTCTCTTCTTCGGCTTTCTTTATGCACAAGTCCCACATTAGATCATGGAGGCTGCAGCTTTTAATCTTTCCATTAGATTTTCTCTTTGTGACCAAAACAAGACTTCTCTTGACTAGATCCTCCATACACTCTTCTGCTTCCTCTTCCAAGCTTCTAGATCCATCCGGACATCTCAGGAAGCCCTCAGCTACCCATAATTTGATCATCTGCGAGACAGGGATCTCGCGATGTTGCCAGAAGCTTCCCAAGTACAAGAAACACGGCCTCAAATGATGAGGCAAGTGGGTGTAACTCAAAGAAAGTATCTTTTCAAACTGCTCATGTTCTGCACTAACGGCTGATCTTACATCCCGAGCAATCTCCTGCCACGAAGTGGGGGTCCCGCTGATCGTGGATAGGACTCCTGCAATTACTACAATTGCGAGGGGCAGTCCTCTACAGCTTCTTGCAATCTTCCTTCCGATGGCTTCCAGTTCAATCGGACAATCTTGGTGTTTAAACACCCTCCATCTCAGCAGATTCCAACTTCGATCCACATCCATCAGAGGCATCTCGTAAAGTGATTTGGAGGACTCCGGATTAGCAGCAACATCCAAGAGCCTCGTGGTTAGCATTATTCGACTTCCATTACCATCATCAGGGAATATATTTCTCAGATCATCCCAAACTTCTGTACTCCAAATATCATCCAGTACAATTAAGTACCTCCGACCTTTTAAGCTTTTATGCACCATTTCTTCATTACTTTGTCCAGATCTTTCCATATTGGATTCTTTAAAGGACTCTAGCAGTTCTAAAAGAATATTTTCCGCACTATAATTCTGTGATACAGTTACCCAAGCACGAATATGGAAACACTCGATAATTAGTTGATCATGGTAAGCGTTTCTAGAAAGAGTAGTTTTACCTATGCCACCCATACCGTAGATTGGGATGACATGGAGTGCAGATGATTCTTCACAAAGCCGGTCCTTTATTGCCAGCAGGTTGTCATCAAAACCAACCATGGCATCTTCGTGCGACTTGTGGATCGGTCCAGCTCTTGATGACGAAGAACTTGCAGCAGAACTAGAGTGATCATCACAGTTATTGACTTTGAAGCTATTCTTGATTTCCATCACCTCTGCCATGATTGACTCGATTTCATCTGTTACTTCTTCTAGTTGTTTTTCAAACTCCACCTTTGAAACACGTTCAAAATGTGGATGAATTTGTTGTATCATAAAATATTCAATAATATCTTCTGCTGTGTTTGCTACAACCTGGAATCGTGCTTCCAAACTATTGGTTTTGCCTGGAAAGTTGTCAAGAAACGTCTGCAAAAAGATCACATATTCATAAATAGCTACAATATGTTGTTTTGCATGAATGGAAATGGAATACAAATCATCACTCAGAATCCTGTCTATGGTTTGTGAAAGTGAAACAAGAGCAGCATAAGCCATCTCTACTTTTCAAGAAAAAACTTATTTAGTTAATTTGAAAACCTTCATTTTAACAATAAACATCTCCAACTTGGACACTCGCAAAGTCAGAGGATTAACCACAGGGGACATCAAGAATTATTAATATTAATATTAATATTAATATTATTATTACAACATATATGCCGGATTAAAGGACACATCAGAATTTAGAAAATATAAGTCCAACAACAGCTGTATACAGGGTGTATCATTATAATTATTTAGTAGTATTTTTTATCATAATCTCGAGATACTGTAACCCAAGCACGAATATGATAGTGCTCCATAATTAATGAATGAATCCTCGTAAGCATTTCTAGTAAGAGTGTTTTTACCGCTTCGTCCCCTCCCCCATCCTGAAGAGTGAAGATCAGAATAACTTGTGATTTGGCATAATCACTCTTCCTACAATAAGATTTGTTCTTAACCAGGAACCAACATATCCTTAAAGAGTGTCATTTCTTTGTAAAAGTATTATTTTTTATTATAAAAAACTGTCATTTTTTATTATAAAAAACTGTCATTTTTTGAAAATAATGTCTTCTTTTAAAACTTTTCAAAAAAATTGCTTTTGTGTAAATATTAATACTGAAAAAAGTAATTTTTAAATTAAAAATATCTTTTTTTTTAAATAACTCAGGTAATGATTTACCTGATATATCTAAACACAATCACCAAATCCCTGCCGTCCACAGCGCCACGTGTCTGAATCACAAGAATCTAGGCCACTCCCCAAGTTCGAACAACCCGAATTCCTTTCCGGGTCCAAATGTTTATCGTTTTTTCCGTTTGAATTCTCAGAACGATTTCGTGATCACGAAAGAAAGAGAAATTTCACTCAGGTTGCACAAAATTCAAGGTCTTTTCTCTCTCTACCTGTGCACACAGTTCAACTGTAATCTACGTCTTTGTAACCGACTAACCGCCACCGTACACTCTGTTTCCAACTTCGATTTGAGCTGGAATTACAGCTTCTGCGTTCAATTGAGGATACTTGAGCTGATAATTTGGTGCAGCATGCAGGAAAATATCGGTTTTTTGAGTGTTTGTTGGGTTTGCTGGTGGAATTAAGTGCTTATACAGTGTCTAGGGTTTTGTGGTTTGGTTTCGGAATGGGAATTGATTGTAGATTGTTCTTAATTTTGCATGGGGGTCCTGATTGAAGCGAAAACCTCAGTGCTTTAGCTTAAAGTTGCACTTTTTTTCTTCTGGTACTGTAGTATAAGGCTTTGAATGTTGTATGTTACATAGATTGATAAGTTAGAGATAGAATAAGTTAACAGCGTCGGCTTGGAGTGTACTGCTGTTGCTTGTGAGAGAGTATAATTATTTATTGGGGTTGAAGGAGGGAGAAAGGAGAAATGTTTTATTCACAGTTCATATTAGCGAAGAAGGGCCCGTTGGGAACCATTTGGATAGCAGCACACTTAGAGCGTAAGCTTCGGAAGAATCAGGTTGCGGATACTGATATAGGAGACTCTGTAGGTAATTTTTCAAATTATCACCATTTATGTTTCATTCTTGCAAATGTTAGTTCTTTCTATTAGCTTAATATATCGAATGGCGGTGTATCCTCATAAATGACACTAGTACGTCATGCACATGCGCTTGCATCCATTATTCATAAATTAGAAGTAAATTGAATTAGTTAGTTGTATACGAATTCCATGGTCTGGGAGAGGGGGTGCATTTAGTATTTGCTGTATATAGAGATAACATAAATTTGTATTATCTAGATTTATTGAATGAATATTCCTTTCCTTCTAGGTAAGTCAGAGAATGGAGAAAGGAATTGCTTTCCTGTTGTAGTTCTCCACAAGCCATGGAAATTACTCACCGTATCGCATCTAATATAGAATTTTGTGTGGGATTCATGTAGAAATCAAGTGACATCACTCTTTCAGAAAAATATATTACTTCTGACTGATCGGTGTTGTGATACATCTTGGAACTCCCAAGAATTTTGATGGAAGAAAGAATTGACTTATGCAAGTTTTGATTTTTCTTTAATATACAATACCGACAAGTTAGATACTTTTCTAATATGCAGCTGGGTATAGTTGATGTGATGCATGTTATGTACGAATCTACAATTTTGATGTACAGTATAATAAGAGCTGAACTGTTAAAATTAGTTCAAGAACATTATAATGTTTTCCAGAAAGTCTTCTACTGAGCTAGAACCGTTGATCGTCTTCAAACTACAGAATAGATAACGAAATCGTGTCACAATGGAACAGGGCCATCTTGAGGAGGACCACAGAATGCCTCAAAACCTGGGGTCCAGGTTATTTACAGAGCGAAGTGCGGGGCTGGGGCATTTGCAAAAATAACTTAATACATAAAAGAGAGACACCAGTCAGAACACTGAGAGAGGGGTTATGACGCTACCACAGTCAACAATACATACATCTATATCATCAAAGGAAATAATGCATGACCTGTAGTTAACAAAGAGACAACCAGCATGATCCAAATTTGCCATCTCAATAAATGTGTGGAGATATGCTAAATCATAGTTTCTTTTTCGCTCACAATGCAAATATTTTTACCAATTGGGCAAGACAACACTGTACTGTACTGCTGAATCTCTTGCAGTTTTGTTGCTTACCATTCTGCATCTACTGTACTGCTAGTGTAATAGTTTACAATGGACCTTTTAGAACCATATTTCGTCATGTTTGTTCATTTTTTGTTGTGATGAATAATGAATGTTTATTTCTGCTGAATTAATATGCACTACTTATGTTATACAGACTCAATTCTTTCTCCGGACGTGCCAATTGCACTTCGTTTGTCTAGCCATCTTTTGCTTGGCGTGGTGAGAATCTACAATAGAAAGGTGAACTATCTCTTTGATGATTGCAGTGAGACTTTGCTCAAAATCAAGCAAGCTTTTCGCTCTACTGCTGTCGATCTACCTCCAGAAGAGTCAAAGGCGCCATATCACTCCATCACCTTGCCAGAAAAGTTTGACCTTGATGACTTTGAGCTACCAGATGCCGAAAATTTTCAGGGGTTTGTTTGAAAGATTTAAATTTCTAGAGCTATTTTATTTTTATTAATGTGTTTGGAGATTTCTCCATAAGTTATGCACTGACAAAATATCTGTCAGCTAATTACTATCGAGGTGTACTAGTTCTAAATTTAATGCACAAGCAAAAGCTTTATTCATTCATATTACATGGTTAAGGTAAATGGGTGAATTGACTAGCAGATGTAAAAAAAGTGATTAGCCTATTTGAGAAAAATAAATAAATATGGCAGTCTTGGACATAATTGAATCAGTTGGCTCACTCATACCTCTTGAGTTGCTGCTAAGATGTTTTAACGAGATTGTGTAATTTGTTATCTTTCATGCATGGGCTTTTCAATTTTCCCATTCTAACATCCCACCTGCTACACTTGCAGTAACTATGTTGACCATCATATTAGTTCGAGGGAGCAAATCACCCTTCAAGATACCATGGAGGGTGTAAGTTATTCCACATCAAAGTTTGGGCTGGACGGTTAGTGGTATTTTTGCTTATTCTGCATGAGCCACTTAATTGGAGACTTGTTGTCTCATAAGTGCTCTGAAAATGGAAGATTTCTAAATAGAAGATGATTCATAAAAGTTTAAACTTGTTATAGATCAGTACTTCTTTCCACTAAAATCGTTCTCGTATTGTTTGCAGAGAGATTTGGTGATGCTGATATGTCTGGATTGGACCTGGATGAGGTACATAATTAATGCTGTGGTTACGGTTTATTCTATTTCACCATTGTTTTTAAGTTAGTTAGAAATTTTGAGATCGTTCTAGAATATTGAACACTCAGATACAAAATAGCATTTTTTGTTGAAGAACATGCTAAATTTCAAAAGATTGGCTGTTACTTGTTGTTTCTCACTAACAATTGCATGCAGGAACTATTTTTGGGGAGAATTGGCACTGAAGGACATGCTGATGAGAGGTTGGGCTTTACTACAAACGTTGTTGACTCTGCTAATTATTCTTCCATAATATCAATTTTGGAAGTTTCATTTGTCTTGAATTGATGTTACGTAACTTATGTTTCACAATAATTGTTTTACTGCATAGTTCCCAAAGTAGTATATGCATGTGATTTTGAAAACATCGAATCCTTTTGCAAGTCCTGAAGTTAAAGAGAAGACGGAAGAAGATAACTGCACTAGGAGCAGTACTCTATAGTTATTTGGTGTCTATAGAAGGGTTTTTTTTTTTTTTTTTCTCTCTCTAGATCATTGACCTCCTTGGCATATATTAAGTTGGGTACAAATCTGGTTAAATGGGTCAATGTTGGATCCAACAGAATATGCACGTCAATCTGAATTTTTATAATCACCAAACCAGATATGTACTTGAGTACGATTCGTCCATTAGAAAATTTCTGACATAAATGGCTTTAAGTATAAAGTCACATTTATGTTTCATTCTTGAACACCTAATCCCTGCCTCCGCTGCTAAACACCCCTTATTGCATTCTTCTACATTGTTCAGTTGAGCCCTCGACTGACGTTTCCTCTGGCCTCTGACACAAGCTGTTGTTCTGCCATAGTCCGACACTTATCTCCCTTGCTACTACCCTACTACACAGCTGGAAAAAGGAACTAATGGTCTAGACGAGACAAAAAGCCACATGTATATCAAGCTATAACGATGAGCCTTGGCCCAGTGTCTCAATGTAATTTCCAAAATAAGATGTTGGGTCTACTTCTTTTCCGGGTCCTGTTGGACCGAACATTAATCAATCGCAATTTCACCGTCTCATTTGCTTGACCTCTTTCGCTTGTCTTTTGTAAGAGAAGAAGTTATATAGAATATCCAGTCATTAAATTATCCGCTTGCCTGGCTCACTATGACTGGCTGATAAAATACCTATGGATAAATAAGAAAGTTAAAGTGCTACTTACCAAAGCACGGAAAAAAGAAAATGGAAATTATGCGTGTTTCTTTCTTTTGTGAAGCTACCTTATATGCATCCTTACCTGCATGGATTTTGAATTTAATATTGCATTTTTGGAAATGAAAATTGTATGTGTTTAAGTAGGCATTTGCTATCAATCATTGTTCTGTCCTATTGAAGTATTTTGCGTCATACTTTTAGCTGGAATCATGAGAGGTCATGGCTGGGTGATTGATTTTGTCTACCATTTCTTGTTTCTTGATAATATTTTAACAATACGAATTCTCAGGACACTCTTTCTAATTTCAGGGCTGATGCCCAGGCGTCTCTTGAGTCAACATTGACTCTCAAGCAAGATGAGCAGCCTGAAGATATGGCTGCAAATTTGGAAACCATGGCAAGTGCTTGGAGCTCTAAATTTTGTTGTTGGATAGTTGAGACTGCGATTTGTGCTTAACCATTTATCACGACCTTATCTTTTCTTAATGCAGATTATTTTTTCTATATATATATGTACACCCACATATATATATACCCATATATTTTGAAAACCCATCCTCACAAATTACTTTCGTTGTTGTGTTTGGATCGCCTACCTGTACTGAAAATTTACACCTGTGGTATTTCTAGAATTTAGTAAACTTGATCTTCTCATGTGCAGTTGGATGATGTTGATGAATTTACCGATGTCGTGGACTATGCACAGGCTCCTTGTACTCCTGGACTGGTGGAAGAGCCAAATTTGTCCAACGTTCAAGATGCTTCTGCATGTGATGACCATCTTGAATCAGAATATAATTTAGTGGAGTCCACCACAAGGGAGAATACAAAAAATGCTCCTTCTAAGGGTAAACAAGAGATGGACTGGTGTTCTCGAGATGATACTGTTTCTGATGCTGTACCTCAGCAGCCATCTGAGGAGAATGGATACCTCTCAGCTGGCTTGGAAGTTCAAAAATCAATGCCACAAGGTAAATTTCTTGTTGATGCTACTATGAAATTGGTTTGTTGGAGGTGTCTTCATCCATAATGAGCCAATTACTTATCTGTTAGGTCAAATTGAATCTATAAGACCGGTTTCAGAATTCACTAACGAGGTCATCAAGGCACCTGATATTTCACTCCAGGAAGATGCACCAACTGAAGCTGTCAGTGAAGATCACAGACATTTTCTCTCAGTTGATGAAACCTGCTGTAATCATCAAGGTCCAATTAATATTGATTTGGAAAAAGGTGCTTTGGGAACTTCTGGTTTGGCTATTACAGATCATCAAGTTTCTAAAGATGTTTCAGCAATAGATCTAACACGTCTTGGGGGTGAAGTCCCTGGAGATGTGGGTGACACCAGTAATCAGCAGAAATTATGTCATGATGGATCAGAATTCACTTCAGAAAACAAAATTGGATTTACAGAGACTCCTGGAACTGAAGTTTTGGAGGCAGCTACAGGTTCCAGTGAAGTGAATGTTGATGCTCATGACAAAGAGACAGCTATTGAAACTCTGGTTCTGAGACCATGTAAATCCTTCCAGGAAAACCTCGATGTGAGAGAACCTTGGTTTAGCAGGTCAACCAACGGTGATCTCAAATCTGATAGTAATCTCTTCTTGGCTGATGGACGGGCAGACATAACAAATCCAGGTTTGTCTATCTTACATGCAAATTTATACCAAGGGAATCTCATAATAAGCCATAATCGATCTCTTCCGACATCTTGTCAAATTATTTCCGTCGTGTCTCACGTTCTTAAGGTGCTTAGGGAAGCACAATCATTTCACCCCTTGCCGGTTGTGAGGAACATAATTTAATTGGAATCTTTTGGCATCTATGCTGACTCAACGTTTTCGTTTTTAGATATCAAGTTATCTAACTTATGCGATACTCAAATACTTGAACTTTTTTTGTCAAATTTCTATGTACCAATACTAAGAGTGGTAACAATGGGCAGTTGAATGCCGATCCAGAGCTTGTAAACATCAAATGTAACTGGATCAAAGGAAAATTATGGATATATAGAGAAAAATTGTATTATTTAGAAAAATGTTTGTTGTACAATGACGCTATAACTGCATTGTTACTGGTATTGACATGTAGGATGAGACTCTATCTTTATTCTCATCAGATGATTGGAACAAAACATGCTTTTGTAAAATTTTAGGCTGTCTTCAGTTTTACATTCATGGGTTTAGCTGTGCTGAGATATTAATTGAGAAAAAGTTCGAATGTGAGTCATCCCACATTGATAAAATAGTAGAAGAGAGACTACCTTATAAGTCTAGTGAGCCGCTCCTCCTATCACCAATTGGTTTTAGGAAGGATGCTCACTCTGTGGCTATGAGTCTCTCCTTGTAGGTATACTTTAATGTGTGGGACCGTGTTGGGCATCCCCCGAATTTAACATGGTAGTGAGGCATTCCTCCTATCATCGATTGGTTTTAGGATGGATGCTTATTAGGTGCCTAAGGGTGGTTTTGGATGGATGTCACTAAGTGGCTAAGGGTCACTCATCAATTGGTTGTAGGATGGATAAACACTAGGTGGCTAAGTGTCTCTCCTTGTATTGACACGCTTCAATGTGTGGGACCGTGTCGGGCACCCCCCGAATTTAACAGTGATAACCGTTAATTTGACCTTGAAGGCCTATATTTCGTGGGTGCATTCTCGAATTTAACAATAATAACTGTTGATTTGATATTGAAGACCTATATTTCATGGGTGCATTTTATTTTTTCAGGTGAAGTGTACCGTGTAAATGGTGATTCAGAACAAAATCTGACAAAAAACCAAGTGCATGAACATGCATTAGGTGAAGATATTCAGCTGGCTACTAGTGAAGCTATCTGGCTGGTAGATGGTACAAACGCACACAACAGATTGGTGGTGAAT
The DNA here is from genome assembly GCA_958295605.1 of Ajuga chamaepitys. NCBI lineage: Eukaryota > Viridiplantae > Streptophyta > Magnoliopsida > Lamiales > Lamiaceae > Ajuga > Ajuga chamaepitys. The sequence goes on from OY282495.1 coordinate 87,216,820, forward strand.
CTAAATAATCCTGCAGAATCTACACTGCCTGCTCCTGAAAAAATGCTTTCAGTACCAGAAGGTCATATAGACTTACATGAAAACATGATGATAGAGGCAACACCTGTGGACGTTGGGGGGCCTGATGTGGGTGATGATGGGAGCAAAACTGCTGCAGGCAGAAAACGTACTTTTACAGAAAGTACACTAACGGAGCAGAGTTTGAATTCTTTTGAATTTTCAAGACAAGTCCGTGCTAAACAATCTACAGGATCAGTTCCAAACGATGATGATTTGTTATCTTCCATTTTAGGTATATTGGACGTCCTCCTTTGTACTTATATGAAGTTTCGTTTGTGAAGAGCCATGTAGTTAATATATACCTCACTTACATTTTTCCCTTTCATAGTTTGTGAATTGATGAGAAACTGTTATCTCAGTTGGGAGAAACGCCTCGATTCTGAGAGTAAAGCCAACACCTCCTCTTTATGAGGTAACATCTATGAAGCGCACTCGTTCTGCTCCTCGGTCCAGTGCTCCCAAAAGAAAAGTGCCTATGGATGATACAATGGTTTTGCATGGCGAGTATGTCCTTCCTCGAGTCCCGAAAACTGTTGGATCCCTTAATTCTTGTCTTTATATTTAGAGTGCTAGTTCCTTGAGAAAATAAGATAACTTGTCCATGGCATGCCATACGTCTCTAGTCTTAGAAAAGCTCACTACTGATTGGATCTTTTTCTTTCTTGCATTATTTCTTGATTATGTTTTCTCCTCTTGGTAAATTTAGTATACTTTATCTTGATATATTAATATGCCTATGCATTTGCCGCTAAGCAATGGGCCTTCCTGTGCCTGTGGCTTAGTTGCATTTGCATCTTAGTTACTCAATGATAGCAGGTACTTTTGCCACTGTTTTGGCTTGATTTTATTTATTTTTGCACCCTGTTATTGTTTACAGTTAAAATTAATGTTATCTCTGTTCATTTGATAGTTCGATACGGCAACAATTGACTAACACAGAAGACATACGTCGTGTTCGAAAGAAAGCTCCATGCACACTCCCAGAAATCTCAATGATTCAGAAGCAGCACATGGATGACGGGATTTTTCTCCAACCTATACTCACTGGTGAGTTTGTAATGCCAACATTGTACCTGGTGATCTCAATTGATTTAATACCTTGTAAATGTACATGTTTAGTTTTTAATTAATAATGTTATTACCTTCTATATCTCACAATCTTAAGTTCAGATTATGTATTGTAGCATGGTGATGTCTCTCTCTTTTGTGTGCTGGGGGGTGGATGTGTTGGGACAGGGAACATTTGATTTCTGAACTTACTGTTTAAGACCTTCAAGTGCAAGATTGTTAAGCCTCAGAGAAGTCTTATGTCAAAGAGTATATTTACTGTCAACTTGTGACCTGATCGAGGGTTAGAATTACACAGACCAGTGTTCCTAGATAAAAGTTAACATCTATTTACATGAAACACCACTGAATCTTTGTAGCTTCATTTGAGTTAAATTTTTAGCTCATTCTTTTAGCCTTCTACTATTGCATTTGGTAATCTGTTGTTGATTGGTGATATTCTTAAACGGAAGATTCTATTTTTCTTAAGGATTGTTATCTGTGTTGGATCAGGCACCATACGACGTGGTCCATTTATTGTTTTTGTTTGATTTTGTAGGCATGTCAATTGATTTGGCATCTTTACATCATCAAGTGCATGATATGAGTCAAATCGTGGTCTCTCAAAATGAAGCAAATGATTCTTCTATTGAAATATCGACTGAACCAAGGCCGCCTTCCCCAAATTATAAATATGGTGGTTCTCCAGAAACAATGACTGAACCGAGCTTAGCTTCTTGCTGTGAAAAGTCTGGTCCTTCCCTTGAGACTCCGGCGGAATGGCATTTAACTTCTTCAAATAATAGAAATGAAGGTGTTGAGGATGATGATCACGGGCTTGGTAAGACCAATGTAACAGAAATTAGTCAGGAGGGGTTAAATGATGAGCATTTTATTGTGAGAGACAATGAGCCTGCTGGGCCCAGTGTGAATCCTCTTCTGAGTGAAAATAAACCAGAGGAAGCTGACGACATGAATATAGCTAATCCTCCTGTTTTTTCTGAGGTTGAAGCATTTGACTCCACTGTACGTACTACTGTTGTGGGTGATGCTTTTGATGACATGGCTCAAGCAGCTCCTTTAAACGAATCTAGTGAGATGAATGCTTACGTAAAAACAGAAGGAGCTATTGTTTCTGATCAGAAGGAAGCTGCACTCTCAGTTGATCATGATTATGCAGTTCTTGGTTATGAAGAAGCACTTGTCAGAAATGAAGTCAGAGAGAAAGGTGGCGTAGCTTGGGAGGAGGGTGAAACTGAACATGGAGAAAAGGATGGTATTCTGCCAGATGTGACACAAGATTCTGCTCCTGTTGAGCTCGTCTCCAATACCAACCATGAAGAGCTGAAATATCATGGTCAGGCTGAAACTTGTATTACAACTACCAAAGATCACCAAGATGTGGAATTCTCATGGCCAGGACTGGAAAACATGCCGCAAGATGGCTCCATGGATAATTCTGGAAACCTTGATCGACCTGAAGCTTATGAACCCAATATGATGGATCCAGAAATTTCTGGTTTTGACCTGTACGATCGAGATGTAAGTTTTCGGCTTGTTTTCTGAATATTAGTCTCATTCTGGCAGTTTTTTTTTCTTTTTTTTTTTTTAACAACTTTTTAATATATATTTGATTTCTGCTTAGACTTTGTTAAAATTAAAATTACTGGAAGTTCTGTTCATTTGCAAAACCTTGTCAAATTGGTCGTCATTTCCATCTAATATCGGACTACACGATTCAATTGTTTTCTTATTGCATGTGAAGAGAGTTTGTCATACTCTGACGATCAGCCAAATCTTCTATATTTCTTTTGTTACTTGATGTTCTCTTCTTGTTTCTGAACTTTGATGAGATTTTGACAACCTTATCTCTATGATGCAGGAACTAGACTATACGGCAGCTGAAAATGATACAGGTTTTCTTTCAACTTCCTAACTCTCTCTTTCTCACATTGAAGATGGGAAACAAACTAATAAAATAAAATATTTTGCAACTATTACTCAAGAGAGTGTAGGCAAATTTTAGATGATTGGTGTCATTTATGTGTTGGAATAATTTGAAGAGTAAGTATATGCCTGATGCTGAAGTGACACGACTTACTAAGAACAGTATTCAGTTATACATTGGATATTCACATTCCTTAAAAGTAACTATATCTCTTGTGATGCTCTCAGGTTTCCTAAATTTTGATGATGATGACCTAACCGAAATGGATGATGAGTATATGCCTGATGATGAAGAGACACGACATACTGAGAACAGCGGGTGGTCTACACGTACAAGGTAATGTTCTTCAAGTGAGCTATGTTTTCATATTGGTTTGGTTTTCCCTCTCCACAAGAAGGGTTGCTTAGAAAATTTGTGCCTTCAAAAGGACATCAAGTATTTAATGTTAGTTTAGCTTGAAAATTGAACTGAATTTGATGGTTTTCGTTTGGAGCGATTGATTTGAAAACGAATGGGGGAAAGCTTATTGACCATTGAAGCACAATATTTTTACTTGAGAGATTAACTTGTGGTTACATTTGAACATATAGAGCTGTTTCCAAGTATCTACAAGCTGCGTTTGTTAAAGAGGCAGAGTGCGGAAGGAGTTCTCTTTCCTTGGACAACCTCTTAGTTGGCAAATCATGCAAGGAAGCATCAAGGATGTTTTTCGAAACACTGGTATTATTATGCTGTCTTAGTTTTTTTACTTGAAATCTAAATGATACGAAAAAAATTGTTTTGTGTTACTGTGAGACAGAGCCCGTAAGTTCTTTGAGTAACTCACTAACACTCTTGTAAGACCGTCTTTCGTAAGACGGGAGTCACACAGAGTTACTTTTGACGTAAAAAATGTTACTTTTAACAAGAAACTGTTATCTTTTTTAAAACTGTTTCTTTTGATTAAGGTTAACACTCAATGTAATTTTTTACGTCAAAAGTTATATTTTTTTATCATAAACATATCTCCTGTCTTACATAAGGGGATTTCTAGGACGGTGTTATTGAGTTTTTGCCAAGTCTCTTTAGACTTTTCTTGTGATTCGATTTTTTATTTTTTATTTTTGTTTTAAGGTTTCCTTTATCTTTTCTTGATTTTTAGGGAGAGTTTGCAATTGCCTCCGCTTTAATATAATTTATTAAATTTAGAGATTGTGGAGAAATTGCTTTCAAGTAAAAAATAGGTAGTGTTCGCAATAATAAGTGTTTATACAAAGAGTGGAAGTTGTATTATTTGGAAAAAAGTAATTTCAAATAGAAGTTGTATGTAGAAGCAGAAAAAAGCATGTGATGACATGCTTCCAAGTTCTGCTTAAAATAAGTTATTCTGTGTCATTGTTGAAGCAAAAACACACATTTAAAACACCCAAATCTACTTTTCTTAAGCTAAAAGTACTTATTTCCAGCAATCGCGTACTGCCTCAGTCTTTTCAATTTCTCCCTCTCCCTTTGCCTCACTCTCTCTGCCCCAGAATTCCTGTAATAAGACATGGTTATAGAATTTTGACATAGAACAACATTTTCAGGTGCTTAAAACAAGAGACTTCATCCATGTAGAACAACGGAATCCCTTCGACAGCATCATCATAAAACCTGGAACGAGGCTGATGAAATCGGATTTCTAAATATTGTGTGTATAAACATATTGAAAGAAGAAGACAGGTAAGATGAATGCAGGGTTTGAGAGGCCTATATCAAAGCTGAAGCTCATTTCTCGCCAGAAATGCTCTCAGATAAGGTAGCCGGCCGCCTGCTTTACAGGTTATCATTAAATCCGACACTTCCACTTGGTAGATATATAGTTCCATTCACACATAAAATCAGTTGTATTATTAGAGTGTAGAGACATGTTGTTATTTGTATGTATATATTATAGCCTGTAATATTAAATTTTCATTTGGTTATTGAAGGTCCTTTTCTTTATGTCTGAGTCTCTCTCACATACACAAAAATGCTTGTGGAAAGTGCAGTGTCTTTGTGTGTTTCTGTGAAGTATGTGTATTGTGTGTTAGTGTGAATTGTAATTTCGTGTAAAGTGTGTGAAAGTGCAGTGTCTTTGTGTGTTTCTGTGAAGTATGTGTATTGTGTGTTAGTGTGAATTGTAATTTCGTGTAAAGTGTGTGAAATATGTAGTGTGTGTGACGTGTGTAATGTGGTTATACATACATATAGGAGAGTGAGTATATATTTGAGATGATTAGATTCTTAAAAGGGATTTCAAATCCATTTAAAAGGAATTTTTTGTTTGGTAGACATAAAAACAGTTGATAGCTATAATTAATTGCTAGTGAATTCAAATGATTCAATTATATTTCAAATTACAATAAATTATAAATTCGTATCATATAATAATATGAAGAACTATCTGCTTGAATAAGGGAGATTAATTATGTTCTGATGTTGACAACTCAACAATGTTAGGTATGTAAGTTGATGCATTATTGCTAGCTACCTGCTCAGTGATGTACTCCCTTCTTCCCAACTTAACCTGCCTACCTGTCATTTCGGTTCGTTCTACCTTTTCCTACCAGTCCATAAATGACAAATTTCTCACACAATCTTCACTCTTAAAATCTCCATCCTCTATCTTCACCTTTGAAAAGTCAAAGATTCCACAAAATTTAATTTTTCTTAATCTTCGTGCTCGGCCAACTTAGGCAGGTTAAGCTGGGACCGAGGAAGTAAGAAATAGACAAAAACATCAATACTATCAACGACCTAAAGTCATTTGCAAGTTGATGTATTATTGCTAGCTACCTGCTTAGTGGGGACCGTGGTTCAATTTTTAATTTTTTTCCCTTCTATAATGTTTCTAGTGGACCACGAAATCCTGGCCGTCGAAATAGTCCCATATCTACGGTGCATACAAGTTATATGGCTACCAGCTAATGTGTAATATTATAAAACGCTAACTATTTTATTCATAATTTGAAGATAAAATCTTTACACATTAACGGTCACACCGTGGATATAGAGCATTTTCGGTCGAAGCAATTAGTGAAAATCTCGGATCTGTCCTAAGAAAGCTTCGAGAGAAACATCTCTGCTCTAATTGCTTTCTACCAGTAATTCTCCTTCAACGTTTGGTTTGCTACACTGTAATATACCTTTGCATAAGAAATTTTGTGCGTATGAGTGTGTGTTTTTAATGTTTTAAGGGTCGCTCGGTGTCTGATTTGACTAGGGACTGGACTTTTGCCTTATAGATTTGTATTGTTGATTTTCGATCTTAGTTGTAACTTCGGAGGGCTTCTCATCCCTCCAATTTTTAGCAATAAAATTTTCTGTTTCTTATAAAAAAAGAGTGTGTGTGTGTGTTATGGATATGAAGTTTTAGAAGTTTTAGAACGATGAATTAGTAGAGGGATAATTGTACAGAAGGAATGAAGTAAATTCACAGGGACAACCTTTAATTCAGCTCAAAATTCGAAATTTATGAAATAATCTCCGTCCCAAATGAACTTGCACAGGGGTCGGCACACATATTAAGAAAAAATTGTTTTCTGGGGTTTTGTTGATTTTTCAAAGGTTGATTGAGGGTGGAGATTGTGTTATAACTTTCCTTTTTAAGAGTGTGCAAGTTTACTTGGTACGGACGAAAACGGAAAGTGAAGGCAAGACTAGCCAAACTGGAATCTGTTTGTTGTAATAATAATAATATGTGAAGGCAAGACTAGCCCGGTCCGATGACCCACCCTATCTGCCCGACATTTTAGACGGATGGGCGGGAGCTGGCCCAAAAGTCATAGTATATATCAAGGGGATGGATCAGACTATGTTCACTAAATTTTGGCCTGATAAATTCTGGAAACCAACCTAATATATGACGTTGACCCACGGACTGGACTAGACCGCCCGAATTGCTACCTCTTACGTGATGCTCCCTTTAAATCTTCATGCTAGCTCTGCCTTTTCAGATTAAATATTTGTAGATAATTAAATTATTTACGTATAATGTCGTTGACTTAGCTGGTACACCATACGCGTCATTAGGTAGTTTCTGCGCAGAATTAACAGAGAAAATGTTTAGAAAAAGAAAGCTGAGAATTGTTCTGATTTCTCATCTCTCTCTCCCCTTTTGTTTCTCCAAATTTTCAGCAGAACATAGCTTCCACTCTCTCTCTAAATTTTCTATCTCAGAAATTGTTTCTCTCTGTGAAGTTTGTTATTGTACATGAGAGATGGCTTATGCTGCTCTTGTTTCACTTTCACAAACCATAGACAGGATTCTGAGTGATGATTTTTATTCCATTTCTGATCATGCAAAACAACATATTGTAGCTATCTATGAATACGTCGCAGTTTTGCAAATGTTTTTTGACAATTTTCCAGACAAAACCAGTAGTTTGGAAGCACGATGCCGGGTTCTAGCAAACAAAGCAGAAGATACTATTGAAGATTTTATGTTGAGTCAAATTCGTCCATATTATGAACCGATATCAAAAGTTGAGTTTGATCAACAGCTAGAAAAACTAACAAAGAAAATCGAGTCGATCGTTGCAAATGTGATGGAGAACAAGAAGAGCTCCAAAATAGATAAAATCAAGTTGATCATTGCACAAGTGATGGGAATCAAGAAGAGCTCCAAAATCGATAAGTCGATCCTTGAAAAGGTGATGGAAACCAAGAAGAGCTCCAAAATTGATAAGGTGCAACTTGGCGATGATCACTCTAGTACTGCTGCAAGTTCATCATCATCAAGACCTGCACCCACCCGCAAGATGCACGAAGATGCCATGGTTGGTTTCGATGACGATCTGTTGGCGATAAAGGATCGGCTTTGTTCGGACTCATCTGCACTCCATGTCATCCCAGTCTATGGTATGGGTGGCATAGGTAAAACTACTCTGACTAGAAATGCTTACAATGACCCACTAATTATCGAGTATTTCCATATTCGTGCCTGGGTCACCGTATCGCAGGATTATAGTGCAGAAAAGATTCTTTTAGGACTGCTAGAGTCCTTCAAAGAATCTAATGTGGAAGGATCTGGACAAAGTAATGATGAAAAACTGTACAAAAGCTTGAAAGGTAGGAGGTATTTTATTGTACTGGATGATATGTGGAGTACCAAGGTTTGGGATGACTTAAAGATGTTATTTCCTGATGATGGTATTGGAAGTCGAATCATGTTAACCACAAGGCTATTGGACGTAGCTTCTTATCCCGATCAAGGTAGCTCTATTCATGAGATACATTTCATGGACGAGAATAAAAGTTGGAAACTACTCCACCAGAAGGTTTTCCCACAAAAAGATGTTCCTCCGGAATTAATAAAAATTGGAAAGGAGATAGCAAAAGGCTGTAGAGGTTTACCACTTGCAATAGTGGTGGTGGCCGGACTACTGTCCACACTAAGCAAGAGTCCTGCTTGCTGGGAGAATGTTGCGGAAAATATAAACTCGGCCATTGCCGGAAAAGACAGGCAGTTTGAAGAGATACTATCTTTGAGTTACACCCACTTGCCTCACTATTTGAGGTCGTGTTTCTTGTACTTGGGAGCCTTCCCAGAAGATCATGAGATCCGAGTCTCAAAGCTGATCAAACTATGGGTGGCTGAGGGCTTTTTGAATGGATTGGAAGCAGAAGCAGAAGAGTGTTTGGAGAATCTTGTCAAGAGAAGTCTTGTTTTAGTGACAAAGCGCAAATTTAACGGAAGAATCAAGAGTGTCAGCCTCCATGATCTGATGCGAGACTTATGCATCAGAAAAGCCGCTGCGGAGGAGTTTCTTGCGAATATTAGGGTTGGGAATGTTGGATGGGGTCTTTCGTTTCAGCGTCGCCTAAGTATTGTGTTTCCTAGTCCAACACAACGCTATTTGAGTAACAATGACTCATCCATCCACACTATCATGTGGTTCCTCTATACGTCACTGCCTCGTTTAAACGGTTTACGATTGCTCAGGATATTGGATGCAGGGGATGGTGACGCTACGTCACTTCCTGCGATACTATTCGAGCTTTTTCATTTACGATATCTTGCTATCAACTATCCTGGGTGGATTCCTAGCCGCGGCATATCAAAACTTCAGAGTCTTCAAACCTTGATCATTCGGGCGAGGGGTCAATGGAAACAAGAGGCGAACCATGACGATTGTTTGCCGCAAGAAATTTGGAGGATGACGAACTTAAGACACGTGTTCTTTTATGGTACATTTCCTCATCCAGAAGAAACAGATTTTCCTCTAGTAAATCTGCAAACACTAGCTTTCTCATTCTCCTATCATACCACTAAAAAGATGCTGGATATGACTCCATATCTGAAAAGGTTAAAAGTCAATTGCTACACTCGTCCTCTTGACCACACTTACTTTAGGAATTTGGTAAGCCTGCGTCGGCTCGAGTGTTTAGAAGTACAGTCATTTGATATTTATAGTACCTGGAACAGGTATGATTTTCTTTTTCCGAGGATGCTGAAAAAGTTAACGTTAAGTGCTTTGCGGCTCTTGTGGAACGAGATGACGGCTGTTTGTTCATTGCCAAATCTTCAAGTGCTGAAACTGAAAGATTATACTTGCATAGGCAGCACATGGGAAACAAATAGAGTAGAATTTCCTGAGCTGGAATATTTATTGATTAAGAAATCGTATCTGGAGGATTGGATTAGTGAAAGTTGCCACTTTCCAAAACTCAAGTTCTTGTTGATCCACGACTGTTTCCGTTTGAATGAAATTCCAAATGATTTTGGTGAAAGTTGCAGTCTTGAGTTTATTGAGGTTAAGGGTCAGGTGAAAAAGTCTCTTGTGGAGTCGGCCAAAAGGATACAGGAGGACCAAAAGGAGTTGGGAAATGACGACCTTCAAGTTCGTTGCATTACTCATTGGACTAATGCGGGCCGACAATAAGATTTGCTCTTAATCAGGTACTCACATATTCTTAAAGTTCAATGCTAGCTTGGTTTTAACGGTAGATCAAACTAAATTGGCTATCTAAAGTGGTAAGATTTATTCAAGCATCATAAACCTTGACTTGTATTCAGAAAGCATTTCTGTTCTTATTGATGCTATTTTACAGCTATTTGTTTGTTTTGTTGTCTGTCTCTCTGTAGGTTTTCCCTTTCAGAATTTCCAGTCGGCCCGGGCTGATATGGGGGCCGATATGGAACTCTATTTGCTTTCTCGTTAAGTTCTTTTTATTCATGAAGTGTGTCAACAGAAGAGTGTAATATTATGTGCTTGCTCATTTACTTCTCGAATTTGTACGGCGATTATTTTCTATATCTTGTTTGCTATGAGATCAAAGCCTTCTAGATTTGATAACTCACCATGATAGGAATCTACATCATGATGGGGATGTGCTGGGGCAAAAAACTTCAGAGATGTCAATGTAGTTCAGTGGCAGAAAATTTCGTTTAAGATTGGTAATATGTGGGTTCGAATTACTACTTTTGCTGCCAAAACTTCTTGTTTTTAAGTAATTTATTTGAACCCGACTTGTCATGTTATTTTAAAATGTTGAGAAAATCAGGGGCCCCACATTTTTTACTCAACACAGGTCACTATAACATTAAGATCGGCCATCAGATTGTAATTCATGATTGAGTGAAATGGAGTATTACTATTACCTTCCTATGTTACACAGTTGCTACATGTGATGTTTATCCGGCAACAAAAAGCTATTCCTACGCATTCTTCCACGCAGACTAGCAAACAATGGAGCCACCCTTTCTTGGTACATGTGACAGTCGGCGACACGCCTAGCTGCATCATAAAGAATCACATATTGAAATCGACATACACTATATAAGGGAGAAAATTTAATCCAAGGAGTTAGATGTTCGGTTTGTTTCCTCAATTGATCAATTGCAGATATTCTTACCAAGCCCTTAGCTGAGCAAAGATTCTGCTATCTATGTCGAAAGTTTGCCATGATTTCTCCTGGTCTTGAGCAATGGGGAAGTGTTAGATTCACATCACAGCAGCAGCAACAGCTCGGCAGCCTAAGTCAGTAAAAGTCCAGGTTGGCAGACGGCAGTCCACGTGGCAGAGTTAGTTACATTTTCTGTTACATAGACGGTTCTAGAGATTGCTTGTATTGCATTCAGAAAGGATTTGTGTTCTTATTGGTTGCATATTTTATGAAGCTATTTTACAGCTATGGGTTTGTTTTGATGACTGTCTCTCTGTAGTGTTTTCCTCTCAAGTTTCCCATCTGGCCGGGCTGATATGGGATTGGTCATAGCCGATGATTTATTTTCAGATGCAACATGAGTTGTAACTCTTTCTGCTTTCTTGTTAATATATTTTATACATGAAGTGTCACTTAACATAAGAGAGTAATATTGTGTGCTTCCCATTTACTTCTCGAATTGTACGACGAATATTTTCTTATATCTTTTTTTGTTATCAGATCAAAGCCTTGAAATTTGAAAAACTCACCATGGTGGACATATAGAGAGATCTACACGAAAATGGGGATGCGCTAGGAAGAATTAGTAGGGAAATTCTGCTTTCTGTGATGAGAAATAAATGTAGCATAAGCAACTGTGGGGTGGAAGAATGTGAATCAAGGGAAATAAATTTCATGACTTTGATCTGTTATGGTTGGTTTTGTTGATGATCTGACGGAAATGAAGACTCGGCTCAATGCCAAATCGTAAGTTATTCCGATATTTGGATTGGGGGAATTCGTAAGACTACTTTTTGCTGGAAATGCTTATGAGGATCCATTAATTATGGAGCACTATCATATTCATGCTCACCAATCCATACTATCATGTGGTTCCTCTATACTTCACTGCCCTGTTTAGAAAGTTTTCGATTGCTCAGGGTATTGGATGCAGGTGATGGTGATGTCAAGTCACTTCCTTCTAAACTATTCGAGCTTTTTCATTTACGATATCTTGCTATCAACTATCCTAGATGGATACCTGGAGGCAGCATATCACAACTTCAGAGTCTTCAAACCTTGATCATTCAAGCGAGGGGTCAAAGGAAACACGAGGCAAACCATTACGACTGTTAGCTGCAGGAAATTTGGAGGATGCGAACTTAAGACGTGTTCTTTTATGGTACATTACCTGATCCAAAAGAAACAAATTTTCCTTTAGAAAACCTGCAACACTAGTTTTCTCACTGTCCAACCGTACCACTGAAGACATGCTGAAATGCTGAAAATGACTCCAAATCTGAAAAGGTTAAAAGTCAATTGCTACGATCGTCGAGGTCACGCTTACTTCTACAGTTGCTTAACCAATATGGTGTGCCTTAGCCCACTCGAGAGTTTGGAAGTACGTTCACACAATATCTTTGATACCTGAAAGAAGGGTGATTTTAATTTTTTCCAAGGATGCTGAAAAAGTTGACACTGAGTGGTTTGTGGCTTTCATGGAGCGATATGACGGCTATTTGTTCATTGCCAAATCTGCGAGTGCTTAAACTGAAAGACTATGCTTGCATAGATAGCACGTGGAAAACAGATGAAGGAGAATTCCCTGAGCTGGAATATTTGTTGATTGAGAAATCACCTCTCACGGATTGGATTAGTGAAAATGCCACTTCCCAAAACTCAAGTTCTTGTTGATCCACGATTGTTTCCGTTTGAGTGAGATTCCAAATGATTTTGGCGACATTTTCACTCTTGAATTGATTGAGGTTAAGGGCCAGGCAAAAAAGTCTCTTGTGGAGTCGGCAAAAAGGATCCAAGAAGAACAAGAAGAGCTGGGAAATGACGACCTTCAAGTTCGTTGCATTACTCGTTGGACTAATGCCGACCTACAATAAGATTTGCTCTTAATCAGGTACTTGCATATCCTTAAAGCTCAAATTCATTGTTTTTCAGCAATATGAAATTAAACTAAGTTGTAAGATTTACCATAAACCTTGACTAGTATTCAGAAAGGATTGGTGTTCTTTTGGTTGCATATTCTGTGAAGCTATTTTACAACTCAGATTTTCCAATTGGGTCGGGCTGATAGGGGGCTGGCCACAGCCTATGATTTAATTTCAGATGCAAGATGATAGAAGGATGTGCAGTGATGATCAGTTATTCATATAGATAATAATCTATTGAAGATGTTTATTCAATCAACATTAGTTGTGTGCTTTCTCATTTACTTCAAAAGTTTGTACGACGAATATTTTCTATATGTTGTTTGTTATCATATCAAAGCCTTGTAAGTTAAAAACTCACTGCGATAGGCATGTATAGGAATCTACACGAAAATGGGATGTTCTTGAAAAAAAGTAATTTTATGAAGTTTGTTATTGTACAAAGAGATGGCTTATGCTGCTCTTGTTTCACTTTCACAAACCATAAACCGAGTTCCCACTGATGATGTATATTCCATTTCTATTCATGCAAAACAATATATCGTAGCTATTTATGAATACGTCACCGTTTCGCAAACCTTTCTCGACAATTTTCCAGACAAAGATAAATGTTCTTGAACTAATTTTAATAGTTTAACAACATATCGTAGCTATTCCCGTTTTGTTTTGTTCATAGGAGGAGGCCACAGCTGATGATTTACTTTCAGATCCAAGAGGATGGAAGGATGTGTAGTGATGATCAAGCATAAATGTTCACCGAACATGGTCAAATATGTTTACGAATACGTTCATGAACATGTTCATAGTTCAATTAAAAGTAAACAAATCAAACATGAACACCTACATGCTCGGCTCGTTTACAGCCCCACTCCTAAATGTTTGGTATTTAGAACCTGTAAAGGTATAAAGGAAAAGTTAACCTCACAGGGCTCGAGAACTTTATTAAACAAGAAACAAGAAAAGGAGCACGTGAAGAGATTCGAATGTTCAAAAAAATATATTATTTATGCTTAGCTGGTATCAATTTAAGTAGTTTTTGCAAAAACATTAACAGAGAAAATGTTAAAAAAATTTGATAGATATAATAGTTTAGATTTCTCAGTTCTCTCTCTAAATCTCGTGAGTAAGCTGCTCTTGTTTCACTTGCACAAACAAACCTTAAATGTATCATCTTCCCTGTTTGATTTGTTCTATAGCAGTAATTCTCCTTCCTTCAACATTTGATTTGCTGCTATACTATTTGTTTGTTTCTGCAAACACTAAAGCTGAAAAGTACTTTTTCTAAGTATCCACAAAAGAAATGGCTGATTTTGCAGCCCTAGTTTCGCTTGCCCAGACTGCAGAGCACATGTTGAATAATCACCACAAATATTCCAGCATTTCTGCCAAAGTAAAACAACAGATTGAATCTATCCATGATTACGCCATTCAATTGCAAGAATTTGTTCATGTTTTTCCGAGCAACAAATATAATACTTGCAAACTCAGAGCATATTATGAAGCAGAAGATATGATTGAATGTCTGATGTGGAACCACCAGATTGTTGAGTTGTGGAGCCAAAAGCAGGGAGAATGAAGTGTTTCTCGCTGGAAAGTAATCTCGGCCGAGACGGGGAAGGATCTCGGCCGAGACGGGTGGGAGAGTCATCTCGGCCGAGACAGAGAAGTGATCTCGGCCGAGACTTGAAGGCAGGCAAAATGGAGGTTTGTCCCTGGAGAGTCATCTCGGCCGAGACAGAGAAGTGATCTCGGCCGAGACGTGAAGGCAGGAAAAACGGGAAGTTTGCCCTGGAGACGCATCTCGGCCGAGACAGAGAGTGATCTCGGCCGAGACCCTTACACCGACTTAGTCATCTCGGCCGAGACAGGGTCTAATCTCGGCCGAGATTCAATAGACGGACTTACTTTTCAGCTTTTGTGTCCAAGAAGCTATTAAAACAGTTTTTCCTTTCATTTTGTTTATTGTAACTCCAAGATTCATCAAAAGCAAAATATCCTGGCTTGGTATCGCCCCCAGACGTAGTTACGCTTCGTAACGAACTGGGTAATCAAATCGTTGTCTTGTTGTTTGCTACTTGTTATTGTGTTCTTTATCCGATTGTCTAGTCGTTCTGAAGATCGTGGCTAGGTTAAATTCTTAACACAGATCCGGTCAAGTTCTGGATCACGTACTACTCCATTCCGCCATGAACGTTTTGAGGGGGAAAAGTATGCAGACTATCTTAGTCTTTTTAATGACCTCAAAATAAAGTCGGGGAGGCATCATTTTGCGCTTCCTTGTCGAAGCGGACCTAAAATTCCGAGAATGCCCTTCCCTGCGTCATTACATGCACCCAGCAGCCACGAAAATGTAATGATTGGTTTTGGCAATGGCGACTTGGAAGCAATAAAGAGTCGTCTATTTGGAGAGTCATCGCAACTCCAAGTCATCGCGATCGTTGGTATTGGTGGAATCGGCAAGACGACTCTTGCCAGAAGTGCTTATGATGATCCATCGGTGAAGGAGTTTTTTCATACTCGTGTTTGGGTGCTGGATTATCACCGTGACCCGTTTTTGATCGTGGAAGGATCCGACGAAGAAAGATCGAATGGTTTTCTTTCTAGTGTGTGTGAAAGATTAAAGGGGCGGAGATATCTGATTGTGATGGAGGATATTGATATGTGTACTGCACGAGTTTGGGATGGTGTATGTAGCATGTTGCCAGATGACAATAATGGAAGTCGTATTGTGATAACCACAAGGTCCTCCGATGTCGCTGCTCATCGTAGCAACAACATTCTTGAGATGCGTTTGTTGGACGAGGATCAAAGCTGGAATCTGCTTCGACGCATAGCTTTTGCAGACGCGGAATGCTGTCCTGTAGAATTGGAGAACATTGGAAAGGAGATCGCGAGAGGCTGTAGGGGATTTCCCCTTGCAATCGTGGTGAGTGCA
This sequence comes from Ajuga chamaepitys, assembly GCA_958295605.1. Classification (NCBI taxonomy): domain Eukaryota; kingdom Viridiplantae; phylum Streptophyta; class Magnoliopsida; order Lamiales; family Lamiaceae; genus Ajuga; species Ajuga chamaepitys. The sequence goes on from OY282495.1 coordinate 87,232,619, forward strand.
GGACTCCTGTCGACGATTGGTAAGGTTCCGTATTTATGGGAAGAGATTGCTAAAACTCTGAGTTCAGCTATAGAATACAGGCGGATACGGATGGTACTTACAAATTCCACCCACTCGCCTCACCATTCCAGGCCGTGTTCCATGTTCATGGATGGGTTCCCGAAAGATGATTATGTTGACACTGGCGAACTTGCCGCTTTATGGATAGTCACAATTGAAAATCTTATGTTGATGCTAAATCATCCACAATTTGGTGGTTGTGTTGATGATATTGAATGCACCATAAATAGCATTAAGTCGATTGTTGAACAAGTAATGAAGACCCACAACAATGGGTTTGCAATCAAAGATGAGTCTTTTGATACTACATCATCATCATTATCAAAACGTGCACCCTCCCACAACGATGTGATGATTGGTTTTGACGACGACTTGCTGAAAATACAGGATTTGCTCCATGGGGAATCATCCCAACTCCATGTCATCCCTATCTTCGGAATGGGGGGAATCGGTAAGACTACTCTTACCAAAAATGTTTATGATGATCCATTAACCATTGAACATTTTGATATTCGTGCTTGGGTCACAATATCACAAGATTATAGTGCACAAGAAATTCTTTCCAGCCTGTTAGTTTCCATGGATGGATTCGTCGCCAGTACATCCAAACAAAACAACGATGAGGAAGTGTACAAACGCTTGAAGGGGCGGAGATATCTGATTGTATTAGATGATATGTGGAGTACCAACGCTTGGGATGATTTGAAAATGTTATTTCCTGACGATGGTACTAAAAGTCGAATCGTGTTAACCACAAGACTGTTGGACGTGGCTTCTTATCCCGGCCAGTGTAGCTCTGTTCATGAGATACATTTCATGGATGAGAATAAAAGTTGGGAATTGCTTCACCAGAAGGTTTTCCCACAACAAGATGTTCCTCCGGAATTGATTCAAATCGGAAAGGAGATAGCAAAAGGTTGTGGAGGATTGCCTCTTGTAATAGTGGTGGTGGCCGGACTCCTGTCCACACTAAGCAAGAGTACGGCTTGCTGGGAGAAATTTGCGGAAAATATAAACTCTGCCATTGCCGTAAAAGACAGGCAATTTGAAGCGATACTATCTTTGAGTTACACCCACTTGCCTCACTATTTGAGGCCATGCTTCTTGCACTTGGGAGCCTTCCCAGAAGACCACGAGATCCGAGTCTCAAAGCTCATCAAACTATGGGTGGCTGAGGGCTTTCTGAATGGATCGGAAGCGGAAGCAGAAGAGTGTTTGGAGAATCTTGTGAAGAGAAGTCTTGTTTTGGTGAAAAATTACAAGTCTAACGGGAGAATCAAAAGTGTCGGCCTCCATGATCTGGTAAGAGACTTGTGCATTAGAAAAGCCGATGACGAGTGCTTTCTTGCAAATATTAGGGATAGGAGTGTTGTGAATCGTTCATTTCAGCGTCGCATGAGTATTGCGTTTCCTGGTCCAATACAACACTATTTGAGATCTTATGGCTCTCCCATCCATACTATCATGTGGTTCCTCTATACCTCACTGCCCTGTTTAGAAGGTTTCAGATTGCTCAGGGTATTGGATGCCGGTGACGGTGATGTCGAGTCGCTTCCTGCTAGACTATTCGAGCTTTTTCATTTAAGATATCTTTCTATCAACTATCCTAGATGGATTCCTGGAGGTAGCATATCACAATTTCAGAGTCTTCAAACCTTGATCATTCGGGCGAGGGGTCAATGGAAACACGAGGCGAACCACGACGACTGTTTGCCGCAAGAAATTTGGAGGATGCCGAACTTAAGACATGTGTTCTTTTATGGTACATTTCCTGATCCAGAAGAAACAGATTCTCCTCTAGAAAACCTGCAAACACTAGTTTTCTCACTGTCCAATCATACTACTGAAGAGATGCTGAAGATGACTCCAAACCTGAAAAGATTAAAAGTCAATTGCTACGATCGTCGAGGCCGCGCTTACTTCCACAGTTACTTGACCAATATGGTACGTCTGAGCCAACTCGAGAGTTTGGAAGTACGTTCACATAATATTTTTGATACCTGGGAGAAGAGTGATTTTAATTTTCCAAGGATGCTGAAGAAGTTGACACTGAGTGGTTTGCGGCTTTCATGGAACGAGATGACGGCTGTTTGTTCATTGCCAAATCTTCAAGTGCTGAAACTGAAAGATTATGCCTGCATAGACAGCACGTGGGAAACAGAAGAAGGAGACTTTCCTGAGCTGGAATATCTGTTGATTGAGAAATCACCTCTTGAAGATTGGATTACTGAAAGTTACCACTTCCCAAAACTCAAGTTCTTATTGATCCACGATTGTGTCCGCTTGAGTGAGATTCCAAATGATTTTGGCGACATTTGCACTCTTGAATTGATTGAGGTTAAGGGCCAGGTGAAAGGGTCTCTTGTGGAGTCGGCGAAAAGGATACAAGAAGAACAAGAGGAGCTGGGAAACGACGACCTTCAAGTTCGTTGCATTACTCGTTGGGATAATGTCGACCTACATTAAGATCTGTTCTTACTCAGGTACTCGCATATCATTAAAGTTTAAGTCATTATTTTTAGCAATATGAAATTTGTGTTCTTATTGGTTGCATATTTAGTGAAACTATTTTACAGCTATAGGTTTGTTTTCTTGGCTGTCTCTCTGTAGTTTTCTCCTCTCAGAGTTTCCAATCGGACCGCGCTGAGAGTGGACGCCTCCGATGATTTAATTTCAGATGCAAGAGGATGGAAGGATGTGTAGTGATGATCATTTATTCATATAGATAATGCTTAGTTGGAATGCTTTCTCATCTACTCTATTTTCTAATTCAAAACATTTCCTCATATTCTTTAAATTTGTTTTTTCTTCCTTCAGACATTGCACAAGAGAGTTCGAGATACTGTTTAGTTCGCTATGATTCTTACCATCTTTACCTCCTTCGTCTTTCAAAAACCGCAAAAACCAGCAAGCAGACGATTTCAAATGCCGGGTCAGCCCGTTTTCGTAGTCGACGTAAATGCCGGGTATGCCACTCGAAGTTGTCTAGTAACGGCACTGCAAAATAGCCCCTTACATCAACTCCATCCCTGCCAAAAACCAGGCCAAAACAACAGAAGCAAACATTTTACTTGTTTTCATATTATGCGAAATATTGTAGGAGTAGGACGATCATACAAATTCCTGTTACAAAAATCACCGACTAGACTATCTTTTTTACTTCCCGTCTAACCACGCATATGCTCTGCTCAGCCTACCTAGGTCCCTATTGACGCTAGGCTATAATCTGTCGCTCACCGCTCCTCACGGTTTTTGCAGCATTGATACAAATAAAGTAAAACATTACGTATTATGTGCCGATCAATATGAAAATGTACGGAGGGTTGCAAAAATTTCCATCTAGCTCCAACTAGTTACGCTAAGACGTTATACTCCCGCTAACCGCTCATGTTTTTTCCTCCGATCCCTCCCTAACTAACCACGTCTATGCTACGCTCAACCCGCCAAAGTCAATGCTAGGCTCTAGTCTACAACTAGCGCCTAGCGATTTTTACAATATTGATGCAAATACAGTATAACATGACATATTATGTGCCTGTCAGTATGAAAATGTGCGGATGGCATACGAATGGTAAAATATAAGGTTCAGTTGGCAAAGTCTCATATATATCAGTTGCACAGATTTTACGGATTAAAGAACAGATAGGGATAGGTATAATTTATTCTGAAGAAATATATTACCTTTCAGCATAACATTTTCTTCCGAAGATGAAGTCTCCTTAATATTGGAAATTTTTTATTTTGATTTTGTAACTTAAGGCTTGTCCAAAATAAGTTCAGTATATTAGAAAATTTCAATTTTAGTCATGTATATTTGTAAAATTATCCGATTCGCACGAAGTAACTAAATTGATCGGAATTGCTGACATGGCACATAAAATTGGAGGTTTTCGACCACTTTTCAGAATTCGAATTACGTTACGCGGAAATACATGGGAGGAAAAATATAGTGAATTGTTGGGCTAAAATCATTTTTGGTCTCATAACTTTTCATTCGTACAATTTTGATCTCAAAAGAAGTTGAAAATTCAATTTGGTCCTTTGGAATTGGTCCGAATTTAGTCTTTTTTCTCATTACTGGTGACCAATTTGGCCGAAAAATTGCACGTGTCATTCACGTCAGCCAATTTTTAAATATGTGTCACCGCCTCACGGGCGAGTGACGAGGAATTAAAAAAAAAAAAAAATCCCACATTAGTTTTTAATTTTTTTAACTTTAATGTCACTCGTCTGTGCCAAGTATTTAAAAATTGGTCGGAAAAATGAGTCATGTGGCCGACATGTACGATTTTCTGACCAAATTGGTCACCGACGGCCAAAAAAGATTAAATTCGAATCAATTTCAAAGTTACGGACTACATAAAAAATTTAACTTTTCTTTAAAATCAAATTACATGAATAAAAAAGTTACGGAACCAAAAATAATTTCAGCCTCGATTTTCTTTGCATAAAGTTCAAACCAAGTACCAAATAGTCCAAGCTACATGTCGAAAACCATATCCTTAATAACTTCTCCATTTACTTAAAAGTCATAACATTTCCAACCACAACATATACAGAACATAAAGAAGAAGACAAAATACTCAGTGTGAGATCGTCACACCGTGTGACGGGAAAAACTATTACTTTTTGTAGTAAAAGTATCACTTTATCTGTAAAAGTATCACTTTTTTTTATCAAAAAAAAAATTCCTTCACCCCACTCAATTTTGCACACTTTCCATTTCGATATGTTCTATTCAGTTTGAGGTACTAATTGAATAACTATTTGTGTATTCGTCTAATAAATTTATAATTTTGAAGATTATAGTATACTAAATGAATTGAGGTGCTAATTGAATAACTATTTGTGTGTTCGTCTATTAAATTAATTATTTTGAAGATTATAGTATACTAAATGAATTGAGGTGCTAATTGAATAACTATTTGTGTATTCGTCTATTAAATTAATATTTTTGAAGATTATAGTATACTAAATGAATTGAGGTGCTAATTGAATAACTATTTGTGTATTCGTCTATTAAATTAATTATTTTGAAGATTATAGTATACTAAATGAATTGAGGTGCTAATTGAATAACTATTTGTGTATTCGTCTATTAAATTAATAATTTTGAAGATTATAGTGTACTAAATGAATTGAGAGGCTAATTGAATAACTATTTGTGTATTCGTCTATTAAATTAATAATTTTGAAGATTATAGTATACTAAATGAATTTAGGTGCTAATTGAATAACTATTTGTGTATTCGTCTATTAAATTAATAATTTTGAAGATTATAGTATACTAAATGAATTGAGGTGCTAATTGAATAACTATTTGTGTATTCGTCTATTAAATTAATAATTTTGAAGATTATAGTATACTAAATGAATTGAGGTGCTAATTGAATAACTATTTGTGTATTCGTCTATTAAATTAATAATTTTGAAGATTATAGTATACTAAATGAATTGAGGTGCTAATTGAATAACTATTTGTGTATTCGTCTATTAAATTAATAATTTTGAAGATTATAGTATACTAAATGAATTGAGGTGCTAATTGAATAACTATTTGTGTATTCGTCTATTAAATTAATTATTTTGAAGATTATAGTATACTAAATGAATTGAGGTGCTAATTGAATAACTATTTGTGTATTCGTCTATTAAATTAATAATTTTGAAGATTATAGTGTACTAAATGAATTGAGAGGCTAATTGAATAACTATTTGTGTATTCGTCTATTAAATTAATTATTTTGAAGATTATGGTATACTAAATAAATTGAGGTGCTAATTGAATAACTATTTAATAGACGAATACACAAATAGTTATTCAATTAGCACCTCAATTCATTTAGTATACTACAATCTTCAAAATTATTAATTTAATAGACGAATACACAAATAGTTATTCAATTAGCACCTCAATTCATTTAGTATACTATAATCTTCAAAATTATTAATTTAATAGACGAATACACAAATAGTTATTCAATTAGCACCTCAATTCATTTAGTATACTATAATCTTCAAAATTATAAATTTAATAGACGAATACACAAAAATTATAAATTTAATAGACGAATACACAAATAGTTATTCAACTAGCACCTCAATTCATTTAGTATACTATAATCTTCAAAATTATAAATTTAATAGACGAATACACAAAAAATTTAAATTTAATAGACGAATACACAAATAGTTATTCAATTAGCACCTCAATTCATTTTGTATACTATAATCTTCAAAATTATAAATTTATTAGACGAATACACAAAAATTTTAAATTTAATAGACGAATACACAAATAGTTATTCAATTAGCACCTCAATTCATTTAGTATACTATGATCTTCAAAATTATAAATTTAATCGAGGAATACACAAATAGTTATTCAATCAAATCCTTAAAAAGGAAAATTCTATTACATTCTCCACTCTCAAAATCTCTACCTTTAAAAAAGTCAATCAAAAAGTAAAAAATAATTTTTTCTTAATATACGTGTCTGTCCCTAGGTGCAAAACTCAGCGAGACGGAGAGAGTATCATTTTTTGGAGTAAAAGTATCATTTTTATCTGTAAAAGTATCATTGTAGCAAAAATATCACTTTTATTTATTCTTTCTATAAACGTGTATTTCTTTACGCGTAAAACCGTCACACACAAGTCTCACTCATGAAATAAAGTAATGAAGTCAAATAAGTCTATGACCAATTAAATATAGAAATAAATATAAAAAATAAACATTAATATAAATGCAGGCCATCCTTATATTTTGTCTTTATTGTGTTATCATATATGCCGGCCAGAACTAAGGAAACTAACTCTATTTTCATACAGATGTCCAAATTCTTTATAATAATAATAATTATTATTATTATTATTATTCGGATTAAATATTTAAATCAACCTATACTGCGATTTTACACTTCAATATCTAAATTTTATTTTCTGACCGATTATAACCTGAAGTTTACGTATTGTACGAGTTGCAACCTCCGTCGAATTTTTCCGGCCAAATATCAAACACGTGATAATCACATACCAAATTGAGGAGGTTTTCGCTCTTTCCATGATTTGTTGGCGCATATTCACAATTCAACGGAGGTGGCAACTTGATAATAGCAAAGTGATTGTCACGTGTTTGGCATGTGAATCTGCCTCAACAAATCATAAAAATAGCAAAAAACCCTCTCAATTTAGCATATGATTGTCACGTGTTTGATATTGGCCGGAAAAATTCGACGGAGGTTGCAACTTGTCACTTTTGTGAACCTCAGGTTGCAATCGGTAAAAATGCAAAAGTTTAGGTATTGAAGTGTAAAAACTCGCAAAGTATAAGTTGATTTAAGTGTTTAACCCTTATTATTATTATTAGGGAATTAAAATTCCACTGGAACCCTTGAATTTTGGAAAATGTTTTAACTAGAAGCCTGAATTTTGCCGGTTCTCAATTCACGGTTTAAATTTTGGTTTTTTTCAGTTATGGGCCTAGATTTTGAATGTTATTCACAATTCAGGGCTTACGTCTTAAAAAATAAGATACTGTCTGATGTACAGAAGATTTAATACGGAGTAGATTGAAATTATTGTACTGAATCTTCCGTACATCGAATAATATTTCTTATTTTTCAAGACGTAAAAACAGAAATAAAAATTTAAACTCTAAACCCGAGAAAATCTTAAAATTTACGTGCCGAATTGAGAACTCCTAATATTCAGGCTTCTATGTAGTGGATTTTTTTCATTGATAAATACTTCCTCCGTCCCAGCTTAACTTGCATATTTGTCATTTCGGTTTGTCCCAACTTAACTTGTCAGTCCAGCAAATTTCACACAATCTCCACCCTCAAAATCTTCACCCTCAATCTTCACCTTTAAAACAGTCAAAAAGAAAATATATATATATTTTTTTAACCTTAGTGTTCGATCAACTGTAAAAAGTTAGCCGGTGGAATTATGCTGCATAAACAAATACTGCGCAGGATGACAAACGAGCAACAACAAAAATAAACATAGTAACATATGAACAAAAATAATGCCTTGCCTACCCAAAAGATGCTTCACTAAAAAAAGTTGCAGTTGTGTTGTAGATTAAAAAAAATTTGTTGGTTAAACATATTGCTGTAATTCTTGTCTACCAGCAGGCAGGCGGATCAAACGAGTTCAAACACACGCTTCATTATCATCATCATCGTCGTCGTCGTCGTTGTTTCATTAATGCAGTTCATGTTGTCATAGGATGTTTTCTTCTGATTGATTAAGGTTATAATAGTTGTGCTGTAAGAAGGCAGCCATGGCAGCAAGAAGGAAGCTGCTTTTGTGCAGCTTTTTTGTGTTGGTACAAGTCATTTATGCACAGACAAATTCACAAGATGGTAAGTGTGTGTTTTTGGATTGATTCAGACAGTGAAACTGTCAATCCGATGGATTAAATTTGTGCTTTTGGCTTAAGGTCGGCTGAAAAGCAGTGTTTGCATCTTCTGCTTCTGCCGAAATTTAGCAGATTTAAGTTAAAATCTTGAGGTAAGGATATGCTGCTTCAAGCCGTTTCTTAGTAAAAATTGTTTGAAAAGGTGATTATTTGGCAAACACTACAACTCATAAGTTTACTATAATTACTTTTATTCGAAAACTACTAACTTTTGATTTTAAGCAATTTTTCGATGATCTATAATCTTAATCACTTTCTTGAAAGTAAAAGCAATCGCAAACACCCCTGAATATTGACGTTTGCAGTTTTGAAGAATTGGTTTTTGTAGGAAAATCAAAAGTTGGTGGTGTTTGACAATAAAGTGCTTATAGCTAAGAATCAGCTTGAAGCAGCCTCACACAAGCTTTTAAAATCAGTTTTAAGTAATCACTTTCAGGCAGAAAAAAGTGATTTTAAGTCATTTTGTTTTGTAGATTGTGTTTTTGAAGAATTGGTTTTTGTAGAGAAATTAAAGCTGGTCGTGTTTGAAAATAAAGTGATTTTGGCTAATAAACATTTTGAAACAGCCGTATACCAGCTTTTCAAAATCAGTTTTTAAGGAATCTCTTTCAGGCAGGAAAAAGTGATTTTAAGTTGTTTTGTTTGCAAATACTCTGATATCTGATTCGTATAATCATCATGTATGTGGATCATAGTATTTAAAGTTTTCTGAGTGTTGATGTCCAAAAATAGGATCATAAGTACGTTTTATTCTAAAAGTTTCCGTCTAACTCCGACTCGACCTCACTGAGGCGCTAGACTATCCACGCCCCCAACGTTTTTCTCCCTACTCAATCCTATTTAAACCCTGCTCAACTCTGTCTGCGTATCGATTAGACACTAGACCCCAGTTTACAGTTTAAATGCATTTTAGAACACGTATCCTCAACGTAGTTTCTTGATCGGAAAACCGTGCAGCTGCGGTGCTTCGATCACTAAAAGACGAGTGGGGAAACACGCCGCCAAGCTGGGAGAAGTCGGACGATCCATGTTCGTCCTGGGACGGCGTCACCTGTAACAACTCCAGAGTCACCTCACTGTCAGTACTATATCCTCCTCATCATCATCATCGTCATCATCTTTTACGAATCATTTTTTCGTATTCTTACATACAGACATATTGAATCTGCAGAGGATTATCATCAATGGGACTAACTGGAAAAATGAGTGGTGACATTGGAGGACTCACTGAACTAGTTTCCTTGTATGTTTTTCTTCCTTGCATCTTTTCATGTTCATAAACTTTTCTTTTGTTGTCCTGATTTGGAGCTGTTGATTGCAGAGATCTGTCGTTTAATCCGGGCCTCGGAGGGACACTGTCGCCTCGTCTGGGAGATCTGCAGAAACTCACGATATTGTACGAGCTCGCATTCTTCCCCTATACTCCCTCCTTCCCGAAATAACAGAACTGTTTGTTCGGGGTGGAGGTAGTATACTTTAGGCTTAATTACGTAAAAATTCAAGATATTTAGTTAATTATCATTTACAATATAAATTTTTAAATGTAACATCGAAATGCCCTGACTTTATAAAATTTTCAGTTCGATTACATTCAGATAAGTTTCGAGATCCAATTGCGTACCCGGAACATAGATATTTGGTCCAGACAATGCAAGTTTGTAAATATACATTACGGTTAATGAGAAAACGATATCGTTTTCATCTAATTAGGAATTCATTAAGAATCATACAGTTACACGTCTGCAGATGCGTGAGATAAGATCTCGATTTTGGCTCTACGTCAGCAATTGGAATTCAAAATTTGTCCACGTGCATAGAATTGCAAAAGAAATAAAGATGGTGCATTTTTTTGTAATAATAAAAAACTCACGTTGCAAATGATAATTAACTAAAATGACGTCTTTTTACGTAATTAATCCTATAAATAATCAGTTTCACTAATGTAGTGTTTTTTTCTCTTCAGGACTCTAGTAGGATGTAGCTTTACAGGCAACATACCAAGTGAACTAGGAAATCTCTCAGAGTTAACATTTCTGTAAGAAATTCAGTTTTTACAAGATGGACTATTAGCAATTCGGTCGGCTCAGTCTGTCTGAAATATCGGACAGGTCGAGTCAATTTTGTCACCTCTAAATATTAAGACATATCTTATTTTCTTTTCCAATGATATAACTATTGGCAGAGCCCTGAATTCAAACAACTTGAATGGCGAAATACCGCCTTCTCTGGGGCGACTCGCCAACCTCTACTGGCTCGACCTTGCAGACAATAAGTTGTCCGGGAGCATCCCCGTCTCGTCTGTTATTAGTCCTGGGGGTTCGTCAGGACTCAACCAACTCAAACACGCGAAGCACTTGTAAGTGCACACGACAAAGCCTCTCTTCTTCTGTTTTACACAAGACCTACTCGTATTAATGAACACTGCTTTGCAGCCATTTGAACAGAAACCAGCTCTCGGGTGAAATCCCAAGCCAGCTCTTTGCTTCAGACATGGCGTTGATACACGTGTAAGTCAAGAACCAGCTCGTCTCATTTCCGAGGTTCCAGAATCATTTGGTTTGTTATAGCTTATCTATTATGATTTAGATGATTGATTTTGGTAAAAAAGAACAGGTTTATCCCAAATATTAAGTATTCGCACATTGTGAACCACCGGTTTGTACTTGTGTGTTCTTGTTCGTATATATGTTCATACTGCATCAGAAACTTTGCAGATTGTTCGATGGGAACCAATTCGAAGGAAACATTCCATCTACGATAGCATCTGTTCAGACGCTCGAGGTTCTGTGAGTAAATCACCATCAAACTTCATCACTTTCATCTTCTAGCATGAATTATCTCCATGTAATAATGATGTTTCGGTTAAATTATACAGTCGACTCGATCGCAATAACCTCAAAGGAGTTGTCCCTTCAAACCTCGCCAACCTTAGTAACATTATTGAGCTGTAAGTATTCCTTCTTACACAACACATTCACTTGCAGTCGACTTATAGTTACTCACTGTTGCGAAAATCCCCGACTCTGTTTCCTTAACACAGGAATTTAGCTCATAATAAGTTGTCTGGAGCGTTACCGGATTTAACAGGACTGAATGCCCTCAGCTACGTGTAAGACGAACCACCTATGTTGTTCTTTCTACTTCGAATATTTGAAGAAATAACTCAAATACTTACACCATCTTTTCCCACAGTGACTTGAGTAACAACACTTTCGACCAGTCAGAAGCTCCAGAATGGTTCTCAACTTTACCGTCACTAAATACATTGTGAGTAAATGACATATCAGAACACAAAATCACTGTCAATCCATCACTGTCTTAAAATCAAGAAACCAAAGGAAAGAACTTGCGTAACGAAACTGGTTTTCGTCTCAGGGTGATCGAACATGGACCATTCAATGGATCAGTCCCGTCGGATATCTTCACCTTACCTCAGATTCAGCAAGTGTAAGTCTAAAAATCAGCTCGGAAAAAAAAAAATTAACACTAGATACTGGTGTAGATGATATGATTCTGAATCAACGGTTTGTGCTTGTGTGTTCTTGTTCGTATTAATGCTGATGCTGAGTCAGATACTAAGACTATAACTTTGTCGACAGGAAACTGAAGAACAACGCCTTCAATGGCAACTTAAACATAAGTAACAATATCGGACAGCAGCTTCAGCTTGTTGATCTGCAGAGCAACGGCATATCTTTAGTAACATTTGGGTCCGAATACAAAAGTACACTAATGTACGAATAGTTCATCAGCTTTACACTAATATTAAAGTGCCTTAAATATGGTTCGTCTGACCAGACAAATATGTAAACTTTCAAACATTTATGTTCGGAAACCTTTCTTACAGGTTGATTGGGAATCCAGTATGTAGTGCCTCTCTGCAAAACACCATCTACTGTCAGCCGCAGCAGCTTGCGAAATCGTACTCAACCACCCTCGCGAAATGTGGGACCCGAAAGTGCGATTCTGATGAGAAACTCAACCCACAAAGCTGCGAATGCGCTTATCCGTATGAAGGAACATTGTACTTCAGAGCACCCTCTTTCAGGGACTTGTCCAATGCTGATCTGTTTCGGTCTCTAGAGACGAGCCTTGCAACGAATCTTGGGCTTAATCCTGGATCAGTTGTTTTGCAGAACCTCTTCTTCAACGACAATGACTATCTTCTGATGAACGTTGAGCTTTTTCCGATCGAATCGAAGTCCTTCAAGAGATCAGAAGTTCAGAGGATTGGATATGCACTTAGTGTTCAGACTTATAAGCCTCCCCCCGACTTCGGCCCATACTATTTCATTGCATCTCCATACTTCTTTCAAGGTAATTTCTCGAAGAGTTCGATTCATTACTTATGAGTCGGGATGTTGATGAACAGAGCAGAGCGGGAGCGTTAGATTGTTTGAGTAATGTTTGCTAAGTTTTGAAGCGAATTAAATTGCTTAACAAGTTCGTGTGCATTTTACAATAAATGAGTAACAAATTAGCCAACCGAACACGTTCACGAGCCGTTAATGAATGAGCCCTCCGATGTTCAAGCTCTGTACATTTATTAAACGAACAGAAATAAAGAGCTTGAAAGAAAGCTAACCAAGCTCAAACATAAGCTTTTATCGAACATTCTGTTCGTCAACATCCCTACTTATTATGATTGATCAACAACTTCTTCTTGAGTTATATGAAGGTTGTTGTAATATTGTCAGATGGGCATGGGAAAGCTATAAGCGTAGGCGTGATCGCCGGAATAGCTGTAGGAAGCGCGGTTCTCATCCTGGTTCTAGCCGTGCTAGGGACGTATGCTTTTCGACAGAAGAGGAGAGCAGAACAAGCTGTATCGTTAAGCAGACCTTTCGGTAATCTTCACTGTTTGTTGTGGATTTGGATCCAGTGTAGTTACTGCCTCGGATACAGTGGTGTGTGAGAGATAAATCATTGTCTCCGGTGCAGTAACTGCACGGATCCAAATCCATTTGTTGTCTGTGCAGACACTGTTCATTCTCATTTCTTTACTTGTTCTTTGGTTTCTTTCGTTTAGCGTCATGGACAACGAGCGGCAAAGAAAGCGGAGGGGCTCCGCAACTGAAAGGAGCACGGTGGTTCTCGTATGACGAGCTCAAGAAATGCACGAATAATTTCGCAGAAAGCAATCAGATTGGCTCTGGCGGCTATGGCAAGGTAATGAATCAAAGGAAAAATTGCACCAGATATCCTGTACAGTGTAGACATTTTTTGTTTCTTAACGTTTAGAAACTTATAAGTTTTTGGTTTTTATAGGTCTACAGGGGAATCCTGCCAGACGGACAAGTTGTTGCAGTTAAAAAGTCAGAACAAGGATCCATGCAAGGTGGGCACGAATTCAAGACTGAAATCGAGTTGCTTTCGCGCGTACATCACAAGAACTTAGTCGGGCTTGTTGGGTTTTGTTTTGAGCAAGGAGAACAGATGCTGGTTTATGAGTTCATGTCCAATGGAACACTAAGAGAGAGTTTATCAGGTAAAAGAAAATCCCAGTACAGTTACATATCAGACATTTTTACAAACATAACGGCTATAGATTGGATATGAGCAAAGTTAACGAGTATAAATTGAAAATTTCCCGCTCGAAAATGAAAATATTACTCTAAAGATTAGCATCATATGTGCAGGAAAAAGTGGGATTGAGCTAGATTGGAAGAAGAGACTAAGGCTTGCCTTAGGTTCAGCCAGAGGATTAGCTTACTTACATGAACTGGCCCATCCTCCTATAATACACCGTGATGTAAAATCGACAAACATTTTGTTGGACGAGAATCTAACAGCTAAGGTTGCCGATTTTGGCCTGTCGAAATTGGTCTCCGACGCTTCAAAAGGGCACGTTTCTACTCAAGTGAAAGGCACACTGGTGAGTCCGCTTCTCTTATGTCTCCTACATCAGGTGCATTCCACCCGTTTCCAAGTCCACTACAAATTCACACACGAACAGTGCGTGTGAACTTGTAGTAGATATACACCAGACGTAGGATGTAATAGACCAGGAGGGACCTATCGTAAACTAACTATACTTGCTTGTAGGGCTACCTAGACCCAGAATACTACATGACACAACAGCTAACCGAGAAGAGCGACGTATACAGCTTCGGTGTAGTGATGCTCGAACTGATCACAGGAAGACAGCCTATAGAGAAGGGGAAGTACATTGTACGCGAAGTGAGAATCGCGATCGACATGACCAACGAAGCACACTGCGGGTTAAAGGAAAGAATGGACCCAGTGATAAAAAACAGCACTGAGCTCATAGGATTTTCGAGGTTCCTCGAGTTAGCTATGCAGTGTGTTGAAGAAGCAGCATCCGACCGGCCGACTATGGGTGAGATTGTCAAGACGCTAGAGGCTATGTTGCAGAATGAGGGTCTGAGTACGAGCTTGACGTCTGCGTCGTCGTCGGCGACAGAGTTCGGACAGGGTAAAGATGCACCAAGACATCCTTATGAGGCTTCACATACTGCTAAAGTTGAACCTGTGGAGTGAGTGTTCATGTATTACTTAGATGTTTGATTTTTTTTATTTTTTTTTTATTTGATGGAAATGTGAGTCCCATAAAACATGATACTGTGTAATTATTTCTGACCTTCATTATCCAAATCCTGTGAACAGATGATTTCTAAGTGCAGATAAATTTGTATTCTTTTTTATGAATAAATTTTTTTTCACTACTGATGAGCGTATACTCCCTCAGTCTCGCTCTAATTTGCACACTTTTCTTTTTTAGTCGTCCCATCCTGTTTTGCACATCCTCAAAATGGAAATGAATCTTAAAATCTCCACCCTTAAAATATCCACCTTCAATCTCCACCCTTGAAAAAGTCAACTAAAAAGCAAAAAGCAATATTTTCTTACTATACGCGCCGGAGCAGGTGTGCAAATTAAGTCGGGACGGAGGGAGTAGTACATTTCTGCTACGAATATTAGGAGGAAAGAAGAAGTAGATTCTGAATTAATATCTCGTTCATTTCAGTTGCGTTTATTTCGTTACTATATTTTGTTATTTGTTGCTTAAGTTTTCCTATAAGGTTTCTTTTATTGTTGGAGTCTGCCCGTAGCCAAGGTTTGTTAAATAGACGGCTTAGGTCAGATTTTGGATTACTGGGTTTCGGCCGATTTGGCTTGGGACGGAAGTTGCTTCCGTAATTTCTGCTGTTCGGTTTTTCTTACTTCTCCCTTAACTCCCAACAATTTCAGTCATCATCCTGCTGGAGAAAAGCATATAATGTCTGTAATTTCAATTTCTTCTTTAGATTTTATTTTCACTCCTAGTAATGAGCATATGGTAATGTCTGTCTATCCAAATTTTTACATGTCTGAGTAAAGCGGTAAAAGTACCATGGTAAAAATGTATTAATGTTTATACTTAAGGCATCGCTTATTCTTCTAAACGCTTTTTAGCATAAATTGTGATATCACTTCGAATTGCACAACTGCTGCACACGAGACTTTACATATTTTCACAAGGCAAAGACATTCATAAATTCAGGCAATTTATCAAACAGCTATATATCCACTTTTAGTCCATCACAGGACATCGTATACAAAGGACTTTATATCAAATTTTAGTCCATCACAGAACCGCATCGTATACAAAAACCACTTCATGGACAGACAGCTACGCCTCCACGATGTCGCTGCTCCTATTTTCGGTCGAAAATATTATCTGGTAATCTAGCACGTAACAGTTTGCTTTCGTAGGCGGTGGAAATATAAAATCCGCCTTAAATGTTCGGGTTCACCTAATCTCACTGTTCAGATATGGCAACGGAGAAAAAGATTG
This sequence comes from Ajuga chamaepitys, assembly GCA_958295605.1. Lineage (NCBI taxonomy): Eukaryota > Viridiplantae > Streptophyta > Magnoliopsida > Lamiales > Lamiaceae > Ajuga > Ajuga chamaepitys. The sequence continues at coordinate 87,248,901 of OY282495.1, forward strand.
TAACAGTTAAAGAACCAAAAAGAAATTTCTGAAGAACAGAAATTACGTTTATGCTTTTCCATCTTCAGCGTTTTCAGCGTCTTCAGATTTGTCAGCTAACTTGATAATATCTTCCACAAGAATTTTCCCATCTGTAGCAAGAACAGAAGCAGAAGCATCAAATTAGAAAAACCGAAAAAAACATCTCTATGACAACAACGGTAGAAGCAGTATGTGCAGAGGTGGGCAAAATCGCAGTCCACCCGACATTTTAGACGGACTGGGCCATATAATTCTTGGCTCGAAGTACTACGCAACTGGCCTGACCCAATGGGCCAAATGCCTGACAGGTCATGGCCGGCCCAAAAATCGTAGTACATTTTAGGGGATGGTAGGCTTCGCTCACTAATTTTTAGCCCGATGGAATTTTGAGTTGGCCCAGCCCGGCCCGGCCCAACATGACATTGACAGGCTACGCGAATTGCCACCTCTAAGTATGTGAAGTATCTCTCCAATAATATTTCATCAGCTCTTGATTTTTCCTTCAAAACTTGAAACATTTAATCTTCTTTTTTGGCATTCAATTGGAGATTCGATAGGAGGGCTATCTCCTATTCACAACTAAAACCACTACTTTGCTCACCATTTAACGAATGTTTCACACATACCCAATATGATCATGCAAGAGTTCACACATTCATGCAAAAGGGAGAAGAATCTGCTCAGGCCGTAGTAGGAAAATTGAGATGGGGCGACTAACCTTTATCCTTGGACAGTTGGCTAATAAGTTCTTGAATTCCATCCTTATCCAAGGTATCCTTCAGGTAGATAGCAGCAGATGCAACCTCCTCAGGAGTCACTTTGCCATCGTAATCCCTAGCAATAAATAATGTTTAAAATACTAATACAAAAACTATTCAGTGAAAGAACGTCGACAAATACAGTGTTTTGGCTTTTAAAGTAGATTCATTTGAAGTCAACGGATCCCAAAAGGCAATAAGCACATTTTAGAAGAAGTTTAGTGCTGATTACAACTAATCCAATAGCTACTGGACAAATCACCATAAAAATATAAGCATCATTAGAAAATAGAAGATCAGTTCAAACTGACGATGAAAATGAATACGGTGCTGATCCTGGAGACCCACTAAAGATGATGCAGAGGCATTCTGTTCATGCAGGAAAACAGCTTTCACTACTATTTCCATCACACCGATGGAAATAAGGACAACGAGAACATAGCCCTAAACTAAATTAACATCAACTGCTATTCTCCGGGACAGCACTGAAACATATTTCCCTTTCAAGTGTATTGCAGAAAGACAAGAGTCCGGAAGATGACTTGAAACAGAAGGGTGTTGAAGGTTGCTATATAAAGTTGGACATAATTTCAAATCCATAGTGTCATTCAATTAATAAAATTGGGTTAAGATACTTGAATTTCCAATCTCACATTTTAATTTCCATGGTCAAGATATTATGAATTTCCTCCAAGTGATCTCAGATCAGAAAACACAAATTAGAAGTGTTAAATCAGACCAAGAACTTGAAACTAGTATAAATAAGGAATAAATTACAAAACATGGTTGATAAGAAACTGAAATTTCAACACACTAAATCAAACATAGAGGTTCCAATATCTTAAGTAGTTTGATTAGTTAGTGGTACCTATCAAGCAACCGCCACCGATCGCCAATTTTGGCATCTACATCGTCAATCTCCTTTTCAAGTTTTTGGAGCATAGCATCAACCTACAATGAAAACGTGTCACTGAAGCCCTTATAGAATAATTCTCAGTGCAGAAGTCAGATAACTGTCGCATTAAGGTAGTCAAAAAGTTTATCTTCTTACTATATAAAAGAAGCATTTCTAAAAAGTGGAAAAAATATAGCTGTAAAGTTTTCTCCAGGTAAAGCAAAAGAGAAGAAAAAAAAGAAAGTAAACGGAAGTGTGTGCAAAGAAAAAACTGCTGGGAAGTGTATACAATGTAGATTATCCAACCATTCAACTTTCTCTACTTTGTTTTTCACCTTTTTTTAACTAAACTTCTAAAGTCGTCCAACTTTTTCTTCTCAATTTCATTTTCTTATGAAAAATATATCAAATTATTCATCTTTTCATGATTTTCAATTTGAAATTCCTATTGTATTTATATAAATACAAACATAATTTTCTAAATATAAAATATTTTTTCATAAATACAATGTTATAATAAAATTTTACATTAAATTAAGATTATTAATCAGAACCCAGGTAAATTATCCTTACCCTGTTTATTAGTGCTGAAGATACTTTATTGCCAGCAGCCATCTCAGTATCATGATCACTTTCCTCTCTAGCTGCTCTATATGCCTCTTTTGCCGCTTCTTCTCCATCAATACCCTCTTTCTCCACCATGTTATTGTAAAGCGCTATCTGCAGATACATGAGATATGAACATAAGATTTTTTCTTATTGTTTAACTAAGAAACGAAATGAAAGATGATTTTTGAAAATCACAAATTGAGGACGGCTTAAGTTCACATAGAACAAAGAACAAAAAAGGGAAAAAAGGGAAAAGGAAAATGAAGAAAGAACAAATTGAAAGACTCGAAAACGGAAAGAACTAATACGAAATCACAGCAAGGAAGAAACAACTGCTGGAGTTGAAGACTTCTTGCACTATAAACCATTTTATATTTGAAATAAGCAATTACACTCAGAAGTTCATCAAAGCTTCAAACTTTTATAACAAATTAGCTGTTAAAGAAATAACTAGCAAATATCTGCAGCTACCTCTTTCTGCACAAGCCTTAAGAACTCTTCGCGCTCCCTGCTTACAGACTGAAAATAGAAAAGCAAATCATCCATTTATGATAGGTGCTGTAACCAACAGTTAAAACATCACAGACAAAGCATAAAGCATATTAGATCAGTACCGATCCTGATGCTAATACAGCCAAAGCACGACTGAGCTCAGAAAACTGTTCTTGCTTATCCAAACTTTTTGTCTTTTCACGTTCTTCTGCTTCTTTAGCAGTTGCCGTTAGCATCTCTTCCAAGGCTACATCCTTCTGCTCTTTGACAGATTCCTTCACTCTAGCTTGCTCCTCCTCCTCTTTTTCTTCCTCCTCCTGTAATCAACTACTTTTGAATTAGTAACAGAAAAATCCACAAAGAAAGTAAAAGTAAAAGTAAAAGTAAAAAGGAAAATGTTAACATTAAATCTCTGTAGCTCTACCAATATGTAAAATAAAAATATGTTCCTAATGATTAAACTTGTCAAATAGCTCGCAGAGGCGGAGTTGAAGCATGGTAAATATACGAAATATTGCATGTACAAGCAACGATGAGGCATAGAAATAGGACAGTCTAATAACATAAACAAACTAATAATTGTTGTTTGGCGTCATTTGCTACTTGAATGGGCACTACGGGAATGTACTAAAGAAGTAAAGTGCACAGATGTTATAACTTGAGAGAGAATGGCAATCAATATCATCAAAAAGATAAATTAAATTGATATGACATCATGGCATACACTACTTCTTATGCAAATGAGAGCTACAAACCAAGAAGCAAAACCAGACCTTGATTAATTCTTCTTGCATTTCCAGGAACTCTAATTTTCTCCTCCTTTCTGAAACAGAATCTTCAGATGGCAAAGTTGTTACCCCAACAGTGCCAACCACCTCGTCTGGCAGAGATGAGAGTGTAGCTTGAACAGCTTCCTCTGGCCTCACTTTACCAGAAACACTAAATGCTCTGTACAAAGGTATCAAACAAAGAAATTTCACCAATGCTAGAATTACAGGGCCATAAAGGAGGTAAAAATTTAGGTTACCTAGACAGAATTAGTAAAGAAGAAGGAACTGAATGGTTAAGAGATAAGTCCAGCCAATCTCGCAGCTGCAGAGAAACATATAACCAAATCCATAAATAAAAAGTTCAGTTCTAACCTATTTTAAAGGCAACAGCATATTTATGCATGTTAAAGAAGTCCAGTGAGCAGGTTCAGAAGCAATATGAAATTTTATGCAAACTCAAGTATACAGAGTTGCATAGAGAGAGCTCAAGAATTGGGTTTGTAAGTATGACTATTCAAAGAAAAGGGTGGAGAACTAAAGACTTCATGCTGGTACTTAAGCAGATTGGCTTCAAAGACACAGGTGAAAAACCAGATAGTTGAAGACAAATATCAATGGGCTCCTAATGAAGTATATAGGGCATCATTAATTTATGTGCTTGTTTCTAAGAAATAACAGAGTTTGTAAGAGTTAAATTTTCAGATAACTGAAGCTTTTGCATGTGCGGTGCAACACTTAGTAAGGTATATCGAAGTTGGTCAATACAATAAGTAGCAGAACCCTGTAAAATAAAAATTAATATAAATTAGCAAATTATCTAGCTCCTTAATCCCATGTGCAAGTTTAGGTGAGAACAACTACACACACAAAGTTCATGACAAGTTTAGCTTTCGGTACTCATCATCTGATTAAAATTGCAGGTAGCTCGTGCAATCAGTCTGATCACTCACTTCCTCTTGCAAATATCAGATCGCAAAAGATGGTCAAGACCACCATGCAATCTCTAGTACATAAAATTCTTTTACTTATGTAATTTACGTTAAATTTTACATGTTCGGGCAGATCAGCATGTCAGTTTACCGAAGTAGCATAAAATTCTTACGAACTGCAAAAGACTTAAAAAATCACAGATACCTGTTTCCTCATTTCTTCTACTGAGAGAAGTCCAAGCAATCCACGATCTCGACATGCCTGGCGAAGCTCCTCCTCAGAAAGGGACTCTAAGCCCTCAGTTTGAATCATCTTGTCATCATTCTTTATCCTGCAATGTTAGAGTAAAGAGTCACATAATGCAAAAGAATAAGAAATGTGAGTGTAATATAAGAGAGGAGGAACGGAAATTATAAAATCTAGGAGTACTCCCCAGCAAGATGTTCTCTTGCCCCTCAACCTATGCTGATTATCTACATAACTATAGCCTACCCATAGATTGATCTACTTAATTATGGGCGGCCAAAGAAAAGGATTCTGTACAATAAACACAACCCATGTGCCAAATTCATAGAGTAAGCCATCATTGATTTGAATGTCAATCAAACCAAATAGGCCCCTTTTTACCTGCCAACCACTCTCTTTCTTACTTGCTTACAGTTTGCCAGCAGTTCCAGCATCATCTTATGTTCATTTTACCTTCTACTATCATATTCTTCCCAATATCTGTTATAAATTAACACCCTCGTCATCCATTTCCTAGAATACTCAACAGAAGCAGCTATTCAATTCTTCATTTTAAGGAAACAACCTCAGCAACTAGATAAACCATTCAGTTCCAGCATTACGAAAGCAAACCGAAACTTTTATAATAACCTCTTTCAAAGCCTCTTCTATTCTCAGAAAATCCTTAAAAACATAGCGCTTCATGCTTAGAAGTTAGTGGCAATAGATCCAGAATAAAAATATGGAAGTCCGCACAAATTATCTAGGCAAATAAAAGTTGTGAGACAAACAGCCTGATGCTCTTGGAGAAGTTACAGTTGCGTGTGATCCAATATTTTCATGATAGTTACTACCACATAAAGTGGAACAGACCTTATGGAACATTAAAATTGAAACTACACAATCCAATCCACTTTACATATTGAAGCAGGGCAGACTTACCTCTGAAGTCTATTCCGAAGCATAAATCGTAGGTATGCATCAGTACCATAAGGATTGATTCCCATATATTTGCACATAGTCAATAATCGGGGTCTGCATCAAAGAAGATATATGATATAAGGGGTCTATCACATCAACCCAAGTTCAACGCCAAATGTTGTCCTAAGATAGTAAAAAGGAAACCATTCCAATAAACTACCTGCTGATATTATCCAATGTAAGTTCATCATTAAACAACTTGGCGAAGCCCAGGATTTCATCATTAGAAACAGGAGTTCCTTTTCTGACCTGGCCAAACATCAAGAAGATATCACACAGGAACCACAAAATAAGAAACAAGTTAAAACAAAACTAACAGAACTGTTGGTGCTCTTTTGTTTGGAGAACAAGTAACATGGTTGTTCAAAAAGTTAGTGCCTATTGGCTCCTCACCTTGTTCATAAATTCATCAAGATCTTCAGCTGTTTTCTTCAGCTCTCCACTTCTAGAGTTCTGAACCTCCTTTGCCATCTCTTTTACTGTTTCCTGAAGAAACTTTGCATATTCTATCCTTGCGTTTAGCCTCTTCTTGAGGGCCTCCTACAATATGAACATTGTGGGGTAGATAAGGAACACCGGTGACTGCAAAAATATTACAGGCTTACAATATTTGTGTCCTTGTAGCATCCAGAAGTGTTTTTTAAACAGTTATCTGTATAATGTAGCATCTGAGGGTGACTCCTAGTTTCTACAACCACCAAAAGGTAGACATTTGCAACATCTCCATAATCTTGAAGCTCGGGACAGACATTTCAAGAGCAAACTGATGAGTATCTGCCACCCAAAAATCATTTTTTATTGTAAACTATCCAACTCAATCTAAACTCAGTGGCAAAGCAAATTCTGGCTCCACACTAGCGAGTTGCACAGTGCAAAACAAACTGAGGACAAGTTTTTGGTGGTTAGGTAACCATTTTAGCTTTACAACCTATAGTTTTTGACCCAAGCTTCAGTGGACCAATACTTACACAGTTACACCTACCCTAATTCGTGATATGATACAATAGTGTCAGCCCAAAACAAGCAACGACATACTCTGTTGGCTAGTAGAAAAACACGCTCTTAGAGATGCCAAAGAATGTCCTTTTTAACTTTGGACTTGAATTTGGCCAGTGACAGGCTGACAAACAGTATCTCAAGCCCCATAACATTTATTAAAATAAAAAATAAAAACCCCACAAAAAGGTTATGTAAGAAAAAGAAAAAAAGAGTGAGAAAATTATATCAAACACAAGCAGAAGTTATAAAACTGAGAGCTATGCAAATAAGATCGCCAGAACTATACCTGCTCTTTCATCTTGTCTTGGAAGGTTGATGGCAACATGTTAGGAAACAATTTCAGGAATACAGGCAGCAAGAACTCCATGAATGGTACTATAATAAAGACAGCAACAGGAACCAGCCTGAAAATGTCGGCCGTTGTCCGAGTGAGCTGTTGCCTCTCCCTCCTGGACAAAGTCTTCCCACCAGCAAGTTTATACAATAGCCTTAGGCTTATCCTCACATCAGCCCACAATAGTTTTGTCCCTAACCAGTAATGCTGCATCGTAGATTTAAACTCATCCTTCCAGTGCCGCAATTTTATTACCCAATCCTCCCTATATTAAGAGAGGATGTAAGAGATAATCCAGATCATATTACTGGGACAATAGAAACAACAAACATCAAATTACCTGCTCATAGAGGCAATAGCTCTCAAAGCAGGACCAATTCCTAAAAGAACAGCCCATATCTTCTTAACTATAAAGGCAACACCCTTTTGAGAATCTTGCAGTTTCTCGGCTTTGGCTTTGGCTTTGGCTTTAACGGAGCTTAAACCTTCAACTGCCTGATCACATTCTTCTGGTGAAGGTTCTTTCTTTTGCTTAGTAGCGGATTCTTCATTTTTATCATTGTTACCTCCTAATTCAGGCTGACTCGCCGCAGCTGTTTTAAGATAGCGTGCATAACCTGTTGTCCACCTATATCCTGAAGTAGAGAATTCCCCAGGTATTCCAAAGTGCAAAGTGGGAACGCCCAAAAACTTATGCCCATTATATATTTTTGTCAAAGTAAATTGAACTGTGTTTTTGGCTGAAGAATGAGAATCCTCTTTCTCACTTCTGTGCAAAACTGAAGGTGAAGGACTCACAGGCGAGCTCCTGATCTGTGGATCACGAATCTCTAACGACTTTACGAGCTCAGAACATAAGAACCCTTGGACTGAGCAATGTGGCCTCTTGACAGAAGCAAGCAGACACTTCTTCTTTTGTAATATTGCTCTCGAAGCCATGAGGGACGAATATGAATGTAACTAAGAAATCATTTACTTGCACATTCCAACAAACTTGACAGCTGGAAGTAATGAAGTTCAGACTGCACGGTTGAGCTAAAATCAGTAAAAAGACGAACAAAGAAATGAACGGGCCTCTCTAGCATGAGTGACATTTGAGAGCTTTGCACAGTAACATCCAGACCTATCAACTACTTGACTGGCCAAATATATCGTCTTCACACAGGCTTATGAATACCTTATAGTGACTCCACAGGTATTAGGAGAAGATGTGTTACAAGTCATCCTAACTATAATTACTGCACATTTCAGATTTCAAGAATAGATTTATGAACTATCTACTTCCACCATCTTACTTTTACCAACACCAGTAATGCATATGCAACTGCCGGTATTTAATACATGATCACCCCATTGCTTCATTCAATCATTCTCTTTGGCCATTACATGAAATTCTGCCCCAAAATTTTCAAATGCATCCTCTTTTTTAAGGTGTCCGATTGATCAGACACCTTTAAAATTAAAATTAAGGTCTTCGGTCAGTGCTGACTTAACACCTTAAATCACGTTGAAGTGGTCGAACATAGTGTTGCTTGTTAATTCAGGTGTGTATGTTAAACTTTGGGTGTAGAATAGTCTTCACCAACTAAAAACAAGCAATATTTTGCTAAGTTCAGTTAACTATGCAAGCAGCGTAGAAAGAAGCCAAACACATTTCTTCTTCTACATTCTCACCGACACAAAGTCGCACCAATTCAAACCTAAAAAAAAACTAGAATATGGCACTAAGCTTTCAATTCTACTATCATCCTAGCTGATTCATACTCATCTACGCAAAAGTTAATAGAAATTGATCCGACAAAAAGCGTCTCCAACGAAATTAACACACAAGCATCGATACTCCCTTCCGACGAACAGAAATACACAAAATTATCCATATATGTGCACAGAATGACGAACGATAAACCACAAAAGCTAAAAAATGGATTGATTCTGAGAAAATAAACGGTGAATCTCAACCTGTGAATGTAAGAAACGATCAATCAATAATGAATGAAGCTGAAATCCCAACAGAACTGCTACCTCTCTATCCAAAATCAGAATATTGGTCAGAAGAATTTGGAGAACTGAGGAAGCTCGATTGTGTGTTCAAACCATGACTGCCGGAGTGGAGTTATCCTGTGCGGCGGGTGCAGCTTCTATTAATAACTACGTGCTTCTCGTGTTGTACCTTTGAAAAGAATAAGAAAAAGGAATAAAACATATGCTCGGATTAGAAGTGGTGCGGGTTGGGCCCGTCGGGTCAATGCTAATGCTATATTTCAAGCCAAATCAAAATTTAGTCGGGTCTAAAATTAGTTGGTCCGGCCTATTTTTCTATAATATGTTAAGATTAACGGGTCGGTTCCTCGGGTTTTTGGTCCATCGAACCAATCCGATCAGGGCAAATACTATTTTGGGCCAAATTTTCTATGGCCCAACCCATCTAAAATATCGGACCTCTCGGACCGACCCATCGGACAGGGTTAATTTTGTCATCTCTAGTTCCGATGATACTATTGGGGTTAAATGAAGAGTTGGACCGGGTGTAATATTGAACGCCCTTGTAAACAATATTATTAAGCTTCTAATATTATGCGAGTGTTTAATTATTAATCAAATTGAGTTTGGACAAGCTTCAATTTAGTCAAACGTGAATCAAGCTCGAGTAATTTGACATTTTCGTACTTATTTTAATACGTTTTACTTATTGAGCTCAAGTTTAAATCAAGATTTAAATTTTATCAACAGAAAAGTATTGTTCAAACGAGCATTTAACGAATAATGTCGAAGTGAATAGCTTGATTTGACTTTCAGATACTGACCCCTGCATCTCTGGAAAAAAAGGGTATATATATGATAAATTACAGAATAAGGGGGAAAACTTGCTATTCTGCTTATTTATTTTACCAAAATATAGTATTTTCTTCGTCCTGAATGAACTTTCGTCTTAAGTAAATTTGCACATTTTTAAAAAAGAAAGTTATAACACAATCTTACCCTCAATCTCCACCATCAATCAACCTTTGAAAAATTAACAAAATCCCAAAAAACAATTTTTTCTTAATATGTGTGCCGATCCTCCTGTGCAAGTTCATTTGGGACGGAAGGAGTATATACTACTTCCCGTCTCGGCCTAATTTGTCTACTTTGGCCATGCACGGAGGTTAAGAAAAACACAAATTTTGTGAAACCTTTGATTTTTTCAAAGGTGAAGATTTTGAAAATGAAGATTGTGGGAGAAATTTGTCATTTATGAACTGACAAATTAGATTAAGACAAACCAAAAAGGAAAGTAAGCAAGTTAGAGCGGGACGGAGGTGGTATATGATATTGCAAAAACCATTTAAAAGAACAATGAGAAAAAAAAGAATTCACACTTGTTACATAAAATACATTTTCTTGAAACAAGCAAGAGAACATTTTCTACACACATAAAAATAAAGTATCACTTACACTAAAGTGTAAGCACAAATTAAACACAATAAACATAAGCACTAAAACAATACTAAAACACTAGTAAAATTACAAACAAAGCAGCAACCATACTCAAATTTGAAAACCTCAACCCGGACCCGAAAGAAGTCGGAAGAGCGTCTCTAGACCGCGTATCGGGTGTACCCGTAACGCATCCTAAAGGATTAATATGTTGGCCACATCTCCCAGGCAATGTTTGTGCCTCGGTCACATTGATGCCCGCTTGCGCGGCTTGATTTGCACCTTGAATAGTCATTAAGCTACACAAGCACTCGGGCATTGACTTGATAACGTAGTCGAGAGGGCGGCAACAGCTCTCGGGTGGGCGGTTTTTGCCGTTGAGGTAGTTCATGCACGGTTGGAGTTGGTTCATGCATTCTTGTCGTTGTACTTGACCGAGATTATGGGACACCATGAGAGACAAGATTGTGATCACCATGGCAATGGATCTAATTTGAAGTTCCATTTTGTATTTTTGTTTGTGTTTTGAAATGTTAGTGTGTGAATTTGTGTATATATGTGTTTTTTTTGGAGAAGCGATGTGCAATGGGGTGTTGTTGATAGGTGGGGGTTGGTGATCAAACTAGGGATGTTGTAGGTTACTTAGAAATGGTTGTTTACTTCAAGAAAATGAATGAAATTGTTGTTAAATATGTTGAGCTACTAAATTTTACTTGTTACATTAGATAAATAGCATTACTCCCTCCGTCCCACCTTATCTTGCACACTTTCCGTTTCCGTCCCGTGCGAACTTGCACAACCCTTAAAAATGAAAGTTATAACACAATCTCCACCCCCAGTCAACCTTTGAAAAATCAACAAAATCCTAAAAAAAACAATTTTTCTTAATACTTGTGTCAACCTCTCCTGTACAAGATAAAGTAGGATGGGGGAAGTACGAAAATACTCCCTCCGTCCCGTTCAGTTTTGCACGTAGAGATGGGCAAGTGTAATAAGAAAAAACTGTTTTTTGTTTTTTAGTTGACTTTTTTCAAATGTGAAGATTGATGGTGGAGATTGTAAGAGAAATTTCGTTTTTAAGAGTGTGCAAAATTGAATGTAACGGATCGAAAAGGAAAGGGTGCAAAATTGAGTAGAACAAAGGGGTAATATTTAGAAGAGAATCAAAGGCTTCTAGATATAATGTGATGTAATGAATGCAATGTTCATTGACTCGGTTATATTATGATATGATATTATTGGTCAACTATAAATATGGATCTTACACTTGTATGATCGAAATTAAATGAATTGCACCAACAAAATTTGGTTGTTTCAACGTTTGGCTAAATAATTATTTTACTAAAAATTTAGCATAGTGACATACACTTGAAATTAGAGGAATTCTTTCATTAATATGGTAACATCGCACGCGATACTGGACATGATGTACCGGTCGAACCTGCCAAATATTTTAGACGAGATGGAAAATAGAAATCTTAGCCCAATACCATTGGACACCTGATCCACGAGCCAATTGTCCGAGAAACCGCTGGTCTGCCTGACAAATTTAGTTTTTGTTTTGGGGGAGGGGTTGTTGGGTTAGCTTGGGTTCAAAAAAATTCAGCCGGATGGAATTTCGAGCTAACCTGACCCACACCAACATATGACACATTGGCCCAGCAGATTAAACCAGACCGCCTGAATTGCCCCATCTACTTGAAATAGAGGATCCCATGAGCAATTTATCAAGCTCATGTCCAAGTCCCGTATTCAAGAAATACAAAGCCGTTATGTTTATGTTTGTATGTAAGGGGAAGTTCTTATCTACCTCTACCGGTAATGTCTGCACTCCACTGGATGCACGTCATATGGTAAGAACATGCAGGCACTACCGGTAGGGGTGGGTAAGAACGTCCCGTATGTAAGAACAATGATACGATTAAAGTTTCTCCACAACTAAAAACAACACCTTTGACAAACAAAATTGTTAGAACTCTGCAGTTCAGTTCTCATACATCTTTGAACAAGAGTACATAGGAAGGAAGTTGATGTCAAGGAGACCAAAAGACAGCAAAATTTTCCATCTAAACTTAGTTTGCAACAAAATCGAACCGCGAGACGTATCACAAGAAAAATCTCCTGCGGCTCGTGTCCATTTCAGGCTGCCATTGAAAAGATCAGAGATTAAACATAAGCAACAAAAAGAAATGACATTAAGCATTGCAATTTTGATAAATTGAAATATTACCTTGTGTACCCATTCATATTCACCCCCTTTTGTGTCGAATGTTCCGTGTTGAAGACTGGTCAGCTTCAGAGTGAAACGAGGACCACATTCCTGCAAGTTTGAGATCAACGATGGGATTATTCATTTTCCGAGACTAAGGGGGTGTTTGCAAATAATATTGCTTTTAAAGAAGCGATTTAAATTGATTTGTTTGGAAAACTCAGAAATATGTTGTGTTTGAAAATAAAGTGATTTTGGGTTAGGATCTGCTTGAAGTTGGGTGATAACTTCTCATAATTAGATTTTAAGTGATTTTGTTAATCAGTTGTAAGTGTTTACAAACACTTCAAAATCACTTTTATTGCAAATAAAAGTGATTTTATCATTTTCTGTCCCAAAAGCAGGAAATAAAGTACAGAAATCAATCAAATAAAGCGGACAACAAAGGCCTTTTTGAGCTGAGACTTTTTCAAAGATAAGCAGCACAACGTGAATTCTATCGATCTATTTATGGATCTTTATTGATAGCTTCAAATCATTTAGGCCCTAAATTAGTATAATCTTTTAGGACCCTAATTGATAGTTAACTTATATCTCGAGTTCTAGACTGATAAAACTCCAGAACAACGAAAATATTATAGAGACGTTAAGTCACACATGGTGCTACAGACATGGAAAAATTAATATGACATTCTAAATTAACCCATAATTTATGTTGCCTGAAACTCATAACCCTTCACTTATCGAGTATATCAGTAATCCGTTCTCAATCATATGAAGATTGAGGGACTACAAAAAAAACAACTAGAAGTAACACATTGCTGTCTTTTCAAGAAATGCAGGCTAAAATGCATTATGCGTTTTGTATGGTAAGGATGTAAGGATCGGAATCACAAACCTGAAGCCTTGCAATAACTTTTTCCTTAGGTTTAGCAGCCTCCTCCTTTTTCCCTTTGCCCTTCGGTTCCAGTTCTTTGCTTTCTTTTGTTTCAAAAATGTAACTTTACGTGCAACAACAAGGAAAGCCGAGAGATATTTAGGTTATTATATAGTGAATATTATAGCAGTATATACAGACAAGGGTACACACCGGTGATGACGGAAGAATATAAAATCACGTTGATTGTGAAAGGTAACCACTCTCCGACCACGGAAGTTAGGATCTTGGGGGAATAAAGACTGTATTAACCTGAATAACGATGATAGATTCTGTCAATGAGATTGAAAAAAGATTATATAAATTCAGTAATGAAATGGGAGGCCCACAAATGTCACGAATACTGTATTGATAGCTCTTCTGAATTACTAGTTGCTTGTACAGAGCTGTCAAACTAATCGAGAAAACTACACTACGACTTGAAGGCTTTAAATCGGGCACATATAAACACACCATTACCAGAGTTCGGAACATCTATATGTAAAGAACAAACTGAGTATCCGAAAAGTAAACAAACCTAGATCAGAAGTGATAAATACGAACGAAATGCAATAAGAAACAGAGAGAGGCTACCAGAAGATGCAGATAGTCTATGGAACATTCAAGTGAAGCATCTGGGTAACACTACAGTTGCATTGTTTTCACTTAATAATCAATTCGCAGTAGAATTTTACCTGCCTATACGATGTCCCAAACGTGTCGTGAAGTTATTTAAAACTAACTCAGGCTGGTGATTGGTTGGATTTCCATGACCCTGTGAAATTATTAGAGAAAATGACAGGTCATTCATTTTGAATATGAAAACTGAATCTGATAAATAAATAAACAAAAACAAAAAAAGAAATTGATAAGAAACATAAGATTTTAGTAAATATAAGAAAATTACAGCCGGCATTACAATGTGAAAGAGATTTCCCAAAAGATCCTCTCTACAGTTCCTAAGACCGGTTATATCCGTACGCAGTCCAAAATAAAGTACCCTTAAACTCTTTATAACCAATATTCCAAGAAGCTACTCTAGCTTTAACTATCTCCCACACTTCCTCGTTAGATCCTTCGCTATTCTCGAATATCTTCTTATTACATTCCAGCCATAAGGACCAAACTATCGTGCGCGCCATCAGATAATACGTAAGCAAAATTTTTTAAAATATAAGACACATGCACATCAGGACTTACAATGACAGATAGAGTCGAGAGACCACTGAACTATAAGGGCAAGTAGATTAATTAAAATTCACACTGTTCCTTGTAATGTATTCAAACTGAGAAAGGGTGTAGTAAAAACATTCCTACCTTAATATCCTTCCGCAAAACAAGATTCGAAAGTTTGAAGTGAGCAGTAGGGCCACTGGGTAATCCAATAACTAACAGAGCATCTGCATCGACTTAGAATCGTTAAAACAATTTCCAAAATGATAGAGAATTTACAGCACGATTGCTGTCAAATATGGCCTCACTAACCCCCCAACCCCTCCACCAACCGGTTCTCTTTCAATTTTATAGAACTCATTGTAGACTTGTTTTGTATACAGTGTCAAAGGGGAAAAACATGAAACATCCAGGTTAAGCAGAAAGATATTACTGTCAATTTTTATCACTCTCATCACCCGAATGTTAGCATTTTGTGAGTCAGGATCAGTCAGACATTGACCTGGTTCTCGTCGGTTTGTATGGACAACAATGAGAGATGTGAATTCCTTATGATTCGCATATTCGACAATCTGAAAGAAGATGGCAGTACAAAGAGTCAAATACTTAAGGTTGAACTGTACACACAAACTAAAATTTCATGTAACTAGGGAGGACATGAGAAAGAACAATGGCAACTCATATACCTTTTTGAGGTCGTACGTTCCTCTCTTGTAGTACTGAGCATTGGGAATGACGGAGAGAAGATCTTTAATAAAAGCAGGTCCTCTCTGCAGTTCATTGTATAAGGCACCATCGACAGAGAAATACATAAGACAACAGCATTACATATTAAAAATTTGATGGTTCATATTGGGAAATTGTGTAATACATACCGTGGAGTGGAAGCGAGCGGTGGTGATCAAGATCTTAGGAGCACGTTCTTCATTCAAGATGCCACTGAATTCATCAGCATCGTTCCCAACAAATAGCTCATCGTCATCAGGCTTGCAGACAGTTTCATCAGATTCACGGGTGTTTTCAATAGTGCGGGGGATTTTCTTCGGTGGAGGCTCCTCTCCCAGCTCTAGGGCTCTCTTCTCAGCAGCTTCACGAGCCTTGGCCTTCTTCTTCTTCTCGACCTTCTTTTGGTGCTTCAACTTTGCATGAACTTCGGACCTCTTCTCCTTATTTTTAATGGCAGAAGGAAGCACGGCCTCCTTCATCTTCTCTGTTTTGCTTTCTTTCGACTCTCTTTTGTTTCTTCGTCTTCTGCACTACCTGCAAGAGAACACTAGTAGGATGAATATTGACAGAGTTAAAATTAAATATTACCTTTTGACACTCTGAAATGCATTTGTGTGTATAAATTCTATACATACTTGACCATATGAATTATGCTGTTGACTTGCATGCAAAAACAAGCCACTGGATGATATGCATTCCCATTTCTATGATTAAACTGATCACTAACTTCGATTCTAATAATGAATCAGTTAATGAAACTATGAATTCTTACTTGAATGCTTTCAATCTCTCGTAACAAACTCATCCAATCAAACAGAGCCTGAATATTATGATTATTATCAACAAACATTTACGAAAATATCCTAGACCAAAGAAGTACCACGAAACTCACCACAGCAGATAACAACTATCCCATCCAAGCACGAAATCAAATTATAGAACTACAAATGAGGAAGCAATGGTTTCACCGGTGATGAAAGCTGAGTGAGCAAAAGGTATAAATCAAATAAACTGCGGTAAAAGATCAAAGGTCCAATTCAAATTAAACTCAATCTTCCATTCAATCATCCATATTCTTCATCCAATTACTTCGAAAAGCTAAAAGTAGACTAAACTCCAGCAAATCTCACAAAACTCGAGCAAAATTTATAGAACTCCAGCAATATTTCATCCAACTTAAACTCAATCTTCCATTCGTTAAATTCGAAAAACGCAAAACAATTTGAGAAAACGGTTCATTCGGTATCCCTAATAACATAACAACAACAAAATCATCCAAACATTTCATCCAATCACTCAGAAAAGCACTAAAAGCAAACAAACTCCAACAGAATCATAAAAACTTTCTCCAGAAAAGAATAATAACAGTAAAATCAACACTCACGCACCGCCAATCGCTACTCTGCTTCGCCGTTTCCTCTTTGCGGCTACCTAATGCGGATGCTATAACGGCAGGAAGAAATCGGGCCAAAAAAAATTCAATTTAGGTGGTAACAATAAGATATTTAGGGATGAAGGTTCATGCTTGATGGCGTAAGTGGGCTAGAAATGGGCCTGATTAACTTTGGGCCCAATAAGATATTTGGGAGAGGAGGCCCAGGCCTGCCGCAGTAAGTGGCTCTAAATGGGCCTAGTAGATTAATGTTGGGCTCGTAGAGGGGGTTGCAGTTCTAGGTAGGATGAGCTGACTAGGCATGTAAATGAGTCGAGTCGAGTCAAGTCGAGTACAGACAAGCTCAAGCCCGATTAAGTTTTTTTTTTTTAAATTTGAGCTTGGTTCGATAAAAAATTTTTGAGATCGAGATCGACTCAACTCAACTCAATCAATACAAAATACAATTTTAAAAATATAAAAAGTACATTAAAGTTGAAAACGTTAACTATATTATAACTAACTGGCTGCTAATGGGGACTTGAGCGTTTCACTTTATTTAACTTAAAATTAAAATATATTTATATTTTTGTCAATTCTAAAGGGTAAATAAGTCATTTAACGCAGGCTCGATTAAACTCGCGAGTTTCTCGAAACAAGTATCAATGAACTCGAACTCGGTGCCTACTTGAGTAGCTCGAGCTCGACTCATTTATCTTGAGACAATTTTGATCTTTTTGTGAGTTGATCCGGGTGGCTCGTGAGTTGTCTCGGCTTACTTAACCCCTAAACTTGACAGTGTGGATGTTTATTTTTCTTAATTTTTTTTTCTTTTTTCCAATCATAAATTATCTAACTTCATTAAAATGCTTCTTATTATGGATATGTTTATTTATAGATTTCTTTATCTAGGTAAAGGACGTGACCATCTAATTCAAATCATTTTATTAGTTGATGTTTAAATATTTATTGTGTAATGAGCACTTTTTAGTTATGATCTCATTAATTTTACTACACTTTGTCCCAAAACAAAAAGTAGATTTATGATTTATGTAATCAAAAAAAAATCCGCCCAAATTTTCAACATTATTTAATCCATAAACAAACATACCCACTAAGGTATGTCATGTTCTAATACTAATAGTACTTATGGCTCGACTCAATAGATTTATTAGGAGTTCAAATTCATAATGTACACTCATTAACTCTCTCAGTCAAGTTTGGCCCAGTACTCCCCAGCCTTAAGTAAACATCCTTAGAGTTGGAGAACTTATTACATCATTTGTGTCATAAAAAATATTGTCTGAAAAATCTTTGTCATCCCAATTTAAAAATCAGTGTCTCGTTTTACTAACTCAAGCAAAATTATTTTATTTTTTTTAAAACAAATTAGTTAGCTACGATTGAATAAGTCAATTAAATAATAAAATAACTTGTGTAAGTGCATATTCAGGATTTTGAAGAATTATACATTTATCAAATTGAGAAATATAAAAGTTTTACATCTTTTAAACATGACTCTTTTTATGGAATGGAAGTATACTATTCTTGTCTCGCAATAATCCACATTTTCGTTAAACCAATCATTATATATACTAGGGATCATCTCTGAACTGATGCTCAGAGGTGAAGATTCCAAGAGCAGTTTGGGAATACTGATCAGTGAAGTGCAGAATACCTCTCTAAGTATTCTAAGTTGCTACCATTGAAGGCGAGTGCAGCCTTGCAACAGACATATGACCGTAATGGCTTTGGGCAGATATGTGCTCCCTAACTCTCTAATAAAAAGTACGGACAATTGTGAGTCTTCCTGACAAAAATGTACTATATCCTCCGACACCGTCATTAGACACAGAGGGACATGTATCGCAAAAAGTACTGGATGGTTGAAATGACCTTTTAGCCAATTGCCCTAGTAAACAGTAAGTATAAATAGGCGTTCTATTTAATGTAAAAAGGTTACACATTCTCAACTTTACTATTACATTGCTTACTTGCGTTTCACTCTTCGTGAGTTAGTCACTGACTTGAGCGTCGGAGAATTTTTGCAAGGCTCCCCCGACTCTGTTTTGCATATTCGTAGATGTCCAAAAGGAAGCAATCCGTCACTATTTGGTGGCAACAACTTGGATACTCCACAGGGATATCTTAATCCCTTGAAACTTCAAACACCGTTGAGGGCTATGCTCAGACAGCCTCTATCATTCACCATCTTTAATCTTGAAGAGGGACACATTCTTACTATTCTTCACTATTTTATTGCATTCTCTCTCAAGTAAAACAAATACCGACTTGAGCATCAGAGTGAGGATATCCCCCCAACTCTATCTTACTGAGGCCTAATCACATATCACCATAAGTAAAGAAAAAGAAAGAAAAGATGCATAATTTGCATTTCAACAACAGAAAACAGAAGAAAAGCTTCATATGGCGATAAATTGTTTTGGAGAGGCCAAAGAGCCTATCAAGCAAAGGTTTTCTCGACATTCGAACGAGATTGAGTTATAGTATTTTAGAGTTGTTTATGCTGCTGCAAAAGTGCTAATGTCTTCTTCTTCATTATCTTTCATTTTAGATCGAAACGATATTAATTGAAGAGAGACAGTGAAATGGGAGGAGAGAACGAAAACTACAAAGAGAAGACAAACTTGAGGACAAATCGAAACGCTAGCACGAGTAAAGTTAAGTTAGTGAACATCATCAAGAGCATGAAAACTAAAGCAAGAATAAGAATGAAAACTAAAGCAAGAATAAGAATGACATAATATACAAAAAGAGCAACCAATTATTGTCGATACAAATTGCCAAAGTTCCAGCATAAGATAATTGTCACCAACCAGACTGACACCTTACTACGTGGGAGGAGGAAGAAGAGAAGCTTCATATTTAATCAGATGATCCAACGACATAAACATCATCGCCGCCATTGAAATCATTACAGCCCCAACGATCATGCCGCAAACAAATGCTCTACAGTACTTCTCCCTCCTTTCTCTCTCATCCTTCTCTATCGCAGCAAACTCCTCCTCCGGCTCACTGCCTGATTCAACAGCATCGTCGTCGTACAGAAGCGCGTGAGTGCAGTCAGAGCATATCGACATTGTATCCTCAGGATTACTGAAGAAGCAACTCCTTGACTTGTTCCAGTCGTGAAAGGCGGCCTTGAGTTGGTCGAGTCTCTCACCGATCTCTCGAAGTTGGTCGGAGTTCTGCGGCTTAGATTCGACCTCAGCCGCCAGGAGTTTGGTGAGAAAACTGAAGCGCTGCTTGACGTCATCGAAAGAAATTTCACGGCGAGGGTCCGGGGCTGCGGGGTCCACCTGGTGGCGGAAGACGTCCGCAAGTTCCGATTCCAGTTCCTCAAGTTTCTTCTGCAGCATCACTAATTCGTCGATAATGTGCGTATTGCAGTTGTATTTGAAACCTGTTAATGTTTACACTTTTCTACTGGGAACCGCCGCGACGGTTTCTCCATTTCTTTTCTTTCAAAATTCTCTTTCTGGCGGTTTTTTTTTAAAATAACCTTTAACCTTTAAAAGAGTTGTTCGTGTCGTGAACGGTTATTGCGGAACACACCGTGAATAGAAACTGGCTGTGACAGTTTCAATCTTTTGTGAGAGAATTAATTAAAGCAACGATTCTTCGTAGTCCACTAAATTTTTTAACGCAGTCAATTTTTATATGAAGTTCACTTATATTTATAAAATGAGTTCAAATTTCTTCATACAACCAACTTAGTAACAATATTACCCTTTTTTATAATTAAAATTATTTAAAATTTAATATTATAAAGATTAGGGACGTACACGAACCAAACTGTTCGCGAACTATTCGGGGCTCGGCTCGGAAAAATATTCGTTCGGAATAGTTCGCTGGCCTAAACGAATAGAATTCGAGCTTAATATCGAGCTCGAATTTTTTTTCGAGCCGAGCTCGAGCCTATAGGTGTTTGGTTCGCAAGCTCGCGAACTAGGCTTGATAATATTCATGAATATTTTTTATATAAAAAAAAAAAATTAAATAATGCATAAAATTGGATTCAATGGGAATCGAACCGAGCTCAAACTATTTGCGAGCTTAGAATTACACACTTAATGAACTCGAGCTCAAACTATGTTCGTTTATTACGTTATCGAGCTTTTGTCGAACCGAGCTTGAACTATTCGTGAACTTAGTAATTACAAAACGAACCGAACTCGAAGAGAATTTTATAAGTTCGAACGAACACGAGCCGAACTCGAACACAATAAAAACTTAAACGAGCCGAACTCGAGCCTTAAACTGTTCGACTTGATTCGACTCGTACATCCCTAATAAAGATATAACAAATACATTGCATATTTATGGTAAACACCTGCTAATATTTGTGTAACAGATATTTACACTGTAAGGGCACTGCCATGATACTTGGGCACAATTTTGGAAAGGTTGACGCTAACAATATTTCGGTAATTGTTTTTATTTCTATCACCATTGCCAACGACAACTAAATTGCGAGACACAGTTAAAAACGTTATAGCTCCAGCAATTAAGATTGATGTCGTTGCTGACAACAACCTAGTCATAGTTTTTGTATATGTTGTGAGATAATCAAACATTCGAATCAAATAACAAAACAAGAAATGTGTTGAATCAAAACTGAAAAGAAAAGACTCAATGTTTACGTGGTTCGGCCAAAACGACCTACATCCACTGTGGGGGTTTCCAGCTTTCTTTAACACTCAAGAATGGTTACAAGATGATCAAAACACTGCTGAAATACTTCAACAGTAAGAGTAAGCAAAACACTCAAATTAAGAATAAAACCTATTCTTCTGTGTTTTCTATCTCTATCTCTTCTCCTTCTCTCTCTAGATATGAGATACACCAAGAAGAAATAAGAATACAATATCATATACAAGCTCAGAAAGAAAAGCGGTTGAAAATGATCCAAAACCGCGCACAAAACTGATCACCAAAAACTGCTTCTGCACACTGCCTTTGACAACGGTTTTAACAGAAACCGTTGTGATTTTCTTTTATAACTGCCATATGGCAGTTTTCATTCACGTCAGTTTTCAGCTCCTTTTTGATCCGTTTCTTGATCCGATTTCAACTCGATTTATGAGTAGATTAAGTCCATAATCTTCACAGTATCTATCATCATCGACAACGACTGATACGTGTATGTTGCCCTCCCAGTATATGTAAAAAGACTAATGAGTATCACTATTTCTCTTATAAGAACATCCTCCCAGTATATGTAAAAAGACTAATGAGTATCACTATTTCTCTTATAAGAACATAGTAAGTATGAAGGTTAGGACGGACCATTCTATATTTCTGTTGTTTCTGGTTATCATTTTAGTAAAAAATAAATATGAGAAAATTGCAAAATATATACTATGTACCATTTTTAAATAGTCGCAAAATTATTTTTTTTCTTTTCATTTTACTATTACAATTTTATCAATTACTTTTCAATTGAATGTAAAAATAATTGAAATGGAACTCGAACAATTCTTGGAGAAATTCACTCTTTTTTTCTTTTCCTTTTTTCTTTTTCGAGAAATTCAATCCTGATTTTGTTTGCAGAAACAAATTCCTAATTTCACGACTAACTATTAATTACAGTAATACGTTAGAACACTAATAAGTATCACTATGTATTTCACGGACGGACATACTAATATTAATTACAGTAATACGCAAGAAGACTAATAAGTATTAAAGCTCGGTACGGACCTACTGAAGAGTGGCCTTGACGCTCACTCAACCTTCCAATCCACTATTTTTATGTTATAATATTTAAACTATATATTTATGTTGAAAAATATGTGTTTTTTGCCTCGCTCGGATACGGAGCTACTGAAGAGTGTCCTTTACGCTCATTCAACCTTCCAATCCACTATTTTTGTGCCTAAAATATGTATAATACGTAAACTATATATTTATATTGAAAAATCTGTTTTTTGGCCACCTCAAGATTAAGAAATATTAGGACAAATTTTGACCATTTTCATGATTTAGACTTTAACAAAAAAAAAATAAATGAGATTGGACGAGTGCTAACCAAACTCGAACATCAGCTTTAACTGAATGTTTAGTTCGTCAATAGCTTGAGGAAACCTATTTACACACAAGATTTGCAATAATGTTAGTTTTATTTTATTGGTCACATACCAGAATATTCAAACTTCTTCAATAAAAATACTATAAATTTTAATATATATAGATCACTAATAATACATAGCGACTTATTTAATGATAGTGGTATTATCTTTTGAAACATACTATAAAAAATCTTAATATTTATATTCTTTTTTCTTCAAATCATATGATATAGATAATTTAGGGTAAAAACAATGCAGGTTTTTACAAACTTTTTGAATATAAATAGAAGCTCCAATTTTATTTATACTTATAAGCTGGTCACATTGACGTTGGAGATTATGTTCATCTTAAATATAATTTTTTTTTCTAGATCACATTTAAATATATCATCAATAAAAATGTTTTGTTGTCAAACTCATACAATATCTTATACAAAACTAATTTTAGAAAATATAGAATTTTGCTTTTGGTTTTAGTTTTTATTTAAAAGTCAATCATTATCTTTAATATGTTTGCTCATATTTTGAAATACAAAAAAAACTAATACATAATATTTTGCTTTATGTCAAAAATAATTATACATTTTCTTATATTATAAACCTACTTATTTTATATTTACGTGTCAGTTCAATGAAATATACTAACTCCTTCTCTAGACTAATTACACAATCAATCGAGAATACTATATATCGGGTTGAGTTAGATCAGCCCAAAATTTATCGGACCAAAAGTTATTGAGCCCAATTCAACTCATCATCCTTAAATACACTAAAATTTTAGGCCAATTCATACTCTGTTTAACCCAATAATATTTCGAACCTAAGTTCCTATATTCTAACCCATTTGAAATATTAAACTCGCCATTTAAAATATCAAACTCGTAAAATCAGATCGATTTTACCAGCTCTAGACATCCCGTATATAATAGTAATATATACACACGTAACCATAAAGTCATCAGATGAACAAACTGTGAAAGTTTTTCTTGGAATCAGTATACTTTATTTTATTTTATCTTTCTCGAGAAAAAATATTCTTCAATTAAATATTTTTTTAATTCTTGGGATCCACAAACTATATGTTATTGCCTCTTTATGCGAGCAAACTTAATATAAAAGTAAAATCGTTCCAAAATAATAATCTCAGAAATCTTTTCGTCCAAATTCGTTTATCGTCTTTAGAAAATATTATTTTAATATAAACTATTTATCAGTTAAGCATTTCACGTGTTATATGATAAAAAAATTATTTTTAGTACAGATCGACATATATCTACCTAAAATATATTAAGACACAATTATCTCGATTCGATAGTAAGTCTCTCACAATCAGTTTAATTTGTCCAACTTTATAAAAGGAGACTTCACTTAATCTTCCAAAAAAATATCCGAACTCATATGAAAGTAGACAAATATATAAATAATAAAAACAATAATAATAAGACCAAAATTGTGGCACGATTATTTCAATTCGATAGTGGTCAAATGCTTGAATAGAACATTAAAATTTAAAAAGAAGTTATATATAAATAACAAAAACAATAATATTAAGACAAAATTTTGGTCTTTTGACCCCCATTTTGGATTATATTCGTAAAAAAACAAATACTATATTTGAAATAATAATAGATTCTCTGTCGAATCATAAGTGAACAAAATAACAATTTTTTAAGTTTTAATCTACGTGCATAAATATATTAAGTATTAAAATAGATTACAGCTAACCTAATAAATATTACTCCCTTCATCCCGATTAAATTTGCAACACTCACCAAACACGAATGTTAAAAAAAAATATATATTTTGTTCTTCCTTTGACTTTGTTAAAGATTGAGATTCCGTAAATTTTTCCACAATTTTAAAGAAAAAAAAAATAATATTAAAAAGGCAGTTTTAAGAAAAAATTGACTCAACCCTTCGGGTATCCGTCGGGGTCGGATACCAACAAGATCAGATTCTTTATTGTGTATCCAACGTGCGGGCATCCGAGTCCACCCCTAACCGATGACTAGTCGAATATTCTTGCAACACGATACCACTAGCCACGTCTAGAGGTGACAAAATCGGTCCGGCCCAATATTTTAAATGAGTTGAACCGTATAAATCTAAGTTTGAAGTACTATTTGTCCAAAAGCCCGACGAACCAACCTGATAATCTTAGAATATTATAAGGAGATAGACGAACCAGACCGATTAATTTTTGGCTCAACCAAATTTTAATTCGACTCAATCCAATCTCAAATATAATATTAACCCGACGAACTAAGTTCGATAAAGAGGACGGCCCAAATTGAGACCTCTGACTACGTCCGAATACAAACACTGGTTATTGGTGAGGTCATATCATATATATATATATTATTTATGTTTCTTTTTGAAAAGAGCTCTCTAATCCTCTGCACCCAATTAAACACCAGAAAGATAAACGCACTCACATGGAGAAAAATCGAATCTTTATCCTAAAAAACAAAGGTCCATTTTTTGTCCACTCCTGTCACCACTACACGGGCTCACACACACCACACACACTAGATGTGCACATATATCCTTCCTCGTTCCGAAATAATTTACACATTCTTTCTGACTCGTAGAATAAGAAAAAAAAAAATTTCTTTTTAGTTGATCTTTTCAAAAATGGAGATTGAGCGTGCAGAGTGGAGATTGTAACAGAAATTTCGGATATACAAATTACCTCGAACGGAGGGAATATATATATATATATATATATATATATATATATATATCTTGAAAACATCACATCTATACAGAGCTATGGGAAAGATCTACCAAGTGGTTAGTTGAACAATAATGTGTTAGTATTATTATTCTGCCTCCATTTTTGGACTGTTACCAATCTATATCTGCTTCTTTTAAATTCAGCCCACAAAAGCTGTTTGTTCTTGGTTTTACTATGGATACCTAAGATTCTTGCTGCAAAAACTCCATAAAAGCTCCCACATTTTTCTTCATTTGCTTGGGAAAGAAGAGGAAAAGTGGGCCCCCTTCAATTTCACAGGTCATTTTCTTTTCTTTATCTTGTAGTCCCGAGATAATTTGCATACTCCTCCCGACACATGGAATAAGAAAGAACTGTTTTTACTTTTTAGTTGACTTTTTCAAAGGTGGAGAATGTAAGAAAAATTTCATTTTTAAATGTGTGCAAATTATCTCGGAACACTCCGAAAAGGAAAGTGTGCAAATTATCTCGGAATCTAGGGAGTAATTAATGTTAAGGTTTATTGCTTTTTTTTTTCCCTTAAATTTGCTGTTTCTGTTCTTGTGGTATTTGCAACTGATTGTGAGCCTGAGGAAGTGATTTAGATTGATTTTTGTAGGAACTCGAAAGTACGTAGTGTTTGAGAATAGAAGTGACTTCTCTTAAAATTTTAAGAGTTGCGTGCTTGTAAAGTAGTCACATTTTCTGCAATTTATATAAAAAAGTTCTGAAAATCACTTTTAGTCTGTTTGAAGCAGCTTTGGAAGCTTCTGAGAATTAGCTTAAAACTGATCATGATTCTACTGTTTTATCTTGTATTTTACGATGTTCACGAAATGTTATATACGATATCACTAATTAATACGTATCGTGTATTAAACAATGTAACAAAAGATGGAATAAGTAGTGTAATGAGGATCTGGACTGATTTCTACAAGCTCCAAAATCACTTTTTCCTAACTGTGATTTTTTCTATTTAGTATAGTTTGCAAACACCCTCTTATTGTATCTTCATTTTTAATGAATTGGGATATATTGCACATGAGATGCATTCATAGTGATCTTCTCAAAAAATATATTGGGTCGGGTTCGGGCTTGATTTCAGGTCATAAATAAAAAAATATTTAAGACACATAATTATTACATTTTTAAGGTAAATAATTATTTTTTGCTCGATTTGGGTCATAATTAGTAGGGATGTACACGAGCCGAATCAAGCCGAACAGTCTAAGGCTCGAGTTCGGCTCGTTTAAGTGTTTATTGTGTTCGAGTTCGGCTCGTGTTCGCTCGAGCTTATAAAATTATGTTCGAGTTCAGCTCGTTTTGTAATTATTAAGTTCGCGAATAGTTCGAGCTCGGTTCGACAAAAGCTCGATAACGTAATAAACGAACATAGTTCGAGCTCGAATTCGTTAAGTGTGTAATTCTAAGCTTGCAAATAGTTTGAGCTCGATTCGATAAAATCTCGGTTCGATTCCCGTTGAACCCAATTTTATGCATTATTTAATTTTTTTTATATATAAAAAATATTCATGAATATTATCGAGCCTAGTTCGCGAGCCCAATTTGCGAGCTTGCGAACCAAACACCTATATGCTCGAGCTCAACTCGATATTAAGCTCGAGTTCGGTTCGTTTAGGTCAGCGAACTATTCCGAACCACTATTTTTTCGAGCCGAGCCCCGAATAATTCGCGAACAGTTTGGTTCGTGTACATCCCTAATAATTAGGTTACTCATGTTGGTTTCGGATTTTTCTCAGTAAAATCCGGGTACCCTCTGGTTGCCAGCTCATCTGCAATTAATATCATTTATGTGGAGATGCTTTGAGATCTTGAATGTTTAAGTATTAAGGAACAAGATCACTTTTTTTTTTAAGTTTTTTTATAAAAGACCACTTATATTATGAGAAGTTAAATTAGTTACAATTTCTAACATTTTTTGTGACAGGATTTTGAGATGAAAACAGAGCCAAAAATGATATTTCTTTGGTATTTGGTATATATTCTTGCAATATCAGCTAATGCTGCTGTTGTAAAGCACTTGAATATATGGCCAATGCCAATGTCAGTAAGCAATGGCAATGGAAATCTCCATCTAAGCAACGATTTCGAGTTGAAGACTGACGGCAGCAAGTTTCTGGATTCTTCTGGAATCCTCAAGGACGCGTTCTTGAGGACGATGGATGTGGTTAGATCATCTCATGTGATCGAAGTCAATACGTCGAAGATCAATCCTTCTTTGGTGCTCAAAGGGATCCATGTTGTTGTTTTTTCCCCTTCTGATGAGGTAACTCATTAGCTGCCTTCCTTCCTTCTGTTTACGAGCTTTTTCTTTCGTGTTTTGGTTTATAGTTTTGGTATGTTTGGAAGATATTATACGTGGTTTCCGTATAATGTCGATTGTTTTCTTGTTATGAAGTGTTGGTGGATTTTGTTACTGGCAAAAACTTCTGTAAGACTGTCTAACGTTAAGATAAATATGGTTAGTTGTGGTGATCGTGTTGATAATATTTATCCATATTTGACTATTTGACTATCCGTTTTCCAGGTCCCATTTCAAAATTAAGGAAATTGCGTCGCTCTCGGTTTCGATTTTTAATTAGTTGCGTTACTCTGTTGATGTTTCACATAAAATCTTATAGAATGATTATTTTTATCAATATTTTTGCTGTTATTTTGTCATCAATGTAATGAAGTCTGTTTGAACATTCTTGTAGAACAAATTTATTGCTTTCTTGTTCTTATCTGCGTGTATTTTGTGTTGTAAATAATGTTTTGAAACTTCAAAAGAATTTCGTAACACCCGACTAATGGTTATTGTTTATGTTTAATATTTTGGGAGTTACGTCCATCATACTCACCGTTCTAAATAACGCTAGACGCTGGTCGGGCTACACTAGGGTCTAACGCTTGATCGAAACTTAGGCAAGGCTAAACGGTCTAGAGGTGATTAAGCACGGTGGAGTCATAAAAATTGTAGCCGGTCGTTGACAGTCTAGCAACTAGAGTCTAGCCGGAGTTAAACAGGAACTTTTAGAACAAAGATCATCTACCACTATATATCGGCGTCTAAGGTGCTTAGAAAGGAAGACGTATACTTGCATACACATATGCATACACTTCACATTTTATAAATGCATATTTTCAAAGGTGTGGCAATTCGGGTTTCGTCTTTGGATGCTAATGTGCGGACACTACCTGTAAGAGTCGAGGCCATCACGATTTTAAGACAACGTCATGTGGCGTGACTCCCATAGGCCTAGTCTTGATTTTATGATATTTTTATGTGGTTTTCTACAAACTATTCTATGACCTATGTATTCATGAAAAGTAACATAATCAAATGTTTAAAGTCTATTTCCAGGAAGTTATTTCTACACCATTGATTTAAAGTTTACAAATTTCTGCAACATTTCGTGCAGTTGCAGCACGGCGTCGATGAGTCATACAAGCTGGTCATCCCTGCTCAGGGAAGTCCACTTTATGCACATATTGAGGTATGTATTAGACGAGTTTACTAATTAACACCTATCGTCTATTAAAAATTGTGTAACAGAAGACGAAAACAAATTAGTCCTGTTTGGCACTTCACTTCTAAAATGATATACTTTCGTGCAGGCGAAAACTGTTTATGGTGCCTTGCATGGGCTGGAGGTTTGCTATTTTACACAAGATCTCTTCTTTTGAACTTATCAATGGTAATCGTTAAAATGACGAAAATGGTACCGTTACCCTATCTAACAGACGTTTAGCCAAGTTTGTCACTACGACGTGTCATCAAGAGGGGTTCTCGTCCATCAGGTTCCATGGACCATAGTTGATCAGCCACGGTTCTCCTACCGCGGCCTGTTGATTGGTGAGATGGTTAATCTGTCACATTTGGCGTATTTCTCCCAAGTTTGACAAGTTTCTAAAAAGATTCTTCGTTTTTCTTTAGTAACTAGTTTACGCCTTTGAGGTCGCACAAAACCGTCAATTATACAGTGCCGAAAGTCTAATTGTTGTGAATAGTGTAACAAATATTCGTGATGCGTATGTTTATTCCGGATGTGTGCAGATACATCACGGCATTATCAGCCTGTGCCGGTGATAAAGAAGGTCATCGATTCAATGACTTACGCCAAGCTGGTAAGTACTACATAGTATTATGTACGTAAGATAAGACAAGAGTTACTTTTATAAAAAATTGTGAATTTTGATGTAAAACTGCTACTTTAATTGTTAATCTTTATATAAAAGCACGTCTTAAAGCAGTACAGTAACAGTTTTATGTGATAAAAGTAACTCTCGTCTTACAACAGACAGTTTTACACAAGTGTTGCTCTTAAACTAGTTGTCCTAAATTCTTGAAACGATGTCCAATGAGGCATCGTTTCAAGATTTCCGGGCTTGCGTATAGTAACTTTGTGCAAATGACTTTATGCAGAATGTGTTGCATTGGCATATTGTGGATACACAATCTTTCCCTCTTGAAATACCATCGTATCCCAAGCTATGGGACGGTTCGTATTCCAGTGCAGAACGGTATACATTTGACGACGCCATAGAGATCGTAAGGCAAGTGATTCAGTTTCATCTCTAGTACTCCGTCTTTGTCAGATTCAAATGTTTATGCATTTTTGTGGTTTCTGACATTTCAGTTACGCTAAAAAACGTGGAATTAATGTATTGGCTGAAATCGATGTCCCCGGTCACGCTGAATCCTGGTACTACGCTTCGATTCTCAACATTGTGCAATTTAACATCGTCTCTAAACCCTTATAGTGACGAAATATGTCTTTTATATAACAAAATTTATCGTCGCGAAAGCACAGATTTCTTGTAATATATTGTACTGTGTGTGTGGATAAAGTGCGAAATCATTTGCATTCTACCCTCTAGTGGGCACCTTTGCGAGCAACTGCTTAATCTATTTCACCATAGACATGTAACACATCAAAACTATTCTGCAGTTCTAAAGACAGAGATCTACAACGTTAATCTATCCACGAGCACGTTCACTGTTTCCGTTGCTGTATTATTTTTCGTATCAACTAAATAACTCGAAAAATCTAAATTTTTCAGGGGATTAGGATATCCTTCTCTATGGCCTTCGGCAGATTGTAAGCAGCCACTCGACGTCAGTAACGAATTCACCTTCAAATTGATAGACGGGATTCTTTCCGGTGAACATTCCTGCCTTAATACTACTTCTTGTCGAAAATTACGTGCAGCTAACGTATAACATACCGTCTCTGTTTCTCAGATTTCAGCAAAATCTTCAAGTACAAATTCATCCACCTGGGAGGTGACGAAGTGAACACTAGTAAGATTCAATCAAGTTAAACAACGTAAATTCAACTTTTAAAGTCTTAGCGAATCAACGGTTATGTTCGTGTTTTTGTTCGTATACATGCTCACGCTGCGTCAGTCTCCTTAGCTTGAAAAAAACCGTTGCCAAAAGATATCTTACCGGCATTCTGTTATCGTTTCAGGTTGCTGGCAGACGACTCCTCACGTGCGCAAGTGGTAAACTTTTCGCCATTTCCTTATCGTCTCTACTCTATCTTAAACGGGCGACAAAAACATCGTAACAAGTGCATCTCATGATCCATCTACAGGTTAAAGAAAAACCACCTGAATGGTTCTTCAGCTTATCAGTATTTCGTCCTGCGAGCGCAGAAAATAGCGCTTTCTCATGGATACGATATCATAAACTGGTATAACGATCCATATATACAAAATGACATCATCGTAACATTATTAAATTTTTCTAATAATATGCTAACAATGATCACAGGGAAGAGACTTTCAATAATTTTGGCAGCAAATTGAGCCGGAAAACTGTTGTCCATAATTGGTAAGTAGCAATCCCTGAGTTATTTCAGAGGATCGTGCTCGTATTAGATTGGTTTCGAATTTCTCTCAGTAAATTCTGGTCGAGTCAAGTTCATGTTGCTGCACCTTATCATTTGCACATAATCTTTTAAAGCTAACATGGAAATGTATTGTCTTTAGAATTTTTCTCAATTCAATACATCCGGGAAAGTTTTGGGCTCTAACCGCTTACGTAGAGCTTGCAATGGGAGTTCTGGCTGCAGGGTGTAACTATACAATAGTTTTGACCCTAAACGACGGTATTATATGGTTAGGTTTAATTACAAAATGACGTCGTTTCATTTAACTAGAGGTTAATTTAAAAAAATCCTACAATCAGTTTGCAGTTGGGCCCATATTTGAGCTCCACATCAGCAATTAGAATCGAAAGCTGAATCGCGTGCATTAAATTAAAAAGTCATATTGCAAATGATCATGTGACCAAAAGATCGGAGGTACTGATGTTGTTGGGCGGTGCAGGTTAGGCAGCGGCGTGGCCGAAATGGTGGTTAAAGCCGGGCTCCGGTGCATCGTAAGCAACCAAGACAAGTGGTACTTAGACCATTTAGATGCCCTATGGCAAGATTTCTACACAAACGAGCCTTTAACGAACATTACAGACCCGAAGCAACAAGCATTGGTGCTCGGGGGCGAGGTGTGCATGTGGGGTGAGCACGTCGACGCATCTGATATCGAGCAAACTATATGGCCGCGGGCTGCAGCAGCCGCGGAGAGGCTCTGGACGCCTTACGACAAGCTTGCCAAGGATCCGGAGAAAGCGCGGGCACGGTTAGCGCATTTTAGGTGTTTGCTTAATCAGAGGGGCGTAGCGGCTGCGCCGTTAGATGGTTTTGGGAGAGTTGCACCTGAAGAACCTGGTTCTTGTTATAGGCAATGACAATAATTTGCTTGAAAAACAGTTTAAATGTAAATTAAATTGTTATTCATGGCAGCAATTTCAAATTATATGAAATTAATTTAATATTGATGGGTGGTAATTTGAGCTATCGGGTCGGTTCAGGTTATATATCTAAAATTATTTAAGACATATAATTATTATCTTGTAAAATGAATCATTGATTTTGTGGTCAACTCGGGTCTGAATCGGGTAAATCTTGAGCGTGTCGGATTGGATTAAGATTTTCTATCGATACATTCGGGACAAGTTCATGTTGTCGTGGTGGGTCAAGGATCCACTACCATCCGTTTTTAACGATTTCATATAATATAAGTTCTTAGATTAAGAAAAAGTTATTTCAGTTACAACACGACATTTAAAATTTATGAATCACCAACTATAATTCTTTTCTCAATTACAACATGGTCATTTTTTTTTACATTCACCTCTACTATCATTACATATGTTGTGGTGAGATTGTCCCGTATTGATAACTTATTTATGATCCATTGCTACAATTTTAGTGAATCATGATTGAAGTTATTATGCCACGTCTCTCACTCTCATTTAAGGGTAGTAGAAGTGAAATTGGTGGAGGGTAAATGAATATTTCGTCAAGGTATATCCAACGATAGTGGTGGCGTCAAAAAAATAGTTGATGTTCTAATTGAAAAAATCTTTATAGTTGAGTTAATGTAGCTTGGGAAATCAGCTCGGTCAGAAGGGTAGGCCCAGCGCCCTCCCCCCCCCACCCCCCCCCCCTCCCCCCACCATGTGGATGGGTTGGGCCCTAGAAATCTAGACATATTGGATCATGGACCCAACCCGAAAATCTTTGTATATGTAAACGGTATGGCCTGAGTTGGGCCCAATAATTATTGACCCGATAGTATTTCGGACTCACCTTATCCAATTATCCAACTCAACATATGATCTTAGTCCGATGAACTGAGCTGGACGGGCCGAATTGCCAACCCTAAATAATCTTAAGGTGAGATATTAAAAATTTATGAAGCACGAGACGAAAAAATAAAATAATTTTTTTCAAATAATATATAAAAAGTAGATTCATCAAATATAATACAAAAAATGAAGAATCATATTGTTTTTAAGATTTATAACATGAGTATAGTATGAAACCAACATTTACAAAAACGAATGTTAATAAACATATTTGGGATCAATTAAAACAAAACGATTTACTTCAAGGCCTCCACGGTGCCGGCGGTGGAGGGCTGGTCGGATACAACGGCGGCACGGCCGAGAAAATCGTATTCTTGTCGACTCCAACTTCGCCACTTGTGGTTAGTGACACCAATGCTGCTACTAGGCCGGCATTGCCAGCTAATGTGGGCTCATTATAACTATAATTAGAACGAACATCTTTGAATTTATCAAAGCGATCAGGGCCACCAACCATGGCTCCGTTGATGATGTTGGGATTAGAAGCCGAGGCGTCGCGCCACCGCCATCCGCCGGTACATGAGTACCTGGTTTTGTCTCTAGGGATGGAGGCGGCCCGGTGGTGGACGTGTCTCGGGTATTTGGATCCGAACCCGACTATGTAGCTCATTTTTTGTGGATTTTCACCTAGTATATACTTTATCTTTAAGACAAATAAAAAGAAAAGAAATTAATTAATCAAAACCACAATATATTACTTGGATTAAATAAAAAATTCATCGTGAGTATTACATGAATCAGTTAAATATAAAATAATCAAGTAAGTCGAATAAATATTAATTAATATTCCCTCCTTCCCGGCTTATTTTGTACAGTTGATCGGACACGGATATTAAGAAAATAACAGATTTTACTTTTTTAAAGGAAGAACTTGAGGGTAAAGATTTTGAGGATGAAGATTGTGGGAGAAGTTTCATTTTTTGAAATGTGCAAAATAAGCCGGGACGGAGGTAGTAGTTTTTTAAAAGTTAAACTTTCTTCAAATTGACCTAAAAAAATGGGCCCAACTCAATACTTCAGTTTATCCTGTCATTTTTTAGATGGGTTAGGCCATAAAAATCTTGGTTCGAAGTATTGTTGGGCCTATTAGGCCCGACCATTGAATTAAATGTCCAACAAGCTAACTAATTTTAGACCCGATTAAATTTTATCCAATATAGTTCAACTTGATCTTGATTTTTATCTCAACAGAATAAGTTGGATCAGATCGTTCAAATTAACACTTCTTAAATATACATTAAGAAATAAGACTCTCATAATAGAATCAAGATAAAGGTTTAGAAGCATCAATGTTTTAAAAGACGCTAGATGCTAGTCGAACGACATATTAGTATCTAGCGCTTAATTGAGACTTATGTGGAGTTAATCTGATCTAAATAGAATTATGTATAGAGGAATCGAAGAAAAATATAATCCACAGAGAATTATCTAGCGTCTATATCAAATATAATCAAAGTTAGACGGTGACGTTTAGAACATCGAGGGGGCATACCTGAGAAGCAGCAAAATCTTTGAGAACTTGAAGTTTGTAAAAAGTGGGCCCACAATACCAGCCTGGAACTCCAGTGGCATTTAAGTAATCTGCAAAAACCGTTGCCAAAAATGCTGCATTTGCCACGTATTGCAAATTCTGTGCCTTCCCACCATTCAATTGTATCATTCCCCCTTAAAAATTCACAACAATTTCACATTAATTAAAAATATATTTTTAATATACTTGAAAAATATAAGATTAATATAGTACTATTTAAAAATATTTTTAGTAACTAAAAGATATTTATAATTATTTTTATAACTGAGAGACATTGTGAAATAATCGTTTTGATAACTAAAAAACTTATTATTTTCATACTAAACTTATAAAAATACATTCATAGATAAGAGAGAGATCTAAACATGCTATATATGCCAGTTATTGCAATGGGCATCGACTTAGATGTGACAAAATCGTCCAGACCCAACTAATATTATAACAAGTTGGGCCATAGGAATCACAACCCACCAAGCCCAAACACAATGCACCAATGACCCGATGTGCCCAACAAGTTGTAGTCCGGTCTGACAATTTTCAGTATAATTGAGGAAGATGTTTCGAGTTTTGCACACCACCCGACAAAATTATGGGTCCGACCCAACATATAGCATTGACTCAATGAACTCGGTTGGGCAGATCGCCCAAATTGCAAGCTCTAAGCACTATGAAGATTTCATTTGGACTCTAAACATGACTAAACAGTAGATGACAATTCAGGCAACCCGACCTATCGGACCAATGTCATACGTTAAGCCGGGTTAGGTCTGCCCAAAATCCCATCGAGCCAAAAATAAATGAATAAAGTTCGACTCACTCCCCTAAAATATACGGATTTTCGGACCGACCCCTAACTTGCTGGGATTTTAGCCATCAGACCGGGCCTACAAACTTCGATAATAGTTCGGGTCAAGGGTCTTCTAAGTTATCGGACGGGCGAGTAAAAAACACTAATACATAAAACAACCGTTACCTTGAGTGAAGTTGAAGACCTTGTACCTCCGAAGGTAAGAGCACATTGTAAGCCCGGTAACATTATGATAACTCTTCAACATATCCTCATAAGGATACCCCGGGCTCAAAAAAAGCCTAATTCTCGTCAGCAGTAACATCGCAGCTGGCAACTTATTATCCCAACTTAAAACACTCAAATCGGGTCTCATAGTGAAGGCCCGAGCATTCCGGGGAATCCCGGGATTAGTAGCTAACGCCAAGTAGCTACTATTCCCGGTCGCATAAAACAGC
Organism: Ajuga chamaepitys; assembly: GCA_958295605.1. Taxonomy (NCBI): domain Eukaryota; kingdom Viridiplantae; phylum Streptophyta; class Magnoliopsida; order Lamiales; family Lamiaceae; genus Ajuga; species Ajuga chamaepitys. The sequence goes on from OY282495.1 coordinate 87,285,029, forward strand.
CACGCGGCTCCCCACATGTGCTCGTCAAAGTAGCCCGACGAGTTGTAGTAGGGCTCAATGAAGGGATTCCCTCTACTATACCGATTCCTTCGCCCTCCGTCTCGCGCGAAAGCGTAGACGGTTTGTGCCCCTCTGATTAGCCTCTTAGAGTAGGCGGCGTCGTCTCGAAAAACTATGGAGGCAGCTGCCATGGCAGCGGCCATCTCTGCGCCCAGATCGGGCCCAGAAGTGGTTGTTTGGACCGGACGGGGGTAGTCCATATCTTCAGGTCTTTGCCAGCAATAGTGGTCGTCTGGGGTCCGGGATCCATTTTGTGATCCGCCAACCTGCAACATCCAGGTCAAATCAGAAAGCTAAGGCGTTATTAGAAATAGAGTAGCACTTACATAAGACCGTTTTCTGTAAGACGAAAGTCGTCTTTTATCATAAAAAAAACGTTACTTTTTACATGCCTACCCAACATGTGACATTGGCACAATAAATTGAGCCGGACCACACTAATTGCTACCCTAACCAAGACATCATAGTTGGACAAGATAAGAATGTGGACCGACTCAACCCGATCCAACATATGATATTAGTCAATCGACTGAGCTAGACCGTCCGAATTCATACCTGGCTGAAAACTTTGTCGATTCTAGTAGCTGAGGAGTTAAATGTAAGGAGTAAATAGTCATTTCCCCATTTGATAAGATCTCTAACATGATTATACTCTCCAATTGCACGATATTTATGTGGATATTCAATCACACTCCAACTCAACATAGTCATCGCAAACGACATCGGAAAATGAAATTTCGAATTGTCTCCGGCGTCATAGTATCCTCCGACTAGTCCCCGTCTAAGCTCCGTTATATCCGACCCGTCGTCTAAACCCGAATCCCCCCTCCATTTGATGCCGTTGTTCTTGGGCAATTTTCCGGCTGTATAGTAAATAACAATATTTAGTAATATCACCAAAAAAATCAATACATTTAGTTTAGGGTTAATTACAAATTTTTTTTTTTATCAATTTAAGTGAACTTTTAGTTACGGGGTAAAAATTATTAGGTAATAAGAAAATTCACAAATTTTCTTTTTAATTATAATTAGGGCTGAAAATCCAATCGAGCTACTTAATTCGAGGTCGTTTGAAAAATTCGTTTGAAAAATGTTCGACAAAAGATATCAAACAAGCTTGAATATAATTTTATGTTCGACAAAATTTAGAGCTCGAGCTCAATGAGTAAAAAATATTAAAACAGGTGTAAAAAATGTCAAACTACTCGAGTTGGACTCTTCAACTCGATTAAAGCTCGTTCAAGCTTAACTTGATAAATAACCAAATAAGCTCAAACATAATATTACAAGTTCGACAATATTTCGAACAACTTGAACAACATTATGTTTGGGTCGACTTACCTCATTTACAACCCTAATTACAACATCCGTCATTTTTATTTTTTTTTATATTTGATTATGTTGTAACTAAGATTCACTTTGACAAGACCGTTCTACATTCATTACACATTTTACAATTTGTCAATGTCAATTAAGTAGAAATTGTAACAACTGTAATTTGAATTCTCGTTCTCAAATATTTATCCCCTAATATTAAATGAACGTATATCTGTCAAAATATTTTATCCTTGATTCTTTTAATTTTTTTCTAAAACGACAATTAATACGAAATAAAGGCGGCACAATTTAGTCTAAGGTTTTTAGTTGACATTATGAGGGTAGACTTTTGACTAGGGACTATGTACCAACCATTTAATTTATTAAAAAGGTTGCACTAATTAAATAAAATAAATGAATAAAGTGAGATTACAAATATTGGAATTCTTAATATTTTATTTATGAAAATATAAAGTCAGAAATCTGACAACGTTAGTTACCATATAAAAAACCACTAATTAAATTATTATTGAGGTAATCCATGACGTCACCTCCTAACTACAAAATATACCTAAGTATTAGAGAGTGCTCGATCGCTTAATTTTTTCTTCGACTTCTCTCTACTTAGACTCGATTAATCTCGCTTAAACTTCAATTAGACGTTAGACCTCAATTTTCAACCCAACCAACACCTAGCGTTCTTTAGAACATATGCAAGATGTACGCAAATTAAAAAATAGTGAAATATAAGGAGTTTATAGAAGAAAATAACCATATGCAACATCTTCTACTTGTATATTCATTTTTCGCCCCTAATTATTTGTAAATTCCGAATTAAAATACCTAAGAAAATTAGAAAGAAAAAAAAATCACTATAATTCAATTTAATTCTGGCTGAATTTCAACATCATACTGAAATTTATATATATTATTTTTCAAAAAACATCATTTTCATTATTAAAAAAAACTAATAAAAAACCATTGACTTCTACATAAACACAAAAGAGATAGACAAAGAACGTACATTTTTGGGCATTGAAGAAGAGGAGAGCTTTCCGAAGGGCAACGGTGTAATTATCCGGCGGCGGAGGTGCTCGTTTATGTTTCGGGATGGACTTAGCAATAATAATCGGGAGGCCAATCACAACGAACGCGATCAAAATGGACAACATGGTCCATTTGAATGCAGTCCGGCTGCACACAATGAACCCGAGATCCACATTTTTCTTCTTTTTCTTCTCGGACGGTCCTAATAGCCAACTCTGTTGTGTCTCATCTAAATGACCATTATACCCTTGGTGTGTGACCGAGGCCTTGTCCCAGTCTACATTCCGGCTCTTTTCGTCTTCGATCGATGAATCCCCGGCGTTGATCTCCAACGGTCCTCCCCAATGATTATTCATTTTATTTTATCTTTACAAAATATATATTTTTTCTCGAGAATAGGATTGGATTGGATTGGATTTTCCTACGCACAATGAGAATGATGAAATAAATACATGACTAATTGGTCAAAATTGAATTAAATCTTGATATGAATACAATGAATACCCATTCATGCATGTATGAATAGTAATTATTATTGTTACTAACTAATAATATTATTTTGCTACGGTAAAATATATGTACAATTACAATAAGTTAGATAAAGAGTCGTGACGGAGCTAGAATTGTTTATTCGTGTATTCCAGAGACGGAGCTAAGGGGGCTAACAGTAGCCGCCGCCACCTCAAAATTTTCAATAAAACTACTATGTATATACATCTACAGTGTAATCAGGAACGAAGCCATGCTTCTATAACAAGGGGGCGAAATAATTTTTTGAAATATATATAAACGTTTTCAAGAATTTGAGGCTGGCGAAATCATTTTTTTAACTATAATTACACTGTAATTTTTTAAATTTATATACAGTATATCGGTCGAAAAATTTGGGGAGGAGGGGGGCGGCCACCATCGCCAGTCCCTCCGGCTCCGTCACTAAATATAATTGTAGTTAAAAAACGAATTCTGACCCCCTCAAATTTTAAAAACTTTAATGAATATCTTATAAAAAATATTTCGGCCCCCGGCAAAGAAATCTAGGCTCCGTCCCTGGTGTATTCGTCACCTTTTCCATGGAATTTGAGGGTGCGACTTCCGTTTGTTAACTATAATTCCACTATATATGCATATCTTACCACAAAACTTAACGGGACGGTCGATACTGTCAGCCCGTCTCTAGCTCCGTCTCCGATAAAAACAAAATAACAGAAAAGCAAGAAGTTTACCTGGAGATTTTGATGAGATATTTGAAACCTCTCTTTAAACTTTCTCTCTCTAAAATTGAAGAGGAAGTTGAAATGTAGACTGAAAGGTGTGAATAATGATGCTGAAATGTGAAATAATCCCTATATATAGAAAATACAGCTAATATTAATTATGAATGTTGAAATTTGAATTTTTTATAGAAAAATACAGCTAATTAATACTATTATTATTATTTTTATTTATCATTAATTAATTTTTATTTAAGGTCAAAGGAATGTGACCTTTTGGGGGCCATCATGGAACTTTCCAAAGGGAAATAAACCGAGTCGTGTTCATATAATCACGTTGTTAATTAGATATAATAATAATAATTATAATTATAATAGTAATAAACAAATATATAATTATTATTATTACATGTGGACGTGTGAGAAGTGCGTAGGGATGTTCATCGGTATGAAACCGAACCGAATTAACAAAACCGAAAACTGAAATCCTTAAAAATTGATAACCGAAACAGAACCGAAAATTATCAAAAGCCGAAAATCGAATTTTTACACTAACTTTTAAGTTTTTTACTAAAATAAAACTTTGAATATTAAATGCATTTTAAAAAAAAAAAATCTTGATATAAAAATGAGTTGGTCGAAGAGTCAATTTTTCTTGTTATCCAATAGAGTATAGGAGGCTAATCAGAATGGCGTGAGAAACCAACAAACTACGGTGCTACAGATTAGGGTTTATTTGCCCCCTCGTTGTTACTTGGTAGATAGAAAATGAAATTTAAATGCAAATGAGGAGGGGGGTTTTAATTTAAGGGTTACTTAATTCGGTTTTTCGGTTTCTAATGCGGTTTTTATTGAAAAAAACCGAAAACTAAAATATTGTTATATATAAAACCGAAACCGAACTGATCAAGAGAAAAATCGAACCGAATTTTACACTTCGGTTCAGTTCGGGCGGTTTTCTCGGTTTTAACTGAACAATGAACACCCCTACAACCAAGTTTAGAGAAAGTAAAGAAAAATAACCATGCAAGCTGGAATGGTTGTTGTATTCTCAGTCGGAATTCTTTTTACAAGGACTCTTCTTTCTTTTAGAATTTTCTTTCACTATTTTCTCTTCTCCCGTTCTTTGATACAAATTCATCTATTTATAGAGCTAGAAATTGGTGGGAGACATCATTATGAGTCTTTCAAATCGTAAATGTCTCATCAAAGTCGTGTAAAAGGGCATGTACGACATGTGTCACCTATGCAAGATTTACTTCAGAGACACTTGTCTTTGTCTGTCACTTTAATTGAGCTCGTGACGGAGAAAACAATCGAGGTCACTTTAGGGTGGCCTGTCTTGCCGGAACGACTTGCGACGCTTAAGCATTCTGCACACAAAGTAGGTTTGGTAAGACCGCATCACCTTCCTTTTTCACGACCTTGTTCTGAATATCGTTTCCCTGACTGCTTATAATTTTTTGGACAGGTTATCACATTTAATTTCGTACGTTCCACATCCTGTCATCCTCCTTTAATAATGTGTCCAACTACCTCGCACCGTGATGGAAGAAGTATCCACATTATCACTATTATTATTGAGAATTTGAGTGGATCCTACATAATTTTATATGTTACTTTTTATTTCTTCTTTTCTTTTTCTAGTATTCTATAATTTTAATGTAATTTTTAAAATTTGATACTAGAATTTAAAAGTATGAAATTGATTTTTGAAAATCCGGAATTTTTCGCGGAAATTTAGAAATCAAATTAGGCGTGCAAGCCATATGATTGGAAGTTAGCCAAAAAAAAAACAAAAGTCGAGGGCTCGATGTGACAGAATAAAAGTATAGAAGTTTAATAGAACAAATCATAATATTTTAGGAGTGTTGATAATGCATTTTGGCCTTTTTAATAGAAAAATACCATGTACAAGCAATTTAATTTCATTTTTCCACATTAATAAATAGCTGAAATTGTTATCACATGTTCTTTTTTTTCAATTTTAAAAGAAAAAAAGAAAACTACTATAAAGTAACCTAGTTATTCTTAAAAATGCCAAACACAAGCACATGGCAAATAGCCAAATATATTAACAAGACCAATAATTTATTTCTTTTTTTTATCGGCATCGAAAACATTCCGTCTTCATGGTCGGAATGGAACATTTCTATCATTTCGGTCGAAACGAAATGGAATCGTGTTCCATTTCTATCATTCCAGCTGAAACGAAATGGAATCGATAACTATGGTTAAGGCTGTCATTTTCGTGAATCATAATATCTTACAATTTCTTTACTGTGATTAATCAATTTTAAGAAATCTTTAACAGAAAAAGAAAGTTAATAAATGTTAAACAGTGACTAATTTAGTAAAAACAATGACATAATTAGTAGGTAATCCTAATTAAAAGCTAATGGTCATATTCTGCTATAAGTCAAAGGATTTGTTAGGAAAATTAAATATTTTCTGCATGAGAGGTGTGACAATTATATATATATATATAGTATACAAAGAATTTGTTATGATAGGTGCCTTCTAACTAAACACTGCAAGAATTCTGTGAAATACCGACGGACTTTACAGACGGGTCAATGCCATCGGTGAATACGAAATGAACAATGATAGAATATGTCTCTTGCAAAACTCTCTGATTAGCTTCAACTAATTCTCGTCTAGGCGTTAAATTTTCATTGACCGCCTACGTTTATTTTTCGATTCCTCCCTGCCTAATCATGCCTGTGCTCCAATTAGACCCGCCCAAACCGATTAATCGCTAGATCCCCATCCATCGCCTAACTAGCGTCCAACGACTTTTACAACCTTGCAGAATATCGATAAATTTTGACACTTAACAAAATGTAAAAGCTGCGTCAGATTAGCAACGGATTGTTGATGAATTTACTGACATTTTTTATTTGTCACTAATTAGTGGTAATCATTCCTCCCCTATTAATGACGAAATTCCATCAAATTATATACGTTGCTATTTACTGATAGACTTATTCCGTTAGTATTCTAATAATAAAAAACATTGACGGATTTAATCCATCAGAATTTTAATAATATGAAAGGGTTCTAGAAGTCTCGTCCTTGCTTCGACTAAGGGTTCAAGAGATGGCTTCGGGTATCTAACCCGATTCGTACGGATTTTAACTGATCGGATAGAGTATTTTCTAATTCGATGGGTTTCGTGTTATACTCGAACCCGACATACGTCGCTTGAGTTTAAGTTGGATCAATCAGGGTTTTTCCGCGTACCTTTTTAACAAAATTAACGATAATTTTTCAGATCTTTCAACAACATTAAAAGTAAATTATATCCCAAGAAGTTTTGAGAACAGCCTGACCGACCCGTTGGGTCGAACACCCACGGAAGCGGGTACCTGCAAGATCATGTGGAAGATCGTTTTTATTTTTATTTGGTAACAGATCCAATAACCCGAAAAACTCGACCCGAATCCACCGAAGCTAGGCTCTAGGTGCTAGACTGCAGTCGATTATCTACATTTTTTTTTTTTTTCGATTCTTCTCCATAATTATGTTTTGATCCTGTCTTAGTCCTCTACGCTCGACTATGAACTAGATTTAGTCTACCACATGATTAATGTATAGCGTCATTTAGGACATTGTTCTACTACGAAACACTCGATAAATTCTCCAAACATAAAGTTTATTGACCATTTTATACACTTAATTTTACTTAATTTCATAATTGATTTGGTCCAAATTGGAAATTATAGAGATCGAATATGCCTGAATATTGTCATCAACAAATTTTGACTCTTTCTTGATATATATATAAAATTTATTTATCATATTTAATAATTTATTAAAACTAATGCATGTCATGAATAAAATAGAGGAGATTAGGTGGAGATATAGTCATTTGATGTTTAGGGTATATATTATTAGGTGTGTGTATATATATATATATATTTCCTAACTATGGACGGAGTTAGAGAGGGTCGAGGGGGTTGTTGTTAAATCGAGATTTTTTGCTAGAAAAAATTAAAAATTAAAAATGTTAAAAATTTAAAACCTAAACTGATAATTGAACCGACTAAACAAAAGATTTTCGGTTCGATTGAGAATATGTGTTCGATTCGATTCGATTTGATATTAGAAGAAATAAAAAAATTCAATTTCAATTTTTGTCGTTCGGTTTGATTTTCAACCGACCCGATCAAATGCTCACCCTATTCCTTATAAAGTTATTTTATAGTGCAATTTTATCAAACTTAGGATTATCAAGTGTTAAACATTAAAATAAAATAAAATCGAGAACTAGCGATTTAACCGACTATTCGAAATCGTGAATTTTCCATTTGAGAATAGGAAGAATCGAAACTGCACCGGATGTAATCAAAGTATTATTCGCGAGCTATTCGGGTTTCGACTCGAAAAAATATTCGTTCGGGATCACTCGCTGGCCTAAACGAACCGAGCTATAAACGAGTTTTGTTTTAGTGACTCTCGAGCTTTATTACAGGTTTCACGAATCCAAGCTCGAACTATGTTATCGAGCTTTTCACGAATTCGAACTCGAACTATATTTTTGAGCTTTTTCGAACCGAGCTCGAACTTAAGTCTACTTTATTATTTTATCGAGTTTTTACCGAATCGAACTCGAATTATTCGCAAGTTTGATAAGGAGTACATAACAAACCGAACTCGAACACACTATTATAAGTTCGAGCCGATCTCAAGTCCACTAAAAATCAAACGAGTCGAACTCGAGCCTGGTACTGTTCAGCTTGGTTCGACTAGTTTACATTCCTATGCACCGTATATACCTCGTGATCAACGTTGCCGAACTGGGCATCTTTTCGAACAAATTATGATTATGAAAAACCGATTTGAGAATATAATGACACACTTCTTAAAACCCTGAACCGGAGGTTTTACGGCCTCCCGCCTCCGCTCTATCCCCACGATGCTGGGACTACGATCAACCGCCGCCGCTCGGGCGGCGACGCGGTGGCTGAGACTATCCTCCAACCACTCAGGCGGCGGCAGTAACAGCAGAACTATCGTCTCTCATCGTTCTCTCTTTAATAGTTCTATTCAGCCTCCTTTAGCTTCGGATTCCAACGCCTATAGGAAAAGTGATAGGGATTTTAGTTTCTCTTCGATTAAGCTGTACTCAACTTGCTCAGTCTCCGATTCTTCAGCTCCTGGCGATGATGTTGCTTTAAATTGTAGTAAAAATGTTGAGAATGGTGAAGCTGTGGCCGCGCCGGAGGCTTATCTGGCAATGCGAAATGCAGCGATGGATGATGCGTACTACGCGATTGAATTGGCGTTGGATTCAGTGGTGAAGATATTTACGGTGTCGAGTAGTCCTAATTACTTCCTACCTTGGCAAAATAAGTCGCAGCGTGAAACCATGGGCTCTGGTTTGTTCCTTTCTTTTTGCACCTACGTTTATTTGCTTATTTGTGAATGGAATTCATTTTTATGTTGCTGATTTTCATGAATGTTCTGTTTCTTCTTTTAGCCGGTTAGTTTATGGACTTCACGAACAGAGCGTTGGTAATAAGCTCATGTTCGAGCTCGATTATGGCTAGTTCTAAGTCGTTTATTTCTGTTCATTTAATAAATGAACATAGCTTGGACATTGGAGAGCTCGTTGTTGACGGCTCATGAACATGTTTATTAGGTTCGTATAATAATTATAGTAAAATTAATAATTCTAATAATAATCATCTGTTTTAAGACGCCGATGAATTTGTTGTTGAAAGAATAGAACCCAAGATATTTCGTGCAAAACTAAAATAATATATAACATTTGCATTCACGAACATAAAAAAGGTTTGCAAACTTGGTATTCGTTAATATTCGCGCGAACACCAAATTAACAAACTCAATTTGCCTCAAAACTTATCTACATTACTCGAACAACCAAAAGCCAGCCCCATTTTTTTACCTATATTCAAGAAGAAAAACAAGATATCTGGTTGAGGTTTAATATAAGTGGAACATAATTATGAAGGACAAAAGAAGTTGTCGTCAGATGAGCTTTTGAACTTTAGATGAAGATTACATCAAAGTTTCAAACTTAAGTTGTTCTGTGTATTTGAGGTCATATTTGTACAACATGCAGAAGTAAGTATCTAGGATACTCATCATGTTGGCTTTTTTTTGAAATCACTACAGGATTTGTTATTTCTGGAAGGAGAATTCTTACGAATGCCCATGTTGTGGCTGATCATACATTTGTTCTTGTTAGAAAGCACGGCTCTCCCACCAAATATCGAGCACACGTCCAGGCTGTTGGTCATGAATGCGATTTGGCTATCTTGGTGGTCGAAAACGAAGAGTTCTGGGAAGGAATGACCTTCTTGGAGCTTGGTGACATTCCGTTTATCCAAGAATCTGTTGCAGTTGTTGGCTATCCTCAAGGTAATGGTGCATTTATCTTGCTCTAGGCATTTCATCAAAAGATTCCTTTGTTGGTGGCGGTCATATTAATATGCTACGAAATGGCAACTCTGGAGTATGCTTGTTATAAAGCTCGTCAATAACCAGCGTAGACTATGCCTTTGAATTTACAAATTTCAGAAGCATTGAGACCCCAACGCTACCTTTAGTTTTTAATTTGCTAAATTTGGTTTACTACGTAATTATTGACTCAGTTTTCGTGTAGTACACACTCAAGACAACTGCTAGTTCTCATTGTTTATATTGTTATAAAATGAACTATTATGTTTTTGTACACAACTTACCCTTTAGCTAATATCTCAATAGTCCTAATTATACTTGTGGGCAGGTGGCGACAACATATCTGTTACCAAAGGGGTCGTCTCTAGGGTCGAACCAACACAATACGTACATGGTGCAACCCAGCTGCTGGCGATACAGATTGATGCTGCTATAAATCCAGGGAATAGTGGAGGTCCAGCAATAATGGGTGACAAAGTGGCAGGAGTAGCTTTTCAAAACCTTTCTAATGCGGAGAACATTGGGTAAACACCTGGATATTATGCCTTTTCCGTAATTACATTTGGTATATGCGAGTTTTCGTCATGCGGCCAAACTGCATTTAGTAGATTTTCATTTGGTGTAGACCAGTTTGTTAATGATTGTCTACTTTTCGATGAATTTACAGTTATATTATCCCTGTCCCTGTAATAAAGCATTTCATTCGAGGCATTGAAGAAACTGGAAATTATGTTGGGTTCTGCTCCATGGGTTTGTCTTGCCAACCTACTGAAAATGTCCAACTTCGTGAACACTTTAAAATGCAACCCGGTTTAACTGGGGTTCTTGTGAGCCGAATAAACCCAACCTCCGATGCACATAGAGTCTTGAAGAAGGACGATATCATTCTTTCATTTGATGGTGTGCCCATAGCAAATGATGGATCAGGTAAAAATTTGCAGATGCTGTGTGGGTGTATTTGCAGATGCTTCACGTTTTCAGATGAGATTTATTGTTATTGAGTATCACATAAAGTCCATAATCTTAATACAGGGCCATTTTATGTTTGCAGTTCACTTCCGGAATAGAGAGAGAATAACATTCGATCATTTAGTCTCCATGAAGAAGCCCAATGATACTGCTCAAGTTAAAGTACTGAGAGACGGTGAAGAGCATGACTTCACTGTTACCCTTCGACCAGTAAGTAAAGTGTCTTCCTCATTTTATTCAATCCATTTCAGCTATTGCTCATATGCCAGAGTGGACGACACCTTATGTTAAGTAATGAAGAGTAACTTGTATGACGATTGTTTTCATTATAGTACCGTTTTGAGGGAGTCTCAGTTGCTCTACTTGCTTAAGATGATGACACGATACTAATAGCTTATCCTTTTTGGTGCTTTATTATATGTTTCCATTAGCGGTTTAGGTAAGGAACAATAGTCTCCAAAGATACTCGGGTAACTGTATACGTGCATTGTTATTTTGCCACTTTGCTGCAATGCAACAAAGATATTTGAAGCACGGGTTTGAAATTCTGTAACTTCTGTATATGCAACGAATTTTAGTTATCATGTATCCGGTGTTGTTTCTTCTCTTGTCACGAACAGAGGTGTCGACTTTGATGTTTGCGTTTCCCAGTGAACCGATAGAAATTTTTTTGATTGGAAGATTTTCCATTTTGATCTTAGACAAAAAGTTGATATTGAGGCCTGGATCAGAATCGATACCAATAGGAATAAAAATACTCAAATTCGTACTAATTAACAGCGAAAAGTGATCACGTTACATTTCCCTTGAAGTCGACTTTCATATACACCGAAACTGTATCCTGATTCGTTTCTGTTTGGTTGATTGTGCGTATTTTTCAATCTACTGCAGTTACAGCCTCTTGTTCCAGTTCATCAGTTCGATAAGCTTCCAAGTTATTTCATTTTTGCTGGATTGATATTTATTCCATTGACACAACCATATCTTCATGAGTATGGAGAAGATTGGTACAATGCTTCACCTCGTCGGTTGTGTGAGCGAGCTCTTAGAGAGCTGCCCAAGAAAGATGGTCAACAACTTGTTATTCTTTCTCAGGTATAATCATTTTCGCACTATTTTGAAGTCTCATGTTCAACCCTGCTTTCTCTTATTAAAAGCTGTTTCAAATGGAAAGACAACATATATTTTAGCCTTTTCGACCTCCTACCCCCACACCACCTGATTCCCAATGTGTGTGTGTGAGAGCGCGCTCTGCGGAGCAATGACTTGCTTTTGCTGATGGCAATATTGGAATTTGATGCTTAAACGATTTTGATTTCGACGTAGGTACTTATGGACGACATCAACACGGGTTATGAGCGTCTTGCTGATTTACAGGTATACTCCATGCCATTAGCATTTAGCTTATGGGTTAGGGAGAAATGACGATCATATCATCGTCACATTTGCAGTGATTTAGAGGGTCTTTGCAAACCAAATAAAAGAAATCAACTTTAGAATGGAAAAGAGATTTTCGAAGTGTTTGGAAACTCTGAGTTCTGATTTTGAGAATCAACTAAAATCATCATTTGAGAAGCTGGCAACACCTAGTTTCTACCAGCTTTTAGCTTTAAAGTCGAACACTACAAAAATCAATTCAAATCACTTCTCTAAAAGCACTCCAATTGAGATTGCAAACACCCCTTAGTGTTTGAGATAAAAGTGATTTTGAAAATAGAAAAGAACTTAAAAGCTGTAAAGCATGTCTGAGCACCTTGCTACTTGTGGACAGAGTCTGCTTTTTTTAAGCAGAAGTAGCACTTTAACACTCCAAATAGCTTTTATAAAGCTAAAAGGAAAAATGACCACAAAACAGTGGGGAAAAACAATCCTTATGCTTGTTTTCTTCAACAATTGTGATTTCTCTCTATGCTGCACATATGGAAGTGTTGTTGAGTCGATACAATGCTGCACGCTTGAGCTCAACTTGATCGCAAAATCTGTGCGACTCTGTTGCTCATATATATAGCTTAGAGCATGCCGTATTGCAATTAGAAAAACTCGAAAAAAGGTCCATCACAACTTGGACTTATTTTGCAGGTGAAGAAGGTCAATGGCGTTGAAGTGCACAACTTGAAACATCTACGGCAACTTGTCGAAGATGGTAACAAAGAAAATGTCAGATTCGATCTGGACGATGAAAGGGTGATCGTCTTGAACTATAATACTGCGAAAATCGCAACCTCTCGCATACTAAAACGCCATAGAATACCCTCTGCCTTGTCTAATGACCTCATCGACGACGACCGGCAATATGCGCAAAGTGAGCTTGCTTCTTCAAATTGAGCTTTCCAATTCTTGGTTCACTCTATGATTTCTTGTATGCTCTATTCAGATTTCATTAGCTATAGTTATTTTTTGTAACTTCAGCAATACTTTTAGTCCAAGTTATTTGAGATATAATTTGTTTATTGTCAGCTAGTTGACGAACTGTCTGCACCGGGTTCGGTTCAGGGTTTCGGGTTATCGGGTCGAGTACCGTTGCATCGGATACCTGATATAAAAAAAAAACCCTATCTTAAAGGTATTCTCTCTTGCTGGTATTCGACCCGGCGAGTCAGGTTATCTCAAAATTACCTTTTCGGGATTGAATCTCTTTTTGCTTCTTTAAGGTTGTTGAAAGATTATTGTTAAAATAGGGTACCTGAGAAACACCCAACCCGACTTAAACCAGAGAGACGCGAGTTGGGTGTGGGTATAACCTGAAACCTGATGAACTAAAAAACACCCAATTATATCGAGTAAAACCCGTGCAGGTTGGGTCGGGTACCTGCCTCTTGCAAGCCCACCCCTGCCAACGAGAGGCATTTAAGTAGTACTTTTCTATATCACGAGTTTAAGAAAATGATAAATGTAACTACCACGTCACTGAAAGGGATCCGTAAGACAATTTTATTTAAATGTTTGCCTGTTTTATATATTTCCTTCAGGCCTTGTTTGGTTTTAGGGCTGGGACATCTATTTATAAATTTTATTGAGCTCTTTTTAGAGCAGACAAAATTGGTCCGGCTCCTGCCTAAGATTTTAGATGGGCTGTTCCATAGGAATCTAGGTCCGATCCGAAGGCTAAAATCGATGAATTTGGGACCGGTTTGAAAATTTTAATATATTTAAGGAGAATAATTACACCAGACTCAATATTATTCGGCCTGACAAATGTTGGCCTAATAAATTGATTTGGACAGGCTGCTGAAATTGTCACCTCTAGGCCTCTTCCAACAAAAAGTGAGATGTGAAAAGGTAGTTTCCGATTATTTTTTAATATTTATTAAATAAAATTTCAATTATAGAGAAAAAAATAAGCCATGCAGGATGTTTAAGACGGCATGGAATCATCTGTTCCACTTTATTCCCGTTCTACTCATATTTCACTCCTAAAAAATAATTATTTTTAACTTTTTTGTAATAAAATTGTTTCAGGATTCACGATTCAGTGCGCTGATTCATAACTCACGGTTCACGGGTTCATGTTTTATGTTCAAATTTACAGTCTAGGGTTTAATCTTTGTTATTAGACTATAGTTTAAATTTACACTTAATGGATTCATGTTCACGTTTTATGTTTCATATATGAGTTCATAATTAGTGGTTCAAGATTCACGATCTATCGTGTAATTCTGTATTTTTAAAGTAGAATAGCGAAAGTGAAACAGATGATTTGTACCCGATTAAGACGTACATATATAGTATGTCCGAAATATTTGCACGTTGGTCCAAAGTAGAGTGTGTGAGTATGTGAAGGAAGACAAGTGATTCGCGAAATTTAAGGTTTTCCATCTCTTTTCCGCCCTTTGTTTCTCTCTCTTTTGTGGTCATCATTTTCTCTCTCCTCCTATAAAAACATCACACTTCTTTCTTTCATACAATCGTCATTCTCAATCTACATCTTTATTCATCCATCCATTTATTCACTACTAGAAATAAGGTTTTTAGTATCGAACGCAGTATGGCTTGTCCACAACTGTTGTTTCTCGCCCTTATAACATCCCTCTTCTTCGCCGTAAACGCTGAGGATCCGTACTGGTTCCACGAATGGCACGTTAAATACGCGAGCCTGAGCCCGCTCGGCACCCCCCAACAGGTGATCACCGTTAACGACCTGTTTCCAGGCCCGCGTATCAACTGCACGTCCAACAACAACATCGTGATCAACATCTTCAACCATCTGGACGAGCCGATTTTGTTTACGTGGAACGGTATCCAGCAGCGGAAGAACTCGTGGATGGAGGGCACTTTGGGTTGTAACTGCCCGATCCCACCCGAGACGAATTACACGGTTAAATTCCAAGTTAAGGATCAGATTGGAAGCTACTTCTATTACCTGACTACTGCCCTCCACCGCGCTGCTGGTGGATACGGCCCTCTTACAGTCCACAGCCGTGAGCTGATCCCCGTCCCGTTTGATTGGCCGGAGGAGGAGTACATTGTCCTTGTTGGGGATTGGTACTCCAAAAACCACGCCGCGTTGAAGAAGCTCCTCGACAACGGGCGTAGTCTTGGTAAGCCTAACGGGGTTGTCATCAACGGTAAACAGGGGAAATCAGACGGTTCTGATGACCCCATGTTTACGATGATCCCCGGGAAGGTATATAGGTACCGGTTCTGCAATGTCGGAATGAAGAACTCGATTAACGTGAGGTTTCAGGGGCATACAATGAAGTTGGTGGAAGTCGAGGGGTCGCACACAGTGCAAAACGTGTACGACTCTCTCGACGTCCATCTCGGACAATGCTACTCTGTTTTAGTCACTGCCGATCAGCAACCGAGGGACTACTATCTCCTTGCCTCGACCCGATTTACTAAATCCACTCTCAACGCCTTCGCCACCGTCAGATACGCCGGCAGCAACACTCCTGCATCGGAGGCACTGCCGGAGCCACCTGTGGGGTGGGCCTGGTCACTGAACCAGTTCAGGTCGTTCAGGTGGAACCTGACGGCCAGTGCTGCCAGACCCAACCCACAGGGCTCGTACCACTACGGGAAAATCAACATCACAAGAACAATCAAGATCGTGAACACGGCAGGAACTGTCGACGGGAGGCTAAGGTACGCTATCAATGGCGTCTCGCATCAAGATCCAGAGACGCCATTGAAGCTGGCTGAGTATTTCGGAATCGCCAACAAGGTTTTCAAGTACAACATCATTAAAGATGATCCTGTGGATACTGAAAAGCTCACCATTGCTCCAAATGTTGTCAACTGCACTTTCCGCGATTTCATCGAAATAATTTTCGAAAATCACGAGAAAAGTGTGCAGTCTTGGCACTTGTCTGGCTACTCCTTCTTCGCCGTCGCGTAATGACCATTTTACCCTTCACATTTTTCCTACGTTCGGGCTATAAACACCCTCATTTCCTGTAAATACTTTCCAGAAACTGTTCGGTCCGTATTAACCGAACACTTTTTAACTATTTCCTGGAAAGTATTATAACACTTTAGGGGTGCTAATAGCCCCATGCAGCATATAACTAACTAAACTGTCTGTCTATCTGTCTATCTATCTATCTATCTGTTTGTCACAGGATTGAGCCGGGAACATGGTCACCGGCGAAAAGAGCAAACTACAACCTGATCGACGCAGTAAGCAGGCACACAATCCACGTCTACCCGCGCGGGTGGGCAGCAGTGATGCTAACATTCGACAACGCCGGAATGTGGAATCTACGGTCTGCATCAGCCGAACGACAGTATCTAGGGCAACAGCTCTACTTCAGCGTCCTCTCGCCGGCCCTCTCCCTTCGCGACGAATACAACATCTGGGACAATCAGCTCCTCTGTGGCCTCGTGAAGGGTCTGCCGATGCCGAAACCGTACACCATCTGATGTGATTGAGTTCTTGGTATACTATTTTCCAGTTTTCTGCAGATTACAGTGGCTTTTTAGGGCTGCAAGAGGCAGCATGCAAGTAAGTAGAATAAAAAGTTGAGATCTTGCATGGCCCCATGATAATAAAGAGAGAGAGAGAGAGGAGAGAGAAAGTGAGATGGGGATCCAACATATATAGATGTATGTAGGTTTGGTAGTTGATTTGTTGTGTTTCTTGATTGAGTTGTTCATCATCTTTATTGATGAATATGTAATGTAATTTTAAGTTTTTTGACAATAATCAGATGATTCAACTTTTTTACCATATGAGTTACATTCGTGTTTCATCGTGTTTATCAAATGACACATGGATTAGATGCAGGGTCGATCATAATGTTGTAATCATCATGTTTATCAAACGACACATGTATTAGATGCAGGGCCGATCCTAATGTTGTAATCATGTTTATCAAACGATACATGTATTAGATGCAGGGCCGTTCCTAATATTGTAATCATCATGTTTATCAAAGGGCACATATATTAGATGCAGGGCCGATCCTAATGTTGTAATCATGTTTATCAAACGACACATGTATTAGATGCAAGACCGATCCTAATATTGTAATTGTCTGAGTCAGAGTTAAAAATTTGGGCTCATGATTTTCTCAACATTTTAAAAATATATATGAAACTATAAAACTAACACATAATATTCAAAATAACATTACAAGTTGGGTTCAAATAAGTTTTCTACGTGTTAAGGTATTGGCAACAAAAGTACTAAGTTGAATTACTAATCTTAACGAAATTTCCTGCCACTGAACACCACAAACATCTCTGAAAGTTTTTTTGCATATATATATATATATAGTATATAAAATAATTTCGAAGCCTCTAAATTCCTCGTTTTTTTCGGGGCCTGAGACGATTGACTCTTTCGCCTCATGGGAAGTGCAATCCTGATTAGATGATGTTACTAATTAACATGTTCCGTGTATGAAATTTAATGTAATAAAAGATGAAACACCTTGTATAATAGAAGATCCGAACTGCTTCTTTTTACATGATAGAGTGTATTCATTTGTAGTTTCTTCCCTAATTAATTACTATGAGAGATCATCAATTAAATGAATAGTGAAAAAATGGAAAAAGATTTAAATTTATTGACAAATAAAACTATGAATAAGATAATGCTCATTTTTATTCGAACTACTATTTTCTCTCTTCACACCACATTTTCTTTCTCAAGCTTATTTTCACCAAAATAACCTTATTACGATTAGTCTCGTTCAACTAGTATGGTGCCGAACACACTAGAGTTGTTCTACTGGTCGAACATGTACACTCCGTTCAGTAAGAAAGTTCCAATCAACTCAGTCTTGTTTGGTGAATATGTGTCGAATGAGCTCGAATTTTTCTTTTTGGACAACGTTTTTCGGAACAAACGTGAAGGGTTTCTTTTCTATTGAAAGGTAGAATTGGAAAAGAAAAGTGTGATACGAAGAGATGAAATTGTGGTGTAAATAGAAATGAGATGAGATAATAGTTTTCCTTAACTTGCTAATGTTTTCTAACTAATGTAAAATAAATAATTGATAATTTTTTATATCAATTATGAATTTTATTAATTCCAGAATTAGTTTTAGTCATTCTTTTAGGGGAAGTTTAATCACTTTTAAGGATGCATAAAAAATAATTTAAGAAAATCCACTTAATAAACCTAAGAAAATTAAAATAAGTTTCTGTATTAAGAAATTTTAAATAAATTTCTTAATAAACCTACAATTTATATATTTATTTTAATTTATGACAGCAATGATCTGAGGCAAAAATAAATTATCAATTAATAGAAATCCATTTTATATGACATCTTGCAAATAAAATACACGTTGCAATAAAGATATACATTATTCAAATATATCTTGAATTACGACATATAGTTAAAAAAGAAAAAAAAGATAAAAAAAGTATGAATTTTTTTAATTCCAATTATATAGATACACACACGATAAAGTCTCATGCGCACTAGTTGCACAGTGCAAATCAGGGTTGATATCACGATTTATACTTAAAGATATTACTTGTTCTAATTAAAAGTATTATAATACATTTAACCAAAACAGGTGATACATTTAAACATAATTCGTAAATCTCCTTTTGATGAGAGGTAAACATGAATCAATTCGTTGTTACTGCTAGAACTCGCGAGAATCTCAAATATGATCCCTCTAATTAATTCACCTTTTGAATGCAATCAGTGGAATAGTTTTAAACCCCTCCCTATTTATAAAAATTACGGAGAAGAACGACAATCCCACAACGAACCGTTGATTGAAAATTGCATATAGAAAAGAATATCAAATATTGTCTCCAGAAAAGAGAACTCTTATTTCCTAATATGTTAACATTGAAACATGGTCTAGTATATTTCTGAAGAAGTCGTTTTTATCCTGTAAATTTAGTTCTCTTTGGTTTTTGGCTCATACCAAGAGCTGCTCTCGTATTTTTGATCGATTATTCTTTTTTCATTTATGATAATGGTTGTTGTATTCTTACTTTTTACTTTGTCCAGTTAATATTTATTTATTTAATCTAATATGATCTGTATCTGATTGACTAGTTTAATTTGTGGTGTTGTTTGATTTATATTTGCATGCCCATAATAAGATTGTTCTTTTAATCTGGTTGATGTTTTTCGTTTTCTTTCTTTGTAATGTTTTATCTCTAATAATTTAATTTATTAAAGAAAGAATATAATTAGTATTCTGTGAACTATATTAAAAATTTATAATGAATTTTAAATAAAATTGATTGCGTTGAGAAGCATATTGTGTTAAAAAACTTCTTGACTTGCGAATAGTTGTCGCCTTGTAATAACTACTTAAAAGACAATAGTTAAAAATCGATCTCGACTATTTAAGGCTCCAATAAAAACCGTGGTTGTAGAGAAGAATCTACGACAACACTACTTTTGACAACAGTGGCCGACCTAACTACGGCTATACCTCAATTAACCCTGCCTAGACGCCCGACTAGTCACTAAACCTCAGTTTATTGTTGGACTAGCACCTATCGATTTCTAGAACCTAAACGTTTGTGTAGTATTGTATCATAATCGAATCAAATTAAACAAAACTTCCAGGGAAGAACACTCTAGTTTAGAGCAAGTTGTTTCAAAGTTCATATTGCCACAAAATTAATTCATACTCATTTTCAAAAATGTTGCAGCATAACTAACTTTCTAAACCTCCAAGTGCTCTGCTGATTCATAAACATGACAGGAAAATTAATTTAGATAATTTCAAGTTGTGATATTCTAATTGTCCTTCACAGTTACAAATGGAGTGAATTCTACAAAAATGTTACAGAGAGAGAGAGCCCTCAACGAATGCGTCCGACTAGTAAATACCGCGATAAATATCCATGTATGAATGTACAAACATTCCGACCTCTGAAAATCTTACTGCAACAATGGAGTCAATTGCTTGCTTAAAAGATCTGCAAGCGCAGCGCGAACTTCCATCTGAAAAAGAGAAGCGCAGCACGAACTCTAAATATCGAGTAATTGATAAAAAAGCTGTTGTTCAAACACGAATTATGCAATGCCATAAGGAGCAGAAGGCATGCCTCACAAAATTAAGCAACCATACATACATATAACAAAAAATAACTAAGATAAATACGACCGGTTTTGGAAATTTAGGTCTGCTCAGATGTTGGGTTAAATCTAAAGTTTCTAAATAAGACAAGTAAAAACGAAATCTAGATTTTCTATTTTCCTCATTGATTATGCAAATTGCACTTGAGAAGGATTCAGTTGTATATGCGCGTACCTGTTCGCAGCAGACGAGCTTGGTAATGGAAGGATAAAAATCTCTGAGGTGATCCTTGAAAATTTGAGGGTCCATTTGGCACATGCCTTTCAACACCTGAAAAACCCGTCAGTAAATTTATCTACAAAACGAAAAAATAAAGTGCAGAAAAATTGCGCTTTCTTTTTCTTGATTTCACACCATAAATCTATTTGCAATAGCACTTGTAACGAAAAATAGACTGAATTGTTGTATTTGCATTAAGCGACTCAAAGGTCTTCGACAGTCATAGCTTGGCCCAGCTCAATCTCACCGGGCATATGCTATATGTCGGACCGAGCCTGCCAGGCCAAAATTTCGTTAGGCTGAAAAATGGTGAGCCAAACCCGGTCCATCCCCCTAAAATATACTAAAATTGCCGGGGCCTGATCCATCAGATCGCAAGCATACTTCAGGCTACGATTCCTACAGCCCAGCTCGCCGAAATTGTTTGGTTTAGGTCTATTTTGCCATCTCTACTAATGAGAACTGAACATTTAAATTCTTGACCCAGAATTAAAAGACAACATATTTTAGGAAACAGTATATGCATAACATGTACCTTCACAATTATGGGAGACCGAAATTCTACAACACGGTGGATATCTAAGTTACTCATTCCTTCCGTGCTAGATTGGAAATCAGCTGCCTCTCTCAGCACCCGTTCACAAAATGACACTAGTTTTTCTGTAGCTAATACTTTAATTTTCTCTTCCTCAGCTGCTTCCTCCTTTACATTATTAACTGGTGCTGCGGTCTTTTGCAAGATTTCTAGATAGATGCATGTTCCAGTCAACTCCTGGCGAAGAAGATTCGACGGTGGTCTGTACAGGAAAAGATTCTGAGGTCACCCCCCAAAAAGAAGATGATGAAAGAAAATAAGTAGTTTCCTAAGGCAAGGCGCGTAAGCAAACCTTTCCGCGGGAATCTGTTGCATACGCAATCTGAGATTGGTATATGAATTGTACGAGGCAGCAAAATCCAGGACAGAGAACAAGATTTCCATAACGGTGGCCTTCTCTGGTGGATCCAACTTGTCCCAGTATTTTTTCTACAAGTTGGAAAATGCTGACTTAGAAAAATACTATGAGTATATTATAACGTCGGATATTAGCAAAAGGTGATTATTACGAATCCATTACGCCACTTAATCAGCATTAGCATACAAGTAAACATAATTTAAAGAGACAAGGTGTTGAAGAAAATACAAAAAAGTTCATGCTCTTTCAAGATTTTCGAGTGATATGACCCAAGCAAGAGAAAAGTAAATGTCGTGATTTCGACCCTTCTGATAGATAAAAAATAATGATAGAACAATAAATGATTAGGTTAACAAACTTCATAGAAACACGGATGAAAAAATTTAATCTGAAAATCAGATAATCAACTGATTCTTTATACCTGTATACCATCAATTGCGCCAAGAAGCAACAGCTGCGTTATGCATTTACTCCTAATGCTTTCCAACATTGGGCTTTCCTCATCATCTGGGCCATCAGGTTCCGTGGTAGAATCAGGAAACTACAGAACAAGCAAAATGTAACATGAAAATTTTCAACACATGTACAGGTTAAATGGGATTCACTGGCTACGCGAAGCAGTTTGTTGAAACATTTTAACAAAATAATGCATTGTCTTCCAAGAGCACTTCTTTATTTTTCTTTTTTGTTTTTGTTTTTAATTGGCAAAGAAACCAAAATTTTATTAATATTGGGCAAAAAGTATAAGGGATGAGTTCCCTTACACGCATACCAAACATCAATTACAAAGCATAGAGCTTGTTTTTCACAACAAAGATAGTAAGTTGGACACCAACCTTCGATGGAGAAGATGTCACTATATCATCGGACGTAAAGTTCTTAGGTTTCGATGTAAAACTTCTGACAAACAGGTTATCCCTCATGTTTCCCATAATCTTTTCCCCTAATGTTGGAGTGCGCTGAAGGCCTCCAGCATTACTAGGACTTGTTGCTCGGTTGGATGGTGATGGCGTGCCTACAGAGAAACATGTCATTCTATAATGTTTTGAACATTCAATCTTTATCCTTTTCATCTCAATTTCATTACCATGTCCAATACTAGTTACGGATATCACTGTACTACTAACCTTGAGATCCCTCATCCGCTAGGCGTAAGGTTTCTTGATTGTGATACAGCGCATTTCCATTACCATTAGTTAAGGATACTGGTGAAGGGTTGTCCAGGTCTCCCGATAATACTTTATTATGCTTTCGGTTATTGAAACCCAAATCATTGAGAAGCTCAAGGGGTTGGGTTGTGTATACAGCATCCCTGTTCAGAATCAACAGGCAATTATACCAAAATACCACAACCAAATATGAAGGCACAGCTAGCAATTAGAGGGGAGCGAGATAGTTCACCGTATGCTTTTCAACAAAGTAGCCCAGTCTTTGGAACTGAACTGGTGACCTCCAACTTCAATGAGACGCACCAATGCACCCAAAGATATTGAAACTACTGATTGATCAGTCTTCTTTGCACAATCTAACAGTAAAGTGAGGAGTGGGCCCAGCATAAAACAAACATCCTACATAAATCAACATCAATTATCACAAAACCATTTCAATTGCATAATTATTTAATTTAAGATGACAGTTTAAATCAGTAAGGCGGATCTCAATCCAAATGGAGTCAAAGGTCTTTGTGTTTCCTAGCTTTACTTCTGAACCATCCAACACACACACACACACAAAAGAAAGAAAGAATGAAAGAAAAAAAACCCACAACTTCATCAAATCGGTAGTAATATTAAATCCAGTCCTTCCCCGTACAAGGATCAGGCAGACAAGAGGATGAGTTCAACTTTCACAGGGAGGTACGCACGACATATCAGAAAGGTAAGTCAAGAACTCGGTTCATCTTTCATGTTTGGAAAGAAAAAATATCAAAGAAATTCAAACAAGTTTGATACCAACAAAATGCAAACCTTTTAATCAGAAGACACAATGCTACAAAGGCAAGAAAAGTAATTTACGAAAGCCAAGTATGGCAAACAAAATCTAGCATTAACACGAGAAAAAGAAAAATCATTGACAAACAAAACAGTATTCATAACATAAATTAGTTTCTGAAATTTATAAAGGAGGCACGTGAACTCTTCCTGCTGGTTGAAGCAAGCAGCCTAAGGAAAAAAAAAATATATATATATATATATATATATATATATATATAGAACTAATCCAATACATGGGTTTATGTATTTTATCAACCGCTTGGGCTACCTTGTAAAAAGTGTTGAAAAGGTCGCATAGTAACTGTAGAGCATGAATTGTGCTGCTTTCTCTAAGCCACTCATCCCCAGAAGATATCCGATTCTCATCTCCAGAATGTCTCACATGATCAAAGATGGGAAACAGGACTTGTTGAAAAATATTCTCCCAAAACGATGATGAGAATTTGCTGCCTCTGTCGTTCAGCAAATCGAACAAAACCTCAAGTGCACAATTTCTAATCGCTGGTCTTGGATCAGATATAAGCTCAGAAAGACCAGACACCATGGGGAACCAATAACGCTCAATCACAGTACAAGTTTCATCAGCGGTGATATCAGTAGGTTTTGGAGAACCAGCCGGCATAAGGCCCTGCATATGAGAAGAAAGCAACGGAATTACTTTCATTTAGTCAACTCTTTACATTAAGTCATTTTCTTGCATAAAGAGAGTAGAAAAGTGACTCTGCAAAGGAATCAGTGAAGTAAGGAAGATCATGAAAAATAGCAGCAGCATGTTTCAATTTTTCTCCATGTCATGCTCAAACCACGGCATTACTTTGATGCGGAAATATAATGACTGCTGCTACACTTTGGTTATTCACAGAGTTTCATAAAAAACTGTAGTTTTGTTATATGGCATTAAACTAGAGCAAGAATTAAAAGATAAAATACATAGGAAACCTGTCTGAGACCAAAAGTTCTCCAAATATGACCAAAAATTTAGTACTTGGAAACAAACCTCTGCAAGACGATCCTCACATATGTGGAGAAGAGCCATAGCCTTCAAACTTATACTGACTGAACTTTTATTATTGGCAAATCCAATCAGGCAGTTCAAACAATCCATAAAGCACTCTCCAACAATCTTACTGAAGTGTTCCAAGATAACTGCATGATCTTTATGTTAGACATCTTAACATTTTTCTGAAATTGTGCGACATATCAGAAAAAGAAATAGAAAGTTAGGTCCAAACCCTGCTCTACATTTTCAAAGGCACTTTCGACTATGGGTTCCAGGTCATCATTGGCAGCCTCTGTAAATATCACGAAAACACTTTGCCATCCAGACTTAATAATTCCAGCTTTGGATTTTATCATCTGTTAGACGTTCAACTAGAATGTATTGATATCAATACAGCAGAAATATATCATTAAAAATAACAGATAAGATTGGGCATACATACTTTAACAACGCCATCTAACATAAGCCTTCTTATCGATTCACTTCTGCACCTTTGAGTGAGAAGAACGAATGGTTTTAGAATATCCTTCTGGAAAGTGAAATTTGCAAGTTCAGCATGCTCCAAATATTTCAAACCAAGTCTCTGTAGAGAATCTATTGCATATATAGCAACTTTTTCATCAGCGTGACTCCCAGCAAAGATAAAGTGCTGGGCCACGACGGACCATATTCTAGCCCAAACCTGAAAGCATCACAGGGGAATGCATACTTTATATTAGATATGAGTATTGTTGACAAGCACCAAAAATATATGCATGTAGGGAAAGCATCTGATGGTAAACTATGATCGCCGTAGTTAATAAATAAACATGAAGAAGATTTGGTAAAATAGTATAATGGTACTTGCTTGACCAGGGAGGAAGAAGATAATTCATAAAGGAAATTAATATATTGTAAAATGTTATGAGTTTGATGCACAAAAATCATGTTTTGTTTTCTTTCCTTACATCTGCTTTTTAACTTCAAGAATGAAAAAGTGATTGCAAGATTATTCAGGAAAGCCCATTTTACGTCACGAAAGCAAATCCTACAACCTAGTCCCCTCGCCTCCCCAACTATTTTCTTTTTTCAAAAACACCTATTTATATCTGGAAAAAAAAAAAAAAACGAAAGAGATTTTGCAGCTACAGCAACTTTTATACTGCCAACTATTACTTAACCCTACTTTCATTCTCAGCACTGTATATCTACTCATTTTATGATTTTTTTTATTTGTTTAAGAAGTACTCACTTACACAACAGAAAAGAACTTGACATCCATGGTAATATTTTTTCCTTCAAACAAAGCAAACACTACCTTCACCTACGTTTATCCTGATACTCAGAAACGCACACTATCTTACGTATATCACAGGTCAACACATTGCCAAAATGTTCATAATTTTTTTATAGGCATCACTCGATGGTTTGACAAAGCATTTTAAGCTATTTGCCACTCAGTTCTGTTAGAGGTCATTGAATATCCTATCCTAGTATGAGTATCAGAGTCCTGAAAGTATATGTAGAATATCTCGATCCAGGAGATACGACCAAACCCTAGAAATGTGCATTTGAAATACTGAGAATAAGGAAAAGAAGTTACGGCAGAGGACCACCCAAGAATTGCCATGAAAGATCAGAACTTTATAACATGAAGAAATTACCATGCGTATACGAGCCATATTGTAATAGCTGACTTCAACAATCTTCTGTAGGCTAAAAGTACGAGGTGGAGTCTGTTTTAATTCCTCGGCTGATACATTGCACAAGGCAGTAACAAACTCAACCACTGATTCACTGGGCAATTTGACGCTATTTATGAAAACTTGTTCAGTTGGTTTTCCAGAGAGCTCTCTCAAAGAGTGAAGAATAGCATCTCTAGAGATTTGATTTGATCCTGGCATGAGAGTTGCAGACATAGAAGGCGATGATATGAGGTATTCAAAGCGCGAAATGCATTCCAGAATTGCAAGCCAAGAGTCTCTAAGGGCGTAGATATCAGTTTCGCATAAATCAAGAAGGGTCCTTAGTGCTTCTACATGTTTGCCACGCATATCTTTAGGTGCATGTAAGAAATTGTACCTGCAATTCAATTCTGGAAGCTTTAGTGATATGCTTAACAATTTTTCCCAAGTCAAAGCATGCAATGCAATACGCAATCAGATCCACAACTGTTTTAACATGCAGGTATGTACAAAGCAAGATTCTACAGGTCATGTCAAATTTTAAAACTGGTTAGCATAGTTCAGTTCCACAATCTAATTCCGGTCAGGAGCAGTTTGTCAACTAAGTTGAGTAACAGCATAAATATTGACACACATACAGCAAAACATTGTAAAATCCTTTTGAGATTGTGTTAGGCATATAAGCTAGGGAGCCCTAACTTAACCCAAAATCATGGTCAAATGTAAAGGGTTGACTCTCACTTATATACCCTTCCACACTTTCATGTGGAATCGATGAGGGATATCATAACAATCCATCTCCCTTTCAAATCGGACGTCCACGGACGGCACACACCGGGTGGCAACCCATACCAAGGCCCACTTCCCGGGTGGCAACCCCCTTGGGGCCCACATCCAGGGCAGCAACCCCTGGGCCCACCATCGGGTAGCCCCTTTTCCGCAGCCCGCCCGAATCACGCAGGTCGGACCAAATTGTTAGGCATATAAGCTAGGGAACCCTAACTTAACCCAAAACCATGGTCAAAGGTAAAGGGTTGACTCCCACTTATATACCCTTCACACGGAATCTATGTGGGATATCGTAACAGATTGTATTCCAAAAAAATCATCCTTTTAACAAAATATTACAAAATAGTGCTCATAATTACTATACATATGCGTATTGATTGATATGCCTTCTATGTAGTATTTTATAAATATTCTAATTACATCAATAATAGATATATATTAAAAGAACTGACATTCTAAAAAAAGATATATAAAACTGTCTTCTGCCACCTTTTTCAGTGAAAATTCGTTGAATAGCGTATCATATAGATCTCCATTTCTATATGCATACTGCATACATCTAAGTATGAACATATAACGATATAAAATCTTTAATATTCACTGTATCCCCAGAAGATATCATACCATGTGATAACAACAGTAAAGCCTACCTTGAATATGAATAGTTCAACTTTCCCCAGAAATGCATCGCATCAACCACCTCTCAAACAAAACCATGTACTTTTTCTATCTGTAAATATTTACCGCCACAACTCCCCGAAACATATTGCCCAAATAAATTAATCCCCAAAGCACTCCATGATGATGACAAAACAAAGCCAATAATCTTTTAAAGTGAACATTCAGATGCTTTAATGAATTGGAGTGCTTCTGTTCCCAATGACAGCAAAGTTTAGGGAATATATTTTTCTCTTTTGATAGGAAACATAGAAAATTTCATTAGAGGAGAAAAGGATAAGGACGAGAGATCCCCTAACATCAGCATACATCAAACAGAAAATTTCACTGAAGTGGATATCAGATATCAAAACACGGTGCACAAATGAACAAACCAAAGTGGAAATTCTGTGTTACAAAATTCAGGCATGATGAAATGGGTTCAGGATTATAGGAAAAAGGATTCGGTACATGTGGTGCGTGACCAGCTGAATACAGATCTTACATACTAAAAAACTCGAGAGAAATAATAGTTGGGGCAAATATTTGTTTACTAAGAAATGATGATATAGCTAATCTAATATTAAATTGTCTTTTACCATTTTTTAGCAGTCAAAACTACCCAAAATGACCAATGCATGACCTCATGTTTTTAGACAGTAAATTTTGAACCAAATCACTCGTCCTGGTACCAGTAGAGCCAATGTCATCCTTCAGGACATCTTTTTCAAGAAACAGGACTTGTATTAATTGCTTAAAAGGTTACAGCTATGGAAGAGGTTTCCCATCTATGAATTTACAGCCATCAAAAGCAGTCTAAGCTAGTGCAATGTTTAAGTTTCTATTTAAGGAAGTTAGAAATTCAACATTACTTTTAGATGGAAAATGATTCATTTATCATTAGTCAATATTGGACAAGATACGTTGATAAACAAATGAGAATTACCTCAACAATGATGTCAAGAATGCATAGCGGATGGTGTCCATTCCAAGAACATGTGTTAATTTTATACCTTCTTTGAATCCTTCCATACAAATATCAACCCTTGATGTGATTTCGGCTTCACCAATGGTAACAGAGAAAGTAGCAAGTACTGGCCATCCTACAACTTCCACCATCAGCCGTCCAAGTTCAATCCTGTGTGAAGTGTAAAATACTATCCCTTTCCCCACTTGGTCCTTAATTATAGACTGTATTTCCTTTAAAATTGCCTCACTCTCAGACTTGGAGTCTGCTGAAGAGCTCCTTTTGGGGTAGGCCAGATTGAGAATATCAACAAGCTGATCTCTCTCCTCTGCTTCTGGATCGTCTTTACTGTTCCTCAAATTTCCGGCAGGACCATCATTTATTTTTATTTCTTCTTTAACAATGTTGTCGTAGATCTCCTCCAAGAGTTCTTGCGGAGCAGATTCTTCAGCATTATTTGCGGCATTCATGTGAACAAAATCACTTTTAGACATTTTCGGCCACCCCATTGGACTGTGAGCATCAGCATTAAGCATTATAATTGCATAAGCAAGCACATATGCTGTGTCTGCGTTCTTGAATAGACCAGGATTCTTGGCGCAATAGCTGCAACAAACACACACTTCAAACACTAGGTCTAGTTTCTGTTAATACTACTTACATCACCTTTAAGACCAGCAAATGGCATATATCATATGTCAATATAACACGCCAATTTAATAGCTCAAACTTTTGTACTCATTTATCCATAAATACTGTTATTTTCATTTTCCCAAGGGAATCTGCTAAAAAGAAATACAATAAAATCTCTTGACAACATATGACGAAAAGAATCATGCAAGACATATAAACAAATGATGACGCAGGCCACCTTACACAAATTACATAAGAAGATATTTTCGTTGTATCATAATTTTATCAGACCTATTTATTTACACCCTTATTTCTGTCATGGGGATGGTTAATATAAGCGCAAGTAGCAATATCAAATACCTACCGCTCTGCAAACTTCTCCATTATGCGATCGATCTTCTGAGCTTCTCCTGGAAGTCGAAACCCTTTAAGGAATTCACGGATTGCAAAATCAAATTTCATTTCAGAAAAGCTCATGGATTCCACGTAAGCGTGCCTAACAGCAGTGGGGAACTCCTCATGCTGACTCAAGTAGTCCCCAATCATAGCCTGAAAATTAAATCTGTAAGATAAACTATTTTAATAGGAGATCATGTATGGAAACACAACAATATATCAACCTTGTCTAATTTGGGAGTATTTCGGAGAAACTGAGCAACTGAAGCAGGAGTCTTCTCCACCAATTGACTGGACAACAGATATTCTATGCCCCTCCCTGGCTCCTGATTGAACTGCGAAAATTGAAAGTGAGAGTGCCTTAAAATATCTCAGACGCATATTCGAGAGACTTTATACCTACAATAAATCATTTCTAGAGATGCACAGAAAATCGTGGTATTTAAATAAAGAAGTAGTTGGTGTACAAACCTCAGAGACAGTAGCTTCAATGGTAGACTTATAATCCTCCAACTTTTCAAAATTGCTAGGAGAATCTTCCCCACTTTTTGATACATCCAATTCATTGTGTGAAACATCTTCTTCAAATGATTCCTTATTCTGTTTCCCAGATTTTCTATGAGACTTCTCCCAAATCACTAATGACTTGAGAATATTCACAAGACCCTAGAAGCATCAAGAAAGGGTGTTAACAAGTCAATTCAAAAGATGTGGCAGAAAGTTCTCACAAAAGAATAATGTATTCGAAAGGACAGGCAATGGCCGTGAAATACCTGAAGAGATGATGTCTTGACTGTTAGTGATTGGGATGCATTAGAAGACCTTGGATCGACATTTTGAGTACCTTGAGCAATTTTGGATAAAGTGGCAACCTAAATGAGAAGGGATCATGTGACAATGAAGTTATACATATGGAACAAATGAAGTCTTATTTCAAAAAAAAATCTTACCATCCTATCAAACAGGTTAGGTGCATCACTATCGCAATCATAGTTTATATAAAGGTCAACAAGCATCTGAGGGTCCTTGCAGATTTTCTCCAACATCCTGACAATTTAGATTGATACAGAAAATTACTCACAGATATTACAATATTAAGAAGCAACAGAAGCTGGTTCAGTAAAATGGCAATTGAGTACTGATTTCTAGCACCTTGATTATGCTATAGTCCAATATTAGTTTCAAAAGGGAACAGTATACCTGAGTACAGTTTGTTTTTGGTTAAGATCCGATCCATCCAAAGATCTTAGAACAATCACGGGAAAGAAGACTCCAATTTCAGCCTGAAAAAAGTTTTTGTACATTCAGCTTGAAAGAGCAAGTGAAATACAAGCGTTTGCTAAAGAGATGATGGTTAGTGTCTCTGAAATTTATCCATACCTTGAGACTATCCCTAAATCGCAGCAAAAGAACTGAGAAAATTCCTGTTGCACACTACGAAGACATATAACAGATTGATTAGAACTATAAGTCTATAGCCGTAACAGAGCTTCTGATATCACGCAACGCTACCATACCTGAAATAAGACAGGAGATTGGGATACCGATGCTCGTAATAATGCATATGAAAGGTGAGCTCTTATTGAGTCAATAAATTGAAAGAACTTTGTGGATGAACTGCCAATTTCGTCAAGTAAACCCTATACTCCACACAATAAAAATATTTCATTAGTATAACAAAAATGTGGAATATCATCTATATCAAAAGAAAAACTCTACTCCATTCTGTGTACCCTGTACATATTAAACAGACACTTGTTGCTTTTCATTACATCCAACCAATTTACATGGGCAATTGTCCATCTAAAATGAAAGTAATAGTTCTGGATTATACATACAACACGATCTTATCAACAAACTAATTTGACATCTTCATTATCTAATTTGGATGTGCATAGGACATAGTTACTCATTATAAAAAATTTAAAAAAAAATTTACTTATGAAACATAGGAAATATTCCATTGCCAACAGTATACAGTATGTTTGATCAAGAAATCAAACTCATGCAGTACCAGAAAGTAAACTGATACAGGTGAAGCAAGGTCAGTAATAAAAACAGGATATCAAATGAAAGATGTCGACGATTATAAAGCAAGAAACAAGTCCAGCTGGGGACAAGAATAAGCATCTATATTCTACGATATAATTGTAGAGAAGTCCTGTCAAAGGAAGCAGAATCATTGTGCTGCAAGTTTAGATCCCTCAACTTTTTGGTTTTGCCTAGACATCCAGAATACCACATGTGGACCAAATGCATATTTTCTTTAGAACCTTGTGTTGCCAAATAGCACATGATTATAAAACTATCTGTTATTATTTATCACACCTAAGATATAGTATAGACACATTTACATCAATGCTTTCCCTGAAATACAACCAAACAAGAACAATAAGATGCTGCTCCTAAAATATTATTTCTGTTACTAAAGACAGAAATGACACTGGGGGGAGGGTTCTCCAAGCAACAGGCATAACATACAAATTCCATATTTACAAGACATCTCCAACCAACCTGCAAAAGCTCCAGAGACAGAATACGAGATTTTGTAGTAACTTCATCATTACCCTCCTTCATACCCATCTGCAAACAAATTGAAAAATTAATCAAACTAGTCATACGGGTGCAGAATTAGGAAGTAAAGAAGTTTCAAGAGATACAAACCTTACAAAGAGTATAGAAAAGAAGTAAAGCATCACGCTGTTCAATGCTCATGCACTCTGGACCCATCCCTCTGCAAGAATTTTTAGCAACTTTAAGGCAGAGGTAAATGTAAATCAAAATAAGAAAAGAAGCAGATTGAGATGCTGTTGATAAAATTCTTGAAAGGTGAAGATAAAGATGCGACATATTTTTCATCCCTGTGCTCCCCTTTGTAAGAGTGTGTGCTGAGTGGTAGAATCGCACAACAGATCTTGTCCAGAATTTCTTCTCAGACTTAGCATAGTAGTAATTTGGCCATACCTTTCAACTTTTTCACCATCTTCAAGATCCACAGCCTTCTTGAGAACGGCCTCTAAACCCTATACACAGAGTTTAACTCAGACTGGAGATATAATAGGCAAATCTTACAGAAGCTTTTATAAGCAAACATATCGCACGTATATTACAAAAGCACAACATAAAGGTGGATTGAATGATCACTCATAATTGTAGAACCATGCCACTATAGTACCAATGTACCTTTACATCTGCACCACCAGCAAAATTTTGAATTCCTTCAACAGACAGAATAGATGTTCTGCTTACAGATAGTATATCATCTGAAGCTATTTTGGGTTCATTAGGATGGCGTAATGACACTTCTGAAACTCTGGAGCTTGACCTGTCCTGTTTGGTTTCAAGAGTATTAGAACATACCTAATTCACAAATAATATTTAATACAAAAGTACAAGCACTCTATCGAGCAAGGCATCATCCAACAAAAGAAAGATATGAGAAGGAAATTAAAACCCATACCACATCAGTTTCCATTTGTCTAAAAATGATACTGAGCATCTGTGTTAACATGGCCTTTGACGTTGCTTGGTTTATAGGACTCTTGCTAAACATGAAAAACAGTGTTGTTAGCACTACACGTTTTATAAACCAAATTTAAGACAAATATTGAAGATTACCTATTAAGAGAAATATTAGAGCAAACTCTGACAATCCCAACCAATGGCTCTCCATGAACTGCACATTGGGATCAAGAGAACGGCCTATCAATTGATAAGTGAACAAAATACTGAAGCAAGAATACCTGTCTACGAGTTTAATGATATAAGTATGAACTAAAGGCACATATTATGCTGGCAGTCAGACTTAGGAGATAAAGATCAACTTATATGAAAAAGGCAGCATATGCAAGAAGTAAAGGAGCAGGTAGGTTCAATAGGCAGAAAATAGCAGGATCAACAGTTCAAGAGAAAGACGAAAGGAAGACCGAAATTGGAGGGTCAAGAGCTTCCAAGACTTGGCTGAGAAGATACAATTTGAGCAATCACAGATGGGAGGCAGTAAGAGCTTTGGAGATATTATCACATACTTCTGACATATTCTATGGCTGTCATGTGGTACAGTGAATTTGGAATATTAAGCAAACATAAAGATTTACTTATACTATTTAAGGTGGTGGTGATATTGAAGTTGTAAACCCGTTGATGAACAAGATACTGGTAAAGCTTAGAAGATTGTGGTTTCATACCCTAAAGGAACAATAACTACAAATGTTACAATGACATTAAAGGAAATAATGAGACCCACAATAAATGTGGGATTGATACATCAGGGGAACCAGGAATGCAGATGAATAGTAAAGAGATCGTTTAACTTAGAGGATGAGCCAGGGGCATAGGAAGACTATTGAGGACGACATTCTGGCTGAAGAATAAGAATTATTCAGTGGTAGAGTAATAGAGCAATCAAAGGGATTCAGTCTTTGAGGTGAAAAGAACACTCGGAGAGGGAAGGAAGCAGATACATTTAAATCTGTTAATAGACCTCCTTCAAAACACCCATCACAATGAGAATCCACCAGCAAAACCATTCTTGCCTATCCATTATTTAACGTGTTCCACAGTCTTTTTTTGATAAGAAACGAGAGTTTTATTGATAGCTTATAAGATTACAGTCATGGGAAGAGATTTCTCATATATAAAATTACAGCAACCAAAACAGTCCAAGCTAGTGCAGTGTTTAGGTTCCTGTTTAAACCAGAAACGAAGAAATTTCCAAACACCTTGTGAGTAGATATCCAGCATGCCACCCTATATCTAATTAGATTGCAAACTTCCTCTATTGAGTCTTCTGCGTCTACGGATATCCTCTTATTTCTTTCAAGCCAAATGGACCAGCAACTCGTTTGAGCCATAGCTCGCCATAGATATTTCGCCAGCCTACTTACCACATCACCAGGGTTATGCTCTATAGTTTCCTTGATAGTCCGAGGGATAACCCATGTAAAGTTGATTTCTGTCAATGCCCAATTCCACAGGCCATATGCGGAAGGGCGGTGAATCAATAGATGGTCTAAACTTTCAGCATCTCTTTTGCAAAGAACACACCAGGTTGGGGATAGCATCATATTTGGGAAACGTCTTTACACCACTTCGCTCGTTGGCACTTTGCCCTCTATAATCAGCCAAGAGAAAAATTGTACTTTCTTTGGTGTTCCATATTCAATCACAAGAATCCTAATAAACTTCACATCTACCTACATATTATATAATATGGGCCAGTGTTCCATAATAGGTTTGTAAAGCCAAGTTCTAGTAGAAAACACCAAACAGGAAAGGGAGGATGAAACAAGATCAACAACATTCAGGATTATGCCAAATTTGCCTGAATTATGTGATGAAATCAGGCAATGATAGCTAAAAGGGTAATACGATAACTAGAAAGCTCGGAAAATAATTGAGCCCATAAAAATGACATACCCCGAATCTGTGTGGATGCTATGGCAGTGAGAAGCACTTTCAAAATTTGACGGGTAGTACTGCAATTTATTCACCCAGAATTACATTCAGAGAATGATAAAATATCCAATAAGCATCATCTTCGATGTTCAGATCCATGTACCTGTCAGGTGCTGAATTATTCACACAACTGCATACCATGTTGAGGATATCTGTCAATAACTTCGAATTTTTACCACCATCAAGACCAGCATCGCCCTCTAGATGATTGTACTCTATGAGTTTCTGCATTGGAGAAAAAAGGAAATGTAAGCAACTATATTGCCCACGGCATTGAGACTCACTAAGAAGTCTTGGCTACTTAGAATGAGTCAATTCATACACATGGTGCGTGGCATGTACCGCTTCAGGATATGAAACCTGATAAGATGTCATGTTCTAGCTCTTTTCTTATTCAAGAATCATAGAAACCGAAATAACATGCAATGATGTACAATACGATATATGCCAACAAGAACGCTGAGTAAGAAAAGTTAAAGAAACCATATCAACCACCAGAAGAATAGAGCACCTACATGAAGACAATCCAATGCAAGCTCCACCATTTTAATGTTCTTCGTTTCAAAGGCGAGTCTAAGGGGATTCAGGACAAGATCAGCCTCTGCTTCTCCTAGGGTATGACCAGCATTTCCCAAGGTTGTTGTGATTGACACGCTGCTTTTTGTGAGTCCATTTGTAGACTCGGCATTCCCAGCAGCAGATGGAGCTCTATCAGATCCCGTATCACTTTTTTCGGCTCCAGAGTTAGATTCAGTAGAATCACTGGAAGAATGTATTGGGAAATTTTGAAACAATAAGTATTGAAACATTGGGAAGGTTAAACTACAGTGGAGAACGGACAGGAATACAGTAAACAAGGACACTTATCCAGCAGGATATTAATTTGTTTTTGATGATTTAAGTATAACGACTGATGCACTCCATAAACATGGCCAAAATCCAAAGCTTGTCATTTAGGAAAGGAGATTCTAGAATACTTTGACCAGCTTATTTTCACGCATGGGTGCATTTTGCAGGGATAAGGACTGACTTAATCCATAACCAGAAACCTGTAAGAAATCAATCCTAGTATCATGGACCTAAGAACTAGGTTGATGTATTGGTAACTTCATGCACATTTTCTTTTGCTTTTTTTACTTAATGTGCATTTGCCATCACTAACATTCCAAAGGCACAGTTGACCCCCCTCATGAGCCCCCTGATCGGAAGTACCAGTTACACTTGTGGACTTTTTAATATGCAACTATGACTAAACCTATTGTCCTGGACAACTTCCACAGTTTTACTTTTTTCCTTTTCACGTGGTGGGGGAACATAAGTTACGCTATTATGTAGTTTAGAAATTTTAATTCACCTTCTGATATATCTAACTATTTTTCATTCAGCATGTAATATATTCATTATGCTAAATATCTTTACCAAAGTCAATCATTTCATTATCTTTGTGCACATTTCATGCATTTTCTCATCTAGTTATCTTGATTCGTGTCCTCACTCTCACACTCCCCTTTAGACAATCAGACACCTAAATCCTTTCTGATAATATCCCGGCCAGGAGTATGATTAATGCAGCCCAATCAGAACTGTGAGCGCATGGACACAAGGATAATTTCTGAGCAATAGTTGTCAAGAGAGCCAAAACTTAAAAATCTCACTGTGATTATAACACCTTTCTTTTGGAGCTTCTGACGGAACTTGGTTAGTCTCACCAATGTTTGACTGCTGATTGATGTCCTTTCCACTGTCTGAAGCATCAATGTACATTAGACAATATGTATTAATTATAGAGAAGCCAAGTACATTAAAAGAATTAGAAAACATGAATCACAGCAAAAGCATAAACAGAAACAAAAGTAGAATAAACAGGTGAAAGGTGGCAGTAAGAGCACCCAGCAATTACCCTATGCCCAAATTCCATGAATAAACAAATAAAAGGAGGGTATACTGTAGAAGTGCTCTTGAATTAAGATGTAGCTAAGCAGCATCATAACTTAATAGCTCAACTCAAGTGACAACACCATTTATAATCCTACTATAACTAATTGGTTTTGCCATAGATATATGATGGAACTTTAAGTCTCCTAGAATCTCAAAGGAAAACAATGCTGAAAAAGGCGGCAACCCCATGAGTGTCCTCTTAAAATCTCAAAAGAATAAATATCACCCTTCGCAGCTGATTCTGTGTTAAGCTGTCCTACCAAAGACCACATATCCATCTCTACATTATATTCACTAACGTCACAAGAAGAACACCGATAAAAATCTCTCCACCTAGCTGCTCTTGATGACTCTTGAGAGTAGCTACCTCTTGCAAACACTTTCTTCCTGTTACTACGATGACTCTACAGATCTTTATGCTGAGATAGGAATAGTAGAGTAACAGTCCCGAGAACTCCTCCACAGCCTTTTTCACCAGCATCCAATCTTACTCCAGTTACTCAATCTTGATGCCACCTTCTTGCAGCACTTAGATCTTGGTCATCAAATTCCTCCCATCTATTTGATGACATATATTAGCAGTCACCATGGTTTATTACACATAATTGTTTCCTCCAGTCTATGAAATGAACGTACTACGGCATGTTTGCAAGGAATAAATGTCCCTCAGAAGCTCAAATTCTTTCAATGAGAAGTGCAGGCTCATAAAAAGAGCTTAATCAACAACGCCATTCATAGAATCACGCAGAAACCAAACTACAACTCAACTCAATCAAGTAGGCAGAAAATCACACACAAAGCCAAAAATTAACAAAATAATCCAATATGTAACAATAATTCCAAAATGTTGAGCAAACGAAGCAGAAATATCCAGAAATGCGTACCTAAATACGTCTGAATGGCGGACTGAAGAGCATTGTATTTTCTGTTACCACATTCTTTGAGCATCGACTCAAATGCTCGCGCCACAAATCCACCCGCCCCACCCGCCATTACTCCACCTCAATTCAGCTTACTTCAATCTGTTTCATACACACAGGTGTAAATTTCCCTGTATGATCGGATTAGATCAACAACAACGGATCATACGAACGTCGGTAGTGGCAGCTGGATTAAGATCTCTGGAATTACAGTAAACATTAACGAAAATACCTAATTGAAATTGGACATTTTACCTCAATTTAAGGTTGGAAATGTTTTTATCTTGTTGAAGAAAGTCGGAGATCTGGCATGGGAGAATGAGCAGAGAGAGAAAGCCTCTGTTTCTTCAAGCTTTTTCACACACAAATGTGTGTATTTGGTATGTGGTTAATTACATTACATACGATACTAAAATGAGTAAAATCTCCCAAAATTGATTTTTCAATAATTGCTAAAATCTGATTAAATGGGCTAAAATCATTTTCGGTCGTCTCGTAACTTTTTACTCGTACAATTTTTGTCCCACAAAATTCCTATAACTTTGGAATTGATTCAGATTTAATCATTTTTTTTTACTGTTGGTGACTAATTTGACCGAAAAATTGCACGTACCATTCACGTCACTCATTTCTTTAGCCGATTTTGTTAAACTTGGCACTGACGAATGGCGAGGAATTAAAAATAATAAAAAATAAAATAAATCCCTCTTTTGTTTTTTAATTTTTTTTAATTCAACGTCAATCGGCAATGCTAGGTATTTAAAAATTGGTCGAAAATTAGAGTCACATGATCTGTACGTGCGATTTTTTGTCAAATTGATCACCGGCGACGAAAAAATGACAAAATTCAAACCAAATCCAAAGTTATGGGATTAAATTGAATTTTTAAATTTTTTGGAACTAAAATTATACGAATAAAAAGTTATAGGACCAACAATTATTTCAGCCCATATTTCCTTAATCTACTTATTTAGGGTAAATATTTTTAGTCCATTAAATTATTATTTTTTGCTTAGGACATTATCTTTTATTATTTCGATTTTAACACTTTAATTTTAAAAATTCGACAACTTAATTATTTCAATATTCAACAAGTTGGTCATATCACCGCCTACTATAGATAGTTTCGAATTTCGGAAAATGATGTAATCTAGTGAATTTTGAAAGTTAAAGGCTTAAAATTCAAATGACCAAAGAATTAGTATTTT
This sequence comes from Ajuga chamaepitys, assembly GCA_958295605.1. Classification (NCBI taxonomy): domain Eukaryota; kingdom Viridiplantae; phylum Streptophyta; class Magnoliopsida; order Lamiales; family Lamiaceae; genus Ajuga; species Ajuga chamaepitys. Next base: position 87,324,360 of record OY282495.1, read on the forward strand.
AATAAAAAATGCTAAAACTTATGGACTAAATAATATACCCTATATTCTATTAAATAAAAAACTTAAACAATGTATTAAAACTAAAAGTTATAATATTTAAAATAATATTGAAATAACCTATTGTAATCAAATCTTCAACCGCATTCAAAAATATTTGGAAACTATTAAAAAAAATTAAAATCATATTATGAAAATACACATAATGAAAGGTAATATATATATATATATAATATAAATGAGATTGCAAAGGTGACTCAATGTCCTAAAAAAATTCTACATATCGAAAATAATACATTATTATTGCATTATCAGATTTTCGATTTACGGGAGTGTTTACGATTGCTTCTACTTAAAAATAATTAATTAAATTTAGAGATTATGAATAATTAATTTAAAGTAGAAGTAGGTTGTTTATAAGAATAAGTGATCTATACATAAAGTAGAAGTTGTATTGTTCGAAAAAAAAGTGACTTTAAATAGAAGTTGTATGTATAAACAAGAAAAAACATGTGATGACCTGCTTCCAACTTCTGTTTGAAATAAGTTATTTTAAACTACTATTAAAGCAGAAACAGATATTTAGAAACACTCAAATTTACTTTTTTAAGCCAAAAGTGTTTATTATAAGCTTTCGCAAACACTGTCATAAAATATGGGACGCAGAAGCTAAGAAATGCAAACACTCAGCACTTAACTAAACTTTAATCAAAAACTGAAAAGTGATTAAAAGTAGCTCTTCCAAATAGCCGAACTATAACCGTATATATAGCGATTCGATTTCGGTTCTTAGAACCGGGAGTTCCGGAACCGTGGCATTGTCTACTCACAGTCAATGCAGCAGTTGTATATTTTCTACTAATAAATTTCATTACAACACTATGAATATATATAAACAAATAATCGAAAAGCAAATGTTGCTTCATTACAATCTTTGCTAAGAATCTTGTATCTATACCAGAACTAGGAAAGAGCAGAAGAGACCTCATCTTTCTGTCCTGAGGCTACTTCCGCCTCCGGCTCCGGACGGTTCAAGGCGGAGTCGAGTTTCCCGTCCAGAGTTGGAATAATCGGAGGTCTGCGCCTTGGCGTCACCGTCATCTTCAAACCTTCTGTCGTGTGAATCGTTGCCCCTGTAGTCATTTTCACCTGCAGACGTGTAATCGTACAGTTTTTCTTACATTCACTAATAGATACACACACTACAAAACAGAAATGAGTTTTGACATTAATATAGTGAGAAAAATAGAAGCAGATCACTCACCGGGGGTGCTCCGAGGGCCATTTGGAAGTCGAATCTGCGGACAAGCATTGCAACTGCTACAACAGTCTGCATATCGGACAAGAACGGTGACGTTATGATGACACGTTCGTCTTAATGTTGTTGACGAATAGAGGTCTGGCAAAATGCTCGTGTTCGAGTTTGGTTATCACTCATTCAAACTTTCTTACTTTTGCTCGTTTAATACGTGAACATTGAATGATGTAAACATGTTTTCATATTATCTATGTAATGCATTTATGTAAATGACCATGGACTTGTTGTTGAAAGAATAAAACCTAAATTTCTTTTTTGCAAAACTAGAATTAACATTTAATATTCACGTTCATGAATATATTTACCAACTTGGTGTTCGTTAATGCTTGCGCATATTAAAGAACTCCAAATTAACAGGCTGCATTCAAGTTTCGTTTGCTTCAAAACTTAGCAAACATTACTCGAACAATCCAAAGTTCGCTCGGCAGTTCGTTAGTAGTCCTAGTTCGTAGGATGTAGATGCTCCACCAACAATTACGAATATCAAGATAAGTGTTCAAAGTATGACGCTAAAATCGAACGAGGTTGAGTTTAAAATGATTTACCTCAAATGTAGCAAACATGTCTCCAATACATTTTCTTGGTCCTCCCCCAAATGGCAAGTAACTGTACCAGAAAAGTGAATGGAGTTTCCCAGATCAGCTGACAAATTTTAGGGTGTTGGAGTATATATTTCTTTAAGTTACACTTACGTAAGAATCTCTCCCGCAAGACGAGAGTTTCTTTTATTCATAAAAGTGTTATTTTTATCACAAAAACATATTACTTTTTAGATCAAAAGTAGCACTTAACTATCTTCTTATCGAAAGTAATTCGCACGACGGGCTTATTTAGGTATTTGCATATTTCTTGAACAGTATCGACTCAAGATGGAATGTCTCGAGAAGATGTACCATGTGAATTATAACCCACGATAACCTGCCCATGTTTTTGGGGCAGAGTTTGACATATCATTTTCGCGTAAGAATTGAATCTTAGCTCATGCATTAGTGGCAAAGGAAAATGAACATTGGTAGAAAATAATATTTTGATAAGAAACGAAAATCCTCCTTTAATATAAAAGAACAATCGTTGACCTTCTCTTTGTAGACACGTGTCTCAAACACATAGTATTGTTGTAATATAATGTATATTCTTTCACATGCATCGTACAGGCAGACATCTAGTTCTATTAATAGTGAGCTGAGGATTCAGACCTGAAATTCTGGTTTGTCTCATTTGGATTCGGACCATCTAAAGGCCATCTTTCGGGATTGAATTTGTCAGCCTCTTCCCAATGACTAGGCGAGCGATGCAGATTCCACACAGATATGAATATATCTTCGCCACTGCAACAAGTTCGACACAAATTAATGAAAAGTTCAATGAGAATAGTGAGATAATACAACTCATTTATTTTGAGGTATCCTTCAGAAACCACACTTTACTCATTGTTCTTGTAATATAACTCGAGAATTTTCGGCCAGATAACAATTACTCATAATTCAACTGGAAAAGTTGTTAGGTGATGAGAACTCAAAAACCCAGTTTTTTATGGTGTTTTTAGAGCTGACCTTTTAATCGGGTATTTCCCGAGGACGTCATCACTGATGGAACGGCGGATCAAGACAGGTGGTTGTGGGTAGAGTCGCAACGACTGTAAAAGTTTGTAAAAGTTAAAGATGGGGCACATAATCAGCATTTGAGTTGAATGAACATTTGCTCACTTCATTAATAACTCTAGTCGTGTATTTGAGTTTCTTCATATCTTCAACGGTTGGAAAGCGATCGCCTAGAACTGAGTCGACCTAAGCATCAGTTTATGAGACCACATAAATTAGAAGATTCATATTCAATGAAGTAAAAGAAAATCGAAACAGAATACTCAACATACCTCGTTTTGAAGCTTGGCCATAACACTAGGCTCCTACAAGTCATTCGACCACGAGATAAAAATGAACAATTAGATTATATATGATTTTACAGCATTGGGTGTAGTTGATAATAGAGAAACAAAAGAAACTCAAATTGTCATACACGAGGGTGAAAATGAGCATAAGAATTATACGAGAAAGAAACGTAAGCTGATAAATCCCTTTTAGCTAATAAAGAAATTTAAATAATGTCTAGAGGATGAAACTTCACACCTTTGAGAGAAGATAAAATGTCCAGGTCAGCAACGCAGCAGACGTCTCATGTCCGGCAATGAGCAGTGTCATTAGATCATCGCGGAGTTGTTTGCTCGAAACCTACAGATTACTGCATGAGGATCTTGCCACAATATTCATTTTCAACATACATATGAAGAAGCCATTAACGATTTCGTACATCATCCCCAGATGCTAGTAGGAAATGAAGAATACTTGGATCTTGTTCGTTCATGTATTCCTCATGAAACTGCAACTCTTCTTCATCTACCATTTTCTGCAATGCACAACATAAGCAGGTCAAGAAACGTACAATTTGAAGATAGATGCAAATCTCACATAAGTTGACAAAAGAGAGGATGGGATCCTTCTCAACTAGGCAACTGTCCACTCAACGTATTCGGGGAAAAATTCAAACCAACGAGTTTAAATCCCTTCTAAATTTCTCGTTACATTTTTTATTTGAAATCCTCTCAAAAACCTAGTCATTTGAGATCCATCATCACTTCGCATATAAATAGTCACAAAATTATACACATTGGACATACTTCACAAATTGCACACACACTACACCCTCACGCACTACAAACGCTTTAGACGGACACACTTTACACGTACACCTGACACACACACGATAGATACGGACACACGATAAAAGTAAAATAAAAAATTCAAACAATTTAAATCTACTTATGTAAATTCAAATATCCAAACAAGGGATTGAAATGAGTGGATTTTCGAATACAAGAGGTTTTAAATCAATTCATTTCAAAGCACCTTGATTTCCAAAAACTACCATCCTGACGCAACCTTAGGTTGCTTTGGATACAAGGAATTCGAAACGGAAGGGTTTCAAATCCATCTAAGTTGGAGTGGAATTGAATCTATGAAAATCCCTTGAAATTTAGTTCAAAATAAAATTGATGAATTCCAAATCCTTGTCAATTCAAACAAGAAACAAGTGATTCACTAATATGGATTTTAAATCCATTCCGAAATCTTTCTATCCAAATGCAACCTTAACGGTTTTGCTGCTCAATCTAACTAACAATAATAAGGTGGATGAAGAAAGAACACGAAGCAGGTATGTGCAATACAAGAACAAACTTTACCTTACAAATTGCAATTAGACTATCCAATGTTTCATTGACCAGCTTCAGAGCTGCATTAACCTTCTTCAGCTTTGGGGAAACATCTTTCCATATAGGAATCTCCCAAAACGGAATCGGCGAGACACTTCTGTCTTCTGCTTCTCTTAAAACAGTGTACACAGCCTGTTTCGTAACGGGCGATGAATTAGAGCTGATATTGGGAGTGAAACCTAAGTAGCAACAGATTACGAACGTACAGAATTGAGATGATGTCTAAGCTGATACCTCAACAATTCCAGTGTCAACTTTTAAAGAGTCGAAATCATAATTGAATACAGCTTTGCCAATGATATCTAGTGTCAAACGGGAGAAAAGGGACTCCATTTCTACATCCTCACCGTCAGATGCAGCGGCATCAAGCTTTTTGCACAGTCTATCTGTTGCTTCTCCGAACAGCTTAAACATTGCCGCCACAAACTGCAAGGAGCATTCTGAAAGGTGAGCTTTGCCAGAATCTAAATAAGCAAGGTGAGCTCGTGTAGCATCAAAACTCAACCACCTTATCATTGTGTCACAACTCATACACACAATCCACACGCACACTATGCACACACTCCACACGCTTCACACACACTATACATACTACACACGCTTCACACACACACACTCTTTCATTATCTTGATTTTCAAATCCCTCCATCCAAACGCAATTTAAATGTTTCTTTTTTCGGTCGTGTGTGCGTGTGGGGGGGGGGGGGGGTCATTATTAACTTATGTCCATCTTTGGACTACCTTTTGATGCAGGGCAGGGACAATAACCCGTCGTCTAACACGCCAAATTTCACCATCAGCAGGTATAAGTCCTTTCCCCATCACAAAATCCAAAATTTCAGCTAAAATTCCCTGGTGCAAAATCAAGTCTGAGTGTACTGTAGACTAAATTCAACTCACAAATAGATTCACAATCAGAAGTTCATACTAGACAAGAAACAATTTACAATTTACCTTGGAATAACCTTTTGGATTGTCTTTCAGTATATGTTTAGCAATCGAAGGGTCTGACACTATCAAAAAGGACTGCAAACAGAAAACAAAAATAGTCACTCGGCAAAGTTTAAATTCGGGAAAAAACATGCATACTAATAGAGTTTGTTGCTAACCTTAGGACCAAATGTTAGTCTAAAAATTCCACCATACGTTAGGTAAAGCTCGTACAATGGGATGAAGAAGGGTTCGTTTCTGATGGCACTAATCGACCCTTTTGCCTCCGGAATCTTTAAATAGTCACCACCGCTTAAGTTGACTATGAACTCAACTACCTCTTTGGGTAAGCCCAATTTCGACAAACCATTTTTGAGTTGTGACTGAAAGCTATCATTGGCAACAACAAAAATGCACGAAACAAATTATTTCGTCGCATAAATCATTCACATGCAGTACAAGAAAGACAGAAGATGCATGATGTACATGAATTTGCTTACAATGGAAAATGAAAATAATGTTGCATTTAGTATGAAGTTTTTCACCACAAATCCAGTTCTTGCTCTCAGACTCCTAATGTTATACCTATCATTAGCACTTTGATTGTTCAAGCACTGTTCATTAAGTTTTGAAGCAAACCGGCCTCGCAACGAGCCTGTTAATTCGGTGTTCGTGGATATTAACGAGCACCATGTATGTAAACATTTTGTGTTCACGAATGCTAATGTTAAATATTATTCTAGTTTTGCCAGAAAAGTCTCGGGTTTAATCCTTTAACAACAAGCTCATGTGCATTTTAAAATAAATAAATGAGTGTTACATAAATAACAAAAAAAAATTAATTATTACTATTATTATTTTTATTATTCGTATTATACGACCCCAACCAACACGTTCACGAGCCATTGACGAGCTAGCTCTTCAATGTTCAAACTCGGTTCGTCTATTAATCAGATTCAAACAAACGAGCTTGAACGAACACCAACCGAGCTAGAACACGAACTTTTTACTGTATGCTCTGTCCATCAACAGCCCTACCTGCCATAGTACAATTGCATCGGCTAAATCAACGATTACAATGTCTCAGCTAAGCTCATCTTTCTTTTCTTTTTCCCCCTAATTCTATTTTTTTCTCAGTAAGCAGAGCCCAACCCTAAATCCCCAATTACGTACCTGGACTTTCCGACGGTGAATTCTCCAGACGCAATACGGGCCGAGAGTTCAGCCCGACGCTTCTCCTCCAGAACCCTCTCCACGTCCTTCACAGGGTCGTCCTTTTTAGGCCCTCTCCCATTACTCGAATACGAACAGCTAACCACAGAATTCCCTGCAAATCAACGTGGAACAATCCAAACAATCAGCACTTTACGCAAAACAATCAATTTCAGTGCAGAAATCAGCTGTACACTGTGCTTTATCTGCAGTACCATTGAACTTCAAATTAGTAACAGAACTCGATCTTCTCGTCCGGTCTTTGATTCGAAGAGTCTGTGGTGAGAATTGCAGGAAAGAAAAGTTAGCTGCCATTGATTCTAGAGAGAGAGGAAGGAGATGATAATGAGGTTTATGAAGTGTTGGACTGCCAACAGTGCAGAGAGAAAATATCTATTGCCCGTACAAGGTACAAATCGGGAAGCAGGATGTACCACCTCTGGGATTGTACCATGATCTGCCGGGATTGAAATGGGAGTGGCAATAAGAATATAACCGCTAACGAACAAAGAAGGAATCTAGTCCGTCCTTGGCGCTAATACGTATTAAGACTCAGATTGATACCTAAGAATTTGGACCATCAAAATTAAGAGTTAGGTTTTATGGGCCGGCCGACCCGATCCGTTCGATATTTTAGGTGGAGCGAAAACTTGGGTGCACATAATACATCATAATGTTTAATGTACATTCAGATTCAAAATTATGCGCGGGTTACGTCTGACCCAGATCAATTTTTCCTGTGTTCTTATAGTAGACGTATTGTGTTCTTACAATATACTTATTATGTTATTGCAGTATAGTTATTTTGTATTTAGAGTAGACTTCTTGTATTCTTACAGTAGATTTATTGGGTTCTTGCAGTATAGTTTTTTTGTGTTTATAGTAGAGTTATTGTTTGCCTTGTAGTATAGTTATTTTTGTTTAGTGTAAACTTATTGTGTTCTTACAGTAAGTTTTTTTGTGTTTAGAAAGAAAAAAAAAAGATGCGATCCGCCAAGTCGCAGAGGCGATTTTGTTATAAATCATATTTCAACGATTTTTTGGAGTTCATGTGTTAAATTGTAGTCCTAAAATGTTACTCTAATGGATAGTCATAAAGTTCTTTATGAAAAGTGTTATTGGCAATGACGGATCCATGATTTTTTAATAGGGTGTGCACAACAGTTATGTAAAATATTACACTAGAACAAATTTAAAATCATACAATTCAAATAGTAAGAAATTGTTAAAAAAATAATTAATTATACGAATTTCTAGAGATTAAGAAACGTGTAAAATCTTTTAAATAACAAATTGAAAAAAATTAAGAGTTAGTGCTGTGTAAAATCTTAAAAATACAAAAAAGAGGTAGTGCAGGCTAACACAAATGGAAAATATATTTTACTTTTCCGAATTTTTTTTTTATTTGAGTAGGCTAATATTATAAATTTCGTAATCTCTAAAACTAGAAGATGTAGTATACAACAAATAACACATTTTTTTATAAAAAAATAAATAAAATATGTAATATGTATTCACACATATATATATACGTTTTTGAGGAAAAAAGAGGGTATGCGCTTGCACACCCTCTTCAAACTATACATCCGTCACTGGTTATTAGGATTTGGGCCCAATATGATCGGTTAAATGAGTTAAAAGTTTGACGAACCATAGATTGAAATAATAGACCAGCCCAAAAATTATAGTATATTATAGAGGAATGTATTGGATTTTGGTTAGTAATTTTTGACCGGGTCAAAATTTGGATCTTCCCGACCCCTACATATGACATTCATCCAATGAGCTGAGTTGGGCCAGACCGTCCAAATTACCCATCTAATCTAAAATACGTGAATTCCGGAGAGATAGTGTCACATCTTTTGTGAACCCTACATTCTTATTTTCTTACTCATATAAGGTGTCTCATTATCTCTGCAAAATTTATTTTGAAGTACTTATCTTTCCAAAATTTACTTTGGAGTACTTTAAAAAGTTCAAATTGGACATTTGCACCCATGTGCAATTTTCATTGGCATTATACATTTGAATGTTCACATGATGTTAATAATTAAAACGTATTGTGTATTAAAGATTATATAGTAAAAGATGAAATGTGTAGTGTAACTTTTTAATCGATAGATGATTCGGATTAGTCCAACTTTCTACATTTTTGCCGCACCACGCACCATTTTTTTCGGATTAGTTCAACTTCCTACATTCTTGTTGCACCACGCACCATTTTTTTAATACAAATTTTGATTGGAACAGAATGACCGGATGAGTGTAAATTGAATACTAGTCGATTAACTGGGTTATAAACTGCTCTACTAACTGAGTTACGTTATACAAATAAAAAATGGTATTTCATATATTCAAGATGATAAAATAGTACATGAAGTGTTTGTATATATAGAGAACTTAATTAACTTGGCATATGTTTTACATGTGCATGAACTCAACCATTTAATACTTAACTAACAAATCTAACTAAAATACAAACTAAGTTGTTGGTTAACAACTTTAACACATAACTAACATATTGATATATCCAACATGCTCCCATTCAATTGATGCTCGACTGAAAATCAGTACAAAACTTTTGAGTTGTTGAAACCAATTAGAAGATAATTTTTTTGTCAGAATATCAGCTGGTTGAAACTCTGTTGGGACAACAAACTTGCATCTCTGTTGCCTTGACCTTTGTACGTTCTTATTATTGCAATGTTGATGGAGTATTGATGAACGTAAAATTTCTAGTTTTTCTTACATATTTCATGTCCATATGTTTGTGTAAATTGCAAGTGTTTATCATGTTTACGTGTAATTTTGTGTTTTATTACATTCTCGGGTTGATTTTTCTTTTTTTTATCTAATTTGAAGCACTTTTGGGTGTTTTTGAGTTGTATTTTGAAGGTTAGTAAAATCCGGGAGATAAAAAAGGTTGATAGCATCCATTTCCTTACCCTCAACCTGCATATCGAGACCTAAATGGGCCCCACTCAGGCTCGAGCTGAATTTCATCAAGTCACAAGCAAAAGTCGTGAAGGAGTCGAGCCAAAAAAATAGGTGAAAAGGTCTCGAAATGGTAAAGAATGGAAGACGGGGTCAATCACACACATTTTTCCATTCTGGCCTGCAAATCAAGGCTAAAATGGGTACCATGGAGTATCCAACATTTTAAGATTGAAGGTGCGATATATAATAAAAAAAGTATAAAAATATGCGACAATATTTAAAATCGTAGAATTCAAAATACGAAAATAAAAATTAGAAAATACGCAACATAAAATAGAACCTCCTAATTCACTTAATAACACATAATAAAAATATAATCATATAAATTCACGATTGCAATAACAACCATCAAATTTATTAAGAATCTATCATAAAATCAACACGTTAATAAATTAATTAAATCAAATAACAAATATATATCATAAACAAATAAAAAAGAAAAGATAGAAGAGAACTTATCGTGGTCGGCAATCGGCTTCTGTAAAAGTTTTGAAAGTGAGTTCTTCTCAAAAGTGAGATTGCAAATTGGGATAGGGAGAATTTATTTCAGAGGTGAAGATTGAGTTTAAGATTTTGAAGGTAGAGATTGTGAAAGAAGTTTCTTTTTTAAAAGTGTGTAAAATAATGTGGGATTGCCGAAAAGGGAAAGTGTGCAAAATAAGCAGAGATGAATGTAGTACTTTTTTTTGTTAAAAAAAAAGTTATATTTTTACTTAAAAAAAAAATCCCCGTCACACTGTATGACAGCCGTGGGACGATTTCGTATAAGCTTTTTCCTTCCAAAATTATTTATTCCATTTTCTATAACATTGTTCATTAAAAAACTAAGAGAGAGAGAGATATATATTCGATAAAATCATCTCTTACACTTTGATGTTACATATTTAATTTTATTATATTCACTAACTCACACGCGTGTGATATAACATCATATATTAATATATGTCATGTCGTGAATTAAATGAAACACCTACTGTAACAGATAATTCAGATTGAGTATATAGACAACCTCAAAATATTACTTCCATTCAAATAGTGTCCTCTTTTTTCTCCGGATGAGTCAAATGATCAGATTCTTAGGTAAATGCAAATGTCTGTTCATAAACATCACGAATTTTTTTTTCTGCTGTTTATAGCATCATGTAACCCGACATTTTCTATTGTTCATTTCTTCTGTATTTAAGCCTTACATGCATAACAAATTAATGGTTCGGAGTTCTAATGCATATTGCATTGTGAATATTAACAAGAATCAGATAAATAAATCGTCTTTACGCGATTTATTTTATCAGGACAAGGATTCTTGTTTGTTAGAACATTTGCAGGTTCTAGGGGAAATTGCATGAGAGATTTAGGCTGCGGTTTTTGTGTGAAGAGATTGCATTCTTTCTGTTTGTTTTTTTGTTTCTGAGAAAAACTGGTTTTGTGTGAAGGAGATTGCATTCTTTCTGTTTGTTTTATTGTTTCTGAGAGAAACTGGTTTTGTGTGAAGGAGATTGCCTTCTTTCTGTTTGTTTTTTTGTTTCTGAGAGTAATTGTTTTGAGGATTCTGAATTATGGGTTGTTTCCCATGTTTCTCAAGAAAGAGATCAGGCGCCAGGAGAGGACATGATCATGGAGATATCCCTTCGCCGCCTCCTGCCGGTATGCCTTTTTACGATCATCTTGCATTCAAACAAACTTTTTACATCTGCATTTTTGACGAACATGTAATGATCGATTAAATGCAATGTTGAACAAGAAGGAAATTCCATTTGGAATAACTGTACGGTCAAAAGATTTGTATCACACGACATTAAGGTATGGGTCGTTGGTTGAGATGCCATTTAAGCGCGATATTCGTTCTGCTTTTCGTACAAAAGCCAGAGATATTATTAGAACCTTGTGTATGATCATTGACCACCTTCAAAAATCTCTCTTTCCTTCTTTTTTTTACGTTTAAAGTTGGTAAATATACTTCCCTATAGTTTGTTCATGTTGAAACTAATGTATCTTGGTACCAATGTTTTTCGGTTTATGATTAGTTTGGGATATTCTTCTAACATCCATGACGGTACTACTCCAGAGGGTGTACATTGTATGGAAAATAGAACTGAATCTTTGCTGATGTGATTTTGTAGCTTTGGATCATCCTACGTACGAATTATAAGTGTAATATGTTTCTGGCCTCTTTCAGCTTGTAATGATAAGAACTCTCCGATCGCTGATAGAAATAGCAAAGCAGAAGCAGCACATGCATCAGTCGATGGAAGTGATACAGCGCAGGCATTCACTTTTCGCGAACTAGCCACAGCGACAAATAATTTCCGACAACAATGTTTGCTGGGAGAAGGTGGAACTGGAAGAGTGTACAAAGGAACACTTAAATCCAACGGCCAGGTACTATACGAGTCACTATGGATTCTTATTTTTACCCTTCTGCTCATACCGTCTACACCAACCCGTATCAGCGATTGAAATATATATAGGATTTCCTACAATATTCCGTACCAACAGGACCAGGAACCTAACTAGAGAGAAAATGACCAAAAAGGTACCAAAACTAAGTTATGACCAATTCCCTATAGAGATGGCAAAGTAGGCCCGTCCCCCCGACATCTTAGGCGGGCTGGGCCCTAGGAATCATAGCCCAAAGGATGGGCCCCACCAGACCTGACCAAATGGACCAATGGCCTGATGAGCCACTAGCCGGCCTGACAAATTTTAGTATTATTTCGGGGGATGCACCAGGCTTGGCTCACCATTTTTCAGTCCTGTTAAATTTCTGCCAGGCCTGGCCTAACTTATGGCATTGGCTCGGAGGGATCGGGCCAGATTGGGCTGCTCGAATTGTCACGTCTATTGCCCCTAAGCCTCAACCACCGTTAAGCAGGACTTAGTTACAGAAATTTATTGCTCTGAGCCAAAAAGTAACAAAACTTAAATTGTTGCTTGCAAAAGGGGCTACCTAATCTCAATTACAAAATGTTATTTTTCTTTAATAGATTGTGGCTGTTCGACAACTAGACAGAGCCGGAACACAAGGGAGCAAGGAATTTCAGGCCGAAGTTGTGGCATTGAGTCAGCTTTCCCACCCAAATCTGGTAAAAATAACTGGATATTGTGCTGATGGAGATCAAAGGCTCGTCGTGTATGAATACTTGCCGTCCGGCAGTTTAGACAATCATCTATTCGGTAACTTCCTAACTAAATTCTAGATCAGTTAATATATCAATAATCTTTTCCAATAATAGAATGACAATTATTTCATACCGGCAGATGTTTCAGATAAGAAAAAAGCTTTAGATTGGTCAGCAAGAATTAAAATAGCAACAGGCATTGCTGAAGGACTCCAGTACTTACACGAGACTGCAAAGCCACCAATCATGTACCGCGATTTAAAATCATCTAATATTTTGTTGGACGAGACGAACAATCCGAAACTGTCGGAATACGGGCTTGCCAAGCTTCTACAGAGTGATGATAAGTTGCATGTATCACCAAGGGTGGTGTCATCTTATGGCTATTGTGCACCGGAATATGATCGACATGGTGAAGTTTCAATCAAATCAGATGTGTACAGTTTCGGCGTAGTTTTGCTAGAGCTTATAACTGGGCGTAGAGCCTTCGACGCTTCAAAGCCTACAGACGAGCAAACCTTGGTATCTTGGGTAAGTGCAACGTCTCATTCAATATCTTTTCAACTTAAATTGATCACTATCGGGAATTTTTTTGTAACTGAGATGTGCTTGTCCAGTTTTTATCCTGTTTTAGGATCAAATTTGTCTTACATCTTTGAATTTGATCCTATTTTCTAGTTGACAATGTAAAACACAAAAAAAAAATTGTCGGCGAGCAAATTCAATTTCTTATTTTCTACACATCTATTTCCATGTCTTCTATGAAATTTTGACATGAAAGTAGATGTACGAAAAAGGTAAATGTAGACTTCCCCAAAAACACACAGACAACTGTAAGTTTTGTCCAAATCAGCAAAAGTAGCCGAAAATCCCCAAATTCTAGCGATGTTGCCAATTTTATAAGATCAGTTCTAACTATATATTTGACATGATGGAACAGTCGCATGCATTTTTCAAGGATCCAAAGAGGTTTCCAGATATGGCAGATCCCCTTCTCGATCATGGATTCCCAGAAACAAGCTTGAATCAGGCAGTCGGAATTGCGTCAATGTGCTTGCAGGAGGAACCATCCGTGCGGCCCTTTATCACGGACATTGTTGCCGCACTTAGTTTTCTCACAATGGCTCCTCCCCAGTCCCCTATTCCGCCTCACCTCGTTCCCATGTTATCATCAAGAGTGGAATCACTAAGTTGATGACTTACGTAACACGATGAAGTCGATACTTTACAAGTCCAGAATGATGAAGACAGTCAGTCAGTCAGGACCAGGACATGGATTCTCTACACTTCTCTCTCCTCCGTAAATTTCGGAGAGAGAAAGATACGTAGAAATAGGAAGTGTATGGAGCCCGATTTCCCCTGAAAGCTGACAAAGTTGTACATATATATAAGAGATAATTTGATAAAGATATGAGAAATCTATGGTTCTTTCTCACAAAAATGCTGAAAAGCAGCGCTTAAAAGACAACGGTTTTTTAGAACCCGTTTGTCTAGTTAGTCGTTGTGGTTGTCACTCTACGACAACAGTTTTAACCGTTGTATTTTAGCTTTAATTAATTTATGAAGTGATTAAAGATTAAACACCTCATAATATATTAATATAATATAATTACCCTGACTAAACAGGATAGTATGTACAGGACTGTAAATGAATTAAGTTGATTCGAACGTACTGTTGTTCAAGATTTTTTGAAATAATATCGAGTTTCTAATATTATGTTTAAGTTTGTTTGATTATTAATTGAGTCGAACGAGTTTTAATCAACTTGCACACGAGTCGAGAATCACAAACTTTGTATTGTCTTACAATTCCCTTTTCCATATTTCAAAATTTTGTAATTTCCATAAAAAATTAATTATTTTTGCCAAATCCAACAAGCTAATAAATGTGTAAATAAACCAAAAAAAAGTAAAAGAACAAAGTTGGTTCAAATCATCAACATAAAGTAAATCAATGTGCTAATACACAATTTTTCTATAAGACGCTAGACACTAGTCCAACAATAGACTTGGGTCGTGCGCATATGAAAAATATGGCTGGTAGAGACACTCCAACAATTAAATAGGACATAATCGAAACTAGTCGGAGCTTTTAAATGTCCAAATATTAGATAACGGGCATAACTAGGTTCTACTTCTACTTCCATCAATCAATTTTTCTGGGTTGATGATTCTCCATTCCCTGAAAGATAAAAATAAAACTTCATATAAACAAAATAATATGCATTTAATCAAATTCAACATAATATTTCATAAGGTATAAGTAGAGGTGGTTAAATCATCCCGACCCCATGAATCAGCTCATCTCCTCCGATATTTTAGACGACTTGATCATATAAATATTGGTCCGACCGACCATCGGGCTCAGCAGACCCTATACAATGGGTCAAAAACTCAACAGGTCGCTAACGACCCAAAATTCTTAATATATTCCTATATGGTGGATAAGCTGGTCTGACAAATTCTAGGCCCAGGGACGGACCCAGAACTTACTGTTAGGGGGCCCGACAAAAACCCCGCCCTATATTAATATACACATGAAAATAAATATTAAATATATTATTTAAATAAGATTTTTAACAATATTTATTATTAAATATGTTGAAATAATCATTAGCTATGTGTGTGTTCAAAGAGTGCTTTTATTGTATATTATGAAAATTATCTAAATATATTATAATATTTTATAATTTTGAGGGGACCAATATACACATTTTTTAAAATAAATACACAATATATATATATATATATATATATATTATACTTATATATAAAAATAATGGATGGCCTCCCCCCCCCCCCCCCCCGACGACTGGAGGTAGGTCCTATTTAGATCCAATGAAATTTTGAACCGACTCAATCAACCCAACATATTTGCATTGGCTCGACAGGTTGATCGAACCGCCGAAACTGCCACTCAAATAAAAAGTAATAATATTGCAAAAAATAAAAGAACTTACCATTTCCATTTGTTGCATTAAAAATGCGTAAATGTGGGTCCACAGGAAGACCAATGTCTTCGTACCTTTTATCATACAATGTGTACCTTCAAACACCGATTATACGGAAAATTCAATACAATATATATAACATTTTAGTACAATCTGCATTGAAAATCCCAATTTACACTATATTAATTAGATAATATTTCTTATTTTTCATGAAGTACCCCTAAATTGAAAATAAAATTTAAAATTTAGACTCCTAACTAAAAAAACTCACAATTTAAGCATTAAATTAAAAATCCTTTTTTAAAATTCAGACGTTCGACTGAAATTTCTCCAAAAAATAATTTACATACCTTCCACCAATAGCGTCAAAGCTTCTTGTACTAAATCTTTGATAACCTTGACTAAAAGAGGTCCAATTTGGATAAGCTGGAGTTGCATCGTCTTCCCAAGTCGCTTTTCTCTGCGTAATAAATTATATATTAACTTTTTTAAAAATAATTAAAAAAAAATAACGCATACCTTTAATGCCGATGTTGGATCTTTAGCGACACTTGAGCTGCTGCTACCGAAGTCGAAGCCACTTGGTGTACCGATCGGATATGGATTCGTACCAATCGGATATGGATTGATAGCTTGATTTCGAATTGATCTACAATAATACATGAAATATTTTAATATACCTGAAAAAATACATTTATAGGAAAACATTTTCAAAAAAATTAAAGAAAAATTCTAATAAAATGTTTATGTTATATAAAATATAAAATCTTATAAAAGTAAATTAATTACCCTAAATGTGAATTTTCAATCATTGAGGGATTTTTCTGAGCTTGAGTTGCTGGATTTATTGAAGAGCTTCCAAATACCTGTATTAAATAATACACAATTCAAATTAATTTATTATACTAATTTAGAAATAAAATCATCATGCTATTTTGCCTTTTCATCTAAGCATATATACTGTACGACAAAGTCTCGTGTACACCAATTGTACGGTACAATTCAGATTGAGTAACACTATTTATGCTTAAAGATATTACACATACTGGACAAAGGTAGTACGTGTAATACCTTTAACCATAAGTGGTGATACATTTTCACTGTGATATAGTTACTCATCACATGTAATACCTTTAGGTATAAACAGTAATACCATTTGATCGATGACCCAGATTGCACGGATCTGTGCACAAGAGACCTCCCCATACCTTACTGTACAAAAGTTTCGATATATGATTACGGTGTCAAAAGTTTTGGTATATCGAATTTTGTGCTATCGGCATGCATCGTTGCTTACCGTTGATTTTGATATATTTAAATTTATTCCATACTACCAAAATATCGAAAAATATACCGAACTACCAAATAAAGTATTTCGGTAATGACGGAACACCATTTTTTTTGGATTTTTATAAATTCGGTACAATATTATACCGGACTAAAAATCCAAAATACCGAAAATTTTGTGATATTTTTAATAATTTTTCGATAAGATAATTACGATATTTTTATATTTCGATAGTTTTACCCGTGCCTACGTATAGAGAGCTTATTAAGTATCTTACCATAGTTTGAGAGGGACCATTGAGCTCCCCTTGAAGTCTTGAAGATGATGGCAATGAATAAAATCCAGGAGCCACATTTGACATCATTGGAATATTATATCTGTTCACAAGTCACGATCATAGTAACAAAATTCGAATACGAGTTATATTCGGCTCTATCTACTATTTGCAGTTCGATTTTATTTAGGAATAAAACGGAGAAAATAAAAAAAATAAACATTTGATCAACTAACTTCGGCAAATTTCTCGTGAATAATCAGGTTTAACATGTTAGACTTAAAACATTCATAATCATAATTTTTCTTATTTTTCTTATTATACGGGTACTCTCCGCAATATATTCGTATATATTGTTATATTTTGAGAATCTCGAGTTTAATCGTGTTTTAACTATTATATAATAATGCGCAATAAATACGGAAGAAATTAAAAATTTCCGTGACTTTTGTTATGGGCACAACCTGACCATCATAAATGAATGGAAATATTTATCTAAAGACAATGGTTATAAACCGTTGTCATAGGGTGTCTACTGTTGTCGTATAAGCTTACGACAACGGGCAAATTGTTGTGGTGGAGCAGATGCCACGACAACACCAATTTAGACAACAGTGGCCGAAACCCTAAGACAACCGTCGTCTTTGACTTTTTTGTAGTAGCGATATATAAGTGGAAAATGAATACTTACAGTTGATCATGTGACTGTGAACTACCATAGGGTGCAGGAAGATCTTGAAATGCTTCATTAAATTGTGGTAGTGATTCTCCCTTCTCATTCTTATTGCATTCAAATGAGGGAAAAAATTTAAACTTTAGCAATCAAATTAAAAATAAATAAGCTAGATGTTTGTAAATGGTAGGGGTGAGCACCCGATAAAGATCGAAACCGGAAAATTTTCATATTTTTAAAAACCGAACCGAAATAATCTTCTTAAGTAATCGAACCGATCTTTTTAAGTAATCTTCTTTTAAAGTTTTTACGTTTTTTTTTTATTTTTAATGGTAAAAACTCTTGATTTTCATGATAATTTTTCCGTGAAATAGGCATACTAAAGAAAAGATAAAAACATAAGCATAAATTTTACGTTTCATGCATGTTACAATGTGAGAATTATTTTATATATCAATTCGATCAAGAAAAATAATATACGACAAAAAAAATTTGAAAATATATAATTTAATATAAGTAGTTCAGTTCGGCCTATAGATTTTTTTGTTAAGAATCGAACCAAATCATAAATCAAGTTTAATATTTGGAACCAGATCGAATCTATTGTATACACAAAACTGAACTGAACAGAATCATTCGGTTCAGATCAGTTTCTCGGTTGCGGTTACGTTTGCTCACCCCTAAATGGTATTTACTAAAAAAAACCACAACATGGAAAAGACAACGGTTTGTACCGTTGTCAATGTGATTTTTTGCTTAAAGACAACGGTTACCACAGTCGTCTTTCGACTGTATTTAATGAATCTACATACCCGAAATGGAGCTCTTGAAAATTGGGATTCGAATTGTGAGTTCTTTAAAGAAGCTAGCAACTCAAGACTTGATGGTTGAATTTCATTAGCCATTGTGTTTCTACAACATTAATATAACAAAGTTAGGCAAAGTGAACGAAATATAAAATCGCAAAATTAGTCCGGTAACTTATGGTCGGCCAAAAAACCGAGTTCGATTATTTTTTAATCGGAATTTGATACTCTACATGTAGATATCACATCACATGACTCAGTCATACTATAGATTTACTTTTGCTAGTGAATTTTTTGTCTCATGGCCAATTTTAATGTGTGTTCGATGTAATTCTATTTATCAGAGTAGTGTGTTTACGTTATTTACAATACCGAAAAATAAAAGTTTAAATTATTCGGCGAAAATTTCATATTTCAGCTAGAAATGACGAAGTTCGAACAATTAAAAGGTAAAGAACAGGATTGTGGATGTAAAAAAAAAAAACGACTAGTTTTAGAAGGGTTGATTACCAAAACAATCACTACCTTTAGTCTAAATTCGGCATGTACAATTTTTTGACCAAATTAGTTATCGGTCGTGAAAAAAAGACTAAATTCATACAAATTCTGAAGTTATGGGACTAAAGAGAATTTTTTACTTTTTTTTTCAACTAAAATTGTACGAGTGAAAAGTTGTGGAACCAAAATCAATTTTAGCCCTAGAACCTATATCTTGAATATCTAAACGATTATTATTTTGAAAAATTTCACATGCTAAAACGATAATTATTTTGGGACGGAGGAAGTAATACTAACCTGTAGCTAAAATATTTCTCAACTGGCAATTCTAGTGAAGAAGAATATTGCAATAAAGCATTTAAATCTTGATTTGATGCTGAATTTCCTGATGATCCTTGCTCCATTGATTTCTAGAAAAAAAATTAATAAAAAAAACGTAAAGCTCGACTCGAGTTCGAGAATGATAGGTTAAAGATATTCAAATAAGTGTAAAAATGTTAAACTATTCGAGCTCAACTCGTGTTCGATTCAATTCGAAGCTCAAACATTAAATTAGAAGCTTGATAATATTTCAAATAAGTTTGAACAATGATACGATCGACTCGATTCAACTGATTTGCAGCATAAAAAATAATTGCCGTCTTACCTATGATGATTTTCAATAATATATACCTCTACTTAGTGAAATGATTATCTCATTTATAATTTATTTATAGCAATCTAGCACAAAGCAAATTAGGTAAAAATGAAATTTGAAAATATAATTAATTATATTCCGAAAAAAATATAATTAATTATATTTCCATGATATTATTGTTGTGATCTGCTTTGGAATTAAAGAATCCTTATGTGAATATAAAAATATTTAATGTTGGATTTAAAATTTAACCTTAAAATTAAGAGTGAGTCTTGTGTGTGACGGTCTCACGTGTGACGGAATACATTTTTACACGAAAAAATGATACTTTTATAGATAAAAGTGAACTTTTACATATAAAAGTGATACATTTTTTTGTTCAAAAAAGTAATACTTTTTTTCCGTCACATCGTGTGACGGTCTCATATAAGTTTTGGTCGATTATGAATATGAGCTGCCTATTTAATGTATGCCAATTATTTTTAAAATTATCCATTGGAGGTGACAATTTGATTAATTTAAATTAATAAACATACTAAAAATCATTATTATACCTTATAAAATAACTTAAACGTTATCTTTTAGATTATAAGATACTTGTCCGCTGCACGTACTTTTGTTAGGACAGTGCTTCGATCCACCTATTTTGATATTTGTTTGTTGCACGTAATTTTATCCGTACTCTCCGTAACTTGGATTATGGTAGCACTCTTGGTTTATAAATTTTTGTTTTGATTTACTTTGAAACAAAAGGGTACTTCAAAATATATGATAATTGTCCGTTGTGCGTACGTACTTTTATTAGGACAGCGCTTCAATCCACCTATTTTGGTATTTGTTTGTTGCGCGTAATAGTGCTTCGATTCACTTATTTTGGTATTTGTTTGTTGCTCGTAATTTTATCCGTACTCTCCTTAATTTGGATTATGGCCGCACTCTTGGTTTATAGATTTTCTATGAAATACAAAGGATATTTCAAAATACATGATAATTTTTTCTTAAATATTTCATAAACTCATATAATAAGATTTTTAATCTTATAAGTTGATAAAAGAATAATAAATGTGTTTTATAATTATTCAAAAATGAGATCTCACTTAATGTTTTTCCTAAAACAACCATTTATTATATGGAAAAAAACTTATATGAGACCGTCACACGATGCGATGAAAAAAAAATCACTTTTTACAGTAAAAGTATCACGTTTATCGATAAAAGTATCACTTTTTTTTAACAAAATAAAAAATTCATCTTTTGTAACAAATGTATCACATTTATCTGTAAAAGTATCATTGTAGCAAAAACATCATTTTTCTCTGTAAAAGTATCACTTTTCTCTATAAAAGTACCACTTTTTTCCTATAAAAGTATCAGCTTTTCTTGTAAAAGTGTATTCCGTCACACGTGAGACTGTCACACACAAGACTCACTCTTATTATTTTGATGGCATTATCATTCCTAAGAGCATCTCTGACAGATTGATCTACTCTATTGCGTATTTTGCGACACAACTTTACAGCAAAATCTGGACTCCTCGCTCAACAATTCGCGCTACTTTTTACCCTAAAAAGAATATTCTATAATATTCCTTAAAATTCATTTATTTTACAATTAATTGTATTACTATATTTGTAAATCATATTGTACATGCAATATTATATTACTTTATTTGTAAATCATATTATACGTGCAAAATCTATCTCAGTAGAGGTGGGAATATACTAGGCTATGTTATAATTGGTCGATTTGAGTAAATAAGCTCGTTAAAAAGCCTAAGCTACACTCGTTTACTAAATAAACTAGGCCGAACTATGATCGATGTAGCTTAAAGTCCTCTATCAATTAACATTATCTACTCCCATTCTTAGCTCCTAGTAAAGATAGTAAAATCGGCATATTCCAACCCAGTATAGCCTCGCTCGCCCAATATTTTAAATGTGTTGGCCCACAAAGAATCTTTGTATGAAGTACGATGGAGTCGAATGTATCCGACCTAATAGGTCAATGACCTGATAATTTTTTTAGTATATGTTAGAGAAATGAGCTGGAATATTTTGTAATATGAAATTTTGACTTAGCCCAATTCTATCCAACATATGACGTTGATATATCGGGCTACGCTTCCCGAATTGCCCCCTCTACCTCCTAAATTCCTAGTTACATATAAGAGATGACAATTCTTGCTGCCCGTCCAGTTCGAATCAGTCCATCGAACCAATATCGAATCGTGTCTTCCCATCTAAAATTTTGTCGATCAAAATTTTAATAAGCAAATTGCGACATATCCCCCAATAATATACAATAAATTTCGGGTCAATCCACAGTTCGTCGAGCTTTTGTTTCATGGGTCGGGCCTGCTGCGCCTGATGATACCTGCGGACCAAAATGACTTGGTTTACAAAATGCCAAACCAAAAATATTACTCCTGCAATAAAGTGTTGTACCTCCCGTAACGAAATTAGTTCGTTTTCCATAGCTCTGTCTGTGTTTCCAAAGTAATCCCCCACCCCCCATCACCGCCCCCCTCCGCCACCGTCTCCGGCAGTAATGAAGCCGCCCGGCGGTTTACTTAACACCGCTTCTCATCCTATTCTCCTACCAAAGACGTCCGCATTATCGACAAGCTTTCTACGCCTCACCGCCAGGCTCCGACCACCGCGGCGGTTCTGCCTCAGAGTTTTATCCTCATTGGAGAATATTGAAGCCAGAACGACATCGTCTGAAAGCTCGTCGCAAAGCGGCGTTATGGTATCGGACTCGACGCCGACAAATCAATTGCTGAATTTTGAAGTTCGAAGCCCTTTTGTTCCAGCTAGTATAGTTTCGGCGCCTAAATTGAGCTTGAGCAATCAAGCTTTTTTGCTCCTTGCCTTCATTGGTTGCACGGTAATATGATTTGTCTTTTTTTTCGATTTGCTTGAATTACATCGCTGGTTTATTCTGTCTCGATTTCAATTTTGCTTTGAAATGTGTGTTTTCTGATTTTATCACAATCACTTGAACATTTCCTTATTCGGTTGAATCTATTCAGAGCAATGATGAATGATGGCACATTTCATGATTTGCAGACTTCTGCTGCATTCTGTGGCCTTGTTTTTGCAGCTGTGCCCACATTATTCGTAAGTATAATTTCCTCGTCTCTAATCTTGTACTGGCCTTTACTTGGAGAATAATTAATCATGATTCTTCTCTTACAATTTTTCATCATGTAGAGTGATTAGTACAAATGTGGATCTAGTAGGTGAAATATCAGAATAAATGCTCACTTTTGATCCCATGTAGGGCTGTAAATGAATTGAGTCGAGCCGAACATACTGTTGTTCAAGCTCGTTTAAGTATTATCGAGCTTCTAGTATTATGTTTGAGCTTGTTTGATTGTTAACTGAATCGAGCTTATACGAGCCGAGTTCGAGTAGTTTGATATTTTTACATTTGTTTTAACATTTTCACTTATCAAACATAATAGTATGTTCAAGCTTGTTTGATATCCTTAATCGAGCATAGTTCAAACAAACTTTCAAGAACGACCTCAGATCGAGTATCGAGTAGTTTGGTTTGATTTTCCGCCCTAATCCCAGGTGAAGTTAAATACCAGTGGTTTAGCTTCTCTACTGCTACATTATGTTGTAGTATACGGTATAAATTTAGAAGTTATCTATCATCTATCTTGCCATTAAAGATCTCCGAAGCTTATGGCTCCTTTTCTCTAGTTTCTTTTTGAGTGGCTTGAGCCATTACATTGATGGCTGTGTGAGTAATGACGGTCGAAAAGAGAAGAAGATTGTGTGTGGCATTATATAATTGCTGAAGAAAGGAGATAGAGACAATGAGATGCGATTTTTTATATACTGTTGATGTTTGAACAATCCAAGGTTTTATGAATGTGTCTTGTTTTCTCGTTTTATCATAGGCAATGAGAAGAGCGGCAATATCACTTTCAAAATTAGCTGATACTGCTCGTGAGGAGCTCCCCAGTACAATGGCTGCAATCAGGCTGTCTGGCATGGAAATCAGTGATCTCACACTAGAACTGAGTGACCTAAGGTAGTACTCAAACTCTTTCCCGTTTGTTTTCTCAGTCTGTTTGAGTTTTTGAATCTTGATAGAGAACGAATTGACTATCCCAACTGATGAACGTTGTAAGAATTTCCGGACATTCATTTGATAAGGAAATGGAAAGCTGAAGAGGCATCATTGCTTCTCCTGATGAATTAAAAGGAATTTTTAACTCCCTCGTTTAAACTCATAATGCAAAAGATGTGAGATGGATATCAGCATATGGAGATTGTAAGACCACTGTGTAGACCGTTTGTGTGTCCCTGGGCTCGGGGACGGAGTCAAAATTCCTTATTGAGGGGGGGGGGGGGGAATAATTCTTTTTGGGATATTCATAAAGATTGGAATTTGAGGGTGGCGAAGTCGTTTTTTAACTGTAATTACATTGTATATGTATCTAAATAATAGTTTCGCCGGAAAATTTGAGGGGGGTGGCAGCCACCGCCGCCAGCCCACTCCCCCGTCTCTGCCTGGGCTGTGCATGTTTGCATCATCCTCAGAGTATGTGTATCTTTGGATCTGGAACAACATTTAAATGCAGAGTTAATAATCCTTTTCTCACATCAAATCAATGAATGGGAAATTTGGCCTTTCTAAATAATTGTGAGAATACATAATAAACCCATTAACCTCTGATTTTGGCTAGACTTGATACCCTTTCTAATGTTTATATTTGGTACAAATGTCAAACTTCTTCTTGGGACGGATACTAAAGTTGAGGTTTTAGTTTGTTAGCTGAACTTACGTGGAAGTTTTTCGGCAGTTAATATAATATTACCAGAACTTTGAATCATACTAGTTATCTTATTTTAATTGAATTGGAAAATTCAACTAAATTATCTTTTGCATGACCTTGAGAAATAGCAAAGTTGGCTGCATTAATCTTGTTACAAAGAATATACGCTGCGTAAAAAGCAAATGTTATAATACTTATTGTACTTCCAAACCGATGGGCTACCAGTTTGAAAACCCGGTGATGAGCACATCAAAAAGCTCAGTACAAGGTTGAAAATATGCCTCTGTCGGATTTTCACAAGTTAATGTACATTGTAACACATGTATGCCTTAGGCGGAATAGAAAGAAGTAAAGACTGATACGTCCACCGGACACCAGGAAATTCTTTTTCGTAATATGTGCTGTTACATCTGTTTCAGCCAAGAAATAGCAGACGGGGTCAACAAATCTGCTCAAGCAGTGCAAGCAGCAGAAGCTGGAGTTCGACAAATAGGATCACTTGCTCGCCAACAAACCATGTGTAAGAGTTCATTCCCACAAAAAGAAAGTCTGAATTTTCGAGCCATGATTTTCTAGAACTGAATCATAATAGTTGCAATTTTTATGTGAAAAGCCATGATTCAGGAAAGGGCTAGCCTACCTATCATCTCACTACAGCCAGTGGTGGCCGGGGCTGCAAAGAAGACGTCTCATGCTGTCGGCCAAGCCACCAAGACGTTGTTGAACATCATCTCAGGTAACTCGTCAGACGAAGATGATAATTCTACAGACAGGATAGAAAGTTGAGAACCTGTCAAAGCTAAATCGATAAGGGAGAGGCTGATGCTCACTAAGCACCACTACGCACTTGCAAGCCCCTCCAGGTAAGAAAATAATGTGAAGAGAGGCTTTTGAAACACCGTCTCGTGTATATATATACCGTTATATTTCAGGAAACATGATCCAATTGGAATTGTAGCTTTTGGTCTTTCGAACTTGTTGTATACTGATTATTTATTGCTTCGACACAGAATGAAAAGGCATAAGAATTAAAAGATATGGCATGGGGAATTTAGAATATTTCTTGCAATTAGCAATTGAACCAGAATTGTTCTGATGAGAAAATTACCAGATTATCTTGTTAAATTACCTTTTGAGCTTAACTGAGAATGATATTGATTTCCTTTTATTACTTTGAGAATCTTGCTCGGGATGAGAATGAGTAATACTTGTGTAAGACTATTTTTCGTAAGACGAAAATCACTTTTATCATAAAAAATGTTACTTTGAAAACTTTTAGGGGGTGTTTGCTTTAAGCTTAGTGGGTCGAGAGAAGTCTTGTCTTTAACATCTTAGAATTTAGAAAAGGTGAATAGTAAAATTGTATGTTTATTTTGGGATTGTACTGTAGATGTCAAATGAATCCACGATAGTGTTAGTAGATGTGATATTATATTGTAGGTAGTGATGTAATATATAGGTAGGTTTTATAGGATATGGTTGTATTGGATTTAGAGTTTGAATTTAAATCTCAAACTAAATAGGTATTGAGTATTTTAGCATCTGAATCCATCATTGCTAAGTGCAAAACAAACACACCCTTACTTTCTTAAAATTGTTGCTTTTGTATAAAGGTTAGTGCTCAAGCAATAATCTTTTACATGAAAAGTAACATTTTTAAAGATAAAAGTAATTTTCGTTTTAGAAAGGAATCCGTAAGACGGTCTTATTTACTTGTTTGTCATCTTTCATTATGGAGGGAAAATGTAAGATAAAAAGAAAATACAAGGGACAGAATACCAAATACTCCCTCCGTCCCGATCTAATTGGCCTACTTTCCGTTTTTGTTTGTCCCAATTTAATTGACCAGCCCATAAATGACAAATTTCTCTCACAATCTCCACCCATCTTCACCTTTGAAAAGGTCAAAGATTTCACAAAATTGATTTTTTCTTAGTCTTCGTGTTCGCCCAAGATAGGCCAATTAGGCCGGGATGGAGGGAGTATATAAGAAAAATATATATTTCTTAGCATTTTTCTCACAAAAATTCCAACAATGAACAAAGTACTGACTGAAATAGCAAAAAAAAGATCTAAACTGAAGTAGACAATAATCTGATCCCACATATTCACAATACTCTTCCTATTATTGATATGAAATAATGTTCTAAAAGATGTTAAGCGCTAGTCGAATGGTAGATTGGGGTCTAGCGCCTAATCGAGCCTTAGACGTGCTAAACGGAATTCAGGCGGAATAAAGCAGGGAAAAAGCGTGGGCGTGCGATGACAGTTTAGCGTCTAGGCGGGACCTGAAGTGGAGGTAGACGGGGACTTGTAAAAGAGTGCTCTGAAGAATCTGCTAAAAGCTTGAGATCTTTTTGTCACACATGAATAACTTCTCGTGGTTTTGAGGTAGTAGCTACAATTAAGTTCTTCTCCTTCCTCGCTTTCTGCAAAAACGAAATCATGTCGTTAAGAATATCAGCATTTTAGGCAGGTTGGGCCGTACAACCCAACCTGACTCGACATACAGCATTGGCCTGATGTTAGGGATATCGAAATTCGTGTGTCTATGAAATCTACATGTATATATATCTGTATGTATTTGGTCTGGCTCGATTGGCTAAGGGTGGGCTGCGCCATAGACTCTTGACCGTAAGTATTATCGTGCCTAATGAATGCAACCTAACCCGACATATGACATTAGTCAAATGGCCGGGCTGGGCCGAGCCTGTCGGTTTGAATTGCCACCTCTATGTAGGATAGTATACTAACCATCTCAAGCTGTGTATTCTTCCAAGCTTTCTCCAGTTCTTCGAAAACCAAATCAATGGTGGGTCGGCCTGTGCTCGAACTGGCGACGCACAGCACTGCTATCTGCAGTATGGACTCAAAATCAACGGTCACAATATCTCCTTTCATCCTCGGATCTTGAAAATCCGTCAGCGGCCGTTTTCCCATGTTCACATCCTTTGCCTGCGAGGTGTTTGTGAAAATGCATGAATACAGTAGCGTGGCAAGAACAATAATACGCATGCAGAAGCGTGGTAAAGAACAATAATATGCACGAAGAATACTACTACTGAAGAAGTACAATAACACGCGGAGACAAAGAATACTACTGTTGACAAGGTACAAGAATACGCACAATCTGCGACAAAGAAGTAATACGCACAGAGACACAAACTGGAAATAAAAACCTAGGAAGAGACGTAAACTAAGGATAAAACTCGTTATCTATTAACAAAATATCAATATCAACCCCCTCAAAACACGTATTACTAGGTTGAATCTAGAATTCTAAAAGCAATGTAATTACTACCCAGACAGATAAATGCAAATAACATTTAACAAACCAAAAGATATACTCATAATAGACTCAATCTAATAAATCAGATATATTCTAACTAATATAACATATAATCAAACCGTATCTCTATCTCCACCATTCTCTCGATTCGACGTACCTTTCTGGTGAGCTGATCTCTTGCATCCAGGTCAAGTTCTATCACTCTCTGTCCAGATAAAAGCTGCAGAGTGACAATGCCAAAGCTGTAGATATCACTAGCACAAGTTAGTTTGGCATTGCTCATGTATTCGGGGTCCATATAACCTATCGTCCCGCGAACATCTGTGAACACTTTACTTTCCTCCATTCCCAGCATCTTCGCCAGCCCAAAATCTGACAGCTTCGGTTGCATATCATGAGTCAGAAGAATGTTCGTCAGCTGCAAAGACAAGTAAACCGAACTGCATTGTCAATTCATTCTTACAGATCGTGTAAACTTGGGAATTGTCCATGAGGAGAAATGTTTTCTCCCACTTGATAAGAGTATATGTTTCTTGCCAGTTTTAGTTTGTCAAGCAGTATAAGGACCACTTAAGCCACCCTTGGCTAGAGCGCGCCCCTTGTTCCAATATTATCGTCATTGTATCAACTTTTTGTTATTTATTTAGCCAAACCGTCCAAAATTCAGCCCATCCCACTTTAAATTGATTTGTTACATTTTCCAGAGCATTAAGGAGGGTATGCAAATGACTTATATTATCAAATTTCTAAAAGTAGTTAAGTACCTATATTTATGAAAATTTTGTAGAATATTTTATTGAAATATTTACTTTCTAGCCCACACCATTTACAATTCCTGGATCCTCCCCTGCCCGATGCCTCAAAATCCAGCCAATCTAGTCTCGTAGCTTCAGAGCTTCGAGACTTGTTGAGCATTTCTTACTCACTTTGGGAAGGTGGGAAGAAAGGCATTAGTTCTTAATCTCGAAAATAGAGTAAAACTTATGTAAGCGGGTGTTTGCAATTGCTTTTCCCAAGAGCTTTTCAACTTGTAGCTAAGGAAAAATTGTTTTAGAGTGTTTGCAAAGCCGACTGCATCTTTAAAAGTACTTCCAGGACAAAAGCTCCAACTAAAATTTTGTTGCTCATCTCTACTCAATTGTTTGAAATCACTTTTTTTCTTCAAACACTATCTACTTTTAATTTAAATCACGTTTTTTAAAGTAAAAGCAATCGCAAACCGTAAGACAGGAGTTACTTCGACCATAAAAAGTGTTATGTTTCTCATAAAAAGTATTACTCTTATCACAAAAGAACTGTTAATTTATGAAAACAGTTGCTTTTGTATAAATGTTAATACTCAAAGTAACACTTTTTATGATAAAAGTAACTTGCTGTCTTACAGAAAGACATCCGCAGGGGTAGGAACCACGAGTTGGTTCAACAAGATTACCTTAATATCTCTGTGAACAATGCACCCATTTATATGATTGTGCAGATACTTGAGAGCAAACGCGCAGTCTCGTAAGATTGTGACCCGCATCTCCCACGTTAAGACTGTGTCTTTTCCTGCATACACAAACGATCATCATACAGAAGGTCGGACAGCTTCGTCTCACAATTAGTACTATAATCAAGAGACGAGAAAACACATACGTAGAAGATGTTGAGCAAGATTTCCATTAGAGCAATACTCGTAGACCAAGTACTGCTCCCCATCTTCGATGCAACAACCGAACAGACAGACAAGGTTTGGATGTCTAACTCTCGA
The DNA here is from genome assembly GCA_958295605.1 of Ajuga chamaepitys. NCBI lineage: Eukaryota > Viridiplantae > Streptophyta > Magnoliopsida > Lamiales > Lamiaceae > Ajuga > Ajuga chamaepitys. The sequence goes on from OY282495.1 coordinate 87,354,159, forward strand.
AAGACCTGCAATTTCTCGACTGAAGGAGTCTAATGTGTTGCTCTTGTATATCTTCTTGATCGCGACTAGTTGTCCGCTCGGAAGCATGGCCTTGAACACCAGCCCTGCACTGCCTCTTCCGAGGCACTTCTTTTCATTTCCGTAGTTTATCGCATTCTCAATTTCTGCTTTGGAGAACCTGTATAGCCCAGGCGTGTCGATTATCTCTTTGCTCTGGACCCATTTTTTGCCTTGCTTGCGATTCTTTGTTACGTATTTTATAAGCGCGATGATGGCGGTTAGGCCGACCAGAACTAGAATCACTGCTAAGAGAGCTGCAGCCACACTATCTGAGAAGAAAATAACATTTGTTTTTGTGAGTTAACGAGTTGTGGTCTTGACTTCAAGCTAGTTGCAGTAATGTCCCGTTTAGACGCTAGAGTCCCATTAATTGCCTATATTTATTTCTTCTAATTCTTTCCTGCCTAATCATATCTATGCCTCGATTAGTAGCTAGGCTTAGTTTACCATCCGACTAGCGCCTAACTACTACGAAATCTATTTTCAAGTAAAGCCAGAAACTGAATTAAGTGTCACTTACTGCTTAATTTGATGTAGTCCACTGGTTCTGCAAGAAAGCCAATAAAAGTTGAAGTTAGATGATCAGCAGTAAACAAGAGAGAGAGCATCAACCTACGGAAAATTTCACTAGAAGGCCTAAATTTAAAAAAAAATCTTAATACAAAACTGAATTTTGAAAGTTCTCAATTCAAGGTATGAATCTTGAGTTTTTCTCAATTACAGCTACATTATGAATTTTATTGTCATTTTAGGGCTTATATCTTGAAAAATGAGAAACATTATCCGATGTATGGAAGGTTTAGTTAGTACTGAGTATATATTTTTTTTTTATATATCGTACCGAACTTCTATTTTTCTAGAAGTGGGTCATGAATTGAGAATAAAATTTAAAATCTAGGCTCATAGACAACTCAAAATTCAGGCCTCAAATTGAGATCTTCCATAATTCAGGCCTTGTATTTTGAAGTGGGAAAATCAACCCAACCCGCCCGACATTTAGACAGGCTGGGCCATGTAAATCTGGGCCTGAAGTACTATTAGGTCCGACAGGCCTGACCCAATGGGCAAAAGCCCGATGGACTATGGGCTGACTCGAAAATCTTAGTATATTATAGGAATTGAGCTGACTACTTTTAGGCCTGATAAAATTTCAGGCTGCCCAACCCAGCCCGACATGTAGTGTTGGCTCAATGAACCGAGCCAGTCCCGACAGTTCAAAGTGCCACCTCTACTTGTATTGAGACATTTTCCAAAATACGATGACTAGGATTCACACACTACCTGGACCAGCCAAACCAGGCAAGCAGTTCTCAAAATCATCAGAAGAATCATTGTTTCTCCGAGCTATAACACCAACAATCAAACTAACAAGACAAGTAGCTTTCTCTGTATAATTCTCCTCCTCTTTCAAGTCACCTAACATCGTATCCAACGCCGATGAAATCCCCGAAATGCACTCTCCGCACACGTCATCAAACGAAGCACCACTGAACCGCGAACACTTCTCAACGACGCCCTGGTCGATGTCCTGCAGCTTAACGGTTGAGCATGTGCTACCTGTTGGATCGATCAGTCAGATGATCATAATGGTTGGATATATTGCTTCAATAATTGGAATATAATAGTTAATAAATTCTTATGATAAGTCAAGAGTTAACGGGTTATAATTAATTTATTGGAGGTTATCAAACTTGAGAGAAAGAATATTATACATATTATATTCTCCCCTCACACGCATCGCACTTCTTGAAAACACCGGAGAAAGCTTGAAGATTTGAAGCATAGATAATACAAGAGGAATTGTTAAAGCACGGCTAAAATCATTATTGGTCCCATAACTTTCAGCTCGTATGCTTTTGCTCTAGAAACTAGTTCACGAATTCAATTCCGTCCCGTAATTTAAGAAATTATTTGCAATTGTCCCTTTCTCGCCGTCGGTAACTAAATCAGCAGGAAAAACGCACGTGCACTAGTGCCACGTAACTTAAAATCAGCTAGATTTTGCTGTCATGTGACCAACACATGTGCTTTTCCAACTGATTTGGTCGCCGGCAGCAAAAAAAAGACTAACTACGAGCAATTTCTTAATTCACAGGACTAAATTGAATTCTTAGCTTATTTTGGGACCAAAAGTCGAAAAGTTATGCGACCAAAAGTGATTTCAGCCCGTTAAAGCAACCTAAAAACATATAATAACAATTGATTCTACAACGATGTATCTAATTTACAATAACTAATATCGTGAATCGGATAAAATCGTATTCTTAGCAGTACCTTCATAATAGAAGTCACTGAATCCACATGTTTGAATAGACACATTTGGTTGCACCTTGAATTCGCCTCTGCAGCCGGTCCACCGATCCTGGCTGACGAAGATATTCCCCGATGGATCGTTTTTCGCCTCGATCGCTAACGCGTGGGCGAACGAAACGACAGCGTTTTGGCAGCAGATTGTTTTGGGGAAGATATGCCAGTCTTTGAGGCTCTCTTTGACATTTTTACAAACACCTGATGGGCGGTATGGATATGAGCTGAAATCTAAGCTGCAACCTGTAAGTAAGGTTTGAATTATCAACAGAAATCATTAACGGTTAAATACCAGATATTTGAATGCACGAACGGAATCTGTAGGTGAAAATTTGTGTTCGACCGATCGTGGTCGAACACACGCTAAAGTGTTCGATCGACCTGATCGAACACTCTTTGAAGCATTCAACTGTGGCGGGAAAACTATAAAGTTTAAATTACAAATTTATAATTTTGACGCAAAAGTATTAATGTGAACATAGAAAGTACTAACTAAAACGATACATTAAACACTTCAACGAGTGTTCGGGCGGCTGGATAGTGTCTAGTGTCTAGTTGGGGTCTATAAGAAATCAAGCGGGAAAAAGTTGGAGAGAAAAATTTGGCTATCGAGAAAAGTCTAGTACTAACCGGGGCCAAGTCGAAGCTAGAAAGGAATTTTTAAGACCATCTTTATCAACAACCTCCCACAACCTCCCACAACCCAACTTATCAATAAAATATTCATTTCTCTCTCTTCCACATACACAACCTACTCCACAACCTAAAAAATACATTTTCACACTTTATCAACAACCCAACCCAACCCAACCCAACATTTTAATATATATTAATTTCTTTTATCCAAATACAGGTCTTATTTCCCAATAAAATTAATATTTTTGATACGGTTTGATAATTGCATATTATTTTTCGCGCTTTTTTTAATATATTTTTGATACGGTATGGATCCATGATATGAAATGATAGAAATTATGTGAGGAAATAGAATACATTAGGCTCTATTTATAGAGGGACCAAAATTTGGCCGGCCTGACCCGGTTAGGTGGGGTCTGTCGGGCTAACGTCATATTTTGGATCGGTCCAGGTCGGGCCAAAATTTAGTTAGTCCAAGATATATTCGTCCGGCCCATGATATTTCCCTATAATATACTAAGATTATCGGATCGGCCCGGGGTCCGCCGGGGATTTAGCCCATCGGACCGGTCCAGACGAGCCAACTATTTATAAAAAGAATAAAATAAAGACAAATTTTAATTAAAAAAATATCAACATTAGATTCTATTCGTAGAGAAAAAAAATAAGAATTTTGATAATTTTTTAATTTTTATAGAATAAAAATTATATTATTTATTTATTATTAAAATTATATCCAATAAATAATTTAATACAACAAATGAGATACCGACATGTGGCAGGTTGTGGAAGGGGGTTGGGTTGTGGAATAGGTTGGTTGACCAACCCCATCCACAACCTAGGTTATCAATGATTGTCAATTTTTGCTTTTCTTTTTAATCCCATCTTTTGTCATCTAGCCATGCCCTTGCCCTCCAAGGGCATGGATAAAGATGGTCTAAGGCTAAAATTATTTTTCATCCCATAACTTTTGCTCGTTTAATTTTCATCTAAAATTTTGTTTGTTTGTTTTTTTTTTTTTCCAATTTCGTCCCATATAAATGCTCGCATTTGGACCAGTTTTCGCTACCAATGAGCAATCGATAGGAAAAGATCGTTACATCCCACCAACTTCCGACTAATATTAATTGACGTTACACTGGCACTGAATCTTTTTTGGAGGAAAACCGAACATGCTGAAAGCAGTGGCGGAGTTACGGATGATCCGTACCGGGCTCCAGCCCAGTGCAAATTTTATTTTAGATGTATAATTTTTATTATTTTTATTATTCAGTACTCTAATTTTAACTAAGTCTATCCCATTTAAGTTGCAACTTTACTAAACACTAATAAATAATAAATTTTCAATGTTTCAGTCCACCCCATTAATAAATCCTGGATCCGCCCCTTGCTGAAAGTTATGAAACAAAAAGGATTTCACGCACGCTTTTTTTGCGACAAAAATCAGTTCAAATACAAGTAATTTCTTTAGTTACGAGATGAAACTGAAAAAACAACAGTTTTTTTAATGAAAATCGAACAAATGAAAAATTACGGGACGAAAAGTGATTAGCGGGGCAGAAATTACCTGATTCAGCTGGAGCTGGAAATGAAAGAGCTTCAAATAACAGAAGAGTTATAAACAAAAAAGGAAGTTTGAATTTCATGACTTCCATAATTCTGCTGTAAGAATTCGATTATTTGCATGAGAATTTTATTTTTTTTTGGAATAATTAGAAAGTTAAAAACTTTCTTTTTCAGACAGGCAATGTATGTTCTATTTATAACATAATTTTCCTCGAAAAAAATTCGGATATTCTTAGATTAATATTATTTTTACTTAGTAATTGCTACCTTTGCAACTTTGTATTCATCGTCGTTTTGGCATTCAGTCTCATCTGTATTGTGGCTGTCAGAATAGAAGTCGCAAGGCGTTGAACATTCCAGATGTTTGGAAAATGTATGTATTCGCTCCGTCCTATAATAAGAGTCGGTTTTTGATACGTACAAACTTTGTTAGAGTGCCTTGAACCTTATTGGAAGTTAGTCGAGGGTTCCGCTGCCCGGTTGGAGGTCTAGGGGGCGACACGCCCCTAGTCAGGGGTTGGGGGAGGGTGGCGATTCGGATCATGAGGTTGGATTTGTGTTCGATTCCAGATCTATTTGAGTTATATATTAAAAATGTTTTGAAAAGTATAACAATTACTACCTTCGTCCCAGTTAAATTTGTTTACTTGCCTTATCGGTCAGTCCCAGTCAACTTTGCAACCTCATAAATGAAAACTAATTCGTGTCAAAGGAAAACTAATTCCTCAAAATCTCAACCATCAATCTCCAGATTTAAAAAAATCAAAGGAAAAAAAAATTATTTTTCCTTAACATCCGTGTCCAGTCAGGCTTGCAAAACCTAGACGGAGGGAATACATTTTAAGATAAGTTATTGATTTCAAATCGATTCCGGTCAAAATCAAGTTAGTTGGTTCGTGTCGGGTTAGTTACGGATTTTCCTCAATAATATTTTAAGATAAGGTATTGATTTCAGGTCTATTCGGATCAAAATCAGGTTAATCGATTCATATCGGATTAATTGCGGTTTCCCTCAATAAATTCTAGTCGGGTGTATCGAGTTCGTCGAGACGGATTAGGGATAGACACACCCTTTGTCAAGTACCCCGCCCACACGGTATATATGTTGTTTGGACTCGGTCTTTTATTTTGGGCTTATTTTCATTTTCTAGGCTCAATGTTTGGGGTTGATATGTATGTAACTTCCCTATTTGGCCTAAAATCATTTTGTATTACTGCTGTTATTTTGATTAATAATATATGGATCATCTCTTCTGTCCTTGAATGTAGCTAACACATTGTTGTCGAACCAGTAAATTTGTGATCTTACTTGTTTTTCTTTTTTATTATCTTCCTTTCACATGAGAAAGCTCACTGTATTCACAGATGATGAGCTTCAAAGAGATCAAACAAGTTTCAACTTGTGAATAAACGTGATGATGCACAACATTGAAGGTCGATCGATCAGAGAAATGCACGTCGTCGCCTCATTGAATTTGGATCGACGGCTACGTGCCCGATCATCAACACTCCGACAGCTACGTGCCCGATTATCAACACTCCGAAAGCAAGAGCTACGCAGAGTCGGTTTGATTTCATATCTACCATTACAAACCCAGTTTAGAAACTCTGAAGCAAAAGTAGTGCAGAGTAAGCAAACAAAGCCATTAAACAACTTCGAAAATTATGCGAAATCTAGGATCCAAATGGCTATCTAGTTGATCAAGGGCGTCAGCACTCTGACCTATCATATAAGCGTGCAGATCTCTATAAACAAATGAAATCAACTACAACGAATGATCCTTTCGTGAATATGGTACTTATTTCACGTTTACTACCTATACAAACAGTCTATGCAATGCAACTTTTTCAATAGACTTTAAATTATGAAACTTATACTTCTAGGGGCATATGTAAGTACCTGGTTAAAAGATGGGCCCACAAAAGTTGGAAACAACATATCAATGAGGCGTGCTGCGGACTTGATGAACATCGTTTCCCCAACTTTGTTGTTCCTCGAGTATCTTTTGGCTGACTCCACAAGAGACTTCTTCACGTGGTCCTTAACCTCAATCAATTATTCAAGTGCTTGCCTTAACATGCTCAAATACGTAATGCTTCAATGTGGAAATAAAGAAAATCAGAAAGACATTCTCTGTACAAATTTCAGGACCACATCAGGAATCACATAATATTACACTCATGTAAATCTGAAAAGTTTCGTCGAAAAAGATATTACGTTAACATCTACTCAATGACAAGTGAAGTTCGTTGATGAAACTTGAACAGATTAAAATACATTTTAACATTTTCAGTAGATTTTCTAAGAATGATACACTAAATTGAAGGTCATCCATGGGAATGCACTTTCCTTCCATTCTTTTGCCTCTTCGATTTAGTATCATCAGCTATTCACCCCATTATCAACTCAGTTTAGAAACTCTGGAAGCAAAAGCTGTGAAACAAAGAAAACAAACACATACCTCGGCCATGAAATATCATATAAAACTATGCAAAAGACAAGATTCAAATCTTATTTACTTTATGTTTCTTACAGAAACAAAATATACACATACCCCAGCCATGAAATAACATAAAAAACTATGCAAAAACAAAGATTCAAATGGCCAATCTAGTTGAGAAAAGAAGTCAGCGCTATGACCAATCATGTAAGTGTACCGATTTCTATAGTGAAGCCAATTAGAACTATAGTGATCCTTTTGTGAATATGGTACTTACTCATGTTTCCTATCTAAACAAACAATCTATGCAACTATTCAATATACTTTAAATTATGAAACTTATAGTTCGAGATATGCAAGTACCTGATTAAAAGCGGTGCCCGCAAAAGTTGGAAAGAACATATCAACGGGTCATGCAACGGACTTGAAGAACATCGTTTCCCAAACTTTGCTGTTCCTCAAGTATGTTTTTGGCTGACTCCACAAGAGACTTCTTCACGGGGCCCTTAACCTCGATCAGTTCAAGTGTAGGAATTTCTCCAATGTCATCTGGAATCTCACTTAAGCGCCAACAATCATGAACAAGCAGGAACTTAAGTCTCGGAAAGTGGCAACTTCCAGTTATCCACTCCTCCACATACGATTCTTCGATTAGCAAAAATTCCAGATTAGGAAATTCTCCAGTGGTTGTGTCCCAAGTGCTGCCCCTGCAAGCGAAATCTCTTAATTTAAGCACTTCAAGGTTTGGCAACGAACAAACAGCCGTCATCTCATCCCAAGGAATTCGGAGACCACTTAAGGTCAACTTCCTCAACATCGTAGGAAAAGTAAAATCATCCTTTCGCCAAACTGCACGAATGCTATATGAACGTAATGTCAAATTCTGAAGCTGGTGCAGAATTACCAAACCATTGAGGTCAAAACCACCTCGACGGTCATAACAATTAATAACTAATTTTTTAAGGTTCGGAATGGTTTTCAAGATACCTCCAGTCGACATATCATATGTAAGTGAGAAAAGTAGTGTTTGCAAGTTTAGAGTTCCTAGGGAGAAAGATGTTCCTTCTAGAGCGGGTAATGCACCGTAAAAGACAAGATGTCTTAGTTGCGGCATCCTCCAAATTTCCAGTGGCAAACTATCCTCATGGTTTACTTCAAATCTCCATCGACCCCTTGCTCGAATGATTAACGTTTGAAGATTTTGAAGGTTTTGAAGCTTTGATATGGCCGCAGGAATGTTCCTAGGGATAGTTGATAGCAAAGTATCTTAAATGAAATAGCTCAAAGAGCTCAGCAGGTAGCGACTCCACATCAGCATCTCCTGCATCCAATACCCTAACCAATTTAAAACTTTTTAAAGAGGGAAGTGAAGTGTAGAGGAACCACATGATAGTACGGATCGTTGAGCCATAAGGCAACTGGCTAGTACACAAAATACTCATTCGACGCTGATTCGAAAACTCATTTTCCACGTATTGATCGCTAATATTTACAAGAAACTTCTCCTCATTGGCTTTTCTTATGCACATATCCCGCACTAGATCATGGAGGCTGCAACTTTTGATCATGCCGTTCGACTTCCTCCTTTTGACCAAAACGAGGCTTCTCTTGACGAGATTCTCCAAACATTCTCCCGCCTCCTCTTCAAAGCTCTTGGATCCATTTTGAAATTTCAAGAATCCCTCAGCTACCCATAATTTGATGAGTTTGGAGACACGGACCTCGTGATCTTCTGGGAAGCATCCCATGTACAAGAAACAAGGCCTTAAATGATGAGGCAGGTGTGTGTAACTCAAAGAAATTATTTCTTCAAACTGTCCATCTTTTCCAGCAACAACTGAATTTAGATTGTCTGAAATTTCTAACCATGAAGCTGGATTCCTGCTTACTGTGGATAGAAATCCTGCAGTCACCACAATTGCTAGGGGCAAGCCTCTACAGCTTCTTGCAATCTCCTTTCCAGTGTCTTCCAATTCTGTAGGACAATCTTGGTGCGAAAAAACCCTCTGCCGTAGCAGATTCCAACTTTGATCCTCATCCATCAAACGCATCTCATAAAGAGAGCTACAAGGATCTGGATAAGCAGCCACATCCGATAGCCTTGTGGTTAGCATAATTCGACTTCCATTGTCATCATCAGGTAATATATTCCTTACAACATCCCAAGCATTTGTACTCCACATATCATCCATTACAATTAGATACCTCCTCCCTTTTAAGCTCTTATACACTCTTTCATCATTGTTTTCTCCAGATCCTTCTAGATTTAATTCTTTCATGGAATTCATAAGATTCGAGATAATTGTTTCAGCACTATAATCTTGTGATACAGTGACCCAAGCACGAAGATGAAAATACTCCATAATGAATGGATCATAATAAGCATTTCTAACAAGAGTCGTCTTACCGATTCCGCCCATGCCAAAGATTGGGACGACTTGGAGTTTGGATGATTCTCCACACAGCCGGCTTTTTATCTCTATCAAATCATCATCAAAACCAACCATAACATCATTGTGGACAGGTGCAAGTCTTGATGAACTAGCAACAGCAGAAGAATCAGAACCAATTTGCTCATGTTGGATTGTTGAGCTATTCTTGATCTCCTCCAGCTCTCCAGCAATCAAATCAATTTCTACTGTTACTTCTTTCAGCTCATGCAACATAAACATGCCCCTTTTAAACAAGAACTGTAGAGGTCGAAAAATCCAGTCGTTTAATTTTTTCAGCACACGAAAACCGAAAGGATTTTGCCTAAGCATGCCCCTTATAAACAGGAAACGAAAACTCCAATCGTTTAGTTTTTTCAGCACAAGAAAACCAAAAGGAATTAGCATAAACACTCCCAATATAAACACGAATATACGAGATAGAATTAATGTTACCAGCACACCAAAACCAAAATGATATAGGATCTTTGTGAGGCTAAAATAATCTAGCATAAGCATGCCCATTGTAAACACTAACGGTAGAAGTGCAGAAATCCAGTTGATAAATACATAAGGTGACCAAATCTGATCCCACATAAAGAACTCAATAATGTCTTCTGCTTTATTTGCTACCTCCCTGATTCGTCCTTCCAATGCGTCGGCTTTCTTTGGAAAATCTTCGAGAAATGTTCGGAAGTCAACGGTGCGTTCATGGATAGACCTAATTTGTTGCTTCTCGTAGATAGAAAGGGGATATTGACCATCAAGCAATAACTGGTCTATGGTCTGTGAAAGTGAAACAAGAGAAGCATACGCCATATCCAATACACACAAACACTTGCAACAAAAATTCGATCAAATCAAGGAAGGAGAATACCAGCTATCCTAGAGGAGAAACAAAGATAAATCAGACTAATTTAGAGCGAGAGACGACGATTGTGCTTGCTTGGGGGAGAAACATAGGTCATATCTCATATACATAAACACGTTTACCTGCAACAATTTGCAGATCAAATTAAGGAAGTAGAGTACCAGCTAATTTAGAGAGAGAGGGAGACGACGGAGAACGTGCTTGCTTGGGGTGGAATCAGTTCATTTGTTGAAAAAAAAAAAAAAAAAAAGAGTAAGTGAGTCGAGACAACTCGCGAGTCATTCAGATTCAATTCGCAAAAAGATCGAAATTGACTCGAGAGAAAGGAGTCGAGTTCGAGCTTGAGCTATTCGAGTAGATGTCGAGTTCGAGCTTATTGATACTCGGCTCGACGGGCTCGCGAGCTTAATCGAGCTTATGTTAAATTACTAGTTTATCCTTTCGAGTTGACATAACTATAGATATATTCTAATTTTATAAGGTCCTCATTAACAACAATTTATAGTATTATTAATGTTTTTAATTTAAATATTTTTTTTATATCTTTTATATTTTATTTTTGCATGAAAGAGTCCAGTCGAGATGATCCCGAGTTCAACGAGTTTCTACCGAGTCGAGCTCGAATTTGAAAAAAATAAACTCGGTCCGAGACTGAAGCCTTATAGTTGAGCTCGAGCTCGAGCCTGCCGGTACTCGACTCGACTCGACTCGACTCATTTACACCCATACCTCAGACGTCACATCTAACTACATTTTCTAAAGATATCAACTAAAATCGGCTCGAGCTCGACTCGACTCATTTACACCCCTGCCTCTGACGTTACATCTAATTATATTTTCAAAAGATATTAACTAAAATATTCTAATATGTAATTACTAAACTAATCTTATATATAAAGAATTCTGAAAAAAAAGTTGTTTTTTTATCACTGCAGCAGGGCGAATAATTATAGTTCGAACAAAGTGTCCAAATCATTCGTATCGCACTCGAGATAAAAGATAGAGTAATATGATAAAATCACAGATCATTTTATATGCATGTAGGATATGAGGAAGGCTTACTCATACTCTACGTCTACGCTACCCCTCAACATCCCTAATAACACACCCCAACCAAATCCCAACCCTCCTCCACAATACTTTTTCACTAATTACCTAATCAACCAATTATTATTTATACCATTTTTTGTAATATAATAATATAAATTCACACAATCTCAACAACATTTTAATCATTACATATCACTTCTCACAATATAAAACTTCATCTCGGTCCAAAATAAGTGTCAATTGAGAGAAAAATAAGTTTGTTCAATATATAACATATACCAACTAATCTTCTTAGAAATTTCATGATTTTGTTGGGATTGTTAACAAAATCCACATCGAATATATATGAAAATATCATGAGGCTAATTAAGATTGAAACATCTTCGGCAGTAAAATCGTAAGGCGTGTGCCTAGATGCGGTAGAGATGGTTAGTCCATGTAACGATGGCTAGTCCATGTAAGGCGTGTGCCCAGATGTGGTAGATCCACAAAGTGCAGTGACGACAATAGGCCCGGCATTACGGACCAGGTGCAGCTGTAGAGATGGCTAGTCAACTGGATGAGGTAAGATGACTAGTCGACTGATGGAGCAAGATCTCCAGCGCGTGCAGTGACAACAACAAGTCCGGTACTACATATCAAGTGCAGCGGTAGAGATGGTTAGTCAACAAGATGACTAGTCGACTGATGGAGCAAAATCCTCAGAGTGCAGTGACGACAGCAGGTACGACACTACGAACCAGGTGCAAAGACCAGGTTAGGTGCTCCTGGATAGGACCCGCTCTCCAGTTTTAGTAAAATCATGGCCTCCATGTAAGGCGTTGATGGGGCAAGATCCTCAAAATACAGTGACGACAATAGGTCCAACAGTAAAACTATAGACTCTATATAAAGCGTGTGCCCTCGACTGATGGAGCAATATGGTAAGATGGCTAGTCACATAATTAGATATTCAAAACTACGATCGATACTGGAAAAAAAACAACATTTTTGACCGATATTATTAAGTTTCAGGATATTTGTTTTGAGATGTCCCCATCCGAATGTGATACGATCCATTCCAATATATTTCATTTTTATGTTCGATGGTCCATTCCTTCACATTCACATCCTATTACTTACATCACATTTTACAATTCACGATATACCTTTTACAATTTTCAATACACATATTCCCACCCAACCCACCTAAATATCTTTACATTATTTAAGTAGATGTATTATCCGAAAATGTGTCACAGTAGACCTGACACATGTCACTACATCCCAGCACAAGTATAATTTTTTTTTATATTTTTGGTAATAAACCCAAACCCCCCACCCTACCCCACACCACCCTACCCTAACTACCAACGTTGCAGCAATAATGATCACAAGAGTCCTATCCAAGTACACACGCTTTCAACTCCACACGTCACTCTTTTCCCTTTTTGTCTCCAAATTCATGATCTTTTTCTCAATCACCATTTCTGTATGCTGAATGCCCCCAAAAAGAATGTACCAGACCGCCATTGTTGCACCACAAATCCAAGGTTCGTCTTCTAGCATTTTCCAATAGATTGATAACTTACTATACTAGCTCAATTTCCAACTTTCATGTCTGGTGGCGTGTGATTGCCAATTCTGTCCGATTCTTGCAATGGTGTTCTTTATTTTCATTAGAAACTGATTGCAATGGTGTTCTTATTTAATTAGAAGTTGATGATTGCAGAAATTATGGGGTTAGCAATTTGATATCCGTTTTAGAGACCTTTATCAAAATTTCATAGCAGGGGAGAATGTGCTTTTGCTCGGTTAGTCTTTGTAGAAATGTCTCCAAGAATTTTCACAACATTCAGAAATCAAGATTGCCTAGGATGATTGATTTTGTGAAGGTCTAGATTACTAGATTCATTTGCTAATGACATTGGTTGGCATAGAGCTTTCTCTGTCCCCTATAATCGCTCGGGCGTCGACCAGGAAGAATTCATTTTGGGCTTATTGGAAATCCATGATCAGGATTTCATAATGAGGGGGGCGAAATAATTTTTTTGAGATATCTATCAAAGTTTTTAGAATTTGAGAGTGGCGAAACCCGTTCTTTAACTTCAATTACACTGTTTATGTATATATATAGTAGCTTAGTAAGAAAATCAGACGGGGCCGCCGCCGCCACCAGTCCCCCCTGGCTTCGTCCCTCATGATCAAGTTCTTCTCGTAGTACCCTACTGAAATTCTTGTTTTTTTTCTTCTTTCTAGTAAACTGGTATTTTCACTCTTACTCTAGATTGACTGAAGTATATATCGGCCATATATATAGTAATGAAATGCCGATAGATAGACTTTTAATCAGGAAGTCACTATGCATCATTCTCTTACTAAGCGTATCTGGCATGGCTACACTAATGCAGGTTGCATTCTGCAGTCGAAGTAAAATATGGCTTTTCCGTTATACTCAGCAGTGCTTTCCAATGGCGAAAGCCTGCTATTGCATACTAATTCCAGACTGGCTATTCGCCAAAGATATAACTGTAATACAGCTGATCTTAATGGCAAGCTAATGAGAAGAATAAGATCCAGTAAATGGAACTTCCGATACTCGTTAAAAGCTCAACAGTTTTGTAAAGGATTGGGCAGAAGATATACCAGTCTCGTCTCTGTAGGAACAGACACGACTCCTTCAAGCCATCGGTTTAACACAGTTAGAATAGCAGAGGTGACTTTTTAAACAATTATCGCGTCCAACGTTGTACTTGACGAAGTCTTGTTAGTTAACGTAACTATTTTGTAGGCCATAGAGAAAGTGCATCTTCCTGATCTGGTGAGTCTTGTATTTTCGAAGCAATGGATCTATGTCAAGAGTGCAGCACTATTACTGACGTTGACGTTGATGGTCGTTCCGACAGCTGGGGCTGTGGATGCTCTCAAAACATGTTCTTGCTTATTGAAGGAGTGCAGGTATTCTGTCCAATTTAATTTGAACTGAATATTTTCGTAATTTAAGATTCAGTTTTAGGTATCCGTGTCGATTTGATTCAAGCAAATGCCCTTTTCTGGTCCTGCTTTCGATTCTATTGAGCCTTTTTTCTTCTTGTATTGTCGGGAAAATTGCAGAACTTGTTCTGTAATTTAATGGGGGTTTCCAAGACAAGTCTTTTATCTTTTTAATTTCTCGAATTTGGTCTTTTTGTTGCCGGAATTCTAAATTTTCATGGATAATTGCATGTAAACCACACATGAACGTTTAAAATTATGGGATTTTTATTTTCACAATGAATTTGTGGTCCCTATGGTCAATTTTAGTGTGTTATTTTATGTCATGTTGTTTATCTGGGTGGTATGTCCACGTGTTCGCAACACCAAAATTATGAAAAAAAAACCCTGATTTGACACGGTTATATGCGGTGCACGCAATTATCTGCTGAGAACTTACATTTCGACTTTAAAAAATCCAAATTTGAGCACTTTACAGTTAAAGGACTCGTTTTGAGACCGCCCATATGTTTCGAGACGAGTTTTACAATTTTCCTATCAAAAGTTATGGTTCCTGGCTGACCAATTGAATTTACAGTTTAGCAACATAATCTGTACATAGTTTATGACGAATATTTCGTTGCCTCTCTAGATTGGAGCTTGCGAAATGCATCGCGAACCCATCATGTGCTGCTAATGTCGCTTGTCTTCAGACCTGCAATAACAGACCAGATGAGACCGAATGCCAGGTCATTCCACATCTTCTGTAATATGCTCTTTCGAATCCACCAAACTATAAGTAGTAACTTGTGGTCCTTGTTTATACAGATAAAGTGCGGAGATTTGTTTGAAAATAGTGTCGTGGATGAATTCAACGAGTGCGCTGTCTCAAGAAAGAAATGCGTGCCTCGTAAATCTGATGTGGGCGAATTTCCTGAACCCGATCCTGCTGTTCTTGTACCAAAGTTCAACATAAATGATTTCAACGGGAAGTGGTTTATTACAAGTGGTTTGAATCCTACGTTTGACACGTTCGATTGCCAGTTACATGAGTTCCATACCGAGGGCGACAGACTTATAGGGAACATATCTTGGCGGATAAAAACACCGGATACAGGTTTTTTCACTCGATCAACGGTACAGAGATTTGTGCAAGATCCAAAATATCCGGGAATTTTATACAATCATGACAATGAGTTTCTTCACTACCAAGATGACTGGTAAGTCTGCTTTACCCTTTTACACTCTTTTGTGGGAAATTTTGTTTTACATTTTACTCAGTTTCTGGATATATGTTCATTGCTCACTGTTGAAATCTGTGTACTATTGTACTTGCAAAGAGGTGGTAAAATTGGTCCATCCCGGCGCACCTGACATTTGAGGTGGGCTGGGTCGTAAATAGTAGCCCAAGTTATTGTTGTGCCCACCAGACCCGGCCTGAAAAATTTTAGTATGTTTTAGAGGGATGGATTGAGCCTGGCTCACCATTTTTCAGCCTGCTGGAATTTTGTGCTGGCCCGGCATATGGCATCACCCTGTGGGCTCGGGACCCCCAAATTTCCACCTCTACTTACAATTTTATGCTTACTGCCGAAGTTCGTGGTTCTATGATTATTTGTAATTATTTTTTGTGGCTTTGAGAGTTTAAAGTTAATGATTTAGGTTCAAGATTCATGATTTACGTTCAGGTTTGGGTTCAATTTTTTAGGACTCGGGTATATTTTATATTCAAGATTTATCATTTCATTCATGGTTCATGATTTAATGGTTCAATGTTCATAATTCAGTGGTTCATAGTTTACTGTTCATGATTCATGTGTCACGGTTTAAAACTCATGTTGTAACATTCGATTTTAGAGTGAGACACTGGTGGAATGCACAGTAAACGTGGGATCGATACATATGTAATCCCCATTGCTCTCATTTTGCTCTGGAACTAAGCATTGATAATCCAAACCAGGTACATTCTTTCATCCCAGATAGAAAACAAACCAGACGACTACATATTCATATACTACAGAGGCAGAAACGACGCGTGGGATGGCTACGGCGGCGCAGTAGTATACACAAGAAGTTCTGTTTTACCCGAAAGCATCATACCCCGGCTTGAAAAGGCTGCTCAAAGCGTGGGCCGTGATTTCAACAAGTTCATCAGGACAAACAACACGTGTGGGCCTGAGCCCCCCCTAGTCGAAAGACTGGAGAAGACGGTGGAGGAAGGAGAGGAGATAATCGTGAAAGAAGTCGAAGAGATAGAGCAGGATTTGGAGAAGGTAAAAAACACAGAAATCTCATTGTTTCAAAAATTGGCAGAAGGATTTCAAGAACTTATTAAGGATAAAGATTATTTTCTTGAGGAGTTGAGTAAAGAAGAAATGGATGTTTTGAGTGAACTCAAAATGGAAGCTAGTGAGGTGGAGAAGCTCTTTGGTGGGGCCCTTCCTTTGAGAAAATTAAGGTGAATGTATAGTGAAGACACGGTCGGATCTTCTGTTACACTAGATGTTTCATCTTTTCTTACATTGATTTTATACACGACACACATGTTCATTAGTGACGTTTTCTAATACATGTGTCGTTCAGTGAACATGGTGAAATACGAGATGAACCATGATAATGTAATAGGTGGTCTCGTACGGTGAAAGATGTGGTTTTGTTACCATTTTGCTTAGGATAAATGTATACAACTTGCATATATACATTAGCCTATTCATTCACATTCAATCTCTCTCTCTCTCCAAAAAGATGTTTTCGATCGGTAAAGCTACCCGGTCATATTGTGTCCGAGCCAATTTTTTTTTATTTTTTGTTTTTTATTTATTTCTTTCTTATAAATGTATGCAAAATTATTAGTGAAAAATTATTTATGAAGGCGATAATTCAATTTTTGACAATAAAACTGAATTACGGATTAAAAAAAATAAAGAAGACGTTAATTTTTTTAGATTGCTTCAAAATGATAGTTAACGGTTATTTTTTGTCTTGTGGTATTTCTCAATTATATTTTTAATTGTAATTAATAGATGATCTGAACAAAAAAAAACACACGAAAAAAAAGTTGTGCCCGTTTAGGCATACCCATTTTTCATTGCTTATTTACACCAACTTTTAGCTTTATAAAAGCTATAGGGGTGTTTGACAATTGGAACTTCTGTTTAAATACGAGCAACTTTTTGTTCAAAAGCAGAAGCAGACCGAACCTCTGTTTTCCCACAGAAATGGGGTTTCTCCACAAAGGTGATTTCCCTTCGAACACTATCTACTTTTATTTTAAAACAATTTTTTCACATAACTTTATCATTATCCTAAAATCGAAAGGAATAGAAAACACCCCTTAAAACTATTAAGGGGGCTTTTTTCTTTGTCTTTCGTTTTAAGAAAAATTATTGAAATTAAAAATTTTAGAAAAAAAATATTTGTGGAAAAAGTAGGTAGCGTTTGAAAAAAAATGATTTCAAACAATTGACCAGGTTAACTTAATGGTGATGAAGCATGTATCGAGCTAAAATTATTTTTGGTCACGTAATTTTTCATTCATATAATTTTGATCTAAAAATATATTAAAATTTTAATTTGGTCCTGCAATTTTGGAACTCGTCCGAATTCATTCATTTTCTCGCTGCTGGTAATCGAATTTGACCGAAAAATAGGATGTGTCATTCATGTGACTCATTTTCTGATCGATTTTTAAATGGGTGGCACTTGCACTGAGTGATGAAGAATTAAACAAATAACAAAATCTAAATCCCTTTTTTTTTTTTTTTTTTTACTTCAACTTCACACGTTCGTACTTAGTATTTAAAAGTTAGTCGGAAAAATGAGTTATGTGATTGACACGTGTAACTTTTCGGCAAAATGGTCATCAATGGTGAAAAATGATTAAATTCGGATAAATTCTAAAGCTACGAGGTTAAATAAAAAAATTAATTTTCGTTGCGAGTAAAATTGAACGAGTGAAAAGTTACGGACCAAAAATGGGTTCGGCCCGAAATGAACATGCAAGGTCCGACCCGGAAATCAAGTCCGTTAAAAAACTCGACAGCTAGTCCGTCAATGGCCACCGGAAGAAATGCCGGCGTTAGACAACTTGATGTCGACGACGGAAAGGAAAAACAGAATCTGCTTTTGTCTTCGTCGGCCGAAGTGGTGCATGGTGTGGGATGAGAGACGAAATCGGCGGTAGTGATATTTAATTGCTTAATAATCAAATTCTGAATCGAGTTTTTTATTATTATGATTTCTCGTTTGACTTCCTGTGCATTATTTTTCTAGCTTGATGATGCAATTTTTGTTTAGGTAAAAATGATGATGTAATTATTTGATTAGGTCAAAAATGGAATTAGTATAATTGCTGGTACTTTCCTTCCTTCACTTGATCTGCTAATTGCTGCAATTAGTCTAAATTTCATCTCCGAATTGATAGGTTTCTTCGCTTGATCTGCGAATTGTTGCAAGTAAACGTGTTTGTGTATTTGAGATATGGCGTATGCTTCTCTTGTTTCACTTGCGCACACCATAGATCAGATATTGCTTGATGATCAGTATCCTATTCCTTTTCAGCTGAAGAAACAATTTAGATCTATCCATGTACACACCATTGACTTCCAATCATTTCTCGAAGATTTTCCGAAGAAAGCCAACATTTTGGAAGGACGAATCAGGGATGCAGCAAATGAAGCAGAAGATATTATCGAGCACTTTATGTGGGACCTTATTTGGTCAAGTTCTACAGAATTCAAGTTTACACACCGTGGAATGGGCAAGTATACACATCTATTTGGTTTTAAGGAGCTGAAAAAAGTAAAAAAGGAAATTGATTTGATTGCTGTAGAGGTGAGGGAGATCAGGAACAGCTCAAGAATCGAAAATGAGCAAATTGGTTCTGATTCGTCTGCTGCTGCTAGTTCATCATCAAGAATTGCACCTGCCAACAATGATGTTATGGTTGGTTTTGATGATGATTTGATGGAGATAAAAAGCCGGCTATGTGGAGAGTCATCCAAACTCCAAGTCGTCCCAATCTTTGGCATGGGTGGAATTGGCAAGACGACTCTTGCTAGAAATGCTTATTATGATCCGTTGATTATGGAGTATTTTCATCTTCGTGCTTGGGTCACTGTCTCGCAAGATTATAGTGCTGAAGAAATTATCTCGAATCTCCTAAATTCCATGAGAGAATCTAATGTAGAAGGATCAGGAGAAAGCAATGACGAAAGAGTGTATAGAAGCTTAAAAGGAAGAAGGTATCTGATTGTAATGGACGATATGTGGAGTACAAATGCTTGGGATGATGTAAGGAATATATTACCTGATGACAACAATGGAAGTCGAGTCATGCTAACCACAAGGCTATCAGATGTGGCTGCTTATCCCGATCCTTGTAGCCCTCTTTACGAGATGCGTTTGATGGATGAGGATCAAAGTTGGAATCTGCTACGGGTGAGGGTTTTTGCGCACCAAGATTGTCCTTCAGAATTAGATGACATCGGAAAGGAGATTGCAAGAAGCTGTAGAGGATTGCCCCTAGCACTTGTGGTGACTGCAGGATTCCTATCAACAGTTAGTAGGAATCCAGCTTCATGGTTAGAAATTGCAGATAATCTAAATTCGGTTGTTGCTAGAAAAGATGGGCAGTTTGAAGAAATACTATCTTTGAGTTACACGCACTTGCCTCATCATTTAAGGCCGTGTTTCCTGTACATGGGAGGCTTCCCAGAAGATCACGAGGTTCGTGTCTCGAAACTCATCAAGTTATGGGTAGCTGAGGGGTTCTTGAAATGTCAAAATGGATCCAAGAGCGTTGAAGAGGAGGCAGGAGAATGTTTGGAGAACCTCGTCAAGAGAAGCCTCGTTTTGGTCAGAACGAGGAAGTCCAATGGCAAGATCAAAAGTTGCAGCCTCCACGATCTGATGCGGGATATGTGCATAAGAAAAGCCAGTGAAGAGAAGTTTATGGTAAATATCAGGGATCAATATGTTCAAAATGAGTTTTCAAATCCGCGTCGTTTGTGTGTTGTGTCTCCTGGTCCATTGCCAACCCTTTCAATACCTTATGGCTCAACGATCCGTACTATCATGTGGTTCCTTTACACCTCACTCCCCTCTTTACAAAGTTTCAAATTGGTCAGGGTATTGGATACAGGAGATGCTGCTGTTGGGTCACTGCCTGCTGAATTTTTTGCTGAATTGTTTGAGCTTTTTCATTTAAGATACATTGCTATCAACTATCCTAGGAAGATTCCTCCGGCCATATCAAAGCTTCAAAATCTTCAAACGTTGATCATTCGAGCAAGGGGCCTATGGAAGCTTAACGCGAATTATTACGATAGATTGCCGCTAGAAATTTGGAGCATGCCACAATTAAGGCATCTTATATTTTATGGGTCATTACCCTATCTAGAAGGATCATCTTCCTCTTTAGGAACTCTGAAATTGCAAACACTACTTTTCTCAATTACCTATTCTTTGTGGACTGAGGGTATCTTGAAAACCATTCCAGACCTAAAAAAATTAGTGATCAATAATTATGATCGTCCTGGATATCAACTCAATGGTTTAGTATGTCTACACCAGCTTCAGAATTTGACATTACGTTCATATTGCATTAATGCAGAATGGTTTAAGGATGATTTTACTTTTCCTACGATGCTGAGGAAGTTGACTTTGAGTGGTTTGCGACTTCCTTGGGATGACATGACGGCTGTTTGTTCGTTGCCAAATCTTGAAGTGCTTAAATTACGAGATTTCGCTTGCAGGGGCAGCACTTGGGATACAACCACAGGAGAATTTCCTAAGCTGGAATATTTGCTGATCGAAGATTCGTATCTGGAGGATTGGATAACTGAAAGTTGCCACTTCCCAAGACTTAAGTTCCTGCTGATTCATGATTGTTGGCGCTTAAATGCGATTCCAGATGGCATTGGAGAAATTCCTACGCTTGAACTGATCGAGGTTAAGGGCCACGTGAAGAACTCTCTTGTGGAGTCGGCCAAAACGATACTAGAGGAACAACAAGGTTTGGCAAACGATGTTCTTCAAGTCCGTTGCATAACTCACTGATACATTCTTTCCAACCTCGCAATCACAGCTTTAAACCAGGTATATACATATCCTTTAGACCTGAGCGTTTTATAATTTGAAATCTATTGAAGCAGATGCATAGCCTGTTTAGGTAGGAAACATGAAATAAGTATCAAATTCACAAAAGGATCATTGTAGTTCTAGTTGGCCTCAGTTGATTATAGATATCTGGTCACTTATATGATATGTCGTCTTGCTCAGGTCATTGATCGACTTGATTGACCATTTGAAGTAGTGCAACACCATCAACTTGACTTCTAAATCTTAGTTTCTGCATAATTTTTGACGTTATTTCACGTCTCAGGTATGCATTTGTTTTGTTTGCCGACTCTGCATAGTTTTGCTTTAAGAGTTTCTTAACTGGGTTGATTAAGGGGTGTATCGTTCCTAGAGAATCTACTGAAAATGTTAAAACGTATTTTAACTTGTTAAAGTTTCATCAACAGACTTCCACATGTTAGAGTGGATGTTAAATGTAATATTATTTTCGACGAAACTTTTCTGATCATTAACATGAAATGTCGATGTAATATCGTGTGATTTCCGATGTAGTCCTGAAATTTGTTTTTCTGATTATATCTTCTCAGTTTCCACATTGAAGGTTTACACATTTAACCATGTGCAAGAATCTCTTGTGGAATCATCCAAGAAAAACAACAAAATTGTGGAAATGGTGTTCTTCAAGTTTGTTGATATAGGCACAGAAGATTTGATATTTGTCCAGGTACTTTCAACATCATTCAGCTGTTAAAGGCGCACGAGATTTGAGGGTCTGCGCCTCTCTGCATCAGAGCGGGTGCAGTTCCGGAGGCACGCGCCTCCCTGCCCCTTGTGTTTCGTTGAAGAGGCGCACCCTTGTGCATCAGAGCGGGCATAGTTCCGGAGGCACGCGCCTCCCTGCCTCTCGTGTTCCGTTGATGAGGCGCACCCTTTTGGTCACACTGCTTTAAGAATGTACTTTTAGATTTAGCTTAAGAGAGAAATAGATTTGAGTGTTTTTTAATATCTGTTTCTATTTTAACAGTGACAGGAAATAACTTATTTTGAGTAGAAGGTAGAAGCAGGTTGTCATATGCTTTTTATGCTTCTTGTATTCTTGAAAATACAATTTCCATATAAAATCATTTTTTTTCCAAATAATACAACTTCAACTTTTTATATAAATCACTTATTATTGCAAATACTACTTATTTGTGCTTAAAAGCAATTTTCTACTGTCTCATATGAGGTGTACGATTGCTTAAAGTGGTTGAAATTATAAATTTTAGAAAATTCACTTATGAAAAAAGTAGGTAGTGTTTGAAGAAATAAACTGATTTTAAACAATTGAGCATAAAGAAGCAACACACTTCTGCTCAAAGTTTTTGATCTGAAAGTACTTTTTTAAAGTTGAAGTTTGATTTGGAACTAGAGGTATCAATTCGGGTGGTCTGGTCCAGTCGGCCTAGCCCTTCTGGCCGGGCCAAAAGCTTGTTCGTGCCTAATATTATCTAGTCGATCCGTGGCTCCTCGGGCTTCTGACTTATCGGGTCAGGTCTGTTGGGTTAAATAGTACCGCAGGCCTAGATTTTTTACTCATTTAAAATATCGGGTCGGATCAATTTTACCACCTCTATTTACAAATACTTCTAAACAACCTTTCTCAAACTATTAGCTGGAAATCACTCGTGAAAAGTATTCCCTCCGTCCCACTTAATTTTTGCGTGGCTAACTGGACACGAATGTTAAGAAAAAACTGTTTTTCCTTTTAAGTTGACTTTATAAAAAATGTAGATTGAGGGTGGAGATTGTAAAAAAAAAAAAAAAAAATTCTTCTTTAGGAATGTACAAAGTTAAATGAGACGAATGAAAAAGATAAGTGTGCAAATTTTAGTGGGACGGAGCGAGTAATCGTAAACAATAATGGCGTAAACACACTCTACTAAATGATCTAGATCTACTTTCATTAAAGACATTCTAGGATATAAAAAGTGCTTTTTTATAAAATAATTATAAATTTAAAAAAAAAAGAATTTAATTACAGTTAAAAAGGTACAGTTGTAGTATAGTGGCGTAAGTTGACTAAATAGCCTGTCGCTCTGCACCGCAAATCAGGGTCTGTTTGGCAGACCCCAAAAAGTTTTTAACTTTTTAAGCACTTTTTTATCTTCTGTTGACTCCCCACTCCTGCTATCTTTTTTTTCCTGTTCTGTCCCTATATAATGTATTTCCTCTTTTGTCCCTATATAACTTTGTGTTACCTACTTTAATCCGACATACATACAGGCTCAAAAAGAAAAAAAAGCAGTGTTTGTAAAAGCTTAAAATAAGCACTTTTGTACGTTTGGTTTATGGGATTGTTTGCGATTGCTTTTGTTTTTGAAAAGTGATTAAAGTTAGAGATTTTATAAAAATTATTTATGTAAAAAATAGGTAGTGTGAGCAAACCCAACAACACCCCACAATCAATTTTCAAAATCACTTCTCACAATTAGTGATGTTTGCAAATTCATTTTATATTATGTGAAGCACTTTTAAGCTGCTTTTGAGAATCAAGGAGAGAGCAGCTTCTGTAAATTAATTTTAAAATCTTTTTTTCTTTTAAAAACTACCATTTTTTTTTTTTTAACTGCAACAATCAATTTTAATCACTTTTCCACAATCAGTTTTGTTTGCAAACTCCCTCGACGTTGGAGTGTTTTTATAGAATCACTTATATCTTTTAAAAAATATCATATTATTTACAGAATTGCTATTAAGTAGATAAAAACATTAAATTTCTACTATTAACTTTTATATTGGAAACACTTCTTTTAAAGTAGAAGTTGATTTTACAAACAATATAAAATAGTTTTTCTCAAGTTATAAGCTGAAAATCAGTTCTAAGTAAATGCGAACACTCCCTATAAATAGTAAATTTGCGTATGTCCCTATAAATATATGTTTCTGCCAATGGTTTAAAATAACGTATTTCAAGCAAAAGTAGGTCATTACATGTTTTTTTCTGCTTATACATAAAACTTCTATTTAAAATTAATTTTTTTTTCCAAACAATATAATTTCTACTTTTTGTATAAATCACTTATTATTACAAACACTTCCTACTTTTTCTTAAAAATATTTAGTCGGTCCGACCCGACTTATTCCCCTATAATACACACAGATTATCGGACCGACCCGTGACCCGTCGGACTTTTAGTCCATCAAACCGGCCCAATCTGGCCAAATAATACTTCTGTTTAATATTTTTATGATCCAGTCTATCTAAAATATCGAGCCTACTGAACCAGTCCGTTAGACCAACGCCATATTTTGGATCGGATCGGACCTAAATTTAATCGGTTTGGCCCGGCTTATTCTCATATAATATACAAAGATTATCAAGTCGGTTTGTGATCCGTGGGACTTTTGATCATCGAGCCAGCCCAATCAAATCAAATAGTATTTCTGTTCAATATCTCTATGACCTATTTCATCTAGTCGGATCGATTTTACCACCTCTACCTAAATCGCCACCGTTAACGGTGTGACACAAAAGTGAACAATCCTAAAATCCCAACCAAAAAGGTGTCTTTTAATTTCCTTTTTCTAGTGACCAAAAAGTGTTGTTTTTTACACATTGGTAAAACAAGACAAAGATTAAAGTAAAAAGAAGTGGAATTTTTAATGTTAATTATTGGTCACTAAAAAACAAGTTTTAGTTGACTCAGTGAGTCAATTCACACTTGCACAAATACCAACACCACTTTGTCCCTATTTCTCTTCTTACCTAAATTGTCTTTCACGCAAACTCCACACCCATTTCCCCCTGTCTTTTCTATTTTCGAGATATGTAGAAATTAAAATCATTTTTTAATTAAATTCTTAAAATAGTATTGTTTGAACTCACCAATAAATCGACTCAATCCGAAGAATCGGTTCAGTAGGTTCGATATTTTAAATGAATCGAACTATAAAAATATAGGTCCAAAATACTATTTAGTTCGATCGGGTAGGTTAAAAAATTTAAGGATATCATAACGAAATATCTCGGGATGGGCCGACTAATTTTAGGTCCGACCAGATCTTGGACCGGCTCGTCCCAACCCGAAATACATCGTTGGCCCGACGGATCAGGCCAGGCCACCCGAATTGCCACCTCTAGTTCTACTTATTAGAGGTGACAAAATCAGCTCGATTCAATGAGCCGATTTAATAGATCCGATATTTTTGATGGGCTGAGTCATTAAAATATTGACCTGAAGTACTAAGAGCACCCACAACGGGTGTAGCTTTTGAATTAATTGGACATGAAAAGTGGATAGGAATGCATTGGAGAGGATGGGTAGGAAATGAATTAAATGGATTAGGGTGTTTTATTTGGACCTGCAGAGGTTGGGGGGAAGGGGGGGTGGCGGGGCAGCTGGGGGCACGGGAGTGCGCCGCACTCGCGGAAACAAAGAAGAAGGAATGGCGCGTGGCCCGCACGCGCTCCAGAAGGGCGTGAGAGGTGGGGCCCGCGCCATTTATGGATGTCGGCCACTACCAACCCCATTTCATTTTTTTCTTTTTTTTTTTTTATTCAGATTTTGTTCTAATTATTTTTGAGTTGTTTTTTGTGAATACAGATTTTGTTTATGAGTTGCTTTTTGTGAATACGGATTTTGTTTTAATTATTTTTAAACATGTTTCGTTTTTTTTAAATTAATATTTCGTGTTGTATTATTTTTTTCCCTCTTTGAAATTTAATATATTTAATAATATTTTATTAAAAATCGAATTATTTATTTTTTCGAAATTT
Source organism: Ajuga chamaepitys (assembly GCA_958295605.1). Classification (NCBI taxonomy): domain Eukaryota; kingdom Viridiplantae; phylum Streptophyta; class Magnoliopsida; order Lamiales; family Lamiaceae; genus Ajuga; species Ajuga chamaepitys. The sequence goes on from OY282495.1 coordinate 87,380,310, forward strand.
TTTTTTTTTAAAAAAAAAAACAGGTAATATATTTTTATCTACAAATTATAAATATTAAGTAATTAATTATATATGGTAAAATTGTAAATAAGATTTAATTAAATTGAAGATGGGAAAATAAATAGGGTGGTTTTAAGGTGGGACCCTCAAATAGTGGCAAATAGTGTTAATTGGACCTGAGTTGCATTGGGGGAAATGGGTAGCATTTGAGTGGGGTTTAAACTTTTGATGTGGCAGTGACGTGGCGCTGATGTGTCAGGTAGCAATTGTGGGTGCCCTAAGTTTAGACACGACCAAATTTTGGCCCGGCCAGAAATATGGGGTTGGCCCGACAGGCCTGGCATGACCGGGTCGAGTCTGTTTGGCCAACATCATATTTTGGGTCGGGCCTAAGATTAGTCGGTCCGCCCGATTTATTCCCTTATAATATAGTAAGATTATCTTGCTAGCCCGTGGACCGTCGGACTTTTGGCCCATCGGGCCGGTCCGATCGGGCTAAATATAACTTTGGGTCAATATTTATATGGTCCAACCCATCTAAAATATCAGGCCTACTGAACCAGATCAATTTTGCCACTTCTAGTTCTACCTTCGTATTCAAGTCGGTTAGTACTCGTCTAAACTCGTTTATTCTTAAACATAGAAGGATTTGTTCGTTAGCGACTCGTGAACATAATTTTGTGTTGTATAAAATAATAATAATAATAATAATAACAATAATAATAATAATAATAATAATAATAATAATAATAATAATAAAGTCTTTATATTATTCATGATACTCATTTATTTTAAAATGTCCATAAATTTATTATCAAAATAATTACACCCAATAATTTTTTTAGAAAACAATACTAATCTCCAATATTCGTGCTGACGAACATAAAATGTTAACAACTTAGTGATCATCAATATACACAAACATTAACGAACATCAAATTGACAGACTCAATTCACTTTAAAAATTAAAAATATATTATTCGAATAACTCAAAGCTCGACTCGATTCTTAACCACCCTAGTCCGAACAGATTTGTTTCTGTTAACATCAAATTTATGAAGAATATGATTGTCATCGGCTTGCTTTGCTTTGAGGGTGTCGGCAGGCCATTTTTGCCATTAAAATGTGAACTTTAAATTATGCTTTTTAAAATTACATAAAATCTAATTAACAAAATTCACGTGTTCTGAAATACGCTAGATGATAATTGCACATAGAGTCAGCCTTTAGAGAGGCAAGGCGACGCGCCGCACCAGGACCACCGCATGCCGCCTCCGAAATTTTTCCCTTTTTTTTATTTTTGTATAAATTTGTATTTTCGTATATATATTCAACATACGTTAAGCATAACATAAATCGATGTAACTCAAGTGGTCCTCAAATGGCCAACTTTTGAAACGAAAAATTAGACAAGTGGGAGCGGGATCGCGAGATCGATTCCTCCTTAAGTACCAATAATTTTTTTTTTTTTTTAATTATGTATTGTGCTATTACTGCCATAGAGGTAAAAAAGTACTCTCTTCGTCTTATTCAATTTCGCACACCCTTAAAAAGGAAATTTCTCTTATCATCTTCACCCTCAAAATCTTCACTCTCAATCTTCATCTTTGAAAAAGTTAACCGAAAAGCAAAAAATATTTCTTTCTTAATATATGTGTTCGTTCTTACGTGCAATTGAGTGGAAGGGAGGAAGTATTATTTTACTTTTTTAATTTTTTAATTATGTATTGTGCTATTAATGTCATAGGGGTAAAAAAGAACTTTTGCATTTCTTTTCATGTTTTGGATGGTCTGATGAACTGTTGGACTGTCAATCAATTTTCAAGAATTTAGTTTGCTGGTTTTGGACTTTTTCTGCCAAAATTCTCACTTTTTCAACGCTTACACATGCTGCTGCTGCCTACTTATTTTTTCTCTTTGGACTCTCTACCATTTATTAAAGGATACTGCTAAACGAGCACAATCTGTCCGGGCAAAAAAAAAAGAGTTGTATTTCTTTTAAAAAAAAGAATTTTCATCATCTTCTAACTAAAATTATAAATATTATCGATAACTATTTCAAGATGAAAATTTTAATATTAATTACTTTCTCTATTCCGAATAAACTTGCATACTTTTCGAATTCGATCGTCCCAAACAAACTTGCACACTTTCTAATAAGAAAAGTTATAATACAATTTACATCCTCAAAATATTAACTCTTAATCCACATTTGAAAAGTTAACAAAATCTTCAAAAAGCAACTTTTCTTAATATTAGTGTCGACCTCCCTGTGCAAGTTCATTTGGGACCAAAGGAGTCATTTTGAAGTGGTCTCAAAACTGACTGATTTTTAATTTATTTTTTGGATTTTTAATGAGTAGGGTCCGTCCCATTGCGTTTTGCACATCCTTAAAAAACAAAATTTTCTTACAATCTCTACACTCAATCTCCACCTTTGAAAAAACAGTTTTTTTCTTAATATACGTGTCCGACCCTATTTGCGAAACTGAACGGGACGGAAGGAGTATAATTGTAATTGACAATTTATAAATTAATTCTAATAACTTAAATATAGTTGCATTTTAAGTCAAATAATTAAATTAATAACTAGAAAACAAATATAAATAATTTTGAAATGTATACAGTGTGTGTCAGTGTGTGTAACTGCAGCCAACCCACCACTTTATATCCACACTTAGAAAAAACAAGATTTAATCAAACCCCACTTCCATCTCTCTCTCTCTCATCTCTCTCTCTCTCCATTCCACATCTCCCTAATGGCTGCAGTAAGTCCAACTCAAAAATCTTCATTCTTCATGTATCTATGTATCTATGGTGATGTTTACGGTCGGAGTCAGGATTTTATAATGAGGGGAACGAAATAACCTTTTTACAATATTTATCAAAGTTTTTAGAATTTGAGGGGCGGCCACTGCTGCTAGCTGTCACTGCCAGCCCCCTTGGCTTCGTTAATCATGATAATGAGAGACGGAATCAAGATTTGGTAATGAGGGGGCGAAATAATTTTTCTGCGATTTTATCAGTTTTTAAAATTTGAGGGGGGCGAAATCCAGTATATAGTTACAGTTACAGTTACATAGCATATGTATATACATAGTAGTTTCGACGAAAAATTTAAGGTGGACAGCTGTCGCAGCCGGCCCCTCGGTGGATCTGTCTCTAGATGTAAAGGGACGGAGCCTGAATTTTATAATGGGGGCGAAGTACAGTATTTAACTGCAATTACATTGTATATGTATATATACTGTAGTTTCGACGGAAAATTTGAGGGGTGATGTTACTGATGATTCTTGCATGGTTTTATTTTTTAGGAATATTGCAGAAAAAGTGGACAAATTCCGGCGTTTGGAGACTGGGATTATGCGAATGAGATGCCGATTACGCAGTATTTCGACTGCGCCCGCCAGGCGGGGCTTCTCCGGTGCAGCTGCTCCGGAGAATGCGGTGGCGCTTATGCTGCCGCCGCCGCCTACGGCGGCGGCGATCTCTATGGTAACTCGCTGCCCCGCCGTGTTCATGCTGCTCCTAACCGTAAGGTCGGTATCTCACTCTCTCTCTCATAGTTAGGACTTACGGTGTGTTTTTCTTTGCTTAACTTTTGAAAAAGTGATTAAAAGTAGAAGATGTTGTAAAATTGCTTAAAATTAAAAGTCGTAGTATTCCAGAATAAAAGTGATTTTGGCTCAGCCTGCCAATTATTTTAGACGAACTAAACCATAAAAATTTGAGATGGTAGGTAGGGCAGACCCTATATTCCATTGGATTGAAAGTGTCGTCTATCTCTTTAAAATACATTAAGAACTTTGGGTTGATTCGGGTCATTGGCTCATCAACTTATGTCGGCTAGGCTCAATTATACTTAGGGTCAAGAGTCATATGGCTTAAATCGTTTAAAATATGTAACAGTTAGGCTAGCCCGTTGGGTCGAGCTGATATTATCACCCAAACAAGAATCTTTACCAAAGTACATTCGAGCCCAATTGGCCGTGAATTCACCCAATAATCTTAATACATTATAGGTAATTGATTTGAATTAATCTCACTAATTTTCGGTCAACTAGAATTTCGGCCCAATCCATGCACCGGGGTCATGCATGCCCGACTACCACCTAGATACGAACAGCCCGGTATGGTTAATACTTAATCGGGTCAACATCATATGTCAGACCAGCTAAAAATTTCATGGTGCAAAAAATTATCGAGTCTAGTCTAACTCATCGCCTTAATACTAAGATTTTCAAACTGCTCAGTAGTTAATCGAACTTTTAGCCTACAGGTCGGATTCGCTAGTACGTTGAGCTTATATTTTTATGACTTAATCCATCTAAAATGTCGAGTAGGTTGCCGGAATCGAGAAGAAATGTAGGCATTCAAAGGAGCAGAGGAAACAAGTTAAGGTTCGAGACATAATGGATCAACCAAGAAAGCAGCAGCAGCCACAGAAACAAACTCGAAACCTCGTACAAAACAAATCTTCAATCACTGTTAAACCTGTTGATGAAGATCTTTACAAGATCCCTCCTGAGCTTCTAGATAATTCCAAACGAGTAAGTTCTCGAGCTAGTAAAATTGGTCTGGTCAATGAGTCAGTCCAATCCGTCGAACATTTTGGATGGTTAGGCTGAGTTATAGAAATAACATCGGTCCCAACAGGCTCGACCCGATGGACTAAAAAGTCCGACGGGTCACAGACCAGCCCAAAAACCTTAATATATCCAAGAGGAATAGACTGGGTCGGGTTCGATAATTTTTTGCCCAATAAAAATTTATGTCAACCCGGCATATCCCCTCTAGATATTTACACATGTCCACAGTGGACAGTGGTGCATTTTCGTATCTATGACCGAAAATTAGTAACACTTATGTAATATCCGTCTTCTGTTAAGATTGAAGTTATCAAGAAAAAAAAATGTTACTTATATCAAAAGGTATCGTTACTTTTTAAAAATGATTTTTTATATAGATTTGTATGCTTTATAGTACTTCATCATGAATTAGAGTTACATACTTCACGTGGGTCTTACATTCCCGTTTTAGTATTCACAAATAAAGTGTGTCAATATCTCTCCAAACTTTACGGTGAAGTCTCTAGAGGATCCACTGCGAATTACGTCTAATTTTGCTATAGCACAACACCTGCAGCTTGTAACAAGAAATGCAATTAATTAATGTTGTTCTGTTGCAGAAGAAAATGCTGGGATTTTTCTCCAAATGCATGGTTCCTCCTTGTGCTGCATGAGCTCGGATTACAGAAGATGAACCACTTACTGTGTTTTAAATTTATGATAGAATCAGTGAAGTAGATGTTATTAAACTTACAGGTTATCAAAAGAATATATTATATATATAATGTGTGTGTTAGGTTCAAGCCTCGAGTATTTTAGTTATTTGTTCAGCTTTCTCATGCAGATGAAAATTAAATGTGAAACACTATTCTTTTTTTTTTGTTGGGAATTTATTATAGCTCGATTGATAGAGAGTACTTCGTAACTTAGGGTTCAAATCCACTAAGCTTTCCTCAATCAAGATTGTTAGAGAAAAGATAAACTTTTAGGTGTTTTGTTCTCCAAGATGTGACCTTTTATGTACATTTCTAGCTTGTTAAAAAAACTCAAATTTTCTAAGCTAATTCCTACCATCCTAATTTGGTAGTACCTAACGAGGACAATCTACCATTTCGTGATTAAATCCAAGTCATTTCTATTCATCTATCAAATCAACGATAAATTGTTTCATTTGGATGGTAAATTCTACGAATATAATCAATTACAAAGAGCCACGAGCAGTGTTTATCATTGAAAAATATTCTATTTTTTATCTTTCAATTCAAGAAAAGTAAATTTGGTATTCTTGCAAATACCTACTATTGGTTCCAAAATGCCACAAAATAGTTTATTTTAAGCAAAAGTTAAAAGTACATCTTAACATACCTTTTCCTCCTTGCTGTATGCTTTCAATACAACTTCTATTCAAAATCATTTTTTTTCCTGACTTCCACTTTTTTTTATTACTTTTGCTTAAAATCAATTTTTCCACGATCTCCGAATTTAATCAATTATTCTTAAAGCAAAACTATTCGCCATTAAAATAAAACAAACTCATTAAAAGTAAACATGAAAAATGCTTCAACTGAACTCATACATACTAGCTACTACTAATTATCTTTCTACATCAGAAAAAAACCCCAGCTAAACACACAAACTTGGCGTGGACTTTCATGAGGCAAGTTCGGGTACCCAACCCGTGCAGGCTTTACCCGATCAGGTCGGCTGCTTCTCTCTGGTTTATGTCGAGCCAAGTTTTTTTCGGACACCCCATTTAACAAAATCATAATTATGAAGACCACAACAACCTTGAAGAAAAAAAAAAACGGATCCAATCCTAAAAAGTAGCTGAGAAAAACTTGACTCTACCCACAGGATCGGGTGGAAGATCGGGTTTTTTAATTGGTGGGTATCCGACCCAACAACCTAAAACCCGCAAAAACCCGAAACCCGAACCCACCCCTATAAACAACACTATCAAAACAAACCTTAAAACTAGTAAAAAACTACAAAATCCTAATACTCATCACAATCACAGCACAGCAGTATACAAGGCAGCAGCTTTCCTTCTTCTCCTTCTCCTCCATCTCCCTTTCAGCATCGCGGGAACAGCACCGTAGATCAAGCAGCTGCGCGAAAGAGAACACAAGACACCATAAAGAAAGACTAAAGAAAACAAATATAATATAAGTAGCGTAAAATATATCACGTAAATTCACATAAATAAATCGTTACTCAAATCACCCTGGAGCCGTGCATCTCGTACTCACCCCATCACTTGGGCAATGTCGAATGTAGAATTCGAAGTATTACAAATGCAGACAGCAAATATATGAAATCAGTTAAACAATGTAAAATGAGGTTTAACAAAAGTTAAACACCTGATGGTGGCTGAACTTCGGCTATTGTTTATCACCAGATGAACAGCAGCACTTCAAAGAACATGATTGTGAACATAGGAGATGAAATTACTGACTGTTCTGACCCTACAATACTATTTTTCGTGCTCTTCTTATTTCTTTTAGATTACGTATTTTGCTATCAAATTCAATAAATTAATTCTAGGATAAGAATTTGTAGTTCTTTATAAGACAAAATCATAAGCCAGGTACGTTGCAGCAGCATTCAAATCACACCATTGCCACGTTCAGTTAGAAGCATCTAGGGAAAGCAAAGATACAAAGCAACTACAGTAAATTGAACAAGATAGTGTCTCTTGTCAACAAAAGGATACTGAATTGGCTAAATACCTGAAGTGATTTTTCCACACCAAAACTCAATGCTCAAGCGATTCAGTAAGCTATAATAGCGGTAAGAATACATGACAAAAGTTACGAGCAAATAAGCACTGTAAAGAAATAATTATAAATTTCCTGTCCTGTGAAACAGTCTTGTAAGAACAGAGTAAAACACATTTGTGAAACAAACAGAATGAGAAATTTTCAAGAAGGATACAGAGGAGGATACGGGAGGTGGATAAATTGCAAGCACCAGTAAGCTGCATGCTGCCACATTTGTTGAACAAACAAAAGCAAAGAACGAGGCTTATTGATAATTGAACTGCAATATAGAAGAAACAAAGAAGCTTGATGCCAGGGAAACTTACCCCACCTTGAAAAACACTTGCTCATTGGTTTGCTACGGTAGTTTGTACGTATCACGAGATGACTCAAATTTCAAATGCATCATCTCGGTCTACCAATACCAAGTAAGCAAAATCCACAACAAAGATCAGGAACCACACTCAATCATGATATGCAGGGTCGTATCTGTCCTCAAACTCATGTAATTCATGACGGGAACTACTATTTCGGTTCGTTTTGCTTTTCCTTCGGTCTGCGTGCCCTCTCTTTTCTTCGTCTCTCTCTCGAGATGCATTGTCTCTGTCTGTTTTGCTTCTTACCCTGCTCCCGTGCTCCCAATTTTCTTCATCTCTCTCTGTTCTGTAACTAGTCCTCTCGTGTTCATCTCTTCCTCTTCTATGAGCATATCTCTCATGCACATCTCTACTTCTTTTATGATATTTCCCATCCAGTGCTTCATTTGACCTTTGGTGTGATCTTCCAGATATCCGACTACCAGAATGATCATCTCTGTCATATCTAACACCGTCAACATTTCTATTGGGAAATTGGCGTCCATAATCCGAAGTTGAACCTTGTTCCAACCGCTGGTTGTCATCCTTGAAATCTTCTGAATAACGACGCCTGAAGTCGACAGAGACGGCCAGGCTGTTATTCTCTTCAGGTGTCTCAGAATTTTTCCTCGATCCAGAAACATAAGTAGCATTTACATGCCTATCCAGATTTACAGAGGCCGAAGCTTCTGTTCCATCCACACCCTTTTCTGCACCACAAATCCCTCCAGCTTGCCGGATATCCTCCATATATTCGTCGATAATATCTCTCATTACCTGTACGACAATAGAAGATAAAAATAAAGTCCATCATGTGAAGCAATTTAAAATTGACCCGAGCGTGATTAAGGGAGAAGAAAATGACATCTACAGCAACCAATTCCAACGATTGATTGGACAGAAAAGGAGATAAGTAGGTACCTAGCCTACACAGCATTAAAATTCTCCGGGGGCAGAGGAATATGGCAAAGATAGTAACAGTTCTGGAAAGCATATAATAGCCTTTCAATGAAAAACTTCTATGTTGAAATTTAATAGCCTTAACACAATTCCAAGGGGACAAAGTAAAGATGATCCAGTAATAAATATCCTCCGATTGGCAAAGCTGACTTCATTGCTGATCTGATTATATATCAGCTTTAATTTATCTTACAAACAAGGGTTCGTAAGCTGGTAAGGCCTCAAGGAAATGGAACCTCTGTTTCTAGTCAGCTACGGAACAAACATATATAGTTGGCCCAGGATAAAACTGCACTGTGTTGGAACCTCTGCTTCTAGTAAGCTCCACAAGCATCTACCAACAAGTTTCTCGAACAGTCCTGATGATAGCTTTCAACAATTAAATATTCAATTTTGTTGGCTTTATATTTTAGTTACTTTGCTAATTTCACCAAGATCGATCATAACAGCCATATTAATGTTACAAGCAGAATTATTACGTTCAGGTTCAGCCGTTCAGGTCCAACCTTACGGTTGCAGTCATGGGCATCTTAGAAACAGGTACTGGATTTCTTAGCATGAGTATGAACACAAAATTGATTGATTCCGAAAGTGCAGATAAAAACTCTTTCTGTTGAATATAGCTCATGCATCCTGATATACAATTGTTTCCTTTGATAACAAAGAAAAACAGCATTCTCAATATATAATAAAAATAAAATAAAACATTCTCCCAGACAAAGCCCCTGATCAAGGCAAGTGAATCAGAACAAAAAACACTAACATAAACGAAGTCAAATTAATTATTGGATTGAGATATACAAGTCATTCCATTTTTAAAGCCACGATCCAAAAAGAACAAAGCAAAAATTCTGAAACAGAGAAAAAGAACTACCTCCAATGTACTACGCTTATGTTTCTTGCCACGGTATGACATCCTCCGACGTTTATAATCTCTTTCCTCAGCCAATAACTCCTCTTTTGTCTTTACTCTGTTTGCCTCCTATAAGAACACACAAAGAGTTAATGTATGGACAACACCATTGATGCAATTGACTTCGCCATCTAACTACACTGTTTTCCCTCAATACCACATTAGGTTGTGTTAATAGGCTTAATTACATTCTACATATTGGGGGTTTAACAGTCATAAATTACATTCTATATCAGCCAATTGACTTCATAGGTTGCATTTGGTTCAGCCTTTGTTTTGGGTCGGCCGCTTATCATACATGGCCTTGGAATGTGGAATTCGGGCCCTGGGTTTTCAATCCATTTTCCAGCACTTTTATCAGGGAGAATTTTGCCACATGGTTATAAATATCTGGGTGGAAACCTAGTAGCTCTTTTTGGTACAGTACTTCAGAAAATTTTGTTTCTCGCTCTCTCCCTCACCGCTTTCCTTTCTTAATCCAAAATGGTTATTCAGTAATCATTATCTCAACTTTCCTTGATGCCAAGTATTTCAAGTTTAAAGAGATAAAAATATGTCAGTAGCAGTACTGTTTACCTGATTGTTAGACCTCTGACGAAGGAATCCATCATATTCAATAATAGGTCTATAGTCTGCACGTCTTTGTCGTTCCTCACCAGCTAACTTGGAAAGATGTGCATGTTCCATATTACTGAATAAATATACCAACAGAAACCAAAGGTAAAAGCAGTAAGCATCTTAGTAATAAGCAGAATCCCATCTTCCAATATTTAATAAAAGAACGTCAAATAAAATTTAAACCCGCAAGTCGCAACCAACACTGTGAAGAAGGTTGGGTCCAATTAACTATAAGATAAATAAGAAAGTCTCCGGCTAAGCTTATAAGTGCGCACAAAAATATCTAATAAGATATTTTTAAGAGCTTATAAGCTCCTACATAGTGTTCAACAAAGTTTCTCAACAAGATCATGTTTCATCACAAAATAAGATGTTAAGAACTGAAAAGATGTTTTACAAAAGTAAGGGACCGCAATTTATTTTTCAAATAAGACCTTATTTTAACAAACTCCCTTAAACTCGATGTTTAACGAAAGAATTGCCATTACTAACATCATTAAAGTTCAATGGTTGTATTTTATCATAACCCCACAGCGACTTATTTCTCAACATAAGATCTAATATTTTATTAGCTCTAAAAACAACTTACAAGATGTGATAAGTTCAAGTCTGTAGACAAAATGCAACAGCCTTTCATGGTAATTTGCTTCACCAGTTCTAAAGAAATACCATTAGTAGTTATACTATATTTCAATCCACATCACAGTTTATGGTATCAAAAGATTACAATTATAAAGTCCTTGACAAAAATCAGTGATTAACTTAAGCAGAAAAGAATACCGTTGGTATGTGGACAGTGGTTGCGAATAGCGTAGAGCCTTAATCTTTTCTTCGACCAGTGAGCGTTCGTGCAATGCTGCCACTGCAGCTGCCACTTCAGAGACGAAAATCATACTGTTCCCTACTGTTTCACTCTGTCTCTCATTTCTCTTAGTGTCATCAATTGATTCAGTACTTTGCCCAGGCTCTTCTACATCTAGACCTACCTTCTGCCCATCACTCAGTTCAGCACCATATCCGTCCAAAGGAAACAACGAAGCACGTGATGCAGAGTTCGATATGCATTCTTTTAACACATCAACTGCGAAAAACTTCCCATTAACTTCACCATACAATACACTAAACTGCAAAGCTAACCACATCATCACTTTCACCAATACCGGGCATTCAAAACTTCGGTTTCTCAAAGCTGGAATAACGTTCTCTTCTTTTTCCAGATCTCCATCGCCACATTTAATGCCCGCTAAATCAAAAGCCTCCTTAACAATTGCCTTCAAACACAACTTAACCAACACAACCACATGATCTCTCATGGCCGAATCAATTATTATACCATATCTAGGTGAATTCACAATAATCCACTCGTATAAATGCGATAACTTACAATCTCTCATCCTCAGAACCGCACGCAGACTTCTCGAAGAATAAAATGATGGAAAACCACCACCCCAAGCTTCGATTTCAGTCCGAATAGCCCAAATCTCCGACGGAAGAAGCTGAATAAAATCAGCAGGGCAATCCATAACTCCTCTCAGCGAAGAGTCAACATCAAAGTCAGAACACTCGACATACAAAACCCTAGGTAAACTGACCGACGAAGGAGGTTGAGCAGGAGGACCGAGCGTGACTGGACCGGGGCATTTCTGGTAAAATAAGCTGTTGGATGATGAATTATAGGCAATGTAGCTTTCGAGAGAGACGGTGAGATCGGAGGAATCGGCGGGGAGGGTGGGAGGTGCGCCGGTGGTGGAGGAGCGGAGAGTAAGAGTGTAGTGAAAATTGTGGAGTAGAGGGAGAGGGGAAGGGCAATTAAGGTAGTGAGAGAAGAGGGAAGAAGGAGGGACGCGGTGGTTAGGGTTAAAAGGGCAAGGAACGAAGGCGGCGGAGGTGGAGGTGGAGGTGGAGGTGCAGGTGGCGGTGGCGATTGGCGTTGGGAGAGAACGGAGGGTGGTTTCGGCGAGGTCGATGATGGATGTGAGCTCGGAGAGGGCGGTTTTGAGAGAGGATGCCGGCGGTGGATTTGGAAGGAAAGCGGCGCCGGGGGGCGGCGGCGGTGGTGTAGGGTTCATGGCGGAATAGCGACTGAGAATTGAGATGGCAATTGATTCGATGCTATTGATTATTGATTATCCATTAATTCTCTAATCTGGTGCATTGTAAATGTTCCATAACCTCATGCCACCCAGCTTTCGTTGAACAACTCGTTAACGAATTTATTTATTTAAAATTTTGAATAAACGAATAATTCTTTGAGCTCGTTTTATAAAGTACATTGTTTGAACATGAATCTTTTGTTCATTAAAAATTTACGAACAATCTTGTTCGAAGCTTAATTAATAATAACAATAAGAAAATATTAACAAAAATAATTAGTATTAATACTACATAGAATATAATATTCCAACACTATCTGTTGTTATAATGAACTTTAAATTCGTTTATTTGTATGGAGATTTATAAAATACGTGTTTACTTGATGTTTATGAATAAAATAATTAGTTGTTCACGAGCACAAATGTTTCGCAAACATGGTCAAACAATCTCAATAATAGCTCCGCTCGGCTCGAATTCGATTAAAAATAAATGAGTCATTTATGAAATCATCAAACTCGACTCGGCTCGGATCGGTTTCCGACCCTAGGACTATCAACAAACTTATCGAGCTCCGGTTGATGTTCACTAAAATTTAAAAGGGGATATATCAATAAGGATTGGTCCTGTCCTATCTGGTCTAAATTCTCAAAAGCCCTCGCCCTAAAGGGTAATGGCTAGAAGTCCTCATGTTAAAATGACCTTGCAAATTTAGCTCCAGACTTAACCCTGAAAGGTCGAGGTAGGGTCAGGCCCTATAAGTTCACATATTCTTTTCCTTTGTCATCGTTCTCAAAATTCTTAACCGACATGTTTAAATTCCACCAACGAAAAAAAAATCCAAAATATATAAGCACTTTGGTCTCGTTCTCTCTATTTATATATTATGTATGTAAATGTGTTTGATTTTTGGCATCACTAGCAGAGAACGTAAATTCAATATGTAGAAGAAAATGTGAACTTTAGAGGAAAGGAAACGTAAAATATCGTTGATTGAATGAAGTTTCTAATATATTTGTGTGATATATATGACCGGACCACTCCTTAATCAAGAAAGTCCGACATGCCCCAAAAACTTGTAATATTTTAGGTGGCCGAATTCATTTGTAATGGGGCTTGACCTAATGGAATTGAGCTAGCCCATTTTTCCAATATTTGTGCTATTGTAGTCAACCTTAAATAATTTAAATGTACATAAAATTGTATATATAACTCTCTAAAACTTATAGAGACTAAAAGTGTAGGAGATGAAACATCTGCATGCTACAATTCGGACGCCTTTTTTGTTCGATTCGTTCGTCGTTATTAGGGGAATTCTTGTAAATTGAGAATTCTAGAAGATAAATGAAGAATTCTAGAAGATAAATATTAGCATTATGATTAAGTTAATCGTCACCTTCTATTAAGGAGGCCAAGTAGTATGAATAGGCGTTGATGTCATTCGCAAACAATAAGTTTCAAATAAAAATAAAATGACTTGAAAATTATAGTAATTCTTTGGTAGTTCTATTTTTTCCACTTGGTAGTTTGAATTATTTTGACGTAAGAGGAGGATACGAAATTAATTTTTTTGTAGTTTGATATTTTTCGATCGGTAGTTTGAATTATTTTGTATAAGAGGAAGCTATGAAAGTGAAATAATTTTTTGGTTTTTTAATGGGTAATTTGAATTATCATGTATATCGAAAAGTTAAAATAACCAACAATTTGTTACATTAACATTAGTGTCCACCAAGCAAAATATAATATAGATTAGCAAAAACATGTTTTTATGTAAATAAAGATATGTATTGTATATTGGGAAAATTGGTAAAAATGTCCCTTAAGTTTTTCCTAATTAAGAAAATATCCTTTAAGTTTGGCACTTTTTAAAAATACCTTCTAACTTACAAAAAATTGATAAAAATGCCCCGCGACCGGCTACTGCAGGTTACCCATCAGGTCATCCATGAGGTGTCTATTTTTTGCTTATGTGGCACTTAATTTTTTGACTTTTTTTGTGTTTTTCCTGCTTAGTCACTTATTAGTATGGTAAAGAAATTAATATATATATATATATATATAAATTAATATAATATTAAAATTTAGATATAAATGATAATTAAATTTATATAAGATTTAAAAATTTATAGTTTTAAATTCTAATCTGAGAAATTATTTTAATAAATCTTTAATATATTATTTTGAATTAATCTAGATTGTAAAATATATAAAATATTCAAAATAAATTATAAAATGATTTAAAAACAAATATATATATATATGATTATTAAAATCTTGAATATTAGATTAAATTTTTAAATTTTATCTATAAAATCAATAAAATTATTTTAGTAAATCCTAAAGTAACTTGAAATTTTTAAAAATTAATTTATAAAGGTAAAAATTTAGAAGAGTCTTAAATCTTACATTAATTTCTAAAAATTAATTTTATTTTTATTAATTAATTTTAAAAAAAATTAAGTTACTTTAACATTTACTAAAATAATTTTACTGATTTTATAGATAAATTAAAAAAATTAATTTAATATTAAATATTTTAGTAATCATATATATATATATATATTTTTTTTTTAAATCGTTCTATAATTTATTTTGAATATTTTATATATTTTACAATCTAGATTAATTTAAAAAATATATATATATATTAAAGAATTTTTAAAATAATATATCAAATTAGAATTTAAAACTATGAATTTTAAATATTATATAAATTTAATTACCATTTATATCTAAATTTTAATATTATATTAATTTATATATATATATTTTTTAATTTTTTTACCATCCTAAACAGGAAAAACTCAAAAAATTCAAAAAATTAAGTGCCACATAAGCAAAATACAGTCAGCTCATGGATGACCTGATGGGTAACCTGCAGTAGCCGGTCACAGGGCATTTTTATCAATTTTTTGTAAGTTAGAAGACATTTTTAAAAAGTGCCAAACTTAAAGGATATTTTCTTAATCAGGACAAACTTACGGGACATTTTTACCAATTTTCCCTTGTATATTAGTAAAAAACACAGAAAACATGTGTAATTTGAATAAATGTCTAGGTCAACTAGGCCATACCTATCACCAACCAACAATATCTCAGTCATCCCCAACCCAATCAAACACTTAGGAATACTTGTACTGAGATGTAATGTACATCTTTGGACGGTTCATTCACTTAAATAGTGAAAATGTATTTTTATTTAAAGAATTTGTAGGATATGGTGTGTATTAGAAATTGTAAAAGGTGTATTAAAAATTGTAAAAATGTATTGAAAATTGAAAAATATAATATAGGTAATAGGGTGTGTACGTGGAAGAATGTGTCATTGCCCTTAAAAAATACAAATATTGTTTTTCAAATTCAAAATTAAAATGCACGTAACAGGACACATATACTTGAGGTGACTGGCCGGCGGCAATACATCCTCACGGGAAAACGAAATCAATTGTAGATCTGAAGATGAGCGGCGCGCGGCTGTGTGGGTTGTTGGCGGAATTGGGGTATGAAGGTCACGGTACGTTGGACACGGACAGCTTCGAGTGGCCTTTCCAGTACGACGATGTTCGACCCATACTCGACTGGCTCTGCTCTAGCCTTCGCCCCTCCAATGTTCTCTCCCCCTCCGAGCTCTCCCAGTAAGTCAAACAACTCACTTTATTATGTTGATTGGACCTATTCCACAATCCTCTTCCCTATTCCTTGCGAATTTTGAATTTGTGTTTTATTTGTGTTCAGTTGCCTGGTTTTTTGTGCATTTCTTCTTGTCAATTTAGGAAATAGGGAGAATTTGTGACGTAAACTCCAGTGGATTGAAATGCCACGACCGCCTTTTTGATTATGCATTTTGGGTTTTTATAGGATACTTCTTCTTCGATAATTGCGACCAAATAACTGGTAAATTAATTCTTGTGATGTCACATCTCTGTGTCTGTGTTTCTCCCTCTCCCTTTGCTTGGTTAATGATTATGAAATAGTTAGTCCTGTAGTGTGACTTTTCTTTACATGCTTTGCACCTTCTATTTGCTTTCTTTCTTAAGATATGTGCTATGATTTTACTTGATGTGCTCAACCCTTACCTTTTCAATCATCATGTATTTGTTTCTAGATACGAGCAGTTTCTACTGGACGGGAAGCTTTTGGAGGTAAGATGATATGAATATTGTTTCTATTGAAATGCTATGCAAAATCCTTTGTAATGATGTCTTTCTGATGCTTTGATGCTATTCTTCTCATGCTTGTACGTTTAACTTGTCTTTAGGGAGAAGATTTAGACTTTGCCTACGACAGCATTTCAGCCTTTTCAGCCAGGAGAGACAATCAAGAGGCAGTTTTTGGGACTGAAGAAGGATTGAAAGAGATACGGTACGGACTATATCTTGCACTTCGGTCAATATTAACATCTGTGAGTAAAGGGATAAAGACCAAAAAGCTATAAAATGTATCTAGTATGCATGCATGACACATTCACGAATTTCTGTGTAATGTATTTTGTGCCTGTCTTTTTACCTCCTTACTCCTTAGTCCCAATATAGAAGTCCTGTTCCTACAACTATTTCATAGTTGAAGAACCAAGACTTGTTTTGGGATTAGGGTATTTTATAAATGATGTTACATTATAGATAATATATATGGAGCTTTGAAACTCATGAGATCATTGGTATGGATTTCATCAATGTGAGATTCTTAATCCATTCCGTCGTCTTTATTTTAGGAAATACATATTAGTAGCCACTTTTGTAACTGTTACTTGTGTTGTCATCTTTCTTTTCTAGAGGGATGTCTTTAGTAGCTTCTTGCTGAGCAATGAGAAGCTCATCTATTTCCTTTTCTGGATTAATAGTATTTAGGCTTAATAGAAGCTATTATTCACCCACATTTACCGGTTTAACTCTGCTATTTTGTCCTAATGAGAACAATACTCAGAATCATGTTTAGCTCTTTGAGATAATGGTAGAAGACCCCCTTGTGCTTAAACATCTGCATGCACACTTTTAAATGTCTCTTCCTTTTTCTGGGTGATGTAGTTCTCTTCTTCTGGAGTAAAATTCAATTGTTAGCTGTTTAAAGTTGTTGGGATATTCATTGCTGAAATTTGAGATCATTTGGGAAGTTGGGTCATAGTTGGTGAAGCATGGGGTCAAGAATAGATATCTGTTTAAGCACATGAATGAACATATTACCACTTACCATGAAAGCCAACAAGCCATCAATATTTATTTATTTATCTAACATTCTGACTTGACGAATGCATGTAATTGTACTTAATTTGATTTGTTTCTGTATAGCTCAAGAATGAAAAAGAAGCGAATCAGATTCTGATGCTGTCATTGTGATATAATATTCAGTTCAACACGAAAAATTTGGTGCATTTGTTCTCCTTTGCTTCTGCTGCTCACGCTTGCTTTTACGTTAGTGATGCTACTGTAGCAGCAAAGGCTGAAGCTTTGGAGTTACAGAAACAGCTGCGACATCTGCAATTCCAGAATGATATGCTCACAGGACAGGCATCTTCACTAATTCAAGGGAGACGAGCAAGAGTTGCTGCAACTTCTAATGCCAACGGACAACTTACTTCTGTAGATGATAGCCTTTCAGCAAGGAATTTGGAGGTACACTAATACTTTAACTTACTCTCACAATTTATATGTTAAGTCTGTAGGCTCAGGGCAACAATGTTTTAATGGCACATGTCCGTGGTCTTTGATAATTTATAGTGTGTTACCCCCGAGTAATGCACTTCCACTTTGATTTTGTGCATATTTTAGTGTGTTTAGAAAAGTAAACTATTTGGGTATGCATATATTACTTTCCTTGAATAGAAGTTGGGACTTGAGAACCAGATGTGGAGCCCAGAACGACGAAGGTTTGAGATTCTAGGATATTGGTGTATAACATCACTTTTAAGCGAATGTATCTTAGGATTAGGAATAAGATAGTAGAGGAATTGTTAGGCACATAAGCTAGGGAATCCTAACTTAACTCAAAACCATGGTCAAAGGTAAAGGGTTAACAACCAATTATACACCCTTTCACTCTTTCGATGTGGGATATCGCAACAATCCATCCCCCTTTCAAACTGGACGTTCACGGACGGCACACTCTGGGTGGCAATCCATACCAAGGCCCATTTCCTGGGCAGCAACCCTCTCGGCTCCTCACCCAGGGTGGCAACAGGGATGGCAGCTGGGTGGGTACCCGTGAAATTAAGGGTACCCAAACCCTAACCATTTAAAATTTATATTACCCAAACCCATGCCCAACCCATTTCAAAAGATACTTATAATACCCAAACCCGCCCAAACCCACCCAAACCCATTTACTAATACCCATCGGGAACCCTAAGCCGCTCAATAAGTATTTAAATTTCTTAAAATGTTGTTTTTCACGGATCATCTAAATGGGTTTTGAACCGATTTCTTCACCATCAATATACATTTAAACACGAGATAAAAAATGCGAGTTAAAAATTAAAAAAATCACAATATGTCTACCAATTCTAAATTGAAAAATATATTAGGATCTCTGGAGAAAAATGAGGGCACCAAAATGAGTAAGATTTAGGGTTTGAGTATTGATAAGTGGAGTGATGCTATTATATATGAATTATTATTCATATATATATTAATTACTATAACTTTTATTGAGTTATTAGTCTAGTGGTAACTTTTTTTTGTTTTATACTGGAAGGTTGAGGGTCCAACACTTACATAACACATATTTATAAATATTTTTATTAAATTTTTTATAAAACATAACGAGTTCGGGTAGTGCGGGTACCTTAGCACTAAAACCCGAACCCTAACCAAATATTAATGGTATTTAACAAAAATTCCGAAACCCATTTAGGATTCCCAAAACCCTCTCCAATCGGGTTTGGGTGGGTGGTACCCGTCAAAACCCGCCAGACTGCCATCCCTAGTGGCGACCCTTGGGCCCACCATGGGGTAGCCCCTTTCCGTAGCCAGCCTGAATCTGGCAGGTCGAACCAAGTTGTTAGGCATATAAGCTAGGGAACCCTAACTTAATCCAAAACCATGACCAAAGGTAAATGATTGGCTCCCACTTATATACCCTTCCACACTTTCATATGGTACCGATGTGGGATATCGTAACAAGAATTGGTATACAGGGAATATCTGTTGTATAAATGTGTTACTGGGGAAAAACCGTAGAAGAAACATGATACAAGTAAATCTAAAATTTCATCTAATAGCTTGACATTTTATTTATCCTAGATAAATTGGTAAGAGAAGGAATAGTTGTTGTATACACATGGGACATAAGTAATGTGATACACCTTGATTTAAAATATCACCTAATGGCTTGATGCCTTATTTTGGACTCAACCCAATGAGAAATATAGGAGACCAAGCGATTGGTTTTGATACCAAACAGATGTTATGATACAACACCGAGTCTGTTTCACCTACCTCCTCTTCATATATGTGTATGAACTTTGATTTCTGTAATGCTGAGAGCCTCAGTTGTGTGTTGTTCCATTCCCCCGTATTGATGGGCCTGTCAAATGTCCATTCACAGTGCATTTATTTGACCTTCTAGTCAGGTTTTTGAGTCCACAGGGGGCATTTAGAGCAGCTGAGGGTCACTTTTAATTATTCTCCGACCTTGTGCATTTTAAAATTCTTTTGCAACTTTTTAACTTGAGCAAGCAGTTATGTCAAAGCATTTCTTTGAAATGGTTTACCAGACTAGTACAGTAGCTTTTCTTTGGAAGCTCATTCTAAAACGCACAATTTATAAATTGTTTAGCATTTAGGTGAGTGCCATACATAACTCTTTATTTTTGGATATTAACGGTATGGACATAACCTCATGGAAATTTATTTCCACTGTACTGCACAATTTATAAATTGTTTAGCATTTAGGTGAGTGCCATACATAACTCTTTACCATGCATGCCTTTTTAATTACTATCATTTGGATCCAGATGAATGCAGTTCTTGAAAGGATGGCCTCTACTGCTCAAGAATTGGCACATTATCATTCAGGGGACGGTAATTCTTTTCCTTCTTCCTTCAATATTACTATAATGAATAAATTGTTCTTGATGTTTAAAGGTTATATTTATATAGAAACTTGATTTTTTTATGATAATACTGATACTGATACTATTACTAATATCAACAAGAATTATGTTTAACTAAAGGGGACAAATTCTTCCCAGATAGTTAATTTTTCAAAATGCTCAGGAGATGTTTTGTGTCCTTTATGAGTAATTACACCTTTAAGGGTCTTTCGGTGTCTAGTTCGACTAGGGATTGGACTTTTGCCTTGTAGATTTGTATTCTTGAATTTTGGTCTTAGTTGTAACTTGGGAGGGACTTCTCATCCCTCCAATTTTTAGCAATAAAAATTTTGTTTCTTCTCAAAAGAAAAAAAAAAAAAAAACTTTTGGGTTACAGTTTGCAGAGAACAGAGTGCATCTGCGCTATAGAATTGGCTAGAAAAACTCTTAATGTAGATTTATCCAAGTTGATGAGAATGAAAGTTGGGGTGCTTTGCTTGAATAGTTCCACCATATCTAATGCATGCCAATGTCATGGCCTTTTCAATTTCTTGGCAGCAGTGGATGGAATCTACTTGGTTTACGCTGATTTTCATTCATACTTGCTCGCCGATTCTGCTTGCATGAAGGAACTAAATCAGTGGTTTTCGAAGCAATTAGACACGGTACTGAAGCATGTTCCTTTCTCACTATTTCCCCCTAATGTAATTGAAATTGGATGCTTTTGAAATACCTGGTACCCAATTAAATGAATTGACTGCGCTGACATTGACAATTAGTCAGATGGATTATGTAATGGAATTTTAGAAAATTTTCTTTTCTGAAATTATTAATAAACCTTTTTCAATGAATATATCATATTAAATGGATGCTAGCCTCTGCAACCTGTAGGACTGACGTAGTTGTATTTAACTTCCTGGCCAATAATACAGCTTTTTTCATTTGGTCGACCAATAGTTGAAGTTGCTCGGTCCACGTGCTACCTTTGTAACATTTCTTGGTTATGTTTGAGTAAGGAAATGCATGCTGACTTAATGAAGTAAAAGCTTACATCTTAGGTCTCACATGCTGTGCCCTGAATTTTCCCTTGAGTAAAAGGATTTGATTGACTTGTGAATGTGATTCAGCATAACGCATAGCAAGTTTTAGTTTAATACCTATATGGAGCTCATAGATGGCTGAGGGTGTTCATTTCATATACATGCATGTGATTTACAGAGAAATGCATATGTAGAAACTCTGACACTTGACATAAGCTGACACTTCACTTCCTTTAATGATTGAATATAAAAGCTACTCTTTATATTGTAATGCATGTCCAGCCACTGAACAAAGTAGTTAGGGAAGCAAATCCAAGCGAAGTATGTCTGACTGTTACTCAACTCAGCCCCGCATATACTTTGTTATCATTGGATTGATTTCATAAGTTTTACTTTTGCGTAAGGGTGGCACTATGGTTGAGAATGCAACTTTATTCGTAGGGGGAGGAACCATAACTTTTGTTGGTGAGCTAGCTAGAGTTCTTACCATTCGCATTGTTTCATGGTTTCTCACATTTAATCTTGGATATTGATACTGTTAGCTGGTTGATTGCATTCCTCAAATCACCTGTGATAGCTACTTTTTTTTATAAAGTTTTATCGGTTACTCCTTGTAAGTTTGTTAATGAATTCTTTTCCATCTGGCACCAGATTAAGTGGGTTAGAAGAGGGGTATGTCTGACTGTTTGGTTTTTATGGATAAGTGAATCATTATCATGACTGCGTGTAAGAGGACATACAATCTAATTTTTTTTTTTTTTTTTTTTAAATTTTTGCGTACAATCATGTGCTCCAATAGGGTCCTTACAGATTAGTGGCTGAGGAGGGAAAATCTAAATGCTCGTGGGTGAGTCTCAATGAGATCTCTAATGGTTTGGTGCGAGGTACGTGTTACTGTCTCTTATACCCCACCCCAGCCAGCGCCCCCCCCCCCCCCCCACCCCAAAAGAGAGTGCCCATGCATGTTGGGCTTTTTTGCGCCTGTGCTTATTTGATTGTGTTAAATAATTCACCCTAAATGAATATCAGGAAGCCAGCAAAAAACTATGTAATTTAAGGAAGATAAAGATGTTGGATCTAGAAAATCTTCAGCTATATTTACCATATGTTTCAATCAGACATAAGTTCTTTACAGACGCACTGTTACTGTTTTGCAATTAGGGAATGTTAGAAAGGTGAATTATAAATTCTCAGCAGCGTATTTCTAGAACCTTTAAGTACGTGATGGGATACATGCACGTTTAAACCTTGCTCATCTTTGTTGGTATCTAGAAATTATTACCTCTGATTTTCAGCCCAGTCCTCCAAATTCGAGTCATACTGGTCTGCAACTATTGTGGTTATCCTTCATTCATGTAGAAACAGGCATCACCGGAGAAATCATTTACACTGATTTTCTATCTTTATCTTGCATTACATAGAAGGTGAATCACTCTTATGGACTAATATCATCCTGTGCTCACCTGCATGGTCCAAAAAGGAGGACTTCAATATATCTGAAATTTATCCATCATTTTATGATTACATCCAAACTACAGGACACAATTCCAATTTCTTATCTGAATGGGAAAAATCTCAACTCTATGGCTAGAAACCCACCAAGCGACTGCAACTTAAAGTATCCCATTGGGCCATACCTGGTTTGTCATTATCCTCGAATATTCTTTTGTTCCTCTCAGGCCAAAGGGACCACCTTAAAGTTAGAGCTACAATCCCATTTAATACTTGACCATTTCTATTAATAACACTTCGGGATTGAACAAAAACTAATTAGTGACTGTGTGACTTAGTAGAGCATGACCCCCTGTAAGCCCAACTCTCTCTCCACCTTATGGCAGAGACTAAGAGAAAATGAGCATCGCATAACAACTCGACCCACGCCTTCTGAATGATTCATCCACAAGACTCATCAGTTTATGATTGATTGACCGATAAAAAGCATTGTAGCACGTCGCAAGTAAGCAACTTACCCTAAATATTCGAACCTTCCTAGGTACGGAACCTTCTAAACTGATTTATAGAAAGAGAATAGTCTAGGAATCTTAAGGAGACAAAGATATAAAAAACAATTTACGCGAGCAAGTATATGAATCCAAATGCCACCTTCTGAGGTCATTTTTACCTTCACCTAGCATAATACCTTCCGGTTGCCCAATAAAGAATACAAATTTCGCTGTTCACAATATTTAAGGTTAGCAATGAAATGAAAGTCCCATGCAATTGTCTTATCAAAGAAAGTCCTATGAAATGGGAGATAAAGACGGAGAACGTGATCTATGGAGATGGAGGACACCAAGCCCCCGTTTACTTTCGAAGTTGCATAACAGACTAGATTAGATAAGGGTGGATAGAGTATGGAATAAGTAGGTATGCGTGTTATCGTATCCAATATCTTCTATATATGATTATGGCCAATTATTTAAGGGCAATCTTCCTATATTTATTTTGCTATCTTATAGGAATAATATAACTCCAAAATACTAAATTACCCCTTCACATAACAGAAGAAAAACATATGAAAAAGCAAAAAAATAAATATGTACTGCTTAACGCAGTCACCAATGTGATATCTCCTAAAACCAAAATATTACTGAATAAAAGAACAAGACGAGAATACAGGTCCCCAATTTCTAGACACACAAGAAGAACATGATAACACACTCTTTTGTGATAGCAACAGGCAAATCCAACGTTCAAAGTGGCCGTAAGGGCCAAAAATCAGAAATTTAATCTTCCTACTCAACCAAATTAGCATTGAGTGTGCTAATTTTCTCGCCATTACCTCTAACCTCTTCACTTATAATGACCATTGAAGCAATGACCCCCCTCCTCAACTTCTAGTTTCTGCTATTTCCATTTTAGGACTAGGGTTTGAATAAAGTGGAAAGGGGAAAATTTACGTAAATTCGTATGGGAATAGTAATGTCAGAGTAGTAAATTACTATCTTATTTCCAGCTTGTGATAATATATCCCAAGGGTGGAGGAGGGATTTGCTATCTACCATTTTGCCTTGGAAAATGGTCCTATCCCGGATATCTGGGAAGCGTTTTTTCTGTCAAATAAAGTAAATCGTAAATTGGCCCTTATAGGCAATCCTTGTTCAACCTAATACATATGAAGTACAGGCCCCCGAGGGTATTGTGCTAAGATATACGGTAAGGGTGTTATAACCCACACATACATCTTCCCAAACCTCACAATATTGCCACAGGTAACAAACACCTTTGTTGATTGATGGAAATCTGAGTAAACTCTAGAGGTGCATTTCCACAGGCTTCAAAACTTAGATCAAATAGCTATTCATGTGTCCCATTATATTCCCGCAAATCATATTAGCTCTTGATAACTCTACACCACAAAGAATTCTTTTTTCTCTTGAACGCGCCACACCATGTCCCCCGATAAAGCTTTGTTATTGAGACAAATTGTCCTCTGATTTCTTGAGGCAAAAAACAACCACTTCTCAGGTAACAAGATGAGCATGATTGTCCCCATCGTAATCGTCCACAAAAAACCGCTCATCTATATTCCATTTGAGATGCAATTTCCCTCAGAATTCAATATAAGGAGATAACAGATTGGTAAAGAACTCAAAACCAATCGAATCAGCATCAGTTGACCGCCCGTTGACATAAAGCTTTTTCCAACCTATAAGTTTCTTGATACCCTGCTCAAAACTGGTTTCCAAAAAGAAATCTTCAGAGGATTACCACAGCGAACCCCAATTATCTGATAGGCATTCTCCCACTTTGCAGTCGACTACATTAGCCAAACATCTGATCTTGTTTTCCTCCATATTAATACCCAGCAAGGCGCCTTATCTATTTTAGTCTTTAGACCCACTACAGAAAATATGCAAAATTTTAGACAACCACAGTAAATTAGAGCCCTCATTCAAGAAAAAACAACGTATGATTGAGGATTGCAGGTGGGTGATTTTGACCTTATCCTTAGATTCCTTACCCATTATGGATTGACTAATAATCTGCTCATAATATAAGCCACCATAATAAAAAAGGAAAAGGTGACAGTGAGATTGTGGTGCCTCACCCCCCTAGAACTAGTGTAGGCTCGGGTTGGGTTTTGTGGGTTTCGGATTGTCGGGTCGGGTACCCGATTAAAAATACCTGATCTTGCGGGTACCCAGCGGGTCGGGTTTTCCTGGAACTACTTTTCTAGGATTGATTGTTTTTGTTTTTATAAGTTTACTTTGTTAAATATCTACAAAGTTAGGGTTGATTTTGGTAAAATAGGGAAACCCGAAATAACCCGACCTAAACCCGATACCCGTTGGACTAGAAAATACTCAACCCGATCGGATAAAACCTGCACGGCCCGGGTTGGGTACAATAAACCCGCATGTAGAAAGCCCACCACTACCTAGAACCCCTAAACTAACCTCTAGATTTGCTAATCATAATGGAGAAGCTATTGAAATAGAGATAGCCTCTAATCCACATTCCCCATCTCTCTCCAAATCCTGTTCTTTTTCTTCCTTTTTTTCTTTCCTTTTTGCATTGTTCAAGAACCTCCAATCAACATGATCATACGCATACTTCCATATTGCACCATCTCATTAGCATTGAGTGCTTCCACAAAAGCACTTTGGGAATCCACAGTCGTTGCTGGCATAGCTTTCTTAAAGAGCAATGACAGTACCTTGGTGGTGATCTTTAACAGCTTGTAACTGGACTAGTTGGTTGAAGTTCTTCACTTTAAGAGAATCTTCATTTTTGGGAACTAATGTGTGTTTCATATGTGATTGCATTGATGACTCCATGTCCATAGAATTATTCAAACACCTTGAGTAACTCCTCTTTGATACACCCCAGCATTCTCCATAAAAAACCATAGAAGACCATCCGGCCCATGCGCTTTTCCATCCACACACTAAAAACAACCTTCTTAACTTTATTGGATGTTCCAATTTCGTTCTTACCGACTCATAGATAGGTAACCGATCCAGGTGCCTGGTTGCCCATTCATTTCATCTTTCTTATATAATAAGTTCTTACAAAACCAACAAACTCCATTGCTATTACATTTTCATCTGTGAGAGTCTCCTCATTTTTTATTGCGTTCTTCCAGTTTCTGAAACATAAAGAATAAGAAAGAACTCATGACCTGCCTCCAAACTCCGAAGTGACCAAACAGATGCTGGTTGGAAGTAATGAGAACTTGTACTTTGGTTTATGTGTTTCCTATGATCAGGGTTCAGTGACTTTTTCAGCTGATACATTGGATCCATTTAATTCATGGACACTCACGTAGTTGTGCCCATAATTACTAGGAAAACATGCCAAAAACCGAATTACCATTCCCCTAAATACAAAAATAATAAACTAATTGCAAATAATGTTTGACTATATGTTGTGTGTATCAACCTCCTAATACTTTTTGTTTGATATTTGATTGATTTAGCAGATTCAGAAAACAAGCAGCATCAACGTCTTTCTGAATTGCAGCGGCTTCGTTCCATGTATGTTCCCTTTATTTTCATTAGTTAAGCATTTCTAATTTAGTCTTGATTTGCAGCTCTTGATTAATAATCCTAGGACAGGCCTTCCCATTGCATTGTTTTATTCGCTTTAGAGATGGTAAATCCTAAGACAGACCTTCCACATAGTAAGATGTGATTTTTCTGTTGCTTTGGAATGAATATTGTCTCTTGTGCCAGATTTGGAACCAGCGAAAGACAATGGGTAGAAGCTCAAGTTGAGAATGCTAAGCAGCAAGCCCTCCTCATGACACTTAAAGCTCAAGTGACATCAGATGAAGCTCACATCCATCGTGACCTTCATTCTCTTCGGTAGTAGTCTACCTTGTAAAATTTTCTCCCTCACCACGAAAAAGAAATAAACACAGAAGAAAGTAAAAAACTTGTGTGATCACTGCTTCACCAAGAAAAGAGAATAGGAAATGCAATTGATCTGTAAATTGTTTCTTAACAAAATATTATGTGTATTATGTTATAGTTTTCCTGCTCTTTATTTAAAGAGATTTTAGGTTTCATGTGGACTGTTGCTAACCTTTATCGGAAGAAAGTAACTTCTCAATGAGGACACCAAGCCTTCTTTGTGGCCCTATAGTTTCTTCTAGTAGGGAAGATTAGTGCATAGATAAAGGAGCGCCAATCATTCTAGGTTAATCCATTATGTTATGAACGTAGTATGTTTAGATAATTAATTACTCCTTTTGCATCTTCAAAGAAAAACACTAATCCATTGAGGTGCTTGACATGGACACAATATTCATGTGTTAACAGTCAATAGACAAGTTTTACAAGCACGTATTTTATGTTTACAGAAGAATCTGTTGATGCAGAAGATAATGATGGTTAATAATCTTAATTTGATGTTTCTTCTTGGTGAAGTTCATGTCAATTATTGAAGTTTTTGATAACTGAAGTTTTAGAGCTGCACATGCTCCAAACATTCTTGCCTGTTAGAAACTGTGAAGAGTACATAATTAATCAGTGAAAGTTTGTGTATGTACATTTTTTACTTAAGCAGTACCAATTTCTTGTTATTGTGATATTTGAAAATATCTTTGAGTCGTTTCTAGTTGATTTGATGATCGTACCATGATTAGATATTTTACAGGGGAATAGGGCATTTTCAATAAGATAAGAGAAGAGGACTTCATGGGTACGGGGGGCATAATTATGAATAGAATTACTGATTTTTCGTCCCTGAGCAGGAGAAAACATGCTGAATTGGCTGGAGAACTGTCAACTCTATATCGGAAAGAAGAGAAGTTATTATCTGAGGTATGAATGCTGCATTTACCAAATACATTTAGTGATTTCTAAATAATTCCACGCTGCACTGCAATGACTTAAGTTTTTACTTTAATCTAACTCGATGTACTTTATTTTGGTCCTTCACTCTGTTTATAAACTCAATGGTAGGTTCTTTTTTAGAGCCTCTATGCTTGTGTTAGTGAAAAAGAAGTTGGTCTTATGCTCTTTTATGGTACACATTGATATTTTATAGTATTAAAAGCAGAATGAGGATTTTATCTTCCTCCTAAATGAGAGTCTTACATGCATAATAGCATCCAAATGTCATCTTCTCTGTCAACTTCATTCCACACTGTTTCAAGTTATTCCTAGTTTTCTCATTTGCTATCTTCTTCTTCTTCAAGACAATTCCGGATCTTTGCTGGGAATTGGCACAGCTACAGGACACATACATATTGCAAGGTATAAAATTGTTATTTCCGCGTTGCAAATTTTCAGGGATAGTTTTTTTTCTTTTTCCATTTTATACATTTCACTCTTAGTTCTGCATGTTCTTGATTAATCTTTTTTATAAATTTGTTTTCATCGGTGTAGGGGATTACGATCTAAAAGTTATGCGTCAAGAATTTTATATCAATCGGCAAAAAGCGGTATGCTTAGCACGCTAGTGTAACTATTTATGTTGTGTGTGCAAAGATGTTGAGTTGCTATACTTTAATAAGTTGGGTGTGAGGTATATTGATTCTGCGCTAAACAGTTGCGACATGCTCCATCGTGAATTAGTAACGTATCCAATTACCAAATATAATTTAAATTTGTTGCTGTGGACTTTTTCTGATGAAATGAAATCGATGGTTGATTCCTCAATTTTTTCTGAAGCTTGTATTCTCAAAATACTGCATATTGCTTCACTTCTCTGATCATTCTACCTTCTGCAGTTCATAAATCATTTGATTAATCACCTATCACGGCATCAGTTTTTGAAATTAGCCTGTCAGTTGGAAAAGAAGACTATGCTTAGAGCATATTCCTTACTCAAAGTTATTGAGTTAGAGCTGCAAGGGTACCTGTCAGCTAGTGAAGGTCGTGTGGTATGAGTTTAAATTAAGAACAGTTCCCAAAATTATGACATTGAAGGACCTTTTCTCTGCTGTTCGATCCCCTTCCTGTACATGTTTTTAATTCATGCAATCTGCATGTGTTTTATGTCCTCCAAGGGTCGTTGTATGTCATTGGTTCAAGCTGCCTGTGATGTACCTGAACAAGGAGCAGTCGATGATCGAGACACTTTTCTCCATGGTGTTAGAGATCTTCTAAGTATCTACTCAAGTAAGACATCTTCAGACACATATTGCTTGAGAAACAAAAATAGTAATAATAATGGAATAAATCATCACATAAACTGCGAACTTTCAGATGCTCAAGCTGGTCTGTCAACCTATGTGTCGGTTCCTGGCATTGTTCAACAATTATCTAACCTTCACTCGGAGCTCATGACATTGCAATCTGACCTAGAATATGCCCTCCCTGAGGACAGATACCGATGCATTAATGAATTGTAAGTTATTTCATTGATCATTGGCTCATTCACAATATGTTGCTCTGCTGAAGAGTAAACATATGTCGTGTCTTTTTTGTTATCAGTCATAAAAGTTCACATTACATTTCAAATATTTCTCATAATATTGTTTCAGGTGTACCCTTGTTCAAAGTCTTCAGCAATTATTATTTGCATCATCTACAACTGCACAACCTATACTGACGCCCTGGGTATGCACTATTAACGACTTTCTCCATTTTAATTGCCTTTTATCTTGCAAGAAATGCAAAGGATGTCTCTTATAATCTTTATTTATGATATTTCTGTCTGCCCTCTGTATAGACTTTAATGAAGGAGCTGGATGAAATGGAAAAGGTCAATGCAAAACTGTCGACTGCAGTTGAAGATGTGACGCTCGAACATTGCAATAAGAATGAGGTAGTTGATGATACATATGTTGAAAACTGATATATCTGTGTGAGGTGTTTTAATTATCCGTTTGTTGTGAAATGCAGATGGTTAAGCATCATGCCCAAGAAATCACACTTCAGAGGAGGGTATTTGTCGATTTTTTCTGCAACCCGGAGCGCCTGAGGAACCAAGTCAAGGAATTGACTGCACGTGTCAGGGCCTTGCAGGCTTCGTAAGTGTACAGTATATTAAAAAACATTTACAGACACTTTGTTCATATTCTTTTGAGCATTACAATTAGGTAGTGTTTGGTTGGGTAACTAAAAACACAAGCAAGCCAACAACCTTTCTTTTCCTACTCCTACTGAGAGCTTCTTCCTAGCACCAGAGAAGCAAATGGGCGCACTAACAACATCTTGCCTATCACAAAATTCAATAGATGCCATAACATAATTTTTCTAAGAATCCGTATACTTCCAAAGGGTGGAGATTGTGGGAGAAATTTGCCATTTATGAGTTGAAAAGTTAAGTAGGGACAAATCGAAAAGGAAAGTAGGAAAGTTAGAGCGGGACGGAGATAGTACTATTTATCTGATTCTTTGTTCAATATTGCAAATAATTCACAAAATATATTGCAAATCATTAATATTTTCAAGATATATATATAAACAAAATAAGAAAAATACAAATTACATTAAGAAAATTGAAAGTACAAAAATTTCATATCAATGACACAATTATATCTTGTGCTTGAATGAAATTAATGTTGATTTCATTGTTTCTTCTTGCACTTGAAGTTGTTTGACTGATTTAACAAATTTTAATCAAAGATTTTGATATATAATTTATAATAGTTACATGGTTTACAATTGAATATTTCAAAGATTTCCCTTACACGTACTTATAGAATGTTCATGACTACTCTTACTTTGATCGGGCACGGATGTTTAAAAAAAAAATAGATTTTGTGAATTTTTTTATTTTTTTAAAGGTAAAGATTGAGGGTGAAGATTGTGAGAAATTTGTCATTTATGGGCTGAAAAATTAAGTTGGGAAAAATCGGTAATATATGAGTTGGGAAGATCTTTTCAGAACTACTTAATGTATAATCTATTGAAACACTTGTAAATGTAAACCCGAGAACTTACAAACATTGTTACAGCTCGTGTTGTTGTTTGTACTCCAATTGAGAGTTGGTTAAGTCATATATTTACAAAGAGTGTGTTTGGTTAAACTTATTTCAAACATCTTATAAGCTCTAACATCTTATAAGTTATTTAAAGAGCTTATAAGATGTAATTTTTTAAGAGCTTATAAGATGTCGCGAAGAATGAAAAGAATTCCGTCGTCCATAGAGTGTAATTTAAAAAAGTTCAACAAAAAATGAATGGCATATGACACACTTAGCAATGCGTAGAGCCATCGTTGAAAAATATTAGCAAACATTATTTTATCAAAATTCATAAATTTCAACAATATTTTTAAATCACTATCTAATCAATCAATTATTATTTACATCCTTTTTTTTTTACTCGAATTTCATTAATATAGGCATACAAGTTGACTGCGAATTTCTTGGTACATGGGTAACTTTGGATGAGGAATACGCCCTTCCAAAATGACACTCCTTCCATCTCACAAAAAGATTTATGATTAAATAAGTTGCCTAGAAAAATTAAAATAAATCGTGAGACTGCGTATCGATGTTTTCGAAGAGTATTTTGTTAACACATGGGGCTGGGCCTTGTCAATTCTATAAATTTTTAGCCCATATTTAATTGGGCTGATAAAACGGGCTCTAAGCATAGCTTATTGGGCCAAATGGATATCCTTAACCTTTGAAGTAAACATTTTGGGCTTGGCAGACAATTAAATTGGGCCGAATAGTCATTCGAGTTATTGGGTCGGTTTCGGATTTGATTTGGGGTCGATTGTGTTATATATTAAGATTTCAAATTATTATTACATTTTAAGAAAAAATATTAATTTCGGGTTGATTCGGTTCAAAATCGGATTAATCAGGTCGTATCGGGTTGTTTGCGAGTTTTCCTTAGTAAATTCGTATCGGATTGAATCGGGTTCGTCGAATTAAACGAGTTGGGTTAGAGATTGTCACTCCTAATTTCGGGCTTGTTAGACAATTAAATTTGGTGGTCACTCTCTTTCATTAAGGAACCCCCAAGAAAAAAAAATTATTAAATTGCAAATCAAAATTAACATTATGACATAAATGGGGTCTCCTAATTATGATAATAAATTTTAAGATTTGCAAAATATTCATGTATTTAATATACATGAGGCGGGCTAGAGATCGGTTTATCAAAACTCTTCATCCGTTTCAAACTCGTTAAAACCCGTTTCATTAGGTTTTTAGTAGATTTGACTTAGATGGGTTCCATGTGGCTTTGAGTCGAGTTTGCACCTGCTCCATTATCATTCAACCACATTCTAAATAATTTGACAATATTTTATAAATTTTATCACATTCTATTTTAAAATTAGATCTTGAATCTATACAACCAAAATTTTCACGTCCTGCCTCATACTAATTCTATCATTATGTAAGTTTTAACATTTTTAATATAATTAGAAAGTAGAAATTTAGATAAGAAGTTAAATTGCAAATTAAAATGAAAGTTTATGGCTTATAAATGGGGTTTACGGATTATAATAAAAAATTATAAAATTTGTAAAATATTTATGTATTCAATATATATGAGGCGGGGTAGAAATCGGTTTATCAAAATCCTTTATTCGCTTCAAACTTACTAAACCCGTTTCATTAGGTTTCTAGTAGATTTGACTTAGACAGGCTTCATGTGACTTCAAGTCGAGTTTGAACTCGCTCCGTTATCATTCCTTACTAACTACTAGAGAAATTAAATAGGGATAATTACAAAATGACCTCCAAACTATTGACACTTTTTCACTTCAGCATATAAAATTTTAATATTGACTAAACTGCCGCCAGCCTATTTGAATATTACTACTCGAAAGTTGCCGGTCATAATACCGCTCAAATCCATTACAAACACGGTTTTGCAAAACCACCTTTTGAGACGGAATTTGGGCGGTATTCTGGTCGGCAGCTTTAATTAATGTTAATAGTTTATTCCACTGAAAAAGTACTAATAGTTCGACGACTACTTAGTAATGATCCCATTACCTACTTTTCCATATTAACAATATCTTATAAAGCTTACTACGTTCTATTTCAAAACAGGCCCTAGATCTAAATTCATATAACAGAACTTTTAAGTCCGGATTCACTACGTCCGTCTCCATCCATAAACAAACGTACCCGAAACAATAAACAAAAATTCGTGGAAGTAAATTCTGCCGTTCTGATCAGGCAGAGGGAAAAATGAATTTTTTTGTACTTATAAGTTATATTTAATATGTTCCATAAATATGGTGATAAAGTGACACAAGGAGAAAGCAGAAATATTTACAATCACCTACCTTTTTTCTTGGACTTGTCTTATGGGCCCTCTAGATTCAATAAATGAGCCTGAAATTTTAGATGACTTAGTTGGCTTGATAATAGAGGCGACAAAATCGATCCGGCCTGATAGGTTGGTTCAGTTCGTTTAATATTTGGATTAATCGTGTTATAGAAATTTTGGCTTAAAATATTATTAGGGCTAACAGATTTAATGGATCATAAACTGGACCAACGACCTTGATGTATTTTAGGATTTGGACTGGGCTGAGCTTACTAATTTTCAGCATGTTGGACTGTTAAAGCTTAAATTTGAAACACAAATTTCCAATGATTTACTAAAATATATTTCCTCCATCCCGGCTTAATTTGCCTACTCTGATCGGGCATGGAGGTTAAGAAAAAATAGATTTTGTGAAATTTTTTACTTTTTCAAAGGTG
Source organism: Ajuga chamaepitys (assembly GCA_958295605.1). NCBI lineage: Eukaryota > Viridiplantae > Streptophyta > Magnoliopsida > Lamiales > Lamiaceae > Ajuga > Ajuga chamaepitys. The sequence continues at coordinate 87,414,221 of OY282495.1, forward strand.
GAAATTGAGGTTAGAGATTGTGAGAGAAATTTCATTTCTTAGGCTGACAAAGTTATTTGGGACAAACCGAAAAGTCAAGTAGACAAACTAAGTCGGGACGGAGGGAGTAATTGTCATACAATTCAAATGTATTTATTATTGTAGTAGTGTTCGTGTACACCAGTTGTACGGAGGCGGATCTGTTAGATTGCAAGTAGTTTTTCATGAAACGGAAATATATCACAGTGAAAATGTATTAGTGTTTATGCTGAAAAATATGATTTGATCTGAAGAAAATGTATTATGCTGGAACGTAATACATTTATTTGAAACAAGTGATACGTGTATAAAAAGTGATGTCTTTTTATAAAAACTTCATACAACCCAATCTTTGTTGCCAAAATCTCCAACTAGTTCCGACTAATTTTCGATTAGGCGCTAAACTCTCATTCTCCGCCTATACTTATTCCCGATAACTACTTGCCTAATTCCGCCTACACTCCATTTAGCTTAAACTAGGCCTCAACTAGGTGCAAAATTCTAGTCTACCGCTCATTTAGCGCGTAACCATTTTTATAAACTCATACATTTACCTATAATTCGAATTGCACGGATCTAAAATAGAACAATAGTATTTAACTTGCATGAAAAACATGGCAATGAACTTAACTACCAAAGTTGGCGCAGATTTATGGAACTTTGAAAGGGTTGTTACCTTTTGAAAATAAAAAACAAAAACAAAAAATTTTTAAAAAAAAAAAGTGAATAAAATTGAGAAAAAATTTAAAAAAACTTATGGTAGTTGGAAATATTTATTGCTGAACTATTTCATCATGCAAATATTAAACTATATATATTTTTGGGGGCCAAAAATTAAGAACATTTCTGTCTAAGGTAGCTGTAAGAAATGCCCCACCACATTTATGGTTACCACACACATGATCTCTACAATATTTTATGAATTGTTATTATGGCAAAATTGGTTCGGCCCGATGCCTGGTCCAACTCATTCGGTATTTTAGATGAACTGAACCATAGAAATTTTTGGACGAAAGTATCATCGGGCAGTCAGATTCGATGAACTAAAAGTTCGACGAATCATGAGTCGATTCGAAAATCTTAGTATATTTAAAGGGGTGAAATGGATTGAACTCAATAATTTTTTGCCCTACAGGGTTTTGGATAAATCTTAACTCGTTTGTATTTTCTACCAATATAAAATTAAGTAAAAAAAAACTTATTCAATTATCCTTGACACGGGGCCGATCCTATCAAATTAGAGGCATGAGTCGCGTGAAAGAAAATGGACACCTAATTTTTATCACAAAATTTAAAATAAATATGAATAATTTAAACGATAAATACTATAAAAAATTGCCACCATATTGAATAGAACCCGTCATACAACTACTTAAAAAGAAGGCTCCGAATAAAAAAAGTAAAACAAAATGTATGAGAAAAAGCAAATGAACTTAGGAATGCTATATTAATAAAGACAAAACGAGAGGAGATAAAAATGTTATGTAACAAGATCGCACCTGAATCTTGCGAAACAAAATTACACTACTTTATCACTACATCATCAACACCATTACACCAATATTTTACGTCTATATGTATATAAATTAATATTTTAGAAAATTTGGAGCCAAAAAAAGTTCTCATGTATTTTATGGGGCTTGAGACGACCGTCTCTTCGGATGAAATTGGATGAAACTAACAATACATGCAATAAATGCTAGCAAATATAGAGCAAGTTAAGTTTTACTTTTCTTGGGGTGAAAAATAAACACTCATTCCAAGTATGAGTGATTTGACACTATAAAGTATGCAAATTGTTTGACATGAGTTTTTGTTTTTCATTTTTTTTAAGGTTATGTTTATTTATAAATTTGTTCGTTCGAATGGAGGACGTGATGATTTAATTCTTACAATTTTATAATTATTATTTAATCGTTTAATACATTTTTATTACTATTTATGATAATTTAATAATATCTTATAAAATTTATCATATTCGATGACAACATAGATATTAAATATGAAATTCATGCAATTAAAATTTTCACGTTTAGATTTCCATTTTCCTAAATTACTTACTCCACCAACTTTCTTTTTCATTCTTTTCACTATATAATTTCTCTCTTTTCTTGATTTTAATCTCCTTTAATAATAATACTCCCTTCATTTTATAATAATTGACGTTTAAAAATAAAAGGCAAAAATAAAGAATTACACAATTTGACAAATATACTCTCAGCTAATATACGTTTAAAGAGGTAAAGAATTGACCAAATATGTGATAGGTTAAAAAATAAATATATAGTAGGATTGAACCAGGGATAAAATAGGTTATTTTGTGAAAATTATTTAAAACGTTAATTAATTGGAAAAAAAAGAAAACTAGGGTTGTAAATGAGTCAAGCCAAATCGAACGTACTATTGTTCAAGTTTGTTTGAAACATTATCGAGCTTGTAATATTATGTTTGAGCTTGTTTGATTATTGATCGAATCGAGTTTGAACGCTTTAAATTAGCCAAACACGAGTTTAGCTCGAGTAATTTGACATTTTTACACTTGTTTCAAGCTTTTTAACTTATCGAGCTCGAGCTCGAACCGAACTTTAGATTCTAGTAAACGTAAAAGTATGTTCAAGGTTATTTGATATTTTACTCAAACACAGTTTAAACGAGCTTTTAATGAACGCTCTCAAGTCGAGTATCAAGTAGTTTGGTTTGATTTTCAATTTTAATAAGTAGCTAGAAAGTCAATTATTACGGAACGGAGGAAGTCTGATAGTTCCAATGTTCTTGATGTGAACTTTTTGTCTAGTAGCAGACAAATTACAAGAAAAAATATATTGATGTTATATTGAAGTAATATCCAAATGTCAAATATCACTAAATTAATAATTCAAATCTATGTCCTAAACAAAAAGAATGACATATATGTGACATTTTTGGACTGTCTATGTCCTAATTAAAATAGAAATCACTTTCTTTCTTAATTAATACAAATATTTTTGGACCAATTGCTGCCTAGAAATTTGCTAGTTTGAGAATAAAATCCAACAAAATTAGTCAAAATTAGGTCTTATTATTATTGATAATGATTGGTATGATATAGAAAGATTGACTTACATAAATAGCTGCTTAATTTGATTAATGCCACGTCACTTATGAAAATAATGTCTATGAATTGATTAGAAAAAATCCAATCCGGATTATCTACTACAGTACCCGTTGCATCTTCTATTACATAAATTTTAATGCCCGATATGTGTTAATTAGTGATATAATTCAATACACGTGTTGTGAGTAAATAAAACATAAGTAAGTACGAAATGAAACACATAAATGAAACAGGTGACCTCGTCGAAAAAAATATGGTCGAGAAACAAGTTTTTAGTTATACGGTTTCTTTAATAAATAATTAAACGAATTTATGTTATTATGTACTTTCGACACAATAATTACCATCTCTAAAAATATTTGTAATCGTAAAACACTTTATAAATTACTTAAAAATACTTTCGAGCTACTTTTTAAGACAATTAGTTATTATAAAAAATACTAGAAAATATTTAATACGACTTTTTAGTTCTAAATATATTAGTATTTACAATGGAGTTGTTGCTTCCACATTTTTTTATAAGAATATTTTGATGAAAGCTCCTAATTAAATTCATATATACTTAGTTCAACAGTCAATATCATATTAATTTGAAGATTAAAGCCCATCATAATCCAAACAAGTGAATCAATAACTTTTTTAGGATGAAAAAATAATTTCTTTCGGAAAAGAAGGATGAAAAAAAAATATTTACGTAAGATTCTCATCCCAAAAAAGGAAATCTGGTTCAACTCAAACAGACGAATTGGTAGAAGTAATACAAAACGCACCAAACAATGCGCAACACCATTACAATCTCTAAACATGAGAAATTGGGTAAAACTTATGCTCATACACGAGCCTCTTAATCCACACACAATAACTCCACAATACTTCAAAGAATCCACTTGCCACCTGACTGCATGTACAACAAGTAAAGAACCTGTAAGGCCGCGCACCTTCATAGCCGAAAAATTCGAAGGAAATCAAAGATTGGAGACCGCTTAGAAGATCATCTAAAAATAGAGATCGAATATCGTACGAGATGTGGAAATATGCATCAAGACAGAGAAAAATCTCACAAAGATAAACCCAAAAAAAGGAAAGCAAACAAAAAAACATGCAAAAGATGAAAATTAATGGGAATTAGAACTTAGAATATGAAAATTTAATGGAGAATATTGACATGTACTAACACATTTGCCATGTAGGACATGGAAATTTAATTTCCATCTAACAAAAACGCAAAAGTGCAGCATTTACATTGTTACTTCTTTCCAAAATTCGAGGAGAGAGAAAGGGGAAGAATAAAAGTGACAAAACCGCCGCCCCAGTTTATCTGATATTTTAGACGGATTGGACCATATGATTACTAATCGAAATTATTATTGGACTTGATAGATTTCATTCGAAGTTTATAATATCTTAGGAGGATATATGAGTTGGGATTTACACATTCATTTTGATCCAATGAAATTTAAGCGCGGCACGTTCTCTAGACTGATGGAATTGCCATCTCTAAAGGAGAGTGAGTGAGTGTGGAAGGGAAGATTAGAGGTGCCAAATCATCATGGGCTAATCCGACATTTTAGATGAGTTGAACAATAGGGTTTTTGGCCGGCCCAATCTATCATCAGGCCCAATATGCTATATCTAAAAATCATAGTATATTTCAGTGGAATGCATGAACCATACTAATAGAATTTAAGCCCAACCCTATCCAATAGGAGTGGAGCTACATTAGGTCAAATCGAACTCCAATTCAGTGTAAAATTTGTAAAATCCTATAATAACTCACAATTTTATTCAACTCTAAAAACTTTTAATGTATATGAATTTTTACGTTCCAGCCCACCTCATTAGTAAATCCTGAATTCACCCCTGCCGTCCGGTCCAACATATGACGTTGGTCCGCCGGGCTAGAGATCTGCAATTTGGCTCCGGGTTTCAGGTAACCAACCGAGCCGCACGGGTTATATCCCGATAGGGTTAGTTTTTTTTTGTTCCACCGGGTATCAAGTTAACGTCGGGTATGGTTTGGTTGGATTCGTAAGGTCTGATTTTTCCCGTGTACCCTATTTTAACAAATCAACCACAAGTCTACATCCCCTTCAACAACCTTAAACAAACAAGAGATGATTCAATTATAAAAATCAACTTAAAAAAAAAAAAAACCCGACCGGCGGGGCCTGCCGGGGTTGGGTACTCGCAAAATCGGGTTAGAAGATCGAGGTTTTTTTCCGGGTACCCGATACATCGACACCAGATCCGAAAAACCAGAAACCCGAAAAAATCGACCCGAGCCCACCCTCACGTCGGGCCACCAGAATTAACACCTCTAAGTGTGTGTTTATGTGAGAGAGAGAGGGATCTTTGTTAGTAATTCTCGACTACATCTAATGTACGCAGCGGAATAATAAATCGAGAATACTGATCGTGATTTATAACTGATATAAACGTTGAGCATAAATTACGCTAAAGTTGGAACAACTTACTTGTTGCGTAATTGATCGGACCGAATTGCGCGATTGATTCACCACTTCAGGTATCCACGCGTATATCGTCCGCCGCAGGAACTATCCTCGGTACAATTATTCGATAAGTGATCGCTAGGAAACCACTTCTCAAATTCTATAGTGCCTCCAATTTTTATCTGATAAAAACCCTTAATTCTCTACTATAGAGAATATGTATATATAGTACCATATAACCCTAGGTTTATGGGCCTAATATCCATGTCCACTTAATTAATTAATTAGTCTAACTCATTAATTAATAAAGCCCACATATCCTAATCTAGTCCATATCTTTCAATCTCCCACTTGGACTAGCATTAGATATAATTCGAAGCACTAACCTTGTACCCTTGAGCGGAACAATAATACACATAAAGTGTGACCCTTCAGGCCCCCATTATCGACGATAATCTAATTAAAGTCTGCACAAAACTCCTAGACTGCGTTGCGCAGCGAACTCGATATATGAAGGACGTTTACGTGAATCTAGTAAACAAACATTTATATGAAGTTTATGTAATATCCCTTCATTCACGAACCACCTGATTGAGCCTAGGATCTGCCATGTGTCTATCCAAATAGCTCAATCATTTTTCTCATCTTTATTATATGACACATTCGATCATATTCAATTACTTTAATTGAATATATCTTTTGCATTGACCAATGACTTTATTGTCAAATAATATAGAGAAATATGAGTGTTCTCTCGAGTTTCAATCGAGGAATGAATCCCATTCTTGGCTCAACTACCATTTTCATTTGCCTCATGATGAACCCAACACAAGACGTGTCTTATCCTCCTTTGGGAGGCAAGCGTTGTACTTGGTCAAAGTTCATCACTTAACAAACAAAATGAGTATTGACCTCAGGTCAAAGGATCATTACATACTCCACACACTAATAAACCGTAGACACTGAAAACAAACGGTTTAATAGTAGGGTATACCAATACTCTCCAAAGTACCCATGTGTCCATCACGGATATCTAATATCTCGTAGTCGTGAGACCTACTACATTCTCTGAGAATGTGATGCAGACCACATGTTAACCTATCGCGTGTCATCAATATCCCATTCTTGATGACCATCGGTTATGGCAATTTTAGAATCATACTATATCATTTATGTCTCACACCATAAGTGACAGTCATGATTCAAGGGAACAATTATAAGAATAATAACAAACCATCAAAATAATTATTCTAATAAATGCATAAACTCAAAAGACAATCAAAATGTCATAGAATGCGATCGAGAATGAATGTCTCAAATGTAAGGTTTCTAAGACATGCAAACTATAAACTCCCACTGAATCAAGACTAACTACCAACGTGTCTAACACCCAAGCTCTCAAAGTGCTTGTTGTGTCTAACTATACACAACTGTTTGGTTGAAGGATTAACCAAGTTATCATCAGTGGATACTCTGTCTAACTTCACATCTCCCTATCTATTATTCTCCAATCAGATTATATCTACAGGGAATATGTTTATTTCTGTTCGTGGCTCTCGGTTCCTTTTGCTAGAGCAACCGCACTTACCGTTGTCACAATACAACGGTATTGCACTGCTGGCACTTGGAACGACACCTAGTTCCTTTACGAACTTTAACAAAGCAACAACCCCTTTTTGGCAGCTTTAGATTTAGCAATATACTCGGCTTTAGTGCTGGAATCGACAGTTCTACTCTATTTGGAACTATTCCGATTCACTGCACCACCATTTAGAACGAAAACATATCCAGACAAAGACTTGAAGTCATCATGGTCCGTTGGAAGCCAACATCAATATACCCAGTAACTGATGACTCTAGCTGCCCACCATAGACTTTAAGAAATATTCTTTAGTCCTTCTAAAGTACTTAAGAATAGCCTTGACAGTTCTCCAGTATTCCTTACCGAGATTTTGCTGAAATCTTCTCTTTCACGGATTGCAACATGGAATGATTGCTCCCCATTATCAGTATATCGTCGACATATATGATAAGGAAGACAGCATTTCATTCTTACGTTTACTATAAACACATGGATCCTCTTTGCTTCTGACGAAATCAAACAATTTGATAGCTTTGTCAAAACAAATATTCCAACTCCTAGATGCTTGCTTGAGTCCATAAATGGACTTCTTTAACTTGCATACTCCATTCGGCTTTTCTTTGGATATAAAACCTTCAGGTTGTGACATATACACAGTGCCTTCGAGTTCTCCATTGAGAAACGCGGTTTTAACATCCATTTGCCAAATGTCAAAGTCATAGTATGCAGTTATTGCAAGTAATATCCTAATGGACTTGATCTTAGCGACTGGCGAAAAGGTTTCATCATAATCAATGCCCTCGCGTTGACTATAATCCTTTGCCACCAACCTAGCCTTGTAGGTTTGTACCTTGCCAGTTGCATCTCTCTTCTTCTTGAAGATCCATTTGCAGCTTATGGGGCGAGCCCCATCTGGCAAATCAACTAGTTCCCAGACTAGATTGAGGTACATCGAGTCCATTTCAGATGTTAAGGCAGCTAGCCACATCTTCGAATCGGTGTCTGACACCGCTTCCATATAGGTCTTAGGTTCATCGTCTTCTGAATCAACCTCATCATCTTGGTTCTCAAACAATAGATTTAGTCTTTCAGGTGCACGATGATTCCTTTGAGACCTATTGAGTTGGTTTTGCGTTGGTTCATTCGGTTTATTCTGATCGTGAGTTGGTTTTCAACATTTTAGAATATTCTCAAGAATTTCACTATGATTCTCTTGAGGTGGGACTGATACAATATCTTGTCTCTGATGCATCTTATTGTCTTGAAGTGACCCTCTAAGAGTTGTTTCCCCTCCCAATAGATCATCAAAACTCCCACTGAGTTCTTGTCCACTCCATTGGACAAGACCTCATCCTCTATGTTATCTTTCGGATTTGATACAATATCTTGTTTTGATGCATCTCATTGTCTTGAGGTGACCCTCTAAGAGTCATTTCCCCTCCCAATAGATCATCAAAAACTCCCACTGAGTTCTTGTCCACTCCATTGGACAAGATCTCATCCGCTATGTTATTTTTATGGTTCTTGAATCTTTTCAAGATCTACCTTGTTGTGACCTTGTTCCTCGGAGATATAAATATCTTCAAGAAACGCCACATTCTTGGAACTATCACCTAGTGATCTCCAGGGCAGTAGAATTCATATCCTTAGTTTCCTGAGGATATCCACAAATAACATTTCTCACTTTTAGCCTCCAATTTTTCAGTCGTCATCTTCTAAACAAAACAGGACAACCCCAGGTCCACATATGGTTGAGACTCGACTTCTTGCCACACCATAACTTATATGGTGTTTGCGTGACCGATTTAAGAGGAACTCTATTCAGAACATAACCACCGGTTAGTAAGACATAACCCCAAAGGAATAAGGAAAGACTGGTGAAACTCATCATGGATCGAACCATATCTAATGAAGTTCGATTTCTCCTTTCGGGTACTCCATTCATCTGTGGTGTACTCGGAGGTGTCCAGTTTGACCGGATTCCATGTGATTTCAAGTAATCAAGAAAATCTCGGCTTAAGTATTCCCCTCCTCGATCTAATCGGAGAGTCTTAATACTTTTCCAAGTTGTTTCTCAACTTCTAACTTAAACTCCTTAAATTTCTCGAAGGCCTCAGATTTGTGTTTCATGAGATACACATATCTATACCTTGAAAAATCATCAGTGAAAGTTATGAAGTACGAATATTCGCCTATTGCTTAAGTTGGAACGGTCCGCACACCGCTGTGCGAACCAACTCGAGCACAACCTTGGCACGTAACCCTTTTCCCAGAAAGTGGTTAACTTGTCATCTTTCTTTTTAGACAAGATTCGCAAGCATCATATGATTCGAAATCAAATAATGTGAGATAGTCTAACTTTCTCAATCTTGCTATTCTTTTCTCATTGATATGACCAAGGCTACAGTGCCACATGTAAGTTTTATTATCCGTATTACTTAGCTTAGGTCGTTTGTTCTTGTACATTGAGAATATTTTGTTCATATTCAAGCATATAGAATCCATTCGAACGAAAGACATTTCCTTAAAACAATCCATTAAGCAAAACAAGCATCTACTGTTTGCAAAATAGAAAGAAAAAGTCATAAATGTCTAATATTAGAATGGAGATAATATTCTTTGAAATCTCTAGAACAAAATATCAATTATATAAATCTAATTTATATCCCGAAGAAAGATCTAATCTAGTCTAATTTCAATGTACAAAATAAACTACTTAAGCTCTCATCCAATGCACCATGTGCTTTGAACTTCGGGCAGTCTCTCTTCCAGTGCCCCTTCTCATTGCAGAACAGGCACCCATCCTTTGGTATTCTCGGCTTCTTTTGAACCCCTCCACTCTTAGGCATCAAGGCCGCATCCTTAGATGCTTTCTTCCTCTTCTTCTGCTTATTCTTCTGTTTGGAAGATCTCGCAGAAGAGCTCACCATGAGCACAGAGTTGCCTTTAGAAGTAGATGATTCGTAGGTCTTGAGCATGTCGTGAAGCTCTGGCAGTGTTGCCTTCGTGTTGCTCACGTTGAAATTCACTATGAAGTTTTCAAATGAACTTGGAAGAGACTGCAAATCAGATTTATTGAGACACGTAAGGGTAACTTCGATCCAATCGATTCCAACCTTTCAATTAATCCGATCATCTTCAATATATGTTCAAAAACCTGGCCCTCATCATGAATCTTACACTTGAAGAGATCTCTGAGTATCTCATACTCCATGTTCTGAGCTTCTGAAGCGTACAGACTCTCCAAGTGTTTCAGCATCTCATAAGGGAACATGCTCCAATGTTGCCTATGCAGTTCAATACTCATAGAGGACAACATTAAGCATTGAGCCGATGTGGCATCCTCAACATGTTTCTTATGAGCTTCTTCGTCAAACGTAGCGTACTCAGGAGAATTCTTGTCAGGGATGACACTGATTGGTTTGTCCAAGACATACTCAATCTTGTCTTGCCTTAGCACCAATCGCAAACAACGGAGTCAATCCGTAAAATTTGACCCAATCAACTTGTTTGTTTCCATCAAACATTTATAAGCCAAAAACGACATTTTATCTGACGAGAAATTAATAAAATGGAAAAATAAATCAGAATAAAGTAAACAAAGATCACATTCGTATCACTAATCAAAACAAGAGTTTATTGTAATGATTAGCTCCCACTAATTTTAACATATTTTGCGCCCCCAAACACAAAATACGGATTTATAACAATTATAAATCTTAGTGGTCCAAGATCCAAGTCTATATTACTGCAGCCTCTGCTTTGGCTGATGACTACAATAATATCACTAGGTAGGCCTCTAAGCCAATTGCAACAACAATTTGCAATTCTTGGTTTATTAATCCAATTAATATTGCGTCCTCAAACTATTTTGGTCGCTTTGGCGTCTCAAAATAATTTAAGCAAGTCAATTCCATCACACGATGTCAACCATACATCTATGAATGAGCCCCAGTCTTGTCGATTTAGAGTAAACACTTTGGTGTAAAACTCGTGGTCGAAAAGATTAGGAATCTCAACCAATTATGATGGACGACACATTTTGTTTCTAAACAAGACTTGGTTTTTAGTGGGGATTTTATATGTGATACTAATTGTTAAATTTAATATCTAATATTAAATTAAACGCAATTACTGGGTGCCGCCTACCCAGGCATAAGAAATGCGGACCACACATATTGGGCGCCGCCTACCCATACATACTGTCGCGGACTACATGTATTGGGCGCCGCCTACCCAAACATAAAAGCGGGCTTAAATTACTATAATTTAAATTGAATAAGCATAAAATCAAATAATAGCTTATCACATAATATCAAATAAATGCTCAACGAATAAAATTATTAATCCAATTAAAATTTTATTCTTTAATTAAATGTGGATTAAAATTATATATATATTAATTCCAAATTAATATAAATATACATTTTATATTAATTCTAAATTAACATAAATATATAAGTCTAGTATTATTCTTTCAAAAATAATAATACTATTATAATTTATTAATCTAATTAATAAATTAATATTAGTCAATTAGATTAATATATTAATTCCAAATTAATATAAGTATACCTTTAATGTTAATTCCAAATTAACATAAATGTATAAGTCTATTATTATTATTCAAGAAATAATAATAAAATTTATTAATCTAAATATCAAATTAATATTGTAATTGGGATTTATGAATTAATCTAATTAATAATCTAATTTAATTAATCAAATTATATATATATATATATATATATATATATATATATATTTTTTTTTTTTTATTAGGACAGTCCAACACATAAAATGTTAGTAGGCCCAGTTTTAATAGCCCAGCCTTTTATCCCCTCCGGTCCGAAACACCAGTCCAAGCCCAGTCTTAAAACAGGCCCAGCTGAATCGGCCCAGCCCAAAACCTTTAGGGTTTTAGGCTGGAGACTTCACACTCCTACTGCCGCCGTCTCCCGCCGCAGCTGCTGTCCCCGCCGCCGAGCGTCGTAACAGCGAACCGCCGGCGGCCGCCGCCGTGGATCGGCACGCAGCAACAGTGAGACGTTGCCGCCGCCGCCGCAACAGCCAGGCAGCAGCAGCAACACCGCTAGTACCGCCGTCGCCTCCGAGCAGCAACAACAGACGCAGAACGACTAGCAACAGCAGTCGTCGGCGCGCCGCCACAACACATGGCAGCAGCAGCGCAGCCCCTCCTCCGCGGCTTGTTGCGAAGACGACCAGGGAATGTTAATTTGGAAGGGAGTTTTGCTTTTATTCGTTGTGTGAATGTGTGTTCTTATTCCCAAATTTGTTGCGTAAAAAAACAACTTTAAAGATGTTTTTAAACACTGCTTCACAAAACAAATTTTAAGTATTTCAATTTAATTAATTCTAATCCACAAATTATTAAATCAAAATAATTATAAATCGAGCCCCGGGCTCTGATACCACTGTTAGTAATTCTCGACGACATCTAATGTACGCAGCGGAATAATAAATCGAGAATACTGATCGTGATTTATAACTGATATAAACGTTGAGCATAAATTACGCTAAAGTTGGAACAACTTACTTGTTGCGTAATTGATCAGACCGAATTGCGCGATTGATTCACCACTTCAGGTATCCACGCGTATATCGTCCGCCGCAGGAACTATCCTCGGTACAATTATTCGATAAGTGATCGCTAGGAAACCACTTCTCAACTGCAAGCTTTATCTAACAAATTATACATTTTCGGATAGAACTCAGCAAGTAATACTTTCAGGTAAGATACTAAAGTAATATTTTTCTAGGTAGATAATATTTTATTAATCGTACAAGTAATACTCTGATAATCGAAAGAAGACAAAGTCTCATGTGCACTAGTTGCACGATGTAATTCAGATAAAGTATTATCATTTATGCTTAAATGTACTAGATGTACTGGGTAAAAGTATTGCAATACATTTACCCAGAACGTATAATACCTTTAATCATGAATGGTGATATATTTTTACTGTGATACATTTATCCACCACATGTAATACATTAAGGTATAAACAATAGTAATACCTTTTTAATCAAACTAGATGTTCACCCGTGTGATGCACGAGGTGAGTACTTTTCTATTATAATAATAATTAAATTATCCTCCTATATATTATTTAAGAATACAAAATGAGTTACTACTTTTTATCCAAATACTTTTCTTCCTCTTCCATATCTTTTTTTTTTTTTTTTTTTGTTTTGGTCGTACATTTTATATCATCTGTTATCACAAATTCAAACAACCAATTAGATTTTCATAAAATTTGTCTACTCAATTTTTTATAATTTTACTTTTAATAGCTTTAATTATCACAAATTGATACCAATTACCAAATAATTTTCTTCCTCTTCCATATCCTTTGCTATATGTTTCTTTTGTCGTACATTTTATATCATTCGTTATCACAAATTCAAACAACCAATTAGATTTTCATAACATTTGTCTATTTAATTTTTTATTTTTACTTATAATACCTCGTCCTTAGCATGTCCGGTTGTCACACCCACCCTTGTAAAAACTTATTTTATACCAATTTTTAGCCTTACAAAACCTGTATATTTTTTTTTAAAAATTAATAATCTAAAATACTTTCCCGATGTTAAAATCTCATCAATATGTGCTCACATAGATCCAAGTCAAGCACAGTAGCATCACTCCGAATTCAACACCATATTTACAGCAATATACATATTAAAGTTCTCTAATTTGAACAAGTCCAAAAAGGTTATTAGAACGCTAGCAAAAACATAGTGAGTCCAAGGTTTAGCCCCACAGGTCGTCATTCATATACACGAGGCTTCAAAACTTGCAAAAGCTCCAGCAGCATGCCAGATTAGTCCACGAGCTCATACGTAGTCAAACTCACCTACAATGCAAGAACTACGTGAGCTAAAGCTCAGTAAGCAGAAATCATGCATGACAAATGCGTGAATGATGAGATGCAATTTACAAAACCATTTCTTTCAACTCTACTCAAAAGAAAACCGTTTTCGTGAGTATTGGCTCCCTTCACTGGCACAACCTCACCAGAATATCACTTATTGGCCATACTCGTGACTACCAAGGGTCCCTCCTCCCCCCTTATAGTCCACCCGAGATATCAGTGATGGTTGGTACGACCAAGCGGCTATCCTCCCGAGACTACCAGGGGTCCACCTCCTGCCTGCCCCCGCAGTCCACCGGGAAGTCTACCTCTTCCCGTATCCCTCATCACGAAGGTGCTGAAGTGGGAACCTCTTCCGCGTGCACGCCTGTCACCGGAAGCATCCCGAGAGACACCATATACAATGTATAACTCTCAGTGTACCAGTGGTGACCAACCCCAAAACATTATCAATTTATGCAATTACGTTACTTTGACTTCTTATATGTACACATGTAATCCTTGTAGATGCTAATGCTCATGATTGATGCACATCCATCTGTTTTTAAGCAACAGAAGAATACACTTTATACGCATGCATACAACAACACATACATCAATCAATTATCACAAATAATAAACACAAATACTATGTTCAAGCATTGTAGTTGGCGATGGATTTCTACTTACCTCTCCTCCGGAGTAGCTTTTGAAATTTCCTATTCCACAATGGTAATCAATCCAGTTCGTTACGAAGCGTAACTACGTCTGGGGGCGATACCAAGCCAGGATATTTTGCTTTAGATGAATCTTGGAGTTACAATTACAAAATGAAAGAAGAAAACTGTTTTAATAGCTTCTTGGACACAAAAGCTGAAAAGTAAGTCGGTCTTTGAATCTCGGCCGAGATTAGACCCTGTCTCGGCCGAGATGACTAAGTCGGTCTAAGGGTCTCGGCCGAGATCACTCTCTGTCTCGGCCGAGACGCGTCTCCAGGGCAAACTTCCCGTTTTCCCTGCCTTCACGTCTCGGCCGAGATCACTTCTCTGTCTCGGCCGAGATGACTCGACCACCCGTCTCGGCCGAGATCCTTCCCCGTCTCGGCCGAGATTATTTTCCAGCGAGAAACACTTCATTCTCCTTGCTTTTGGCTCCACACTATAAACTTGTCACGCATAGTCTTAAATTCTGTAGCATGTTTCATTATTTTAGACTAGGGGGTTCTTGACTACCAAGGTAAACACGTCCAAATTAGTCGCAAAATATAAAATAACGCAATAAATGTAATAAATTAATTACTATAAAACTATCACGTAAATAGCACATAAAATATGGAATACATGAAATGCAAAAATTATATTTGCCAGTGAGTTGTGAGAGGCACGGGTATTACATCCTCCCTCCCTTATAAAAATTTCGTCCCCGAAATTTACTTACTTGAAGAGTTCAGGATATTTGGCTCTCATTTCATCCTCTCTTTCCCAGGTGGCTTCTTCGACTGATTGGTTTCTCCATAACACTTTGACCAACGGAATTTCTTTGTTTCTGAGCCGTTTTACTTCTCTTAATAAAATCTGTACTGGTATTTCCTTATACCCTAAATCTGCTTGTAGTTCTACGGGTTCACTGTTCAGGACATGAGATGGATTTGCAATATATTTCCTCAATACTGACACATGGAACACATTATGTATTTGAGACATTGATGCTGGCAAATCGAGTCTGTAGGCAACATCACCAATCTTCTCGATAATAGGAAATGGACCAATGTATCTCGGACTAAGTTTTCCTTTCTTACCAAACCGCATTATTCCCTTCATTGGTGCAACTTTCAAGAATACTAGATCTCCTACTGCAAACTCAAGTGCTCTCCTTCTTTTATCTGCATAGCTTTTCTGGCGACTCTGAGCCGTTTTCATCCTTTCCCGAATCTGTGACACAGCTTCTGACATTTCCTGTATTACACTTGGACCTAGAAGTCTTCTTTCACCAACCTCATCCCAATGTATCGGTGATCGACACTTCCTACCATATAGTGCTTCATAAGGGGCCATTCCTATAGTAGATTGATAACTGTTGTTGTAGGAAAATTCTATCAAAGGTAGAAATTTACTCCATTGACCCTGAAAATCTAATGCGCAAGCTCTAAGCATATCCTCTAACGTCTGTATCGTCCTTTCCGATTGTCCGTCAGTTTGTGGATGATACGCAGTACTGAAAGATAACTGTGTTCCCAGTGCCTTGTGTAAACTCTTCCAGAAGGTAGACAGGAATCTTGAGTCTCTATCTGAAACAATGGATAATGGTACTCCATGAAGTCTAACTATTTCTTGTATATATATCTGAGCATAACGATCCATGGAGTAAGTAGTACAGACTGGAAGAAAATGAGCAGTTTTCGTAAGTCTGTCCACAATTACCCAGATAGCATCGTGACTCTTTACAGTTTTCGGCAATCCCACTACAAAATCCATTGTAATGTTCTCCCATTTCCATTCTGGAATCAGTAAGGGTTGTAAGGTTCCTGCCGGTCTTTGATGTTCTGCTTTTACCTGCTGACAGGTCAAACACTGTTCTACACACTGAGCAACATCTTTCTTCATACCTGGCCACCAGTACTGTACTTTTAAATCTCGATACATTTTGGTAGCTCCTGGATGTACTGAATATGGTGTCGAATGCGCCTCTGCCATAATATCTCTACGAATGTTATCTACATCTGGCACACATAACCGGTTTTTGAATCTTAAGATATCATTCTCTGACAACTGAAAGTCTAATGGCATCCCTGATGTGACATCCTTCTTTACTTTAGCTAAATATTCATCTGCATTCTGTCCCTGCTTAATTCTATCAAGTAGGGTAGGCTGAAGGGTTAGAGCTGCTAGTCTTGCTTCTACTATTCCCAATTGAACAATCTCGACATTCATTCTTTGTAAGTCTAGTAACTCCGATTTCTGAATTAAAGCCATCAATGTGGTACTTTGGGACGATTTTCTGCTTAAGGCATCAGCTACGACATTTGCTTTACCAGGATGATAGTTGATAACACAGTCATAATCTTTCACGAGTTCTAACCATCTTCTTTGTCTCATATTCAGCTCTTTCTGTGTGAAAAAGTACTTCAGACTTTTGTGATCTGTGTAGATCTCACATCGTTCTCCATATAGATAGTGTCTCCAAATTTTTAGCGCAAATACTACTGCTGCAAGCTCCAAGTCGTGAGTAGGGTAGTTCTTCTCATACTCCTTCAACTGTCTGGATACATATGCTATTACTTTGCCATTCTGCATTAACACACACCCTAAACCATTCTTCGAAGCATCACTGTATACTACAAAGCCTCCAGTCCCCATTGGTATTGAAAGGATCGGCGCAGATGTTAACCTTTTCTTCAATTCTCGAAAACTCTGCTCACAAGCCTCTGTCCACTTGAATGTTACACTCTTTCTAGTCAACTGTGTTAAGGGAGATGTAATTTTCGAGAATCCTTCTACAAATCTCCGATAGTACCCCGCTAACCCGAGAAAACTACGTACCTCTGAAGGGTTTATAGGTTGTGGCCAATTGTTAATTGCTTCAACCTTACTTGGATCAACTGCAATTCCTTCTCCTGACACAACATGCCCTAGAAATATTACTCGATCCAACCAGAACTCACATTTCTTGAACTTAGCGTACAACTGTTTCTCCTTTAGAACGTCTAAAACCTTTCTCAAATGCACAGCATGCTCTGCTTCATTCTTGGAGTAAATCAGTATGTCATCAATAAACACGATAACAAACTTATCCAAAAAGTCTTTGAACACCCGATTCATCATATCCATGAAAGCTGCTGGGGCATTTGTCAAACCGAATGGCATTACTAGAAACTCATAGTGCCCGTATCTCGTACTGAATGCTGTTTTTGGAATATCTTCCTCTTTAATTTTCAGTTGATGATAACCTGAACGCAAGTCAATCTTGGAGAATATGGCAGCTCCTTGGAGTTGATCAAACAAGTCATCAATCCTGGGTAAGGGGTATTTGTTCTTAATTGTAACCTTGTTTAGTTCTCTATAATCTATACACATCCGCATAGTACCATCTTTCTTCTTGACAAACAAAACTGGTGCACCCCATGGCGAAAAGCTAGGTCTAATGAAGCCTTTGTCCAGTAAATCTTGCAATTGAATCTTCAACTCTTTCAACTCTGTTGGCGCCATTCTGTATGGTGACTTCGATATAGGAGCAGTCCCTGGATATACGTCAATTACAAACTCTATCTCTCTGTCTGGGGGTAATCCTGGGAGTTCCTCTGGAAATACTTCAGGGTATTCTTGCACCACCGCTACCTCCTCTATAGTCGGACAATGTTTCTCTTCCATACTCATAATACTTACTAGGTAGCCTTCACAACCGCTTTCCAATAGCCTTTTCGCTTTCACCGCTGATATCATGTGATATTTGAACCTTTTTCGTACTCCAATAAAGACGAAAGATGTGTCTCCAGGCGGCTGAAATGTGACTATCTTGTTCTGACAATCTATTGTAGCACCATATTTCGATAGCCAGTCCATTCCCAAAATCACATCATAATCATTCATATCTAATATGATTAGATCGGCATAAAGTTCTCTTCCTTCAATAGAGATAACACATGCTCGCAGAATTTGGTTAGTTTGTTTTGACTCTCCGGAGGGGATCACTACATTGTAACTAACGTCTGCTACATCAGGTTTCCTACCCAGCCTCTTCACATACTCAGTGGATGCAAATGAATGTGTAGCTCCAGAATCAAATAATGCAAATGCAATAGTATCACAGATGGGAACTTTACCTGTTACTACAGATGTATTTGCTTCCGCTTCCTCTGTGGTCATGGTAAAGACTCTAGCTGGCGTCTTCTTTTGTGTAGCAGGGTTTGAGTTCTCTGGACAAACCGTGGAAATGTGTCCTGCTTTTCCACATTTAAAACAAGTCCGATACTCTGCAAAACACTTTCCACTATGCGAACCTCCACATGTGGGACATGTAGGTTGCGTAACTGGTGATTTTCCTTGTTCACCCTTTTGGCGCTTGTTCTGATCCCATGGTTGTTGTCCTGGTTTTGGTTGAGAACCCGGCCTTGGACCTTGCACTTGTAACGGCCTTTTCTTTCCATCTCCTCCAAAACGAGGTCCTTGTCTTTGTATAAACTGGCGCCTAACCTCCTGAGCACGCCTAATTTTCATTTCTGCTTGTTCGGCAATCAACGCTCGTTCAGCAACTTGTGAATAAGTTACTCCATGTATTCCAGCCATACACACATCTCTATATAACTCTGGCCTCAGACCTTCTAGGAATCTCTCTACTTTTAGCGCATCCGTACTGACCATGTGCTCCGCAAACCTAGAGAGTTGCTCGAACTTGGCGATGTAGTCTGCAACATCCATTGCCCCTTGTCTCAATTGTATGAACTCGTTCATCTTCATTACTCGAACTGGGGCAGTGAAATACTTGTTTCTAAAAAGTTCTTTGAACCTATTCCACGTCATTGTCGCCACATCCTCTATAGTTTTCATTGTGTCCCACCAGTGTCCCGCACTTCCACGTAACATGAACGATGCACACAATACCTTTTCCCCCTCAGGAACTTTACTATACAAAAACATGTTCTCTATAGTTCTAAGCCAATCCTCTGCATCAGTGGGATCCGTTGCACTTTCAAATGTTGGCGGGTTAAGCTTTCTAAACCTCTCTCCGATGACCTCTAAGTATTCAGCTCGAGGTTGCTGTTGATTTACACCATTTCCTGGTTGTTCACCCACATCTCTTTGTTGGATAAGTTGTTGAATCTGTTGCGACTGTTGTTCAACTAACCCTGTCAACCGAGCCACAATCGCTTCGAGGCCAACACCTACTGCTGGTACATTCGGTTCTGGATCGTTATTTCCTTCAACACCTTCTCCTCTAACAACCTCCATGATTTCTTTCTAATTTTATTGTCCCTCTGTCACAGGCCAATATGACTTATGAAATAATGAATGCAAGTTACGAATAAGTAAAACTTACTGGCATGTCTGCGCTTCAGAAGTTCCGAGCTCATGTATATGAACTGTCTACAGGGCACAAACCGGGCTCTGATACCACTCTGTCACACCCACCCTTGTAAAAACTTATTTTATACCAATTTTTAGCCTTACAAAACCTGTATATTTTTTTTTAAAAATTAATAATCTAAAATACTTTCCCGATGTTAAAATCTCATCAATATGTGCTCACATAGATCCAAGTCAAGCACAGTAGCATCACTCCGAATTCAACACCATATTTACAGCAATATACATATTAAAGTTCTCTAATTTGAACAAGTCCAAAAAGGTTATTAGAACGCTAGCAAAAACATAGTGAGTCCAAGGTTTAGCCCCACAGGTCGTCATTCATATACACGAGGCTTCAAAACTTGCAAAAGCTCCAGCAGCATGCCAGATTAGTCCACGAGCTCATACGTAGTCAAACTCACCTACAATGCAAGAACTACGTGAGCTAAAGCTCAGTAAGCAGAAATCATGCATGACAAATGCGTGAATGATGAGATGCAATTTACAAAACCATTTCTTTCAACTCTACTCAAAAGAAAACCGTTTTCGTGAGTATTGGCTCCCTTCACTGGCACAACCTCACCAGAATATCACTTATTGGCCATACTCGTGACTACCAAGGGTCCCTCCTCCCCCCTTATAGTCCACCCGAGATATCAGTGATGGTTGGTACGACCAAGCGGCTATCCTCCCGAGACTACCAGGGGTCCACCTCCTGCCTGCCCCCGCAGTCCACCGGGAAGTCTACCTCTTCCCGTATCCCTCATCACGAAGGTGCTGAAGTGGGAACCTCTTCCGCGTGCACGCCTGTCACCGGAAGCATCCCGAGAGACACCATATACAATGTATAACTCTCAGTGTACCAGTGGTGACCAACCCCAAAACATTATCAATTTATGCAATTACGTTACTTTGACTTCTTATATGTACACATGTAATCCTTGTAGATGCTAATGCTCATGATTGATGCACATCCATCTGTTTTTAAGCAACAGAAGAATACACTTTATACGCATGCATACAACAACACATACATCAATCAATTATCACAAATAATAAACACAAATACTATGTTCAAGCATTGTAGTTGGCGATGGATTTCTACTTACCTCTCCTCCGGAGTAGCTTTTGAAATTTCCTATTCCACAATGGTAATCAATCCAGTTCGTTACGAAGCGTAACTACGTCTGGGGGCGATACCAAGCCAGGATATTTTGCTTTAGATGAATCTTGGAGTTACAATTACAAAATGAAAGAAGAAAACTGTTTTAATAGCTTCTTGGACACAAAAGCTGAAAAGTAAGTCGGTCTTTGAATCTCGGCCGAGATTAGACCCTGTCTCGGCCGAGATGACTAAGTCGGTCTAAGGGTCTCGGCCGAGATCACTCTCTGTCTCGGCCGAGACGCGTCTCCAGGGCAAACTTCCCGTTTTCCCTGCCTTCACGTCTCGGCCGAGATCACTTCTCTGTCTCGGCCGAGATGACTCGACCACCCGTCTCGGCCGAGATCCTTCCCCGTCTCGGCCGAGATTATTTTCCAGCGAGAAACACTTCATTCTCCTTGCTTTTGGCTCCACACTATAAACTTGTCACGCATAGTCTTAAATTCTGTAGCATGTTTCATTATTTTAGACTAGGGGGTTCTTGACTACCAAGGTAAACACGTCCAAATTAGTCGCAAAATATAAAATAACGCAATAAATGTAATAAATTAATTACTATAAAACTATCACGTAAATAGCACATAAAATATGGAATACATGAAATGCAAAAATTATATTTGCCAGTGAGTTGTGAGAGGCACGGGTATTACACCGGTATAGTTTTATAACATTTTTATTTTTTAAAAATTGAATGTAATTTACATAATGTTAAATTAATTTCAGAGTTTTTTAAATTATTTTTAAGATTTATTAAACTAATTTTAAGATTTTTTTTTAATAATTTTAAGATTATTGAAATTATTTTCAGTTTTCAAGATAATTCAAACATTTTACAAAAGTAACTTTTAATAATCAACCAACAACTTTTCAGATTTTAAAAACTAAAAGTTTTAACGTAATTTAAATTCAAACTTACTATGGATTATAAAAGATATGTTAATGATCGTTTAAATACTTTTTAAAAAATTAGAATTATATTAATCTTTTTAGAGAAAATTTTAAGACTTTACGAATAGTCTTGACAATTTATAGATTATATACATTTTTCTTGAAATTATTTTTCAGTTTTTTTAACTTTAATTTCATTGTTAAAAATATTTTATATTTTTAAATATAATTCCTAGATTTCTTATAAATAATTTCAAGATATTTTCATGAAAATGATGGAAGTATTATTGGAGAAACAAGTAGAAGGTTGCAAATGGATAATTTTATACACTTTAAATACTATAAAAGTGATAAAATAACTATACATAAATTGTAATTTGGTGTTAACCTGAGAAAAACAACAATAAAAAAGAGAGAAACTATGTTCCACGGAAAAAAAACTAAATTTGTTGGTAAAAAGAGCTCGGGAGTATTTCCAAATTTTGGGTAAGAGAATACCCACTTTCTCAGGAATTTGTTATAACTTAATTGATAGATCATTTTGTAAATTTAGGTTAATAATAGGGGATAATTTTACCGATCGCACCCTAATTAAAAAGATTAACTAAAAAATACCCACTTTCTTTAGTGAAATTGGTGCCAACAGAAAATGTTATGTGAAGTAGTAATAATTCTAGGAATATGATAATGACAATAATAAATAAATAAATAAATAAATATCAAGTTGACGGGTGGTTGGCATTATTGATATAGGGTTGTCCCAACAATGGTGGAGTTTTGAATTCAAAAGTTAAAATGATTAGTATACAGTGAATGTGAATGGGTGCGGCTAACTGTGAATATGGATCGCACCTACCATGTTTATCAATAAATCACCGCAACTCAACCTATCAATAAAATATTTATTTTTCACTCATTTACATGTATAATTTACTCATAATTTAAAAAATATATTTTTATATTTTATCAATATTTTAATACATATTAATTTCTTTTATTCAAATACATAACCTATTTCCCAATAAAATTAATATTTTTGCTACGATTAAGTTCAAGAAGCTTGTGTATTAAGATATCTTTGTATTTTTTTAATGATTCAACCGATTTGACCAGTTAAAGAAAGTTTGGAATTACTTTGTTGAGAATCAATAATGCTTTTTTTCCATTTTGTAAAATGATAATATAATAGGTTAATTAATTTACTAATTAAATTTTTATGTAGTTAGAAACAATGCCTCTACTACCTCCGTTTTTTAATTATTTTTTTAGATTTTGTTAGTTGTTTATTAATAGTTGTATTTTTTGTTTTTTCTCATATTGCTTCCAATACTATTCTTTAGTAATTGAATAAATTTTAGAAATTTGAGGAAATTGAAGAAAATTAATTGAAGACTTGATTGTACATTTCACCCGCTCTTTAATTTTTTAAGCCTAAGCTAAAACAATAGCTAAAGAAAAATAGAGGTAATACATAATTGTATATACTTACATAACTTAATTAACACCAAGACTGAACCTGCTCAATAATTTCTAAAATTAAATAGTTATACGTATAATTACATTTACATACATGACCTAATTAACACTGACTGAACCTTCCAAGAAATTAAAAAAAAAAAAAAAAAAAAACTGCAAATTCTTTTTTAATCCCATGCAACATTAAATTAGAGAACTTAAAGTATTTATCCCTCCATCCCGGTTTAATTTTGCACACTTATTTTATCGGTCGGTCTCACTTAATAAATAAATAAATTGAATAACTTGAAGAAAATTCAATGCGTATATATATATATATATTGTCCCCACCTTTAAAAAGGATGAAACTTGGAATGTAGATGCAAGATGTCCTATTGTCCATAGCCTTTTCGTAGTCTCGTTCTTCCTTCCACTTAGACACACATGAACCTATTTTATCATTAATATATATGAAATTTTGAAATTGGGAGGAAATTAGAAATTTAGGGCTTGATAGAGACTTTAGGAAATTTTGAAAGAAATTGAGAAGTTGTATAGGAATCTATAGTGCCTCCAATTTTTATCTGATAAAAACCCTTAATTCTCTACTATAGAGAATATGTATATATAGTACCATATAACCCTAGGTTTATGGGCCTAATATCCATGTCCACTTAATTAATTAATTAGTCTAACTCATTAATTAATAAAGCTCACATATCCTAATCTAGTCCATATCTTTCAATCTTTTCATTCCATTTCAAGATTCCACCTTAACTGCAGTAAATTCTCCCTTCCTACTCTCCCAATCTCTCTATATATATGATCAAAACCACATTATTCAATCTAAAAC
Source organism: Ajuga chamaepitys (assembly GCA_958295605.1). NCBI lineage: Eukaryota > Viridiplantae > Streptophyta > Magnoliopsida > Lamiales > Lamiaceae > Ajuga > Ajuga chamaepitys. Next base: position 87,438,663 of record OY282495.1, read on the forward strand.
ATTCCAAAATATATATCAAACTTTATATATATAAACATATATTTACATATTCTACTGTCACAATGGCTACTTTATTTTCTGCATGGCCATTTCTTATAATTCTACTTGCATTAGCTTCCATGGCGGAGGGCCGAGCTTTCTTCGTGTTCGGAGATTCGCTCGTTGATAATGGCAACAACAACTACCTCATCACTAGTGCTCGAGCCGACTCGCCTCCCTATGGAATCGACTACCCGACCCACCGCGCCACCGGCCGGTTCTCCAACGGGCTAAACATTCCCGATATCATCAGTATGATTTTTTTTTCTTTCAAACAAAGATTTAGACAGTGTTCGTCATTATTAGAAAAAATAAAAAAGCATTTTTAGCTTTTAAATAAAAAGTAGATTTAAATGTTTTTAAATACGATGTGTTGCTTTGACAATGACACGATAACTTATTTTCAGCAAAACCCGGAAGCATGTCATCATATATTTTTTCTTCTTCCACGTTTATTTTTATTTAAAATTATTTTTCTTTTCCAAACAAATGGATCCAGAATTTCGTACGGGGTGGGCTGAAATGTAAAAATATATATACATTGAAAAGTCGTTAAAGTTCAATGAAGTTACATCTTAGTGTTGTAGGTTTTAAAAGGGAAAAAAAGATATTAATATATGATTTAAATAAAAGTTTTTTGTTTTTTAAAGAAAAACGTACTAAAACAATTAACAGATGAGTTTGAAGTGAAATAATTGAAGATGATTTTGAGCATGAATTATATGCATTACCTAGAGACTACAGTGTAAACAATAAAATTAAATAAGAATGTGCTTAGTTAAAATTTCGTGTAAAGAACAACAAAAATAATAAAACTTATACAACAAAAAATGAGGTTCTACAAATTTTTCACTAGGCTGAAGCCCGGCGTCGATCTCGTAAAGATCCGCTAGTGATTGCAAAAACTACATATTTTTGTTTGAATCAATTTTTTACAATCTCTAAATTTAATCGATTATTCTAAAGTAAAAGTAATCTAAAACACTCCCTTAATGATTCCTAAAAGCAAATTCATTTTTACCTTGGTAACCAATATAGTAAGCAATAGAATAAACTTGTATCGCTAAGAATTAGATAATAAATAACATAAATTCTAATTTATTATCGAGTATACACGAGTGTGGGCCCATTTCAATACGGGCTCAAAATTAGACATACACATCAAATATCATAACATCCAAAAAAAATTACATATTTCTTTTTTTTCTTTCTTTCTTTTTTTTTTTTTTTTTTTGGTTAGAAGTTTGATTTGTTATGTGATTATTAGGTGAGCAAATGGGAACAGAGCCCACAATGCCATACTTAAGCCCATTTCTAACTGGAGAGAAGCTTCTAGTCGGGGCTAACTTTGCTTCTGCGGGTGTTGGAATTCTTAACGACACCGGAATCCAGTTCGTAAGTGATCGACTAGCTCCAATCAATTTCTATCTAAACACTAAACTCGCATTCCTTTCCATATATATGCACTTATTCCCGTCTAATTACTAGATAATGGCAAGGGCGGCCCTGCCCTCCTCCAAATTTGTTTAATTTTTCAATATTATACTATTTATCTTTAATTTTCTTATATATTTTTATGAAGTGTAAAGGTATGGCCCCCTAAAATATCTCTTATTATTTTTTTCTGATAAAACTAAAAAAAAAATCAATTTATTTCCATTTACATTAATTTCAATGATCTGTGTATAATTCATAAATTTCGTGATACGTTGAAGCGACAGTCTAAATTTTTAAGCTGACGAAGGTTTGTAATATATTTGAGATATTAATAAAAATATTAATTTATGAAAAAATAATATCTTTATTTTTATTTTATTTATTTTAAATATCTATTATTTATATATTTTTATATATTTACTCTAGAAATTGGGCCCCACATATGTCAGAAATATAGTATGGGCCTAGTACTTATTGGGCCCACAAACTTGGGCCTCAAACTTTTAATTAATTGAAGTGTCATAATCATCTTTGGGCCCATAATGTCTGTAAATATGGACAGGTAGATACTAGAAGCACTTTCTAATTCTAAATCCTGCAAAAAATTTATGAAGTGAATAAATATTCCCTGCATTAAAATCAATGTTCTAAACGACGCTAGACGCTAGTCGGGTGGTAGATTAGGGTCTGATATCTAATTGAGGTCTAGTTAGAATTAATTGGATCTAAGCAGAAACAGACAGGAAGGAGTCGGGAAAAGAATATAGGCGGTCAAGGACCATCTAACACCTAGACAGGCTATAATCGAATGTAGACGGGGACACCTATTGACATTGTCTTCTTGTTTTATTTACTTCAAATAAAAAAATTACCAACTTTTCAGGAATTTTTAATTGCATTATGAAATTTAAAAAGTGATAAAATATTCACGAACTTCTATTTTTCTCTTTCTAATAACATCGATTACGTTTTTCGACATCTAGTTATGTCACCACTATCATCACTAAATTCGTTTTAATAAAATCGTCATATATTCATCACATATTTTGTCATATACGGTTATAATTAAAGTAAATCACGGGTTGAAGTGGTGAGAATCGTAACTTCCACTCTTAATTAAATTAAAGTTGATAATACCTCGTCAAGACGAATGTAATGGTGCTAATGATGATACAATCAAATATCAGACAATATGATCGATATTATAACCGAAAAAAATAAAAAATTGATAAATTCGTTCGTTATCTTTTATGATTCATTAGGTAAATAGTTTTATTCACTAGATTTCACCATTTCTGATTTAAGGATATTATCTTTGGCATTTCCATTTTGTTCCTTTATTGAAATTCGACAAATCGGTCACATTACCACCTATAACAAGTAATGTTCAATTTGTCCAATTTATCGAATTTTGAGAGTTAAAAGACCAATTTAACAAATTTCAAATGTTAAAGTCCCAAGATTAAACCGACCAAAGATATATCCTCACATAAAAAACGGTAAAATTTAATGGACCAAAAAACTATCTACTTTTAAAATTGAAATTCACTTAAAATTGGTAACATTTTCGTAATGACAAAAACTTGTATGAGATCGTCATGCTTGTGATAGGAAAAAAGTATCACTTTTTATGGTAAAAGTATTATTTTTATCAGTAAAAATATCACTTTAAAAAATATCACTTTCATCTGTAAAAATATTATTTTTACTTTTATTTGTAAAATATCATTTGTATCTGTAAAAATATTACTTTTTTCTATAAAAATATTATTCCGTCACACGTAACACCGTCCAACACAAGACTCAGTCGTAATTAACATTTTTTTCAATGTTGATCTTTTTGCAGTTGAATATTATTCGGATTGGAAAACAACTAGAATACTTCCAGCAATACCAGACACGTGTCGCAGATCTGATAGGTGCAGACCAAACGACGTCGTTGGTGAACCAAGCTCTTGTCCTAATTACTCTTGGGGGCAATGATTTTGTCAATAATTACTATTTGGTGCCATTTTCTGCAAGATCAAGACAATTTTCTCTTCCAGATTATGTTAGATATCTCATTTCTGAGTATCGCAAGATTTTGATGGTAATGTCTCCGATCTCTTTTCATATTCCGGTCGGGTCAAGTCGAAATTTCATTGAGCTCGGTACTGGTGAAACAGTTGTTTGTAATTATTTTTAATGTTGAAGAAGTGATTAAATTAGTAATTTTGAAAATTAATAATCTTAGCATGAAGCTTTTAGGTTAAATCAACTTAAATTTAAGTAAAAGTTGATATTTGCAACTTTTTTAAGCTAAAAGTCCAAAAGCACTTAATTTAAGTACTTACAAACATCCATAAGATTGTTGGGCAGACTCTTGATCTGTCGGGTATTAACCCATTAAATTAGGTATGTTGGGCTTTATAGTACTTCGAACTATGATTGATTTTCAATAGAATACAATTATATTTATGAATCGAGCATAATGTACTATTGATCGAATTTTTTTAAGATGTTATTGAGTTTTAGTACTTGTTTAATTACTGATCGAGCTAAATATGAGTTGAACTCGAGTAACTTGATATTTTACATATACTTTTAACATTTTTTTACTTATTGAGCTCGAGTTCAAAACAAACTTTAAATTTATCAAACATAAAAATATATTCAAACTTGTTTGATATACTTAATTGAATATAAGTCAAACGAGCTCTTAACGAACGATTTTGAATCGAGAACCTAATCTACAAATTTGATAACCGACACTACCAAAAATGTTGGTATAATCACAATTTATGCCTAAGAGTTGCAACTATATTTCATTTTAATATAATGTATAAGTTAGTGGTTTTTCGATCTTTTTCACTATTATCTGTTGTAATATCCGTAAAATATTATTATTATTATTATTATTATTAAATTAAACTATATATATTAAAAACGTGTAATATAGCTTACATTCTTTACAAAATGTCTTATTTAATGTTATGAAAATCGGGGTGTGACATTTATTACAGAAAATGTATGATTTGGGAGCTAGAAGGGTTCTGGTGACCGGAACCGGGCCGTTAGGGTGCGTGCCGGCTGAGCTGGCACAACGGAGCAGGGCCGGAGAGTGTTCGCCGGAGCTGATGAGGGCGGCGGCGTTGTTCAACCCACAGCTGACGGAGATGCTGAGTGGACTCAATGCTGAACTCGGTGGTGATATTTTTGTTGCTGCTAACACAATGCAAATGCACATGGACTTCATTTCTGATCCTCAGGCATATGGTAAGAAAATTTCAAAAATTTCAAATATTTTGTTTTTGTCGATTTGACTTGGGTACAAGTCTTCAAAAATTATAAATATGCACTCACACGGTTTCTTTTATTTTTGCGACGTAATGCTAATAAAAAGAGATATTGATGTTCGTTTTAAACTCTTATTTTGGAACAAGATTCTTTTAAAACAAAACCCTTGTTATGGGACGCAAGGAGTGTTACAGATATTTTATTGCACTATGCAACATAGGAGGAAAAATTACAGTTTTAGCCTCATAAGTTAGGGTCAATGTAATTTCTGTCACATATGATAATCATTTTGCAATTTAAGCCTTAAGTCGAAAATATGCGCAAGTGTACTCCTTTTCCCCGAAAATTATAAAATTTGCTAGAAAACATCACGTGACTCTCAAGTAAGTATACAAAATGAGATCCCTCTATTAGTCCTATAAGGTAATTTACTTTATGTGTGGATTTAGTATATAAAAAAAAAATATGATGTGTTATTTTTCAAGTTCAGTCAATGGAGGTTAGTTCAGTTGCGACACATCACCACCAATGAAATGGGATTCCTATTTTGCGAACTCACATGAGAGTCACATGGTATTTTCCGACGAATTTATGATTTTTCTGGAAAAAAATAGACTAAGATCACGCACTTCATAAATATGGGACCGAAATTGCAAAATGCGGGGGACTAAAATTACAAGTGGCCCTAACTTATAAGTCTCCAAATCCAATTTTCCCTAACATAGGATCAATATGGAATCAAAATCTCTATTCTAAAAGTCTGCATCTACCTCCAACTACACTCTATCTAGGTACTAGACGGTCCTTATCCGTCTATATTGTATCCCCGACTTCTCCCTTCCTAACCCTATTAGACCCAAGTCTAGACTCTATAAGACGCTAGAGAAACAAGGCGTATGCTGGTCGATCTCTCTCAGAGGTGAACTTAAACGTCAAACAAATTTCCCTAGGATTTTCATTAACCAGCTATCAAAAAGCGCGTTTCGAATATGTAAACCCTAATCTGCCGTTCGACTAACGCCGACTTTTTTTTTTTGCAGGATTTGTGACTTCAAAGATAGCATGTTGTGGACAAGGCCCATATAATGGGCTTGGGCTTTGCACACCATTATCCAACTTATGCCCAAACAGAGATATCTATGCATTTTGGGACCCATTTCACCCATCTGAAAGGGCCAACAGAATTATAGTCCAACAAATCTTGTCTGGTAATAATCAATACATGAGCCCAATGAATCTCAGCACCATCATGGCAATGGATTCCATGACCCAAGGGTAAAATGGTCATTTCCCAATGAGTTGTTATTTTATTTCTATATTTTATTTTTAGTTGTTGTGGAGAATAATTTATTTTGGAGAAGTTGTAATTGTGTGATTTTTATCAACGGTATTGAGTTTGACGAGTTTTTTATTAGTGGGTTACTGATCGGAGTTTGTTTCCGATTTTTCTTTAATTATTGAGGTCGGCTAGTCGTTTATCTGATCGGATTTATTGGGTTTGATTCAACTTTGATCGGCCGAACACCTTTATCCATATATTTTATGAAGATACAACTCTTCCAACAAACCTCAACACCATAAATAGCAATGGATTCCATGACCTAAGGCTAAAATAGTCATTTCCCAATAATTGTTATTTTATTTCTATGATTTATTTTTAGTTGTTGTTGAGAATAATTATTTTGGAGAAGTTGTAATTGTGTGATTTTTATCAATGTTATTGAGTTTGATGAGTTTTTCAACCAAAGTTTGTTTTAGTACAAGTCCCGGTAGGAGTAGAGTAAGGGAGATTCAATTATTGATCAGAGTAAAAAGTGCTCAATCAACTGAGTTATAAACGATTCTCTGCTTTAGTTTTACTTTAATTATTGAGGATGTGTTCGAGTGTAACTTAGTCAGTTGAGTTTACCAAGCGTTAATTATAGATCTATTGGCGAAGGGTCAAATTTGATTTATTTTAAATAAAAAGGGAAATAAGCAACCTATCTATAAGTAGCTTTCATAATTTTTCTTCTTCACTTTTTATTGTAAAGTTTCATGGGATCAGTGATGGTAATGGAGCAGATTTTGCTAAACTCGCAACCCGGCTTGCAAAAAAAAAAAAAATAAACACAAAAACCTCTTTGCTCCACTGAGTTTATTCTCCAGGTTACTCGCCCCGAAGTTTAAATCAAATGTCAAATAAACAGTAACTTAACTTATGTTTTCTACTGAAGACACAGACGAGCCAAATATCTCAAAGAAATCCAATGCATTACCCATCCATGGAAAATAAACATACATAAGACGTACATAACAATTAACACATTAACATCTCTAAAATTTTCAAAATATCCTACAAGTTATTAAATTCTAAAACGAAGCATCATCACCAAAGGTCAGAAGTGGAGTATTTTAAAACAATTATCTACTTAGAAAATATAAAATCTCTAATATACACATACGATTTAGTAAAACCTTTTATCGGGCTTCACGCGATTTCGAATCTGAACTCGACCTATTGTCATCCCTAGATTTAACCAAAATTACCAAAAGACCAGCCATTTACATGGGCCGTGTTTGGAAGAGAACAAAATTTAATAAAAATCTGTTTGGATGTATTTATTATTCAACTAATGAGTTATTTTGCCTTGCGGTTAAATTAGGTTGATTTCTATGGATTCCCAATAAATGCCAAACAATACTTTGACCTAATGGATTTACCTATTTAGCCCCTAAAATTATTGTTAAAATCTCTAAGACCAAAATTTTGACCTAATAATCCCAAAATAATTGTTACATAGATCACTATTATTTTGTTGTACTCTCTAAATAGGTATTTTTTTTTTTTTCACTATTATTTTGTTGTACGAAATTCATTGTTGTAGTAGGTAGTAACTCACTGATTACCCTAAAAAAATTCACTGATCCCTACTAATATACTACTCCCTCCGTCTCGACTTATCTTGCATAGAGAGTCGACATGGGTATTAAGAAAAATTAATTTTTGGTTGTTTGTTGACTTTTCAATTCAGGGTAAAAATTTTGAGGGTGGAGATTATGTTATAACTTTTCTTTTTAGGTTGTGCAAGATAAGGTGGGACGACCGTTTAAGAAAAGTGTGCAAGATAAGATGGGACGGACGAAGTAAAATTTATTGGTCACATGTATACTCAGTCTGGTTATTGATTTATTGGGACGATTTTGGTGAGCTCGACAATACTTCGGACTACGATTTCTACTCGCAACATGTCTAAAATGTAAGGGGGTTCGGACTAATTGTGTTACCTACCTCTACATCTGCATCATCGTTTTTACATTAAGAGTGAATTTTGTGTGTGACGGTTACACATAAAAGTGATATTTTTGCTACAAAAAGTGATCCTTTTTTTGTTCAAAAAAAGTGGTATTTTACAGATAAAAGTGATAGTTTTGCTATAAAAAATGATATTTTACAGATAAAGTGATAGTTTTGCTATAAAAAATAATATTTTTCCCGTCACACGATTTGACAGTCTCACACAGGTTTTTGTCTCACATTAAACATCTCAAACTTTAAAGGGAAGGTTTTAAATCTTACGATTAGTACCAGGTTCAGTAATACTTCGGGCTATGTTTTTTTCTGGTACAATCGTCTATAATATGAAGTGAGTCTAGTTAATTTTACCAGCTCTATGTGTATGCTCTAGAGCTAGAAAAAAATTAAAAATTTCGGTATTTTAGTATATAATGAAAATATATAAAAAAGAAAGTTTGTTATATACCAGTATTCCTTAAATTTTAGGTATTTTGGTAGTTCGGTAGTACTTTAATAGTTTGCTATTTTGGTATATCAAATTTCTGACGGTGTGCCAAAATTTACAATAAGTAACAGTATATACTAACACTGACACATAATTCTATATATTCAAATTTTGGTATGTCAGAAGTTTCGAAACGATTACAATATATTTTTTTTATATATAAAAAATTTTGTTACAATAACAATATAAATGACTCGATCCGATATACCTAGCCGGATATAAATTTTAGAATTGGTTTTCCCAAAAAATTCCTAACTTTGTAGGCTTTTAAATGACATCATGGCCACAAATGTTGGACCATGAAAAGTTATTTTTAATTATTTGCAAAAATATGTACTTGTTGGACAAAATTAACTTTGAGGAGACCCATGAGTTGTTGTAATACATGTGCAAGTATATTGTCCATGTGATGACAGTTGAAAGAGTTTATAGGTACTTTGCTTAATGGAGAAAATACTAAAAACACGCGGTTCGGATTTTCTATCATATTTGGTATAACATCTTTTACAATATATTATATTAATCATGCTATATATTCACTTATAATGTATTCGTGATGTCATTACATACACGTGCTCCGTGTGAATTAAAATGTAGTAGAAGATGTTGTATTGTAAGGAGTAGGAGATGTAAAATATTAAACTAACTTACTATATCCGTATTGTTTTGGGTTAATTGCAGCAGCGCCACCAAACTATCAGCGTTTTTCCATATAAATTATTAGACTTTTTTTTTATGTGGCGTTCATACATATAAATTGTACAGTTTGACAGGTAAACCACCAAACTTTATTTTCCGACCATTTTTCGTTGGAGAAAATATTGAAAGCTACACCTTAAATTAACTTACTATCTCCATAATTTTAGGTTTTGCGAAATGTTTATAAATGCAAAAAAAAAAAAAAAAAAATATTAGAAAGCTGGATTTTTGGAAAATGTATTAATTAGGGGCTTGAATTTTGGAGAATCTTAACTTAGGGCATGAATTTTGAGTTTTTCTCAACCTGTGAAATTTATCATCGATTGAGGGTTTACATCTTAGCAATTCCAACATAAAAACAATTAATGCTCAAAATATCAACTAAAATAATCATTCGTGTATATACATGACAAATCGACATAATGTAGTCAAGACTAGGCACCATTCATGTCGATATACATGATAAAAAGTAGTTTAATGTAGAAGCTATCATACTATTAAGATGAAACTATCATAACTCGTAAGTACGGAAGGTTCAAGATATGTGCTTCAAAGTTCTAAAATGAGATGTAGCATAAAAAATGTTTATATTATTGATGAAGTTAGATTGAATATATAAAAAAAGAAATACTTACGTCATGCAAATTAGTAGGGATGTCAGTCGGGCCAACCCTAACGATTTTCTGGCTTATTGAGCGTTAATATAATGAACCTAAACCTGAATTTTTCCGAACAAATTAGGGTTGGTCCGACAATTTCAGGCTATTCCAGCATCTCTCTGCGTGTGTGATGGGGGATAAATTATTTTAATATTCTTTTTATAAAAAAAATTGTTACCGAGTTAATTTTTATTTGCAACTAGAATGAATACAAATAATTCCACCTACGAGGCTACAATAAATATTTAAACTCAAATTACCAAACAAGAAATAATTGTACTTTCAAATATGACATCTAATTTTAATATATATGGATATCAAATTAAAATTAAAAGAAAAGAAATATGATAAATTTAATATCTCATTCATAAAAAACAGATATAAACAATAAATTTATTTATCTTTTAAGTATTTGGTAGATGTTTTAATAAAGAAAATATAAGAAAGAAAAAATGAGTCAATAAAAATCTAATTTTTAATGATATCTCGGTTCAGGATTAAGTTTTGATAGGGTATGCAAAACAAAATTATTTTCGGATATACAAAATTAAATTTATTATTTATTATTTATTATATTGTAAAATTAACTTTCCAGCTCGAGAGTTAACTCAGCATTTTTAATAGAAAATTCAATTTAAGATCTTTCATTATTTTTTTCCCATAATAAATTAAAACATACTCCCTTCGTCCCAATGACATAGGTTAATATTCCTTTTCTGAATGTTCCAGATATATAATCCAGTTTTTATATATAGGAGCATTTATTTAACTCATTCACTAATATGTCGATATTCGTATGGGCATTAAATAATATACTCCCTCCGTTTCAAAATAAGTATCGCTTTAGCAATAAAAAATTATTTAGATAATTAATTAGTGATGATATATTGTCCTCAGTATTATAATTATAGTTAATATTTATTATTTGAGATATTTTTTTACTGTCTCAAAAGATCGATTTTGTAATAGTGAGGGGATAAATCGGGATGTAACAAAGGATAAAATAAACATTTGACCAATATACAAACAAACTCATTAATGAATGAAGTAATCAATAATAATTTCTCAAACAACTGTCAAAGCCCTTTTTTGTAATTTCATCTTTTTACTTGACTTTTTATTCATTAATTACACCAACCCATTTGTTGAACCTTCATGCATAAATACCCCTCATTCCTTACCACCATTTCACTAGAACAAAGAAATTTTTTATAAAAAAAAAATCATCATTTTTCTAATTTTACTAAAATGATGAAATTAGGGAAGAATTCAAGAATTTGTGCAGTTTTTCTGCTGATTTTGGTGTTGGGAAATGAGAGAATCGGTGCAGAAGCTAAGGCATTCTTTGTGTTCGGAGATTCGTTAGTCGATAACGGCAACAACAACTTCTTGGTCACTACCGCTAGAGCGGATGCGCCGCCTTACGGTATTGACTACCCGACGCATCGCCCCACCGGCCGGTTTTCCAATGGCCTCAACATTCCAGATATTATCAGTAAGTTTTCATTACTGGTGGTCATAAAACCTCAACAATGATTTAGGGTCGTTTTTAGACTATTTTAGAGATAATAAGTCATTGCAGAAAATATTACAAAGTTCTTGAGACGATTAATTAGAGACGACATGTTAATCTCTAATACGAAGTCGTGAGAAAATCTTAATTTTTAGGGTATTTAATTAATTGCATTTAGGTATTACGTGAATCTGCAATAATGCATGCAATGGAGAGAAGGCGTGCCTTTTGTAATTACATTTTTGGCCTTTGGTTTTCAATAAATTATTCCATAATTCCAAGAAAACAAATTATGCATGCATATATGCATAATATTATTACATATCTGCATATATTTTTATATATATATATATATATATATATATATATATATATATATTAAAGTTTAAACATGATATATCCAACATTATATAAAGAAAAAAAGACTTGTCTGCACTATCTCGATATGAACAATATTACTTGTATAAGACTGTCTTTCGAAATTACTTTTATCATATAATAAGTATTACTTTTGATGAAACAAATATTACTCGTTGCTTTTATATAAAGATTAATATTCATACTAACAGTTTTGCGTCAAAAGTAATGTTTTTCATGAAAATATCACTATCATTCTACGGAGAGAGTAACTCGTAAGACAGTCTTACATAAATGTTTGCCCATGATTATCAATTTATAGATTGATCCGCAAGCGTTCGCTATAATAATATCTCATTTCAAAATCAATAGGCCAATTAGCTTTTTTAGTCCATTAAATTTAACCCTTTTTTTTTTATCAAGGAGTGTTATCTTCGTTCATTTAATTTTCGAAATTTGATAAAATTAATCATTTAACTTTTAAAATTCTAAAAACACTTTATGTCACTGCCTACGGTAGGTAATGTTCAATTTATCGATTTTCTAGAGTTAAAAATTTTAAAAATTAAAGAATTAAAATTAAAATGATTAAAAATAATATTCTTAAATAAAAAAAGTTGAACTTAATCAACTAAAAAAATATTTACACAAAATAATATAATTTGTTTATGATTAGAAAAAAAATATTTATCTATATTTGTCTGTTATAGGTGAAAAAATGGGGTGGGAGCCCACATTGCCATACCTAAGCCCAGAGTTAAGTGGGCAGAAATTACTAGTTGGTGCCAACTTTGCTTCTGCTGGTGTTGGAGTACTAAACGACACCGGAATTCAATTTGTAAGTGATTAAAAGTCGAGATTATAGTAAAATTGTTTAAAATTAAAAGTAGGTAGTGTTAGAGAATAAAGTAATTTTGATTAAATATAAAAGTAAAGTGTTTGGTATTTAAGCAACTTTTAGTTTCTGAATGAGAAAAAAAACTTGTATTTATTTACCAAAATACTAAAATGCTGGAAAAAATAATTATTTTCTACTTTTAGCTTTTTGCCTGTAATAATTTTTATTTAAGCTGAAGTTGTTTCCCTAAACACTCCTAAACAACTAATTTCCTTCATATATTTTCTATTTTTGCAATAAGACATGATTCAGAAAATCAACATGTTAACACCGCAAAGTCCTTTTTGTCCCTTCACATTTGTCTTTGTTCAAAGTTCAAACACAATTTTAATAATATTTTTTTTTTCAATTAAATTACCTCCGTCCCGAAAAGATAATCACATTTCATTTTTCAGATAGCTTAAGAAAAATATTTAATGTATTCAAAATTTACCCACATTTTTTTCCCTTTTTGGAGTTAATAATTTAAAAGTCACTTACACTACTAAGTAAGTGTATTTTAGATAAACGGTATAATGTGGGACGTACTTAAAAAAAAGAAATTATTTTTGTGGGACGAAGGGAGTAGTCCACTATTACTTTTTAGTCATAATATTTTGTTGAAAATACATGGTGTGGTTCTCCACTTTTTAGAATTATATGTAATATGTAATAAAACAATAAATAATCGTTTGTATATTCTCGATTAATTAATTTGATTTTATATCCAAATATATGAGATTTGTTCATGAAATTTGATTTTCTAATTTTTGCATTTGAAAAGTAAAACGCGACAATAAATCTTGGATACAATATTTTTTAAACAAACTTTAATACTAGAAATTTCTTTTTAAAAAAATTTCTGATTTTCTATTGACCAGTTATATTTTTCTTTTTGGTTTTTTCTTTATCAATGCCTCATTCGGAACTTAATCTGTCGTTTGATTAGCGCCTAGTAATGAACGTTTTTATTTATTCGCAGGTGAACATTATTAGAATTTACCAACAGCTGAATTTCTTCCAACAATACCAAAAAAGACTGAGTCAACTCGTCGGAGAAAACGAGTCGAAAAAAGTGGTGAACGAGTCACTCGTTTTAATCACTTTAGGTGGAAATGATTTTGTGAATAATTATTATTTGGTGCCTTATTCATTAAGGTCACAACAGTTCCAATTGGAGGACTATGTGCCCTATGTCATTTCTGAGTACAAGAAAGTTATGCAGGTAATGTCTATTTATCGATGTTCTAAAACGCGCTAGTTGTTAGTTGGACGGTTGATTAGGGTTTAGTACCTAATTCACTATAAGAAGTTTTTATATTAGAGATGGAAATTAATAACAGATAATTCGGCAACAAAATAGAAACGGAATTGAAATAGAACAGTGACAGAAAGTGGTAGAAAATTAGTAATATCCGATTAGTGACGAAGTAACAACAGACGGACATAACCGGCTTCTATTATGCAAGTAATGTCTATTTATCGATGTTCTAAAATGCGCTAGTTGTTAGTCGGACGGTAGCTAGGATTTAGTACCTAATTCACTATAAGAAGTTCCTATATTAGAGGTGGAAATTAGTAACGGATACTTCGGTCACAAAATAGAAACGGAATAGACATAGAATAGTGATTGAAAGTGGCAAAAAATCAGTAGTATCCGATTAGTGACGAAATAACAACATACAGACATAAATCGATCTCTAAATTATATAGACCAAACATTTCGTCTCAAATCCGTCTCTACTTTAATTTAGAGACAGATATTATGTAAATATGGATGAGTTTTTCGTCTCTAACTTGATTTTTTTCTGTAGTGATTGGGGTCTAGGGTGGGTTAATCGGGTCTAAACGGGATTAGGCGGGGAGGAACTGGAAATAACATAAATAATCAGAGACTGTGTAACACTTACATGGGATATAGTTGAAGATAGACGGAACTTTTAAAACAAAGCTATTTATTACAACGATCTCTATTTAATTCAATAATTGTCTATAGTTTTTTTATATAATTGTAGTAAATTGTATTTGCCACTTTTTGAAACAAACAAAAAGTGTGAAATTTTTATCCACAAAATAATGGGGTTGGGAATGAGAGGAAGCTTTGATTTTTGTTTTAGTTCCTTGTTTCCAGTATTTTTAGTGTTGTTTACGAGAATATATTTATTACGATTGGATATATGTATTTTAAGTTAAATAGGTGGGTGTGGGTCCGTAAGTTGAATATTGTAAGTTAGCGACGAGTCTCATTTAATTACAATCGTTGAGATTTATTCATATTATACTATATGAAGAGGATATATTTATTACGATTGGATAGATGTGTTTTAAGTTAAATAGGTGGACGTGGACCCGTGAGTTGAATATTATAAGTTAGCGACGAGTCTCATTTAATTATAATCGTTAAGATTTACTCATATTATATTATATGAAATTATGGTAGTGGGACCCCTACTTTGAATATTGTGTTTAAATGTGATATTACGAGTATATCTTCAATATACTCCTAATATCACGTGTAATCCATATATTTAACATAACAAATGACTAAAAACAATAGTTATTCAAAGAAAGGTTAAAAATATATACAAAGTCTCATGTGCACCAGTTGCACCGTGCAATTCAGGTTGAATATCACTATTTATGGTTAAAGATATTACATTTGCTGAGTAAAAGTATTACAATATCTTTATACAGAACATGTAATATCTTTAAGCTCAAATGGTGATACTTTTTCACCGTGATACCTTTACTCATCACATGTAATACCTTTAGGCATAAATAGTACTCCCTCCGTCCCGAATGAACTTGCACACTTTTTATTTCGGTCTGTTCCAAGTAATTTACACCATTTCTTAAAAAGGAAATAAATCTCACAAATTCTACCCACAATACACGTTTATTTACCAAATAAAGCAAAAATATAGGTTTGAAAAGTCAACATAACCCAAAAAGCAACATTTTCTTAATATGTGTGCCCACTTGTCAGTGCAAGTTAATTCAGGACAAAGGAAGTAATACTTTTTGACCCATGACCTAAATTGCACGACTCTAAGATCCGTGCAACTAATGCACTAGATACCTTCCCAAAAGCATAAGTTAAATTACCATTTCGACTATTTTTAACTGTTTCCACTAACGTTTTATGATCTTTCAGAGATTATACGAGCTTGGACCTCGGAGGGTCTTAGTGACAGGGACAGGGCCGCTCGGGTGCGTCCCGGCGGAACTGGCCCTGCACAGCCGGAATGGGGAATGTGCAGATGAACTAATGAAGGCTGCAGCATTATTCAACCCTCAATTGGTTCAAATGCTTGATCAACTCAACCAAGAAGTAGGCTCTAATGTCTTCCTTGCAGCTAACACCAATCAAATGCACTTGGATTTCATTTCCAACCCCCAACAATTTGGTATGTTTACTTTTTCACCATTCATCTAGATGGCAATTCGGGCAATCTGACTCGGTTTGATTCGGCGTGGCTTATTGGGCCACTACAGTATGTCGGGTCGGTCTAAGGTTTTACTGACCTAAAATTAGTCGGCCCAACAATATATACTAAAAATTTTAGGTCGGTTGCGGTCTGGAGGGTTTTCGGCCCATTAGGTTTGGCCTCCGTCTCGATGGTATGTTGGGTTAATATTCATGTGGCCCGTCCCGTCTAAATGTATACTAAAATTAGTCGGCCCAATATATACTAAAATTTTTAGGTCAGTTGCGGTCTGGAGGGTTTTCGGCCCATTAGGTTTGGCCTCCGTCTCGATGGTATGTTGGGTTAATATTCATGTGGCCCGTCCCGTCTAAATGTATACTAAAATTAGTCGGCCCAATATATACTAAAATTTTTAGGTCAGTTGCGGTCTGGAGGGTTTTCGGTCCATTAGGTTTGGCCCCAGACTCGATGGTATGTTGGGTTAATATTCATGTGGCTCGTCCCGTCTAAATGTATACTAAAATTAGTCGGCCCAATATATACTAAAGTTTTTAGGTCGGTTGTGGTCCGGAGGATTTTCGGCCCATTAGGTTAAGCCCCTGACTCGATGGTACGTTGGGTCAATATGCATGTGGCATGCCCCATGTTTGGCAGGTTGGGTCGGTCTAACTAATCGGATCGATTTTGCCGCCGCAAAATATACCTTGGGGACCGAGGTTTAATTACGTGAAAATTCATGATATTTTGATCAATTATTATCCGCATTATTACTATTCAAACATAATAATATATAAAAGTATTGTGTTTATAATTCTTTTAATTGAATGTACGCGAGTAGGTTTTTTGCTCCAATTGCTAATATGGAGCTTGAAATTGAGATTTTGATTATTCCAACTGCAGATATTTGATCATACGAAGTTTGTAAAGCCTTAATTAAATGAAAATGATAACGTTTAACGAAAAAAATGATGTCTTTTTCATTAATTGACAGTAAGAAGAATTCGTTCAATTATATGTATGCAATGACGTTGAAATTTTAATTTCGAGCTCCACGTAAGTTATTGGAGTTCAAGTATAAATTTTTAGTCGCCTAATATACTGATAACTTTATTGACCAGATATAGACTAAATCTTAGTGATCAAATTATTTGCCAACCTATAGCTTCACTTCTATTTAAAATCTGAAATACAATTAAGGATTACTCCCTCCGTCCCGATTTAATTGGCCTATTTTTTTTTTTTTTTTTGTCCCAACTTAATTGATTTAGCCCATAAATGACAAATTCTCTCCCAATCTCCATTTTTAATCTTCACCTTCGAAAAAATATAAGATTCCACAAAATTTATTTTTTCTTAGTCTCTGTGTTCGATCAATGTAGACCAATTATGTCGAGACGGGAGGAGTTTTTGTTGGACAAGTATTTAATGCTAGTATTATTTAGTCATTATCAATTTAATATGTATATAATTCATTGGACCCCATGGTACTATATTATAGTAATCGAATTTAATTTAATTAAGTAACACAAATAAAATCACATCAAATAATACCATTGACAGGTTGGTTTTGGTTTGACTCATCAATTTATCAACTTTATTCAGGGGAAATTATTTTCTCAACTCAATTATATTTTCCAATCCGCCAAAATAATTAATAATGTTAAGAAGAGACGTTAGGTTTGGTTGTTGAAGTATTTGAGTCGAGCTAAACTTTGGGTTATTTGAGTAAAGTTTGGTAAGTTTGAATCGATGGAGCTAGTTAAAATTTGTTCACGAAAACTAACAGACTTCAATTTCGCAAATATTTTATATTTGTGAACTCGAATACTAAATATTATTTTGAGAAAAAAAAAATTAGATTTTATGCTGAAAACAATAAGTTTATGTACATCTTAAATAAATGAGTTACAAAAATAATATTATTTATTTATTTTATTATATTTTCTATACGAGCCCATCAAACATGTTCACGAGCTCTTAAATATGAAATATTCAAGCTTTGTTCGTTGATTAAACTATAAGAAATAAACGAGCTTGAACGAGTAGTATCAGAGTTCAATCTCGATTTTTTTACCTGACAATCTGTTCATCAACAACCCTACCTATGTTAGAGGGGTGTTTTTCTTACTTTTGTCAAGTACTTTTTAGCTTCTAGGGAGTTTTGTATCGGTATCACTATATATCGATTCATACCATTAATTTTGGTATACCGAAATTTCGGTATACCATTAGAAATTTGGTATATTGAAATACCGAGCTACCAAAATACCGAAAAAATTCGGTATACCGTATATACCGAAATACCAAAACTTTTAGATATCATGCAATACCGTACCGAAAATTTCCGGTACGGTATCACACCATATCAAAAATTCGACATACCAAAAATTTCAATATTTTCGGTAATCTTTCGATACGATACGTATGGTATTTCGACATTTCGATATGTTACCCCACCCCTAATATCGACTTTTAATTATACGTAATTTTACCATAATTTCTACTTTTAATCGCTCGACTCATGTATCATTTTGTATGTACCAGGATTTGTGACTTCAAAGATAGCGCGTTTCATATACATAGACCCTAATCTGCGACCCGACTAACCGTACTTCTTCTGCAGGATTTGTGACTTCAAAGATAGCATGTTGTGGACAAGGCCCATATAATGGGATTGGGCTTTGCACACCATTATCCAACTTGTGCCCAAACAGAGACTTATATGTATTTTGGGACCCATTTCACCCATCAGAACGGGCCAACAGATTAATAGTCCAACAAATTCTTACTGGATCCAACACATACATGCACCCAATGAATCTTAGCAGTCTTATGGCCCAAGATTTGCGGGCCTAAATAGGCCCATTGGGCCGTTGTCATAGCCTTTTTTCAGTTTCATGCCTCTGAATAGTATGTTATTTTATTTTTTTGTTTAAAGAACCTTTTAGTTGTGTGTTTTCTTCTTTGTAAGGATCTTATTGACTTTTTTCCCAATGATAATAATGAAAATTATTGTTATAATTTTTTTAGATACTTAGAAGAAGGTATAGTTAGAAAGAGGGGCGGCGGAAAATACCGAAAATATCAAAAAATTAGTGAAAATATTAAAAATTTTGATACGATAATGGTATGTGAATTCAAAAATCTCAGTATTTCTGTATATACCTTCAATATTTTGGTATACTGGAAAAATTTCGGTGTTTTGATTGTTCGGTAATTCGGTATACGGAAATGCAAATACCGAAAATATCGAAAAATTATTGAAAATATTAAAAATTTTGATACGATAATGGTATGTGAATTCAAAAATCTCGGTATTTTTGTATATATCTTCAATATTTTGGTATACTGGAAAAAATTCGGTGTTTCGATTGTTCGGTAATTCGGTATACGGAAAATTCTCGGTACACCCAAATTTTGAACAAATTCAATTAGGGTTTTCTTGTACGTTTATCAGAAAAGATTTCTAGATCCCAGTAGACACAATGCTAGATAGCTGCTAAAAAGTATAAACCAGAAAATACAATATGTGCTCCAGCTACATCTTCGTAACTCTAAATACCCAGTAAGTATCGATATATAGATATATCGACACAAAACGTCCGAGATTTTCGATACGGTAACAAATTGATACTCCACCAAATCCTTGCTGGATCGAACACATACATGCACCCAATGAATCTTAGCAGCCTCATGGCCCAAGTTTTGCGGGCCTAACAGGCCCATTGGGCCGTTGTCAGAGCCTTTTTTGGGCCTGAATTTTTTTTAAGAAAAAATCAATTTAAGAACCTTTTAGTTGTGTGTTTTCTTCTTTGTAAGGATTTTATTGACTTTTTAGCCGATGATAATAATGAAAATTATTGTTACTCCGTTCGTCCCACCTTATTTTGCATATTTTTCATTTTCGTCCGTCTCAAGCGAACTTGTACACTTTTTAAAAAGAAAAGTTATAACACAATTTTTACCCTCAATTAACCTTTGAAAAGTCAACAAAATCTAAAAAAATAACGTTTCTTATTATTTGTGTCAGCCTCCTTTGTGCAAAATAAGGTAGAAGGGAGGGAGTATAATAAAAAAAGGGACCTTGTGGTGAATTAGATTTCATAAGTGAATTTACTATATTCACGAAAACGAGGAGAATCGGACAAAATCATATACTCCCTCCGTCCCGGCCTAAGTTTCCTACTTTGACCGGGCACGGAGATTAAGAAAAAATAGATTTTGTGGAATCTTTGACTTTTTTAAAGGTGAAGATTGAGGGTGAAGATTTTGAGGGTGTAGATTGTGATAGAAGTTTGCCATTTATGGGCTGGAAAGTTAAGTTGGGACAAACAAAAAAGGAAAGTAGGAAAGTTAGAGTGGGACGGAGGTAGTGTTTTCTACTTCAACCTTTTGGTGTGAAAGCACTTAAATTAAAGCAAAAAATGATTTTTCCAAACACTCATTTTCGCTTCTACAAAGTCAAAAGCTTAAAAGTACTTTAAATAAGTTATTATAACCGAACTTCAAGCAAATTAAGTGTTTAAAATCACTTATACTCTCAAATATTATCTAATTTTATTTTTTTCATAAAAATTAAATCAAATTATTTTTTAAAAGCACAATCAATTGAAAACACGTCATATACGAACCATACCCAACCCGACCCTACCCGACCCAAAAGACAGATCCTCACAAGATTCAAACCCCGCCACATTTGACACCTTAAACCCCTGTGTAAAAACCACCCATCCCCTTATCCACTTCCCTTTCCCAACCAAAAATGGCGTTCTCCCTGCTAATGCAGGCTCCGCTTTCTCTCTCCACAACTTCCACCGCCGCTCCTCGGAGCACTATCACCTCCGCAGCTGGACCATCCGCCTCAATTTCCACCTCTCAGAGAAAATCGCGGCGAAAAAAGCAGAGCGACTTGAAATCACCCGACGACAATGGTTATAGCGGAAGCGAGGGCGGAAATTTCACGCCGTCGAGCGCCGAGAAGCTTCTGAGGCTTGTGTTCATGGAGGAGCTGATGGAGCGCGCCAGAAGCGGCAGTGTTTCCGGTGTTTCCGATGTCATTTATGATATGATTGCGGCGGGGCTGACGCCTGGACCTAGGTCGTTTCATGGCCTAGTCGTTTCACACGTGCTCAATCGAGACGAAGAGGGCGCTGTACGTTCTTCTTCCTCCACATTACCTTGGATTTGATCTTTGTATATATGTGATTGGGTACAGTTTATTACTGTATGTTAGAGCGCATAGTGCATTTCAGCAATCATACTGTATGCTTATATTTCTAGTGTGTTTTTGGCTAAGCTTGTTTCAAACATATTATAACCTCCAATTTGGTATATGTTGTTTTGAGAGCTTACATTATGTAATTTCTCAAGAGCTGACTAGTTAAAACGTTTTTGCATATGAGCTTGCAATTGAAGGGATGGATTTGCCTATGAATTTGGGTCTAATTTAAGCACATTCTTACAGCCTTTGGTTAAAGCCTTGTAAAGTGTGATATGAAACGTACGACCCCACCCCCTTACACATGCTCACCTTCGACATTATGAATACTAACTTTGGTGTAGTAATTTTGGCCTGAAGCGTATGAACCCACCCCCTCACACAAGCTCACCTTTGACATCTTTCTGTGTGTAGTCTATTTAAAAGGAGAATGTTTGAAGGATTATAAAATATTAATAAGTTGTCCTCTATACTTTGGGAGCCTATATTTGCTGGAAGTTATTGATTCATCTTGTAGTAATGGTATTTTGATATTTCAACATAAAATACTATTGAGCATCTTGTTGACATCATACCTTAGTGGAATTGAATCCTGTCAACTTTTACTATGACAGATGCACGCACTAAGAAGGCAACTGAGTGAGGGTCTTCGTCCTCTTCATGAAACTTTCATTGCATTAACTCGATTATTTGGCTCAAAAGGCCATGCTACAAGAGGATTAGAAATTCTTGCAGCGATGGAGAAACTCAACTATGACATTCGGCAAGCTTGGCTGCTTCTTATTGGTATAGTTTACATGCCAATGGATTGACATATGGTGATATATGTTGTATGCAATTCAGTTTTGTTATTGTATGTCTGACAGTTAATAAATACTGTTCTCACATCAGAGGAGCTTGTGACAAGTAGGCATCTAGAAGATGCCAATAGAGTTTTCCTGAAGGGGGCTGAGGGTGGCCTCAGAGCTACGGATCGGATTTACGATCTTCTAATTGAGGAGGATTGTAAAGTGGGGGATCACTCAAATGCACTGACCATAGCACATGAAATGGAGTCAGCTGGTAGAATGGCGACGACGTTTCATTTCAATTGCCTTTTAAGCGTGCAGGTGTGAGTATACCTTTATGATTTGTGTGGAGTGCTTTCAAAGTGGTAGTTCACAGTTTAATCTTGAAAGTACAATCACTTGGTTCGGACATAACAACTCGAAATGGAAACTATATTTGCCTACGAAAAATCAGTTCTAGTGCTTTGGGTAGACTTATGTTCTAGATTAAATATATACGTTTTCCTCTCCTTATTTTCAGTGAAATCAGATATTGAATACATTTTCTTACCATGTGGCCAGGCTACTTGCGGAATTCCTGAAATTGCTTTTTCTACCTTCGAAAACATGGAATATGGAGGAGAAGGTTTGCGTTTGATTTTCTTTCTGCAACCTTAGCGTAACTTACTTATCATGTAAAGGGAGTTTTGTTTTGCTTACGTTTTCTGCATAAGCTTGATCGTCAAAAATGCTCTTGGTGTTGAGGTTTATGATGTCTAGAAATTAGTAGTTTTTAATGTAATTAGATTCTTTATGTGCTTGCTTTGTCCAAATAAAACGAGCAAGAAATGTGACTAGTTTGAAATGTGATGCTTGTATTGATGGAAGTTATACTAGTTTGAATTATGATCTTTGTATTAATGGAAATTTTCTGTCTTTCTTTAATGAAATACTGGAATCTCATGTTATGTTCTATGTCGACAATGTAAGAACACTTTATTCAAATTTGCTTCATCCTTTTGAAGGTTAGATGGTTCCTTGGTACCTCTGCTCGTGTTTATTTAAAATCATTCTACCATCTTTTGCATAAGTAATGCTTCTACCCTGCTTTGAATTAGAGGCTTCTCTCTACGTATTCGTTTAACTTGACCATTTCTCATTTTCATTTGTCTTTTTAATAGAAGAACACTTTCTAGTTGCTAAAGAAACAAAAAATAAAAATAAAATCGTTCTTGCTTATGATTTTCTATATGTTATCCTTATGGTATGTTGGTTGTTATAGCTTCCATGAAACCTGATACCGAGACATATAACTGGGTGATCCAATCATATACAAGAGCTGAGTCATATGATAGGTATGTTATTTTCTAAATGTAACAACCATGATTCTTTTCTTGACATCTATTATGTTATTCTAGATCTACAAGTTCTTTTTCTTCCTGTGTTTGTACTTGTGAAATCAGCAACTTCTTTAGTTACAAGT
The DNA here is from genome assembly GCA_958295605.1 of Ajuga chamaepitys. Lineage (NCBI taxonomy): Eukaryota > Viridiplantae > Streptophyta > Magnoliopsida > Lamiales > Lamiaceae > Ajuga > Ajuga chamaepitys. The sequence continues at coordinate 87,462,198 of OY282495.1, forward strand.
AACCATACATGGAGAAAATAATAGCAGTGGTTACAAGTGATCATGTATGGAGAGAATACAGAAAAGGGTTGACAGCCCAAAATATGAGAAAAAAACTGCGTATGACTCCATGAATAATACGATGCTGCCGTCCATTTCTAGCTGCTCTTTTCATATGTGAGGAAATAATGGTTAGGTGAAAAATGTTCGCTTGGATGACTAAATCAATTTTCTTTGTTTATTATGGAAAATCATTCTGCTTCGCTAGTTATTGGCATGGTTGTATCTGACTTTTAAAGGATTTGTAGTCACTTTCATATTCCTTCCTGCTCGCGATCCAAAATTATAAGGCGTCCAAATTTTAATGTCTCAGGGTTCAAGATGTTGCCGAGTTACTTGGGATGATGGTTGAAGATCACAAGCGGTTGCAACCAAATGTGAGAACCTACGCGTAAGATTATATTCTTTTAGACTTTCATGGCAGAAATTTATGTTTCTTGCTTGAGCTGTATAACTCTCATTGTTCGTCGGGCATTTTCCTTTCCTTTCCTTTTGTGTGTGTGTAACTGTGACTTTCACCTGGCAGATATTAGTATGTACTTTCCTACTAGGCTGCTAACAAATAGAACGTTAGGTAAAAAGCTCGTGCTCGAGCTCGATCAATGCTCGTTAAAACACATTTATCTATGCTCGTTTAATAACGAACAGAGCTTGAACATGAAGGGATCGTTCGTTAACGGCTCGTGAACATGTTTTAGGCTCTTATAAGATAATAATATTTTATGTTATTTATGTAACTCCTTTTTTTGAAATAGTTCTTGAATTTTTGGTTGAAAGAATGAAACCCGAGATTTTTTTACGCAGACCTAGAATAATATCTAATATTCATGTTCATTAACATAAAATTCTTAGGCCTGTGGCTTCTGGAATTGGATAATTAAGCTGCAAGAATGATGGTTTGCATTCTAAGCTTTCAGAGAACTTTAAAAGCTCTTACAAGAATAACAAAGGGAAGAAATTTATATGTATACTTGGTAAGTAATAGTGATTTGTACTCTGCTAAAACTCAGATTCTGGATATATGTCTTGTGTATGTAATAACTTCCCCTATGGAAGTAGAAGGGGTCTCATCTTGTGAATTTGGATTTATGTCGAAAACTCTAAATCAGTTTGCAGTCTCTGAACAGTGTATAATTGGGTTTTAATCTTCTTTTGCAGGTTGTTAGTGGAATGTTTTACAAAGTATTGTGTCACGAGGGAAGCCATTCGACATTTTCGTGCACTCAAAAACTTTGAAGGTGGAACCCAAATTTTACATAATGAGGGACAACATGGAGACCCACTATCTTTGTATTTACGTGCGCTCTGTAGAGAAGGTGTGTACTCCTCAAATTCTCGATCAACTTCCAAATTTCATTTCTTTCCTAACAGTCACTATCGATTAGCATGTGTTGATCTTTCCTAACACCTTACCTTAAAATTTAACTAGAATATGTCGTTCATAACTTGAGATTCAACCGAACATGTTCTAACCGTTGTTACTTTTGGAATCAGGAAGAGTTGTCGAGTTACTAGAAGCTCTTGAGACCATGGCAAAAGATAACCAACAACTTCCTCCCAGAGCCATGGTATTGAGCAGGAAATACCGAACATTGGTCAGCTCGTGGATTGAACCTTTGCATGAAGAAGCTGAACTTGGTCATGAAATTGATTACATCGGCAGGTATTCTTTCAAACCATAGCTGTCTTTATACATTCTGATTCTTCCTTATTTGCACATTGATTTGTCATAGATAAATACACCACGAATACTTGGCAAAATAAATATATTTCATCTTTTTGCTGCTCCCTTTGCTTTATATATGCACACACAGGCATATATATATATTAGGAAACAAAAGATTTCACTAGTACAAGTTTGTTGCTACCTTTGGAAGTATAGAAATAAATCATCCATTGAGGAGAATTCTGAAGACATGTATTTCGATAACCTCATGTGTTCCAACCTGGAAATTAGTAAAATTACTTATTCACGAGAAAGGGCATCCACAAATTCGGCAAAATAAGAGGAGTTAGTTGGGGGATAGAGGGGACAGTAAAAAGCACTTTCTAAAACGATAATATGAGTTTGCACTGATGCAAGTTCTATAGCTTGCAAAGTGTGCTACTCAATCCGTATAACCACTAGGTTATATCGAGCATTTCTATCATGTGCATTCTATGTTGAGTATTTTTTGCCATATATGATCTTTTTTCGTGCTCCTAGTATACATCTATTTGTGACATTATTATCAAGTAAAATTGAAGAAATTGACATTCTGCATCAACTAGGGTGATTACTTTGACTGACTTAGGTGGACTGCAGGTACATTGCAGAAGGTGGACTAACAGGTGACCGCAAAAGATGGGTACCACGCAGAGGAAAAACTCCTTTAGATCCCGATGCTGAAGGTTTTATATATTCCAACCCTATGGAAACCTCTTTCAAACAGCGATGTCTCGAAGAATGGAAAATACATCATCGGAAACTTTTGAAAACCTTGAGGAATGAAGGACCTGCAGTGTTGGGGAATGTATCTGAGTATGACTACTTTAGAGTTGAGGAGAGATTAAGGAAAATCATAAAGGGTCCAGAACAAAGTGCTTTGAAACCAAAAGCAGCTAGTAAAATGATAGTATCGGAGCTCAAGGAGGAGCTGGAAGCTCAAGGTTTGCCCACTGATGGAACCCGAAATGTTCTGTATCAACGTGTGCAGAAAGCAAGGAGGATCAATCGGTCTAGAGGTCGACCCCTCTGGGTTCCTCCTGTGGAAGAGGAAGAAGAAGAGGTGTTAACATAAGATAACACTGATTCTTTTTAGTCCAAATTTCATTTTATTAACACTCATTTCTTTGATTATTCTACCGTCATATATTCGGAGTTTGTCTACTTAACCAAAAACTAACGTCCAGGTTGATGAAGAGTTGGATGAGCTAATATCACGAATTAAGTTGGAAGAAGGAAATACAGAGTTCTGGAGACGGCGTTTTCTTGGAGAAGGCTTGAATGAAAATCATAGCAAGCTATTGGACGAGGAAGAAGACGACATTGTTGATGTCACAGATGACGCTGATGTTGATGATGTTGTGAAAGAGGGTGAAGATGACGAGGTTGATGAGGAAGAGGAGGAAGTGGAGGAAGTGGAACAAACTGAAAACCAAGTCGGCGACAGGGTAAAAGATAAGGAAGCTGAGACTACCAAACCCCCTCAAATGATTGGAGTGCAATTGTTAAGAGACTCTGACCAGAGTACTAGCTCGTCAAGAAAAACAAAGAGAAGATCTTCTAGAGTATCAATGGAGGTACAAAAGCTTATTCATTTTTTGTAGCATATCATAATATACCTAATTATAGTTTACCCCTAGAAGTGGACACTGGACAGAATGCGAACCTGTTTTATATCCCAAATGAGCAGTTTTAAGTCAGTTGCCATAGGAGCTCCTTATTTCTTTGTTTTCAACACATGTGTGGAAATCTTGGGTTCTTTCTTATGTTTGGCTGTTTTCACACGTTGAAAACCGACTATTGTTCACTGATTTACTCTGATGAACTTCAATTCGAGAAGGAAAAGTCAGTGCTAGACCAAAGAATCGAATTCTTTATTGAGGAATTAACCTTACATTATGATCTTTCCCCCCAATTCATCTCATTAAACAGTTCTTATATTTCTTCTTTTTCTTTTCTTTTCTTTTCTTTTCGTTTTTTTAACTGTCTATGCTGTTGTTTATCTGTTTGTCTTCTGTACCATGGCTACGTTTAGTAGATAATTTGATCAAACATAAAGTGTCCATTTTAGTATCTTATTTTATGTCATTGATTTTTATAATACCATGCTCTGAAGCTTTCTTCTTTTATTTTTCACTCATACAGTTTTTGATACTTTCTTGGCCATTGATCCAGTCTCTAGCATATCATTGTTACTCCACTCTTGTTAATGGTCATTTTGACATCTGACATATTTAGTTTTTCTGTATGTAATTGTTGTGAATCCGTGATCTCTTCTATTGCTTTTCACAAATGAATGCAGGATGACGATGATGATGATTGGTTTCCTCTAGATATTTACGAAGCCTTTAAAGAAATGAGGAACAGGAAAGTCTTCGATGTTTCGGACATGTATACACTAGCTGATGCTTGGGGTTGGACATGGGAGAAGGACTTGAAGAACAGAGCTCCTAGGAGATGGTCCCAGGAGTGGGAGGTTGAATTGGCTGTTAATTTAATGACTAAGGTAATCACTTAATTGATTACAAACAAGTCGAAAATTATGGTTTATAATCATGTAGGGTTGGTTATGGTTCAATGTTAGAACTTACATATTGGATTTTTTATGCTTTGTTTTCTTATGTCTGTTTATCCGGAAAATTGTCATTGGACCAAAAGCCTCGTTTCCATCTTTTAAGAGTGTCGCGTTATGTATATCTCAAGTTCTCTGAGTCTGATTTTACTCATTTTGTTTAAAAGTAAAAACAATCGCAAACACTTCCTAAATAATTTTTGTCAGGTAATCGAATTGGGTGGAACACCGACCATTGGGGACTGCGCCATGGTGCTCCGAGCTGCTATACGAGCTCCTATGCCTTCAGCCTTCTTACAAATTTTGCAAACAACACATCGATTGGGTTATGTCTTTGGCAGGTGAATACTATGAGTTTCAGTTTTAATTATATAATTCAAATAGTGTTTTACATCTCTGCTGAAACTTACTTTGAGGAAGAAATAGACCATAAACTCCTGCTCTTTTCTGAGAAAACTATGGCTACTTTGCTACAATTGGATGTTCATGGCAATTTCAACTAAAAATTTCTTCAATTCATATTTGATAAACGTATGTTCATTACAGCCCGTTGTACGACGAAGTCATAATCCTGTGCCTGGATCTTGGGGAGCTTGATGCATCCATTGCCATTGTCGCAGACATGGAGACGAGTGGAATCAAAGTCTCGGATGAAACTCTCGATAGAGTCATTTCTGCAAGACAGGCAAATGATAATCCGGTTAATGATGCATCATAATAGTCTCTCAAAACCATTTTTACAGCGCGTTGTACGACGAAATCATAATCCTGTGCCTGGATCTCGGGGAGCTTGATGCATCCGTCGCCATTGTCGCCGACATGGAGATGAGTGGAATTAAAGTCTCAGATGAAACTCTCGATAGTGTCAGTTCTGCAAGACAGGCAAATGATAATCCGGTTAATGATGCATCACAGTAGTTTCTTTTTATATAAACAGGTATCTTGTTCCATTATGAAAATCACTCTTTGAAAAGTTCCGGTTTACCGTCCATTTGGCTCCGCCTAGTTGCTGCACTATCATCGTCCGCCTACGTTTCTTCCTCGACTCCTCGCCGCTTTATTCCATCTAGATTTTGTTTAGTCCTGTCTAAGTCCGGATTAGGCACTCGACCCAGATTAACAATGTTGATTTTTTGGCTCTTAAACTACTAATGTTGAATCGAGATTAACAGAATACTGACGTCGACATTTGAGAAATTAGTACACGATATTGGTATGCGAAGAACTACTGATAAGCAAGGTTAAAAACTTATATACTGAGTTGCTTATTTCAAGGGAAGTGAAATTATGATCACAAGTGTGACATACTTATTGTCCAAAAGTCTCCTAGAATTTCATAAGTATGGGGTGCCTATAATCAATCAAGAATAACAATAACCAAAAAAAAAAAAAAAAATGTAATAATAATGTGTTTAAGGGGGAGTGGTACGAGTCACACAAGTGGGTCATGCAATTTTTTTGATACCATAGCCCCATTACTTATCTTGAAAATGGGTCAGAAGCACGGCAAATGCCGAAGCACGACGATGTCGAAGTATGATTGTGTCGGAAACACGACGATGTCGAAGCACGACAATGGACAACAAGAAAGCACGACAATGCCGGAAGCACGACGCAAGCACGATGATGTAGAAAGTACGACAATGCAGAGAAGAAAAAATATGTTAAATGAAAGATGACCGCACTGTCGGGTGCAGTCACATAAGATGATTTATTTCCTAACTATTCCTAACAGTAGCTAGAGCAAGTCAGGGTCGATCCCACAGAGAACAGGAATTAACTAAATAATCGTACTAACCAATTCTATATAAATACTAATAATATAACTATAATAAGGGGGGGAGTTTTGATTAGAGTTAATTAACTAATGCAAATAACTAAAGACGATTTAACTAGTGAATAAAAAGTATCCCGCCTTTAACCCAGTATCCCCCTAGCCTGAATATTCATGTAACTAATGCAACTACTTAACTAATTAGTTCTGAGACACCTACTCCAAGAATTAACAGGTACGCTTAGCTAACCCTTGTTACCCCTTAAGTATAATTAATCCTAAGAACTTAGCAATTAATCCTATCCAATTAAGTAGTTCTAGGAGACGCTCGCTAGAACTATCGTAACTAGACGCATAGGGAATTAAGGCAACGGAGTAGGTACGGTGTTGTACTCACGAACGTGGTACAAGTGACCGCGACTTTGTGTTATCCTAGCGAGTAACCACTTTTTGCTACTTTTGGGCACAAACGCATAACAATTACGGATTATGAATTTATGACCTAGCGACAGCTATATGCCTATTACTAGGGTGATCAGTCCACATAACAAACATATAAAAGATAGAGTAATCCAATAACACAATGTAATCTCAGAACATAATTAAATTAAGCAATTACTGAATTAATTACATAAATAACAGTCTAGGGTTCAACATAGTTAAAGACGGGAAAATAAAGCTTAGCCGATCATAGCGATCGCTAAGAATAAACTATAAAAAGAAAACATTAAAACTATAAAAACTCTAAAACCCGAGTGCTGAATCTTGAGTCTTCGTGTTCTTCCGAATTTCCAAGTCCGCGCTCTTGAATTAGTGCCCCCAAAGTGATTTTCGGACTTTTGGATCTTCTATTTATAGTCGAGGATGAATTAGGCTCAATTTGGGCCAGAAAAGGACTAATCCGCGCGTCTTGGGCTGGGCCATCGCCTGTCTCGGCCGAGAATTCCTGGCTCGGCCGAGCTCTCTATAAAAGTGGCTCGGCCGAGAAATTCTGGCTCGGCCGAGAATCTTCAACAGCCAATTTTTGGCATCTTCGCTGACCTTCAAGCTCGGCCGAGCTCCTTTGGCTCGGCCGAGACCAATTCCCAGCAACTTGGATCAATTTTCGCTCGGTTTTTGACATGCGACACTTGTTCTCGCATCCAGTTTAAGTCGAGTTCGACTTTTTGGTCTAATTTCACCTTAATGCTTCAAAACAAGTCAAACAACATCAATTTGTCCAATAATACCAATACGAGCAATACACGACTAATTATGCATGCAAATGTTCCTAACTAGACATTTTAATCGACCTATTATGCACGCATAATTACGTGTACCAAAAGATATACGATTTCCTCATATAATTATGTTCTAGTTCTGTTACAAATATTTTATAACAAGTCGGACGGTAAGTATGCAAAAAAAATATGGTGTGTAGAGTTTTTTTTCTAATTATTATTTTATTTTATAAAGGCTTAATTGCAAATAAATCATAAATTTTTACAAAATGCAATTTTACCATAATTTTTCAGATTTAGAAATGTAAATCATGAACTTGACATAATTTTACAAGGTTGGTCATGGTAAATCTTTCAGCGAAATATTGCAAACTATCCTATCAAATCCTACACTTTATGTCAGACATCGTCCCCAATTTTAATAAAATAAAAGTAATGAATAAAATTATGAACACAAAAATGACGTTATTTTATCGCTTTTCAATTATCAATCTATTAAAATTCGAATATGATGTTCAATTTATATCTAACTAGCATTTGGAACATCGCTGAAATACTTTCTTATTTTCTTCATAAAATGTGATAACAATTTTGTGTTTTGCAAATTCGTTAGTCGAGAAGAGATTTAGTAACGTCATAGTTCAAGATTTTATCTATTGACTGTGATTTAAATGCTTGGGATAGTATCAGATCCAACGTGTAAAAATTAGTTGGACAAGTTGATAAATTTTAAAAAACCAAAGAAAACAACGATTATGATTCGAATTGCAAAGTTGTGTTAAGTTTGTGATTTAATTTGCTATTTCTGAAAGTTTAGTTAAAATCGCCTTTTTTTAAAGTTCATGACTTATTTAAAGTAGGGTTAAATACTTAATTCAACTTGTATTTTGCGAGTTTTTACGTTTCAGTACTTAAACATTGTATTTTGACCGATTGCAATTTGAAGACTACGAATTGAACAAGTTGCAACCTCTGTCGATTTTCCTGCAAAATATCAAACACGTGACAATCACTTTGCTAGTGGCAAGTTGCAATCACCGTCGAATCATGATTCTACCTCAACAAATCATATAAAAAAACACTCCCCCTTTGATATGCGATTGTCACGTGTTTGATATTTGACCGAAAGAATTCAACAGAGTTACGACTTGTACGATTCATGAACTTCAGGTTGCAATCAGTAAAATAAAATAAAATTTAGGTAACGAAATGAAAAACTCGTAAAGTACAAGTTACTTTATGTATTTAACCCAGAAAAATGCGACATTTCACATGTGAATCTGCCTCAACAAATCATACAAATAACAAAAACCCTCCCAAGTCAGTATGTGATTGTCGCGTGTTTGATATTTGACCGAAAGAATTTAACGGAGTTGTGACTTGTACAATTCGTAAACTTCAGATTACAATCAGTCAAATAAATAAAATTTAGGTACTGAAGTGAAAAGACTCGTAAAATTTCTATCTATGACGTCAATAAAAATCAACATGTACGTATATTTTACTTTCCTGCATCTTGTCCACCCAGAATCCAAAGTCCTAAAACCCTAAATTATACTCACTGCCTACTGCAGCTCACTCTCTCCAATGGCGTCACACGCTGCCAATCCAATGGAGTCTCTGATGGCTATTGCTCCCTCAATCTCCACGCCGTCCACCATCCGCCGTATGCAGATCTTCCGCCACCAGATTCCCTCCATCATCAGCAATTCAGGTACCATCGCTGGTGCTAGTGGCGAAAGGATTGCATTTGCGCGCTTTTACTTTATTTTGTTGATGGATGTGGAATTTTGCTTGAAGTAATGCTCGGATGGCCGTCTTTAAGCATGCTTGACCTTTGCCCCATGCATGTCTTTTGAGAATTTGGAACTTATTGTTTTTTGGTAGTGGTTGATAGAATGCGTACTAGCACAAGCTTGATTGATTGGTGTGGGTTGTAGTTTTCCCGTCATCAGTTAGTTACATGAAAGTGGACATCTACCTCTCTTGCTCTGAATTATTAATTTATAAGTTAATCGAGCATTATTAGTATCAGTAGAGTGAAAATAACAGATCCAACTTGTCTACTTGCCAATATTAGAGGTAATAACAGAAGATAAAACCGTGAACATGGTAATGCTATAGTGGAGTGATAAAGATGCATTTTTCCTTCCTTGAGGCCTAGTTGCAGGAATGATATTTGTGCCGTGTGAGCTATATTTGTGTTTTAGAATGCTTTGACTATGTAGTGTGGCTATATGGATCATATTTTGCCACTGTGTTCAGACTAGACACATTATAACCCAAGTATTACATATAATTTGTAACAGTTTCTTTCTAGTTTTTTAGGACTGAGATATCAACTATTCCTTCCATCCCAAAATAAGAGTTATTTCCCAAGAGTACGCTTTTTTATTTTTGGTCAATTAGACGAAGGTACAATCTTTTGAAACCATAAATTCTTGACTTATTCAATCACATCTAACATTTTAGTGAATTTCTTTTTAATTTTTACTTTTGACTAATATAATGAGAGATTGACTCTTGGAACGTGACTCTTGTTTTCAGGCAAAAGATGTTTTAAACTAATTCTCAGATGTCATTGTGATTCTTGTATGGTTTATGTTTGTGTGTTTGTATTATATTTTGGTTTCAAGTAATTTTATACAATTTAACATGTGAGTTGATATTATTAATATTATTAACCTTGAGCATGAGCTTGTGCAAGGCAATCAACATATTAACATTAATTTTGATTGTAAAGCCACGTAGGTGCCAGCCTGTTTCGGTTGAACTCCTACAAAATTCTATTTGAAATGTACTGAAAATATCTTGTAAGCTAATCTTCTAGCTGAAGTCAGCTTATTGGCAGTCCTTAATATGGTCTACATCTTTAAGGATTCTTTAGATTGTACCATTGACATTCTTTTCACCAAATGTCAAATTGTTAGATGGGAAATCATTTATGGCGATTCAGGTCAAATGAGGCCTTTTATTGTGTACATCAGTTCATCCATCCAAATTGGTTGACTAAGGTAGTCGAATGGTTTCACTGGAAGCTTGAGAATTTGTGGTTGTCCTTGATCGATTAATTGTCTAGGGAATGAAAGCATAAAACTAATATTAGATTTCTGGGAGGAGAACTTGATACTAAATTGAGAGTATTATGAGATAAAAGATTCTTGTAATTGGTCAAGTGAAGGATGAAGTTTCAGGTTTGAGCTTTCCCCTAGATCAGCTTTCCCTAGATTTATCTTCAGGGAATCTTATCAAGTCTGCGATGATTTTTGGGTTTTCTTGTTTCAGACAGTCTTTAGGCTTTGGAGTAAATCTATTCTGAAATCACTCAACTATATCTTTGCTAGTAACTAAGTTCGCATCAGAAGGTTTGAGATCTTCAGCTGTCCGATATACCAACTTAAGACCTCTTGACTGACCACCCATATTTGCGGTGGACTAGGTGCCATGTAGATTTGACTGTGAAAGTGGGAATGTGATTATAATTCAGTTATTTCTGGTGTTGCTCCACCTGTGACTGTGCTATAAAAGACGGCGGACATAATGTGCCACTATGCATGCATTTTTAAGACGAATTCAATAGTATATTGATGATAGAGTTTAAGTTAAAGATGTTGTTGCAAGGAGGTTCAAATCATTAGTTTTGATTTCCATGATATGAATTATTTCTGACCCATTTTGTATTTATAGATATTGATTTTGAACTTGCTGACATGTAATTCTTCAGATTCTTCACAGATGACAGCTGAGTTTGTGTCGCTATTGGTTGATTTACTTTTCCAGACGATATATATCTATGATGACCATGGATCAAGGAAAGCCGTGGACGACGTTATTATCAAAGCTTTAACAGAAGCTGTATTTATGAAAAGTTTTGCAGCAACCCTTGTACAGGCCATGGAAAGGCATTCAAAGTTCCAAACACTGACAGGAGGTTACAGGCTTCTAAAGTGGTCTTGTCTCCTCTTAATGCATAGTCAATTTGCCTCCTTATCGAAGAATGCATTATGTAGAGTAGCCCAAGCACAGGCATTAGTACTTCATATAGTCATGCAAGGATCATTTCCTGTGAGAAGGGCTTGCAGGAAAACTTTTTTTCATTTGTTCACTAAGGTCTTACTTTCATTCTCTGCTTTTGAGTTTTTTGGCTACCTCTGAAGTTCGATTTATTTAATATCTTTATACATAATGTGCGTTTTCTGTTTCAGTCACCAGATATGTACAAAGCATACATGGAGGAATTCAAAGATGGCAGGATTCCATACAAAGATAGTCCAGAGTTAATGTATCTGATGCTGGATTATGCGAAATCGAATCCTACTTCATTTGATAAATGGAAGGTAACTTTTTCTTCTTTAATTTATTGTGGAAAATATTTTTATGCTGAGTTTCTTAGATTTTTGGGCTTCATGCATGCTTATTGCTTCTTTTTGTTCTACAGGATATATTTCTTGACGTGTATGTAAAGTCAGTTCTAAATGCAAAGGAGAAGCCTACAAAGGACCTCAGCAAAGCTTTTATTCCATTATTTACTCGTCTATCACATGAAGATTTTAAGAACACTATACTCCCATCATGTGTTAAAATGTTGAAACGAAATCCAGAGCTTGTTCTTGAATCGGTTGGGATCCTTTTGGAATCTGTCAACCTTGATCTAAGCAAATATGTGATCGAAATTCTTTCAGTCGTATTAGCGCAAGCTAGACATGCAGATGAAGGAAGAAGACTTGTTGCTTTAGCCATAGTTGGGTGCTTGAGTCAAAAGTCTAGCACTCCTGATGCTGTAGAAGCTATGTTTACTACTGTCAAATCTATATTGGGAGGTTAGCCTCTTAATGTGTTTATTCCATGAGTGAGTTAGTTACTAGTGGGGCTGATGTTAGCATCTTCATCAATAGTGATCTTACTTAACTAGGACATGTACAGGTTCAGAAGGTCGGCTTACATTTCCATACCAGAGGGTTGGCATGGTTAATGCACTGAAAGAAGTTGCAGGTGCTCCTGAAGGAAAATATTTCAGTAGCTTGTCACCAACTGTATGTGGATATCTGTTGTCCTTGTACAAGGATGATGGTAGGTATTTTGGCTTAATAACTGTCTATATGTATCCACACATATTGATGTGTATGATTGCTTGCTAACCTTTTAATTCAGTTGAGTGTATTTTCTGCACAAATCTGCTTCCTAGAAGTGATTTTATACTTTCAACCTACCAACGAAAATATTGACCTTTGTTTTTCCTGTCATCCAATTAAATGTGTTTATTTGCAGGAAATGAAGAGGTGAAGCTTGCTATATTGTCTTGTTTGGCATCTTGGGCTGTGAAATCAGCAGAAGCTGTTAGCCCAGATTTAGTTACTTTTATGGTTTCTGGACTCAAAGAAAAGGAGACGTTGAGAAGGGGTTACCTTCGTTGTATGCGATTGATGTGCAGAAACAGTGATGCTGTTATACGGGTGAGGTTATATGAGGCTCACATCTGTATTTTTTGTCTTTGCTGTTCCAAATATGCTTCATTATTTAGCCCTAACTTTATGTTGCGTGCTCTAGATGTCATCCTTATTGCTTCCTCTTCTCCAAGTAGTCAAAACTGGTTTTACTAAAGCTGCACAGAGATTGGACGGTATCTATGCACTTCTCTGCGCGGTAAAAATTGCTGCTGTTGATGTAAAAGCAGGTGCTAACTTTGTCCAGCTTCAGTTTTGTGCTTTTACCATCTTATCCTGTTTGATTCCACTTATTTTTGGGTTTACACACTTCTATAATGAGATCAATCCCTTTCCTACATCTCATGTTTCTCATATCTTTCATTCCTCTAGATGAAACTCTATCCAAGGAGAAGATTTGGCAGCTGATAGTGCAGAATGAACCTACAATAATTCCAATTTCGTTGGTAAATATTCATTTTCTCGTCAAGATGTAATTAGCAACTTCTTGCAAACCTTAGTTATCCCTTTCTTGACCTCTTCCTAAATTTTTTGAATTAACTTTGTTTTTTTTGTAGGCATCAAAATTATCAGTTGAAGACCTGATGGTTTGTGTAGACCTTATTGAGGTCCTGCTTGTTGATTATCCTCAAAGGTATGCACTACCTCTTTCTCTTTGCAATCAATTAGAATCTATTCTCCTTCTGTGGTGTCCTATAGAGAAACCTTCATTTAAGCTGCAATGGATGTTCCCTTGCATATATTCTCCAGAGAAAATATCTGTCCTGTTGGTTGCTAGATCTTTTGAATTATATCAATTTGAGTTCCAGCTGGAAAGAAGTGCATATTTTTGCTTTTGTTTCGTGTAATTCGATAACAAATGCTTGTGTTTTGTGGTTGGATATGTGTTAGCCTCAAGTTACAAGTTCTAGGCCTGCAATCCATGCGAATAGCTTTGCAGTATGATATTACAAGATTTAGGATAATTGATATTGACTTCTGCCTGTTATGCTGCAGGCTGTTGGAGAACTTTTCTACCAGAGGAATCTTGCAGGTGATTAGTGTGACACTACACTGTTCATATGTTGCAATTATTTGTTGTTATTAACTGATTGAGTATATGTTTCAGTTTATGTTGTTTTTGCTGTGCCATCCAAATTGGGAGATAAGGAAAGCAGCTTTTGGAAGTATCAAGAAGATTCTTGTTGCATCTCCTCAATTATCTGAAGCTATTTTGATTGAATTCTCAACTTATCTCTCTGTTGTTGGGGGAAAAGCTAATCTTCTGAGAATGAGGTATTTCTACAGTTGAAAGTCTCTTATTCACATCTTTTAGTCCTTTGTGTTGTTTTTATTTGTCTGTGGCTCCTCCTTTTTCCCCTTCTCCTTCTCCTTCACCTTCTTCTTCTTCACCTCCGTTATTGGCTAATATTTTGTCCCGGCTAGTGGAGGGATAGGTTGGGAGGCTGGAGGCTTTACTCATTCACATGTTTTTGCTTTATATGCCTGCGGTGGTTTTTGGCTCTGTTGTCAACCTTATTTTGTGGTTTATGCCGCTGAAAATATACCTCCTATTTCTTATAAATTGATGATTCGATATCTTCTGGTGGTTTCCTACAAAAGAAAACAGTTGTTTTGAACTTACGTAACTAGTAGCTTTTTCTTGGTTTATACATCTTGCTTAATCGGGTTCATTTTACTTAATAACTGGGTGTGTTTCTTTCTTACAAATCTTTTAATAACTCTGTGTCTTTCTTTCTTACGAATCTTTTCTTCATTCAGCGAAACAGAAAACGTGACAGATTCTCAAGTTCCATTTCTTCCATCAGTTGAAGTCTTGGTGAAGGCTTTAGTTGTAATAGCATCTGTGGTTTCAGCGAGTGGCCCAGATGTTTGTGTGCAGCTATTGCTTTGCTCACATCATCCACACATCATTGGTACAGGAAAAAGGAATGCAGTTTGGAAGGTATCTTCCTAATTTTGATGTACTTTTAGTTGGCCTTATTTTGCTACCATGGTATTGCAATCTGCACCAACCAAATATACTATTCAATACTTGGAAGGAAATCACTATTCTTGCTGGGTGGTGAATGGTAATGAAGTATGCCTTTTCGGGTGTTGAACTATCAATGGGCCTCTTTGCTTTTGGATTCCACAACAAGAATTTATTGGATCTGTGAATTGACAGGGTTAATAGTCGTATGCCATGAGAGGATGATTTTGTTCACTACTTGTCAATTTTTTGATTAATTATAAAAAGAAGACATGATTGATAGTTTTTTCACAATTTTCAATGTGTGTATCATTCCTTACTATGATATTATGCTCATATTCTTCTCTTCCTTCTTCAGAGGGTGCAAAAGTGTTTGCAGAAACTGGGCTTTGATGTGTTTGGTCTTATTACCGCTGACGTTGGTCAGTTATGCAAGGTGACTTGCATTCCCTTTTCGCATGTTAATCCTGCTATAACTTCGCTGTTCTTTATATACGCAATCAGTATATGATGTTTATATTTTGTATTTTTTCATTTTCTTCTATTTTTGTTATTTCCAAGTGTGTTGCACATGTTCATTTTGTAACTATGGACTTTTTTCAAGCGTAGGGATATTACTAAAGTGGTCATAAGCTTTCATATGTTTTTTCATGAGAATTCCGTGGCGCATCTTTTAATCGGATTGTCTTACTCTTTTCCTTTTCACTTCTGAATGACTTTTAAATTGCAGCTTCTAGCCAGCTTTGAAATAGGTTTATGGTAAGATTGCCAGCCTGAAATCCTGTATTTTGGGTTTACTGAGATTCTATTCATAGACCATCTATTATCAATCTTCCCTATCTCTCCTTTTCAGATATGTTAGCTTTAGTGATTGAACGAAGTTCAGACACTTTTGGCTGATAAATAAAATAATTAGCATGAAACGAGACTTGAGCTTTTGTTGCAATTGAACCCCCCATTGGCATAATTGTTGGACAGGTGTGCCCAAGCTTAAGCTGCGCAGAGGGTAACGCCTCTGATCTTTTGTTTGTGGTGCGCTTAACATGATTAATAAATTATTTAGCATTAGATATTTGGTTCATTTGAAACCCCCAGAGTGTGTAATTGTTAGAGAGGTGCGCCTGAGGTGTAGCCACACAGAGGGTAGCGCCATTGCTTTCTTATTGTTGAGGTGGGCTTAAACCGCACTTTTGATTCAATATATATATATATATATATATTTTTTTTTATATATATATATATTCACTACCCTGCAAGACACATTTTAGACACAAAGCCCTAGAATCTAAGTCTTGATTTTGGATTGAGCAATTGCAGAGTTTATTGAATTGAAAGCAAAAAGCTCAATTAGGGAAAGAACTCATTAATCTTCACTGGTTCTTCAGCAGTGTGCAAACCCATATATGATTGCTGCTCCCCCCAAGCTCCATATTTTCTTCATCTATATTTAGAATGTGTTGTGCGGTTATCCAACTCGTTAGTATTTGTTTATTTATTTATGAATGTATTTATTTAAACATTTTTGCGCCTTATGTTCAAGAGGCGCATGCATCTGGTACCCGGATCCCCTTTGCAGCTGGGTGTGCTTTGCGCTTCAAACAACTATGCCATTTCCATTTATTTATTTTATAAATGAAGGCACAGATAGAATGTTTTATTAATGATATTTCGGTGCGTATAGTTTTAGTTGTTTATGTTAATAATTTTTGTCTTGTTTATGAAGGGATTATTGGGTTCAAAGGGATTGTTGAGTTCTAATCACCTAGAACAAGAAGCGGCTATAAATACCTTGTCGACTCTGATGTCTATTATACCTGGAGATACATATGCACAGTTTGAGAAGGTTTGACACCTCCCCCCTCCGCGGATTGTCTGCTTGTACTTAAGATGAAAAAGTTAAATGGTTTATGCGTCTCTTACTAATTTATTCATTTTCTGTAGCATTTCATTGATCTTCCAGATCGTGCTGCGCATGACACACTCTCAGAAACTGATATTCAGGTCATATTTTGTCCTGGCTACAAATTATTATTGTTGTTGTTATTATTATTTTTCATTTTACATGCCTTGTGACACAGTTGGTGCACATTTTGCGGTTGTCTGCTATTGGTATTCATATCTCGTATGTCATTCATTTGGAATTTTACATGCTATTGGGTCTCTTGTTAGTGCATAAACTAACCTGTGCTGGTGGTCACATTCTGTTACAGATTGTTCGCACTCCTGAGGGAATGCTTTCCACTGAGCTAGGTGTTTACATTGCGGAGTCTGTTGTCTCGAAGAATGTGAAGCAAGCAAAAGGACGTTTCCGAGCTTATGATAATGATGACACCATGGTAACTTCATATTCACTTGTCAGTAAGAAGTATGGATATGTACACATGGGTCCTAACTGTGACATGCATGACTCAGGATCAAGTTAGCTCTAACCACTCAGTTGTGGGGTCAAACCATTTGTCCAGAAGAGATGTATCCAGTAAAGATGTTCCTGGTGCAGGGAAAAAAGATGCTCCTAAATCAATGAAAAGATCAGGCAAATTATATCTATATGTTGTTATGTTGGCATCTTAGTCACTTTTTATTTAGTGTCCCGGTTTCTGATTTTCACTTATCAACGGGAGCTTATACGTATCTCTTTTTTACTTTTAATGATTACAGATAAAACAAAAACAGCAAAAGAAGAAGCTCGTGAATTGCAGCTTATAGAAGAAGCTCGCATACGTGAAAAGGTCATGTCAATTCAGCAGAATGTATCTTTGATGCTGAAAGCTTTGGGAGAAATGGCTATTGCTAATCCCATATTCACTCATAGTCAGCTCCCTTCTTCGGTTAGTTTCCATTATTTATTGCAATAACCTTTAAGGGCATCTTCTCGTATTCTTTTGGTGTCAAGCTGTAGCTGATACCTACATAGCTAAAATATTGTTCTTTAGAAGATTCTAGCTTGTGTGTTTGTTTCCTCTGTGTGCATGATTATGAATAGTATGGATATGAAAGATGCTCAAATTTCTGCCATTTCTCTTTGGAGAACACTGTTTCAAGATTTTGAGAAGCAAGGATAACTCTGGGTTGGTAGCATCTTCTTCTGAATTAACCCTGACTGGCAATTCCACAAGAGTTGGATATATGTCTCCATGTTTGTGACATGATGTTTCTCTAACTCGAACACAATTAAGACACTTATTCAGTCAAAAGGTACATTTAAAACAATTGGGACTCTAGATTTGGGACTTCTTCTGAGAATAATTAGATATTCCGGAAGAAGAAATATCAATTTGGAGTAGAATAAGAGTGGGATACTTGAGGCCATTTATATTCAGTAAAAAGGAACATTTAAAACACGTGGGACTTCAAATTTGATAAATATGTATATATATTTAAATTTCTTGGTTATATATATTTATTTAATTTTCTTATATTATTTGTCCTATTTCTGTGTAAAGTAATAGTACTGTGACTACTGTCTATTGGTAAACAGGCCTTTGACAAGGCTTGGCATCAATATGTGGACGACTACATGAGGCGCTTATATTTCTTTGGAAATAACTTGTTTTTAGGTTAAGTTTGTCAATCCCTTACTCGGGTCCCCAATTGTTGGTGATGCTGCCTTTGAGACATTAGTGAAACTCTCAAAATGTACTATTGATCCTCTTTGCAATTGGTCTCTTGAGATTGCAACTGCTTTACGACTGATTGCTACTGAAGAAACTAGTGTCTTGTGGGATTTGTTTCCATCTGCTGGTGAAGTGGAGGGCAATGGGGCGCCACCTCTTGGTCTTTTTGAACGTCTAGTCAGTGGCTTAACCATCTCTTGCAAATCTGGGCCTCTTCCAGTTGATTCATTTACATTTATTTTTCCGGTAAACTATTCTACTTTGTTCCTGTTCTTTTTTTGATGCTTCTACTATTTGTGAGAGTCTTATTAATTCTTGTGCAGGTAATTGAGAGGATACTGCTTTCTCCCAAGAAAACAGGTCTTCATGATGATGTTCTCCAGATACTCTTCTTGCACATGGATCCTATTTTACCTCTACCAAGGATTAGAATGCTATCAGTTACGACTTTCATACTAAACAACATTCCCCATGAACCAGTTAATTTCGTGGTTCTTATGTTATTCGTGCTACTGTTTGCAGGTTTTGTACCATGTGCTAGGTGTTGTCCCAGCTTACCAAAGGTCTATAGGTCCAGCGCTGAATGAATTGTGTCTCGGTCTACGACCTGATGAAGTAGCACCTGTATGGCTCTATTTCTTGCCACTTGATTTTGCAATCTATCCCAACAATCCATGCATATTTATCTCGCTTGCACTTTCAACAGGCTTTGAGTGGTGTTTATGCGAAAGATCTTCATGTAAGAATGGCTTGCTTAAATGCTGTGAAGTGCATTCCTGCTGTCTCCAATTGTTCGATTCCTCAAAACGTTGAGGTTGCAACAAGCATATGGCTTGCTCTGCATGACCCGGACAAGGCATGACCTTCTATTCATTCTAAATTATTTGATGTCTTTTATTTATGTTTCATTTGTATCAAGCCAAACTGATTCATTTATCTGCTAGATATGACTTTTACTTGACTTTCTTGATTGGGAACTATTTCTGTCTCAAACCTTGAAGGCACCTGAATTGTTGTCATTGTTGTCTGCTTGATTTACTGTAGATATCTCTGATATTGTTGCTTAATTTGGATAATTTTATCTCATGTTTCTGTTTCATATGAAATCTTTGAGACGTTACTGTTTTTATTTTGTATGACTTATGTCACAGAGATATATTCATGGTATCGGAGGATGTTTAACTTTTCATCTTAGACATGTTAAAAGATAGCAGACTTCTTTCTTTTTAAATTCTTTAATTTGGGAATTATGTTTGTTTAGTTCTTCTTTTGCTTTAGTGAATGAATACCTACCACTTTTGAAAATATTGTGAAATCGAGAGAAGAGGTTTGGGCAAAAGTCGAATTGGGAGTGGCTTGGTGGATTTCAATCCATAAGGATTTTATGGGCAGTTTTGTTGCTGGTATTATAAGAGAGTTTAGCATTGTAATTTAGTTGTAGGAAATAGTATGGTAGTGGAGTAGGGAAGCCTCATCCCTATGTAACCTATTTATTCATTTTATTGTATGCATAACTTATCAGTTTCTTATAAAAAAGAAAAAGAAATAATACCTATCATGCCTTCTTGAAACAGAGAGATAGAACTTAGTTGATTTTTTCTACCTTTTTCCCGTTTTGTTTATTTTCTCATATTTCTGTGGTCATACTGTTTTTTCTGTTCCTTTTTTCGGTCTATGTAATCTAATGCCTTTTTGGTATTTCACTTTTTGAGTATTTGACTTATCCAGCAAGATGGTAATGGCCTTACTCTCCAAACTTCCTTTGAGTGATCACATTGTGATTATTTTATTTGGACAAAAGTAGATTCCATGGCTTTGATTATATCACGGAAATTTTGTTAAAGAAAGAGATGCATGGATTTTTTTTATTTTTATTTTTTGTTTCCTTTGGGGTTCCACTCAATTTCATAGGAAGACTGGAATAATTATGATTTCACCCGGTATTTTGATGAATATTATTTGAAACTTCAATTCAACTATCATTTGCTGTTTCCTAGCACAAATTGAAGTGAACAAGATTGACATTCATGTTTCGCTTGATAGCTGAAAAAGCCTTAGTAAGTTGACTAATTCCGGAATCCTCTTCATGTCCAGTCGGTTGCAGAAGCTGCTGAGGATGTATGGGATTGCTACCGTTATGACTTTGGTTCTGATTACTCTGAACTCTTTAAAGCACTTTCCCATGTTAACTACAATGTTAGAGTAGCTGCAGCAGAGGCTCTTGCAGCTGCTTTGGATGAAAAACCTGATACAATACAGGTGAGTCACTAACCTAATCTTTCACTGAGAGGTAAAAGGCCTATGTGGTTTTCACTCTAACTGACTTTGAATTATTCAGGAAGCTCTGTCGACTTTGTTTTCTTTATATCTCCGTGATGCTGGACCTGGTGAGGGGAACATTGATGCTGGTTGGCTTGGCAGACAAGGGATTGCTCTGGCTTTGCTTTGTGTGGCAGATGTTCTCCGGACCAAAGATCTTCCTGTTGTCATGACGTTCTTGATTTCACGAGCTTTGGTACTTATCCTCAATGCTAACGAAGCTTTTCTTAGCTTTGAATTTCTTACGCCCATTTTTTTCTTTGCATTATCTAGACTTCGTTGTGAAATATTTTCTGATAGAATCAGACCTGCATTTTCTTTATGAATTTAAGGAGCACTGTCTTAGGTTTGTTCTATTCGATGCCACTTATATTTTACCTTTTTCTTCCAGTGCTTTCTATATTTGTATTTGACTGATGGTAAACATGCTGGATGAACTTCTGACTGCAGGCTGATCCCAACGCAGATGTTCGTGGAAGAATGATTGATGCTGGTATTATGATTATTGACAAGCATGGACGAGATAACGTTTCCTTGTTGTTTCCCATATTTGAGAATTACTTGAACAAAAAGGTAGGCCCTGTTCCAAATGTTACCTCTTCGTCTTTCCTAATGTGTTCGTGGATTTTGATTTTTGAACATCATCTCTTAGATATAATATTTCAGTTTAATATTGGAACTGAATATCGTTGTTGCTGTGTTGCACTTTCTTCAGACCCTTCTGGGGGGCTGAATCAACTGAATGGAACATAATTCAAGCTCTGTTGTTGTCTGTAAAATTATTTTGCAGGCATCAGATGAGGAAAAGTACGACTTGGTACGTGAAGGCGTGGTTATCTTTACAGGAGCGCTGGCAAAGCATTTGTCAAAGGTCTTTATTGTTCGTTATAAGATTACTCACAGTGATATGGTTGCATTGGCTGTAATATCTATTAATTTGCATGTCAGGGTGACCCAAAAGTTCATGCTGTTGTGGAGAAGCTGTTGGATGTATTGAACACTCCTTCTGAAGCTGTACAACGAGCTGTTTCCTCATGCCTTTCACCATTAATGCAGTCTAAGCAGGTAATAAGAAACTTCCAGATAAGGATCTGGTTGTCTGCTTTCTTTTTTGTTTTGACCCATAATTTGGTGGACATAAATCACCAGTTCAGCTCGTCGTTGTTGTGGTTTAAGTGTATTTGATGCTTCATTTGCAGCTTGATTTGTTGTAGATAGAGCTTGTTTAGCTTGATTCATTTTAGCACATTATCATTCTGCATAGGGCATAGATACGAATCAATTATAAAAATCTCATTTTTTTGTAGAGTTTTATGCTAAAAGAAAAGTTGATTCTTATTGGTCAATGCATGGTGTGTGGAGTCTTACACTCTTTGTTGCACCAGGAAAATCATATTGAACATTTGTGAGTTATAGAGCTACACTTTTAGTTTGTGATATAACCATGTTAAAGAATAAGAGAAGTGTTCAATTTGGATGTTAATTCTTGTATTATTTTTTGCGGGAGAGGAGGTTTCCTGAAATGGACCCCAATGTTTTATAAGTGGCTGAATATGACACTTCGTAGTTGACTTTGACTGGCCTTGCAAAGTTGAACCTACATTTTGCTTTATGTCCTTCCCAAGACATTATTGTTCGGATTGATGATCAATCGAACAATAATATGACATGTGGAAGTTTCTCTGCTTTTTCTTCATGCATTTTCTCCAATATTAGTTTTCTTTTAAAATTGTCATATGTAGCTTTGATTGCTGATATCTTATCGTCTTTCTTCTGTGAACTGTATGACTCGTATTCTTTGTTTTTATCTACTCTTTCCTCAAGTAATTTTAAATTTATTGTGTGTTTGGACCAGGAAGAAGCAGCAGCTCTTATTTCCAGACTGCTTGCTCAATTGATGAAGAGTGACAAATATGGTGAGCGCCGTGGAGCAGCATTTGGACTCGCTGGAGTCGTCAAAGGATTTGGAATAACATGTCTGAAGAAGTACAATGTTATGTCAGCCTTACGAGATGGTCTTTCAGACAGGTCTGATTTCGTGAGTATGTTTCATCGTATAAACAATTATGTCAGTGTAGCATGAACATGTGATAGTGAATTTCGGTATAACGCTCAGCAATAATTGAATCAACAAAATATTCAAATCTGGAGACATTCTAGTTAATGGAAAACTTTTATTAATTTAATTTCGATAAGAAAATACTCAACTTTTTTTCCCTTCTGCTTTTTCGTACATGAAGATAGTGGCATGCTTATACCGTGGCCATTATGTTTTCTGTTCTCTATCGCATTTGCACTGCTTTGGGCATTGGGTAAATGGAAGTTATTTACTGTTAACAGGCTTTATGATTCATTCACTATGCACTATTTATTTGCATTGCAGAAATTCCGCTAAAAGTCGTGAGGGAGCGTTGCTTGCATTTGAGTGCTTCTGTGAGAAGCTGGGAAGATTATTTGAACCGTAAGTGTATTAGTCATTTGAAAATTTTGCTCCTCCACGAATCAGGAGAGAAAGTGATAGCTAACCCTCCCTACCCCTTTTTTCCCTTTCAAGGTATGTGATCCAAGTGCTACCCCTTCTCCTAGTGTCATTCTCTGATCAAGTTATTGCAGTTCGAGAAGCCGCTGAGGGTGCAGCGCGGGCAATGATGTCCCAACTTAGCGTTCATGGAGTCAAACTTGTTCTTCCATCCCTATTAAAGGTCTTCATTAAATTGATTGGGAGTGATGTTATCAGGTTTTTCGTTGATTGTAAATATCTGATATAATGCGCTCCCAACTGAAGTTAAATTAATTTTTGACATTTTTCCTTGTCAAGAAAGAAAGATAATGTTCTTGTTTTCTGAAATATGATTGTGTATTAAGTGGACTTGCCAGGAACATTAGAAGATATATGTATTATGGTGTGTTTGTTTCTGTTTCATTGGTATCTCAATCATTATAATATTTTTAATTTCTAAATTCTATCTATTCCACATTCGATGAAGTTGATATGATCTATTCTACCTTTTGTATCTCTGATTATTTCTAATGAAAAGAATTGTGGTCTATGGTGATTGATAAAAATAAATTCCACTAAATTGTCAATATTTATTTTGGCAATTCAGCATAAAATCACATTTCTTATGTAAGTGATATTATGTCAAACTTGTCTGTGTCCTTGTGCTCGAGTAACAGTTCACATTATCGTTTTCCTCTCCTGCTTTCTGATATGAAGAATGCCACCTTAGGGGCATCTTGAGTTGCTACAATCTATTCGGAAAGGGAAAAGGGGTTAATTGGTAAAGGTTCATTTTGTGCAGCCTGTTAGTTAATACTGACTGTTATGCATCTTATGTCAGGGACTTGAAGATAAAGCTTGGAGAACAAAACAAAGTAGTGTACAGCTACTTGGTGCTATGGCATTCTGTGCTCCAGAGCAACTGTCTCAATGTCTTCCCAAGATTGTTCCAAAGTTGACCGAGGTTAGTGCAGTGACATAATAATCCTCTTGCTTGTCTTCAGCTGCTATTGTATACAGGCGAAAGATAAAGGTGAAGTTTATTAGTGGCTATATTTGAGCAGTTTCCTCGATTTTACTGTAGGTTCTTACAGATACTCATCCCAAAGTCCAGTCAGCTGGACAAACCGCTCTGCAGCAGGTGACGTACAAGTTATTCAAGCTTCAGTTATTGCATTGTTACATATTTTGACGTATTGTTCTTTCAACTAGGTTGGGAGTGTGATTAAAAATCCAGAAATAGCTGCCCTTGTCCCCACACTTTTGATGGGTCTTACAGATCCTAATGATTATACAAAGTATTCTCTTGATATTCTTCTCCAGGTACACTAACTGTATGCATTTGATGATTATGTTTATTGGATTTACGTAACCAGATCAGGTATTAATGACTTCTGATTTTGCAGACTACCTTCATTAATACCGTAGATGCACCTTCTCTTGCACTCCTGGTGCCCATTGTCCACCGGGGACTTAGAGAAAGGAGTGCCGAGACAAAGAAGAAAGCTGCTCAAATTGTTGGAAACATGTGTTCGTTAGTTACAGAGCCAAAGGATATGATTCCTTATATAAGCTTGCTTCTACCTGAAGTCAAAAAGGTATCTTCTTCAGTTTTAAGTTTCCAATGACCAGAAAGTAGTATTTATTTTTTCATAAAATTAATTATTTGTTATATAATAGGTCCTGGTTGATCCTATTCCTGAAGTTAGATCAGTTGCTGCAAGGGCCCTTGGTTCTCTCATAAGAGGAATGGGAGAAGATAACTTCCCTGATCTTGTTCCTTGGTTGTTAGAGACACTGAAGTCTGATGGTAGTAATGTTGAGAGGTCGGGAGCTGCTCAAGGGCTTAGTGAGGTTAGGACATTGCCTGTGATCTACTTTTCACTTATTCTTTGCCTTTCCTATTCTTGATTTTGGTTAAGAAAATAATCCATTCAAAGCTGCTTGAACAATAGTGTTTCCTTGCATGTTTATTTTCATCTGTTTTACTCTTCCATTTTGGGCATGGAGGGAAGGTTTTCTTTATGCCTTTTGAATTGGTATTTTTGAGGGTTGTGTCATTTTTGTGTGGCTACTATTTAAATAATGGTTTTGGATAGTGTTAGACTGAACATCAATATTTAAACTGCCAGTGCTCATGAGTAATTTGATGGACCAACATATAATATCTTTCTTAAATGTTTTGGATAGTGTACGACTGTATTAGCAGAACTTTGGCATTGCAGACCTGTACATTTGGCAGTGAGAGACAGCTTTGACAGAAATGCTTTGTGCTTTACTCTAATGCCAATGACCCAATACAAAATAGATCTCATTTCAGTAATCACTTAGAGTTAGTAGTGTCACATGTTCCCTGAGTGGGACTCTGGGTAGAAAGCTCTGTAAGTCTCCAGAGAATGTGAAGTTATACAGAAGTTCTACTGTTGCCTGATACTTCCAGACTTTCTGAGAATCATGCAGTAAGCTTAGTTTTCTTTTATAGGTACTGGCTGCACTTGGGACAGAGTACTTCGAAGTCATACTTCCTGATATTATTCGCAACTGCTCTCATCCAAAGGCCTCAGTTCGAGATGGTCAATTGGCACTGTTCAAGGTGGAAAGTGGTTTTAGTAATTGCTCTGTCACTGGATATCATTGGTGTCTATGCATATGAGATGTGTTATCTTGATGGAATTGACTTTTATGCTTCTTGCAGTATCTACCGAGATCTTTAGGTGTTCAGTTCCAGAAGTATTTACAGCAGGTTCTGCCTGCTATTTTAGATGGTAGGCCCCTTTAAACTTAGTTCTTCTATTCGCAAGTTATGGTCGAGATGTGTCTAATGCAATTATGTCATGGTGAAGCTGCTTGACTTACTGTGTTCACATGGCCTGATTGAGTAAATAATATGTTCTCTAATCCAGGTCTTGCTGATGAGAACGAGTCTGTACGAGAAGCGGCACTCAGTGCAGGGCATGTCCTGGTTGAGCATTATGCAACTACGTATGCACTTTTAAGCACTTTACTTCATTTACATATTGTGTCTGGTTGTTTGTCTATCCACAGTTGACCTGTTGAATAGTTGATAATATATCAATGTTAATTAGATGGTGGTGGACGAAAGTATCTGCAATGATAGGATGAGTTTTCGTCCTGCATGCATATGACTTGAGATATGAAACTTAAAGAACTATTTCGAACTACTTTATCTGGAGACCATGAAAATACTTAGTTGATCTGGTGATAATATATCAATGTTCATTAGAAGGTTGTGCATGAAGGAGGCCAGGAAAAAAAAGTAGCATACATATGCAAAATATTCTGTGGCAGGAGGGAGAACTATAGCATTATGACATTATCATTCAGTCAGGAAATATAACTTCTTCTTGATAGAAAGTGTTGAAACTTTATCTGCTGGGCGTACAGACTCTTACTGGTTTTGTTGTCCTTTTAGCTTAACCAATTTTCCTAATTAATTGGCTTGGCTTTTTATTTTTTATCATGTCAGATCTCTGCCCCTGCTACTACCTGCTGTGGAGGATGGTATATTCAATGATAATTGGCGTATCAGGCAGAGTTCTGTAGAGTTATTGGGCGACCTTTTGTTTAAGGTGTGTTCTCATATCTTTCTGGTCTTTTTTTTCTAGTAGAAGCTACTGACAACTCTAGTCTTCTAATCGTCTTATTTAGGTTGCTGGAACCTCTGGAAAAGCCCTTCTGGAAGGGGGCAGTGATGATGAAGGTTCTAGTACTGAAGCCCATGGACGAGCTATTATTGAAGTACTTGGAAGAGAAAAACGTAATGAAGTTCTTGCTGCATTATATATGGTTCGCACTGATGTCAGCTTAGTTGTTCGTCAGGTACAGCGATTGAAATCTATGTTGTCAATTTCACTGACAGATATGATCTCCAGTTCTTTTTGTCATATTATTTTGACATGAATTTTAATGTTCTATTCAGGCTGCGTTGCATGTGTGGAAAACTATTGTTGCAAATACTCCGAAAACTCTGAAGGAAATAATGCCAGTGTTAATGAACACTTTAATTATTTCTCTGGCGTCGTCATCTTCGGAGAGGCGGCAGGTCCGTCATCGGATGCATCCGACGTGATTATCACAGGATTGCGGTTTAGTGGACATATTATTGATATTTAATCTGCTGTTAATATTCAGGTTGCTGGACGGTCATTGGGTGAGCTTGTCAGGAAGCTTGGTGATAGAGTGCTTCCCCTTATAATTCCTATTTTATCACAGGGTCTAAGTGACCCAAATCCTAGCAGAAGACAGGTGAATCATTCTTATGAATATGGAAGATATATTCCGTACTTTGTTTTGTTGTGGTTTTCTTTTACTCTTTATGCCAAATGTGCTGCAGGGTGTGTGTATTGGTCTCGGTGAAGTGATGGCTAGTGCCGGTAAGAGTCAGTTGCTGACTTTCATGGATGAGCTCATCCCAACAATCCGGACTGCTCTTTGTGACAGGTTTGTCACCATTTCGGGTGATTGTGTTAATGCTTATTATGGTGACTAAGTTGTCGTTACCTCCTTCTGTGTTTTGCTTCGCAGCATGCCTGAGGTTCGTGAGTCTGCAGGCTTAGCATTCGGTACCCTGTACAAGGTATGCCTTTCAAGAAGACTTATGAAAATACATTCACTGCTTTAATGCGTAAGGTCATGCAACGAGTCATGTCTTGTCGTTTGCAGAGTGCTGGTTTACAGGCAATTGATGAAATCGTTCCTACGCTTCTTCATGCTTTGGAAGATGAACAGACTTCTGATACGGCCCTTGATGGCCTAAAGCATATTTTGAGGTATGGTCTGATGTTCTCCACGTGGTTGGTTGTGTACTATTATTTTATGGCTATTGTACTAAATTACTGTTGCTGATTATAGTGTCAGGACCACTGCTGTGCTACCTCATATCCTCCCTAAGCTTGTTCATCCTCCTCTATCGTACGTACAGACGTTTACAGATGGCTTTGAACTTTTGATACAGAGAACATTATATTGATTACCGGCTAATTTTGGTTTACCTACAGTGCATCCAACGCACATGCTTTGGGAGCTCTTGCGGAAGTTGCAGGACCTGGTCTTAATTTCCACGTTGGTACTGTACTTCCTGCTTTACTTGCTGCAATGGGTAATGGTGCTGAGGTATGCAGTTGCTCTCCCTCTATGTCTCCCTCCCCCCCAAAAAAAATAATTCCCCAAGTATCTGAAACTGCATTAGGTCTCTCAGGTCATAGCCTGTCTTCATTAAATGTACAAGCCTTTACTGATATACACATTGTTGCATTCTCTGCCTTTGCAATAGCTAAATTGATTTGGAATGTATTTTATGTGCATTTATTTAATTCGATGGGTTTTATATGTCTGATTTTATTTTTTGCTTATGTTTTCTCTTTGAATTATAGAATGTTCAAGAGTTGGCAAAAAAGGCAGCAGAAACAGTTGTCTTGGTTATAGATGATGAAGGCATTGAGCCTTTGATTTCAGAGCTTCTAAAAGGCACCTCAGATAATCAGGCAGGAATTTTGTTTATTTCGCTGTGATATTCACACCCCTGGGTCCAGCGCACAACTACATTTCATTATTTATCGACAGATCCTGATTCAATGATTCTTTATATTTCCAGGCTTCGATAAGAAGAAGTTCATCATATCTGATTGGTTATTTTTTCCAAAAGAGCAAATTGTATCTGGCTGATGAAGCACCAAACATGATATCTACCTTGATAATTTTGCTTAGCGACCCAGATCCTGCAACAGTTGCGGTAATTTTTTTGGAAATATACTCTTGTTTATCTGTTGGCTCTTTTTACTTTTTGGTTTCTTGTTATTGTTTTTTTAATTTTTTTTTTAATATATGTGTGTATATATATTTTACCTTTATGATCCTTTTTCCTGCAGGTTGCTTGGGAAGCCCTGTTGAGGGTTGTGGGCTCGGTGCCTAAAGAGGTACTTCCATCATATATGAAGCTGGTCCGTGATGCAGTCTCTACGTCTAGAGACAAAGAACGCAGGAAGAAGAAAGTTAGTTTAAACGTTATGCCTTTTCCCAGATTTCAATGCATTGAAAATACATAAATATTGATGTAGACAAAAATATTACTATATCTCACTACGTTAATAGTTATTTGTATTTATGACTTTATTTCCACGGATACAGGGAGGACCAGTACTGATACCCGGGTTCTGTCTCCCAAAGGCCCTTCAACCTGTATTACCTATCTTCCTCCAGGTACTGCATTGACCTCATTATAGTTGAAAAATCTACATATTTCTGGCCTTGCTTGTAAAGTAGTTGTTTTGAGGAGGCACCACCCTCTCCTCCCCCCCCCCCCACCCCCCCCCCCCCCCCCACCCCCTCTATATATATAGAAAAGAAGCCTATGAAAAATTCCTAATTGACATGAGAAAATTACCTGCTGTGGTGCAATGTAATTTTTCCAAATATTACATTTTTCTACAAGTTAGTAAAGAATCTGCATGAATATGCTAATGAAGGGGACATTGTGCTAATTATACACAAGGCGTGTTGTATCAGAATAATTATGGGATTCTCATCATGTCATCTAGACGCATAAAATCATAGATGAAGTCTTGTATATTATTATATGTTTGGTTCTAATTCTTGATATATTAGGCTTCTTTAGTCCCCTCATGCTACTTTATGTTTTTCAGGGTCTAATAAGTGGATCAGCTGAACTTAGAGAACAGGCAGCTTTGGGTCTTGGAGAATTGATTGAAGTGACTAGCGAAAAAGCCCTTAGAGAATTTGTTATTCCAATTACGGGGTATGTTAGATAGTTCTTCCAATTTTATGTGATTAAGCTACATATTTTATGATTTTCTACAGAAAAATTTACTGAATAAATATTATGATGTTGATTTACTCTTTTCCTTGAGAAAGTATTCAATAGGCTTACCAGCTGATACTTAGTTCTCCTGTGAGAAATACTGATCTTACGAAATGTTTCTCCAATTACTAAATTTGTTATATAAAGTTGTTTTTCGTATGGTTTTCCTGGAAAGTATCAATATGATTCCCAGGCTGATATTTTAGGCGGTGAAAAGGCCGCAGGTGCAAAGCATGGTAGGCCTGCGCCGGAACTGATTACATTGTCAACTGTATCTTGGTATTTTTTGACCAGGGAATTTGGTGTCAGTTAATGCCGAACTTGTCTTGCAAAACTCTTACCTCGAATATAAATATGTATATTCAGTGACAGATTGTATCATATTTCCTTTTCTTTTTTAATTTTCACATAACAAAAAATGCCTTCGGTTAAGCCTTGAGGTTTAAAGCAAGTTCAAAGCTGACATAGATCACACGTTTTTTTCCTTCAGCCCATTGATTCGTATCATAGGGGATCGGTTTCCTTGGCAAGTAAAAAGTGCTATTTTATCAACTTTGATCATCATAATACGGAAGGGTGGGATCGCCTTGAAGCCTTTTCTTCCTCAACTTCAAACTACTTTCATCAAATGCCTGCAAGACAATACAAGGTTAGCTCATTGGAGTTGCTTAATTTGAATGATAGCCATTCGTTTTATTTGCTCCTGTGGTGTGCTTAGCGGAATTCTTCTGTAGGACTGTTCGCTCAAGTGCTGCTGTTGCCCTTGGGAAACTTAGTGCTCTCAGTACCAGGATTGATCCTTTAGTTGGTGATCTTTTATCTAGTCTTCAGGTATAATCATAATTTATCCTTCCCTTCTTGTTTGAAGCTCTACAAGGCCCGTACATAACCGTGCTTATTATTGCTTGCCAGACATCAGATCTTGCAGTGAAGGAGGCAATATTGATAGCTTTGGAGGGAGTGATTAAGAATGCTGGAAAAAGTTTGAGTAGTACTGTTATAACTCGTCTCCACAATGAGCTAAACGATATGATATATAGTGAAGATGATCAAATACGAACCTCTGCAGCTAGCATCTTGGGAATTTTATTACAGGTGCATCACAGTTTCTCATTTGTTATTTATAAGAATTATGAAAATTTCTTCTCTATTATCCCATTCGGAATTCCATTAAGTGACCTGTTTCATCCGCCTTCCCCACCTCCTGACAGTAGCATTTCCTCCTGATTTATATTTCATTATATTGATCAGTAAAATTATACATTATGAAGAAGTTTATTTCATACAATCATATATGTGAACACGTCTCAAACACTTCATGCCATATTTCTTACATGTATAGAAGAGATTAGAAATGAGATCTATGTGTATGCGTGTAAACGGGATTTCCTTATTAAGTGCCTGTACATTGCATAACACTGGTTCCCAATTAGAACAATCTTAGGTTGCATTTGGATACAAGGACTTGAAATGAAGGCAATTCGGAATCCAACAAATCCCTTAAAACTTAGTTCAAAACAAAATTGATGGATTTGAAATCCATCACCATCCCAACAACAAGGGATTAATCTTCTATGGATTTCAAATCCATCCGCAAATCCGTCCATCCAAATGCAACCCTATAGTTAATTGCAAGTCCATGAACTGGTGTTAATTGGTTATGATCATTTCCGACAGTACTTGGAAACTTCTCAAATTTCTGAAACACTCACGGGAGTAGTAGATTCTGCCTCCTCGTCAACTTGGACGACTAGGCATGGATCTGCTCTTGCCATATCATCCATGCTCAGATATAATGCAGCCATAGTTTGCGCCTCCTCGTTGTTTACAAGCATACTTGATTGTCTGAAAAGAACGTTGAAGGATGAAAAGGTATGTCATTTCATTACTGCAATTTCTGCTCATATGCATATTTTTTGTTCTCCTCTGATTTTACAAGCATAGTTGAATGAATTTTCGCTCATACTGATTTTTTTAATACAACATTTGTAGTTCCCCGTTCGTGAATCATCAGTTCGAGCTTTAGGAAGACTTCTTCTGCATCAAACTCAGAATGATCCTTCGAACACTGCAGCACATCTGGCAACTTTGAACTATTTGGTATTGGGAATGCAGGATGACTCAAGTGAAGTGAGAAGAAGGGCCTTAAGTGCTTTGAAGAATGTTGCCAAAGTACGTTTCATGAGAATCGCGAACATTGTTCTTTTATTTAATAGTTACCTAATCTCAATTGTTAAATTCTTTTATAGGCTAATCCGCAGGCGATAATTATTCATGTGTCTTTATTTGGACCTGCTCTCGGAGAATGTTTGAAGGACGGATCTACCCCTGTAAGGTTAGCTGCAGAAAGATGTGCTCTGCACTCCTTCCAATTATCAAAGGGTAATAGTTCTTGCCTCCTTTCCCCTCAAATGTTTTCTGATTATTAATTACAGAGCATTCTATAAATTTCTGCTTGAACGAGTACAATGAGGTGGCAAAATTATCGGGCTATCCCAGCCCGCCTGACCGATATTTTACATGGGTTTGGGAATAGTAATCTTAGCCCGAGTATCATCAAGCCCAAGAGACCCTACCCAATGGGCCAATGGCTCAACGGGCTGCAGGCCAGCCCACCACTTCTCTCGACATATGGGTTTGGCACGATGAGCTGGGCTGGGCTGGGCGTCCGGAATTGCCACCTCCATCCGATTTACTGCTTTATGTCATCAACTCAGAGTTCTGCTATTTTCTTACAGGCACAGAAAATGTTCAAGCGGCACAAAGATATATTACAGGCTTGGATTCTCGAAGAATATCAAAGCTCCCCGAACACAGGTGACGAATTCTTTCAAACTTCACAGTTTAGTGATGCTTCATCGTACAATATTCACTCACTATGTATGGCTCTTTTGGCACAGTGATGACAGTGAAGACGGTGACGATGAGGCAAGTAGCTAATTCGACATGCGATTTTACTATACGGTGTTGCTATTTGTCGAGGATTTTTTTGAATCTTGAGGGAAGGAAGACTTTTCAGGGGTCAAAACCCCTGAGTCCGTTTTGTGTTGAGGTAACAACAAACACACATACACACACAAACTCACCAATTTGCAGATGTGTAGTACTTGTTCCTAGTAGTTTGTGCCCGTCTTGTAATTTTGCCTTGCTAACTTTGTTGAGAGCCATTTTGACCTTAGCACTCAGAGTGAGCGCTTGTATTTCTATATATATACCTTCCTAGAGTATAATGAAAATGGTATAGTGTCTATACATGAATTCCAGGTAGGGCTGTAAATGAATTGAGTCGAGCGGGACATATTGTTTTTAATCTTGTTTCAAATATTGTTGAGCTTCTAGTTTTATGTTCGAGTTTGTTTAGCTGTTGATTGTATCAATCTTGAATGAGTTTTAATCGAGCTGAACATGAACAATCTTGAATTGGGTATTGAGTGGTTTATTGATTTTCGGCCCTAATTTTAGAGAGTACTCTCTCTCCCTCTCTCTACCAGTAATAGATGATTCCTTCATCCCCTTCCCCCCACCCCCCACCACACACACGAGTCAGACACACGAGGTGACAATTCGGACTGCTTGGCCTATCCTGAGCTGATTGTGTTAATGCCATATATGAGGCTCGCCGGATAATGGATATTCTTTCAGGCTGAACACTGAAAAACTGTCCAATAAAACACACCGAGACTTGTCAATCCGGCTAGCAGCCCACATCCGGCTAGCAGCCCACTGG
Source organism: Ajuga chamaepitys (assembly GCA_958295605.1). NCBI lineage: Eukaryota > Viridiplantae > Streptophyta > Magnoliopsida > Lamiales > Lamiaceae > Ajuga > Ajuga chamaepitys. The sequence goes on from OY282495.1 coordinate 87,495,922, forward strand.
GTCGGACTTGTTGGCTCAATAATACTTCAGATCAAGATTTGTATGTCCTAGTCAATCTAAGAGTGGCAGGTTGGTCGATTTTGCCGCATCTAGACGAATGTCAAGGAAACAGCCCAAATTTGATGTCTTCCTGTCTTAAGGGGCAATTTTTTAGTCGAATTTCATTTACTTCAATTTAGAATTTCATTTACTTCAATTTAGAACTCAAATCATAAAATCAGGCATTTAATTCATACTTTAGTATCAAGTTAATGACACTTTTGTCTCATCCATCATTGTTTAAGTCGAGAAAATTGAAAGCGACTCAAAACAAACTAGAATGTATTTGGCAACAAAAATACAACTAAAATGTAAGGATAACTTAGAGGGTTTGAGTTATTGCAGGTGGAGTTGCGGAAATTGCTAGGTGCTAGCTATACGGTAAATTTTGATCTAGCGATTTGTTATGATTTAGACGGGGTTGGGCGAGGATAGGAAGCCTCAACGGGGGGGCATTGAAAAAAATTATATAAAGGGTAATGAGAATCTCGGCCCAAGGTTGAAATTAGTTGGAAATTTTTGCAACAGTCATGGTAGAATTAAACGTAGGTCCTTTTCTTCTCACTGTGAGCACAATTCTCTTTAATATATTTAATCTTAATCCTTTATGTTGGATGGTAATCCTAATCCGATCTGATGGATGCATCCAACCCAACACGAATTTATTGAGAGAAGTTCGAAACCAACCCGACATAAATCTATTAACTTGATTTTGATCAAACCAACCTAAAATTAATAATTTATCTTAAAATATTATAATAATATATTTCAAATAATTTTTAATATAAAATTTGAATCAATAAAAAACGAATACAAACGGAGCAACAAACAATTTTTATTATATTAGAGAAATTGTTAATTTATCGAGTATTAATATATGGTGCACTATTTTTAAATGCTAGAACTGATAGAAGAATCTAGTTTCAACTTTCAAAGTCGATTAAGGGGGTGGCTACTACACAACATTGACCATTAAAATCACTTCTTGGAAGCACTTTTAAGTTCATGGGTGTTTAAAGCATCATGTTGTACAAGCAAAATTGTTTTTCAAAAGTTCTTATAAACTGATTTTGAATATCTGCGACGACTAAAATTCTACGGTTCTCTGGCTTTCCATGCACACTAACAATTTTTTTCTGTATTTTTTACATGGTTGTAGAAGATAGAAAGCGGAGACAGGGTCGTTTGGAATTGCCTAGTGCTTAGCCCGTCTAGGCGGTACTTAGACACCCCTCTTTTTTTTTTTTTTTTTTTTCTAAATTTTAATATTTACATTTATAAGTTATAAGTTTATATTTATAGTGGGTCCAAATTCACTATAAAGAGTTCATAAAGTTAAGATGTAATGAAAAGAGGGAGTGACGGAGGAACTTGAAGTGTGAGGGGAGGGTTTTAACCTTTGTTTCATTTTTCTGCTGCTGGAATGAGAAGAGCGAGAGTTTTAGTTTTAAGATTTATCTTTTTAATTTAATCAATTACCTCAACTTAAAAAACGATGACGTTTTCAATAAAAAAATAAAAAAATATATAACGCCTAGGACCGTCCAGCGGCCGCGCAGGCGTTGTCTGGCCCCAAAAACACCTAAGGAGGCTGATACGACATAATCGGAGGCCGGTTAGAGGTGCTTAGTGCCCATCTTTTGCATCAATGTTTTCTTCACAAAAATTAATTCAAATCCATTTTTCAAAAGCACGTATGTATACAACTCTCAAATCGGCTAATTCTACGCTACCCAGTCGAGTAGTGTCCAACTAGGTGATCCAACCCTTCACTTAGAAAGTGAAGTGAGATCAATGGCTAACTTTTATTTGATTTCAATACGTTTTTTGAATGAATGATTGAATCACTCAGTTAAACACTACTCGACTGTGTAGCATAGAATCTAACAAATTTAAATAACTTACCAAATTAACCGTTGAAATTTAAATCTAGCTCAAGTTGTTACATAAGTAACACTTTTAAGAGATGTATTTATTATTTAATATTTTTAGAGGATATTAAAGTGTGCATTAAAGTATGTGAGAGTCAAAATTCCAGACTTCCAGGCTTGGAGAGTTAAAGAAGCTGACACCCCACAATTAAATTATTTATTTTAAATGAATTAATTCGAGATTCGAGAATTAATAATATAATTAATATTTGATCAATATTTAATTTAATTTAATGTTTGGATATAATTATTATCTGCATTAAATATTGCAGCTCACATGGAACTAGGAATTTTTTCTCACAAAAAAACAGAATAGAAGCCTCTCCCACGTACGCCACTCTTTAAACTTTGAAAAATATTTGTCTTTATTACTTATAGGAAATCCAACTTTCTCTTAATATATATAAAAAAAAAAATTATTACTCCTTTCGTTCCATAATAATTGCAGTTCGGGTTTTCTACCATATTTGATACAATATCTTCTACAACATATTATACTATTATTTCACATAATGACATATTCGTAATGTCATAATATACATGTGTCGTGTGTATTCAAAAGTGGTAGAAGACGTGGTATTGTATGGAGTAGGAGATCCAAAATGTAATAATTGACGTTTTAGGATGAAAGGGAATAAATAAGAATTAAATAACTTGATAAATATAGCCTCGGGTAATGTCTGTTTTAGGGATAAAGATTTGATCAAATCTACGATAGATTAAAGTAGAGATATTTTAGGATTGAGTTCAGGAAGAAAATTGGTAGAGTGTGAAAAATATTTAAAACGTCAATTAATTGGAAAAAAGAATAACTAGCTAGAACATCATGTAAGTTTTTTTAGTATTATATCAAGATGAAAGGTAGGGGTTGTTTGTAAATAATTGTGTTTTTATAGAAGTTATTTGGATTGATTTTTATGAAAAAAATAAAGTGTGGTAGTTACTGGAAATAAAGTGATTTAACATTAAAAACGGGTAAAAGCTGTGTGCTGACAACTTCTAAGAAAATCAACTTTGAGTGCTTTCGAGAAGCAACTTTTGAGTTCTCAATATGATTTTGCAAACACCCCGAAAGTATTTATTGAATGGAAAATTAATTTTAATGTGCTAGTTATGGGTTGCAAACACTCCCTTAATATCAAACTCATAAGTTAAAAAACTCTATTGTAAAAAATTTCGATTGACTCCGACTAACCACTATTTAGTTACTGGATTTTCATTGAGTTCTGATTTTATTTGAATTCCTTATCACCTTACTATAACTAGGTCACTTGACTAGGTGCTCTGCCTTAATCTACGACCCAACTAACATTCTACGACATTAATAAAAAATAAGCTCGATCAAATTCGACTCGACTGGGTCACCCTCATGGGATATATGTAGGTGAATAGGTGCGCGCTCTTTTATTAGATGGACAATAAAAATCTTTTGCTTTGATTTTCTTCTTATCATGGGCCATATATGTTGCATTCATACCTTATTTGAATAACTTTAATATTAGATTGTAGAAATTGATTTATGGGACCAAAGTCTGAATATATTTTGAAGTATTCGGTTGATGTATCGAAATATATTATTTTTGTATTTTTAATCGAATACTAATATTTTTTATAAAATGTATATAGAGGAATTCCGGCCCCACCCAAAAATCGCTTTGGGAGCGATTTGAATTCCGGCCCCACCCAAAAATCACTTTGGGAGCGAGACAGCTAGTGCATGGGTTGATTTTTGCATCTGAACGAGATGAAATTACGAATGGTGTTTCATCTCATATTACAATATTATCAATATTTGACATGTGTCTATTAGTGGTATCATCATAGCATGAGTTCTATATGTGTTACATGTTGACAATGTTCGCATATGAAATGAAACACTATTTGAAGTATGTGAATTCATCCCCTCCCGTTTTGTATTCTGTAGCTTCCATTATCTGTCACGTGTATAAAATAACATCATAAAAATACGCATGTAGTGTAGGTTATATAATACAAGATAGAACATAGTTCGAAATAAGAGACCATAGTTCGGTACAACTAGCGCGTCGGGCAACCTGACCTAGCCCAACCATATGATCAAGTTCATACGTCGGGCCAGACCGGCGGGGCCCAATATTTACCCGGGTAAAGTATAAGTGAACCCATCTATCTCCTTAAAATATAACTAAGATTTTCGGGTCAACTTGCATTTCATCCAATTTTTCGAGCTCATAAATTCGATAGTACTTCGAGCCAAAATACCTATAGCACAACGTATAAAATATCGAATAAATTGGACCAATCTATCGAGCCGGGCCCAAATGCATCAAAATAAATAAATAAAGGCATCTAGCAATATAGCTTAGCAATTAGGGTACCAAGTAGAAGAAAAAAGAGTTATTAATGGAGGGAAGATTGTGGGTGGCAGATGCAGCAAATAAATAAATAGACAGAAACGGATTTAGAATTTTGTTTTAAGGGACGAATTTTTTTTAATTGTGTTAAATAATATAGAGACGAAAATTTTGAATTAAGGGGGACGAACTCATCTATATAAAGAGTATCAGCGAAAAATATTGAATAAAATCACATGCAAAAAAATATTTTATGGAAGTTCAAGGGGGCGACGGGTAAGGATCCTATATTCCACATTTACTCTGTCTTAATCATGTCCCATTTTAAAATCGAGTCATACAACATGAATCGTGAACCCTGAATACATGAATCATGAACCTTAAACTCTGAACTATTAAATTATAAATACCGAATCATTAAATCATGAACCATGAACTGTGAATCATGAAATTGAAATCTACAATAGAAAATATATCCTAATCCAATAAAGTCGAACCCTAGACATTTAACATTAAATCTAAACATGAATCCCGAATCTAAATAGTGAATTTTAAATTCATAAATTGCAAAAAAATAATTATAATTAACTCGATTTTGGAGTGGAACACGAATGAGATAGGATAAAAGTGAACTAAAGAATTCTGAATGGAGGCGACCGCCGACATTAAACATGAATCCTGAATGCTCAACCTAAATTCATTCATAACTACAAAAAAAATATTATAATTGACTCAATTTTGAAGTGGATACGAATGAAATATGATAAAAGTGGACTAAAGGATCGTGGGGCGACCGAACCCTCCCGCCCCCGCCCCCCCCCCAATAGATACATACATATATATATGTATATATATACAGATACATACATTCATAATTATATTCATTCAAGTTGGTTGCATTAAAGTATGGGTAGGTTTATACAATTAACACTTCTCTGATTATCCCTTTTCTTCTCTCTTCTTCATTCCACTGTGTGTGTGTGTGTGTGCAGATATATATCATATATATATGTATATATATATTCAGACAATCATGATTCTGATGCTGAATGTGTGTGAAACTGTGTGAGAGAGAAAGAGAGGTCATTTTCCAAGCTTGCAGTTTTGGGGTTTTTTAAGGGTGATTCTTGTCATAGATCACACCTACAAATGGTGCTGTAGTGTGTGTTTCTGTGTGTGTTTTTTTTCTGAAATGGGGAAGAAGAAAGGGTTTTGTTCATCTTCTTTTCTATTATCTCTGCCATTTTTTCTTGCCATTTTCTTCCATGAATCTGGTGCTGTTTCTATGAACTATACGAAACACGTTAGCAGCATGAGACTCTCGAGGATTCAGAATCATCTCGACCGGATTAACAAACCTCCCCTCTTGACCATTCAGGTATATATATATGTAGAAAAAACGCACATACAGACGCTGTATGTGCGTTTTTTCTTTTTTGATATGTTGGTGTTTAGAAATTTATGTGGTTATTGTTTCGTCTAGGCAAACCTCCTCTCTTGACCATTCGAATATATATATATATATGAAAAAAAGAATATATGTGTAACATAACACACACTAATGTGTGTATGTGTGTTTTTTTCCTTCTTTGATATATTGATGGAGTTTAGAAATTTATGTGTATTATTACCATTTGGCAAGTGTATATTTAGAGGGTGTTTGCAAGCTCGACTGCATCACTGCAACACCAAAATCACTTTTAAAAAATAATTTTGATTTAAATGATGTTTGTAATTTTATATTTAGGATTTCAAATCACTTCCTAGACGTGTTTTTGAATTTCCAAAATCGTAGATTTTGGCAGCTTTTAACTTCTTTAATTAAATGGAACTGTTGTTTATTTTGTTCTATTTTTTATTTGTTTAGAATCATTTTTTTCGTAAACACTATCAAATTCTAAATTTATCACAAAATTAATTTGAATTACTTTTCTAAACGTGCTATTGTTTGCAAACACCCTTTTAACATCACACAACACACACCCCTGTGGGTGTGTGTGTGTTTTTCTCTTCTTTGATATGTTGATGGACTTTAATATATATATATATATATATATATATATATATATATATAAACACAGATGCACATGTGGATGTGTGTGTGTTTGAAATTGATGTAGTTTGGAAAATTGTGTGTGATTATGATTATTATTTGCATCTGGACAAGGTTAAGAAGTTTCCTCTCTCTATTATATATTTTTTTTACACACACATACACATACACATGTGGGTGTGTGTGTTTTTGTATTTTTTAATTGAAAATTTTGTGTGATTGATTAATATTTCAGAGCCCAGATGGGGACATGATAGATTGTGTTCATAAAAGAAAGCAACCAGCTTTAGATCATCCACTTCTAAAGAATCACAAGATCCAGGTAACTTAATTTTTCTCGACCCGAGCGTAATCAGTCCAAATAGCTTTATCGTTTCTCTCTCTAAACCTAGGAGCTGGAAAAAGAGAGAACTTTTATTAAATTTAGGAAACTTCACTCATCTTCATGCTCCAATAAATGTTCAACTACCAACTAGCTTCATTTTATGAAAAGTGATTTTGGTTTATGAAAAGTGATTTTGGAGCTGTTTGGAAATACTATGGTGTTTGCAAACTCTTTTCGGGACTTAAAATTGCGTTTGTTCCTGATAAAAGTGATTTTAGAGTGCGTGTAAATACTTAAAGTTTAATTTTGAGAAGCTGTTACCATCCACGTTCAAGCAAATTCTAGGTCAGAATCACGTTATTTTCAACTGATTTTCCCAAAAAATTTATGCGAATCGCTTTTAAAAAGCACAATTATTTGCAAATACCCTGTATTCTGATTATCATAATCACTTTTAAGTTGATTAATAATTTGCTGAAAATGTGATTATTTACACTATCTACTTTTGTTTTTCTTATAAAAATTAATGCAAATCACTTTTCGGAAACCAAAATATATAGAACTTCCGAACACTCTAAAATCATTTTTCTTCTGATAATTGATTTTAAAATTTGTTATAGTATTTGCAAAAACCTCTAAATCGAGCTCCATTTCGAATCTCCTACTCCATACGATACAACATCTTCTACCACATTTCAATTCACACACGACACATGTATATGATAACATCACGATACATCATAAGTAAGTATGTGGTATGATTAATATAATATATTGTCAAATATGTTGTATCAAATGTGGTAGAAAATTCGAACCGAGTGCTAGCTCGGCCTCTTTTACTCTACTTAAATTATTAATACTTAAATATATTTATTATTGATACTTAAGAGTCCAACTTCGGTACCACTGTGGTACGGATACCATTGTGACAGAATAATACATATGTATTTAAATATAAGGGATTCACTAAATTATATAATTTCATTTTTATGCACAGCGGTACCGGTATCACTGTGGTACCATAGAATCACCCGATATTTAAATATATATATTAATATTATATTTAATGATACAGAGAGTTCCACCGGAAATGCCAAAGTCAATGAAAATGGCCAAAACAGCTTCTGAAAATGTCAACACTAATTCCACCGGCGGCGGCGTGCGGCAAATGTGGCACGAAAAGGGGTGGCGTTGCCCCAAGGGCACGGTGCCGATACGGCGGAGCACACTGCATGATGTGCTCAGGGCTAAATCTCTCTACAACTTCGGGAAGAAATCGTCGCGAAATGTGGCGGCGATGGCCGCTCGCCGCCGTGCCGACGCCCCTGATGTCGTCAGTGGCAATGGCCATGAGGTATGTATATATATATATATATATGTATATTTGTAATTTTATTTTATTATGTAGTATGATTTACGCTTCCAATGATAGTAAGAAAAAGCACATAGTCAAACACGTTACACGTGCGTGGGGAAATTCTTACCTATTCGTAGAAATAATTCTCTCGTACCACTGGATGTACGATATGTAAATAGAAAACTTTTAACTTTTTTTACATGTATCGTGCATCCAGTGATGTAGGACATTACCCCTACGAATAGGTAAGAAATTCTCACGAGAGAGAGTTTGAAATTAAAATACGATATAAAAAATATGGCATCTCAACTAACTCGGGAAATATATATTAATATTTAGTTACAAATGAAAACGAGTCGGATCAAGTGGAACTGTACAGTTCGGCTCACTTGACATTTCAATGCTTTTATATTCCGGCTCGAGCTTGGTTTATTTTATAAATATTGAACTCGCGAATAATTTGAACTTACATTGGTTATGCATGCAATTGAGTTCTCGAGAGTTCATTAAACTATACCACATTAATATCGAACCCAACATAACAACTTAATTCCATTTTCTAAATATTAATATATATATATTCATCGTTAAATTTTATCAAGCTCGAAATTAAGTTCGAGCTCTACTAAATTCACAAAAATTCCAAATAAATATTTTTTCAAATCGAGATCAAAATTGTTCATTTTTTGTTATATCCAAATTGTTCATTTTTTGTTATATCTCTATATTTAACCTTACATTTGACTATCAATTTCATCTTTAAAAAGAAAAAAGAGAGAGAATTGAATATATTGGTGGCAAATAACTATTTTCATTGAATTTTATTATAGCTAAAAAAAATAATTAATAAATTTGGTGTTCGTTAATGTTCAGCATGCTATAGCATACACGAGTGGGACGGGGGAAGTGTACGGGGCAAAAGCGACAATTAACGTGTGGGACCCATCGATAGAAGTGGTGAACGAGTTTAGCCTTTCTCAGATATGGGTTCTATCCGGGTCATTTGACGGTTCTGACCTCAATAGCATTGAAGCTGGTTGGCAGGTAACTCACCCACACTACCCGACTGGATAATATAGAATTTCTTCTCTATGCGTCTCTGTGTGAACCTTCTAATTTACTTTGGTTCGGGTCGAGTTTTGTGGATTTTGAGTTGTTGGGTCGGGTACCTACTCCATTGAATATTCGATAATAAAAAAGAAAACCCATCTTACGAGTATCTGAACGGGTTCCGTCAGGATTTTTTCAAATTATCTTTTTAGGATTGGATCTGATGTCACTTCTTTAAAATTGTGAAAGATCTAAAAACACTGGTTGGTTTGTTAAAATAGGGTACGGAAAAACTTGATCCAACCTGACTTGAACTTGAGAAACGCAGGTCGGGTTTAGGTGTAATCCCAAACCCACGGGCTAGAAGTATCCCATCCAATAGGGTAAAACACGCACGAGTCACTACAATAAATCTTCATATTAGAGATGTAAGCAAGTAACCGATAATATCGGCCACTATAGAAACAAAATAGAAATAGAATAGAGACGGAAAGTGGCAAAAATACTTTCTATATCATTATAATCTTATTAGTGACAAAATAGCAACCAAATTTATAAACGAACATAATTTCTCTCTATTCTATAGGTAATTTAGTCTATAATTTTATAATAAAGAGAAAATTTCGTCACTAAATTTAGAGACGAAAAAAATCGTTCTCTAAATTTTAGAGACAAAACATTTCGTATCAAGTACGTCATTACTTTAGCTTAGAAACAGATTTTGCGATTCCACTTTAGTTTTCTCTTGTAGTGGGTTGAGTCGGGTACTCGAATCTGCCTCTTCAAAGCTCACCCTTCTTATATATACACGTGTGTGTATAATTAATATGCTGCACGACTACAATAGACGCTTTTACGAACAATTCTGAAGCTTTGATGGTTGTACTAGTCAGGTTAGTCCGGAGCTGTATGGTGATAGCCGGCCAAGACTCTTCACATATTGGACGGTTAGTTCTCTTCTCTGTTCATTATGTTCGGAAACGGATCCTCTCCATTTCATTTCGTAAAATCCGTATGGAAGTTCGGAGAGATAGTGACACGTAAATATATAGAGAGAGTGTGGGTCCTATTTTTCTATTTCAGTTTTCTCTTGTGCGCCACGCTCTCTCCTAAACTAGTAAAAAGAAATGTAGAGAATCCAAATTCTTAAATTTCGGTTGTTTATTGGGAAAATTCTATTAGAAGACTTGGATTTTGGAAAAAATCTCAATTCAAGAAATGAAGTTTGGGATCTCTAAATACGAGACCTGAATTTTGAGTTTCTCTTAGTTAGAGGGACCTAGATTTTAAATTTGAATCTCAATTCAAGGCTAACATCTTGAAAAAAATGACATTATCCGATGTGCGAAAAGTTTAGTATGATATCAGAACTTTCAATATACTCCGTACAACATCTTCCGTAGATCGAATATGTTTTCTAATTTTTAGGACACACGCCCTGAATTGATAATACAATTTAAAATCGAAGCCCTTAATTGAGAAAAATTCAAAATTTCGATCCTAAATTAAGAGCCTCTAAAATTCACGTCCCTAATTAAGTCATTTTCTAAAATTTCGACTTTCTAGAATTTTCACTATTCAAATTCTTAAAATTCCAGTAATTTATCTTTAATAATTTTAACATTTTTTATTGTGCCAATTTATTTATGAAAAAATGATTTTCAAACCTAGTATGATGACTTTGATGACCAGGTCAATTTTAATTTAACACTTGTATAATTTTATGATAAAAAAAAAAGGTGACAGTGAGAAGGAAATTAAATATTAATTAATATCTACATGTAAAAATAAAAATATAAAAACAATTTTAATTTTGTGTGGGAATCCTAATAATAGTCAAACCCATTGGATCTTAACTCAAAAGTCAAATAATTTGCGTCGAATTTCATATGGAGTCACATCTTCTAGGTAGAGTTGTTAAAACCGGCCCGAATGATCGACTCAGTCACCCCTTATTTTAGACGGACTGAGTTATAAAAAAATTAGTTCAAAATATCATTAAATTTAATAGGCTCGATTAAATGGGCCAATGATGTGCCCGACGGGTTGCTGACTGGCCCGATAAAATCTAATGTATTTTAAAGTTAGAATTTCAATTAAGAGCCTGAATTTTGGAAAAGTCTCGGGTAGGGACCTAGATTTTGAATCTAATTCTCAATTCAGGGCTTAGTTTTGAAAATAGAAAGTATTATTTTGAATCTGGACCTGACGCAAATTGAATAATGTGCCTTATTTTTCAAGATGTGCCTTGAATTGTGAATAAAATTTAAATCTAGAGCTCTAATTGATAAAAATTCAAAATTTCAGACCCCGAATTAAGAATTCCTCTAATTAGGCTTCGAGTTGAGATATTTTCTAAAATTTAGAGCTTCGAGTAAAACTTTTTAGTGTTTTTTAAGGATATAGAGTGAGCTGAGATAGGCACGCCTATTTCTAGGCCAACGGAGTTTTGGATCTATCATCCTACTCGACCTAACTCATGGGTTTGACCTGATAGATTCCGATTAAATCGAGCAGCGCGAATTGCCACCTCGACTCGAGGATCTAGTCTTGAAAATTGTAAAGAGGGAACCCAAGAACGTGAAATTAAATTTGTACAACTTGTCAATAGGCCATATATATTTAATGGCAACATTAAACCATGAAAAGGGACATCTCATCTTCCACTGCATCAATATTAGTGTTTCTTGGTCCACACCATAGCTCTAGAAAAACTCCAGGGGCTCGTGAGATGGCAGACTAGGATTTAGCATTTAGTCGAGATTTAACGGAGCCAAGCGAAGTTTAACGGACAAAATCGGGTAAAATGTTTAGACGGTCGAGGACAATATAACAACTAGCCGGAACCTAATCGAAACTAGACGGGGACTTTTAGAACAGAGGCCCACACATGAAGAAAATAATATAATTTTTTTAGCAAGTTCAAGTCAATATTAGTGCACAACGCTAGGTGTTGGTCAGATGTCAGACTAAGATCTAGAGTTCAATCGAGACTTAGCGGACTTTAGGAGGGACTAAACGAAGAAATCGGGTAAAATGTAGGCGGTCGAGCACAGTATAGCAGCTAGGCAGGACCTAATTCGAGTTAGACGGAGACTTTTAGAATAGAGGTCCACACATGAAGAAAAAAATATAATTTTTTTAGCAGTTTCAAGTCAATATTAATGTTTCTTGGTCCACACTACTATTCTAGAAAAACGTTAGGTGCTGGTCAGATGGCAGACTAGAATCTAGAGTTCAGTGAGGTCTTAGCGGAGCTAAGCGAAGTTTAGGAGGGACTAAACGGGAAAAATCAGGTAAAATGTTTAGCGGTCGAGGATAATATAGTGACTAGGCGGGACCTAATCGAAGCTAGACGAGGACTTTTAGAATAGAATTCCAGATATGAAGAAAAAAATATAATTTTTTTAGCAATTTCAAGTCAAGAAAAAAATAAATTAAATATCCTTTTGAGATTCAGAAATTTTCAATAATTGGGACTGCATTTAATTTTAATCTACCTCACCATTCTTCTGTCTATAAGTATTAATGAATTGTACATCTCATCATTAAATATATATATATGCAGGGTCAAAATGGTCCTTCCATGTCATTGTCATGTGCATGCATGCATGCATGTGCATATGTTAGGAAACTTGCATTAACTAGTCATTATGGACATTTTTTAAAGTATAAAATAGATAAGTCGGAGTCTCATGTGCAACAGTTGCACGGTATGATTCGAATTGAGTATCACGATTCATACTTAAATGTATTAAATAGGTAATAGGTGAATAGTTAACATTATCATAAAAAAAGTATTAATTTTAGTATAAAATATTTAAGTTTGAGTGTATTTTTCTATAATGGCGAAATTTTAGTTGAATGCCTGAATTTCGGAAAATGTCTCAATTAGGGACCTGAATTTTGAGTTTTTGAATATTATTTTCAATTTAGGCGTCTCAAAAATAAGGAAACATTATTTGATATACGGAAGATTCAGTACAAAGTAGATTATAACTTTCAGTACGGAGTATATTGAAATTGTCTATATATCACACTGAATCTTTCGTACACTGGAAAATGTTTCATATTTTTCTAAACGTAATCCCTGAATTGCGAATAAAATTCAAAATCTAGGTCCTTAATTGAGCAAAACTAAAAATTCCGGCCCCGATTTTAAAACTCCTAAAATTCTGGTCCCGAATGATGATATTTTCTAATATTTAGGTTTTCTAGGTGAAATTTCCCCTTCTATAATATAATAGTAAAATGTAATTCACAATATTTTTATTATTGACCAAAATAATATGTGAATTTATTTTTTTTAATTCCTTTTTTTAACTAATAAATGTTTCAAATATTTTTTCAGAGTGATGCCTATCAAGCTACAGGGTGTTATAATCTTTTATGCTCTGGATTCATACAAACAAATAGTCGAATCGCCATCGGCGCCGCCATCTCGCCGGTATCGGCGACCGGCGGTAATCAATACGACGTCACCATTCTCATTTGGAAGGTAATATTAACTAACTAATATTATCGTAATTTACATTAAAAATTTATTGTTACGTTTGGATGGGAGGATTTTACGACGAGTTTAAAGGGATGAATTTGGAGTCTGAAATTGAAGTCCACCCCACTTGCTTGAATAAAAGTTATAATAAATTGATTTTGATAAATTTTTAGTTTATTTTTCATGAGTCCAAAAATCATTTCTACAACCTCGTCATCTGAAATTTATCCTCACTCTTTCTCGCGCACACTCACATATATAAACATAATAATCACACGCGCTTCACATATTTTACACACACTGCACATACAAACCTATGCTACATACGTTCATACTTCAATTATCTTTTTTTTTTAGGAAAAACAATTAAAATTCACTCATTTAAATTAAAAAAAATGAAAAAATAAACATTTTTTCAAATATAAATATTTTAAGCCAATTTATTTAAATCGTCTAATTTTAAATCTTTCCATCCAAACGCAAAATTTTCAATCTAACATCGGCGAAATAATTATGCAAACAGGACCCAAAGTTAGGGAACTGGTGGATGGGCTTTGGTGACAGCACACTAGTGGGCTACTGGCCCACCGAGCTTTTCACCCACTTGGCAGACCGAGCCACAATGGTTGAGTGGGGCGGCGAGGTCGTGAACTCACGGCCTAACGACGCCCACACCTCGACCCAAATGGGCTCGGGCCGCTTCGCGGAAGCCGGTTTCGGAAAAGCGAGCTATTTCCGAAACCTCGAAATTGTGGACTCGGATAATAGCCTAAGTTCGGCCCATGATATATCAACTTTGGCTGAAAATACAAATTGTTATAATATCCAAAGCTCTTATAACAATGAATGGGGCACACATTTTTACTATGGTGGGCCTGGGAAAGGCCCATTATGCCCTTAAGGGTATAGGCCCAAAAAAAAGCCCATTAAGGGTATAGGCCCAAAAGAAAGCCCATTTGCAAGATTCTTTGTTTAGTTGTTGTACATTTTGGATCTTCTGCTGTATACAGTACAACATCTTCTACCACATGACATGTATATGTTGTAGAAGATGTTGTATTGAATGTGGTTGAAAATCCGAACCGGTTGTTGTAAGTGTAGAATTGTGCTATTTCCAACCATGTTTTGTGCTGGTTTGGTTTTTAAATTTTGTTGGTGAAGAAATGTATTTATGTAAGCATTAAACAGGTAAGGAAATGGCTACATTTTGTTGAAAAAAAGTGATTATTAGTAGTGTATAATGTATTTTGTATTTTTTTTATGTTGTTTGTGTGATTTGTTTTGATGTTTATCTATGAGATCATAAAAATATGTGTGATTGAAATTGATTGTATTGATCTCGGTATTCGCATGGTGTGACAAAAAAAAAAAATCACTTTTTGTAGCAAAAATATCATTTATTTCTGTACAAGTATCACTTTTTATGAAAGATCGAGCATTAAATGGAAGGTAAATTGCGATGTGTTTCATTCGTTAATGCTGAATGTAAGGCAAGTCTGATAGCGCTCATGTTATATCATAAGAGCCGATGTGTAACCGTGATAGGAATACACAATTTCTTCAATGGATGAACAATCCATCCCACCTCGGATTTGGCTGATGCAAGCGCGCGGTATTCAACCTCAGTAGATGATCGAGAAACTTCAATTTGTTTTCGAAAACATCAAGAAATTGGATCTTCACCAAGAAAAAACAACTAGGCAGAAGTCGACTTACATCAAATAAATCCTCGTCAAAGTCGGAATCAGAGTGAGTCGTAATACGGAGATGCACAGGCTTACGAAGAAGAAGACCGCGAAAAAATTGTGCCCTTAAGATAGCGGAAAAGACGCTTGACCTCATCCCAGTCCGCAATCGTCGGGGAAGTCATCCGTTGGGCTAGATGATTGATGATAAATGAAATATCAAGACGAGTAAGAGCCAAATACTGAAGACCCCCAATAGCACTTCTGTACTCGATCAGGACAAACGAACTAGTATTATGAGATGTCTTCGGATTGCTGGGTGTGCAGAGCGGTTTTGCACCATCCATCTTATGACGTCGCAGAAGATCCACAATAAAAAACACACATTGTTTTATCTATCCCTAACTCGACCTAACGAACCCGACGAATTTGATCAAATCCGACACGAATTTACTGAGGGAACCCCGTAAATAAACCGACGCAACCCGATTTAGACCTTAATCAACCTAGAATCAATATTTGTTTCTTAAAATATAATAATAATTTATTTCAAATAATTTTTTATATATAACCCGTATCGACCCGAATTTGAATACGAACCCGACCCAATGGCCCGAATTACCCACCCTAGTTTTATCATTATATCTAATCATTAAACGTTGTCATTTTCATTTAATTAAGGGTGTATAAATATTGTATGATTATACATTTATAGTGCACATAATCGAAACGCCGATTTCGGACTCCACATTAGCAATTGGAGCAAAAAAGCTTACTCGGGTGAATTGAATTGAGAAAATTATAAAAGTAGTGAAATTTTATGTTATGCGTACAAAACTATGTTACAAATGATAATTAACTAAAAGGTCGTGAATTTTTACCCAGATTAACTTTTAAAAAATGTACTCACAAAGTGGGCCAACGGCCCAATTCAAATTATGCAAGAAATTTCTACCAAAGCGGCCCAAAATCAAAGCGAAAGCCCAAATTATAAAACTCACACAGAACGAAGAGCGGCAAATCAGCTGCTACCTCCATAGCTTTCTTCTTCACAATCAGCAGCGGAAAAGTGGTTTGGTACACGACTATACATAGATATACGTATACGCAGCGCAGCAGAAGGATACAATGAAGGAGGAGAATCTGGTTACACCTGGTGAAGTATTGGGAAAAGCTTCAGAGTTAAAACCTGGATATGGAGCTTACTTTTCACCGCAGGATAAGACAATCTACGCTTCCCTCACCGGATTCCGCTCCATTGTTCATCCTCCGCCGGACTCCGACGACACGGTAATCAACCTAAAAATTGAAAAATATAAGTGTTTTTTATGCTGTATTCGGTTAAATATGCGATGCGATGCTCGATTTTGTTCTGTTTTTGACATTTTCTCGTAATTTAATGGTGGATTGATTGTTTGTTTGGTTGATAGAGGCCCACTGTGGAGGTGAAAGGTCATAAGGCGCATGGTCCAGTTCCAGAGCCTGGTGCTATTGTTATTGCTAGGGTAAGGTAGCTGCTAATTTTTTTTTTTTTTTAGTTTTTACTAATACCTAGAGTCGGAAATCAAAGCAAGTTAACCGATACTTGAATAGAGATTGTTCGTTGAAAGTTTGTTTGAACTATGTTCGATGTGAGGTATCAAAGAAGCTTGAATATACTTTTACATTTGATGAAATCTAAAGCTCAACTCGAGCTCGATAATAGAAAATGTTAAAATAAGTGTAAAAATATTAAACTACTTGAGCTTGGTTCGTGTTCAGCTAGATTGAAGCTCGATTTGGTTAATAATCAAAGAAGCGCAAACATAATATTAGAGGCTCTATAATAATTCAAACAAGCTTAAATATCAACTTGGCTCATTTACAGCCTACTGTTGTGTCTACCTTAATTGTGAA
Source organism: Ajuga chamaepitys (assembly GCA_958295605.1). Classification (NCBI taxonomy): domain Eukaryota; kingdom Viridiplantae; phylum Streptophyta; class Magnoliopsida; order Lamiales; family Lamiaceae; genus Ajuga; species Ajuga chamaepitys. The sequence goes on from OY282495.1 coordinate 87,513,086, forward strand.
AAGTAGTATGCTGAAGATACTAGACTGCCTAGAAGAAATTACTAATAAGCAATTATAAGTTGACATGCTTATGTATACTGTGTGCATGTTATAGGCTGGAAAGTGTTCCTTTGTCTGTTCCTCTATGATATGAACCTCGGTCGAACACGCTCCAAGACCCAAGATATCAAACATGTTTTTTTCCCAAGATCAAGATTAAAGGGTTGGCTGCTTATCGTGGGTTCAAACGCACCAACCTTACAATCTTGATCTTGGGGAATAATATCATATTTTGATATTTTGGGTCTCCGAGCATGTTGACCGAGGTTCTTATCAGTCTATGCTTAGGAATATTTCCTTGTCTGAATACGGACTTTCCTGTCTATGAGTTGTTATTGTAATATAGATCCTCGGGTTCAGTTGGTGCAAACTTGATGCCCTTCTGATTTCATTATGTTTTGTTTCGTTGTTCCTTGTGACAGGTAACGAAAGTAATGGCTAGAATGGCTTCAGCAGATATAATATGTGTAGGGCCCAAGTCTGTACGAGAAAAATTTACAGGCACTATCAGGTACATTAAACAAATTTTAGTTGGCTGTGGTGCTGGTTTAAATATCAGTGATTATGAAGGAGCGGACATTGAATAATTCTTGTGGGCATCTGCAATACGAAATTGAGTGATGGTAGTATGATGATATCTGAAAAGATGCAATTTTCACTTCCTACTTTATGCTTGTTGCTTGTTGATTGTTCGTTTTTTGGAACTTAGGTAACTGCAAGTAGTTTAATATTAAGCATATGACAGGCAGCAAGATGTCAGATCAACGGAGATTGACAAAGTAGATATGGAGTCCTCTTTCCGCCCCGGTGACATTGTTAAAGCTTTAGTTGTATCCTTCATACAAAAAGAAAAATGCACTCGCAAGTTACATATTACAGTTAGATCTAAATTCTGTTATTCTATGTGACTTGTAATCCTTAATGTGATTCCGTGAAAAAGCTGTCTCTTGGTGATGCTCGTGCGTATTACTTATCAACTGCGCAAAATGAACTCGGTGTAGTATCTGCAGAAAGCTCAGCTGGTATGATCCTTTTATTTCTTTTTTGTTTCATTTTCTCTCTGCTTATATGCTCTGCTGAAATTGCAACTTTATCAAGTTTTGAATTATTTGTGGGATAAATGATTAAATGTGGAATTTCGTATGATTAAAGCTCTTCTCCAAAAGATTGATCTATAGTTAACAAATGAGATTCAGTAAGATGGATCACGTATCGTTTTCGCATGTTATGTGTCCAGTCTCCTGCTCGTATAAAATTGACGCAGTGAGAGCATGTATACGAACCCAATGAAAAGCGCACACAAATCACTTTCTAACACCTGCTTATGATTGAATCTCTAACCAATTAGGGAAAATATACACACATATAGTATATGTATGTCTGTTTTGGTTGTGAACACCACTTTCATTTCTCTGATTCTGCTTCCCGAGCTAGAGTTTTTTCCAATGCTATGAAAGGCGTTGTGCGCTAGTCGGGTGATGGAATAGGACCTAGGCAGGGCTGAACGGGGTATAGGGGTGGAGGAATCAGGAAAAGCATAGACTATCAACGAGAGCCTACCGTCTAGGCAGTGACTAGTCAGAGTTAGTCGAAAATCTTTACAATACAGGTTCTTTCTGATATATTTGGACAGGGAAAATCACAATGCTCAATCCTCATCTTGCTATCTGTAATTTACCTTCACTATGATGAACATGGCTTTCCTTCTTTTGTTTTCGGTTGCAACCTTAATCGTCCTGGCTTAACTTGATGCAGGCGCAACGATGGTTCCGATAAGTTGGACAGAGATGCAGTGTCCGTTAACGGGTCGAATCGAACCAAGAAAAGTTGCCAAAGTTTCAGTTTCAGTTGCCAAAGTTTGATCTTAATTTACGCAGCTAGTTGCAGGTTTGAAAACTGCTCTGCTGCTACATAGCAGCAGAACTTGTTAGCTGTTGCTGATTGTACTTTACGATAATTTTAGGTTGTATTTGGACGGAGAGAATTGAAAATTACGGTGATTTCAAATGAATTGATTTAAAATCGTTTGTATTTGAAAATTCACTCAGTTCCGATCTTTTGTTTGGATGTGTAGTTTGAAATGAGTAGATATATTTTGTGAAAATACTTAATTAAATTAAGAAGGTTGTTTAGGGCAAGATTGTAAGAATTGTGGTGTTTTTTTCCTTTGTAAAATGATACTCTATTCATCCCGGCTTAATTGGCATACCTTTCGTTTTTGTTTGTCCCAACTTAATTAACGCAGCCCATAAATGGTAAATTTTTCTCACAATCTCCACCCTCAAAATCTCGACCCTTAATCTTCACCTTTGAAAAAGTCAAATATTACATAAATTTGTTTTTTCTTAGTCTCCGTGCCCGATCAAGATATGCCAATTAGGTCGGCACCAAAGGAGTATTTTTTTGATAATTTTATCTTCTCTAAAACCGTACTTGTTTTAAACCGGAGGAAGTAATATTTTGTGGTAAAATTAATATTTTTTTTATCTTAAAAGTAATTTTTATCTATGATACTTCAAGTGTAAAATTAAAATATGAATGTTTCCAAGTCTATCACTATAACAAAATGCAACAATATCCAAAAAATTATGTAGTTTGTCCATATTGTATCCACATGTCAAATCCAAAACCAGAATATGTATATAATATATAATATATAACATATAACATATAATTATAATAATATACTCCCTTAGTCCCAACTAATTTTGCACGTATGAAGGTACACGTATATTAAGAAAAAAATTAATTTTTATTCTTTAGTTGATTTTTAAAGATGTAGACTGTGAGAGAAATTTACACTTTAAATATATGTAAAATTATGTGGGACGAACCAAAAGAGAAAATGTGCAAAATTATACTGATATTGATATATACACGTGTAATGGTGTCAAAAACATCATTTGTCATAAAAAAGAAAAAGAATAAAATAAAAAGTGTAAAATGATGTTCACTAACCACCTTACAACAATGGCTACTCTTTCAGTTTCAGCTCTCCATCTTCTTCCTCCCTCCAAATTATCCTCCATTAATGCTCCTTCATTCCGTCCAATTACCTTCCATATCCCCCGTTTCCCACATTTCAAACCCCTAAAATCCAAACCTCTTCGACGAATTTCGTTTGCTCTCACAGAATCATCAGACTCCCCCAAATCCCTAGATTCTGACCCTGAATTTCTCCTCCGACAACTTGCTGTATGTGATTCAATACCTTATACTTCCGATTGATGATTCCATGATTCCGCATGCAAATGCTACGTATATAGAATTGCTAATGTTTCCATGATTGTGTTTCGTGATTTGATTTTGTTAGCTTTGCAGGATAGCTTTGTTCTTCCGGCGGATTATTTGAAGCAGTTCCCGAGTGACCTTCGGCTAGATGTAAGTTTAAGTTTTCATGTGATGTGCTGTTTTTATAGGTTAGTGTTCGTATAATTTCTGTTTTATGGTTGCATTTTATTTGCATTGAGATGGACTGTCTGTAAGCTGTTTGACGAATAGAGCGTTCGGTAAAAAACTCATGTTTGAGCTCGGTTATTGCACAAGCTCGTTTGTTTCTGTTTGTTAAATAAACGAACACTATGGATATTTGAAGGCTCATTCGTTAACTGCGGGTGAACATGTTTGGTTAGGCTCGTATAATAATAACAATATTAAAATTAATAGTAATAGTAATGGCCATGAATTTGTTGTTGAAAGAATAAAACTCAAAGATTTTTTTCGGAACTAGAATAATAATTAATATATGGGTTCACAAACACAAAATAAGTACGAACTTGGTGCTTGTTAATGTTCGTGAAGGATCGCGAAGATTAATGAACACCAAACTACAAGCTCGGTTTGAACTGTTCCTCCAAAATTTAGCTAACATTACCGAAGAAAAGCACTAGAAGTGAAGTGCAAGAATTGTCTTTAAGCATTGTGTAAATATGAACTTGCAGTTAAAAAAGCAGATTTTTTTGGGTTGGAAAACCTCCATATGCTTATTATATCTGAAGGGGATTGTTATTGTGGGATGGCTCCAAATTACTGGTCATGGAGACGACATTCGAAAAAAAATGTTTGCCCCCTTGTATCGTTGCTTTGTCTTATAACAGGGGGGCAAAGTACAACGACAAAAAATATGTGCGAACTTGGATGGCGGTTGGATACTAGTCATTGGTTTACTTTTTCTTTAAGACGATTGAAACAATTTCTGATTATGCTGTATCTTTTAATTTGCCTGTTTCTGCTTCGTTTTGGCTATGAAAATTCGTACTGTGGAAAACCTGACCGTTTCCCTTTATATGTTGAAGCTAAACGATGCAGCCTTTGATCTTTCAAATGGCACTGTCAAAGATGAGGTGAGTTACATTTCGCTCATTATATAAAAAGTTATGATTCACAATCATGTCATCATCAATAACAGTTCTACCCTATACAATCCAAAAAACAAGTATATTCGTAGGATTTTCACTGCCAAGTATTTTACAATCGGACCCACTTATGTCCAAAAGAAACATTGTCTTAGAGACTTATCAACAAAGTATCTCTCACTACAATTTCAAAGTTTTTTTCTTTCCAACACCCTTATCTTTGTTTGTGTTATATTCCTCTGCCTATTTTGGACTTTTATAAGGATATTTTCCCCTCGTTTACAGTTTCCTTGTATCCGTAAAATATTAAGTCTTTGGCACTGCGTGCCTTTATCAAAATATTGTCCTCTTTTGTGACTTTTATCTTAAAATTCCAACATCATTTTCAATTTTTGAAATATCAAACATAAAAGTTCACTCTGCATATGCCCCTTAACTCAGCACCACTCTAAGACATGTTAGCATCCCTGTTCAATGTCTTTCGCCTTTTACATTATTGATTAAACTTTGTCCACTGAACTTTGTATTCAGTGTGGAGAAGAGCTGGGAGAGACTTTGTTGAATATAAGTCGAGCATGGGAACTTGCGGATACATCGACTTCAGCTGATCTAATGAGCAAGCTCCCGCTGTTAGTGGGTTCTCTGACCAATTATAATAAATCAGGCAAGTGTGCAATTATATAAATTCAATACCGTGCTCTATGAGCACTCATGTCCTATATTGTGGTTCGAATTACTTCTCACCGACTTTGGTCTTATTGCTAGTTAGCACTTGGCAAGCGCTTGGTATCTGCTTCAAGGAGGTTCCAGTCCATGGGTCAGTATGGTCAAGGTGAACTACAAATGGTATAAGTAGAATCTTTGGCCTTTATTTTGATATGCTGGTGTTTCATCGTAAAAGTTATATATATGGGGGTGATTGCAAATGATTGTGCTTTTAGAGAAATGACTTGTATTATTTTTTGTGAAAAAAACCAGAATTTGGTAATGTTTGGAAATAAAGCGACTTTAAAGCCAAAAACTGGTAGAAGCTAGGTGTTGACAGCTTCTGAAAAGCTGATTTTAGTTGATTCTCAAGATCAGAGTTTAGAACCAAACACTTTGAAAATCACTTTTCCATTCTACAAGTGATTTGAGTTCTTTTGTTTGGTTTGCAAACACCCTCATAGATTTGTGAAACTGCATGTAGAGGTAGTAAAGTTGGTTGGTCCAATCCAACCGACATTTTAGGGGGGGCTAGGTCGCAGGAATCTTAGGCCGAAGTGTCATCAGGACCATAGGTCTGATCTAATGGCCCGATGGGCCATGGTCTGGCCCGACAAACCTTAGTTTATTTTAGCCTTTTAGGGGATGGGCCAGGCTTGGTTCAACCTTTTTTTTTGTTCCAACGGAATTCAGGCTGTCCCAGACAATTTCCATTGGCCCAACGGGCACAGCGGCACCTGACCGGGCGATTGGAATTGCCACATCTAAGTGCATGAATGTTTACTCTCGAGTTTCTTGTTATTTCTTTTCAGTGTTGGAGCTTGGATTTGGGTCATAATAAGCATCAATTTAATTTACTTTTATATTGTTATTTGATAATGCACGAAGGGTATTCACTTTACACCCTCAAACTTATTCTCGGATAATTTTAATCAGCATAGATTGCGAAAGTGATGAACAAAGCAGGAACGATACTATCGACTAGTTCAGGTCCTCAGGTAGCTGATGAAGAACCAAAACAGGAAACAAAGGTTCTAAAGGTATAATATCTTGCAGTTTGGAGAAGTTCTAATTTATAGTTCAAAAACTACGAATATTAATCAATAATAACGTTGAGTTTCTGCAGTTTGGCGAGCTTCAGGTTGAGTTGACTCCAGAAAAAGCGTACATTGGCGCTGTCATTGCCGTTATCTTCGGGTACACTCCTCCTCATCCGTGTTTCCCAATTCATCAATCGAAGTTTTCAAAACTTACTCTTCGTTTCTGTAATCCAACTACAGGATTACTTCATGGCAGTTGAGTCAAGGCATTCAAAGTATACCAGAGAGCTCGTTGGAATATGCAAATGAAAACGCGCTGCTTCTTGCTAAGGTGCTTGAAATCCTCTCTTTAGTGTGTGTGTGCGCACACGCACCAACCCCCCTTCCCCCGAAAACATACAGAGGTTATATATATGAAATGTGGGTGCAGTCACTACGTGGAGCTCTGCTGGGGATTTGCTATTCGTCAACAATCTTATCGGCCTTCACAAGCGTAGGACTTGTCCTACTTGCAGGACAATTGAAGTCGAAATAGATGTGAAATTGTACGTCCCACAAACCAATTCCTTTTGTTCTTCTGCCTGTTTAATGTAATTATATGGCTCTACAATAAAGTAAAAACTTTACTTGTCATCTTATTGATTGAGTTTTATAAATTTCATATTATTTAACAAACTATCATAACAGGCTAATTCAATTTAGGTAGTAAGTAATGAATCAAACTTGTTGATCCTCGCGCAAAATCGGCCCGGCCTAGCCCAACCTGTCAAGCATTTTAGGCAAGCTAAACAATAGGAATTTTAGCCCGAAGTATCACTGAGCCAACAGACCCGAACTGATCGGTCACTGGCCCGACGATCCTAGTGTATATAAGGGAGATGTGTGGGGTCAAATTCACCAAATTTCAGCCCTATGGAATTCCCGGTCTTGCCCGGACTGATGAGCCACTGGCCCAACGATCCTAGTGTATTTAAAGGAGAGACGTGTTAGGCCGAATTCACCAAAATTTCGGCCCTATGGAATTCCGGATCTGGCCCTAGGTAGGCTGGCAATAAGAATCTTAGCCCGTAGTATCCCCGGGCCAACAGGTGGGTCACTGGCCCGACGATCTAGTGCATTCAAGGGAGATGTGATGGGCCAATATCACCAAATTTTCTGCCCTATGAAATTTCAGTTCTAGCTCGATCCAACCCGACATATGACATAAGTCTGACTGGTTAGGCTCGGCCGAATTGCCACATCTAATAACTATGGGTAGGATGTTAGTTTACCTACTAGTTTACATTCACACACCCATAATTTGGACTTTTGTGCATATTATTTAGTCTGAAAATTCTTCAAGAATCTTCTCCTCTTGAAAAAATGGCAAAAATGTTGTTGTCACTTGTCACAGCATATGCAGATATCAACGGTTACTGGTCTGAACTTTCTTGGATTTTATAATGCTTTCTTTATTAGCTTTGACTCTCCTGAAACTTCCATTCGTCGTATTTTACGGGAGTTTTTTTCTTTGCTTTTGCTTTTGAATACGTGATTAAAATTAGAACTTGTGTAAATATCTATCTATTATAATTAAAAGTTAATAGTGTTTGAGAATTACATGATTTTGACCAGAAATTTAAAAGTGAAGTGATTGAGAAATTAGCACTTATCGTCTTTTAATTTACTAAACAAAGAGTTAAAAATAGCATCGTTGCTGCAAATGACTTTTGGCTTTCTGATTCTCGTTCAAAGAGAAAGTCATTTTAACTTTCAGGAGGAAATTAAGAAATTAATGGATGAACAAAAACACCCCTAACAAATTTATTCTTTATAATCTTAAATTTCATTTTTCTCGTGCATAAATCTTTCATAAGTATAAACTTACCAATAAATAGAATATATAATTTAGGTAATGATAATATTATGAGATTTGCTAGAATAACTTGCGAAGAAATTATTTTCTTTAAAATGATTTTTTTTAAATGGAGGAAGTATTAAGCTATAATCAAATATTACCTCCGTCCCGAATGAACTTGCACCTCTAAGCAGAGGCGGAGCCAGTAGGGGGGTTGGCAGGGGCCGCCGCCCCCCCTAACTTTACAACAATACCACTATATATATGTAAATATTTATACTCTTCCAGTTTTCACTATATTGCAACAATAGAGAGAGCATTTTCGACTACTCTCTTGTCCTACTTTAATAATTAAAAGATCAAAATAAAATTTGGTCTTGTCCCCCCAACTTTAAATTTCTGGCTCCGTCACTGCCTCTAAGGGTGCACACATAAAATCCGTTTTTTACTTTTATGTTGACTTTTCAAATGTGGATTGAGGGTGAAGATTTAGAGGACGAAGATAGTGAGATAAGTTTTCTTTTTAAGGAGTGTACAAATTTAATAGGGACGTATCGAAAAAAAAAGGTATGCAGATTCATTCGGGACGGAGGAAGTATTACTTAAAATAAGTTGTCCTATAGCCACTTGTTCTCGGAGGAAGTATTACTTAAAATAAGTTGTCCTATAGCCACTTGTTCTCTGAGAGGCCATGGTTTAAGTAGGTTCTGATTAGCCTTTGGGAATAAACTTATTGCTTAATTAGTTAATTATATATATCACTCTCAATATTAGCTATGCATGTCTGTCATTTGGCTTCTTTTTAACTCTCTTTGTTCATCTTTTGTATTGTTTAGTACAACTCTCCATAGGTGAGTCCAAAAGGGCTGCAATATTACAAATAAATTATGAATAAGATGGGGACATGTCACAGTTTTGGGCCGTTAACGAACTAAGTCGAGCTTCAAGTTGTTTGTGTATGTTTGTTAAATTTAGAAGCCAACCGAGTTTGAACTGAGCTTGTTATTTTGGTATTCGTCAATGTTCTCGAACTGTTCGTGGAACTTAACGAACACCAAGTTTGTAAACATTTTGTGTTCATGAAATCAATATTTGATATTATTATAGTTTTGCAAAAAATGGATTTTATTTAAATTTTGAATAATGTTCTATTCATTTATCAATTTATCCATGGATAACCCTATTTTACATGTAAAACCGACGTCCAAACCTAGGACGTCGGCATATTGTTGGAGACTATTTATAAAGAGTTAGTCTTGTGTGTGAACGGTCACGCGTATGACGGAATACACTTTTACAGAAAATATTGATATTTTTACAGGAAAAAGTGATCATTTTACAAGAAAAAGTGATACTTTTACTACATTGATACTTTTACAGATAAATGTGATACTTTTGCTACAAAAAGTAATTTTTTTTTTTTTTTTTTCAAAAAAGGTGATACTTTTACAGATAAGCAGTGATACTTTTAACACAAAAAGTGATATTTTTTCTCGTCACACCGTGTGACGATCGTGTGACGGTCACATACAAATTTTTGTCATTTATAAAAGTGCTCCCTCGAAGAAACTCATTGTCAGAAAAATAGAATTACATTCTACAAATTGAAGTTTGACCAAAAATATTTAATTAAGTTATTTATCAAACAATTAAGTATTAGTAGTTGTAGATTCTTTTTATGTACTTCTTCCGTCCCAACTTATTTTATACAGTTAACGGAACACGAATATTATGAGAAAACAAATTTAGCTTTTTTTTTTTAATTTTTTTAAAAGTGGAGATAGAGTGTTGAGATTTTGAGAGTGAAAATTATGAGATAAGTTTTATTTTTAAAAATGTACAAAATAAGTTAAGACGGTCGAAAACGAAAAGTGTGCAAAATAAATTGGGACGGATGGAGGAAGTATATTTTAGTAGAAAGCGTGAGATTCAGATCCATTGAATCTTTCAGTCTGTCACCTATTGGAGTTTGGTTTGACATTAACACAATTAATTTAATTACTTTGTCTCTTATTCATAATTATGAATGTAAACAAATTAAAATAGATTTGACTCGATTGTGAGAATTTGATTAAGATGATTCGAATTCACAGAGTTTAGATTTGAATACGAGTTAATTTTTAAATTAATATAAATATAGTTGTATTTTGTTTCAATAATTTAAATATTCGATTCGGTTATATATTATATTTTAAAACTAAATATATATTATTTAAAATTATATATAGATGATTATATTATAAAAAGTAGTAATTAAAATAATAAAAACAAAAACATTTGAATATTTTTAAAATAAAAAAATATGTAAAAATAAAGATAGAAAAAACTTTTCAAATTTTGAATCAAACATAACATGATAAAAAAAATTCACGAATCGAATTCGAATTTGAGATATTCAAGAATTCGATTTCTTAGTATTCGGTTTGCTTTGACTCGTTTATAATCCTATTCACAACTACATATGAATGATTTTTTGAGCTTCTTAGAAAATTTGATTTTTTTTGCTTTTTCTATATAATTTTTTTAACAAGTGGTCCAAATTCTAAAGCAATATATTAAATGAACATTCTGACTTTTAAGAGAGATCTATTCTTCACGATACCTTTCTCACTTAATTAGTCATTCGTGACATCAGGATATAAGTCAAAGAAACTATTTTCACCTATATTGAATTAATGACAAAAAAGTTGTCTGAGATCATCATACCGTGATCGAAAAATTACTTTTTTAAGCGAAAATATATTTTTTTTTCAGCAAAAATATCATTTTTATTTATAAAAGTACCATTATAGCAAACATATTACTTTTATTTATAAAAATATCATTATTTCTTGTGGAATCTTTGACTTTTTTAAAGGTGGGGATTGAGGGTGGAAATTTTGAGGGCGGAGATTACGAGAGAAATTTGTCATTTATGGGCTGACAAGTTAAGTTGAGAAAATCGAAAAGGAAAGTAGTCAAGTTAGAGCGGGACGGAGGTAGTACTTTATTATCTTCAGTAAGAAAATATATTTTACAGCAGGGCATTTATAAGTACAATTAGTAGACTTAACAGGAATTTATAGTCCTAGAACTCTCTAATCGTGATCATGAGCCTTTACAGTTTAATTTAGTTCAATTTCAGTTTAGTTTAGTAGGAATAGGTCCCGTTATGGACATACACATCACTTATGAATATGACAAAAAATACTAATATATATATATGCAATATGAATTCTTTATTTTCTGTAACATTTTAATTTCATAATATCCGATGTCACAAAATGGACTATTTATTTTCTGTATTATATTATTTATTTGATTGGTAGATGTCACATATATCATCATATGATGTTAGCATACTAGGAAAATAAAATATAAGATTAAAATGCGTTGTTGCATATTTTCTTCATTAAGAAAATGCTTATTTTAAAGAATCTTGAATCTAGAGGAATCTCAACTACTCGATTCAAAATCATTCGCTAAAAACTCGTTCGAGCTATATTCAATTAAAGATATTAAGCAAACTTCAACACATTTTTGTATTTGATAAAATCTAAAGCTCGGCTCGAACTCGATAAATGAAAAATATTAGAACAAGTGTAAAAATATCAATCTACTCGAGCTCGACTTGTGTTCTACGCAAGAGTGAGTAGTAGGACTGTAAATGAGTCGAGTTGAGACGAATATATTGTTGTTCAAAATTGTTAGAAATGTATTCGAGCTTTTAGTATAATGTTCGAGTTTGTTTGATTATTAACTGAAGCAAGCTTGAACGAGTTTTAATCGATTCGAACACGAGTCGAGCTCGAGTAGTTTGACATTTTTATACTTGTTTTAACATCTTTGACTTATCGAGCTTGAGCTTGTGTCGAGCTTTAGATTTTATTAAACGTAAAAGTACGTTCATACTTATTTGATATTTTTAATCAAACATAGTTCAAACAAACTTCTAACGAACAATCTTCAATCGAGTATCGAATACCAGCAGTTTGTTGGTCTTTTATGTGGGAAAAGTAATTCATAAGAAGGCTTTATTATGTAGGAGAATCTCAACTCCTCTTTGAAAAAGTGGTACCCTCATAATTTGCATAAGCGTTGACTTTATTTTAACCAATCATGGAATTTTGAGTATTAACATCTAAAATTTAGGAAAATGACATAAATCTATTCAAAGAAAATGAAAGAAGAAAAGAACATCCGTCGGTTGCACGAATCTTAAATTCGTACAATTCGAATCATTATAGTTTTTTATGAAAAATATTAGCAATATTTTAAAAGATATTAGGTGCTAATGAGACGGTAAACTAAAATTAAACGCCTAACTAAAACTTAGACAAAGGCTAAACGGAAATTAGGTAGAATAAAACGGGGAGAAGTCGGGAACGTAGGCATGCGATGGCAGCCTAGTGCTTTGGCGAGAACTAATTGGAGATAGCCGAGACTTTTGGAACAATGGGTATTAGTGTATGATGAAATATGTATTAGTTTTGAAGAAGTGTGAAATGTGATATCTTTTTTAAAATAAATACTTCCTTCGTTCTGAATGAACTTGCACTGATAAGTGGATATATACATTAAGAAAATTATTTGGTAAATAATTTGCTTTATTTGGTAAATAAAAGTGTATTATGGGGTAAAATTTGTATGATTTGTTTCATTTTTAAGAAAGTGTGCAAATTGCTTGAGACGAACTGAAATGAAAAGTGTACAAATTCATTCGAGACGAAAAAAATAATACATTTCAGTATAAATAAATAATATATTTTTTATAAATTTGTCCTTTAATTTAAATTTACAAATTTAAGATCCGTGCACGTAACGTACATAAAACTAGTAACGTAAATGTCCATAGATTGTGTGACATAATTTTCAAATCCACACTCTATATAACACCAACTCAACATTTCAATTTGATTCCATTCTAACAAAATAACAAGCCCCCCATACCCCAACCCACCCGAGTCGAGTCGAGCCAAGTCGAGCCATGGCTAGTCCAATAACCTGCACAGCATCCGACCTCCTCCCTCTCCTGGGCGGCGCGCCAAACGCCACCGAAGCCGCTGCCTTCATCTGCAGCCGCTTCGACGCCGTCTCGACCCGACTCACCGACGCCACGTACGCCATCGACAATACGTACCTTCTCTTCTCAGCTTACTTAGTCTTCGCCATGCAGCTCGGCTTCGCCATGCTCTGCGCCGGCTCGGTTCGAGCCAAGAACACCATGAATATAATGCTTACTAATGTTCTCGACGCCGCGGCTGGCGGGTTGAGCTACTATCTATTCGGCTATGCTTTTGCGTTTGGTGGGCCCTCTAATGGCTTCATCGGAAAGCACTTTTTTGGGCTGAGAGATTTTCCGTCGCCGACGGCGGATTACAGCTATTTTCTGTACCAGTGGGCTTTCGCCATTGCTGCTGCAGGTATTGACTCGACTCGTGATTCGAATTTGTTTAAGATAATTCGATTCGATAAAATTTGAATTCAAGTTCGAATTATTGTTTGTATTCGTTTAAATTTTGGATCGAATATTGAATATATATATGTATTCGCTTTGTCAGATTTGATGATTCGGTATATATATAATACTACCTTCGTCCCGGCTAATCTTGCATAGGGGAGATTGACATAAGTATTAAGAAAATTTGTTTTTTAAGTGTTTATTGATTTTTCAAAGATGGATTGAGGGTGAAGATTTTGAGGGAGGAGATTGTGTTATAACTTTTCTTTATAAAGGGTGTGCAAGATTAGCTGGGACGGACGAAAACGAAAAGTGTGCAAGATTAACTGAGATGGAGGTAGTATTACATATATAATATAGTTATAATAAATAAATTTATATTTAATAGTAAATATATAAATTCTAAGTAAACAAAACGCGAATTTTGAATTTTGAATCTTGAATTCGAATCAAATCGAATATACACAAATTTAATTTCGAAGTTAATATTTTCTAAAGACCAACAACTTTTTTTCTGAAAATTTTGAATTTACAAATCGCGAATTGAATATATTCGAAATTTTGTTTCGAATTGAAATTGGAATCGGATTTGAAATTCAGTCAACCAATCGAATCAAATCGAAGTCAAATTTCACGATTTACGTCTTTAGTTAGAAGTGGTAATTCGAGTGGCTCGACCCGACCCGACCCAACTCAGCCCATTAGATCAATGTCTAGTTGAGTCGGGTTGGGTATCAGGCCAAAAATTAAAAGAAAATCCCACTCCGTTTTCCTATAATATATATTTTTTTTAATTGTCATTTTAGCATTGGATAAAAAAATATATCATGAATATGTCATTCAAGGGCCGTCTCGTACATTAAATTGCAAACCTTAAAATATTTATCATTAAATTGCAAGTTAATAAAACAAAATATGATTAAATTGCAAGATGTACAAGTCATGCATTTTTCTGGAATTAACTATTTTAATAAATAATTTATATGTTTCTAAGAGTATCAAACAATTAATTTCTTTTCATACTGAGGGTCCATTCGCTTAAGATTGAGGAGTGCTGTATCAAATCTTGCTGAAGGAGTTAATGAGTATGTTTTATTGAGATTTGATCCTCTAAATTTACTGAGTCCAATCTTAAACAAACGGACCCTGAGTATTATTTTGTTCTTGATTTTGTTGTTACATATGTGATCAGGTATTACAAGTGGATCCATAGCAGAAAGAACACAATTTGTAGCATACTTGATATACTCCACATTTCTCACCGGTTTTGTCTACCCAATAGTCTCACACTGGTTCTGGTCCGGCGACGGTTGGGCCGGTGCAGCCCGGGCCGACGGAAACCTCCTCTTCGGCTCAGGAGTCATCGACTTTGCTGGTTCAGGTGTGGTCCATATGGTTGGTGGCATAGCCGGTCTTTGGGGAGCACTAATTGAAGGCCCAAGAATCGGCCGGTTCGACCGGTCTGGCCGCTCTGTGGCCTTACGAGGCCACAGTGCCTCGCTCGTTGTGCTTGGCACTTTCTTGTTGTGGTTCGGGTGGTATGGGTTCAACCCAGGATCGTTTGTGACAATTCTCAAGTCGTATGGCACGAAAGGGCCCTACTACGGCCAGTGGAGCGCGGTGGGGAGGACGGCTGTCACGACGACATTGGCCGGAAGCACGGCCGCCCTAACTACTTTGTTCAGTAAGAGGCTTTTGGTCGGCCATTGGAATGTTATCGACGTGTGCAATGGCTTGTTGGGTGGGTTTGCCGCGATCACCGCAGGGTGCGCAGTGGTCGAGCCGTGGGCTGCAATCATATGTGGGTTTGTAGCCGCGTGGGTTCTAATCGGGTTCAATAAGTTGGCCGAGAAATTGAAGTATGACGACCCACTAGAGGCAGCACAATTGCACGGCGGGTGTGGTGCGTGGGGTGTGCTTTTTACCGGACTATTCGCTAAGGAGGCTTTTGTGAACGAGGTTTATCCGGGTAAGCCCGGTAGGCCATACGGGTTGTTCATGGGCGGGGGCGGGAAGCTTCTCGCGGCCCAAATAATCCAGATTGTGGTAGTAATCGGGTGGGTCTCGGCTACAATGGCCCCGCTTTTCTTCGTGCTACATAAGTTGAAGTTGCTGAGGATTTCGAGTGAGGATGAAATGGCGGGAATGGACATGACTAGACACGGTGGGATGGCTTATCTTTATAACGATGAAGATGAGAATTCGAATCTTCCACAGTTCAAGATGAAGAGAATCGAGCCAACTGATACTTCAACGCCTGACCATCAATCCGAAGGTGTTCGGGTTTGACCGGGGCGTGTCGCGAAAGTCGAAACTTACTATAAAAGGAAGGGAAGTGTTAGCACAATCATAAGATGTGAATATGTTAAATAAGATTTGAGTTTGGGTTTTGTAAGTTGTATGTTTAGCTTTGTCTTTTTGCTTTAGGAAGGCTAGTTGTAGCAGTTGACTTTTTTTTAACCTCTGTTCTAAAGGTATCCGTCTAGGCACTAAGTTGTAATCGACTGTCTACATTTCTACTCGATTCTTCCCGTGTAATCCATACCTAGACCCTGCTTAACACCGTCTCAGCTCAGACTAGACACTAAACTCTACTCTGCTGCCCAACTAGCATCTCAGCCCCGACTAGGCACCACTCTCTACTGTCCAATTTGTGTCTACGGTCTTTTAGAACATCGATTGATCTCGTATATTTCAAGAATTAAAAATTTGTATATTCAACTTCATTCAATATCAACACAAAATGCAGGGCATAAACAGTTATACACTAACTAGTCTTATGCTACAATTCATGTATAAGGATCATAGTAATGAGGATTACCAGTCATCATTATGGAGATTTACAAAATGTTTCAGCTCTTAAATGGCATACCTGGATTCATCAATGAACAGAAACACCGCTCTGATTCAGACCGGTCTCGTCGAAAGCTGGGGCGAACGAACAATTTTGTCCAAACTCGGATAGATTAAAACAACTTTGCCCAAAATCCCAGATAAGGAAACATTGCAATCAAGAGTCTCATGAATAAAGGAGTATCTCCCTTTGCTCTCCTGCTTATCTTAACCCTCTCTTGTCTTCTATCTTCACTTTCTTCCTCAACACGTCTCGTGCGAGCCTCTTCTTCCATTCTCACCTGATAATCGAGCTCGTCCCACCCACCAAAATCGCGACCATTCCTCTTTCCTTCGCTATTGTTTCCCTCAAACCATGACTTGTAATCCCCCGCTTCCTTTCTTGTCCGGGCACGGAAGTCTTTTTCTTTTCGCATTCTTGCACGATTCGGGCCTCCACTATAACGCCTCTTCTTGCTTTTGGCCCTCCTCGGTCTCTCATCGGGCCTTCCCCACAGTGTGTCAGCAGCTAAAGAAAGTGCTGACTGGGCAAGAGGAAGAGCTATGGCCATGATGATACCATTGGGTCCCGTCCCCATAACCAACGAGATCACGACAGCTGGAACCATCCACCCGAAAGCTCTAAATACCTGCAACTCTATTGTGTCATAAAATGTCTGACAAATTATTGGAACAATTATATACATAATAATAACAGTTATGCCATAACAAAGTTCTGCAAACAATTTTTTTGATGGTATAGTGAGGGAAAACCTACTAATAGTAAGGTTGTAAATGAGTCGAGCCGTGCCAAACTTACCGTGAAGCTTGTTAGAAATATTATTGAGCTTCAAATCTTATTTTTGAGCTTGTTTGTTAATCCAAACGAGCTTTAATCGAGCAGAACATGAGTTGAGCTCGAGTGGTTTGACATTTTTTACTAACTCGAGTCTAGCTTTAGATTTTATCAAGTGTATAAGTATGTTCGAACTTGTTTGATATCTTTAATCGAGCATAGTTCAAACGAGCTTTTAATAAACGATCTTGAATCAAGAATCGCGTATGTTGGTTAATTTTGAGTCCTAACTAACTGGAGTCTCATGCATACAAAGATGAGTTAATAAGGAAGCAGGAAACATCTTCGCAGCGAAGTAGAATACATGCAGAGTGTCTGCTAAATAAGGCAGGCACCAAAGCCTACTTAAAGCAACCAATTGAGATCAATAAGTGCTTACGACAATTATCAAGATTGACAATGATTATTCGAATCTGAAGTGGAGATGCGCCTTATCATTTTCAAGATAAATATGACCAGAAGTTATTTTGTGCGATATATAGAATCCTTCACTATTCACTATATTACTAAGCTGCAATAAGCTAACATGGTACTTTCAGCCACTGCCATTTGCCTCTAAAACATCAAACTTGACATTTTTCTATCGTAGAGAGATTTTAACCGACTAAATCTTCGTTTTTTGAGCTCCTATTCAGTAGCAGAGGATGTAGAAGGGAAATTAGCAACTAAATCCTCATTTTTTTAGCTCAAATAAAGAAATTGGACTCTGATTAATGAAATCAATATATTTCACTTGCCCGAACACCCCTACGTACTCCACTCGTTTCTATGACTCCTTGATCACTTCAGTCCCAACCCCAAAGTTCAAACAAAATAAAGACAAGATCATCTAGTTGAAGCCCGAACGCAAGCCTTAGCTTAAGCTGGCTGGATACGAACCGAAGTTACCGAACAGTCTAGTATTATCATCGCAACATTATGACACTTGACAACCCCTATTTTTTGTATGGAAATGACAGGATTTTGCCATGGCCAAATTATGCCATTGATTACTGAAAATACTTCATCTAGTTTCCAGAATGAGGAATTATGCAATCTCCAATGCTGAAACATGCCTAAATACTTCATCTAGTTTGCAAGAATCGCCAAAGAATCTAAGATTACAGCTAATATTACCATTAAATCTACGTAAAAAGCAGTAAAAAAACACAAAAACTCATGGCAGCTAACATTATCAAGGAATCTACATAAACAGCAGTAAAAAGCAAAAACCAATACCTTAGAAACCCAATTGAATCCAATGGAAGCTTCGGGAAACCCAAACCCTTCATCATCGTCTGCATAACCATCATCAGACCACCACATCCTCTGCTTCGCGAACGCAAATCCGTCCTCCTCATCAAACTCGTCGGTCGCATAAGCGTCACTGAATCTGGACCGTCGATTAGGGTTCGCGTCCCATCGCGAGCCGCCGCTCCGACCACCGGAAAAACATAGCCACCGACGAGCTCTGCCGGAAGTACAATTATCATCTACGAAGTAATTATGAGGAATTGGAACGGGGAATTGGCTGAGAAATTGAATTGCTGGATATGCCATTGAATTTGGGGGGAAGGGAGTAAGAATTTAAGATATCTTCATCATAGTGCAACGGAATAGGAGGTACAACAATACATGCGTAAGGTACACGTGAGTAGTCGAGTCGAGTCGAGTAGAACGCACTATTGTTCAAGTTTGTTTGAGCATTATCAAGCTTCTAATATTATGTTAATCGAAACGAGCTTGAACGAGCTGTAACCAAGTCAAACACGAGTCGAGCTCGAGTAGTTTGACATTTTTACACTTGTTTCAACATTTTTAGCTTATCGAGCTCGAATCGAGCTTTAAATTTTATCGAACGTAAAAGTGTGTTCAACCTTATTAAATATCTTTACTCGAGCATAGTTCAAATGAATTTTTAACAAACGATCTCAAATCGAATATCGAATAGTTTGGTTTGATTTTCAGCTCTAACTATGAGTGAACATACGGTACGATATAATATTATATAAGTAAAACCGAGCAACTGTTCTTCAAGCTTATTTGAAATATTTTCGAGCTTTTAGTATAATGTTTGAGTTTGTTTGATTTTAATCGAATCAAGTTTGAATCGAAACACGAGTCGAACTTGAGTAATTTGACATGTTTACACTTATTTTAACATCTTTGACATATCGAACTCGAGTCGAACATTAAATTTTATCAAATGTAAAAATATTTCAAGCTTTTTTGATATTGTAATCGAACATGACTTAACCAAACTTTTAACTAACGATCTCGACTCGAGTATCCACTTAAAATATCTGAAAGCTAAAAACGGAATTTTCAGTTAATAATTAAACTTAATAACCGTTTTGGCAGTCAGTTTTCAACTGTTTTTCGAGTAGCGGGCCCAATGGGCTTTATCTTATCGGGCCCTGGGCTTCCTTATATATGGGCCGCCCAACAAAAATCTAATTATTCATTTCTTATTTCATCCGCCCAAATAGGAAGAGCTTTGATAACTGCCCTCCACTTCCCCGCCCTCAGCTCCGACCACCACCGCCTCCTCCGCCGCCGTTACCGTCGGGAGGAAGCAACCAGAGAAATCAATCACGAAGAAAAACTTGCATAAGTAGGTAGTCATTTTCATTCATGATGCAAAAACTCTTACATTCCATCAAAACCCTATCAAAATCCTCGCGCAGTTTGTTCTCAAAACCGCCATCCAATTCTTCTCCTCCTTTTCATTCTCAGGTGTTCGTACCTTATCTCCGATTTCACAAATCCGACTCATCCACCGGCGATTTTACTCAGATGGCACCGCCGGCGACGGGGAAGTTGCCGGAGACATTGACAGAAGAGCAACTAAGGAGGCGCTTATGGTTGACGTGCAGTAAGGAGTATAAGCAAGTTTTGTATACTCCTTTTGTGGTGTTGTTAGCTGCCGGCACTCTCAAACACGAAACGTTTCGTGATTATATCGCGCAGGACGTACATTTCCTACGAGCTTTTATAAAAGCGTGAGTAGTCATACCTGATATATTTAGTTTATGTTTCGATTTTAGGCGTTTGAAAAGCTGCTTTAATATTTCTTTCTTGGTATAGAGCACAAATGCTTGTCAAGTTTTATGATGTTTAGACTGTTGAGCTTGTTTCATTTCGGTTATTGATTAACTGCGCGGCATGGAGTGTTTTTGTGGCTTGTTTCTTGATTCAAGAAAGTATGCAGTTTAATGTGAATATGAGTCTGCACTGAGAGATCTTGTCCTGTTGGTCTATTTTATTTTCAATAGGAAGTGTTTGTTATATTCTGAGTAGGGAAGAGGTTGATATGGTGCCAATAATATTTATGTACGTGTTTGGTGTGAAAAAATCATATAGCAACTGCATGTTTTGTTATTCTTGGGAATCTAGTTTTCTTGGACACTATGGAGAATATCAGCTCATTATTACCTCATTTCATTGAAATTTTTGGTGGAAATAACGTTTCGTTTTAGTGATATTAGTCTCCTAACAAAATGGAAGAGTATTTAGTTTGCTTTTCTGTTATTGTAGTGTTTGTAGATTTTCAAAATTTGGTTATAAGCCCTGACATTTTACTAAATACTAGGTGCGACACCTATAACATTTTGATATCCTAATTCAAGGGTTAGTAATTACGATTTACAATTTTGGTGAAGTTCACCTCTTGCATTACAAAAGAGCTTTCACTTTAGCCATCTTGGGAAAATGGTTTAGGGGAAAAACTCGTCAATCGAGAGTCTTCACAAATGAGAAACTAGTTTGCAAGAACAGAAAAATCATTATTGTCATCGTTGTGTAAGCTAGTAGCTGAGGTTTTTGTGTTAAAAGACAATCAGATGTTAACATCCCACTGTGCCACAGTCAGATTTTAGCAGCCATTCCCCTCCCGTTTTCCTTTTCTGGCTGCTGCTATCATTATTGATTCATTTCTCTTGATGTTGTGACATCATATTCATGGTGAGGGTAGTGGTGTGGCAGAGAAAAAAACATGCAAAAATTAAGTCACGTTAATATTTTAATATCTTGTAAGAAAGGAGAATGAAAACAAAACTATAAATCATGGGAGATTCATATGCACTCTCAGAAAGTAATAATCACCTGTGACATGAAAGTGTCATAGAGCTACCTCTTAACTAGTGGCCTACAATGTACTTTATTGTTCTAGGTAGAGGTTTTGTATCTAATGCAAATCAAGGTTCTCAGAAGTATAGCGTTATGTCTTTGAGCTTCTCCGCTGCACCTCTTCCTTTTGATTGTGTACGTACTGTGTCGATGGTGACGTTGTCTTTAAAGATGATTTCTTATATTGTTGAAAAAACTGTAACAGGTATGAAATGGCTGAGGAGTTTGCGGATGACGATGTTGCCAAAGATGGGATACGCAAACTGAAAAAATGTGTCCTCGACGAACTTAAAGTGCACGATTTTATGGTCCAGGTTAGTATAGATTAAGTCTGTAGTTTCATGTGTTTGTTTAGAGTTTTTGTTTCTTGTCTGTCTGAAATCTCATTGTGATAAATTGAAATGTCTTTACCATTGTATATTGGTGGGACCTCTGCTTTATATTAGTTAAGCGGACTTGCTAAAGGGAAGGGGAAGAAAGAAGAAGTTAGTTCGTGTTTCTATTTTCTATTAGGTGATATTAGCATGAGGTGCTCAATTTCATTGTGGTTGTTGCGCTTCAACTATCTATTTGCATATTGGTATATGCAGGACTTGCCCAGGGATAGTACTCCAAATGCTGCAACTGTTAAGTATACCGACTTTTTGCTGGCAACAGCCTCAGGAAAGGTTGATGGACTGAAAGCTCTTGGTAAACTAGCTACTCCTTTTGAGAAAACAATATTGGCTGCTTATACACTTGGTGCTATGACTCCCTGTATGAGGCTTTATGCTGTTCTCGGTGACAAGTTATCGTCATTTACTGATCCCAAGGAGGGCTATCATCCGTATCTGCAGTGGATAAACAATTATGCGTCTGATGACTTTCAGGTTTGTAGTCCTAATACCAATGACAAAAATAGGTCAGCTCTTTGGTGCTTAAGGATAACTGAAGCAAAAAATTGGACATAGGCGTTGACAATCTGTTATTTTTCTCTTTCAGGCTGCAGCTTTCGGGTCAGAGGACGTGCTGGAGAAGTTAAGTGTGACTTTAACTGGGGAAGAGCTCAATGTTATTGAAAAGCTCTATAAACAAGCTATGAAGCTGGAATTAGAGTTCTTTCTAGCCCAGCCAATTTCTCAGAAGAGCGTTGTTCCCCTTTCTAAAGAGCACAATCCAGCAGAACATTGTCTCATGTTATTTTCAGATTTTGATTTAACA
This sequence comes from Ajuga chamaepitys, assembly GCA_958295605.1. Taxonomy (NCBI): domain Eukaryota; kingdom Viridiplantae; phylum Streptophyta; class Magnoliopsida; order Lamiales; family Lamiaceae; genus Ajuga; species Ajuga chamaepitys. Next base: position 87,535,497 of record OY282495.1, read on the forward strand.
TGTACCGTTGTGGATTCATCTGCCATCTTGGCAGAAATAGCAATTGTAAGAGCACCAAAACCAGATCAGAGTCAATCAGGAAATCAACTAGCTCGAACAGTGTCGGTTGGTTTAAGAAGTACATGGAGGGAACTTTCTGACCAGTATACTGAAGGGTACGAACGGTGCATTGAGAGCATCTTGGTTTCTGCTAAAGGTTAGTGTGTTTCCTTAACTCTTTTTTATGATAATATCCGCGGTCAGTTACCATACTTGTGAATTAGCATGTAGCACTATTTGAAATTAAGGCTTGAGAATCAAATTGTGCTCTGCAGAGGAACAGTTCAATTATGAAGGTCTGCGTGCAGCACTTGAGCGCTTGTCAGATTTTGAGAAAAAAGCAAATTTGAGGGTGATCGAATCTGGGGTGCTTAAGGGTCTGAACATTGAGGACATAAAACGGGCAGGAAAACGCCTAATACTCCAAGATGGCTGCACTGATTTCTTCCTGAGTGCTGCTAAGGATGAAAACTTGAACAAAAGCATTAATATCCTTTCCTATTGTTGGTGTGGTGATCTAATCAGATCTGCATTTTCCGCAGGTGCGTGCGTACCTCCTAATCATTTCAGTTAGTATTGTGATTCTTTTGTCTTCTTATGTAGCATTTAATATTATGTGCTGGGAGTGTTCTGGTATGCTAATGTTTGTTCTAAATCAGGTGGTCTAGACGGTGTGAGTATACGTGCAAACGAGTTCATCTATGAAAATTCTATATCCACGGGAGAAATTGTTCAAAACATTCAGTCTCCTATCGACAAACTTGAAGCTTTTACCAACATCTTGCAAAACTGCTCCAAGGATCAGAAGATCCTGACTGTCTACATCGGAGATTCAGTGGGTGACTTGCTTTGCTTGCTTGAGGCAGATGTTGGTATTGTGATTGGTGACAGCGTAAGCCTGCGAAGAGTGGCACGTCATTTCGGTGTTTCTTTTGTTTCTCTACATTCAGGTTTGATCAGGAAACAGAAACAGATGACTGACGAAAACACATCTGTTTGGAGAGGTTTATCCGGAGTGCTATATACCGTATCTAGCTGGACTGAGATTCATGCTTTTATTCTGGGGTCATAGAACTCTTCTTGTTCATAATAGGATACATATAGAACCGCGGTGGCTGGCTGTTTTTGTCGTGGGCCACTCACTCGTCTGCGTTGTTGCTCCCTTTGTTTTTACTACAGGGTCTTCAGCTCTTTGGCAGAGAGATCTCTTCTCAACTGTAAATGCAATTCTTTCCGCCTGGAGTTTCGTCTTCAATCTTTCGAGTAAAACCCTCCTCCAGGTACACTGCAATATTGTAAGCGTAGATGTATGGCTTCGCCCTATTGTACCTTTTGTTAGTCGAGTTGTACGCTACGGAACAGCGTAGCCCCGGTTGTGGGGTGTTGGTTTCTTCCTATGTTGTCTGTATTGGAATATTACTGCTTGTGCTTCTACTTGTTGCTTGATTAGCTTTCTAGGCATGGCTTTGTTGCATGATTCTATATTCACTTTTGTATGAATGTGGTTAGAGGTGGGGTCATTTGGGCCTTTCGGCCCGGTGACTTCCCCCGCTTCGTTCCTAGTTTGGGCCCAAATAGGTATGAGCGTGGTTAGAGATGGGCCTTTCGTCCCGGTGACTTCCCCCGCTCCGTTCCTAGTCTGGGCCCAAATAGGTATGAGTGTGGTTAGAGGTGGGTCATTTGGGCCTTTCGGCCCGGTGACTTCCCACACTCTGTTCCTAGTTTGGGCCCAAATAAATATGTGGTTAGAGTTGGGTCATTTGGGTCTTTCGACTCGCTGACTTCCTCCACGTTGTTCCTAGTTTGGGCTCAATCGGGTCAAACAGGTATATGAGTGTTGTTAGAGCCATGGGGTCATTTGAGCTCGGATCCTGTCCCAAAAAAAAGATTTTTTGAGAGAAATAAAGTTTACCAAAAAGTAAAATATTCTTATTTCTTTCAATATTTATCACCTAGACTTACTTAGACTTCGTGCTTTGACTGCCCTAAGATAAATCCAAGCAAATACTTTTTTATAAGTCTCATAATATTATTTTACCTAAATTATTTATTCTCTCTATAGGTAAATTGATCATCTTTTCTCTTCTATTCTCCACTTACCTAAAAAATATAAATTGAGATAATAACAAAGATTACTTGTGATGTTTTTGTTCGTCTGGTAAATCTCTATTCTCTACCTAACAATCTAAAATGACTTATTTTACTAACCGGCTTGTGAACGAGCTTTAACCGAGCTAACACGAGTCAGGCTCGAATCGAGGTTTACATTTTATCAAACGTAAACGCATGTTCAAGTTTATTTAATATCTTTACTCGAACATAGTTCAAATAAATTTTTAACGAATAATATCAAATCAAGTATCGAATAACTTGGTTTGATTTTCAGCACTAACTTATCTGAACAAAATTATTTGTCTATAGCATAATAGGGATTACTGCTTTTTCTAATTTTCAGCTAAACAACAAAAGGGAATCCCTGTATAATATGGTATCCAGTTAGGCAAATCAATTTGGGGCTGAAATGACCATAATACCCCTGAGATTAAAGACAAAAAATAAAGAAAAAAATATTGTTTTAATAAATATTTTATACAAAGTATTTATGCTTTATCTTGTTAAAGTAGTGATTGATGGAAAATCGAGTTTAACCAACTGAATAAGCTACTCCAATATTTTTTGTTGTCTAATGGATAAAGATTCAATCTTTCCTCTTTTATCCGTACAAAAGTAGTCATTATCAGTGATGATCAAAGGGAGGGGTGGGGTTGTTATCGAATCGGGACGAGTAGAACTTTGAGTTGTTCGAGTAATGTTTGTTAAATTTTGAATTCGAACGAGCATGTAAGTCTAGTGTTCGTTAATGTTCGCGAACTATTCACAAATACCAACGAACATCAAGTTTGTTGACATTTCATGTTCGTGAGCATGAATATCAGATATTATTCACGTTTTGCACAAGAAAATGTTGGGTTATTATTCTTTTAACAATATTCGTGGCATTTTGAATACATGAGTTACATAAATAATATTACTTCCGTCTCGAATGAACTTGCACTGCTAAGGGTTCACGTATCACTAAAAAAATTTGCTTTTTGCTTTTTCAGTTGACTTTTCAAATGTGGATTAATGATGTAGATTTTGAGGATGAAAATTGGGAGATAAGTTTCCAGTGTGCAAATTGTTTTGGGACGAACAAAAAAGAAAACTGTGCAAGTTCATTCGGAATGGAGGAAGTATAAAATTGCTATTGTTATTTTAAATGAACCTAAATATGTTCATGAGCCGTTGACGACTTAGTTCTTCAGTGCTTAAACTTTGTTCATTATAGATAGATATGTTTACATTCGAATACGAACTTTTTACCGAACCACATGATGGTAAATAGTATTATAATTATGTATTGCAATATGGGTTAGAGTTGATCCAATCTCTTTTAGTGGGTTTGATGGTTGTTAATGACTTTAATTATTAAATGGCATATGAAATAAAGTTTGTGTAGTTGTATAAGATATTTATATTAATTATGTTTTAATTGAACATAATACAGAATCTTGTGACAAGGCACACACTCAATTTATTTGATATTTAGTATTTGCATTAATATGATTCAAATTTTCATTTTTTAAATAGGTAGGTATGGAATGTACTTTATTGATGTTTAAATAAATTTTAGAGTAAAAATAAAACCTTTCTAATTTTTTATCCAACAAATAGTGAAAATTTTGGAGTAGGTAGGTGTTAGATGTGGCAATTTGAGCTATCCGACCTAGCTTGTTAGACAAACATTATATGTTGAGCTGATGAAATTTGATCGGGTTAAAATGAGTGAGGTTGGCCGGCTCATTTCCTTAGTGCACTAAAATTGTCGAGCATATCCGTAACTCGTGGGATTCGTTGGTCCAATAATATTTTTAAGTTTTATCTGATCTTCTGTCTTAAATATCGGACAAAGGATCGATTTTGCCACCTCTATTAATGGATACTTAAAATAGTAGCCACATCGTAAAAAGAATTTGGGTAATTAGGGTTTGTTTTGTTTTGGAGTTGAGGTAGGTAAAATAAATTGAATAGAGTAGATCAGCCCGAGTATTAATTACACGGTCTTGACTATCAACTACGGACTGATTGAAATTGAAACCATTTAAGTTGAAAGCCATAGTGTTGATACCTAAAGCAGTAAACCGGATCCCACTATAGGCCAACAACTAGGAAGAAGTGTAAAGAACGAGAGTTGTTGAAACTAGCATGTTGGAAGATCAATCGATCAATGTAACCATGAACGGCTACAATATTATAAGTTTCTTCCTCTTGATCGAATATGTAACCTTCGTCAGCGGATTCATTTTTTGTGGTTTCCCTAATCAAACTAGAAGGATTTGTACGTATGTTTGGTTTGAAGTGTAAACTTTTATTGCTATTCTGAAAATCACACATTTATTGTTTGATTTTGCGGTATATTTTTTAAATTTCTATAAATGTCCACTGACAATGTATTTGCTGTAGCAGACACATGCGATGAAACATTGAAATAAATTGTCACATCAGCCATCAGAAGATCGTGACAAATTGTTACAAAATTCGAAGGATAACCATCATTTTATTAGGCCCCTTATCCATACTGAGTTTTTAAGTAATGTGTAAGTCTTGTGTGTAACGACTACAATTCTCATTCTGTGACGAAGTCTTATTTATCCAAACCAAGAAGAAGACGACGAAGTCCCATGTACTTATTCTTTTACTATACTTAAGTTGAGCCGTCGCACGGACCAAAATCTGTATGACCGCCACGTACGTGTTTTTGTCTTAAGTAGCATACCAAATGCTGAATTTGTTGGGATAATTACTCTTATTATGGTCAATCACATGAGCCCAGAGACGAAGCCAAGAGGGGGCTAGCAGCAGCGGCCGCCCCTCAAATTTTCGGACCAACGTACTGTATATATACATATATAGTGCAATTGTAGTTAAAAAAATAATTTTGCGACCCTCAATTCTCGAAAACGTTTATATATATTTCAAAATAAATATTCATTTCCCTCACTATAAAATCCTGGCTCCGTCCCGACATGAGCCAAACTATCCCTTAATAAAGGTGAATTATGCATCACACTATTTAACTATCACTATAGATTTTAGTGGACATGGAAAAAGTTGAATTACTGAGTTGTTATCCAAACACGACATAATCATATTACCAAACCAACCAGAGTGGTTGTGTTTCAATCATGCTGGAAAAAGAGAATTATGAAATTATAAAATTTATTTTTTTATATTTATTTTTTAATTGAAAATTTTGTTGAAGCCACCCACATTCATTTTCTAATTTGTATTTTTTTTTTTTAAATGTTAGGGTTTGACCCTCAATTTTTCATGGGGTTTTTCTTAATTAGATCCAAAAATATATTTTTTTTTTTACAATTTTTGTACGTTTTTCTATGTCATTTTGTTTATCTGGAGAGTTTGTTTATGTCATTTACAAAGCTAGGAAAAAATCTTAATTTAACGCGGTCTCTTCACTTGTAACTTGTACATGAAATAATTCAGTGATAATTTTAAATTCCAGCTATAATAACCAAGTTCGAACAATAAAAAATGAAAAGGACAAAATTGTTAGGACTAATTATAACTAGATGTTGATAATGGGAAGACTTGGTCTTTTCTGGTCCAAGCCCTTAAAAACATTGACATTAAAAATGTTACGACTGAAAATTCTAATGCTATAAGAGCCTTAAAAATCCAAGCACAACCCTGGCCTCAAAGAATCAGGGCCAGAGCCAAGTCCTTTAAGTTCACTTTTCCCTGTCATCATCCTCAAACTCCATAATCGATACGTTTAAATTTAAATGTTTAAATAAAAAAATTTCAAAATGCAAGCATCACAATCCCTTTCTCTCCCCCTCTCTCCATATATGTGTGTGTTTTTCGGCATCAACAAATGCAAAATAATATATTTAGTAACCAGAGCATATTTATTAAAAGAGATAGAAAACCTATTTTATAAACAGTAGAAAACAACAAAAAGAAAAGATTTTTAACGCTTGTAGAACATGAATGCAATATTGTAGTCTGTAGATGAGGAAATAAACTTCAGAGTAGAGGAGACGACTTGGAGAGAATATGAATGCAATATTGTAAATGAAGGAGTAAACTTCATAGTAGAGAAGCCGGAAAAGTAGAAAAGGTAAAAAATCGTTGATTGAACGAAATTCTAGATTAATTTATATAATAATAGGACAAATAAGGAGTTTTTTAAGTCCTATCCTAATCCGACCCAAGCTTTAGTAGGTTCGAGGACCAAACTAAAAGTCCTTAAACTATAAAAATCAGCAAAACTAAAACTCAACCCTTATATTTTAGAGTCGGATCAGAACCCACCCTTAGTTTAACATCATGGATGATCTCATCCACTTTATAATATTGCAAATTTTAATATTGAAACCCTTTGGACTTGTCGCCTTTAGTTAATTTATTTCCCTATAAACTAAGCAAAATCATTCTTGATTCTCATATATATATATATATATATATATCCACTTCTTCCTCTCACTCTCCTCCTCTTCTTCCTCCTCCTCCTCCTCCTTTCGACTCTTTCAGGTCGAAAACATGACGATAACAACAACAACGACAACAACATCAGACGACGGAACCTTATTCCAGCATATAGATGCACAAGTTTGTATGCACATATGCAACATGTTACATGTGAAGAAGCTACAATTAACACCAAGCTAAGGAGTTGACTTTTTTTGTTCTTGAAGAAATGCAACTTCTAGGCAAGTCTGATGCTTGGCTTCTGTTTTTTTTTTTTTTTTTTTTAATATTTTGGCCAAATTGTGGGAGAATAAAAATGGGATTTTGGAATCTTTAACAATTATATATATATATATATATATATATACATATATATGTATATGTGTATGTATAGTTGTCCTAAGATTCTCAAGATTGACATTTTTACAACAAAAATCTATCTTTTTTTTTTTTTGTTATGACAGTTTAATTTTCTTGTGGTACTAACTTTGTAAGAGGGGATTTTCTTTGTAATATCCTAATGATGTTTCACTTTACTTTTAGATTCAATACATTTCATTGGGTGATTTGCAATTTGTGTGTGTTTTTATTTAATTAGTACTTCATCCGTCCCGACCTAACTTGTCTACTTTGATCGGGCACGGAGATTAAGAAAAAATACAGTTAAGTTGGGACCGAAAAGAAAAGTAAGCAAGTTAGAGTGGGACGGAGATAGTAATTGGGTTATACCACTGTTCTGAAAATCTCCATCTTGCTCCGACTAAGTTCCATCAGCCGTCTACGTCGTTTTCCGACTTCTCCTTAGTTTCGCCTAGATTTTGTTTAGTTCTACTCAAGCCCCAACTAAGCGTAAGACCTTGGTGCCTACAGTTTTTAAGCCATTACTTCTTACTTTGTATCCGAATTAGTTTTTCGTATTCCATTGTTCGGATGGAAATCACTTGCGGAAATCCATAATCACAACCCAAACGTATTAATTTCGACTGTATAAATTACGATATTTTTGTGTTGTTTTTATGTTCTTACTATTACGTATTGTGCAGAAGGGAAATGATGTCTGGGCAAAAGGCAGTAATTAAAATTTTAACATCAATGCTCGATTGAGGGTATAAAGAAACACATCAGTTTTTAGATTGTTTCAAAATGATAGTTAGCACTAAAATTTCAACTTGTGATAATTATCAAATATCAATTATATTTATAATTTTAAGTAGAAGATAATCGAAAAATTAAAAACACATTTTTCTTTCTGCCCAGATAGATTCTGCTTGTAGAGAGAGAGGAGAGAGACGTGTGGATAATTATCCACTTATCATATTGGATCGGGTCGGCCCGGTTAAATAATCCATGACCCGGTACATTATTTTTTTTTAATTAAAATAAAATAAAAAATTCTTGATATGCACAAACATTTGTTAAAGAAATATATGGTTGTCCATGAAATTAAAGTAGTAATTATTAGTGAAAATATAAACATATATAAAGTGAATCTGAAATTTTTAATTGTCCAACATTGCACATGCAAACCTAAAAAAGATTTTGATGTTCTGGTCCCATTGGGCCATCATGTCGAAGTATGGAGTCTGAAGGTACTGAACATTTTAATACAATACCGACGATTTAAATGTACAATTTAGTTTTAGGTGCAGTTATGTAATTCTAGTGCGAATAGGATTAGGATTTAATTATGTTATTATAAATAGTCGTCCTTCATTGTATATTGTTTCTGAAAAATATTGTGAAAATCTATGGCTTGTACATTGTAACGAACTGGATCATTAATTGTTTGTGTTCTTTTATTTGCTTTCGTGATTATTGCATGTGTTATTTTCTAACACGCCACACTTTATATATACATGTGTGTGAATAAGCGTATATACTATCGATATTACTATGGATAGCACTTAGTAAGATATAGGGTTGAAAACCAAACCAAGTCATTCGATATTCGATTCGAAATCGTTTATTAAGAGCTCGTTTGAACTATGTTTGATTAAACATATTAAACAAGTTTGAACATATATTTACGTTTGATAAAATCTAAAGGTCGAGCTCAATAAGTTAAAAATGCTAAATTAAGTGTAAAAATGTCAAACTACTCGAGCTCGACTCGCGTTCGGTTTGATTATAGCTCGTTCAAGCTCGATTCAGTTAATCATCAAACAAGCTCAAACATTATATTAAAAGCTCGATAATATTTGAAACAAGCTTGAACAATAATATGTTCAACTTGACTCGACTCATTTATAAAATGGATAAAAATATGATGATTTTTTTATTGAGATTTTCCTTGGCCGAATTAGAAAGATTCTTTCTTCAAAACATTATTGTCAAGTTCTGCAACGACATTCTTAATTATTCCATTGCCATCACGTATATAGTATATACACATTAAATAAATAATTAACCAAAAGTGAAAACTTGGCCGAATTTTAGAAAATGTCTCGGGACCTGAATTTTAGGAGTTATGAATTCGAGATCTTAATTTTGAGTTTTCTTATTTAGGGGTTTATATTTTATATTTTATTCTCAATTCACGATTTACGTTTAGAAAAATAAGACACATTATTCGACGTACAGAAATTTCAGTGTGATATATAAAAAAATTCAATATATGTTGTAGTAAAATTTCTGTACATCGTATAATGTTTCCTATTTTTCAAGATGTAAGTCCTGATTTGACAATATAATTTAAAATCGAGGACCTTAATTGAGTACCTCCAAAATTCAGCCCTCTAATTAAGATACTTTTTAAAATTCTAAAAATTCAAGCCTTTTAATAGAATTTTCTTATAAATAAGTACTATATGAAAAATAACAAAAATTTAAAGATCAAAAGCCAATTGTCTCATAATATTTTTAGTGGGAACGGGTACGCAGGTCCTGTCAGACTATAAGAACCAACTTTTTTATTCACTTAATTTTTTTCCAGATAAATTGTCCACAATGTAGTGTGCTTTCATAATCTTTTGTCTTCTTTTTATTTTTAAATAAGAAAAAACGAATAATCTTCTTAAATATTGTCCTAAGAATTTTCTTTCATTATAAGCCACAAAATTCTATTGACTAGTCTTAGAATTCATTATTGTTGATTAGTAATGACACCAACTATTTGCTCCATTAAAACATTATTTCGGGGTGGCAATTTTTATCCGGTATGGCAACACGAACTCGATCGAATCCAAATTTATCGAGAGAAATAAGAATTCAATCCAACATAAGTATAAGTAACCCGATTTTGATTTGAATAGTCCTAAAATTAACAATTTATCTTACTCTACTCTTTGCATCTCAAAATAATTGTTATTTTACAAAATTTTACACATAATAAGGAACTTCATAAAAATGACTCATATGCATCTTATTTAAGTTTAATTATTATACTGTCGTTTAAAAGTTGTGTATCTCCAATGTATAACCTGAATTGATTTGATATCGAGCATGAATTCGATTCGATAATCCGAATTGCCACTTCACATTTACTCTACGGGTGAAGGATTAAATTGTACTGGTAATATTTTTGCGATATTCTTGCTAAGATAAAGGATAAATTTGAAAATAGGAGGGCCAAAGAGGTAGGTCGGAAGGGTTTTGTCATTATTGACCCGCCGACGTGACGGGGTCAAGTATTCCCGTTGAATTAATAAACACCTAAAATAATATTTCAATTTATATTTTTATACTATAATTAAAATATTCTTGTAAATAATAATATCTTTTATATACACTTAATATAAATACATATAATATATATAGGTTAATTAAAAAATCGGAGCAACGCGGGGGACTCAAACTTCTCCCCCTTCCATTCTCATGGTCCGGACCTAGATTCTCCGTCGGGTTCGGGATAAGAACGAGTTACTCTGTTTTCAGTTGCAGGTGAAGCTACGGTGCAAAAAGAACCAACCATCATAGCCGGTGAAGAAAAAGGTTACGTGCGTGCCAGCGTGCGGCGTGAAACTGGGACATACTTTCTAGGGAATTGTGGTGTAACACAAATCCGAACGTGAAAATGTATCTGTGAAATTAGAGTTACGTGCCCGTTAGCGAGGAAAACCTCCTGCCAGTCTCTTTTTTCTAAGACCTTTGGCTTGGTATACAAAAGAAATAAGACGTATGCTGGCCGGTCTCTCTTAGAGGTGAACTTGACTTGAGTGGACCCTCGTTAAGTTCCTTATTTGGAGTAAAATCACTACACCAGTCTCGACGACTAAACAGCTGGGGAAATCAATTCAACACCTACTACGGTCTTGGGACATTTTGTCATCCCTTTACTTTGTTTGATTTGCATTGGAATATGGACAATAATTATCATAGTCCTATGTTTACATTATTTATTTACTATGCAAATAATTAGTATAATAATGTATTAAAGTGACATGTCAATGTTTTATTAGTGGAGTGGGACAAGAAATCCAACATGAAAAGAATTAGTCAAAAAATTATTAATTTAAAATTGGTTAATGAGTCATTGATGAGTCATTATTAAATAATTAAAGTGGTGAATTAGTTGAGATGGCAGTTCACAATTATGGATTATTGTTGACCTTTTTAAAATAGTAATCTCCACTTATAAATTAAGACACCTTGCATATTTGTTGTCTTTCGGATCCTTCGTCCCACATTTATCATGTCATAATCGTGTTTCACTCCAAAATCAAGTAATACAATATGAATCGTGAACCTCGAAGATATAAATTATGAACCTAAACTATAAACTATTGAATTATATACATGGAACCATTAAATCATGAATCATGAATTGTGAAATCGTAAGTTTAGAATAAAAAATATGCCCTAGTAAAAAAAAAAAGTCGAACCCTAGACCTTAAACATGAAATCTAAACATGAATCATGAATCCAAAATGTAGAACCTAAATCATGAACATTAAATTCACAAATCGCAAAAAAACCACTCCAAAATTGGCTCTATTTTGGAGTGGGACACGCTTAGAACAGGGTAAAAGTGGAAAAGAGGATCTCATGTGACCACGAACACCCCACCCCCCTTACTTTTTTATAAGAAAAGAAAAGCCTAAAATTTCATTAAATTAAAACGTGCTGGAAACAGCCAGCCCTGAATAATAAAGGAAAGCAGAGACGACTCCCAAACAACCTAGTCAAGATTACAATTTTTCGTATAGAATGTTATAGAATGTGCTAAAAAGTTTTATGATCGACGAATTCAACAAAGCTCACGAGAGAGCATAACCGAGAAAGTAGGTGTTGGATGTCAATATATGTATATAGACGACAAAATCGGGCCCAACTCATGAGCTGGCTTAGTTCATCAGATATTTTAGACGTGTTAGATTATAGTAATTTTAATTCGAATTTTGAAGTATCATCAAACTCAATAATTTGACTCGATGGATCAATAGTTCGATAGGCCACAAGCTGATTCAACAATCTTAGTATATTTAATGAGGATGCATGGAGTTGGACTAATAAATTTTCAACTTAGTAAAATTTTGGTCTAATCCAAATTGATTTGACATATGGCGTTCCGTTTAAGTCCCGACTAAGTACTATACTTTAATTGATCGACTAGCGTCTGACATCTTTTAAAATAATATTTTTTAAATAGTTTTACAATAATTATGTGGTAAACCCAGCCCGTCTAAAAGCCCAACGGGCTAAAATTTCTTATTTGGTTAGTATTGTTAATGGGCCTAATTGGGCTATGGTATTAATGGCCCACTAATTTGCTATGAAATTTAGGTGGAAAAATGAAATTTTATAGACAGGCCCAAAAGAAAATAAAGAAAAAAATGCATTTGCAGGCCCAAAAGTCTCACTTTGACTTAAATCTTAGAGGTGACAAAATTAATGAGCACGACGGGCCATCCCAGCCCGCTCAATATTTTATGCATGCGAGATTGCATGATTTATAGTCTAAAGTATCATAAGGTCCATCAAATTCGATTTTATGGGCCAATGATCCGACGGACACAGTAAGTTGCATGTCGGGGCGACAAATCTTAGTATTATTTAAGGTATGGATCGGAAAGAGCTCACTTTTTAACCCGACAAAATGTTGAATAGGTAGAACTTGGTCTAACATATGACTCTGGTCCTATAAGTTCAGGTTCGATTGGATCAGACGATCCAAATTGTCATCTCTAATGTAAACACAATAGGAAGTATAAGGGCTCGAAAAACAAGAAAACTATACAACATCATAGTGGTTATTACATTTGGATTTATGTCCGTCTGTAATATTCAGTTGTTATTTCGTTCCTAATCTAATACTAATGTTTTTTGTCACTTCCGTTGTTATTCTATCTCTATTTCGTTTTTATTTTATGATCGATATCATCCGTTATTAATTTCCGTCTCTAATATAAAAATTCCTTCTAGTGTACTCCAAATCCAAGCCTTCATGCAACATGATTTTCTATTGATATTTAAGGGAAATACTAACAAAAAGTGACAAAATAATAATAAAATAAATAAAAAATAATAATGAATAGTAATCATCATTAAAACCACTCTTGAAAAGCTTGATTTAAAACCCCACTTCTCATAATAAAATATAAAGAGAGATCTGTCCAAAAGAAAAAAAGGGCAAAAAAAAAAAAAAGAAAAAAAAGAGAGAAAAAAAAGAAAAAGAAAAAAGCATGTGGACACCTCACAAAAATTCATAATTGAATCCTTCTTATTTTATAATATAAATATTTGAGTTAGGATATATTTTTTAATGATGAAAAAAAATGGTGGTACCCCTTTTCATGTATTTAAAATAATCATTACAAAACATTTTATATATATAATACATTTTTTCAAAATAAGTACTATCTCCGTCCTATAAAAAGACCCTGTATTAAAAATATTATCCCAAAAAAAGCCATTTTCTAAAATCAGTGCCTCATTATACAAGTTCAATTAAGATTTTATTTTTTAATTTTTTATTTTTTAATTTTTTATTTCGCATGTTAATTAGACGTGATTAAATAAATCAACTAAAAAACTATAATAAGTCTTGTAAGTTTGCATCGATGGTTTTTTAAGAATTGTATCTTTATTACGATAAAAAGTTGTACATTTTCAAACATGATTCTTTTTATGGGACGGAAGGAGTAGTACCTTTCAACATTAACACTAATGTATTTTCATAAAAAATTATCGACAACTCGAATCCGTGCAACTAGGGATGTTAAATAGACTAATCTTAACGATTTCAAGCTAGCCCTAACGATTGTCGAATTTATAGGGCCTCGGACTTATCGGTCGACTTTTATTATTTTTAGGAGGGCAGAAGGTGTAGGGGCAGCTTCAAGTGTCCCTCAGTCACATGGTGTCCAGAGCCCACTTTAACCTTTAGTATTTGTTTATTTCATTATCAATCAATTAAACTTTTGCATTTTCCAAATATTAAATTCATTAATTTTAAAAAAATAAAATTAAATTCAATTATCCAGATGGGCTGCATGTTCTTTTCCAAGTAATAACAACAGTATGTTTTTATTATTGAGTTTGGAATAATGCTTTGTGGGCCCACACAATCATTCATAATTTTGTGTGTGTGTGTGTGAAAATGGAGAAATTAAGAATTTTTTTTTTCTTTTCTTTTTTTGGATGATTCTAATTTCTAATTTATAATCAATCTTTTTTATATCCTAACATGCACAGATTCTTTTACACCTTTTCTTAAATAAAAAATAAATAACCAAACAAAAAAAAAATAATGATTGATTAAGTAAAAATACATTAACTTTTTATCAATTATCATTTACAGCATAACTATTTAACTCATCAAGAGATTTCCTTTTTCCTCGAGACAAAATATTTTCTAACAATATACATTCTCTTATATGTTTTCCCGACTCTTGGTTAATCTCTTCTATGAGTGACGATGGAGCAGGTCGGGGTGGGAGTTGACATTCATGTCCCCATTTCGTGAAGGAGTCGGATGTAGTTGGGGCGGAGTTAATCCAGGGTCAAACGGGAACGGGTGGGATCGGACATCCCTGTTGAGTTATTTTACATCACAAATAATGTTTTAATTAATTATTAAGTTTTATAAGTTATCTAGTTATTATCTATGTTTTTACGTTATATTTAATAATTCACTAAAAACTTAACCAATTAAATGCTAAATAAAATACATTCTAAAATGATAATAACTTTATACTCCCTTTGTTTAAAAATAGCGTCCTAAAAGTATTTTGGAAAATTAAGGATGAGGTTAAAAAAAAAAAATATTCATACAAAATCTATATAATCGAGATATATTTTGTGGAATAAGGAAATAATGAGCTAAATTAAGTAGGTTGTTTAGCGTAAAATTGAACGAATTGTATTTTTTTTTTTTTTTTTTTTTTTTGTTGCTAAAAACGACCATTTTTTGAAATCTTTTATCTTCTCTAAGGCGATTTTTTTATTTGAAACGAAGGGAGCATACAAATACTTATATAATGGATATATACAAATTAGCAAAAGTATCGAGGTGAGGCCAGGGGACTGAAATCTGTCTCCGCCCCGTTGTCATAATCGGGGCGGAAATTCTTAGCCAAGTTCAAAGCAGGGATGGACACCCGTTCGAGTACCTAGAATTTTGCCATCCCTAATCTTCCTCAGACCTTACTTGATTCTGAAAATTTAACGTCGATTAGGTGTTAGATCCTAATGTACTGCTCGACTAGAGTAGGGTGAGGGTAGAGAGGAAGAGAGAGATTGACAGGTTGATTGAAAAAACAAAAGCTTGACATCCCACATGACATGATGTTATTACATGCTTCAACAGTATTCTGTTGACAGCCACACAACAAACACATTATTATCAGTAACACAAATCCAGAATATAATCCCAAACCCATAACTGTAACCTTGTCTCAGTTGACCCAGTTATCAATATTTTATTACAAACTAAGTACAAAGTAATAATGTAGTAATTGTCCTAAAAACATATTCCCTCCATATATAACGTGAGTTTATTTAAGGTTGTAGAGTGTTAAAGTACAGTCGACTGAAATAATAAAGTGGTAAGAAGTAGATTTGACCTTCTCTAATATATTACGGAGAACCTTAAATAAACTCACATATAGTCTCTTTACGGATTAATAAGACTGTTGATACACATGACATTTTTGTTTTAAAATGACATTTTTACGTCAAAAGCAACACTTATTATGCTAAAAAATGACTCTCGTCTTACAAGAAGACGATCTTATACAAGTATACTTTAAGAAACAACAGAACTATCTTTGTGCCAAAATTTTGACTACGGTCTTACAGAAAACGATCTTACACAAGTATACCTTAAGAAACAACATAACTATCTTTGTTCCAAAATTTTGACTCTCATCTTACAACAAACGGTCTTACACAAGGGTAACTATCTTTTTTACTCCCTCCATCCCGGTTAATTTTCCTACTTTTCATTTCGGTCCGTTTCACTTAACTTTTCATACTCTTAAAAATAAAATTTCTCTCACAATCTTCACCTTTAAATTTTTTTTATAAAAAACAAAATCTGTTTTTTTCAACTTCCGTGCCCAATTAACTGTGAAAAGTTATTCGGGACGGACGGAGTAATTTAACAAATCTGTGACAACTGAAAACACATTCCTTCCATGTTTTAATGTCGGAACAATAATACATCAGTCCAAAGCCTTACAGCCATTGATTAGAATCCCAAGATCTCACGAACTCAATTAATTTAAATCAATCTTTTCATCACTAATTAATCATTAGATTCCAAAAAATAAAATCCACACATGCAAAAACGGGGCCCAAATTATACATATATCTTGCAATCAAATTATTGTAATAATCATCAAATTATCCAATCATTGTTCCAACTTTCTTCATATACTCTTTGATCAAATCTCCTTCTTGCAACAACCTAAAATGCTGCAAAAATATTAGAGGAGAGAGAAAATGAAAGCTTACATTTTCTTGTTCTTCTACTGTTCCATTGGTTTCTCTTCTGTTCTTGCAACTGATGTAATATCAACACTTCTTGCAATAAAATCCGGCTTAAGTGATCCATTGGATCACTTAAAAGATTGGAAAAACCCGAGTTACGATGCAGTGGGCTTAACGAGCCCACTGCATTGTAACTGGACCGGAGTTTTCTGCAGTCCGAAAGGTGTCATTCAGAAGCTGGACTTATCCAACATGAATCTAAGTGGCATTGTATCTTATCAAATCCAAGATTTGATGTCACTAGAAAGCATTGATCTAAGCAACAACAACTTCGTCGGAAAGTTCCCGGTCGGGCTCGGAGGATTTCCAGGCCTCAGAAGCCTCAACGCGTCGAGTAACAACTTCGAGGGCCCACTCCCGGAGGATCTGGGCCATTCAGCTTCGCTAGAAAGCTTGGATTTTAGAGGGAGCTTCTTTGAAGGCGCAATACCGGTGTCTTTCAAGAATCTCCAGAAACTTCAGTTTCTGGGCCTGTCAGGAAATAACCTGACAGGTAAGATTCCAGCCGAGCTGGGCCAGCTGCCGTCTCTGGAGATGATGATTATTGGGTACAACGGATTCGATGGCCCAATCCCGGCGGAGTTTGGGAATCTTACTAATCTTCAGTATCTTGATTTAGCCGTTGGCACGCTCAGCGGCCCGATTCCTCGAGAACTGGGCCGACTGAAAAGGCTGACAACGGTTTATCTGTATCAGAACAGTTTTGCTGGCAAGATTCCTTCTGAAATTGGAAATATTACATCTTTAGTGCATCTGGATCTTTCAGACAACCAGATTTCAGGACAGATACCAAAAGAGGTAACATATTTAAAGAATCTGCAGCTGCTGAATCTTATGTGTAACAATTTAAGTGGGCCCATCCCCGACGAAATTGGTGACCTGGCAAAGCTTCAAGTTCTTGAGCTATGGCAGAATTCTCTGACAGGTTCTCTGCCGTCGAATCTCGGGAAGTACTCTCCGCTGCAATGGTTGGACGTGTCGACAAATTCGCTGTCAGGTGAGATTCCCCGCAGTCTGTGTGACTCAGGGAATCTCACTAAACTAATTCTCTTTAACAACTCGTTCACAGGCCTGATACCATCAGGCCTGTCGAACTGTTCGTCTCTTGTTCGAGTTAGAATCCAAAGCAACCGGTTTTCTGGCCCTATCCCGTTTGGCCTCGGAGCACTCCCAGTGCTCCAGAGGCTAGAACTAGCAAACAATAACTTTAGCGGCGAAATACCTCAAGATTTTGCTCTTTCGACATCGCTTTCATTCATCGATGTCTCTTCCAATCGCCTCGATTCGTCATTGCCGTCTAGCTTACTTTCCATTCCTACCCTCCAAACCTTCATTGCCTCTTCCAACAATCTCCAAGGAAAAATCCCTGATGAATTCCAAGATTGCCCCTCTCTTTCTGTTCTTGATCTTTCTTACAACAGTTTTCATGGAAACATTCCTCAGAGCATTGCTTCTTGTCAAAGAATGGTTCGGTTGAATCTCCGGAGTAATCACCTCGACGGAGAAATCCCGAACGCCATAGCTGCAATGCCAACATTATCCGTAATTGACTTATCCAACAACTCTCTTGTTGGCGAAATACCCGAAAACTTTGGCAGCTCACCGGCTCTGGAAACGCTCAACGTTTCCTATAATCACCTCACAGGCCCGGTGCCAACCACCGGGATCTTGATGACTATCAATCCGGATGATCTGGCAGGTAATCCGGGCCTGTGTGGTGCTATACTCCCACCATGTTCTTCACAGAGTATCATTAGCCCACCTAGTAAGGCTCATGCTAAACACATTGTTGTCGCGTTCGTTGTGGGCATTTCGGTCATTTTAGCGCTCGCGGTGGCTGTTTACACCGGGAGACAAATGTACAGAAAGTGGTATTTATGTAGCAACTCATTCACAGATTGGTTCAAGAAGAGCGATTCCGGGTGGCCGTGGAGGCTAGTTGCATTCCAACGGCTGCATTTCACCAGCGCGGATATACTCGCTTGTATAAAGGAGTCGAATGTAGTGGGCGTAGGTGGGACCGGGATCGTGTACAGGGCTGAAACAGGACGGCCACACGGCGGTTCTATCGCGGTTAAGAAGCTATGGAGGTCGGAAGGGGGAGACGTCGAAAATGGAGATGATTTGTTTGCCGAAGTGAATCTTTTAGGCAAGTTGAGGCATAGGAATATTGTTCGATTGTTGGGATATCTACATAACGAGACGGATGTTATGATTTTGTACGAATATATGCCAAACGGGAGCTTAGGTGCAGCATTGCACGGGGGAAGAATGTTGGTCGATTGGGTTTCGCGGTATAATGTGGCACTAGGCGTGGCGCAGGGGCTTGCTTATCTGCATCACGATTGTCACCCGCCGGTGATTCATCGTGATGTCAAGTCGAACAACATTTTGCTCGACTCGGATTTTGAAGCGAGGATTGCTGATTTCGGGTTGGCTAGAACGATGCTCCACAAGAATGAAACTGTTTCGATGGTGGCTGGATCCTATGGATACATAGCACCAGGTAAGAAATTTTTGCTTATCAATAAGAAATTTTTGCTTATCAATAATTTTGGTCCGACCCAATATGCCAACAAGAATAGTCCGAAAACAGGATTGATATTACTATTCAATCCTGTTTCCGGTAGTTAACTAATGAAAAAACCTACATAGTTTTGTTGGGCTAGTCAAAATATATGGTGGCTATTTGAGCTTGGCCCAGCATGAACAACCCGAAAACAAGCTTTTCGCCTAAAATCGGTTAGAAAATGGGTGAAAACAGCTTCTCAAAATTAATTTTTAAGTAATTCTAATAATTTGTATTAAAGTGTTTATAAACACTTCAAAATCACTTCTGTCGCAAACAAAAGTGATTTTGAGCCCCCATTAGATTTTAGCTTTAACTTAAGCTAAATTGAGTGTTTTTTAGCAAATGTTTATGTTGAAATTAAGGGGGTATTCGGAAACAAAAGTGCTTCTAGAAAAAAGTGATTTAAATTGATTTTGGTGATAAAATCAGAATTTAGTAATGTTTAGAAATAAAGTAAGTTTTAGAATTAGCTCCTCAAAATCAGTTTTTAATCACCTTTTGAAAAGTGATTCTAATGGTTAAATATAACATTGCAAACGACTCTTCAATCAGAAGTGTTTCTCAAAAGTGATCTTAATAACTTAATTGTGATTGCAAACACCCTCTAAAGGAGAGTCTGCAAATGCTTAAAGTAAGTACTTCTACGTTTTTAACTTAAAAGAAGCTGAAAAAGTGTGTTCTAATCATAGTTTCTGCTTAAACTTAAACTATAAGTTAAAAATGAAACTTTTTAGAATCACATAAAAAAATAGAAACAATTGCAAACGCCCCTTTAAGTCTTGTTTCCGGGCCAAGCAGATAGTTTTGGACTAGACAAAAATATACTATCCCGAAGATAGTAAGGGTAACATAGTCGAGTTAGGCTGCTAGACTTGCCACCTCTATCGTTTAAACTCCAAAACTAAAACTTCAGTACTAATGTCTCTTTATCTTGCTCATACAGAGTACGGATACACGTTGAAGGTAGACGAGAAGAGCGACATATACAGCTACGGTGTAGTACTTCTCGAGCTACTAACCGGGAAAATGCCTCTCGACCCATCGTTCGGCGAGACAATCGATATAGTCGAATGGGTTCGACGAAAAGGATCACTAGAATCAGCACTGGATCCAGAGATAGCAGGGCAATGCAAACATGTGCAAGAAGAGATGATTCTTGTCCTCAAGATTGCACTTTTGTGCACTGCAAAGCTCCCGAAGGAGAGGCCGTCGACGCGCGACGTTATATCAATGCTCGGCGAGGCGAAGCCTCGCCGAAAGAGCGTTTGCCAGAACTGGGGATATTCTGCAAACAAAGAGAAGATGATTTTTGCACATTCACCAGTAATAGGCCTTCTGTAGTTTAGTTACGTGCTTTGAAGTTTTAGGTAACTTGTATGTATTACAAATGTAAAGTTTTTATCTTTTCTTCATATTTGGTCGGTACCGGTACGAGAATGAGTCGAGATAACTCATGAGCCACTCATAATCGACCTGTGAAAAGCTCGAAATTAGCTGGAGATCAATGAGTCTAGCTCGAGATTGAGCTACTCGAATAGGAATCGAGTACGAGTGTGAGGTTAGTGATACTCGACTAGGCAAACTCGCAAACTTAATCGAGCTTGTGTTAAATTACTATTTTACTTTACCCTTTGTAGTTGACATAATTCATAATCAGTCAAATAAATAAGGTGAAACTTAAGTCCCAAATTTCATTTTTAGTACCACTTTATAGTATAATTAACGTTTTATTTTTAATAGTTTCTTTAATACTTTTTAATTTATTTTTTATCGAATCGAGCCAAGTTCATCTCAAGCTCAATGAATTTATTCGGTATACAAAAAATTCGATACGTTATTGATAAATATCCCTGTACCAAAATCTCAGTATACCGAATTTTGTATCGGTATATATTAGTCTATACCGTTGATTTCGATGTACCGAAAATTCGAAACTTCGGTATACCATTAGGAATTTGGTGCACTGAACTATCAAAATACCAAAAAAAATTCGGTATACCGATGAACCGAACTATCAATTTTTTTTCGATATATCGTTATATACCGAAAGTTTTGAATATCCTACCGTTATTGTACAAAAATATTTAATATTTTCGATAACTTTTTAATACGATATGTGCGATATTTCAACATTTCGGTATTTTCCCACCTCTTGAGGATAGCATGCTTGCGGTCTACATAAGAGAATTGTAAGGCAAGCAAGGTATAAAAACTTCTATTTTATAAGGAATTTATTCGCGTATTTTATTCCACTGCTACGCATTTAAAACATGTAAAGTGATTCTCTAAAAGAAGAAACATGTAAAGGTTGTTATGGTTTAAGCGTGAGACTTCATCGTGTTTAGGTACATTTTTTTTCGATTTTTTTAGTCGTTCTCAATCGATTTTTTGCTTCGATCGTCAAGTTCGCTTCTACCTAGGTCCGACATCTGAATTCTTTGTTCGCTGTGCATGCAATCACGAAACAAGAGGTAAGGAACAAATCCTAGTTCCACTGGTCCTTTTACGGATAATATTTAACATTTATTTGATGCTATCTGATTGTTCTTTTAGAATGAAGTCCAAATCGAGTACTTCAGCCACCGAGTATAAAACATATCCCGTAAAATCAACTTGTTGGCACAACCGTTTTTTTTTTTAGGCGATTCAATTGTTTGGATATCTCGTGATTTGATTGAGAATATTGTACTGAACGATTTACATTGATTAATGAGAGTCTCAATTAAAAAAAAATGTTAAATATTTATACAAAAGCACAATTCATGATTTTTTTATATGATAAAAGTAACATTTTATGCACGAAGTATATTTTTTTTATCTTGAAGTGACTCCCATCTTACAGAAAAAAGATCCTAAATAAATCATACTCGGTATAGTATAATTTTTTTCTAAATTAATGACCTTGAGAGCGGAAACAGGCAAATTAAAATAATTAGTTAGAGAGGTATTAATTTAGTCTATAGACCTTAAATTGAAACATGTGAATATTATTATATTAATTTTTTTATTAATTTATCGAATTGGAACCAAAGTAAACTTCCAGTGTGTGGTGTCAACGTTTTGGGTGAACGTCTTTTTTTGGCAAACGGATAGAGGTAGTAAAATCGGTTTGATTTAATAGACCAACACAGTTAGCCCAATATTCTAAAAGGCCTGACCATATAAATATTAGTTCTACATACCATTGGATCCAAAAGGTCCAATCCGATAATAAAAAGTTTTAACGGGCCGTAAGTTAATCTAAAAATCTTAATATCTTATAAGGGACGGATTGAGCTGGATTAACTAATTTTGGTTAGTCAGCCCAGCCCAACATATTGTATGAATAAGCTCGACCGAACCGGACCGAATTACCAACAATAAGTTTGAATTATCTTTAATTACATCCATTTTCTGCCGCCAAGTACATTTTCTCAAAATTACGGCGATACGGCGTCGTGCCAGTTTCCCCCAAATTCCCTTTGCTAAAACCCTCTTCAAAATTTACAAACTCATGATTCTATAAGCAATTCTGGTTCAAATCAGCTTAATCAATGGTTGAAGAGAAGGAGATAGAGAAGAAAGAGCCAGAGGTTGTGGATTTGGAGAATGATTATTCCGATGAGAATGACAATGAGGAGGAAGAAGAAGAAGAAGCTGAAGCAGAAGAAGAGGAACCAGAATTACATGCTGAGGTTTAATTTAGCTCATACTCAATTTCATCACGGTTTCTGTGCTTCTTTCGTAAGTTTTAGTTTGATCTTTTTGGCTGAAAAAAGTGGTGATGTACCTTTTGCTTGGAAGGTTGTACCTTCATCACCTTTTTGATTGAGAAAAAAACTTTTTTGCTGGATAACACTCTTCCAATCTATTGTATGAAGTTCTAAAGAGAAGAATTCCTGCTGCGGCATTTATGTTTTGTTTATGTTGAAATGGTGTTCTTTGTTCTGTGTATTTGTGTTCCTGTTCAATTAGTATCGCTTTGCGGTTGCACGTATAGGACTGTGATGTATGAATGAGTGAGCTGAAATTCGGGAATTGGGCATTATATGAAGTGGTTAGTGTTAATATGGAATTGTTTCCTCATGCTCGTCATATGTTTTGTCCTTCACTGATGGTGGTTAGCTTATTGTGAAGAATTATGCTGCTCATGTCTTGCTTGCTAAATAGTTACCATATCACAACATCGCTGTATTGTTCTCTTCTCGTAATATCTATGATCTCATAATTATGCGCAGTCTACCTCAAATACACCTGTAATTTTCTACGTATTGATTGTAGAAACTGGAAATGCTTAACACTCCCTTGATGGTGGAGTGCAAGGATTATTTCTTACCATTGTACTTTTTTTCACGACCTATTCTACTTGCAGAACCAATACACACACCGGGTCACGTATCCTTAACACATAATCTTTGTGAGGGGTTTTCTTCTTTTCCTTTAAGTGGTTTCTACATTAAATTTGCAATTTTACATGTTATCAGGAACCTTTGACTGAGGAGGAGATAGAGGAGCTAATAGCCGAGCTTCTAGAAGTTGAGAGCAAAGTAAAAAGTTTAACCTTTCCTGATTTGGTAGAAGCAACTGTTGCTCTTTACTTGAATCTCAAATTTGATCTTTCCAGGCTGCAGAAGGTCAAGAGGCGCTGGAAGAGGAATCATTAGTCAAAGTAGAGGCAGATGTTAGGAAAGAATTGGCTCAATCTCTCTCTGGTGATGAGGTTAGTTGCTTCTTTCTTCTTCATATATTTTTGAAGTGTGTGTATTGGTTCTGTATTGGAGTACTAAAATTCCTTGGTACTTTGTAGTGCTAGGGGAAACTCTCTTCCCCCTTTTTTCTCATTTATAAAATCCTGTTTCATATCTTAAAAAGTGTGTGTATTGGTGTATGTGTGTATTTTATATGTATACATACATATAAGCTTTTTAATCATTGTATTTGGAATCCTTTCTTGGTTGTCGAAAGTTGGATAAGGCTGTTGCAGCAGAAATGGCAGCATTCAGAGAAGAGTGGGAAGTGGAGCTTGATGAGCTTGAGAGTGAAAGTGCTAATTTATTGGTATGATATTTAAATTTTCTCCTATGGCTCGAACTGCTGCAGTCTTTTACCTTTATTACTACTTTAAACTAACACTGGCATATCTTCCTTTGCCAAACACTTTTGAAAGAAACTTGTTGTAACTCATTTTATATTTTCAGATCGATACGTGGTTTTCCATAAAGTACTATAGATCTTTCTAAATTAAGTGAGAAATCAATATAAAAAGGATAACTTTCTGCTTCCTATAACTATCTTATGACAGCGATGCCATTTTTTTATTCATGTGTTGTTATTATATTTATTCTGAGCAGGAGCAACTTGATGGTGCTGGTATTGATCTTTCCAGTCTCTATAAGTGGATTGAGAGGCAAGCTCCCAATGGATGCTGCACTGAAGCATGGAAAAATAGGACTCACTGGGCTGGTACACAGGTGCCAGTTGATGCTCTTCAATCAGTTACAAAGGCTGAAGAGTATCTCCAGATCCACAGGCCCGTGAGAAGGTTCATTCCAATCCCTTTAATGAGTTAACGTAGTCATGTGTTAAGTAGAGTTTTGAGTTTGGAAGCTTTTTTGTAGGGCAGACGGCATGGCAAAGTCTTGGAGGAGGGTGCTAGTGGTTTCCTGGGGAAAAAAGTTGTGAAAAGTGAAAGCAGTGAAGCTGTAAATGATGGTCCCTCTGTAGATTGGGATACTTTCAGCAAGATGTGCTCTGATAAGTCATCTTTGGAGGATATCACTTTTGGCAGCAAGAACTGGGCTACTGTCTACCTGGCTAGCACCCCACAACAGGCTGCTGAACTGGGTCTGAAATTTCCAGGAGTTGATGAGGTGAAATATCTTTGGGGTTTGCATTGTCATAATTCTTCAGTGATAAATGAACTTTTGTTAATAGCTTCCTGCGTATCTTTCTCCAAATAATTAGGCTCAATTAATTATGGTGTTGACTTTTATAGATACACCTAAGACCCCTAATCAGATAAGAATTAGCCTCTGAAGTTGCTCTATGCTGAATGTTTTAAGTCTCAAGTATCTCATACTTACCCTATTCTTCCCGCTTAGAACGGTGAACACCCACCTGGAACCTCATTCAATCATGGTAGTGTTGCAGGCGAAAGCATGTAAAAATAATGATACAATTTTCTTATAATTACATAGTTGAATTGATCTGATTTGGCCTGATTTCGCTTCCATTAAAGTAGATACTTTCTGACACTTGTTGAGTAGCTCCTGAAATAAGAGTTGAAGATTTATGAATCGTTTATATTCTGGTAAACCACTTATCACTTTGACATAAAGATGAGTATTCCATTAGAGGCACCAAAGCTAGAAGTAGAACCAGCACATACCGTTGTTTTGAGTTGTTGGAAGTTTTCATAGACCATTCCAATTTAATGATATTTTTTTCTGATTCTAAAACTTCTATTGGGTACCAAGCTGGTCGTCTAGTATATACATTTTAAGAGTAGATTTAATGAGTTTTGATATAACACTTGTGTCTCATATATAAAACATGGTCAGGTTGAGGAGATCGATGATGTTGATGGTACATCAGATGACCCATTTGTTGCGGATGCTATAGCGAATGAAGGAGATCTGAATCTTACTGAAGAACAAAAGAGAAATTTTAAAAAGGTGAGTTCTGTTGTACTGCAATCCGTTTATCTTGATAGTTGCTGCCTTAGTCCTCAGGGTTGAGTCCAGAAACAGTGAAAATTAATTTTCTTTTATTCATCTCAGCTAGGGAGTTTATATGTGCCAAACTGTGATCATCAATTGTTACTTTTTCTTTCCATATCTATTGCTTCTATTCCTTTCAATGTTTATGAAGTTGGTTTTGTTTATCAATGTTCCTTGCATAATTGAACAGATATAGTGAGCAGTGCTAGCTTTCTTCACTTAGATCTTTTGGGATAATAATGTGAGTAATCGTGTAATTTAGTGATCGAAATCAGTTTACCTTTCTGGCCCGGAGTTTTAAATGAGAAAGGGTAGTACTACTATACAAAGGGACATACTTGTATTGAATGAAAATTTGTGTAGCATTTGTTGGTAGCATTACTCTATGCATAAGTTGCTCGACTCACGATCATCCCCAATTTGTGTATCCCCCACAATTGCACGGGTTTCTTTTGATGTAGCATTTTAGCATCTCCACCGGAACTCAAGGAGTACTATAGCTAATTTCGCAAGACCAATCAATAGTTATGAAAGAAACAAATAAAAAAACTACATAGGGAATCAAATAAGAAACAAGGATTTAATCTATTTCCATTCACCGCATCCCGTATTAGGGTTTAGTGTAGTTATTGTCGTATGTCTTTGAAGGAAATACTATGGCTTAACTTCAATTCTCATTCCGTCGTGTAGTCCGGTTTTCATCCTCATTTACCTAGATAGTCCTTATATAAATATGGAAATTCCCTAGATTCGATCCTAATCTCATTGATCACCAAATCAAGCTTTGTTCAAGGTTCCAACACTAGACATCCTTGTTCCAACATCTTATTATTTTACATGTGTCCAGCACCCTAATTAAACTTCAATTTGGCAAGAATAATGATCATAAAGTCTAGGAATATTAACGAAGAACACCTGAGTTCATGTCATAAGTCATGTCAAATTAAGCTAGAGCACCTGAGTTCATGTCGTAAGTCATGTCAAATTAAGCTAGAATACCCTGTCCAAGCTAACTGAGTAGTATTTTAGAACCGAGCAAGCGATATCAGGTTAAAGAACATTTTAATTTCTTCATCCACAGCCCTTTGTGCAATTTTGTGCACTCATATTTCTTTCCATTTCATTGATATATTATTATTGTTTTTAATTTTTAAATCACACTGTCATAGATGAATTGAATTATGATTTAAAGAAGATGCCATTGAGAGCTAGTTTAGTTGACATTTGCTATGGAGAAAAAACTGTGAAGATTTGAAAAGTTGGTGAACTTTTTCCACTCTACTGATAGGTAAAAAGTGCACTATGACGGCATGTCCCATAAAATATTTAGCTGATTATGGAATTCTTAGGATTTAATAATAAGGGACCAACTATAGGAACATATATTCCATGACTACTTGTCATTCCACGTCTTCTTGATTGTTATTGACTTTTCCTGACATTATAGTGCTAGTATATGTTGCATGGATTTGTGAAACATTTTATAATGTTTGGTGGTTGTCGCTACTTTCAGAATATTATATGGAATTCGGCTGCAAGCAGTAGCTGATTGGATCGCTTTTCCTTTGATTTATATCTGTTTGCTGACAGGTTAAAGAGGAAGATGATGCAAATGCTGATTTCAAACTTCATTTTCATCTAAAACAAAGGAGGCGTAGGAAGCGACGCACCGAGGTTTACTTTTAAGTTTTCGGCTGTTTAGGGTCCTCATTTTGATTCGTGCGACTTTTTTGCTATGTTTACTATATTTCCTAGTAATTGTTAGAATATTGGTGAAAAGATGCTTCTAACTGTGGCATTATCTGCTTTTTTTTGGGTTTTTTTTTTCATGTTTTGTTTAACAAAACATTGCCTGCATAATCATGCCACTGGTTTATTAGAATGAGCTAAGTCAAATATCACTTAGCCAAATTGAATAGAACAGCAAGCTGACATATACCTATGAACATCTGTTTGACCATAATTGGTTTAACAAAGCTGCCAAAATTTGGTGAGCACTGGTTGAACATTATCAAAGATGTTTGAAAAGAAGTAGCCAAACATCACACGATTGTTTGGTTCAGCTGAACTGCACTTGAGGCTCTTGCAGTTTCTAACCTAAAATGACTGTTTGAATTGGATACTCCTTTATTGAGGATCAACGATACATCTCATGTTTAAGACTTTGTATCTGAGCTAGCTCAAGTTTATCAAAGGGGTCTTATCAAAAAAAGTTTACAAAAGGGGATGTTCATTGGGGTTTCTCTTGGTTATATCTCCTCGATTATGTTTGTTGATAAGAGAAGTTCTTTTTTCTTGGTTAGAATGTATTGATGTGAGGTAATAAATGCAAATTTTGGAATTAACGCAGTTGCACATCTTTAGGTCACTCTGGAGAGAAATGTAAGAAACTGAAAAGGCAAATAATTGACCGAGAACTATTGTTGAACACCTTTATTCCAGGATGATTGTTGCATGGTTGGGTATGTGGCTACAGTGGACTCTACTAGATGTTTGGTTTAACTATTTTTATAGAGTGAGTACAAATAGTTGCTAGCTGAGCCTATTGGGTCACACTCTTATTTCTGGCTGGCACCCTGTGGACCTGGCTTGACATATATTTGGTCAATCTCCTAAAAACTTGTGGTTGGTTCACTAGATTATAATCTTATGAATTAGTATTGATTACTGAAGTTGATGTAGGGTTCTTTCAAAATTCAGATATTGATGCATATAATTTTGATACACTGGAATTCAAATAATTTTCACATTACCCGCTTTGTATTGATGGATTGGAGTTAAATCTCTATACCAGATATTAGTAATCGACAATTCACTCTATAGTTTTTCTTTTTTTTTTTTTGATAAGAAACATAATTTTTTTATTGCAATTAAAAAGAGAGGGATGAAAGGTCCCTCGTCTGGTACACAAGATATTACTCCAAAATTTGGTGAGCACTGGTTGAACATTATCAAAGATGTTTGAAAAGAAGTAGCCAAACATCACACGATTGTTTGGTTCAGCTGAACTTTACTTCAGGCTCTTGCAGTTTCTAACCTAAAATGACTGTTTGAATTTGGATACTCCTTTATTGAGGATCAACGATCCATCTCACTTTTAAGGCTTCATTATTTGGAGCTCCTACACAGCAGTCATTGGATGACACAACATATTTATATTGATTGCAAGTTACATTTAGGAAATCTTCAAAAGTAAATAACCAAGTTAATCTTGACTTTGTATCTGAGCAAGCTCAAGTTTACAAAAGGGGTCTTATAATTTTTTTTTTTTACAAAAGGGGATGTTCATTGGGGTTTCTCTTGGTTATATCTCCTCGATTATGTTTGTTGAAAAGAGAAGTTTTTTTTGGCTTAGTTAGAATGTATTGATGTGAGATTAGAAATTCAAATAATTTTCACATTACGCGCTTTGTATTGATGGCTTGGAGTTAAATCTCTATAAACCAGATATTAGTAATCGACAATTGACTCACTAATTTTAAGTAAGAAAAAAATCCAGACAGGTTAATTGATTTAATTCAACAAAACCGCGTCCTACTAATCTGCCTTACCATTTTTTTGTTGTTGGGGGGTTGGGGGAAGGAGGGAAAAATCTAAACAAAAAAGAAGACAGATTACCAGGACGGGATTTGTCGAATCCCTTTCTGCCGTCATATCTTTCCATCGCTGTTGCTCGTATTTATTTTCACTTTTTGATGTGGGTCCCTTAATATTATGGCAATCCTAGGTATATATAATTAATTGAATGGTAATTATAGTGATTTACATCGCTATCCCGACGACTTTGTTTTAGAAATAATCAGTTCAATTCTTATCCTTTCTGTATCTCTCTCACTTGTTCACATTCATTCTCTCTCTGGTCATGATTACAACACCCAATAAAGAGAAAGTGCAACAGCTCATATTTATTGTTCTGCACCTAAAAGAGTTTGGTTAAGTGCACAGTCTTATAAATATTGAAACTATGCGCGGTTGCGCCTACAAATCTAACTGGTATAATACACTGGTTTGCTAGATTTATTTTCATTTAATAATTTGGGATAAGAGATTGCTATTGAATCAACCTATTCAATTATTCCATTCTTCTAGATTGTGGATCTGATTCTTTTGGTCAAGAAAAGTGAAACAAATGCTTTTCTGTTGATCTGGTTGGTTACCCTTGGATTCATGTGGATTGGATTGGTACGAGTTCAAAAGGAAAAGCCACAAAGAAAAAAAAGCTAGCTACAACACAGGAAGTGCAATGGTCGAACTTAAATTCTGCTTATGTTTGAGGAAAACTATCTCGATACATTTGATATTAGTTCATTAGATGCACATATATTTTTGTGAGAGATATTAATTGCTCTTTTTCTCGTATGCTTCTCTCAGTTTAATTATTTGTATGACTAATTTGTTGATTATGTTTGGTATGAATCATTGAGTGATGGTGTGTCTGTGATTCCAAATGGTCTACAGATTTATATTTGTTGCTTGGGAATCGGGATGAGCATGAAGTGATAAAAAATTTCATGTTTGATACTTCATATATGATCTGTGTTTGGCGCACTGCCCACCCTTTTCTTTCACCTAGTCCTAGCCCTTCTAAATTTCATTGTGGGCTTAGCTTTTATGTTCTATTTTTATCAGGATGCTATTCAAGGAGTTTCCTCAGGTGATGGGATGAGTATGTCTGACGAGAACGACACTGCTAAAAATGATGCTGCGGATCAAGAACTAAATAATCATGTGAATGAGTTGTCTGGTGTTAATGGTGAGAAATCAAAGAGTGATGCTGCTTCCTCTTTCATTGATGACTCTGCTACCGTTGAGCTGAGAGGGGTCAAGCGCTCAAGTGAATTTGATGATCTACAACCCGATAGTAAGAAATGCTGTACAATTACGATCGATTGTGATGATGAAGCTCTGGTTGCTGGAAATAAATTGTCACATATGGAGGCAGTCACCAAATCAGAGAGCCAACCAATGTCTAGTTCAGAATCTGATTCAGATGATTCAGATGCTGGCATTAGTGTTAATGCGAGGTAATATGGTTTCACATTATATGGTTCTGGACCTTTGGCTTTTCATTTGAGACCTTGGGGCATAGATATAAAAACTAACACTCAAGGGGTTAGTTTTCACAAATGTCGGAAATGTACAGCCCAGTTATTTTAAGAAGTTTCAAATGCAAATTTCTTAAAATTTGCCTAAGAGTTTCCGTTTGATGTCACTTTGTTGCACATCATAGCTTACATTATTGGCATGGTTTAAGATTGTTTTTTGAAGGGATGTGTCAGACCCATAATAGTTCACTTATAGAACAAGAATATCTTTTTTATTTTTGAAACCGTGCACTTTAGAAAGTATGATTCTTTTTATTCTCCTATCGTCGTTTAATTTAGTCTTTTAGTTGTTTGTACCTCAATGCTAGAAAACTGAAAATCCTGCAAATTATTTAAACATTATTGTGATGGATATCTATGTCCATGGAAGTTGCTGTCTTTGCCTTCTTATATTTGAGTGGGGCAAACCCGTTTCCTTAACTTCTGTGGTTGTTGAGTTCTTTATAACATCCTACATCATAAAAGCAAGACTTGGGATATTACTAGTGTTCTCTAGCCTAAACATGTTCCTTAAAGTTAAACTACAATGGCTATCTGCATATGCAGAAGCATGGGTGAGTACGTCATACAGATAGCACTAGCATATGTTTGTATTATTTAGGAATGCAAATATCAGTATGTTTGACTTCAGGTTATGCTACTTATTTGTTATTTATTTTTCTCATTTCTGGCTTGTCGTGTTTCTCGTTGTGGGACAATATTATGCTGGGAACTGTTTGAATTTGACTTTGCAAAAATAATTGACTTTTATGAGACATGGGAGTTCTGCATACAATAAACCCTTTGTTCATATTTTTTTCTTATTATTTTATAGAACTATTTCTGCTTCTGTAGCTCTTAATGAATATATTTGATCTTGAAGCTGCTTTTTTAATTTTCCTTTTTATTTTTCAGCACTAAGAGAAGACGTAAAAAGAAGATTCGAAGGATCATTGATGATGCTGAATTGGGGGAAGAGACTAAGAAGAAAATTGCAATCGAAAAGGTTAAATTCAATCCCGTCGTTATTATCACACTTCTCATCAACAGGAAACTAAAAATTACCTTTTACAGGAACGTCAAGAGCGGCTTAAATCTTTGGAGGCACGTTTTTCAGCCAAGTCTGTTATCACGAGTTCTTCAATCAATAACAGGAGTTCATTTGATGGCACTGGGGTAGAAATACTGGGCGATATGTCTGCAGGTTACATAATAAATGTGGTCAGAGAGGAAGGTGAAGAGGCCATTAGAATTCCTCCAAGCATTTCGTCAAAATTAAAAATCCACCAGGTTTGGCTGCGCCTGAAATTACCATATTGCTTTTCCTATGCTTTCATGTGTATGCGTAATGTAAAACCGGAGTTGAGTGTTCTGAATTAAATAAGTTAGTGGGTGATAATGGAGATGTCTTATGTATAGGACTGTCCATCTTTTTCTTTTGTGTAGTGTCATGTGAAGAAACTGCAGAAAAAAAATTTGTGATGAATTCTCAAAGATGTGCTGCTAGTTTGGTGACCATAGTTCTTCAGTTTTGATTCTTGGATCACGAAGGGTGATGGGTTCTATGCTGCTCACCTAACTCAATTCTTTTTCTTATTCCGGCTTGTGAACTGAAAACTCCTGGCTTGGGGGCGTGTTAGTTTTGATTTGTGATTACTAGAATGAAATTTATGCACGTATCTAAAGCTATTGATGTTATCTTGAATCATGATTCAACCTTGTACTATGTAGGATCATGTATCTATATTTCAACTTGGTTCTAACTATTTCTTATATTCTTTGTCTTGTAAGTGTCTTTAACTTAATTCGGTTATGGTCCACACCACTGACTTTGATCCTAATTTCTTATATACTCAGATTGCAGGTATCCGGTTCATGTGGCAAAATATTATTCAGTCTGTGCGAAAGGTGAGGGCTGGTGATAAAGGTCTTGGTTGCATTTTGGCTCATACTATGGGATTAGGGAAAACTTTTCAGGTATTAATTCAAACTGGATCAAATTATTACTTCTTTAATTTTCGTCCTATTCCTTTCCTGTTGATGCAATCTTCTGTTTAATTATCTGTGTAAAATGAATATTAGAATTGAAGTTTCTAACATGTGAATAATTCATCTCTCTCTTCTCAACGTTTTACGTGGTAATCCATTTACCAGTGCACCGTGAGTTTGACTTAACTAGCAGTCTGAATAATGTATAACACTGAAGTTCACCCCATGTGTCAGACGTTGATAATCTCAGCTGATTCTGCAAAGTTATGGTGCATGAATTGTTTGCCTGAGAAACGAGGCCTTCATAATATCCTCATGTATCTCGTTGGGAAGCCCTAGTGCACATCTCTTCCCTTTCCAGAACACTGTCTTAATATATTTTCATAGACCAGTGATAATTACCTCTTTCTACTTTATTGATTATCATATTTAGAGAGGTGCACTTTATTAAGTAAACCTACTTTCTGATTCATGTTATGTGCTTGAGGTTGAAATCACAAAGTACGCTTTAATACACAAAGTACTTTGAAATCACATATGATGCCATGTATCCAGTGAACTTATACATTGGGGTTTTAATAATAGAGACAAAAAGACGTAGACAGAAGTTCAAGAAGAAAATAACCCTATTCTCTGTAATACGACAACTTTCTTATCATACCTGTGGGTCAAGACTTCATAATTTCCTGATAGTTTGTAATGCAATTTTTTTTCAACTTCTCTCTCTATAGCAGGATTCTCTAGCCATTACATGCTAGGGATTCCTAAATGTTGTTCTAAACTAGTTTCAGTTCTTTAAAGATTTGACAATTCTAAGTATGTCATATATGATTGCTTTCTTGAGATTTTAATTTTGTCCATGCAGGTCATAGCCTTTCTGTATACTGCTATGAGAAGTGTGGACTTGGGTTTGAGAACTGCACTCATTGTGACACCAGTAAGTGTAGTACATAATTGGCGGTATGAGTTTATGAAATGGAGGCCTTCTGAGCTAAAACCTCTTCGCATATTCATGCTTGAAGATGTTCCAAGGTTTGTCGTCTTCTTTTCTTTTTGTTCGATTAATGAAAATAGTGAATGCAAAATTGGTGGAAGAAATTGTAAAGTCCATGTCTAGAAATTTATTCTGAGCCTGAAATATGTTGATAGATGGTCTCTACATCTTGTCATTTTTAATTAGTTTATTTATGGAATTGTATTAGCTGGACTTGTCACAAACCCTCTGGATTTAGCTTTTCATGCAGCTGCAGTCTGTGTGTGCACTTATGTTTGAGTTTCTTCCATTCTCATGAGCATAAGAAGTTAAGATTGATATATTACAGTTGTTTTCCCTAATATAATACTTCTAGCTTTGTTTGTTCAGGGAAAAAAGAGTTGAGTTGTTCACGAAATGGAGAATTAAAGGTGGTGTCTTCATAATTGGTTATTCTGCCTTCCGGAATTTGTCTCTTGGAAAGTATGTGAAGGATCGCGACATGGCTAGGGAGCTTTGCCATGCACTTCAGGTGGAAGTCTCTATTTTATTCCCCCATCCCCATCCCCATCCCCCTGATAATTTATGGGCTGCCCATTCTATTGTCTTTGCCAATATGGTATTATTGCTGTCTCAAGGTATTGTGTCCGAGTGTTCTAAAATGATGTAAAATATTTGGAGAAATCACTGTCGCCTTGTGTTTGAGTGTTTTACCTTTTTTCATCCTTTTTATATTGGTAATTTAAATGCTATATAGTAGAATACCATTTTCAAGTGATCAGATTCACTAAAGTTCCAATCTATAGCAATCTATGAATACATTTAGCTTTCAACTTTGCAATCGTTCCGCATTTGATGGGAATTCCTTACAGTTTGATTAGTTTTTGTGTACTATTTATGCTTATAGAGAGAGTGCATATATATTACCAGGATGGACCTGATATTCTAGTCTGTGATGAGGCTCACATTATCAAGAACACCAGGGCTGATACAACCCAGGCATTGAAACAAGTGAAGTGCCAGAGAAGGATTGCATTGACTGGATCGCCTCTTCAGAACAATCTTATGGAATACTATTGTGTATGAATTTCAATTCAGAACTCTTTGAATTTGACATAGTTTGTTAATTCACAACGTGATCATCTTGGTTTTTTTCTGAACCAGATGGTTGATTTTGTTAGAGAAGGATTTCTTGGTAGTAGCCATGAGTTTAGGAACCGGTAAGAACCTTTATCATCCTTATGATGAATTCCATTCCAATGCTATATGATGGCCATTTTTGTTTTGCAGATTCCAGAATCCAATTGAAAATGGTCAACATACTAATTCTACTGCCGAAGATGTGAAGATAATGAATCAAAGATCTCATATTCTGTATGAACAGTTGAAAGGATTTGTTCAGAGGATGGACATGAATGTTGTTAAAAAAGATTTACCCCCCAAAACTGTGTTTGTTATCTCTGTAAAGTTGTCTCCATTACAGAGAAAACTGTATAAGAGGTTTCTTGATGTTCATGGATTCACAAAGGACAGGATATCTGGTGAAAAGATAATTAAAAGATCTTTTTTTGCAGGATATCAGGCCTTAGCTCAGGTATGTACTCCTTATACTTATTAACTTTTAACTTGAAATCCAGTACTTTTTATATGCTTGTAGGTCTTCTCTTAAAGTAAGTTGGCAATTGGAAAGGCTTGTAGATATGCATGTATGGAAACCTGTGTGTGTACTGCTGTTCTATTTCCCTATAAATGTGCACCCATAAAAATGTCGGCACATGCTTACTTAAAGTTCTAAATGCGGTTGCGGTTTTGAATGAGCAAACATTTCTAATTGGTAGGGTAGACTTAAATCAGCAGGTGCTCTTTCCTCACTTTTCCACTTGGAGAAAACCTGTATAGGAAGCTCTTTGGGGCCAGGAAAATTTAGAATGTCGTAGATTCTAGAGTTGCAAAGATGCTTGATATCAAAGGTCAACTAGATTTTTTTATCAAACAAGAAGCTGAAAATTCATCAGCGGCTTCTTTATTTTGCTCGATTTGTTACTCTTCTGACACTTTCTGGTCTTTGACTTATGACCCCTTCGTAGTGCTCCTATTCATTTGTATTCTGAAATGTTACGTTAATGTCTATTTCTCTACATAAATGGTTCACGAATACCCGCAAATGGTCTTGTTTGCTGAATCTCCATTCAAGTGTCAGGATCTATTTATACTCTGAAGGGTTACAGCTGCCATCAAGCTCCATTATTTTTCACGACGACTAAAACTTAATAAATTTTACTTTTTTGAGGAGTGTAAGTTCAACATATTATGGATTGTTGTCTGTAGATATGGAACCATCCTGGAATTTTGCAACTGAGGAAAGAAAACAAAGACTCTGCTAAACGTGAAGATGTAGAGAACTGTCTTGCAGATGAAAGCTCAAGCGACGAGAACATAGACTACAATGTGCTCCCTGGAGGTACTTTAGATGCACCCTATCCATTATTCTAGTGTGACCACTTTGTCAGTTAATAAGTAGTTAGAGTATATTTTTTTCCTAAGCGTGATATGGCAAGTGGTCAGCACTGTTTTCACATGACATCTGAGCAATGTTGTCGTTCAAAGACCTATTTCATGTTACTAAATCATTCCCCTTTACTGTTCCTTGCAGAGAAAGTGAATATTCCTCAAAGAAAAAACTATACTGGATTTATTCGAGAGGTGCGTTAACTTCCCTCCATATATCACCTTCCCCAACTACACTATTTATTTTATTGATGCAATAATGTTCAGGCTTCTTGCCAGATAAGTTGTTGTGCTAATACACATTCTCTATCTTCCTTTTTCTGCGTGATTCTTGAACCAATCATCTTTTTCTTGCAGGACTGGTGGAGGGATTTTCTGAAGGAGAATAGTTATAAGGAGATTGATCAAGGTGGCAAAATGGTTTTGCTTCTTGATATCCTCACCATGTGCTCGAGTATGGGCGACAAGGCACTGGTATTCAGCCAGAGTATATTAACTTTGGACCTGATTGAATATTATCTTTCAAAATTGCACCGCCCAAGAAGGAATGGAAAATATTGGAAAAAGGGGAAGGACTGGTACAGGTACGTGTGGTTTTATACAAAAGGAAATGACACATATATAAGATGATTATCCTGATTATCGGAGTTGCCTAGTATTAGTGTAAAATTTGGAGTCATATGAACTTTACATCATTTTCATGGGAAAATGCGTGCTGAGAATACTCTTGTGGTTCCTCTTCATCTCTGATTTTTGTTATCTTTTATATTCACGGTAAATCCGGTTGCCGAATCGTCTTTAAAACTCTATGGTTCAACCGTCTACTGAAGTGGTGTAATAGATTTCCTCTTGCATTTACAACAGGTTAGATGGAAGAACAGAAAGCTCCGAGAGGCAGAAACTGGTTGAGCGATTCAACGACCCTTCAAATAGAAGAGTTAAATGCGTTTTGATATCAACACGGGCTGGATCTCTGGGGATTAATCTTCATGCAGCTAACCGAGTAGTTATTGTTGATGGATCTTGGAATCCAACATACGATCTTCAGGCTATATATAGGGCATGGAGGTGCGTACACCATATTTTTCTTTTAAGCAAGAGTACCTATTTAATAATGTTGTATTTTGTTAAAATAAAGATATTCATGATGTGTAGGTATGGCCAAAAAAAGCCTGTCTTCGCATACCGATTGCTTGCACATGCAACGATGGAAGAAAAGATTTATAAGCGTCAGGTACTGGCCTGAATATGAAGTGGCGATAACAAAAATTACCCTTAAAGGAAACAAACTTCATTGGGTTTTCTATAATTAGGCTAAATGTTAAAAGTAGTTTCTGTAATTGTCCCAAATGTGAATAGTACGTTGCTGGATCTAGAGGTGGCAATTCGGCTCGGCCTGAAATCCATCGGGCCAATATTATTGAGCCCAACCCAGCCCATCCCCCTTAAATATACAGATTTTTGGGCAGGCCCGCCTGTGGCCCA
This sequence comes from Ajuga chamaepitys, assembly GCA_958295605.1. Taxonomy (NCBI): domain Eukaryota; kingdom Viridiplantae; phylum Streptophyta; class Magnoliopsida; order Lamiales; family Lamiaceae; genus Ajuga; species Ajuga chamaepitys. The sequence continues at coordinate 87,573,306 of OY282495.1, forward strand.
TCAGGTCGGGCCTAGATGGTCTTGTGGGTCTAGATTTCTATGGCCTCGGGCCGGGCCAATTTTTTAGCTCTAGCTGGATCAGACGAAACCTGACCGAGATAATTCTACAGGTGACCAAGGAAGGCCTTGCAGCAAGGGTAGTTGACAGACAACAAGTGCACAGAACAATGTCTAAAGAGGAGATACTGCATTTGTTCGACTTTGGTGATGACGATAATGCTGATATTTTACCCGAGTTGGGACAAGAGATTGGAATTTCTACTGAACCAAATACAGTTATTCGTGTTGGAAACTTACTGAAGCAGAAGCCACTTCCACATGGAACTTCATCTTCAGACAAGTTAATCGAAAGCTTGATCAGTAGCCATCATCCGAGGTAAGCTTATTCTGATTTGTTGTTCGTTTTGCCTATTGCAAGTGCGAAAGTTGTTCTGAAACTAGTTCACGATTATTCTGTTTTTGTAGTTTATAGGCTAGCCAAATCGCTTTTCATACTTTGCTATATATATCTACCTTTCTCCGGAAAAGCATATTTTGAACACCCCCCTCTCCCCCCAACACACACTCATACACTATAGAGGTGGCAATTCGGGCAGGTTCCATATGTTGGGCCCGACCGAAATTCCATCTGGTCAAAATATATCGAGTGCATCCCAGCCTATCCTCCTTAAATATACTAAGATTTTTGGGCCAGCCCATGGCCCGTCCGGTTTATAGCCATCAGGTCGGATCTGTTGGGATCGATGGTAGTTTGGGCTTACATTCCTATGTCCCAGCCAATCTAAAATGTCGGGCCGTCCATCGAGCCGGGCTGATTTTGCCATCTCTTAACACACCTTTTTCTTTTTTGCTCCTTTTTGGGGCTTTTGTAGCATGCATCTAACAGGAACTTCCTTTTCCCCTTACAGTTGGATCACAAATTACCACGAACACGAAACCCTCCTGCAAGAAAACGAAGAAGAGAAACTGTCGAAAGAAGAGCAAGATTTAGCTTGGGAAGTGTACAGGAAGACCCTCGAGTGGGAGGAAATTCAACGAGTTTCTCCAGACGAACACATACCCGAGCAGCAGCAGCAACAGCCTGTAGTCGATAAAAAGCCCGATCCTCCCCCTGTGGCGCCTCCTAAACCAGACTATGCACTCGAACGTGCCAGACAACGCCATCAATATCGTTATGGGCTTCGTCAGTGCACAAACCTATCCCACCTGATGATCTTGAGAACCCAGAAAATACAGAATGGTGGCAGTGCAATATGCGGAGAATGTGCTCGAGCGGTTCGCTGGGAGGACGTCAAGCCCGATCCTCGGGTTTACGGATCCCCTACGTGTTCTGATATGATTGGATTGCCTGAGATTGTAAATTAAGGTCCACTCCCTCCATTTTCATTAATTTCATTACAATTGATGGGACATATTTTCCCAGAAGAGGAAAATTTGAACTTTGTTCATAATCAGACCACATGTTATAGGGAAACCTCACCATTTGAGCCTTTAAAGCCCATATATTTGAAAACTTGTATAACCCTGTGCCATTCATGGTGTTTTATTGTGTAAATAGGGAAAAAAAAAAAAAAAAAAGCCAAAACTGTAACTTAACTTCTGTTTTTAACCTCTTTCTTGAAAATTTGAGTGAAATGTTTGAATTTTAGATTGTCTTGATTAAGGACCCGAATTTTGGTTCTCAATGCAAGGCTTGAATTTTGAGTTTTTCTTAGTTAAGGGTCTAATTTTGGTTTTTTATTGTTAATTCAGGGCTTACGTCTTGAGAATAGGTAACATTATTCGATGTATGGAAGATTCATTACGGAGTAGATTGAAATTTTTAGTTCGGAGTGAATTGACTTTTTGGATGTATCGTACTGAACCTTCAATACATAGATAATGTGTTTTATTTTCAAGATGTAAAGTCCTTATAAAATTCAAAATCTAGGTCATAAAAACTTACAATTCAAGTTCTGAATTGAGAACTCCTTAAATTCAGGCTCTGAATTGAAATTCAGGCCGTCTAGTGGAATTTTCCCTATGTCGAAATGTTTGGATTTTCAATTTATACGGAAAAAATAATTAATTTGTATATCATCCATTAAGATAATGTATTATCTTCCCTCTAAAAAAAGAATAATTTATTATAAAAGAGTTGTTTGCAATAAATTTAGAAACAAATATGGGATGGAAAAAACAAATATTACCTCCGTCCCAGCTTAACCTGCCTACTTGCCATTTTAATTTGTCTCACCTTAACATGCCTACCCATAAATAGCAAATTTCACTCACAATCTCCACCCTCAAAATCTTCATTCTCAATCTCCACCTTTAAAAAAGTCAAAGATTCCACAAAATTTGCTTTTTCTTAATCTCCGTGCCCGGTCAACCCAGACAGGTTAAGTCGGGACGGAGGGAGTAGACAAATTTGTGTGCGGGTAGCAGTTACATGGATCTCATTCTGTGTAGTGATCTAATCTATAATTAAATTAATGACCTGATAACTATATCCAAGCTTTAATCTTATTTAGGAACAAAAAGATTAATTACCAAATAAATCACGATCTTTAGTTTAATTATTAATTGAAACATCATCTTTAAAACTTTGCAATTTCTATCACATTTTTTTTATTTTTTAACACTTATTTTGAAATGGAGGGAGTATATTATATACATGTACACAAAAATTTGAGCTATTATTTTCTTTTTATCATAAATAAAAATAATTTTAAGGGAAAACATGTTACTTTTAAGTGTTAATTTTTATAAAAAAAATTAATAGTTTTTGAGGAAAAAGTTATATTTTTCACGTAAAAAATCACAATTTATATAATAAAAGTGACTCCCGTCTCACAAACGATTAGTATACTATACAAAAATATCCTCACACCTAGCCCTCCTAATCCACAATGATACTGATCCAATATTTTGCATATAAAATGCAAAGAAACTATGCAAAAAAAGTGCAATTCTGTACCTTCTACGACACTAACATGTGAACGTATTCACGTGGGAGACGAAACACCATTTGAAATAGAAGTACGATCCGACCCGACTCAATCCATACCCGTATACTGGTATACGACGATTAACATCTTTCATCCCCCAACCAATTATCCTTCTCCTTCGGCCCCGTGGGCCCCTCCTCGCCGTAGATTTCAGTCGGAAACAGCTCTATAAAATTCTCCACCGAAAACCTAAGAAAAAATGGGAGGCTTTCGAGTATCTTCTCCAGCTCCGATCGCGCGTCGTAGACGATAGTCGGGCCCCACTCTCTCATATACTGCAACCAGTGAGGCTCTACAATCTCTTCTCCAAGATACTCAGCTGCCACAATCTGGTACTTCCTACTTGAGTCGACAAAATAGTCGCTTTTCGCGCATTCGTTCTTTACTCCGATTCCAAATTTATCCGATCCTTGCAGATAGCAACCCTCATGTGGAAAGCTTGCGTGGCCACTTTTAGATGCGTAGATGATCGCCTTGTTACCGTTAATAAACTCCAAATCAGATGCGTCGACCCATTCGCCTCCACTGTGTTCGGAAAAATACACACTCCAAAGCTCGCCGTTGAAGTTGCTTAACCGGAGGGTGTAATGCTCCCAATCGCCAACGTGTTGGCCAATTCTATTGAACGTATAGTCCCACACTCCGGCTTTAATGGAGGCGGGCCCGTTAAATGGGCAAAATATCCACATGGCGATGTCGGTGAAAGCCCCTCCTAGAGCTGGTTTCACATGGACATAGAGCTCTGCGGTTTCAAGATTACCCGATTTTACAAAGTTACCCTTGTCGTCATCTTCTGGCAAATCGAGCCAGAATCTCCCGTCGTTCCACCCACCTCTAGGTAAATTCGAGCCTTTCTCATCGACCACTAATCCCTTATCCCTCCCCTCTTTGTACAGAAGAGATCCGTTTTGGAAGAACCACGAAACCGACGAAGGCAAGTAAGCTTCGTCGGGGTGGAAGTAAACCGTGGGCCCATAGTGGCTAATCAGGGCGTGCACCTGGTCAAGATTTGGCATTGCGGACAGGGACAGGTCGAGGTTTTTCAGACAAGCAATACTTAGCTCGTCCTCAGAATCCTCGTCTCGGCTACAAAAGAATGTACCTTGTGGTACACCTCTACAAAGCATTCCTCTGTCGCGCGGTCTTGTATCCCATACGTAAAACTGGCCACTCGACAAGAGTGACTTCCGATCAAATAACAACTCACCAACTTCACATTTCTCAGTAAGATCAGCCCTAATACACCTCACTTCTTCAAGACCGGGCTCATTAGGCCCGGTGGTGACCACAAATCCCATAGCTTTATAACCTTCGGGTGGATTCGGGAGCCAAATGTAACCATATCCATTACGAAGAGTAACTTCACTCCACACTAAAGTGTAGCTAATCGGCTTCTCAAGAGGCGGATAATCTGATACAGTTGATATGCTTTTTGCAACAAGGACGTAGCCTCTCAATTTCCGATTGCTCGGCTGGCAATAATGGCCGAGACTGAAGTATCCGGTGGGAACTCCGACCGGTTTGTAGAATGTAACAGCGCCGGATTTTCCAAGCAACGGGCTGCAAGTCCATATCTTGTCGAATGTGGTGATTTGAACAACTTCTATTTCACCTAGGCATATTTTCCCTGTACCAAAACCTTTACCTATAAAAGTAAAAACTAATTTAGCAGTACTTACAGATGATGAAGTTACTACAAATTAGATAAAGTTTCTAGAGTTGGCAAAATCGGCCGGCATCATGGGCTGACCCAGTCTGCCGACATTTTAGGCCGCCTGGGCTATATGAATCTTGACTCCATGGGCCAATGGCCTGACAGACCCGCCCCACAAATTTTAGTTTATTTGAAGAGGATGGGTGGGGATGAGCTCTCCAATTTTTGGCCCGACAGAATTTCTCACCGGCCCGATGAATTCGGGTCGGGCCGGTGGTATGCTAAAAGCATGACAATTAATACAAAAAATTGGAAGCCATTTCCATCCTACTGCCCACAAAAATTGACTTAAAAAATCAAAGAAATCCCACACAAACACACAAAACTTTCACAGAAGATGATCCAAAGATTTTGGCCAAGCCCACATACTGACAAAACACCAAAAGATTCATCTTGTCCAGTAGGAAAAGTGATTTTGGAGTAACTAGATTCTGATTATTAAAATCAGTTTTAATCTACTTCTCATAAGCTGCCAAAGGACACCTAAAAAATTGTCGAGAAGTTCATTACTTTGCAAAAACTTTAACTTTCTCAAATCCAACAAACATCACTTTTATTATCAGAAACACTACCTAATATTTATTTTATTGCAAAAATTAATTTAAATCACTTTCTTCAAAACCACAATCATTTCTAATAATACAAACTCATACTACCTCCATCCCGGTCTAATTTGTCTACCTTGACCGGACACAGAGGTTAAGGAAAAGTAGATTTTGCGGAATCTTTGAAAAGAAAGGTGGAGATTGAGGTGTAGATTGGGACAAACTGAGAACGAAAGTAGGCAAATTAGAGCTGGACGGGGGAGTATTCAATTTCAGCTCTGCTAAAACATAAATACATCCATGATTGTGCTCCAATTCAAGAACCTTGAGCTCAGAGAAGGTGAAATATAAGTAAAAATCAAAGCCCAATTTTTGAATCACAGAAATAGAGACCCTTTACTGAATAAAACAGAACCCATATTTCTGATCAAAAGAAACTCCCAATTTTTTTGAATTTATATATTTTTAGTGGGTAAAATTGAAATTTTACTAAGATATTTTAAAGAACATACCTTTAGGCCATTGAGGAAGTGGTGAAGGCAGAGAAAAAGGCTGTGAATCTTCTAGAAGCTCTTCATATGATGGAGCACAACACTCCCAGCACCCAAACATGTTTCCCCTTGAACAATCTGAAAAACCCACAAAAATTATTTTTGTGATTATGGTTTCAGATGAAGAGGAATTTGCAGATATGGCGCCAATTTCATAGTGTGTGTAACTGATGAGGAAAAAGGGAGAGAGAATCCCTCATCTGTGTGAGAAACAAAACTGAATTAAATTAATTGGAAGATTTGGTTTGGTTAGAGTTAGAGAGAGGAGAGAGAAAGTGGAAGGAGTTGAGTGAGAAGTAGGCAAAGTTAGAGAGAGAGAGAGAGAGAAAGTTTGGTACTTTGGTTAGTTGAAGACTGCAAGTTTGAGTATTTGACCTTTTTTGAGTTTCCAAGTCGTACACGACTTCGGCTTAAGCGCGGTAATTCGGATGGTCTGGCTGGATTGGTCAAATTCATCGGATTAATAATACATGTAAGATAAAGATGATAAAATCGGTTCGATCCGACGAACGGATTTAATAGACTCGATATTTTAAATGAGCCGAATCATAAAAATATAAGTCTGAAGTACTATTTGATTCGATGGATAAAAAACCCGACATACTTTCCGAAAATTTAAGTATATCATAGGATAATACCGACCTTCCATTTGACAAATCAATGCTAGATCCTAAGCACATAAATCAATGCTGGTTTTCTTTTGACAAATGAGGAAGGTGTGATAGACTCTCCTTTCTTTTGGGAGATGCTCGCTAGGAAGGATCTTTTTCAAAGGGATGGAAGGAACTTTTTTCTTCTATCCGAGAAGGGATGATACCCGGAACACCAAGACAATTGAAATGGATGAAATCAGTCGAAGAGTCCAATTCTAGCTAACCAAGATGCGTACATCTTCGTTTAGGCTAATCTTAAGCTTTCTCCTCAAGATCACGAGCTCTTCTTCGTACATGGAGAGTAATCAATTCCTTTTCTTCTGTGCAAGGTAGTGAATTCAAGGTTTGAATTTTAGAAATTTTTAGTCCAAATTTTGATTGTGAATGATCTCGTAGCTGTGGAACTTATTAGGACATTGACCTATTGGCTAAGACCTACTAAATTTAATATACTCCGAAGCAAAATGTATATAGCACAACTCGTCTAAAATATTAGGTAGACAGGACTGGTCCATTATAATAGACCGATTTTACTACCACTGACCACTTATACTGGCAATACATATTGCTCATTTTTAAGTTTTAACAAAATCACCATAATTTTGTTGTATTTGTATATTGATTCGATGAACCACATGTTACTTTTAAGAGCTTGATGAATTAATTATTTTATGGGCAATTGAATATTCTTTCAAGTCTGGTCGGATTGAATTTTTTTTCGGGTATCCTAAATTAACCATATTTTTTTTAGATCTTTTAACAAAAATAAAAATTAATCAATTTCTAAAATTACATAAGGCGTCACGCGACAAAAAGGGACAAGATCCTACTTGACTTGTAGGGCAAACATCATATATTGGATCAGATTAACTCAACCTAATATTTTATCCGGCCAAAAACTAGTAAGCCCAGCTCATTTCCATTTAACATAGGGTATATTATATACTAAGATTTTCTAATTCATTGGCAACCCCTCGAACTTTTGGGCCAGTACTTCGGACGGACCATAATTTCTATGGTCAAATTACTCTAAAACGTTGGATGAATTGGACCGGCCCAACTTTACCACCTCGACTTTGTACGTGGATTAAAACGGGCATGGAGGAGAGTTCAAGACGGTCATATGCGATGTAACATTAGTCGGTCCATATCCTCCCAATCAACTTTCAATAATATACTCGGACATTCGAACTAGCCTACAACCCGTCAGTCTTTTAGGAATTGGGCCTGGAAATACTTCAACCCAATATTTTTATTCCCTAAACCATCTAAAATGTTAATGGGACGGCCCGATTTTACCACCTCTACGTGCATGGAAACGGGCATGGAGGAGAGTTGAAGATGGTCACATGTAATCAAACCTGAAAACATGGTTAGCCATTGATGGAGTAGTAGCATAACATTTGCATTTTAACCATTTACAAAACCAAATTTTCTTGTCATCATCAAGCCTCATATATTACAAACACAAAAAAACACATTTTTGTGTTCATCCATCTCTCAGGAGAGCCCTAATCCGGCAACCTTCCTCGTCGCAACCACGGCGACGAAGGTGGCCGATATTCCGGCCCGATCGGATAATCACATCATTCTCGATCGATGTCTCAGGTTCCTTACCAGCTCCTTGAGCTGAGCATTATCTCAGCGCAGGACCTTGCGCCTGTCGGAAAAAATCTGCGTACTTATGCATTAACATGGATCAACCCGAATCGGAAGCTCCGGACCCGGATTGACCCGCAGGGTCGGACCAACCCGACATGGAACGACAAGTTTGTGTTCCGTGTCAACGACGCCGTTTTGAATTCTGACAAAACGTTTGTCATTATCGAAATCTACGCCGTTGGATGGATTAGGGATAGCCTTGTTGGCTCCGTTAGTGTCGCCGTTACTAACCTGATTCCGCCGTCTGTTAGATCTGAACGGCGGTTTGTTGCGCTCCAGATCCGCCGCCGGTCGGGGAGGCCGCAGGGGATTTTGAATATGGCGGTGACGGTTTTGGATAATACGATGAGGAGTATGCCGCTTTGTACGGAGCTCACCGGATCCACCGTTGGATTCAGCGATTTAAGGATCAAAGAGGAGATTCAGAGAGAGAAAGAGAAGAAGAAATCGCCGGAGGCGATTAGGTTATTGAGATCGTTAAGCGATCAGACGGATTTAACGTCGGCGTGTCAGGGGGAAGGGAATAAGAAGAAGAAGACGAAGACGAATTCCGTGTGTAATTACGGTATTCCTCCTGCCGGAATTGGATCGGTTATCGAGAACGGATTCGGATCCGTTGTAACCGACGCTGCCAACGGCGGTGGCGGCGGTTCAATGGTGAACGGATCTGCAGTTAACTCCGATGTCGGTCCGTCAGCGTCCGTGGTGATGGCGGCGGTTGCGATGGGGCTATATCCGATACATCAAGGACCGTCGCCGAAGCCTGGCAGCTCGGTGCTGGAGGATTGGACGGTGGCGGAATCGGCGAAGGAGGAAGGGCTGAAAACGCGGATTGAACGGTGGAGGATGGACCTAGGGCAGGATCCGAAGTATCAGAGGCTTGAAAACGGCAAGGGAAAGCAGAAGAAACGCCGCCACCTGCGCCGCCGATCGGCAAACGACGAGGAGGAGGATGACGACGGAAAGTTTACCTGCTTCGGCAACGCGTGCGGTTGCGAGTTTACGATTAGGTGCGGCGGCGGCGGCGGCGGGAAGAACAAAAAGGGGGACAAGAAGGGAAAGAAGCGTCGTGGTCATAATACTAGTAGCAGCAACGCTAGTGATTCAGAATTATATTCTTAATTTTTGAATATCTACAAATATGATCTAGAGCTGGGAGGAATTATTGTAATAATTTTTTTTACTATTTAATCAGAAATTTTGGTTAATTCTCTGCGTTTGTGAAAGATTAGAAGTTAGAATACTGTTCTAAAAGATGCTAGACGTAAATGTTTCAGTGTCTAGCCGATTGCTAAATCGATCTAGAAGGAACAATTAGGCTGTAGTCGGAGGAAAAATCATAAGCATCCAAAGACAATCTAGCGTCTGCATTGGGTCTTGTTAGACGGGGCTTAGGGGCTTGGTGTTTTCCGATAATTTTTTTTTTTTGTCCGGGATTCTTTTTTCCCTATTGTACAATTGTGCTTGAAAGCAGACATTTTGTCACTGTTTTGTGACAAATGAAAAGAAGAGAGGTATACCGAAGGTCTTGCTATTTGGCCACATTATTTTCCGTTGTTAAAACAAATTTAATTGTTAATTATCATTTTGAATCACTCAAAAAGTTAAGCGTCTTTTTTCTGGATTTTGGACACTTCACTATTTTCAATATTAAAATTTTAAATACCGTCTTCACAAATAATTTAACACTAATATGTTTGAATACATTCCTCAATTTAAAAATGAGTTTTGTTAAAAGAAAAAGCATGGCCAGCCACATTGTGAGCTTCCGAGCCTACCGAACCAAGTATCAATGAGCTCGATTAAGCTTGCGAGCCTATCGAGTCGAGTATCAATGAGCTCGAACTCGAACACCACACTTACTCGAGTGACTCGAGCTCGACTCGTTTATCTTGAGTTGATTCAATCATTTTGCGAATCGATCCCGAGTTACTTGAGAGTTGTCTCTCGATTACATCCCTAATTATCAAGTGTACAAAATTTTCAATTATGTATGTCTTTTATTACATTGTAATGAATACGTAGTCGCATGAAAACACATCTGTTTTAATATATCTGAAACACAATCCAATTCGTATAATTTAAATTACGGTATTTCTCAAATTGACAACGGTTTTCTAAACCGTTGTCGTATGTGCATTATTATTTAGCGTTTTCTTGTATAGGACAAAAATCATTTACGTCCCATCAAAACCGTTGTCGTATGAGCATTATTTAGCAGTTTCGTGTATTGGCTAAAATTATTTTTTGTCTCATAACTTTCTGTTGCTTGATTTTCGTCCCAAAAACAATTTAGTCTCTAATTAAAGAAATCGCTCGTATTTAGACCAATCGATGAACAAATTGGTTGGAAAAGCGCATGCAATTATCACGTGAAATCACTTTGTCTCATAACTTCCCGCTCAATCCAATTTTCGTCCCAAAAAACGTTAGCATCTGTGTCATCACAATTAAAATCGGCAGAAAGCTGGTCTCACGTGTGCTTTTCTGGTAAATTTGTTCATTAGCGGCGGAAATTAGTTCAAAGAATAGCAATCTCTTTAAAAATGGGACGAGACTGAAAAACAACAAATTTTAGGATGAATAAAGAGCGAGCGAAAAGTTACGGGACGAAAATACCTTTCTTGCATTATACAATCAATACCAAACTCCATTATAGATCTTCAACATTATGCATGCTAAATCCAATTCCAACAAATTAATCAGACAACATTAAGTAATTATGATTTCTAAATCAAAAACTGAAGAAAAATTCAAACACACAACACTTTTAGTATGTTTGAAAAATGAAAAATCATTCTGAAGCCATTTCACTAGGCTTATATTTCCTTCTACTCATGCTATTGCTGTGTTTGTTACTACTCGATTTGTTACCCGACCCGCACACGATGGTGAACTCGACCCCACCTACGAAGCACGAAAACAGGCTCCCATCCGAGTTCCTCCTCGAATGCCGGCTGCTCATATAAGACACCTCTGAGTCGTCGTATTGGTATGCCTTTTTCCAGTCTCTTGAGCCCTTGTTTTTGTACCCTTTGGCTATGGCTTGTTCAAATGTCAACTCTTCTAGAACAGAGCTCCCTGTTTCATCGCCCGGTGTGGTTTTCTCCGGTGGTCGCTTCATCACAACGGGTAGTGGTGGCTGCATTTTCATGGCTATGTCTGCAGCCACAATGGAGGCAGAGGGACCGATGTCAGAGCATAGTTCCGATCCGTTCACAACAGAACCATTGCAAACGGATCCTTCTTTTTGTGGGAATTGGTCACTGTTTGTCATCTCTGACCCGACGCTCATCGAGCGCCAGAGTTGGATTTTCTCGACTAGTTCGTCTTTGGGTTCTTCTTCTTCTTCTTGTTTCTCATTATTCTCCAAAGTGGATTGTTGGTCATGGTGTTGTAAAAGCATGCTTTTTAGACTGTTGTCTAAGAGGGTAACTCCCATATTGAGTATGCCCTGCGGGTCCCCATTAGGTTTCCGGACCTGCAGGGCTACGAATCTCGTGGTCTTAGGGACTTTTTGAGCCGGGCCAATGATGTCCCTGAGTAGGACCTTTACGGTCCCTAGGAGGACATGTCGGAACCAAGTGATTGTGTAAATCTCCACGTTTAGAACTGCGTTGGCCGAGAGGAGGAATTGGCCATCTATGCGGAACGTGAGTTTTTCGTTCCACGTAGGGTTGATGCGGTGGCTATCTGATCGGGTAGCCAGCTTTCTAGTAGGGGTAATCCACGCCACGGCATATGTACGTGTAGATTTGGAGACGGGAGCCAGATCTTGAGCCGAGATCATGCTAACTTCGAGGAAGAGGACAGGCGGAGATAATGGAGCTGTCTGGATTGAGGAGGCGGTGGCGGCTGATACGGTGGAGCCGCCCGTTGGAGCGGGTAACGAGGGATCCATCCGTCGTCGGCCGGGACAAGGTGCAAAGGAACAATGTGGAGGCAAAGGAAGTAGTAGCAAAGGGGGAAAGAGTGTAGGTTTGTTGCAAATGCATGGTTGGAAGTTATTGTGGGAGTTTTTGTTGATGTTTCTTTACCATTGTTTCTTGAGTGTTGATATTCTTTCAATTTGGTTGGCTACAAATAGTCAATTCCTTGTTTTAATGATGCTCATGAAAATTCCCATAAGATATGGAGGGTATTTGGACATGTAAGATTACGGGTGAGTAAAATTCAGTTCGATAATATCGGATTTAATTAGTGAGATCGAAATTTCGAACTAAATTAAAAAATTTAAACCGAAAACCAAACCACTATTTTAAAAACTGAACCGAATTTATTCGGTTGAATTGATTTGGTTTTCGGTTGGACCGAAATAATTTTTACTCAATGTTTTTTCATTATTCATTACTAAAATATTAATTATATATATATTAATATATATATATATATATATATATATATATATATATATATATTCATTCTTTTACATAAAATAAATTATTTACTGTAAGTCTATTATACATATATATTTATTTATATAAAAAAATAGATACCCATATATATTAATATATAGATATGTATAAAAATATATTAAAAATAAAAGATTATAAATTTCAATTTGATTCGGTTTTAGGTTACTTACCCTTACGTAAGGAAGACGTTATTTGACTATTTGACTTATACTATATCCGTTTTTAAGTGTAATTTTAGGTTTCACTTAATATGATCTAATTAATGCAATTTACAATACAGGAAATTCGGACTGAATCCTCTATTCCAAGTAGTATTTCATCTTCTATTCCAACTATACTAATACATGCTACGTGTACAAGATGATGGAATCTAATTTGAAATAGAGCATCTTGTTTGCAAGAAATTTAACATTTTTATTCATTGAGTGAATTTGAAGGGTAAATTAATTAATTGTTTGTCATAACAATTAGGTCCAAAAATATATATGGACACCTCACTCCTAACCTTTGCAAGAAATAAAATTCACCAAAAGAATGCTACACTTATTCCCAAAGTAATGAATAATTATGTGATCATAATTTTGGGTCTACTACTTCTATTATTGACTTATCTAGTATTCGATGAGGGTTTTTGTTGCATTTATTTCACTTCGAATAATTTCAAATAATTTCAAATCCACGGGTTTTTAAGTTCTTTGCATTCAAAATTCTCCCAACTCACACTTTCATATCAAACTTAAAACACCACTAGATTACCCATCCCGGGTAGAGCATTTTAACCGGTTCAGTTTTTGAATTTGGTTATTTTTTCACCGTTAGAATTTTCGAGTCTTTTATTGTTCGAGTACTACGGTATGCTTCCAACTCTTTCTATTACTCTTTCTATTTATGTTTGAATGGACATGGTTATGTTATTATTAGATGTTTTTAGAGAAATGGGTGTCTAATTATGATTAGTGGCATGTTGTGCATATCGAGTGATGCACTATTTTCTAACCTAGTAAAACGCAGTTGTACGATATTGATGTAGTTAGTGGCAAAAAGATCGATCCCACAAGGACCTATGTTCAATTTAATACCCTAAGTTTAATAATTCTACTCTATCTAGACTCTCGAACAAAATGATTTGGTTGTGAGAATAAGTAAAAACAAAGAAAGTAAACAATTGTTCAAGTAAAAGGAACAAGTAAACACGGAAAGTTCAACAAGATAAAAGACGCGCTCAGGATGCCTCCTGGGACCGAGATGACAAATCATAGAAAGGCAACCTGATTAAGAGCCTAGTTCTCCGGTATTTACCGAAGATGCTCGCATTGACCGTCTACGCGAGGAAGGAGACCAGAAATGTCGGGTTTGATGAGATATTCGTACTGTGACATGCTCATGATGGGCATCAGGTGGATGATGTGAGATATCTTACTTCTACATTCAACGATAGGAATCTCTTGATGGATTCCCCTGCAAATTAACATGCAGCATACCATAGAGCACCGAAGCCTCCTCCGCCATCTGACGAGGTCCTTGCTAGGGCCGTAGAGGATGATGATGAGTCGTTTGAGCCTCAACCTCAGCCGGACCCCATTGGTTCCAGTGAGCACGGAGAGAGTTCTCGTCAACCAACCGAGGACAGGTATAAAAAATTGGAGCGCAGGATGGAAGACTTCGAGATTTCCACCAGCGTCCACGCAGAGGACAGTGGGTTGAGATTCGAAAGGAGCTGTGATCTCAGACGAAGATCATGGAGGAGTTTGAGGCCTGACATGTATCTCAGGGGCATTGACACTATCTACCTCCTCCTCTGCATCGGTAGCTGTATTTATTTTTCTTTTTGCTCTGTAAATCCACGTATAGTGTACCACTTGCCCCCCCCCCCCCTCACCCCCAAACTTGGGGGATAGAGTGGTACACCCGTGGTATATATTTTTTTTTCTTGTTTATTTGCTTTGTAATTGGTTTGGGATGTAACTTTTACTAATTAATTATTCAGCATGTAATAGAATAGTTTAATTATTCTGCACATATAATTTTATTAGGATTATAGTCAAAAGAGTCGCGAAGTTTGTAACTCTGCCTGCATAATAAAATGATCATGGTGACGAGCTCGTGAGGAGCCCATTTGAATGAACTTATAAGCTCTTAAACATCTTATAAGATGTTTTCGAGAGCTTATAAGCTCAGCCAAACACCCTCTAAGTTCTTCAAGAGCTTATAAGCTCTTTATGAAAAAATACAGCCTCTCCATCATTTTTCATAAGCTTTTTTTAAATACACATGTTTCTATTATTATAATTATAAAAAGATTTTACTTATCAAACCCATCAATATCTTATAAGCTATTAGATCTAAACACTTCTACAATTTATTTTAAAATAAGATCATACAACTTATAAGCTCTAAAATAGCTTATAAGATGTTTTAAATAAACTTAGTTAAATAACGAATTGATATAGGAATAAAATTGAGCGAAAGAGTAAGAAATAGTTAGAACATTAATGAATTTAAAAAAGCACTAAAACGCTAAAACATCAACTAATTTAAATCAGAGAAAGTAACATATTAGAAAACCGATTCCAATCCTATCTTACATAACTTAATACTTCCACTTGATAATAATCTCGTGATGCAATAGATGATATAGTTGGATCATGTAGAAGAGGATTCGAGTAGGATTATGTAGGAGAGGATTCGAGTCGGAAAAAAAAAACCAAGATCGGGCAAAAAGAGCAATCTTCAGACTAAATCTCAAAAGTTGCATGCAGTTTCAGACATAAAATTTGTGTAGACTTTCATCAGAAGCACTCCTCATATGACCATTCTGCTTAATCTGATGTCTTCTCTTCTTCTTCTTCAGTTCATCGGACCCGCAAATGATGCCGAATTGAAATCCATTCGCACTGCCAAAACACGAAAACATCCCCTGTTTCTTCCGCCGATTACACTCCTTTTTCTTGTTACTTGTCAATGGAATCAATTTCTGTTCAGTTATCCATTGATTGCAATCATGTTTCTCCTCAGCTGTCAATGGAATTACCTCGTGTTCTTGCTCCCTCCTGAGAACCTCGCTCTGACTATCGCCGTTCTCCGTCCAGTTCTCGAAAATTGAGCTCCCGTATTCCGACCATTCAGCCGTATAGAATCCCTTTTTCAGATCATCAGCCACCTCCGACGGCAATGGCTTCATCACTGACGCATATGACGTCGTTACAATGGATGGAACTCCGTTTGTGTATCTGCTTTCCGGAGTTGCACCAATGCTCTCAGTAATCAATTCGGGGGCTGGATCTGTATCCTGACATGGAAGATTGAGATCCGAATCCTTTTCTGAATCGTTATCCTGAGTTTTCTCCTCTCTCTCCTCAATTTGCTGCTCAACATTTTGCTGCTCAACATTTCGCAACGAATACAGGCAGTTATTTTCCCCCAAATTGGCGTTCTCCACAAGCTGTAACCCTAGATTCAACGTCCCCTGCAAATGCCCCGACGGACGGCAAAGCTTCAGCGACACACGCCGGTAATTAGGGTTGCGAATCAGCGGCGGAGAGAGGCTGTTGATTACGAGGCGAGTGGTGCCGATCGGAAGGTCGCGTAGCCAGGCGAGATTGTAGATCTCGATTGTTATGGCGGAGGATTCCTGTTTTAGGAACTTCTCGTCGACATTGAAGACCACCTTGTAGTTCCAGGTTGGATTGGTGTGGCCGTGGTGGTCGATTTTGGTGGTGAGTTTTTCGTCGGGATGGATGTAGGCGACGGCGAAGGTGCGGAGCATTTTGGACACCGGCGGGAGGTCGGTGGCGGAAATGATGTTGATTTCGAGGCGGAATGGGGATTGAAGCGCCATCTTGGTGGAGGAGGGGTGATTGTCTCGCCGTCGGGTTGTACGACGGCGGAGAAGGGAGGAGAGAGAAAGGTAGAGAGAGAATGCATGAAAGGTTTTGGTTTTTCGTACTGGAATTATCAGCTTCTTCTTCAACCTCTGATTCCGACATGAAAATAGGAAGATTACAGGTGAATATTCAGTCTATTTTTTTTTTAATTATTATTATTATTATTATTGTTATTATTTTGTGTATAATTTCTTGAATTTTCTTATAATAAAAAGCCTATACAATAAGAAATAAAACAAAAAAATGAAAAAATATTTTGGTCCAATTTTAGGTTGGTTATTTGTTAGTTTGTATAATGATTGCATGTAATTTGGTCTAGTATATGTTTGAAAATCACATTATACTACTAATGTTCAAACTCGCGATTCAACTCGTACGATTCTACACTTTTACGAGTCATTTATATCTAAACATTAATTTTAAAGATTATTTTACTTTGAGAAGTATAAAAATCTTCGACTAACTTCGATTAATCCCCGCCAGACGCTAGACTTTCATTAGCCGCCTACGTTTATTTCCCGATTCCTCCCCGCCTAAATTACATCTATACCTCGATTAGTCCCTTACCTCGAATAGTTATTAGGCTCCAGTCCACCGCCTAATTAGCGTCTAGCGACTTTTATAATCTTGGGTAAAACAAAAGAAACATTTGAGGAGAAATTTTAAGCAAGACGCAATAATGGAATCAAAATCTTCATTTCTAATCATCATTTCACCAACTGAATGCTATTTTCAATATATATAAGCATGTTTGAGCTATATATTCGATTATAATGTATATTTATATTTTCATAAAAGTTCGTATGAATTATATTCGATTAAAGAAATTAAATAAACTCGAACATATTTTTACATTTGATAAAAAATCGAAAACTCAACTCAAGCAATATGAATCTTCTCCTTTTAATTAATAGTACAATTATTATAGAGATGTTGCTTTATTGGGAGGAAAAGATCGTGTTTGTGACTCGAGCTCGACGCATGATTTGCTCGATTAAAACTCGAGCTCAACGCATAATTTGTTCGATTAAAACTCATTCGAGCTCGATTAGATTAATAATCAAAGATAATAACAAAAGCTCAATAATAAACAAGATTAAATAGCACTCGACTTGACTTGACTCAATTACCGCTAGCTCGTCTTAGTCAACCCCTTCGTCCGAATTACTCCCTCCGTCTCGAGATAATTTGCACATCCTTAAAAAAGAAATTTCTCTTACAATCTTCATCCTTAAAATCTTCATTCTACCTTTAAAAAATTCAACTAAGCAAAAAACAGTTCTTTCTTATTTCACGTATCGGGATGGTTGTGCAAATTATCTCGGGACGGAGGGAGTAAAAGCTAAATCAAATGTGTGCAGCCAATTTGGCAACTTGATACTATGTTTAATTTTAATATTTAGCAATTTAAATAATTCCCAAATGGGCTCTTTCCCACGTTCATTCACATGGTATATCCGTGGACATTTTAACAATAATAATATTATTAAACTGAATTTTGGTTGCTTAATTAATATTTTTTTGCTGGTTGTGACTTATAAATAATTAATTATGACTATATCCCTGACTTAATTAAATTCTCCTTTTACAGTCTCAAGTTTCCTACATTCAGAGTTATATATATACAAGTTTTGATATCAACAAAAACACACATACACACACTCTCTCTCAATCCAGTTTACAGGTATGACTAATTTTTCTCTCTCTATACATATATATATATATATATATAATTGCATATGACATCAGCATGTTTGTTCATTCAAAAGTGGTAGCAATTTGGGCCGTCCGGCCCAATTATTGTTGGGTTGATCGGGTCAAAATTTAATCCGGCCGAAATATGATGGGCCTAACTGAGCCCATTCTCATTAAATGTTAGCCCATTCTCATTATATGTACTAGATTGTCGGATTATTGTTCTATTGGGTCAGACCTATTAGTTTGATAGTACTTCTCTAAGATTAATATGGTCCACCCCGTCTAAAATGTCAGTCTTACCTATGAATAAAGGTGACAATTCAGACGGCCGGCCCCACGGCCTAACATCACATTTTAGGTCTGGCTCGACAAAATTGATCGAGCCTAAAGTTAATCTAGTACTCCCTCCGTCTCACCCGAATTTGTACACTTTTCTTTTTGGTACGTCACATATCAATTTGCATATCCTTAAAAAGGAAAGTTCTCTCACCATCTCCACCTTCGAAAAAATCAATAAAAAAGCAAAAATAATTTTTTCTTAATGTATGTATCGAGTCAACCGTGCAAACTCTTGCTAAACGAAGGGAGTATAATATATTAAGATATATGACCGGCCCACGACCCCAAGGGCTTTTGGCCCATCAATTCGGATTTGTAGAGCTAAACAATATTTCGGATCAATCAAAATTTTGTGTGATCCAGTCCATTTAAAATATCGAATTATGCTGATTTTACCACCTCTATCTATCGAGCATGCTTATAATTATTTATTATTTATTTAAAATAATATCAAAAAGATTGAAATAATGAAAATTCTTATGTGACATTTTTTACTATTTTTTCTAGGTAAAGGATGAATAAAGAGATAGCTGGGTGGTTGACTTTATTAATTTGTTCACTGATGGTGGTCAATACTAAAGTCAACAGTTTTGTGTTGGTCAACCTTACTTTGCTAGAGAGTGCTGTCGCCAAAGGAGCAGGTAATTCAATTCTATTTACATCATGCAATTTACTTCCGTCCCGGTTAAATTTACAATTTTAATTGAGCACGAATGTTCAGAAGAAGCATATTTTACTTTTCTTTTGACTTTATTAAGAATTAAAATTTTGAAGATGAAAATTATGGGAATTAATTTTCATTTATGGGATTGCAAAATTAATTGAGACGGAGGTAGTAATTTTTAGTTATGACATTGGTCACATTTTTTACATATAATAATATTGTCATACTAAAAGAAAACGTGCATTTAGCTGCGAAAACAATTCGCTGCTAACTCTTTTTATTCGGCGCTATTTTAGTTTGCGACGAACTTTTGTATACGGCTGCAAACTTTAGCAATAAAAAGAACGAAATCTTTGCTAATTAATAAAATTATAATATGACATCAAAAAATATTAGGTACAAATATTTTATTTTGCGGCAAAAGTTCAATATTTTTAATAGATCCATTTTAGTTGCCATAATATTAGCAAAACAAATATTGAGGTTACGTTTGTCACAACTTTCAAGCTCAATTTACCGTGGTGGCAATAATAGGTTCTAAAAGATTACGTTTGTCACAACTTCCAAGCTCGATTTACGACGGTGGTGATGACATGTTGTAAAATAAGTGATGCTATAGGACAATTTAATCAAAATGAAGTAGTTAAGGTGGTGACGACGAAATTGAATATTAAATAATGTGATCGATGTTGCAATTGAAACGATCGAAAGTTGATAGAATTTATGAATTTTATTACTATCTTTTGAAGTTGATGTTATAATTTTTTTTTTCTATTTTATAATTAACCCTTGATTTAATCTCAATATTTTTTTTTCTATAGTTTGCTTAGATGGCAGTCCACCAGCTTACTCCTATCTTGAGGGTTTTGGAAGTGGATCTAATAATTGGATTGTTTATATGCAGGTAAACAAAATTATTTTTAGTCGATTATCATTTACAATGTAATATTTTAATTATAATATTAGAAAAGTATGTATTTATGATTTCTTAATTCAATACTCAGAATAAATTTTTGGCTATAATTGTTGATGCACATCGATCGGTTTTTCCTCTCCTTTGACTTGTTCTCTCGTCCGATAGTCGTAAAACATGACTTTTGATTCTGAAATACTTAAAATACCTTCAAAACAAGTCAAACACGTTAAATGGTCCAAATATAACAAATCTATGCAACTCTCGACCAAATATGCATGTAATGCTATCAAATACAATCTTAAATCAACCTAAATACATGCATATATAACGTGTATCAGAACTCGAAACTTGTAGTTGGGATAGCCGAAATTCGAATTTCGACTTCCATTTCAGCAATTGGAACATAGAACTTACTTGAGTGTATTTTTATGTTATGTTTGAAAAATAATGTTGCAAATGATGATTGACTAAAATGCCGTAAAATGTTTGCGTAAATATTAATTAACCCTTATCATTTTATTGTTTTTTAGGGAGGTGGCTGGTGTACTTCAGACTGTGATTGTTTCAACCGATCAAAAACTCTCTATGGGAGTAGTTACTTGATGAATCAAACCTTCTTTTCAGGCTTACTCGACATCAATTGCACATTAAATCCAAGTATGTATGTGTACAGGTTGAAATTATTTTTTGTCCCGTAATTTTTTACTCGTACAATTTAGTTTAAAAAAAAAAGTTAAAAATTCAGAACTTTGAAATTGGTTCGAATTAGGTCATTTTTCGCCGACGGTGATCAATTTTGCCTGAAAATTGCACGTGCCGATTACGTGACTCGTCTTTTCGGCCAAATTTTAAATACCTAGCCGGCGAGTGACATTGAATTTAAAAAAATTAAAAATAAGAGAGATTTTATTTTTTACTTTACTTAATTCCTCGTCACTCGTCAGTGCTACCTTTTTAAAAAATCGACGGAAAAAATGAGTGACGTGAACGGCACGTACGATTTTCAGTCAAATTTGTCACCGACGGTAAAAAAAAATTAAATTTGAACTAATTTCAAAATTACGAAACTAAAGTAAATTTTTTAATTTCTTTAAAATTAAAATTGTACGAGTGAAAAGTTACGAAACCAAAATACTGGTCATTTTTCTATGATGGATAGTATTAATTATAGTTTGTTATTAATTTTCAGATTTCTACAATTGGCATAAAGTCTATATTCGTTATTGTGATGGCTCCTCATTTATGTCAGATGTGAAAAAGATTGACCCAGTAAGTCTCAAAACTCTTTCTTTTTCTTTGTTACTTTGGTCGATACTACTCCGTCCGTCCCACTTTATTTTGTACAGAGGAGGTCGGCACAAGTATTAAAAGAAATTGTTTTTTGAAATTTTGTTGACTTTTCAAAGGTTGATTGAGAGTGAAGATTTTGAGCGTGCATATTGTGTTATAACTTTCCTTTTTAAGGGGTGCGCAAGTTCGTCTGAGACGGACGAAAACGGAAAGTGTGCAAGATAAGGTGGGACGGAGGGAGTACAATTTTCTGATCCACATTAGAAACCGTTGTCAGTTTGTAACCCACCGTTGTTGTATCTTTGACTGTTGTCTTTGCACGAAATTTTCGATCAACAACAACGGTTAAATTAAAGCTGCTTTCGGGTGAAGGTCATAGACATTGAGACTCTAATTCTGGATGTTTGCGGTTAGCACCGTTGTTGAAGGGTCAACCACTATTGTCAATAGTGATGTTGTCGTAGATCCTCTTCTACGACAACGGTTTGGACCAGCGTCTAAGGTATATACAACAATAATACTGACAATGGTTGAAAACTATTGTTGTAGTTACTTAAAACAATGGTTAAAAACCATTGTTGTAAAGAAGAGTTTACGACGACAACAACACTTTCAACAGACAGTCGTTGGCCCCTACAACGACTTTAGTCATTGTCTCTAAGCAATTTTCATAATTAGGTAATATTATTGTTGCAAAAGTTCCCGGCTGCCTAGATGCTAGGGTTCCATTTCCTCCGTCTATATCTCTTTTCCAAATTCTCTGCTGTCTAATCATGCCTATGCCTACCAAACAACGTTTAAGTCCCGACTAGTGCTTTACGACTTCTTTATTTGTCGTCATTTCAGGAAAAAAACATCTTTTACCGAGGAGCAAGGATTTTTAATGCGATGATGGAAGAAATGCTAGCTAAAGGAATGAAGAATGCCCATAATGTATGATTAATTATTAAATTTTATTCTGTTTTATAAATGTGTTCATTCGGAAAAACTCTTTATCCTCAATTATATCAGGCTATTTTAGCTGGTACCTCGGCAGGCGGATTGACTACCATCTTGCACTGCGACAAATTCCGAGCGCTCTTACCTAATGCTAGTCGAGTAAAGTGTATCTCCGATTCTGGTTTATTCATCCACGGGTAAAATTCACATCTTAAATAATTTTATTAATTTTTATTAAGTTGAATTTTTGTTACAAATATCATATTATTATTTCCCCCTTTTTACAGAAAAAATCATCCAGGAGTTGAACTTAGAGAACAACATTTTGCTGGTGTAGTTGCAACACATGTATTTTCTCTTGCTCTCTACAATATTTTACATTGAATTTTTAGTGGCAATTCGGAAAACCCGGCCAACTTAAGTTGTTAGGTCAACCCGAAATTTAGTCGGATTAGAAATTAGTGAATCCAATTATATCCATCCTCCTTAAATACACTTAAATTGTTGGATCAGCCCATCCACCTGACTGAGCTGGTCTACCGATTTTGCTACTTCTACCAATTTTTTAAGGTGTATGTAGATTATTGCTAAAATATTAAAAAATAGTGTTTTATTTACAATGCTCAAATCCCCGTTATGCTTATTTTCTTTTGTAAAATTATGAACCATGGATATTTTTGTGAGGTTTCATATGGATGTATGTAGAGGTGGTAAAATCGGTTCGACTCGATGGGTTGGTTCAATCAGTTCGATATTTTAGATGGGTTGACCATAGAATTGATAGCATGCAGTCCTATTTGGTCCAACATATCTGACTCGATGGGCCAAAAACCCGGTGCGCCGCAGGCCTCCCAATATTCTTAGTATATTATAAGTAGATAGGTTGGCCACCAGACTGATCAATTTTAGGTCCGATCGAATTTTAACTGAACCCGATCTGAAATATGATGTTGACCCAACGAGCTAGGCTCGACCAAGCGGGGACGCCCGAAATATATGTCAATTTGTCTGTAATAATCGTAACATGTTTTTTTTCCTTTTTTGTGGCATAACAGAAATTAGCCAACTCTTTGCCTACATCATGTACATCAAGAATGAATCCGAGTTTGGTAAGAAGATACTATCTCCGTCTCAATTAATTTTGTACATTTTTCGTTTTTGTCCGTCTCAATTAATATTGCACATTCCTTAGAAAGGAAAATTATAACACAATTACTATCCTCAAATCTTCACCGTCAATTCACCTTTAAAAAACCAACAAACACTAAAAGAACAACTTTTCTTAATACTTGTATCAACCTTCCCTGTGCAATATTAATCGGGACGGAGGTAGTATAAATTTATACATTTATTTATTTTCAATAAAATAAATTTCATAATTTTCTTTTTATGTTTTAATTGCTAATAATCATATTAATTTGTCAGTGTCTTTTCCCTGAATATTTGGTTGGAGATATTAAAACGCCGCTCTTCATATTTCAATCATCTTTTGATAGCTATCAGGTAAGCTCATTCTTCCTCGATCTGTTTTTGTAAAACGAGAGTTACTTTTATCATAAAAAATATTCTCGACGTGTCTGCAGATCGAATACAATCTGATACCTGCTGTTGGGGGAATTAGTGAATGGGTTAATTGCACAACAAACTTAACCCTTTGTAATTCTACTCAATTAAGAATCATGCAAGGTACATTCTACCACCTCCCTTTTTTATTAGACGTAGTTATAGAGCTGGTAAAAACGGTTCGATTACCTCAATCCGCCCGATATTTTAGATGGTTGAATAGGGTTGGTAGTGAGGCGAGGAATCCCATTTTCCGTGGAAATCCGTCGGTGAGAATTCCCCATTTTCTTCTCCCGGTGGGGCGGGGACGGGAAAATTTCCCCCGATGACGGGGACGGGGATAGGGACTTGTCCCCGGCCCCGTCCCGCCCCGTTGCCAACCCTAGGGTTGAACCATAGAAATCTAGGTCCGAAAATGATTGGGGCCAACAGGTCCGACCCAATGAATAAAAAACCCGAAGGGCCATGGGTCAGCCCAAAATCTTAATATATTTAAGAGGGATGGGTTGGGTTAGGCTCAATAATATTTGGTCCGATGTAATTTTGAACCGGTCCTACTTGGCTCGATAGGCTTGGTCCGACCGAGTAGAGCCGCCTGAATTGCCATCTCTAGCTGAAAGTTATACCTATTCATACTCGATTCTAGATCGTTCGTTAAAATCGTGGTCGAACTATGTTCAATTAAAAATATCAAAGTTTTAAAAGCTCGACTTGGAACCCGAGCACAATAAGTTAAAAATGTTAAAATAAGTGTAAAAATGTTTGAGCTCAACTTGTGTTCGGCACGATTAAAGCTTGATTCGATTGATAATTAATCAAGCTCAAATATAATATTAGAAACTCAATAATATTTCAATCAAGTTTGAACAATAGTAAATTTGACTTAACGCGACTCATTTATACTCCTTAAATGTAGTTTTACAACTAAATTTTTTTCTCCTAAAATCTCTTAAATTTCTTTTCGTTATTCATTATTAATTATTTCACAGCATAATATATTTTTCAGATTTCCAAGCTGCTTCAATAGAGACATTGATGAAACTCGATAAAGCTTCGAGTAGAGGAATGTTTGTTCATTCATGCTATCGCCATGGCCACATTTTGCGAAACGAAGATTGGATGTGCTCATCTGTTGTTGTCAATATTGTCCTTGCAAATAAAGTAAGATCACTAGTCACTCAATCTGGTCGATCCGATAAATTTTAGTATATTTAAAGAGAACGAATGAGTATACAATTTTCGATGCAATAGAATTTCTGACCCCGCCTGACACATAGTATCAGCCTAATGAAATCAGATGGGCCTATAAGGCCCAGCATGATCCAAGGTTATTGAGCCAATACCATAGGTCAAGCTGGCATGAAATTTTATCGAGCAAAAAATTAGAGAGTTTACCTCATCCTTTTAAAGCCACTAAGATTTGTCAAGCCATTGGCTATCAAATCACGTCCAATGATATTCCGGGCCAAGAATCATATGGCCAATATGCATAAAATGTCGTGTCATCCTTTGTCCCAATTATTGTGTCTCAATTATATTGCACACCTAGTACTACGATGTTTTAAGACATGGATTTGAATCTAAGTATTAAAGATTTGATCAAAACAATATAGTTGAGACGTTATAGTTGGGATATGTGATCTAAAGTGTTGGGACATCTATATTAATATCTTTAGCTATAAATATGATGATTAGAGATGTAATTCGGCCTAGCCCGGGTCAGCCCATCGAGCCAACATCATATGTCGAGTCGAGTTGGAGCGGC
Organism: Ajuga chamaepitys; assembly: GCA_958295605.1. Taxonomy (NCBI): domain Eukaryota; kingdom Viridiplantae; phylum Streptophyta; class Magnoliopsida; order Lamiales; family Lamiaceae; genus Ajuga; species Ajuga chamaepitys. Next base: position 87,598,894 of record OY282495.1, read on the forward strand.
CCACAAGTCTATCTAGCCAAAATTTATTGAGCCCAATCCAGTCCATCCTTCTTAAATATATTAAGATTTTCGAGTCAATTCATGGACCGTCGAACTTTTAGCTTATTGAGTCGGACCTAAATTTCTATAGCGGTTAATATTGGGTGGGCTGAATTGACTCATCGGACGAGACTGATTTTGCCAGCTCTAACAATGATTATGTACTAATAATTTGATGCAATTTGCAGACAATTGGGCAGGCTATCAGTGATTGGTACTTGGAGAAAAGCACTTTTCAAGAAGTTGATACACAGAATAAGTTGCCAAGGAATTGTTCTAACCCCTTTTTGTTGCCTATATATGACCAAATGTGTCTTGCTTCTCTGCCTTATAATGGAATTTGTAATTCTTGATCTTATAAATTTTACTTTTATATAAGTTATATATATGTGACATATATAAATAAATAAAATAGAATGTACTCAATGCAGGAAAGCGGATATTTCTATACAATTGATATTGACTCTTCCGTTTTTTAGTTGTTCTTTCGGTTTTATCATATGTTTATAAATAATTGTTCTTTTAGCATTTTTTCTGTAAATCTTCCAATGTTATTCTTTTGTAATTGGAAAGTAATACTCCATCCGTGCCGCTCTAATTTGTCTACTTATCATTTTCGATTTGTCCCAATTTAATTTGTCAGTTCATAAATGACAAATTTATCTCACAATCTCCACCCTCAAAATCTCCACATTCAATCTCCACCCTTAAAAAAGTCAAATATTCCACAATTTTTTTTTCTTAATCTCCGTGCCCGGCCAAGGTAGACAAATTGGGCCGGGACGAAGGGAGTATAATATAACGAAAAGAATGATACTCCCTCCGTCCTACCTTATCTTGCACATTTTTCTTAAACGGCCGTCTCATCTTATCTTGCATAGCCTAAAAAAGAAAAGTTATAACATAATCTCCACCCTCAATCCACCTTTGAAAAGTCAACAAACAACCAAAAAACAACTTTTCTTAATACCCGTGCTGACCCCCTGTGCAAGATAAACCAGAGCGGAGGGAGTATAATTTTAGAAGTTTGAGTAAATAAAGACAAAGTAATTAAAGACTTGATTGTCCATTTCATTCACTCCTTAATTTTCAAACCCTATGCTAATGAACAACTAAAAAGACGGAGGGAGTATGTTAATTACGTAAAATTTACGACCTTTTGGTCACTTATTATTTGGGCTTAAATCATTTTTGGTCCCGTAACTTTTCACTTGTACAATTTTTGTCCCAAAAAAAGTTAAAAATTCAATTTAGTCCTGTAACTTTGGAATTGGTCCAAATTTAGTCCATTTTTTCGCCGTCGGTGATCAATTTGGCTGGAAAATTGCATGTACTGGCCACCAGACTCATTTTTCCATCCAATTTTTAAATACCTGACATCGGTAAGTGATTTTGAAGTAAAATAACATTAAAAATTAAAAAATTAAAAGAAAGAGGATTTTTTTTTTATTTTTTTTATTTTTTCTCGTTTCTCATCATTTGTTGGTGCCACATATTAAAAATTATGTTGGAATAATGAATCATGTGAATGATACATGCAATTTTTCAATTAAATTGGTCACTATCGGAAAGAAAAGGGACTAAATCTGAACCAATTCCAAAGTTACAGGACTAAATTGAATTTTTAACTTTTTTTGGGATCAAAATTGTACAAGTGAAGAGTTACGGGACCAAAAATGATTTTAGCCCCTTATTATTTACAATATGAATTTCAAACATCACATAAAAATACATCACTTTTATGATTTTTTCAATTCAATATATTCGAGTAATTTTATTAGCTCTAATTGCTGATGTGGAACCTAGAATCAGGATTATAGTAATTTCCATATTGTAACGTGCATGAATATGAAAAGTATAAGCCTACAATTTTAATCTCTTCTTTAATATATCGATTTTAGAGACAAATCATCATGAAAATCGCGAGCGTTTGCTATAAAAAAATAATAAAGATGCATAAAAAAAAAAGAAAACTTAAAACTTTAAGCATCGACCGAAGATGTGTTCGGTTTAATTCAATTTAAAAAATATAAAAAGTTATATTCTCACTCTTGTAATTTTTCCTCAGCATATGTAAACAGTCACGATTATGGTTTTTCGATGCCACACTACTGCATAAGAAATTCCACATTATTGGCAAATGGCACTAATGTAATAATATTGCCAATCCATAGAAAAGATGAAATTTGCCATCTCCCTCACTAATCTGCAAAAAGTACATCATTTTTTTTTTATCATCAAATCTTGTATGCCCAGAAATTCCAATTTTAGACTAATATATTTTGAAAAATATTTAATTTAAGGACATCAGACGCTGATGATCACTAATTGTGCCAGAATATGCCCACGTAACCCAATAGATTGGGGATTTCAGGTAAAAGAAACTAATGTGAGAGTTCTGAATCCAGGTATACATGTCAAGTAATAAAATCAACAAATACAAAATCTAAATTCATATCGGCGTTAGACATTCTGGAGGAAAATAAGTCGGCGTTCTTGGTTTATTTAATTAATTGCATGTACACCTGGATACGTAACTATTATATTAGCTATTTGACTGAAAAAACCCCAACTTATTGAGTCACATATGGCACAACTACTGACCGCCATCACCTAGTATCCTCAAATTGGACATTTTCCGAAACATAATGGACTAAAATTGAAATATCAAAACATACAAGACTTTTTCTATACAAGCACTAAAAATGATTTTTTTCCCTTAAGTTTGATATTTTGATTTTGGTCCTTTAATTTTCGAAATTCGATAAATTGTACATTATCTGCCATATGCAGTGACATGACCAATTTATTTTAAGTACCAATATCAAAATAACCAATGATAATGTTTTTAAAAAAGGGCTGATAGTTTTTTTCCTCGTTCATTAAATTTCACCATTTTGTAGTTAAGGACACTATCTTTAGTTATTTCGATTTTGCTCCGTCAACTTTCAAAGTTTGATAAATTGGTCCTTTAACTTTCAAAATTCAACAAATTAAACATGATCAATTTGTTGAATTTCGAAACTTAAATGACCAAAATAAAAATAACTAAAGATAATGTCCTCAAATGAAAAATGAAAAAGTTTAATGAACTAAAAAAAACTAAGTACCCAATAAAAAATAGTGAATTCAATAAATTAAAAAAATTATTTACCCAAAAAAAAAAAAAAAATTACCTTCTTCCTTTTTCCCACATGACATGATGAAATAACAGAGTCCAATTCCCAGTGATAAAGCAGCAAAGCCTCCAACAACAACAGCTATCCATTTCAGTGAACTATTTCCTGCCAGATATAAAAATTTAAAAATAATCTTAATTTATCGAGTATTAATTTAGAGATGTTGTACCTTCATCAGTAAAGGCGCCAAAGCCCCGACCCCTACTGTAATCAAAACTAATAAAGCAGCTATCCAGGTAAATCTCTCCGGAAACAGAATATCTGTATTGAGATTGTAAGTGAGTTGAGTCGAACTTTTTATTTTATTAAACGTAAAAGTACGTTCACATAAAGTTACTCAAACATTTTCGAAAACTGTAAAGTGATGCGGTTCAAACTGCTAGTCAACGATTCAAAGGTCATTGACCCTGTTTCGGTTCAAAACCTAAATTAAGGTTCGGTTTCATTTGACCCCTTTCCAATAAATCGCGCTTCAACTGCCGGTTAAAACAGGTAAATATTTATGTTCTTAGAACTTTTTTCTAAAAATACCTACGTGGACGGTCAAGATTAAGTGACCGTTTAAGACAAATTGCTGTAATTAAGTGATAGATGCAGGAACCGACTTTTCAAAAACGAAATCAGCTTAAATTTTACTTTAAATTAAAAAAAGTTAATAGGAACTCAAAGTCAGCGGAAACCGGCGGTTTAAATTGAACCGTCGATTTATGGAGGGTTACGAACAGTAACCAAAACTGTGATATACACAGATTCAGTTTTGGTTCAGGGGAGGGAAAGTTTTCAAACCGCCGGTTCGGCCGGTTTGAACTATATGCTGACTTCTACATTCAAACTTATTTAATATATAATCGAATATAATCCGAACGAGTTTGTTTCTTAAAACAATCTCTATCAATCCTAACCTGCATTCGTCCTCGCCAGCCATCTGCACTGCGTTACTTACGCATTCGCCACAATCGCAATACCGCAAGCTCCCTCCGCACTGTGCTGAAACACGAAACGATTCATGCGTCGTCTCACAGAATCCATTGTCGATCATAACGCACTTCTCCAGAGCTTCGAATGCTGCATATTTCGCTTCTTCGAATCCACTTCTCCGGATTTTTCGCTTGCTGCAGGCCCGGTGGAGAAGCGTATCAGGCCTGAAGCATAATCGAGATCATAAATAAAACATGGATTTTAGAACTTCATGACTTCAACATTCTATTAAAATAGAAAATTAGGCCTATCTTGGTTTCTAACTTCTCCAATAATTAAAGAAATTCCTTGTATCTAGATCGGCCAAAGAAACGCATATAACTGTTACGTGAAATCACTTTTCATCCCATAATTTTTAGTTCATTCATTTTCGTAAAAGAACATCAGCATTGATGCCATGTCAACTAAAATCGGCCGGAAATTAGTGTACGTGCACTTTTCCAGCCGATTTGCTCATAGACGGCAAACATTAATCCAAATACCAACAACTTCTTTAATTATGGGACCAAAGTGAAAAAATAACAAATTTTAGGCCGTGAGCCACAATAATCACTATCATATTTTCATAGCTCAGTGAGCCACGATAATAATATCTTAATTTGATAGCACGCGAGCCATAATAATCTTACACATAATTCGAGTCCGTTTCGGCCCCATCTTCTTCCTGATAACGAGCATAGCATCCAGAAAGCTGAATTCTCGCCGGTAAATTTCTCCGGCACAAATCCTCCGACAGCGCCGGAAACTTGCTCACACAGCTTCGGCATTCATCCGGGCTCAAATTCTTTCGGCACTGAAACGAACCCGAAATCGCAGTCTGTTCATCGGCTACAATGGTTTCGAAGAAGCTCAATTTCAACGACTGCGAAACAAACTGTTGAAACAGATCGGAAAGTAATGGAAAATGCGAAGAATTTGGTGCAGTCTGATTCGGACAGTGACTGTATATTACATTCTGATTGTCTGTAATAACAGAGCAATCAGAATGTAATATCAGAAACAAACATAGGATTAAGACATTGAGAGAATCCATCTGGGCCGATGTGACTGTCGATTTGACAATCACATCGGCCCAAATTTCAGAGTCTTTAAACTCATTATCTTTTAACTTTCAGTTGAGAAATTGTAGTAAAGATGGAGATTTTAGGATCATAGAATTTTGTTAGTTTAAAAGGTATTTTTAATTTGCAATTTTCAAGCCTAAATCTATCTAACTTTGTGGAAACTTGAGAAAATAAACTTGAATTCAGTGGAAAATGATTGTTATATGCTAGTGGTTGATTACGATATTCCGTACTAAATCATTCTTATTGTTACCTATGGAATCATTCATATCATTATCGTACCATAATTTTTTGTATATGAAAATTTTATACAGTTGTTGCACCTAAAATTTTGGTATAACAACAAATTTCGATCCGTGTCAGTATATACTGTTGATTTTAGTATACATAAATTTCGATATACCGAAATTTCTCAATATACCGTTAGAAATTTAGTATATCAAACTACCAAAATACCTAAAGAAATTGATATACCGCTATACACCGATGTCGAACTACGATCATATACCGAAATTACAAAAATAATTTAATTCTTATACTGTTAGCATACCAATAATTTTTTTAGTACCATACAATATTATAATATAACCAAAAATCTGTATTTTTGGTTATTTTTCAATATAATAAATTTTGTCGGTTTACTGCATTTTGACCTTTGGGGGATAATTGAACTGGAATGTTCCCATTTGAATGTGATATGAACCATTCTCAAACGTATTTTATTTTACACCGTCTGGTTCAAAACCTTGGTTGAATAATACGGCAGTGCCTTTTCATGAACAGCGAATCATTGAAGTCCAAGTCATCATAACCTAAAAAAGTCAGCCTGCCGGTGTAAAAAGTCAGCCTGTATCCACACACAGAGGATTATACCCCACTCCCAATAGTAACTCATACCTTGATGGAGACAGCTGCTTCTAATAACTTGGAACCCAGTTCCAATCTTCGCCGTACACGTGGCATATTATTAACCCTTTTCATTTGCGAATAAATTTACAAGTATTGCATCCGTCCCGATTAAAACTGTCTATTTGTTTTTTCAATTCGTCCCAATTAAATTTGCAATCCCAAAAATAAAAAACTAATTCCTATAATCCTTACCCTCAGATCTCAACACTAAGTTTCCATTTTTAGAGAAATCAATCATACCGGTCAAAGTGCAATTACGGATGAGCATTTGGTCGATTCGGTTAAAAACCGAACCGAACCGAACCGACAAAAATCGAAATCGATTTTTTTTATATTTTTAAAATCGAACCGAATCAAACACATCTTCTTAACCGAACCGAATTTTTTTTGGTTTGGTTCGGATATCAATTTAGGTTTTAAAGTTTTTACATTTTTATTTTTTTATTTTCCATAGCAACAAATCTCAATTTTCATAATTTTTTTTTCTAGTTAAAAGCCAAATTAAAGAAAAATAGTAATGTATATAAATTGAATCAAGAAAAATTAATATACAATAAATATATAATTGAAAACATATAATTAAATATGAGTAATTCGATTCGGTTCGGTGAACTGAATTATTTTTTTATTAAAAATCGAACCGAATCGAATTACAAATCGGTTATAATATTTGGAACCGAACTGATTGTATAAAGAAAATCAAATCGAATCGAATCACTCGATTTGGATCATTTTTGATCGGTTCGATTTTGCTCACCACAACTTTAATCGAATCGAAGGGAATATATAATTAAATGAAAAATAAAAAGGGCTGGCAGGGTAAAATGGGTATTACATCCTACTGCACCACGCTGCACCGGATACACTCCCGTTTGGTAACATAAAATCGCAAACGACTCTTGCTATGCAGTTGCCACCCTCTCTCTCTCTCCGCTTATAGCGTGAAGAGATTCTCCCTGATTTTTGTTCCTCTGCTAAACTGATTCCTGTTTCTTCGATTTCTAGAGAGAGAAAGAGTTTTCACCTCTACTCTGTTCCGGTTACCGCATTGGCTGCTGAAGATTGCTTGTTTCGCCGGTCATTTTCATGCTGGTAATGGTAAAATTTCCCTAATCTCTTCTTCAAGGTTTTGTGCGGTGTGTTTTCTTTCACATTGTTCTTCTCGCAATGTCGATGGAGTTCTGTTGTGTTTTAGTCGTTTCGGTGTTGTTGCTAGCGGTATTTTCCAGATTTTGATGAGAATTTAGAACATTCTGTTTCTATACAGTTCTGCGTGTTGTAGTTTTGATTCACTTTTTTGTGCTGTTTTGTGTATTCGTTGGAATTTATGTGTTAATCGTGTATGGCACTGTTTAACCATGCATTGTGGTTGTTAACTTGTTATGGATATTGCTTGATGCCTAAGTAAAACGTCATTAACTCACTAATTAATAATTAATTAGTTTGGAAGGGTTTTAATGTATAATAAATGCGTGTTCTTGTCCTTTAGTGAAGTAGATTGAAGATTTTATAGTAACGCGAAATGAGAAAAGATTACAGTCGTAGATTAAAGATTGTTCTGTTTCCCTTTTCTTGTGCAGAGAAAAAATCCTTCACGTAAATCAAATTCTTCAATTTGGATTGACTATGGTTGTTTGGATGAATCTACTTTATGATGGAACTGAAATCCATCAACTTTGTTTGAATGATTTTCTGGAGCAACTTTTGTTCATATGGAGTAATTTTGAATTAAATTCTTCTATCCTAATGCAGTTTGAGGTTATGTAGATTAATCCCGTAATCGATAGATCTCCTTTTGGACTATTTTTTGGTAATTTTTATGGATAAGAAAGACATTAAATTTTGAACTATATTTTCCATATTTGCTCCTCAGATGGAATTCAGTTGAATTGCCACGTTATATTTTGTTGATGATCTTCATTTGCTTTTCTTGCAATATCAAGAAAGTTATGTCTTGCATGAAAGTAGTGAACTTCTTCATGGTCTTATGAGCTTTTCGTTGATATTCAGACCAATATTGTCTGGCATCTCATTCATCCCAACACCCTTTTGTGTAGACACTTTATCCTCAGACTAGTATGCCGCATGTACCGTTTTGTTATGATTCTGTAATGATCTTTTGTTATTCTCTGTCTTTCATGCATGACATAAATGAGTTCTCTATTTATGATTTTTCTCGGAGGCATTAATTTCTAATCTTACATTTGTAGTAATGTGGTTTTTAATGTTTTGTTCTTTTTGTCTCTCAGGCATAAGCATGTGAGACTTCTAGTTTGAAGTGCTTCATTACTTAATAGTACAATCTGCACAAATTATCATCAATCTTTGGGATATTACTATGGCTCCGGAAAGAGATCCTCATGTTAAGAACGCCTTCAAAGCCATGAAGAACATAGGAATTGATGCTGAAACTGTAAAACCAGTCCTCAAGCGGCTGTTAAAGCTGTATGACAGAAATTGGGAACTTATCGAGGAAGATAATTATCGTACCCTTGCTGATGCTATATTTGAGGAACAAGATGAAAAGGTTTTCATTCTGATTAATGCTTCTAATATTTATGAATCGTTATATTCATCTCTCTCTCTCTCTGCACCCCTTAGACGAAACTATCCATATCTTTGGTTGCCACCCTTCTTTGACGTATTTATTGCATGGTTGGACGTAATGTTCACACATTTCTTGTATATTTTCACCTTCATTAGTCATTCTAGGATCACAATTCTTTCAGATTTTCTAATGCCTAAAATAATCAAGATTTTTGTCACTGGTTTCTGCATTCTATTGAGATCTCCAGCCTTTCTTAATTTCTACAGAATTCTACCTAACTTGCTTCAAAGAATCTGGTATGAAGTGCATCAACTTTAACAAGATTAAGTGTCTTATCTTCAAGATTAATTTGGTATCCTTTAGCTTCTAGGAGGCTTTATGTCCTGTATTATCTGTACTTCAGAAGCCCCACAACTTCCATATCTAGATACAAGTGTATTAAAGTCTAGCTAAAACGAGCAGCTATTAGGACGATCTTTCACTAGATCCTCAGTACATCTTCTACTATTTTTTTCTTCTCTTTTACCAAATCAGCTATGTTTTGTAATTTTCTTATTGTTGTGATGTGCCAGCTGAAGGCTCGGGAGAGCAGCAAAATGATCGATGAAGAGGCTGAACCTCCACTGAAGAGACTACATAGAGCAGATTCTGAGGATCAGTTTTTGTCTAATAGGGATAAAGGAAAAGGTCGTGCAGATTTAGAAGAGAGTGGATTTCCAAAAAGTTCTTCTACAACCAGTATCATGGAGATACCTCAATCTGACTCAGGATATCCCAGAAATGAACCTCATGTGAATGAATCGCCGAGTGGGAGCAGACGCAGGGGTCCCATTCAAGTGAAAATCGAGGACATACCTCAATCTGACTCGGGATATCCCAGAAATGAGCCTAATGTGAACGAATCACCAAGTGGGAGCAAGCGCAGGGGTCCCATTCAAGTGAAAATCGAGGACATACCTCAATCTGACTCGGGATATCCCAGAAATGAGCTTCATGTGAATGAACCACAGAGCGGGAGCAAACGCAGAGGTCCCATTCAAGTGAAAACCATTGAGAAGAACTCATGCAGTGAGCTTGCATACGTCAAAAAGGAAACCAGTCGTCCTGATTCACTTGAAAGCAGTAATGGACATGCAACAGTGCCATGGGAAAGACAGGGCTCTGATTCACATAGTGAGGTGATTCCGGTAGTTAATGGTGACAGAAACCGGGTGTTCCATAAGGTCAATGACATAACCAAGGGAACTGAAAAAGTGAAGATTTCTCTTCTAGATGAAATGGGAAATGAGGAACTTCCCCACTTTGTCTATTCCCCAGAGAACACCACCTACGAATCTGCATATGTGCACGTCTCATTAGCTCGTATATCAGACGAGGACAGCTGTTCAGACTGTATAGGGGATTGCCTTTCGTCCTCAATACCTTGTGCATGTGCTCGCAATACCGGGGGAGAGTATGCTTATAATACAGAGGGCTTGCTTAGCGAGAAGTTCCTTCAGGATTGCATTTACCTGAAGATCTCATCAAAAAGTGAGTTGACTGAGCACATGTTCTACTGTATTGACTGTCCTTTGGAGAGAGCCAAAAATGCCCCCAGTCCTGGAAAATGCATGGGACACCTGTTGAGGAAATTTATCAAAGAATGCTGGAGAAAGTGTGGCTGCAACATGTTGTGTGGAAACCGTGTTGTCCAGCGTGGTATCACAAGGAATTTACAGGTTAGTATCGTCGTAGAAGAGTTTATATCCAATGTGGGAGCATGAGTGACTGTTGTAACATCCTTAAATGCTAATCTTAATCTCCGTTTGAGTGTAAAAGCTATTTAGATAATTTACATCATCAATCACATGACCACTGCATTGTGGGTTTCACTTTTCCTTTTCTGTTTCATCCTTCGTTTCCATCACTAAATCCCTGATGCTTTGTGTTTTAGGTCTTCTTGACAGGCGAAGGCAAAGGCTGGGGTTTGCGAGCACTTGAAGAGTTGCCAAAAGGTGCCTTCGTTTGTGAATACGTTGGAGAGATATTAACCAACATCGAGTTGTATGAGAGGAACAAGAGAAGTAGCGGCGAAGACAAGCACGTATACCCTGTTCTACTTGATGCAGATTGGGCTACAGAAGGAAATTTAAAAGATGAAGATGCCCTCTGTTTGGATGCAACAAATTTCGGGAACGTCGCAAGGTTCATTAATCACCGGTGAGTTTCTGTACTATTATTGTATACAATCACCCTGCAAGATTAGGCATTTTGAAGCAAATAGAGGGTGCTCCATACTTTTATCTGGATTCTGGAAAGATGACTCTTGACCACAGATTCTGTTCAGGAAATTTCTTCATTTTCAGTTGGTTTTTTAAATGATGAACCATACATTTACTAACTTACCAAGACTACATTTACTTGGAAAAAAGTCAGATTATGGGCTTTAATAACATATGCTTACTTAAAATAGACTCACATACATATGTTACACAGGACTGCTACACGATTATGGGCTCATATGCATATGTTAACCTCACGTCTGTTATATAAGCTGCTTATCATGCTTTGGTGCTATATGCTTATGTCAACGTCACATATGATTAAGAAGGTGTTCCACTGATATGTTTATTTCTGTGAAGCTACTGAAAGTCTTAAGGCTATAAGATGTTCAAAGTATACGAAACATCATATCCATATTGTGCTGCTGATCTTGCATTTCTATATATATTTGCTTCTTTCTTGATTACAGGTGCTATGACGGAAACTTGATTGATGTTCCGGTACAAGTTGAGACGCCTGATCACCACTATTATCATGTAATCGGACGTACCTCTATTTGTTTTCGACTTATGAATATTGTACATGTTTCACACAGTAAGGTCAATTCTGCTACATATATTAGTCTGTCAGCTCTTGACATTGCTCCCCTGTTTTGCAGGTTGCTTTTTTCACTACAAGGAAAGTAAATGCTCTCGAAGAGCTTACTTGGGTTAGTAGTTTAACTCACATGGTTTTACTCTTATATTGGATATTGGATAACATGGTTGTTAAATGATAATAATGTGATATGGAAAGCAAATATATAAAGGTGTTTTTCCTTGCTTCAACTTTTGATAAAGTGATTTAACGTAGAGATTATGATAAAATTGCTTATAATCAAAAGTTAGCGTTTGTTAGTAGAAATGTTTTCAATTAAATTTAAATTTTACTGTGTTTGGTATTTGAGTAGCTTTTAGCTTAAAGGTAAGAAGAAGACTTTTGTTATAATTACAAAAATACTTAAAAGCTATAAAAAGCAACTAAAACCTGCGATTTGTTTTAGACATAAAACAACATTTTTTTAAAGTAAAAGTGGCATGCCTTAAACACTCCAACTATCTTTTCTTAAGCTTAAAGTAAAAAGTTACTTAAGAAAAACTGGGCAATTACAGTTTGCAATGGTTTGTGGACTCAAATAGGTGTTATGTGAAGTAAGATGGAATGATAGAAATGTTTGGAAATTGAATACTAAAGTCATATACAAATCTTATAAAAAAAACAACTCCCCTTCCCCCGACTTATCTTGCACAGGGATATCAACACGAGTATTAAGAAAAGTTACTTTTTGGTTATTTGTTGACTTTTCAAAGGTAGATTAAGGGTGGAGATTGAGGGTGGATATTTTGAGGATGAAGATTATGTTATAACTTTCCTTTTTTAGAATGTGCAAGATAAGGTGGGATGACCGTTTAAGAAAAGTGCGCCAGATAAGATGGGACGGAGGAAGTACATATCTTTTTTTTTGTTCTTTTGGTTGTTTTCTTCTCTAAATGATTTAGCTATAAAATTGTAGGCCGAACTTAAAATCCATCATTACACATGTTCTGATTAGTATGTAACGTGTATGGTATTTGTGTAGTATATGAAGTGTGTGCATTATGTGTAGTATGCGTAATTTGAGTGTGGCTTATAAGATTTTAAGAAAATAAGATGGATTAGTGTGTGAAGTGTGTGAATTATGTGTAGTTTATAATTTTTTCTTTAGAGCTTATTTTTACATTTTATAGGTTGTTTAATATCTTGTTTTGTTAAATAAACTTGAAGAGCTTATAAGCTTCCAAATATTTTACTCCCCGCCTCGAGATAATTTTCACACCTCTTCCGGCACGTGGAATAAGAAAGAGCTGCTTTTTGTTTTTTACTTGATTTTTTCAAATGTGAAGATTGAGGATAGAGATTTTAAAGGTGAAGATTGTAAGAGAAATTTTATTTTTAAGAGTGTACAAAATTATCTTGGGACACCCATGTACAAATTATCTTGAAACAGAAAGAGCATTAAATATTTGAGGAGCTTATAAGCTTGATCAAATATTCTTGGCATTTTGGAGTAGCCTTTAATCTTAGATTCCCATGAAAGTATTGAGTACCTTAGAAAGATTTAGAATCAGTCTTTCGGATTATATACGAAGAGCATCAGTTACACGAATCTTAAATTCGTACAAGTTTGGATCATGGACAGTTTTTCATGAAAATGTATTAATATTTATGATGAAATGTATTACTCGTTCTGAAAAAATGTATTACTTATTTTGAAAAAGTACTCCTTCCGTCCCAAATGGACTTGCATAGGGAGGTCGGCACAGATATTAAGAAAAGTTGTTTTTTGAGGATTTGTTGACTATTCAAAGGTGGATTGAGGGTGAAGATTTTGAGGGTGAAGATTGTGTTATAACTTTACTTATTAGAAAGTGTACAAGTTTGTTTGGGACGGTCAAATTCGGAAAGTGTGCAAATTCATTCGAGACGGAGGAAGTGATACTTATTCGGAAGAAAGACATTATTTATTCTGGAGAAAGGTATCATGCTGAAAATATATTAGTGTTTATGCTGAAAGGCATTACTTCTTCTTGAAAAAATATTACTTCTTCTGAAGAAAGGTATCATGCTGAAAATATATTAATGTTTATATTGAAATGTATTACTTGTTTTGAAAAAATGTACTATGTTATACTTTATATCGGAACCCGTACGATATAATTTGCAGGACTACGAGATCGACTTCGACGACAACACGCATCCGATCAAGGCTTTTCGGTGTCGCTGTGGAAGTTCACTCTGTAGAGACAAGAAAGGGAAAAGATAATAGCACTCTTCATATTCAAGAAATGCTACTTCTTATTGTACACGGAATGGAATCCGTGTTTGCCGTCACATACAAATTTTTGTCGTCTATCGTTTTGCTACTAACCTTAGCTTTCACCGTGGCCAAAAATGGTAACATGATTTTTTACATCAGTTAAAAGAAGTGACAAGATACAATTAGCATTTGTTTTCAAACTGATACATATATAGGACCATTTGTCATTCGTTGAGATTTAAAGGAATCAAGTAGGGGTTTATCATTATTTCTTCCAAAGTCTAATTTATGTTCCTTTTTTGCTTTCTTTTGAGATTGATTTTTCATTTTTCTAGAATTTTATATTTCATCTTATGTTTATTAATTATGTCAATAAAGTAAGTGGGACAGAGTGGGCCTCGATCGATGAGTAATTCTCTTGTATACCAATTGTACATATTTTATATACGTGCAATTTAGGTCATGGACAACTTTTTATGGAAATGTGTTTTAAGGTATTTCTTATTCAAGAAATGTTTCATGTTGAAACGTAATAGTGTTTATATTGAAGCGCATTAATTGTTCTAAAGAAAAATATAATTTTGAAAGGTAATAAGTGTTATGTTAAAAGGTGATGTATTTTTTTTTTTCCAGATCAAGTAACACATTCCAGTGTAAATAGTGATACATTTTCATGGCTTTGTCATTTAATCCGGATTTAGACATTATTTAAAAGGTAATAGGTATTATTTTTAAAAGGTAATACATTTTTTTTAGAATAAGTAATACATTTCATTATAATAGTGATACATTTTATGGCCCTGCTCTTTAATCTAAATTTTACGAATCTTAGATCCGTGCAATCCGGGTCATGGGATAAATATATTACAACATCTGTCCCATAGAAATTTGCACACCTAAATGTGCACACATTTTAAGAAAAATCTATTTTTTTTACTTCATTGTTGACTTTTCATATGTGGAGGTTGTGAAGATAGAAATTTTGAAGGTGAGGATTATGAGAAAAATTTCTTTTTTAAGGTGTTCAAATTCATTTGGGACGTACCAATAAGAAAGGTGTGCAAATTCTTGTGGGACGGAGAGAACAGTATTTATGTGTAAAGATACCCACAAGTGATATCTTAAAGCATACCTTGTGCAACTAGTGCACATAAAATAATGCCTACGTTTAAAGATATTACTCGTTATTCACGATTGCACCGTCCACCTGATTCACGGAATACTTTGTCTAATTACGTAATAAGCAAGTGGAACGAGGCGACTCTAACCTAATCGTAGTTTAAATCTAGCGGACGTAAGATTATAATTTTTTAAGGAATCATTAAATAGGTCAATTTGCCACATACCTACTCATTAGAATGTCAATAAATATAGATATTCATTTAGGTCAAATTACACAACATTCTATCAACTTATTATTCCCTCCATTCCGAGTAACTTTTCACAGTTAATCGAGCACCGAAATTAAATAAAAAAACAAATTTTACTTTTTCTTTGACTTTTTTAAAAATAAAGATTGAGGGGATATTTGGATTGGTATGATGCCAACCGGATTGGTCCTGGCCCGTCCGTTGTATTTCACTTTACACTGAATGACTCATTATTCCACATCCACACCCTATTACCTACATCTCAGTTTACAATTTTCAACACACCTTTTACAATTTTCAATACACATTCTACCCTACTATACCCTTAAATTAAAATACGTTTTTGGATGTTCCATCCGTGGATGTGCCCCATTGAACGTGACACGTGCTACTATATTCCAAACCAAGTATCTCCTGAGGATGAAAATTGTAAGAGAAATTTTCTTTTTAGGAATATGAAAAATTAAATGGATGGATCGAAATGAAAAGTAAAAAAAATTTAACAAAAACGGAGAAAGTACTTGGAGAATCTTATGTATAGATTTTGAAGTCTATTTATATACATGCAATAAGTATATTCTATTGGATATAATAAATATCTACTGATATTCACAAATAAATATAATTGTACACATCAGAAATTATGCTGAAATACTTTATGGTCTTGACTCAATAGGTCGGGTTCGATCGGGTTGGGCCGGTCGAATTGCCACTTAATAATGCCCAACTTGAAACATAATCATTACCAATAATACTCGTGTTTATTCATCATTAATTAAACCACAATTAGCCAAGATAGTTTCCCACCGTAGATTCCAGAGTCAAACCCAGCCCGCCACAAGAAATCAACGGTCCAGATCGCAACAAACGAACACCAAATTACCCTACGCAAACATCTAACAATATAAAATTCATTCACAAGCAAATACATACATAAATATATATATAATCACGCAATCATGCATTAGTCAGCACAATATATGCTAATTTCGACGTCGGATTATCGTTACAAGTTATTGTTACTATCAATTCATCGCACGCAGCCGTAGACCATCGATATTCGTTCAGATTCTTCTGCTTTTCGATATCTCAAAAGGTTCGTTCATCATTTTTCCTGAATTTCTTCCTTTTTCCATTATTCGTTTTTCGTTGTTTTTGTGTGATTAAGCTTTGTTTGAGTAGCTTTTTCTGAATTTGATTGAATTCGCCAGAAATTGTGTGCTCAATAGTGGAGATGTATGTTTCGTTAGCCGATTAATTAAGCTTTTGGATTGTTTTGTAAAAGTGGGCACTGTATGAAGCTTAATGAGTGAGGTTTTCACAAATTGGGGTGAAATTGATTGTTTTGAGCTCTATTTTGGGGAATTTGTGAAAACAGATGAGTGGTTATATGTATTTGTCTGGTTTATCTTAAAATCTCCATTTCCTAGTTATGTTTCAATAGGGGAATTAATTTGTTTTCTGTTTGTGAGATTCTGTTAATGCTTTGGGCAACAGCACTCATGAGTTATGGTTTCTAACATCGTAGTGTTTGACTAAGCTTATAAGTTCCAACATCTTAGAAATTGTTTCGAGAGCTTACACGTAAACAAAGTGTTTGAACAATGAAGCTTATAAGCTTGCAATTGAATGAAATGATTTAGCCATGAATTTGGGGGACGAATTTGAAATCTACCATCAAACACACTTTTAACTAGCGTGTGAAGTGTGTAATTGTGTGTTTTGTATGTGAAGTATGTGTAGTATATGTAATTTGAGTGTGACTTATAAGCTATTCATTTCTTTTTGGATCGAGTTTATAAGCTCTAAGAGCTTATTTTTACATCTTATAAGTTGTTTAGCATCTTATTTTGTCAAACACATTTTAAGAACTTATAAGCTTATAAAGATGTCTTTAGGAAGAAATAAGCTTAGCCAACCATATTCTTTGAATGCAAGAAATCAATTTCTAACACAGAAGACTTCTCCACCCTCAAAAACAGGTGTTTTTGTTTACTTTTGAGTTTTATCAACATTAAAAGAGAACATGTTGCATGAATTTGGCATATCATACCATGCAAAATTGGGTCTTTAAAAGTTGAGAGTCAGTATAAGTTTATTTCGGATATCTTCTTTTCCAGATGCTATGAACAACAACCTTTGGTGGCTGCAGGTTTTGAAGGGTAGCAGCTCATTGTCTTGGAAGTTATACTTTAGCTGTTACTATCAACAAATTTATCAGTTTTAGGTTCCGTTTGGCTCGTATCCATTTATGGTCAAGATTGAGCATGGCCCCTCCTTTAGGTAACCCAACATTTGGTGGCACACAGCCGAATGAAAAGGAAGCCTCCGGAGCTATGCGGAAATCTCTGTGCATTCTTCCGCCTTCTTTAGAAGAAAATATCCCCAATCTTTTAGCCCAGCAACCGACTACAAACATGTCTTCTTGCCCTAGTATACAATCTACACAATTAGAAGGCTATACCATGGAGAACATGGATGCTTCCTGGAATGTGATTGAGAACTTTCTAGATGCTCCCTTGACAACCACTGACCAGAACGGTCAAATAGAGATATCTGGAGGTGTAATCGGAGCAGAAGACCATGCGAAGAAAACTGATTGGCAGGACTGGGGAACTGAGTTGATTGCAGTTGGGGATGATTTGCTCGACTCAAACTGGAGTGATCTTCTTGTCAATGTTGATCTTCCCGATCCAGTTCCCAAGGTTGGTTTCTCAGATGCTCGATACTTCCCAATGTTAAATCAAGATTAATTGTGATCTGTACTTTTATTTCTTGTTTCTTTAAGATCTCATCATTTTATGCTTAAAAAGTTTTGTGAATCTGTGGTCCTTTCTGTGCGATTCTGCTGTTTCGGAATTATTGTGTCAACTTTCATCCATCTGTGGTCTAGGAACTTAGAACCTTCATATTCTGCTTTGCTACCTTATTTTTGTGCAGAAATGTTTTTTTTTTTTTTTTTTTTTTACAATTTATTGCAAAAAAAGTTAAACAAATCTGGAATTTTAACAGAAAATCCTTTTCAGTAAAGACCGGATACAACCTGACTGATGTTATGTGCGCTTAAGTGGGCTTGTGGAATAAGCTTTCTATACGAAGCTACAAATTTATGCTAGTGTTCTTGTATTTATCTCCATTTTCTCAACATAAGTATTTGGGATATTTACAAAGACCGCCTTTCTGGTTTGATCGTTCAGAAAACAAAATAACAATAATAGTAAAGTGTGCAATCAGAAAAAC
Source organism: Ajuga chamaepitys (assembly GCA_958295605.1). Lineage (NCBI taxonomy): Eukaryota > Viridiplantae > Streptophyta > Magnoliopsida > Lamiales > Lamiaceae > Ajuga > Ajuga chamaepitys. The sequence continues at coordinate 87,617,319 of OY282495.1, forward strand.
ATACCTTGACATTTGCTTCTACTTTACAAATTACAATTCTTGATCAGGGGGATACTTGTCGAGGGATTGTAATGCTTCAAGGGGACCTTTTTTTTTCCCTTCTTTTAAATAGATCTTTTTACCCTAAAACTATGACTAACACTATGAATGAATTGCAGCCACTCGATCTGCCACCTGATGTGCGTATAAGCCAGCCGCAAATTGATCATCAGCTGCAACATCATCCCGTGCCAAGCGGAAATGATTGTCCAGTAGTAGGCTCTCCAACTGCTCCCTCAAATAAAACACGAATGCGCTGGACACCCGAACTTCATGAAGCCTTTGTAGATGCAGTCAATAAGCTTGGTGGTAGTGAAAGTGAGTATTTCGGGCTTCTTGTTTCTGATTTGTGATCTCATAATTAGTTAAAAGTCACAATTTTTACTAAATACGGGATAAAAATCTCACAGGAGCTACACCAAAAGGCGTCTGGAAGCTCATGAATGTTGAAGGCCTGACTATATATCATGTTAAAAGCCACTTACAGGTATAAAAAGAATGTTGGTTCTTTTTCTTTTTTTCTGTAGATATAAAGAATTCTTCGGTACTTACCATTTTTGCAAGTTTCAGAAATATAGGACGGCTAGATATAACCCAGAGTCATCAGAAGGTATTGATGATACGGCCATTTTCGCTTTTGATTATGGTCATTTGATATTCGTCTTACTGTTTGCAGAACCGTAGAACCACTGTATAGTTTTGAGTGTTGCATTATGCTGTGATATCTGCAGTTTAATGTCATATTGATATGACACTGGTTCGTGTTTTTCTTTGGCAGGAACTCAAGAAAAGAAGTCTAAAACTGCAAGCGAGATGACACCCCTAGACCTTAAAACGTCTCCTCTCTCTCTCTCTCTCTCTCTAAGTTGTCATTGCAATGTTCTTACATCATTAACTTTTGTGGACAGGACCATGGGCATAACTGAAGCTCTCAGGCTTCAAATGGAAGTACAGAAGCAGCTACACGAGCAGCTTGAGGTACGTAAAGATGCTCAACATAATTGATTAGGTCAAAATAAAAGTAGATAAGAATTGTTTTTTCCAACATTTTGGTATTTTGATAAATGCATATAAATTTTCTCACACTCATAAGCTAAAAGCTGCTTAAGTATCAAACACTCCAGCTTTAATAATTGGCCGAAATCAATTTTATTCTCAAACACTACATACTTTCAATTTCAAGCAATTTTACCACAATCTCTACTTTTAATCACTTTTTTAAAAGTTAAAGCAAATGAAAGCACCCCGTAATTAACTTCGCCTTAAACTTTGATTTCGTTCGACATGGTTGGAGGATTTGGAATGCAAGATTCAAATCCCACACAATTAAATTATATTTCAGATGCTCTCCAAATGATAAGTGATGAATTTTAAATTCATATTGATCCAAACAATGAACATTTTGCTACTATCAATTTCAAATTCATCATCAAACCGTTTCCTGTCACGTTTCTGGTTGTAAAGTATCATAATACTCCATTTGATATGAAATGCAATGCAATGCGATGCCATATTAATTGTCGTCTTCGTCAGATTCAACGAAATCTCCAGATACGAATCGAAGAACAAGGAAAGACCCTCCAGATGATGTTCGAGCAGCAAAGGAAGATGGAGGAAGAAAAAAAGAACGCGTCATCGTCAAATATAGACAAACCTTCTGATGACGACACACCATCCAGTCCACCAACAAAACGGGCCAAGTCGGGCGCGCTTGGATCGTGACATATGTCGCCTGAGAGGTAGCTCGGCCCGTTTGCTGATTGTGATTCATGTAGGTTGATTTAGACTTGGATAACATGCAGATTTACTTTCAACAAACAGAATCTTATTTTCACTTATTTGTTTGTATATAGTACTGTACTAGTTTCTAAAAGACTCCAATTAGGTCCCGGCGCTAGACTGTCATTGTTTGCTACGTTTCCCCTGACTCCTCCCTGGTTTATTCTGCCTAGATCTCGTCTAGCCCCGTCTAAGCTCCGATTTTTAGAACAGTTGTATATAATCGAGCATTGTTCTGATTGTCATGATTTTAACTTGGGATTGACTAATGGCAAGTAGTAGTGGCCAATGGGCTTTATTATGGGCTTAATCTTAACATGGGCCTGTATCAGGCCCATGTAGCAGTCTTGTGTATTGGACATTACATACTTCAAAGTGGGACAAATTTCTTAACCTTTGGGCTTCATTTGTAACATTTGGATTTGATATTAGTGACTTATATATTACTCTCTCCGTTCCATATTAATGATCGTTCTCGTTACTTCTTCCTTTTTTCAATAATTGACAGTTTAGATATTTTTCACGAATTTTACCAGTTTTCTTCCTGGCTCAATTCTGGAATATTTCTACTTTTCAACTTATCACAGGTATTTTATTGGTTAAATCTTTATCCCTTAATATTAGCTGAGGGTACATCTATCAAATTATTTCATTCTTAGTTTTTTCATTTTTTTCTAAACCGACAATTAATATGTAATGGAGGGTATGTTTGTTTATGGATTGTGTGAGACGTGACAAATCTGTGTGAGCAAATCTTAGGACGTGTGAATCCAAATAATTATGTAAATCTTGTGCTTGTTCTAGGATGAAATATGGTAGAATTTGTAAAAGTTGCAATCATCATGCTGGAAATAGAGATAGAGAGAATAATGAAAATAGAGAGTAGAATATGGTTGGATTTAATGGATTAATGAATCCTAATTATAAGTCCCAAACCATCCGCAAGTTTGGATTGATCCGTCCTCCATTCGGACTGTCTAATCCATAAACAAACATACCCTTGTGGTTCCAAGAACTGTTTTTTATTGTGTTTGCAACATCACATCGAGAACCAAAAATTACTTCTCCAAAAAGTTATAAATAAGATGTTAACACTCACCTTTTTACAAGTTTTTAGCTTCAAAATCACTTTATTTTTATACAATATCAATTCTTATTTTTTTCCATAAAAATTAATTTGAATCACTTTTTCAAAGGCACAATTATTTACGAACACCCCAACTTTTCAATTTCTAGATCAACATCAAAAGTCAAAACTAAATTGAAAATATGAAGGAATCTTTATACCAACTTTTGGTCCAAGTGTAAATCAACTAATTAATCTTGTCTTTTTAGTGATTTGGAAGGGCAATGGAACCTTTGTACAATTGAATAGTCATAAATCATGAATTTCTCACATTATAAAATCTCAATATTTTCCCCTCAAAATAAAATGGGATTTTAAATTTAATACCTAATTTATTTCTAAGACTATTTACCAACCACAATAATGCGATCCAAAAGAGTTTCGTCTCGATATTTTGCTCCTCGAGCAAGGCCGCACCTAGATGTATTTAATCCTGAGTCGAGTTTATAAAATGAGCACGTAAGTTTTTTTCTAGTATATAAATTTAAAGAAAATATAAAACAATTGAACTATTTGCAACACTATATATTTGTTTTATCAAAAAAATATAAAAATAAAGAGTTTTCAAGTGGACCCATTAAAAATTGAAACATTTAGAACACTCTAGATATTTATATTTATATTATTATAGTAAAAAAGAAAAAAGTTAAAAGTCAGAGGCAAGATTCGAACCCCTATCTTTAAATTATAAGATAAAATACTAACCATTAGACTATACCAATTAATTCATTAAAAATGTATATCTAAATATATTTATATATTACATATAGATACCTAAAATAAATTCGAAGCTTCAAAATATTATAAATTTTAAAGCCCAAGACAACAGACTCTCCCGACTAAAGGATGCTCGGACCATGTCCTCGAATTGAGGGGGAAATTACACTATTTGTTGCTCTTTTATCTAGTTGCCAACTGGGCTTAGGTTTTCTTCTCCTTGGGCCAGTTGTGGAGATGGGCTTTGTATTGGCACATTTATATAGAGGTGGTAATTCAAGCAGTCCGATCTAGCCCAGTTCAATCCATTAGGTCAATGCTATATGTCGGATCTAGTCAGGTCGGTCCAAAATTTTATCGAACCTAAAACTAGTCAACCCAATTCAATGTTTCGTCCCGTATTTACTTATATTTTTGGTTCAATCCACGACTCGTTCGATTCTTGCTTGATCGGGCTGGGCTTTCAGACCTAATAATACTTCGAACTAAAACACTCTCTTTGTCTCGCCCTAATTTGTACACTTTTTTTTTCGATTGTCCCACCCTATTTTGCACACCCCCAAAATGAAAGAAATCTTACAATCTCCCTCCTTAAAATTTTCACACTCACTCTTCACCTTTAAAAAATCAACTAAAAAGCAAAAAACATCTTTTTTTTTCAATATACGTAACGAAGCATATTTGTAAATTAAACTGAAACGAAGAGAATATCAACCAGCTATAGAGTCGGATCGATTTTGCAAACTCTATAAAGTGGTTGCTTCCACTCAAGTTAAAAGTTTGTGACTCCTATGAATGGGTCCAATTTTCCACCACGCTCAATACACGTACACATATCCAACAAGTCAATAACCAAGATTTATTGACATGTCTCTATCTAATTCACCATACATAAAAAAATAACTTGTGGTCTTCAACAACTATCCCGACTTATCTTGCACAGGAAGGGTTGATACGAGTATTAAGAAAATTTATTTTTTAGTTGTTTGTTGACTTTTTAAAGGTAAATTGAGGATGGAGATTGAGGGTGAAGATTTTGAGAGTGGAGATTATGTTATAACTTTTCCTTTTTGAACTGTGTAAGAGAAGATGAGACGCCCGTTTAAAAAAAGTGTACAAGATAAGGTGAGACGAAGGAGGTATATATTATAGCCACCCATAATTAGACTTTTGGATAGAGTGACTTGCAAGCCACCTATTCCCTAAAAAAAGGTATAAAATACATTAAATGATGGAAGAATTATCAAACTAATTGTTGTCAAAAACATTTAATAAACACTAGATATATAAATATAAATATACAAACAAGTTTAAGTCAAACCTTATTAATGTGAAGAAGATAAGGGAAAGAATATATGATGTGAAAGTTGATAATGGAAGTCAAGAGTTTCATGCCATCTCTTTATGTTGTCTTTCTCCCCCTCCGTCTCGAATAAACTTGCATTGATAAATGAATACACCGTATATATATTAAAAAATATTACTTTTTAGATTATGTTGACTTTTTAAACCTATTTCTTTTAGTAGAATTTGTGAGATTTTTTTCATTTTTTAGATGTGTGCAAATTGCTTGGCACGGACCGAAATAGAAAGTGTGCAAGTTCATTCGAGACGAAGGAAGTAGTTCTCTAGTGGCAACATGCTACAAGACGTTAATATAAGGGTTCGAACTCGATGAGAAACAAATTCAAGTTTCCCGGGGCATATCTAAAATGGTTGACAATCGAGATAATAGTATGGTACAAGATGACAATGTAGGAGTTCAAATTTCCGTAGGAGCTTGAGGCTCAAGGCATTGAGCAATCACCGGCAATGACTCCTTTGTGCACAGTACTGACAGTATTGGGAACTTACGACCTACGAAAGACATATCTTGATGTTCATATAGGTGCAGTTCTCAAGAGATTAAGACTGACTCACGAGAATTAGTCAGGCACAAGCCTAGAATCTCAGTTACAAAAAATATATATGAAACAAGCTAATATTGAAGTAGATGTGGCAATTCGAATCATTGAGTTGGATTCATGTTCAATTTCGAGTCGATTTGAGTTACTTTCAGTTTTCTTTCAATACACACATATCAAATTAGGTCGAGTTAGTTGGGTCGGATATAGATTGGCACCCCTAATAACCCTAAAATCAAACTTTCGTGCTTGCCATTCTTTTATATTTTTTTAAAGAAATTGAGGGGACAAAGTTGTGCTGACATTATACTTGGTACTTTGTACTTTTCCAATTTAAGAATAGTCCCACATACAGCACTTTGTGACAAAGACAACAAATTCTTATAATTATTTATGTAATTTAATTTAATAATTCTAGTGGTTGACTAGGTCAAATGCCTTTCCCAACATATCACATGATAATGTTAATAATTCTATTTTTATACTTCCTCCGTCTGATTCAGTTTTGCACACTTTTCGTTTTGGTCAATCTTCTTTAGTTCTGCACATCCTTAAAAATGAAAGATTTCTTACAGTTTCCACACTTAAATTTTACTTTCAGAAAAGTTAACTAAAAAGTAATTTTTTCTTAATATATGTATTCGTCCGTTCGTGCAAAACTGAGCAAGACGGAGGGAGCAGTAGTTGTATGAATATCTTTAAATTTCTGCAGTGCAATTATGCTTCATCATGCTCTCAATTTTCAACTAGACTTTAGTGCTCAATAAAAAATGAAATTATGTACTATAACACTAATCTATTTGTGTTAATCCACGTTGATAAGGTAATGTGGTCTAGACTTTTAGATGAAATTATGTCTCAAAGTTTGGTTCCCGGTTGAATCGGTCGAACCCATCGATCCAGTCCTGATGAGGGATAATTTCATAATTATACATATTGACACGTAGTAACATATGATTGTGACACATGAACTACAAGTGAACATAATATGAAGATACCATCCGAGATGTTGAGCCGGGCTGAGGTTCTAGGTCTCCCAGTTCAGACTCTGAGGCCGAGGTCCAAGGTGTCTCATATATAGACCTCGGCCAAGGTAAGTTAGGGGTAAGTAAAAAATAGCAAACGTGGTATACTTTTTACCATATCCTCATTAAATCGCCGTCAGAGATTAACTTAAGCAACCGAGGATCTACCCCTGGGACAACCCCGAAGTTCTATTTTACAGATTGATATCGACGATCGACCAATCTCGAAATCTCAAGTATCATTAACCCTCAAATCCGATCGTTCCGATAACATCATCAGGTCCGATCCCACAGACCATGACTTAGGTTATTGACAATGTTTTACTAGGATTGTTTTTTAGTGTGTGTTTATTTAATTATTCATAGTGGCTTAAACCATGTTATTTGCTTTCTACATGTTTGAAATGTTATGTACGTCATCAATCATCATGATACACGCATAAATTTTAAATTTTAGGAATATCATAATAGGAGATTAAATATAATTGCACCACAATATAATAATAGTTGCAGAGTTTACTTTGTAAGAAATATATACCCGACTTATTATATTAATCGGGATAAAATGATAAAATTTAGATGACTAATCTCTCCACCGTAGAATAAATGAACAGGACTTGGGATGACAATGGAGAAATTACATTTTTGCTCTCCTTTCTTTTACAAACCTAAAAATTAAAAGGAATGTTTACGTAATAACTAAAAGAATATTTAATATCCTTATCCAATGATTCTATATTGAAGTAGACATTAAAAATGAATAATAATTTATATTCTATCATGTGAAGTTATTTTATTGGCTTAGATAATTATTCATCTTAATTTGACAAGTTAAACGCAGACTTAAGCATCTGTCATCATGTTATTTTTTCGAGCTAGTTTGTTAGGTTTACAGATCTTCGTAAAGATAAATCATGATACATTTTAATATGATATTTTTACCTATCATATGTAACATCTTTAGACATAAATAATATGAATAATAATTTTTTAATCCATAATTCAAATTGTACGAATCTAAAATCCGTACAATGGTGTATATGATAGTTGAAAGTTGTTCAGTTTTCACTTTCTCCACATGGGCCCAAGTACATCCCCTAAGTGGGCCCAACTCCCTCCCCCAATTGCCACCCCGCAGGCCGTTGGAGATCCAAAAAGACCAAACTACCCTTGTCCGTTATCCATGTCCTCGTCAACATTTTGCTCTCACTCAGTCTCAGATTAAGAATTTAAGATCTCTCTCTATCTCTCTTAAACCTCTCTAATGTCTTCTGCTCGCTGATGCTGGAGGAAGTAACTAATCATAGAAGAAGCGGTATAGAAAATATCTTCGCACAATTACGTCTCGCTTTTGGAAATTTCCGGTAGATTTTTCTGTGACAGGTATGTTTTTTGTTCGTTGTGAGGTTTTACAATTATTTTTATTGTTAGTTCAGTTTTGGTTGAGCTTTTATGCTGTATATTCATGTTTGGGAGGGAGGGGACTGGTATATTGCACGCCTGCAGCTTTTGATTTATCTTACATGGTTTTGAATTGAATTGACGGATTGTGCTTCAATTTGAGCTGGAATTGCTGTTTTGGAAATTTTTGTTGAGTTTTCGCGTTCATGTTGTTTTTCAGTTATACAAATTAGCTGTTCTTCTCTTCGTATCTTAGTGTGTGTGTGAGAGAGAGAGAGAGAGAGAGAGCATTTGCACTAACATTTAACATGCTACTGTTTCTGAGCGTGAAGGAAATTCGTTAGTGAGACGTATTTACAGATCTGTTAATGATTTGGCTTGGTCAAAATTAGTGATAATAAAAATTAACAAAAAGAAGAGGAACGAAAATTTCAATTTCTGGAAATGGTGTAAAATTGCTTTCTTCTGCTTTCATGTTGATTGTTCTTCGAATACTGATTGCTGCTAGTCATTATCTTCTTCTAGGATGTTCTAATCAGAAATGGGGAAAAGAGGCGGCTGGTTTCACACAGTGAAGAAGGTCATAAGTTGCTCATCTGGACAGAATCGAAAAAAGGTTTGAACTAATTTCATCACTTTCATAACATGTATTGATCTGAAAATGAAAGCAGGTTGGTTTGTTTCATTGTGTGATTAGAAAGATCGAAAATATGGAAGATCGTCCACAACAGAGAATGTGGTGACAGTTTCTCCATTTGAGGAGGAGGTGAAGTTGATTGAAGCCGAGAATGAACAGAACAGACACGCTTACTCCGTTGCTCTTGCAACTGCTGCTGCTGCTGAGGCTGCTGTTGCAGCTGCTCACGCCGCTGCGGAGGTTGTCCGGCTCACGGCTGCCACATGTAGTTTTGGTAAGACGAAGGAGGAGGTTGCGGCTATCAGGATTCAGACAGCTTTTCGTGGCTATTTGGTATGATAATATGATGGTAGTCTTAACAATGTCAAGATTGATCTTTATGCTCTAATTGGCAACCAATCTTTAAAACTGTGTTTGGTGTGATGGAGGGATTTGAAAGCGAGGTGATTTCAAGTGAACTGATTTCAATTTTGTGTTTGGAAATCCGTTCCTTTCAAATCTCTTATTTGGTGTGAAATAAGGTTCAATTTTGTTCAAAGAGCAATGTTTGTGTGTGTTTATATATTTTTATGTGACGCGTATATTTTTGTAAATGTATATGTATATGTGTATATATCAGTGTGTGTGAAGTGTGTATAGTGTGTGTTGTATGTGTAGTTTGTGTATATGAAGCGTGTATAGTTTGTGAAGTGTGTGCGTAATGTGTGTGTACTCTGTATAGTGCACGTGAAGTGTATACAGTTTGTGTACTTATGTGGTCATATTTATACGAGAGTAAAAATGAATTTCAGATGACTAGGTTGTGAAAAATATTTCAAATCTGTAAGAAATGAACCAGAGATTTAGAAAGATATAACATCCATTGATTTGCATTTTTAGCCGAACAAGTTGAGTGAATTTGATTGTGGATTTCAAGTCCATTACTCCAATTCATAGCCAAATCCCTCAATCCAAACGCAACCTTAGTTAATTGTTGTCGTTCTCGTCTGGTTTCAGGCAAGGAGAGCATTGAGGGCTTTACGAGGTCTTGCAAGGCTAAAATCATTAATAGGAGGGCAATCCGTGAAACGCCAAGCAACCACCACCTTAAAATATATGCAAACACTGTCTCGAATGCAATCCGAGGTTCGTGTGAGACGAATCAGAACGTCTGAGCAAAACTCGTCTGTTCAGCGACAGATCCAGCAGAAGCGCGAAAAGGAGCTCGAAAAGTTGAGGGAATCTGTAAGTGATGATGCAGGTTTCAGTTTTCTCCTGAATAGCTTTGTTGGCTTGTAAACCCATTTGTTTTGATCTGCCTTTGCTTGCTGAATCCCTTTGTGCTTTATGTTTAACATCAAACGTTACATTTTTTATGATAAAAGTAACTTCCGTCTTACATAAAATGGCTTTACACAAATGTTATTCTTTGACTGTAGGTCGGAGAGAACTGGGACGACAGCATCCAGTCTAAAGAGAAGGTCGACGTCAATCTTCAAAATCGGAAAGAAGCTGCTATCAGACGGGAGCGAGCGTTGGCTTACTCCTATTCACATCAGGTAATGAACCGAACCAACAAAATCGAACACTGAAACTAACACTCTGTCAAACCGAACAAAACTAACCTTCTAAACCGAATCAAACCGAAGTCAGTTTCGGTTCAACCAATCGGTTTTATATTCCGACACTCAAAAGTTAAAAGATAATCTAAATTTTTTTCAGAATCACGCGACTTTCTAAAGCTCCACAAATACATTGGCATGAAAGGATTTAAAAAAACACAAATCTAACTAATTATAAGTATCAAACGACGTCTGCGAGTGTGAATTAAGGATGCGGAGATATATATATATATATACATGGCTCTCTAATCCAGTTCGGTTTGGTTAAAACCAAAGTTTTCAAATGTAAACCGAACTGAATCGAAATATAATTCGATCATGAATTTTATTCAGTGTTTCACTTACTGTTCGGTTTTGCTCGCCCAAGGTAATGTGATCATTCAGTTTTCTCTAGCTGTCAAAAAAGATTTCTATGGCAACACTACAATCAAGATTGCAATGAAGAAAACTATTCGGTATTCCGAAAATGATCTCATACATTGCTTTTACTTCTTCTTACCAGCAAACATGGAGGAACTCATCAACCTCTGCAAACCAGACATTTATGGATCCAAACAATCCTCATTGGGGCTGGAGTTGGTTGGAGCGATGGATGGCTGCGCGGCCATCCGAAAATGGAAACGCGATCGACAAAAGTGATCATGTTTCCGTAAAGAGCAATACTAGCCGTTCGATGTCTCTCCGAGGAGACAACAAGTTGCATTCTCCTTCAGCTCGCTCGATTTCTAGTAGGCAATCTCCTTCGACTCCCAAATCGAAATTTTCAGCCGGGAAATTCAGGCCGCCGAGCCCAAGGGGAACCATTGTTACAGGTCAGAAATCCCAAACTTAGCCATGAGAAATATTTTCCTTTTTTGGCATTTTTTATTGACCTTGAAAGAAACTGGCTCATACAACAGACGACGACTCAAAGAGCGCGAGAAGCGTTCAATCAGATCGGTGTAGAAGGCACAGCATTGCAGGTTCATCGGTGAGAGACGACGAGAGCCTGGGGAGCTCATCTGCCCCAACTCACGGCTACATGGCCTCGACCGAGTCTGCAAGAGCCAAGTCACGGTTCCGCTCCCCAGTTGGAGGGGAGAGAGTGGGGACGCCGGAGAAGGTATCCGGTGGCTCTGCAAAGAAACGGCTATCCTTCTCCGGCTCCGCTGCAGGCCCGAGGAGGCACTCAGGCCCGCCGAACATTGATGTTAGTCCTATGAAGGACATTACCACGAACTCATAATTGGGTTGTAAGTTAATAATTGGCTCTGGTTTGATGATTTTGGAGTTAGGGGTGTTTGCAAATGCTTAAATTAAGTACTTTTGAGGTTTTAGCTTAAAATAAGCTGAAAATAGTGTTTACAAATGGCCGCTTTTGCTTAAACTTATGTTGATTTGGGCCAAGCTAAAAATTATTGTTTTTCAGAATCACTTATTTAATCATTTCTCCAAACGAAGCAATTGCAAACACTTGCAAACTAATGTGCTTCTAGAAAAGTGATTTGAATTGTTTTTTATAGTAGAATTAGAATTTGTTAGTGTTTGGTAATAAAATAATTTATAAAACCTGCTGCTCAAAATCTAGGTCTTCTTGACTTCTCAAAATCAGCTTTTAATCACTTTTGAAAATCAATTTTCCTGGCGTAAGGTGATATTGCAAACACCTCCTTAATTTAAAAGTACTTTTTAAAAGTGATTTTTGTAGTATACGTGTTTGCAAACACTTCCTTAGTTGTGTATTATAGTTGTGGTTGTTATGAAACAGCTTTTATGCATGGCCCATTTTTAGTCAAGTTGTACCATATGATTTTTTTATTTTTGATTGAGTGCAAATATAGGGTGGAATTGGTGAGAATCGATCATTGGCCATGGCCAATTGTACTATATGATTTATGTGAGTTATTTGTGAAGTCTTTAAATCTTGGTGCTACTTTCAAAGATTGCAACTCTTAAATGTAAAATAGGTTGGTCGATGGGTCGGTTCAACTCGCCAAATATTATAAATGGGACTGATCTATAAAAATCTTGACTCGAAATACTATTGAATCAAACAAGTTTTATCCTAAAGGCTGAAAATTCGACAAGCCATATCCGAGCTGAAAATCATAACATATTTTAGGGGATAGGCCGGACCGACCAGCATGACATACTATGTTGACCTTACAGTCAAGTCAGACCGTCTGAATTATCACCTCAAATTGTTACCCTAGATACCTATAAAAGCACTACTAATGTCTCAGTTAAATATATTACTTCCGTTCGGGTTAAAGCTACTTACTTGTCTTCTCGATCCGTCCCAATTAAACTTGCAACCCAAAAAAAGATATTCTCTCATTTGAATTGAGTGAAGTAACTTACTTCCGTAAATTGTTTGATTCGAAAAAATTATAAAAGTGGTGAATTTTTATGTTATGTTTAAAAAATTATGTTGTAAATGAGATAAACGAAAAAAAATTCTGTGAATTTTAACGTAATTAACCCTAATGTAAATAACTGTAACGAACCATAATAAATACTAGTATTTCATAAATTAACGGAAGATTAGATTTTGCCAACATTATGGATAAGAAATAAAAACATTATGGATAAGAAATTGAACAGTAACAAAAATTGGATAAGATTTTATCCATAATAAAAAAATGGATAAGATTTCTGATTCTGTGAATTTGTTTATGACATATATATTTAACAACCGTGATTTATCAAATTATTTCCTATTTCATATTTATCACGCAACTTATTTTACTTGGTAAAATATATACTCCATCCGTCCCGATCCAATTTATCTATCTTGACCAGACACGAAGGTTAAGGAAAAATAAATTTTATGAAATCTTTGACTTTTCCAAAAGCGGAGAATGAATGTGGAGATTTTGAAGATTGTGAGAGAAATTTGTCATTTATGGATTGACAAATTAGATTGAGACAAATAAAAAAGAAAGTAGACAAATTAGAGCCGGACGGAGCGAGTAGTATTTATTATGAATTTATAAATTTTATAGCAGATAGAGCTGTAAATGATCATAATTTTTGTTGAACAGTTCATGAACAAACTTAAACTTGTTCATTTTGGGCTCGTTTTATAAACAAACAGGGCGTGAACACGAATTGACTTGTCCATTAGTAGCTTGTGAACAAGCTCGTTCGAGACCCAATTACTAAATAGTAATAATAATAATAATAACAAAAAAAAAAAAAAAACAACAATATTCAGACTATATGTAATCTAATGTATATTACTTGTTATACTAGTAAGTATTTGGTTAAATTTGTATATTTGTATGGAAATTTAGGAAAATGCATGTTTATTTTATATTCGGGAGCAGAGTAATTAATTGTTTACACATACAAATGTTCACGAATATATTCATGAACAAAATCAAACGATCTCCAACTTGGCTCAACTCGAGTTCGATTAAAATAAATGAACTAATATAAACACCTACAAGCTCGGCTCGACTCAAAAGTATAAATAAGTAAATAACAGACAATTCATTAATATCTTCTCTTAAAAAATCTACAATTTTCTTGATAATAATAATATACTGGTCCTGTCAGGATAGTGACATTTCATTACCAGGTCAGCCACTCCCTATGCAACATGTATTGACAAATATACCCTTGAAAAACATGACAGGATAGTTACATGTCAACGGATAAGGATGTAGTACAAGGGCACTCTTGTCATTTTACCACACACAAATTTTATAATAATATGAAGGGGTCCAAAATCGAACCAATCTACTCAATATTTGATTCAAGATATTTTAATTTTTACATTTAAAATAATTTAGACGCGAATTCGATAAGTAAAAGAAATGCAAAAATAAGATTAGATTTTTAAAATATTCGAGTTTCACAAATGTTCGACTTAATTAAAATTCATTTTAAGTTTAAATTCAATTATGTTTAAAATAAATTTAAATAGCAGTACGTTAAGTTCGACTCGACCATTTATTGTGTTATGCTTTTACCATAGAAAAAAATAGGTTTGTTAAATTAAATAAACATTTATTTCCTTATCTATTAAATATAAATTTTTAAATTCTGAATAGAAATTCAGCTCCCCCTCCTTGTTTGTTCTTCACTGTCACCATATCTTTCAGATTCCTCAGATTTGCTTCAAAATTACAAAAATCTCTCATCCATTAACTATTAGCCTCACAATTTTTGGTAACAATTTTTGTAAATTACATGTTCACGAAACAGAATTCCGCGGAATTTATCGCATTATCTGCATATGTTTTGTGCTCAAGTTTTCACATAATCGAATATACATACACTCCTGAATTTTCTGTATATGTGTGTGTATAAGTGTGTGAGCTTACATGTACTGTTATAGATGCAAGGCAGACGGAGAATACATCAGAAATGATTACTCTGTAATGATTTTTATCTAAGGATTGCAGCGGGGGAATAAGCTGAAGTGGTGTCGGTTTTCTGAATGAATTGATGTTATTTTGATTGGTGGAATTAGGCTGATTTTGTATATTTGGCAAGTATAAGTCCTGGTTTGGATTTAATTTGTTGGAAGTTTCGTATGAGTTGTGATTGAGCTAGGGTTTTAAGTGATGGTGGTGTCTAGGAATGACCCGTTGGAATCGTTTTTGAACTCGATTCAGGTGGTTAGAAATGCTTTTCTTCCTCTAGAATCTAATTTTCAGAAGGTTACGAAGAATTTTGAGCTTTGCTTTAATGGGGGTTTGAAGAAGGGGAAGTTGAATGGTGTCTCTGATGGTGCTGATAATGAGCTGGTGGCAGCTCAGTTGGATTTCAAGAAGAAGAGTGGGCAACGTGCTGATATCAATGGAAATGATCGGAGAAAGAAGAAAGTTCCAATCAAGATATTCGTTGGAATATTTACGGATAAAGATGGAAGTGATGCGAATAATAACGGTTTGTGGAAGAAAGGGCTGAAAGAGAGGTATGGGAATGATAAGGGTGGAAAAGAGGATCGGAGTCCTAATGGGAATTGCTTGCATCTTGATGTAGCATTATCCTTTTTGATTAATGGTTTTGTACAGGCTTTCCCGAGGTCATTCAAGTCTGAGAAAAAGCAGGTTCAGAAGATGAGTAAACCGGATAAGTTTTGTTGTGAATCGAAAGTTGAAGTGAAATCAAGGGGTGGTGGTGAGATTAAGCAGAAGGAATTGAAGGCTAAAGAAGGGAAAGATTTGCCATTTGAGTATTTTATAGGGTTTGTAGTTGATCAGTTCAATCATCTGCCAAAATTTGATGCAGGTGTTCAAGAAAATGAGTGCAAGAATGGTGATCATAAACCTTCAGCAATGCCTAATAGTCAGTTTGACCACTTGAAAGCGCTTTTCAGTATTTTAGAAGGTAAAAGAGCAGATGTTAATGGATTTCTAGGGAATTTGAAGTTTGCTCGTGTGGGAGGAGTTCCGTCAAGTATGGTAGGAGTGCCTTCTGTGAAAGACGTTGGCGATGAGGGGATCAATAATCCTGTTAGTCAGGAAGAAAGTAGTGATAATGTTAATTCACCACAGAAACTGGCCAATGGATTGCTAAGTATCCCGTTGTCTAATGTTGAGCGTCTGAGATCGACCCTATCAACTGTATCATTGAGTGAATTGATTGAGCTTCTACCACAGATTGGGAGACCTTCAAAAGAAGACCATCCTGACAAGAAGAAGCTTATTTCTGTCCAGGACTTCTTCAGATATACTGAAGCCGAAGGTATATTCTTCTCTTCACTACCTAAGTTTACTGAGAATGCTTGACGATATAACAGACATTTAGTGATTCTGTTAGAGCTGAAAACTTGAGCTTTCAGTCTATCATGTCTTAGATTATGTCTGAAACAGCTTTTATCTGCTGTATACCATAGTTGGATGTATTTCAATGTGGCTTGTGGTTTCATCTTACTTCTCTGTGTTTGAGGCGGCATCTTGTGGGTTAAATGCTGGATGATTAACAACTCTAAATAAACAGATTTACAACTTTTGTCTGATGAACGTGCTACCATTTTGGCCATGCCCTGCCCCCAGAAAACGGCATGCATGTGTTCTGAGTTGCCAATGGTGGAATAGGGCCTCACCATCAGAACATGAACCTCATTATTCATGTCGCAGAAATCCTTTGTTGCCTGTTGACAAACATTATAGATCTAACTTGCCAAACAATTTCAATCATCTGAGACGCCTCTTATGATTTAGGTAATCTTTCATTGGTATAAACTGATTCACTAGTGCTTCTCTAGCTGGCCTCTCATATCCTATATCTGTTTGCTTAAGGGAGGGCCGCCCTGATCTTTTTTTTTTTGAGTTAAGAGTTGGATTGCAGCCCCTTCCACAAATGCTTAAGGTACTACAGATCCGTACTAGCTATTGTTGGTCACTGTCAAATAGGATATTCCTCTTCCTTGAGCAGGGAAAACTTGTTGGTTTAAAAATTAAGGGGTTACATGAAGACTAGTCTGTTAATACAAGATTTGTATTCGGTGTGGCCATGGGCTTTGAATTGGAAGAGTTATTGGCTTATGGCTTCTGCTTACTGAAACATATTCTTGGATCACTTTCATTGCATATGAATCTAAAATCTCTGTTTGCAGGAAAGAGGTTTTTCCTCGAGTTGGACAGAGATGGTGATGGGCAAGTCACACTGGAAGATCTTGAAGTTGCCATGAGAAAGAGAAAACTACCTAAGAGATATGCTCATGAGTTCATGCGCCGTACTAGAAGTCACTTGTTCTCAAAATCTTTTGGGTGGAAGCAGTTCTTGTCCTTGATGGAACAGAAGGAACCAACAATCCTTCGGGCCTATACCAGTCTCTGTTTGAGCAAGTCAGGGACACTACAGAAGAGTGAAATTTTGGCATCCCTGCAGAATGCAGGTCTTCCTGCAAATGAGGATAATGCTGTTGCTATGATGCGCTTTCTGAATGCTGACACAGGGGAATCTATTTCTTATGGGCATTTCCGGAACTTCATGGTTTTACTCCCATCTGACCGCCTTCAAGAAGATCCAAGGTAAATTAATGTTTTTCTTCTGTCCTGGACATTGGAGATGTGTTATCGTGAGTCCTGGCTTCATGCTAGATTACTAGTGTGTTGTTTTAGGCATGATACTAGATTCCTTTGTTTTGTCTATACTTCTACACTGTTAGGTTTATACATGCCTAGTGATTCCATTTTGAATTTCAGGCAAAATCAACTAATTTGCAACTCATTGATGATAGGATTTGATTCAGAGGGTCATCTATCAGTTTTGCACATTGTAGACCCAAGAAAATTGAGCATTATATCCAGTGCAGCTTAGTTGGACGAACGTGCTGTATCAGCCTACTTTGCAACTAATACTATTTTCTTTTGCGACTTACAGAAGTATCTGGTTTGAAGCTGCCACTGTGGTTGCTGTTCCTCCACCTGTGGAAATGCAATCTGGCAGTGTTCTTAAAGCAGCATTGGTTGGAGGGCTCTCCTGTGCACTGTCTACTGCATTAATGCATCCTATTGACACAGTCAAGGTGAAATCTTCAGAAATAACTACATCTTTGATATATTTTTTGGCCTTTTGTATTTTGTTGTCTTATTTGGTATTATTAGGAAAAATCAGTGGATAATGACTTAAGGAATTTATGTTTTTGAGTGGTTGATTACATGATGTGAGCGCACCTTTTCAGTTGTAGTCTTCCTTTTTCTGGTTTTAGGTTTCATTTTAAACTAGTCATCTTTTTTAATACACTTTGGTTGTGTTTCGATTAAGTGCTGTGAAACAAGTATCGGCCCAATTAGAGTGGATTGAAGCTCTTCTCTTTGATGGATTCAAATCCATATAAACCCAAATAACCAACTTACTTACTGCCATGGATTTTCAATTCATTTTTTGGTGATATGCTCAGACCTTTTTTGATATAGTCTTCCTTTTTCTGGTTTTAGGTTTCATTTTAAACTAGTCATTTTTGTAATACACTTTGGTGGTTTTTGATTGAGCGTTGATACTTTGCGCAATTAGAGTAGATTTGAAGTTCTTCCGAATCTTGCAAAAAAGTTGTTCTATATGTATTTGATGGATTTCGAATCCGTCTTTGGTCAATATTTTCAGGACAATCCTCTAGGATAATACTATATAAGTAATGAGTCAAATAGGTGTAGTCTATGCATTTTGCAGGTTATCTGATTTCACTGTCCCATGAGCAATCTGACTGTTCTCAACTGGTTTGTCTGTCAGACACGAGTTCAAGCTTCAACTCTGACTTTCCCAGAAATTTTATCAAAGCTTCCTCAACTTGGAGTCAGGGGCTTATATAGGGGGTCTATTCCTGCTATATGGGGGCAGTTCTCGAGGTATAATTTGATTAGGCTTTCTTCAGTACAAGTGATTACTTTCTATCAGGATACTTATACTTAACAATTTGCACAGTCATGGTCTACGAACTGGAATTTTCGAAGCAAGCAAGCTTGTCTTAATAAATGTTGCACCGACACTTCCTGAATTTCAGGTTAGAATCACGATTTTCTTCTTTTGATTTCTATAAGTTATGTTGAGGTGTTGGTTTATCTTGTGACAGTCCATCTCGAATGGATACCTTTTCACTGTATCTTTTGGCTCAGTGACTAAGAATCAGCGTTCTTAATTTTCCACATAATAGCCATGTTTATATGCTTCATTTTGGTGTTCTTTGCTGTACTTTAAGCGTAATGCTTCTTCTCATGTTTTATCTGTGGCAACTGAATTACAATTACACATTATATGAGGAAATTCAACAAGCAACTCTGTTTTTCCGTTTTAATGTGGTTGGTAATAAAAGTTCATATATAGGAAATTCTACTTTTTCCTTTCGAGGCCTTTCTCTTCCAAATATAGATACTTATTATGAGCATGGTATTTAGGTTCAATCTTTGGCATCGTTCTGTAGTACTGTTCTTGGAACGGCTGTGCGTATTCCATGTGAGGTGTTGAAGCAAAGATTACAGGCTGGTCTATTTAACAATGTGGGGGAAGGTATTGTTGGAACTTGGCAGCAAGATGGTCTTAAGGGTTTCTTCCGTGGGACTGGTGCGACTCTTTGCCGTGAAGTTCCATTCTATGTTGCAGGCATGGGCCTTTACGCTGAATCTAAGAAGGTAGGTAGCAGATTCCTTTTTCATGTGATTTATAGCCGATGTTTTTATCTTCCTAGCTGATTTTCTCATGGTTATTACAATCAACTATTTCAGGCTGCTCAGAAGCTTCTAGAACGGGAGCTGGAACCTTGGGAGACTATAGCCGTGGGGGCATTATCTGGTGGCCTGGCTGCGGTCTTAACAACTCCATTTGATGTAATAAAAACAAGAACAATGACGGCTCCTCAGGGGCGCTCAGTCTCTTTATCGATCGTAGCAATCTCTATACTTCGTCGTGAAGGGCCTCTTGGGCTCTTCAAAGGAGCTGTGCCCCGTTTCTTCTGGATTGCTCCACTAGGTGCAATGAATTTTGCAGGCTATGAGCTTGCAAGAAAGGCTATGGACAAAAACGAAGAAACCGGTGAGCCTCTCGCTCAGAAATAGGTATAGCAGGTCCTAACTGTTTAAATCTCAGAGCTTTTTTGTTGTCATATGAAGGATTTTTGTTTTGTTTCTTTCCTTTACTGGGAGATCTTTTTTGGATACAGTAGCTGTTGATACACATAATCTATTCGTCGAAAGTTCCTTATGTTCTTTAAGTTTTTTTGTTGCTATATATAAGATTCTGAATCTTGAACT
This sequence comes from Ajuga chamaepitys, assembly GCA_958295605.1. Taxonomy (NCBI): domain Eukaryota; kingdom Viridiplantae; phylum Streptophyta; class Magnoliopsida; order Lamiales; family Lamiaceae; genus Ajuga; species Ajuga chamaepitys. The sequence continues at coordinate 87,637,234 of OY282495.1, forward strand.
TTGATTCACTGTTTAAAGTATGAGCTTACTGGTTGGGTGGGCGTTTTTTGTTTCGTTTCGTTTTGTTTTGTTTTGGTGGCTCTCGTACTTGTACGAAAGTCTTGAGGTGATCGAATGTTTGATCAATTAAGTATTTCGATATTTCGATTGATTGGTTGGTCTGGAATTATCTGACAAAGGATTTGGAACTGCACCGGATACGGTAGCTGTCTCACACTTAAACGAATTTGGATCCGTGCAGTGACTGCACCGGGTAGTGTGAGTGAGAGACAGGGGATATAGGGTATGTGAGAGAGAGAGAGAGTGAGCTGTGTTAATCGAGAATGATTGTATTTGGTGCAGTTACTGCACCGGATCCAAATCTCACTTAACAGAGCCCTCTCTCTCTCTGTCTCTCACACACACTATGTATTCTCTTTCTCAGACACACAATGTATTCTCTCTCTCTCTCACACACACACACTATGTATTCTCTTTCTCAGACACACAATGTATTCTCTCTCTCTCAGACACACACACACACACACTTGCTGTATCCGGTGTAGTCACTGCACCGGTTTCAAATCCGTTTGTGTTTGCATTCCCTGTAAAGAAAAAGGTCTCCCCAGGAAGCCTCCACACTCTAGCCCCAATGAACAGTGAGAGGATAAATCATGATGACTCGGGATAAAGACAATCCGATTAGTCTAAAAGGAGACTAAACTATTCTAGTGTTTAAATGGGAACAGTTGCAGTGGCAAATGTTCGACATATATTAGGCATTCGGATTCTTTTATTGCAAATTGTATTTGTTTTACTAATTCCTCCCTTCCATAGGAAGAGTTCACTTTCGTAAATTGATAAAAGATAAAAAGTTATATATCTATGAAATTAAATCATTTTCTTTCTACGACTGAGGTAGTATGTATGTAGATATATACATATGGAACGTGATGGTAATACAAGAAATTGAAAATAAAGTGCTACATGCCTCTGGGATTTGGATCCGGTGCAGTTACTGCTCCGGACCAGTGTTTAGTGTCTGTGAGATATGCATAGAGAATGTGTAGTATGTGTGATTATGTATCAGAAATGTTACGTGTGTATGTGAAAGTGATAAAGACGGAAAACATTAGATCCGATGCAGTAATTGTATCGGATTCAAATCTACGTCCGTGTGGTACTGTTATAGTGGGAAGGGGGAAACATTTGCAGCTCTCAAAACTTATAAAGGGCTTGAAAAGGAACAAATGTAGCTCATTTGAATAGTTGATGTTATTGAAAATGTTTCCGCGTTGTTCTCAAAAAGTCAGCAAAAAGAACACTATCTTTATATGTTAAACTATACACCTGTCAAAATGGGTTGGCCTGTCCCGCTCCGGGTAATAGGTGGTTCGGGTCGAAGTTTAAGTGGCTCGTTCTGGCTTCTCCGCTGACAACTTCATATGTTATCATATAGAGTTGCATACTCCCTCCGTCTAAACCTAACTTTCATACTTTGATCGGACACAGAGGTTAAAAAAAAAACAGATTTTGTGGAATTTTTGATTTTTTTAAAGGTGAAGATTGTGAGAGAAATTTGACATTTATGGGCTGGAAAGTTAAGTTGAGACAAACCGAAAAGGAAAGTAGGAAAATTAAAGTGGGACAGAGATAGTACTATGTATTTATGTTTGATGAAAATTGAAAAATGAAGAAACTATGAGAACTATTTTGATTTGTACTATGAGCTTAAAAAAACTTTAAAAAAATAGGATTTTCTAGAAATTTCGGACTGCGCTTCAGTCCAGAGCGGTCCATGCTTCTTACACGTATGTACAAATGGGATGACATACATTTTATTTCGTGACTAAATATAATGCGTCAGTATAAATACTATTCTTACATGTGTTCACGATAGGTAAATGAATCGAACTAATATGGTCATATTCACCGATGAGAAGAAAAATGCTTCTTTATAATGTGGATTTACATTATGTATATATACTTTTCTTTTTTATTATTTACCCTCAAAATTGAAATGTATCTATAAATGTCGGGTAACAATATTTTTAAGGTTCGAGTAAGAAGATACAAAAGTCAAGACGAAAGTTATAAAAGATGCTAAGCACTAATCGAGTTATAGATTAAGATTTAATATCTAACTGGATTTAGGTGAAATTAATCAGATTTAAGCAAGGATTAATAGAAAGAGTCGAGAGAAAACATAGACGGCTGATTGGATTCACTTCTATAAATGTAGAGAGTGAAAATAAGTTTACATTTCGTCTCCAACAGTCTTCATGTTCCCATTTATCCCATCATATAATAAAGCAAGATTCTGGTTTATTCAATAATGGTGGAATAATTTATATTGGATAATATAATTAAGTAGGCATCTCATCTCATAGAGAATTGTGACCATATTTTAATTCCAAGTTGATTACATCTGTTTCGGCGCGTATATTAAAAAAAAAATTATTTTTTGCTTTTAGTTGATTTTTTTAAAGACTAAGATTTTAAGGGTGAAGATTGTAAGCAAAATTTTTCTTGGGTGTGCAAATTAGTGTGAGACGGACCGAAAAAGAAAGTGTGCAAATTAGGATGGGACGAAGAGAGTAGTACTTTTGTATATCAGTTGTACAGATCTAAGATTCGTAAAATTTAGATAATAGACAGTTTTTATAAAAATGTATTAGTATTTATGTTAAAAGGTTTACTTGTTCAGAAGAAAGATATCGTTGTGAAGATGAATTAGTGCTTATGTTGAAACATATTATTTGTTATAAAAAAATATCGTGCTAAAAGCAATACATTTCTTCATATAATTAATTTCTTTTAGTATAAACAGTGATATTTTTAATGGGGTTGTCCTTTAACCCGGATTGATTTTCATGAAATCGTCCTTTAAATCCGTGCACATGATGCACATTAGAATTAATGATAAATTAAATCAGATTATCTGATATTTTCCTTTTGTAACTCTCCATTTTGCCCTACTCCATTTTGTACTATCCGATTGAGTTATAAACTATTAGATTGGATGTGTAGATGAAAAATTAAAGGTCTACAAGTAATATGGGCCACTGAGACAACTTTTATGAACATTTGTCGCGATTACATTATTAGAGACAAATGTCATTATTAACTAGCCGTCTCTATAACTCAGTCGAAAATAATATTATTTGAGACGACGTTCCAAATGCAAAACAAATATTTTCAACAACTAATTATCTCTAAAAGAAGTTAAAAATAACCTCAAATAATTTGTAAAATGTTTCGTCGTCACATATGCTTATTATCTGCGATAACAATTATCGTCTAAAAAGTGTGCCAAAAAGACCTTTGTTGTAGTGTAACGTTTTTCTAGTTTATATCTATACACCAATCCAACTAAATTATACTCTACATAATTCAAATTTTCACACTAAAGTCTTTTCACCAAAATATTTAATATTAATGATGTTTGAAGATTACTCAAATTAGATAATTAATCAAATCTATCTGTCACAAAGTCAATGAGTTAGTGTAGCCAGACTTTACAAGGATGGAATACAATATTTTAGTTAATGTAAAATACTCCCTCTATCTCGGCTTATCTTGCACAGGGGATCGATACGAGTATTAAAAAAAATTGCTTTTTAATTGTTTGTTGATTTTTCAAAAGTGAATTAAGGGTGGAAATTTTAAGGGTGAAGATTATGTTATAACTTTTCTTTTTTAGATTGTGCAAAATAAGGTGGGACGGTCGTTTAAGGAAAGTGTGCAAGATAAGGTGGGACGAAGGGAGTACAAAATTAGGAGGAATTGAATTTTGTTTTATTTTAAGGGGGTCCATTAAGAAATTTGAATTGTTTGTGCGTTATTTTTCTATTTACATTTTTATTTGTCAGCCTAAAGTCATTGTATGACAAGGTCTATTATTTTTTAAGGGACTTGATTTTATATAAATTGAATGTTTTAGTTTCTACTTATGTCTGGCCGAACTTGGTTTGGTTTTGGTCGAATTATTATTTTTATAATCGAGAATCTCATTAATCAATCCAAATTAAGTACAAGATTTTCTCTTAATCCATTCAGAAAAATCAGGACTCATTTATACAACAGAATCGACGGAAGAAAAGAAAAGAAAAAAATAAGCATACGCTGAATAACATCATCCATATGAAGCTCATAACAGTAAGGCCCAAGTCTTGCGTCATGACTGCATGCACAACAAGTAATGAATCGGAAAAACTACTCAATCTCCATCAAACTTCGTCTTTGATACTTGTCAATCACGACAACATTTAAAGCCGAAAGTTGCATAAGAAACTAGATTGGAGGCTGCATAAGACTCAGAAGACCAAGAAGACCCATCTGAAAACATAGATCAGAGGCCGCACAAAAAGTAAAAAGACGAGGAGAAATCTCACAAAGGCAAACCCGAGGAGAGAAAAAAAAAACAAACAAAACAAAATCAAAATAAATAATCAATATCATGTTAAAAATATTCCCCATCCTCCTGTGATTGGAGAATGAGGAAAGGATAAGGAGATCTAAACTTTAAGAAGATGAAAATGGTGGAGAAAGAAAGAGACTAGGATTTTTTGAGAGAGTCGTAAAGAATAATGGTCTCTTTGGTCGAATAAATAGTTTTGTATCAGGCCTTGATAGCCTAATGACATTATCTCGCCAATTCATAGTGAAGGTTACGGGTTCGAACCCCTCCCTCACTTATAAAAAAAACATAAATAGTTCTTTAGTTGAGTTTAGGTAATTGAATTGACTTGGACCATAGTAATGACAATGAACTTAATTCTATTAATACTTGATTACATCTGACTTTTGACTTTGGATTTCAAAAATATTCTCTAACTATATAGTAGTATTAAAAAATAATTGATGATAATCTTTCACATATACAGTAAAAAAAATAGGATTCTTCACTATTAAATGTGTTTGTATGATAGTGATGCCATAATATATAAGACTAATTTGGGAAGATAATAAAAAGTCAAATTGTCTAGTTTAGTTAATTAACTAATATAGATTATGAAGTGTACTAAAAAATACTACAATGAAAAAAATTGCAAAACTAATTCATTAACTGTATATTATATTGATAGTACAAGAAAAAATGGTTTCCTTATATAATTAAAAATTGTTTTAAATACTCCCTCCGTTTCATATTAATTGACGTTTTAGAATGTTCCCTTTTTTTTTTCCTATTAATTGACGTTTTACATATTTTTCACCAATTATACCGGTTTTTTCCTTGGACTCAATCCTAAAAAATCTCTATTTTTCAATCTATCAGAGAAAAATGTGGTCAAATATTTATCCCCTAAATTAGATGAGGGTATATCTGTCAAAAAATTTCATTCTTAATTCTTCCTTTTTATCCTAAAACGTTAGAGGGAGTAGTATTTATCACGATTATGTTATTATGTCGTTCCTATATAATAATCGTCTTAGTTAATTTGTATATAATATATTTGAGAATACACAAAATCGTCTTAAGTGCTCGCAATTATTATGTAATTTGCAACAACTAATAGTCTCTAAAAATAGTAAAGTAACCTTAAATAATTTTTAGAACATTTTGTGACGACAAGTCATCACATAACCTTATTATTATTACATACAATAATTGTCAGCTCTAGGGATAGCAATCCCACTGAGACAAGTTCGGATTCTCTGTTATCCTACATGATTCATATTTTATTTACACGATCTTTAATATATGACATATGTTACTTAGTGAATATATGTGTGATGCTTGATAAAATTATGGAACATTGGATAAAATACATAAATGTAGCATGTGATCTCATGTGTGTCATGAGGTTGTCTCATAAGCACGTTATTTTATTGTTTAAACCACACTACAACAAAATATATTTTTTGTCAACCATTCTCTAAGACGACAAATATTGTCTCTAATAACATTTATATGTGACGTCTTATCGTCACAAAACGGTGCACATGCAATTTAAGGCCAATTTTAGATTTTTTAAAGACACCTTGTTGAAAAAAATGCTTAAATGCATATTGAGGGTGATTTTTTTCATCTCAAATAATATTATTTACGATCAAATTATTAAAACAATTAATTAATGACAACATGTTATCTCTAACAATAAAGTTGTAATTTCTTATTATTTGAGATCACTTTCCCTTATCTCAAAACCTCATTTTTCTTATACAAAAGTTTGAGTAATGAGAATATTGAATTTGAAGGCAAAATAGTCTTTATGACAGTCTTATGTGCACCAATTGCACGATGTAATTCAGGTGGAGTATCATTTATATTTAAAGGGTATTATATGTACTGGATAAAATATTACAATACCTTTACTCAAAACGTGTAATACCTTTAAGCAATAATGGTGATACATTTTTACTGTGATATTTTTACCCATCAATGTAATATCTTTAAGTATAAATAGTGATACATTATGACCTACGATCCGAATTGCACGGATCTAAGATCCGTACAAGTGGTGCACGAGAGACCTCCCGATGTTTATAAGGATTGACATAGTTTGCCGACAAGTGAGATTATGCATAATTATGATTAACGATTGAGAAGAAACATTAATTACGATTATGAATTAATCCATGAAAAACTGCGATATATATAACTTAGTAGATTGTGAATTCACACGTACGTCAAGACTTTGCATTTTTTTGACATAAAAAGTGTGGATAGAAATTATAAATGCAACTGATAATCATTGCAGCCACCATTTTCTTGTCTGAGACTGAGAATTATTAACTGAATTCTCACCTGAATTCATCGTAAAATCAGAACTCATACACACACGTAATGAGTCGGGGTCCAGGTGGCGATGCACCCCGCACTACAACATAAATATGCTTTATGTAACACCCGAAAAGTGTTATATATATACCGAAAGATGTTACAATAGACTTTTGGTAACACTTTATTGGTGATGCATTTGTCGGTGCTACCTAAAGTCTAAAGTAATACTTTGATGATCTTTAGTAGCACTTTTCATAAGTGTTACATTAGATTTTAAATTGTAACACTTTAAGGTAACACTAAAATATGTTACTTATAACCCTTTATGTAACACTTTTTTAAAAATATAAAAAATGTTCAATGTTGTCATAGCTAGGTTTCGAACTCAGGTTGCAAGCCTGCAAAGGTCAAACCACTAGACTGTAATAACTATTTTGTCTGATTTTGTAAGAAACACTATATATACCCAATTTCTTTGTCGTAACATCAATAAACTATTCTCAAAATTAAATTTCCATCAAACTACAACATAACTTGATTTTATTTAGCTTATTCTACTATCTAATTTCATACAAAATTTTCGTTTAGTTTTCTTGTTCCCAATTTCATCCTCTCATATATATATATATATATATATATATATATATACTTATTTTATATACACTAATTTGTCACATCTAACTATTGTATATACATTTTAAGGTATTAACATTTAAATCAATTACAATTTATATTTCTACTTGTTGTAGATTACTTTAGGACACATTAAAATCACCTTTAAAATTAAGTAATTAATTGGTTGTGTTGTTTTTTATAGAAAAAATAATTAAATATAAGATAAACTTAGGAACATGAAAGACATGACAAAATGTTCAAGCCCAAGTTTTAACGCTTAAAAATGTATTCAAATTGTTAAGATACAAAATTCTGTTGTCGTTGTTTAGTAAAATACAATGTGTGTATATCTATATACACAAAAAAAAAATCACTAATAAAATTTATTTTAGATAACTAATAAGTAAATCCTTAAGTGTTCTTGCGAATGTTTTATTATGATAATTAAGATGTAACACTTCTATAAATCTTTGTCTCAAAAACTCATTTTACTTACTTATTTATAAGTGTTACATGAAAGTGTACTTATACAAAGTGTTACCTAAAAAATGTTACTTATTTGAAAGTGTTACCTAAAAGTGTTACAATTTAAAAAGTGTTACATCCAAAGTGTTACATATTATAAAAGTGTTACATATTCATAAGTGTTACAAAAATGTTACATAGAAGTGTTACATATTCATAAGTGTTACAAAAGTGTTACATAAAAGTCAAAATTTTAAAAGTGTTACAAACAAAATGTTACATTTGGCCATTTATGTTGTAGTGCCGGGTCGGAGAGTTCGGGGGTATTTGCCCCTGGTCGGGGAGTTCGGGGGCGTTCATACACACACACGTAATGAGTCGGGGGTTCGGGGGCGATGCGCCCCTGGTCGGGGAGTTCGGGGTTGTTCGCCCCTGGTCGGGGAATTCGGGAAAACTTTATGGTATATGTTATGTTTGGATTCAATTTGTGTTTTGGGCTTATTTTTGAGGTACAGACGGTGAAGATGTTATAAATAGTCTTATTATTTTGACCTAGGGTCATTCAGTACTTTGTAATCATTCTGATTACATAATATACGTTTTCTCTATTTTGCTCGTGGACGTAGCTAACATATTGTTAGAGTACCACGTAAATTCTGTGTTCGTTTATTCTCGTTTATGCATCTTTCTCGCATCTCGTTCATAATAAATAAGATTTTAATGTATTTTAAAAAAAACGATATTAAGCAAGTTATAAGATATAGCTAATTTTAACCTTAAAAATAAATAAGTACCTTTAGTTCATTTTATTTTCTTAAAATTTCATATGTCACATTCAAATTACGCAACTACACTCACTACAACACAATACACACACTTCTTTCACACGCATTATACACAATTCAAACATTTCACACAAACTAGACACACTACATAAATACCATATACACTAATCAAATGTGTGTTTGATAGTGATTTCGAATACATAGTAAAATCCCTCCATTCAATTACAAGCTTATAAGCTCAAGCATCGAACACTTTATTAACTTATAAACTCTTGAAAAATTACAGTTCATTAACTTCTAGAACAACTTCTAAGATGTTGGAGCTTAGATTATGTTTGAAATAACACAAATAATATTTTTTGCCTATCAATTTTTAAGACAACAAGTGTTGCCTCTAATAATAATTATATGTGACGACTTATTGTCATACAATGTTGTTCAAGTAATTAAATATTTTAAGGTCGCTTTTAGAATTTTTTTAAAGACAACTAACTATGCAAAAAATATTTATATGCATTTAAGACGATCTTTATTGTCTCTAATAATATTATTTACGATCGAGTTATCAAAATAACTAATTAGTGGCAATATATTGTTTCTAATCTATAACAATTAATCAACTGAATTTGATTATAGAAATTGAAAATAAAAACAATAGAAGAATTGCATATTGGATAATTCAAAGATCAAACAAATTATATTAAAATGAGCATTAGGTCAACAAAAGATACCAATTAATAAAAGACTTCTTAGTCCCAAGGGACCCTTTTTCACTTCTTTTCCTTTGGAAAAGGTGGAAGAAATCACATGAAAGTACATGCTCTACTAGATAACCTCAGCATTGTTCTAAAAGTTCCCGTCTACTTTTAGAACATCGAACCTCAATAGATCATTTAATTAAAACATAAACAAAGTCATTATTTCGTGCATTTTTTTTCTATGTATGTATATGTTAAATCAGAAACGGTCTAGGCCGGTTTCATGTCCATAGGGGCTCCCAAGCCACTCCTAGAGTACTCTCGTCCAATAAGAAAGTCGGATTTTCATGATACGGCATCGGCTCTGGCGACTCATTTTGAGCAGCCATTTGCTTGCTAATTAGCTCGAATAAGTTGGTATTTTGACAGTGGATGTTCAAGATTTCAGCTTGTGCTTTTGCTAGTTCAGCTTGAAGCTCGTTTATCTGCTTTTGGAGCTGGCAAATCGCCCCGGCACAACCGTAGACAGGATCCCTCAGTCGGGCGTTTGCTTCGTAAACCATGCTGCTCACTGCATCTGCTCTTTGTTCCTCCGGCAGTTCCTGAAAGTTTCGATATATATAGAGACGGAGTCAGAATTTTTAGATATGTTTGAAAGGCATATATTTTTAGATATCTGACTTCTCATTTCACAAAGATATATCCAATGTTCATTTATTATCTATATTAAATTATTACTACAAGGTACAATTTTTCCGAAATACCCTTACTTAATATTTGTCGAGACTATCGTTAATTCCAAACACTCCAAAATAAATAAGGGTATTAAAATTTGCTTTCCAAGTACAATACATTTGATCTCTTAATTTGTGTGGAAAACAAAACACAACTATTTTTGTGAGACGGAGGGAATAACATAGCGGTGAGGAAAACCCGCGTTTCAAGAACTTATTAATTATTTTCCCTTCATCTCTTTATGATCATCATCATAAGAGAATTTAGAATTATTATATATAATAACAAAATCAATTTTAAACTAATGTATGTATAGTCAAATATGTAATTTTCTTGTAAATCTTTGTGTTTTCTTGTAGTGTCAATTTAATTAGGTGCCTACTCCCATTGACATTATAGTACTAGTCTTTTTCAGTTATATCAGTGGCATAGTGGTCTATTTATAAATTAAAAAAAATCCAAAAGTCAAGGAAATATACATTTTGAAATTTTATCAACCCACTTTTTTCTTTAATTAAATTATTATGTATTACTTTCTCCGTTTAGAATATACGTGCACCCTTATATTAATAAAATCTGTTTTTTCCTTTTACGTTGATTTTTCAAAGGTAAATTGAGGATGGAAATTGTGCTATAACTTTTCTTTTGAAAAAATATACAAATTTAATTGGAATGAACGAAAAAGAAAAGTGTGTCATTTCATTCGGGACGGGGGAGTAGTATTACGAAAATACTTTAGTGGAACATGAAATATTCCCACTTCATGGAAAAATAATATAAAGTAAATCTACTCTATTATTCGCTCTATATATCTTCTTTTTCTTCTTTTCCAACTCACAGAAAGCTAGTTTCACACTACAATTTTCTAAAAAATATCTTGATTTTTTTTTTTAGTTATATTCAACTTTTTATTAACCATAATCTTTAAGCATCGAGATACACTATATATAATATTTTCTCCGTTCCATAACGAGTCATGTTTAAAAAAAATACATATTTTAATCAAAATATTGAGTTTATAACAGGACTCTCGTTTTAAAATTTGAAACTGAACTCTGATTATGGAATGAAAGATTATATTATAGGAAAACTATGTATTGATTTTTTTCTTATAAACAAAAGAAATCTTCAACCATAAAATTTTACGTTTTGATTATCACTCCCTGCATTCCATATTAATTGTCGTTTTAAAAAAAATGAAAGAACTTTGAATGAAATATTTTGACAAATATATTCTCAATTAATATTAGAGGATAAAAAAATCTGTGATATATTGAAAAATAAAATATTCTAAGATTGAGTTAGGAAGAAAAATGATAGAATTGATAAATATTTAAAACGTCAATTAATTGAAAAAGTTGAAAAAATAACTACAACGACAATTAATATAGAACGAAGAGAGTAAGAATTACCTGCAACAACTTGATAATGTTACTAGCGCCAAAAACCCGATGAGCAATGGTGAACTTGAGTGGCTCGGTCGGCGGAAAGTACGGCGCCAAGACGCATTTCTCGACGCATCGGCGCCGGAGGATCTTGCAGGCAGCGCATGGGCTGAGTATCACCGGAGGAGAATGAGGCGAAGACGGCGGTGACGATGAAGATGTCGGAGATACGGAGGATAGAGAGCCCTCCGCCGCTCCTGTGACGGCATTGACAGTGGTGGCTCCGCCGTACTGCATTATGAGCTTTCGTAGGAGGTTTGGGTTTAGGTTTAGATTTACGTTTAAATGTGGTTAGTAGATGAGCAGACAACAACCTAGTATTTATAGAAATGGAAAAAATCCCGCCAATGGTGTTTAACTGGTTGCCACTGTAATATGTCTATTTTCGGTTATCATTTTACACGGCAAAATGAGAAAAAGGATGATCTAACTGGTACACGTGTGTGTCAAGCTTGCATCATTAATTGCTTGGATGACGTTTCCCACTTTGAGTAAGGTGACTTGGGTGTAAGGAGGGACACAGATTTAGGGGTGGTTCGATACAGTATTCATATCATTATCATGTCAAAATTCTTGGTAGATCGAAAATTTATATCGTTATTATACCGAAAACATATAGAAAATTCGGTACGATATAGATAAGTATCGATACTGTACCGAAATTTCGATATACCGAATTTTGTATCGGTATTGACATATATTGATTCATATCGTTGATTTTGATATACTGAAATTTACGATGTACCTTTAGGAGTTTGGTATACCAAACTACAAAAATATCGAATATTTCGGTACATTGGTACATACCAAAATACTGAAGTTTTTGGACTATGATACTGTTATTGTACCGAAAATTTTCTGTATGGTATCATACCGAACCGAAAATTCGGTATACGAAAATTTTGATAATTTTTTGATATGATATGTGCGGTATTTTCGCATTTCGGTATTTTTCCTCATCCCTACACACACTATATGGTTAGGAAGAGCCGATAAATAAAGAACCACAGACCAATATTAATATATACGTAATAATAAATATTAAAAGATATTATATTTATTATTTAAATAGAATATCAATAATATTTATTATTAAATATGTCAAAATATTTAATTAGTTACCTATATATTAAAATTTAGATCGTTTCATAGTTTGTTTGTTGGGGGACAAAACACACGTTCTACAAAGTAAATGCATAGTATAATACATTTTAGACAAACTCTCATGTGCACCAGTTGCATAGATTGACTATTATCATATATACTTAAAAGTAATACACGTTCTGGATAAAGGTATTGTAATATGTATTACCTTTAAGGATGAATAGTGATACATTTTCACTGTAATACCTTTATCTATCACATGTAATACATTTAGATATAAATAGTAATATCTTTTGACACACGAGCCAAATTACACGGATCTTAACAAGATACCTCCTCTATATTTTAAGGATACAAATAGTGAGGTGGTTGGGGGGCTAAAGCCCTTACCTTGACCACATAAACTTAGACATTTTAGAAGAATAGAATGGATTTTACTTGCTAATTTTCAACCTGATAAAATTTTGGGTCGAATCAAACCGATCCGGGATATGGTATGGCTATGGGTTGGGGCCCAACAACCCCTACTTTTCAAATTAAATTTCAAAGTATCTATTTATTACGAAAAATCAAACTATATGAGAACAAAGACAAACTTTAGCAAAAATTTTGATTGACTTATTTACTGTTTCTAGATGGTCCAAACTTGGAACAATGTTGTCGAATTATGCATAACGAAAACTCGAGGTCAAATATGCATCACGAATTCGAGCTTGAACTCGTTTTCAGCGAAGTGTTGGGACTATTCGAAAATTTAGTGATTATAAAATGTATTGAACTCATACGTAACTATAAAAGCTTGAAGTGGACTCAAATTCAAGTTAGCTAACCAAATCAAACCCTACTCTACTCGGCTCGATTTGATAATTCACACCCTATCTAAAATATATGAGATTACTTATTATACTATCGCCTTTTATCTTATATTTCACAATATTTATTAAACGACATATGTTCGATGATGTCATAAATTAATATGTGTTGTATATTATTTGTATAGTAGAAGATACAATAGAGCTAGATGTGGCAATTCGGGCGGTCCAACCCGGTCTGGCGTAGCCTGTTGGGACAGTGTCATATCTCGGGCGAGTTCGGCCTGGCCAAAACTTGTTCCGGCCTAAAATTAGTTGGCCGGCCCAACCTATTCCCTTATAATATGCTGCAATTATCGGGCTCGCTGTGCGACCCGTCGGACTTTTGGCCATCAAGCGGACCTATCGAAAAAAGAGTATTTCGAACCTAAATTTTTATTACTCGTTCTATCTAAATATCGAGCTGATATAATTGACTCTTAGATTGGGCCGATTTTGCCACCACTGAATAGAGACCTTAATAAATGATGCTTCATAAATGAGGCAGCAAATTCTCACCATCACAATCATTCCCAAAGAATTACACGTGGTGTAGTCTGCCGTCCGGTGCGGCTCCTCCGGTGCCTACCGCTGAAAAAAGTTTGTTACAAATTAATAATAAATAAATAAATAAAATGCTTTTTCTGAACTAATTAATTACGTGTCACTGTATAATAAGGTAGTTAAGGAACCGCTGGGGCTCGTGTTCGTCGAGAAAATGACTAGTTTGACCTCTCATGGAAAAAATAGGAAAAATATTTTTCTTTATTATTTTAATATTTATTTTTTCGTACCAAAATAGTGACCCTTGTTTACTTATTTCAATAAAAGGTATTATTTTCTACTTTGCATTGGAAAAAAATGGTCAAGTATTGTTGGGATGGAGATTGGAAAATTGTTGTAATTGGTACTCCCTTCGTCCCACTTAATTTTGCAGGGTTGATTGGATACGGATATTAAATGAAAAATATTTTTGCTTTTAAGTTGATTTTATTAAAGGAGTAGATCGAGGATGAAAATTGTGAGAAGAAGTTCATTTTTAAGGATGTGCACAATTAAATAGAACGGACGGAAAAAGCAGGTGTGCAAGTTTAAGTAGGACGGAGGGATTACCTTTTTTTTCTTTTATTATTATTTTTTTTGGTCAAATCTCAAGTCATTTTCTATGCCTGAAAAAGAAATTATACAAGGAGAAAAAAATATGTGGATATAAATTAATATTTGCAGAAAAATTAGAAATAGATTATATTTGAGAATATAAGTGGTATAGTTAAAATGTAGGTAGAATTTTGGAGTATTTGCCAAATGTCACTTTTGCTGCAAAAGTAGGTTTAAAATGTCAAATGAACTTTTATCTCTTTACAAAATATCTAGATCCCGATATAATCCGTTGAAAGTAACAAATATCTGCTTTAGAACTGTCCCAAACTTTCGTAATGTCACATGTAAGATTGGTTCGAATTGGGTTAATGCCACATAAATGGTTGGTTTGAACCGGTTTAATATTTTCTCAGATCGAAAATTGATGAATTTATCCCAACACCTTAAAATAAAACTAAATTTGTTGAGCTGACCCGCAGCACACCATGTCGATCTTGTTGGTCCGATAATATCAAGATTGCTATGGTCCAATTTGCCAAATCGGACACTGGGCTATCCTAGCGGATCAGATCGATTGTACCACCACTGACCCGACCACAACAAATTAAACTACTGGAATCAAACATATATATACAAACTGGTCTGATAGAATTTGACATGATTGACCCAAATACGAGCAGTTTCATTAATTATGAGCCATAAGCTAACCTTAAAATCATAGTATATCATAGGGGAATGAGTATTTGACCCGATAAAATTTTAGACATGATTGATCCAAATACGAACAATTCTTAACTAAGGGATGAATTTGAAAAACAACAATTTCTTGAAGAAAACCGAATGAGCAAGATTATAGGATCGGAAGTAATTTTAGTCCATCCTAGCACCTTAAATAGACTAAAAATTATCGGGTTAACTCGCACCTCATAATGTCGATTTTGTAGGTTCAATAATACTTCGAATCAAGATTCATATGATCCTATTTACTTACAATATTGACTAGATTGAACCTGCATACTCGATCATACCGATTTTGCTATCTCTAACCCGATCAAAACAAATTAAATACTAGAATCAAACATAGATGTACGAATTAAATGAAGACAATTGCAATCGACAGAAAGAAAAGACAAGTATTCCCAAACTGCAAACCTAATAAATTGGAGCAACTGTAATTATGCAATGATTATTCTTCCCATTATTGATTAAAAAATAAATTATTTATTCTTTTTAATTAATTTAATCAGTTGGAAAATTTTGGTCAATTATGATTTAAAAAGGTAGAATTTAAAAAGTGTTTTGTTTTCCATGGAAAAGAAGACCACCTGTCTCCATTATTGCTGCATGTCTAGCAATTTAGCACAACTAATTCTATATTCTGAGCACGATGGGACGATGACAATAATTCAAATAACGACCTGTTCGGATTCTCTGTTCCAATTACAATCGAGGTGATAATTGGAATGGTCATATTCATTGGGCCAACCCCATATATCGGAGGGATAGTACTACAAAAGAAATGATATTTTGCGACAAAAAGTGGTCTCATGTAATGAGTGTTTATTACAATTTTATTATTAGATATAACATATAGGTCGTTACTAATTAGCCGAATAATATATTTGTGACGATAAAAGTGGTCTCAAATGCGCCTCAAGTATTTTTTGCAACTAATTTTCTCTAAAAGTAATTTTAAAAATGTCTCAAATAATTTGTAAAGATGTTTGTGACAATAAGTGGTTGTAAATAACTATTATTAGTGACTACAATTATGACCTAAAAAATATTATAAAAAAAACCTCTTTTGTTATAGTGTAAGTTGGACCGACCTAAAATTTCATGGGGCAGAAAATTGAAATATGGAGAAACTTTTCCTTTTAAAAATTAATTGGAGCAAAAAATATTTTGTTATCTTAAATAAGTTAAGTAATTAAT
Organism: Ajuga chamaepitys; assembly: GCA_958295605.1. Classification (NCBI taxonomy): domain Eukaryota; kingdom Viridiplantae; phylum Streptophyta; class Magnoliopsida; order Lamiales; family Lamiaceae; genus Ajuga; species Ajuga chamaepitys. Next base: position 87,653,674 of record OY282495.1, read on the forward strand.
TGATAGCGTTAATGTAAATTTTGAGCTTCTATTTTAAAACATAAAAGATAATATAAAAATAAAGTCAGATCATTTTCGAGCCTATCGGGCCAAATCAGGCCGAGTCCATTTAACCCGTCGGACTGCTTGAATCGAGCTTGATGAACACTTAATTTTTTCGGCCCAATATAAAGTCAATCCAACCCAGTCTTTTCTCGGGTTAAGCGGACTGACACATCGCCCAACAGGTCTGCTTGCGAGCGATCAACCCTGAAACCGAATTTGGGCTGTCAGGCTGCTCGAGTCGGGCCAGATAAACTTAATATTTTAGAACCAATATAAAATCAAGACAACGCAGTCTTTTTACGGATTGAACGGCCTGGCCCATTGGGCCGAACTCATTTTGACAGCTCAGATCAACCCAAATGGCAAACTAACTTTGCCAAGCCAAGACCAAAACTTGGACGAGGCCCAGTTCAAGGCCCAAACCAAGTGTACATGCATGTTATGTTTTCTTGCCCACTCACATGCAAATATAATTAAATACACCTCTATAAGTTCTAAGTTATATCGTTTTCCACACTAAAACTACATACATCGTTTCCCACACTCAAACTACGTCACAAAATATTAATTTTTCGAGATCGAATCTCGAACATTGTGGAACACAATTGGAACACCGTATTTAAACATACATAAAATCCTAAGTGAGATAGACTGCACTTGTCTTTCACCTCCCATTTTCAACACGAACACTATACATATATAAGTGGCTAACATAATCTATGTATTAATTTCTCACTCACTCGAAATATAATTTAAGCAGGGTGCTTTTTCTTTAGAGTTGGCAAAGTCAGTTCTACCCGCCTAGGCATGGAATTGAAGAGATGGCTAGGGCCATATAAATTATATATGGCCCCTATTACTGTCGGACCCAACATGCCCATCTCAGGCCAACTGAATATCTTAGTATATTATAGGAAAAAATGGACTGAGCTAACTAATTCTAGGCGGCCAAACCCGACATAACCTGACACGACATGGCTCCGAGCCGGCCAGCCCGAATTGCCACCTCTGCTCCTTCAACAAAATTCATAATTTTCATTTAAAACTACATAATATTATCTGCAAATTTAGGTCATCAAAATGCTGTCACCTGTCCAGATCTGATACAGAAACACAACTGCATGAAGATCAATAATAATTTCCATTGCCAACACAAATTCTACAGAAAAACCAAATCTCTGATAAAATTATTCAACATCAACTACTCCTCCATCGTGTTACTTACAATTGCAAGGCCTTGATTACTATCCAACCAACACGTAAATCGCGTAAATAATCCCCGGTATGTATCCCAGGAGCGTCAGCAACAAATCGATCCAGAATTCTATCTGATCATCAACAACAAATCAATGTAAATGAATGAACAAAAACATAACATAATTATTGAAAAAAGAGGAGATTAAACATTACTCCAAGGCCATATCTGAGAAAAACTCCAACAGGTGGTATAAGTATTGCAAGAATCACTTCAAGAAATGTCTCTGATCCCATTATTTTTAGTTCTTGTTCTTGCCCTAATTTCAGAGAAATATGTGTGGAGTTTGCATGAGAGAGACAGGAAATAATAGAGAGAATAAGGCAGAAAAACAGCATAAGAGAGAGGTGTCAGCATGTTAGGAGGTAAAGAACACGTGGAATTACAGGTGGCTGTGTATCAGTTATAACTGTAATGCATGTTTATTTCTATATGTTCGGGTAAATTGTAGGATAGAGGATCCTTACTCGGTTGCACCTAAGTCCTTTATTCCACATATTCTATTTTAATCGTGTCCCACTTTAAAATTCAGCTAATTATATATATATATATTTTTTTTTGAACGGTCTATGAGCAAACCGCCTCGTTCAAAACAAGATGTTCAAGAATTGGAGGTAAAGGTCCTACCACTCTATGTCTCTATCCATATGAGAAAAGGAAAAAACGTACTTAGGCTAATTGGTGAGCCACACCATTCGCCGACCGTCTAATCAGACGAAAATCAACATTATCAAAACGAGAAGGAAAGCTAACAATAGACTTAGTAATAACACCCACATAGGAGATATCCTCCATCAAGCTATGCAGTTTAGATTTGTGAATTTTAAAATTCATTGTTTAGATTCAGGATTCAGTATTCATGTTTAGATTTCATGTTTGAGGTCTAGGGTTCGACTTTTTTGGACTAGAGTATATTTTTTTATTGTAAACTTACGAATTCATGATTCACGGTTCATGATTTAGTGTTTAAATTCAATAGATCATAGTTTAGGGTTCATGATTCATGTGTTCGAGGTTCACGATTTATATTGTATGACTCGATTTTAGAGTGGGAAACGATTGGGATAGGGTAATTGTGGGAGCGGATCCTTACCCGGCCGGTTGGGCCAAGTTCATCGGGTTAATGCTATATTTTGAATTGGGTCAAAATTTAACCGAATTGAACTCACGGTTCATCGAACTTTTGTTTCATCCCCTACACAGTTCAATTTTAATCAATTAAAATGTGCAAGTATACAGGACTATTTTGCCGAGTTCCTTAGAGAGAGTTGTCAGACAATAGATCAAACACCTTGAACGCGAAAGTAAGATTACATGGTTCGGCTGTTAATGAAGCCTACATCCACGGGAAAACCTCTCCACTATGATCTTCTTGTTGTTACACCAGAACTACGCAATGAATTCTTGCAGAATCATCAATCCGAGAGCTAACTAGCTTATTCTATTCGTTTCTTTCTCATGAACTGTTTTTCATCTTCAAGTGTGTATCAACTCTCATGATCACACCTCTCTCCTATATAACTGATTATGGTTACAATGTATTGATGAAAGATTACAAAGAAATTGCTAGATGATTTCGTAACTAAACGAAACGAAACTAAACTAAACTCTCATGATCACACCTCTCGTATGCATGCATAACTGAAACTGCATGATCTCATTTAATGAACTTAACCCATGCATGCAGGTCACGTGCGTAGTTTCTTATCACAAGCTGCATAAGCACTTCTTCACAAGCTGATTATTGCTGAATTAGGAAATATATCTTCACAGTTCTCACTGAGCTTGATTGTCACAATCTGGTTTAGGGGCTGCAAGATCTGTCGTTGAGCTTTGGTTCGTCGTTGCTGAAAGGGAAAGGAACAGGAAGAGGAAAGAGGAAATGGCAAAGAGTCTAGGTTAGTGATCATGAAGTGAAATTGAAATCTGGTTGAACTTGGATAAAGAACACCTGCAAAACGTGAGCAGATAAAAATTTAAATAACAAGTGGTCTTATAAAGAACTGGGATATGTGCGCAAGTGCAATGCTTTCACTTTCTTGGCAATTTTTGATAACTTTCAGTATGAGTTAGGAAATGTCATCAACTGAAAAGTAGTAGTCCTTTGAGTTAGCTTTCCTATGCCTCTGATTTCACCATGACCGGATATGTGTACCCCGAGATATGATCAAAATACTAGAGGTGTGTTGGGATCGACTCACAAGTGCACTACTTTCACTTCCTTGATGATTCGTGATAATTTTCTATATAAATTGGGAAATGTGGTCAACATATAAGTTGTAGTCCTTCGATTCATCTTTCCTATGACTCTGATTTCACTATGATCTGATATGTGTAGGGCGAGATATGATCAAAATACTAGAGGTGTGTGGGGATGCACCCACAAGTGCACTACTTTCATTTCCTTGGCCATTTGTGGAAATAATTTGTAAAAATTGGGAAATATTGTCAACATCAAAGTTGTAGCTATCCATCTTAACTTTCCAACGAACAAAGAATTGCCTAATTTCAATTTGTAGATGACAAGTTATGATCATTCAAAGTAGTACGTGTATATTTCAAAATGTTCGCTCAACACTGAGCGAACATCTTTACAATGAGCGAACATATTTGAATATGTTCGCTCAGTGTTGAGCGAACATCCCTTGGCTTTGTTTTTACTTCACTTGAAAATTTCATTTTCACCTTCCATTTATGTGTACCTGAATAATTTCTTGTCAACCCGAGCACAAGTCGATCTTGAGTAGTTTAATGTTTTTAAACTTGTGCTAACAAAATTTATTCTCTAGCTTTCTTGACTAAGGACAAGTATCTATTCTCTATTCAATATTTTATTAGCTTCGTCTATACAACGTCATTTGCACCACTTATCAAATTGTAACTAGGACCTCAGACTTGTCTCTACGTACCTTAAGATAAAAATATGTCACTTACTTGCACTGTTGATGCTGCGGCAGCAGCAGCCAAGAACCCATTGGCCAGCAGATTTCTTTGGAGTAGGCAAAGAAGTGCAGAAGCATTAGACGACCAGTAAGGCAAAGTATCATCAAGGGCACCGGAGAACTTCTGCTCCAAAAGGGAACATAAATTTACTCCATCATTGTATGTATGAGTTCGTCAACTCAAACGTTGAAAGATTTTAGCCATATACAAATCCTGTCCAATTGCCTGGAACACATTCAATGTCTTCTTACTCAGGACATGATTTTAGCGTTGAATGCGATGCTATTGATTTTTCTTCAAAAAAAGATAAAAATCTTTCAGTTCTGTGACGTAAGTCCATTGTTTTGGCAGCAAAAGTGTGTATAAACTCTGTAATGTTTATAAAAAATACTTTGAATCTGATTTGTGCTTGTAAACTCTATATTCTGCTTTTTAAAATCACTTAAGACTCTGATTTTCAGAAGCTGGCGCCTGGTAGTAGCCAGCTTCAAGCTGATCCTTTGGCTTTCTCGTAAATATAAGGAGGGATGGAAATACATACTGAATCTCACATGCTTCCAGCATAAAAAATACTTAAAAGATATTGAAAAGGATGTAGATCTCTCTCGTTCTAGTGCGCAGTGGCAAACAATACTCATGGTTGCTACACTTTCAGAAAATCTTCAAGGGAACCAAACCAGTGAGGAAAATTAATATACACGAATCTACCATGGGGGAAGCGTCAAATTTAATAGCTCGAAGTGGCCAACAACAAGTTAGTAAGCATGATAGATAACCTATCACTTAATCTGCTCTATGCTTGACAACAATTGTGCAACTCTCCAGTAAAAGCAACCAAATTTCAGATGCGTACGTCTGATTATTCCTGTTATCATTCTTTAATTTCCAGAAACCATGTTCAGCAATTCTGACTTATACTTGTTTTCTTTTTCTTGCTTTTCAGCAACCACATCAAGAAAACTTGTTCGATTATGGCCTTTTTTGCTTCACTATGTAGAACTTTCTCTGGAGCAGGTTTCTAGCTTCAGCAAAACTAAATACTTGGACATTGTAAGTTGTTCCTACGGAATTAGATGGTTCCGTTTGAACAGAAAGGGTGCTAATAGGTTAAGTTTCACACTTTGTTCTTCTTGTTTGTAATAAACTTTCCAACCTCTTCTTTTGTTGATCCGTTTTCTGTTTGTACGTTTTGTTATTCTATTAGTAAATACAATTGCACGTTTGCTGTTATGCAGGGTGAGTCTTAAAATTTTGAAACAACTGACTATTTGTTCATGAGATGTTTCAGGTTTCCGAGAAGTAGAATTTTAAAATACTACAACAACGGGAGCCGTCATAGCTGAGTACTTTGAAGCAATAATCTTATTCTTTTCACCATGAGTCAGAGGTGTATTTTCTGCAATTCGTGCAGCCTCCTCTTTCTGCAGTTAACGCAGTATTAGGAAAAGAAGCATGCATTTCGTTTACCAGATCCTATTAGAATAGACTTGTAGCAGTTTGAGAAGAAAAATACAAATAAGTATGTGTGTTGTATGTGAATATGCATTTGTATTAACGAATAATGGGTGCCTATCTATGTTATATTCTTCATACCACCAATAATGGCTCATCACGACTTGTTAAATTCGGGAGATTCCCTATTTTCACTTACCGAAGCACATATTTCAAGTGTTAAAAATTTACTTTATCACCGATTTGTAAATGGAATTTCCAATAATCAGGGGAGTACAGTTTGTCACCGTAATCGCTTACCTTAAAGATTCAGAGATTGAATTTCATAGAAAGATAAAATCTGTTGAAGATGCAGATACAAGAGTTGAAATAAAATCCGTACGCATGAGCTTATCTCATGCATAACTTCTTAAGCTACCTAACTTCTATTCTTAACGGACCTCTGTGAACACGCCCAACTGATGACATCAATGCTTTATCAACAGTTTCAAGCTTAGAGAATGGCTCGACTAAAGCTGCCAGAAATGTTTTCATTCTCAAGAGATACGAAACTTATTTTCTGGTCCCTACCCGTAACAGCAGCTTCTTTCACAAAGGTCAAGGAAAGACGCCCAATTGATCCATGTTATCATATGGTTTAGAAACTTCAGCCCTGAAAGCTGCAAAAATGAGAGACTTTCACAATTTTGAAAACAGCCCTGTAGAATGTTGCGCGCATTGATGTCGACCAATGTGTACTTTCCGGGGTTGTTTAGAATCTCCATTCTTTCAACGGTGAAACCCTGAATCAAATATAGTGTACCCTTTAACTGATGTGCATGGGCTGCTGCAAGCTCATGCACCAACTTTGTTATTTTTTCACTAGTTTTACTTCCTAGGAAATTTATGTAAATTATGTGCAAGAATTGGGAAATATTGTCAAAAGAAAAGTTGTAGAACTTTGATTTATGTTTCCTATGACTCTGATTTCACCATGATCGGATATGTGTAGCCCAACATATGATCAAAATACTAGAGGTGTACCGGGATGGACCCACAAGTGCACTACTTTCACTTTCTTGGCCATTTGTGGACATTATTTTGTATGAAATGAGCAATGTCATCAACGGAAAAGTTGTAGGCCTTTAAGTCAGCTTTCCTATGCCTCTAGTTTCATCATGATCGGATATGTGTAACCCGAGATATGATCAAAATACTAGAGTTCTATCGGGGCGGATCCACAAGTGCACTACTTTCAGTTTCTTGGCGATTTGTGAACATCTTTTGTATGAATCGGGAAATATTGTCAACATAAAAGTTGTAGATATCCATCTTAGCTTTCTAAAGAACCAAGAATCGGCTAATTTCAATTTATACATTACACGAAAATAGCATCCGAACACAATGCGCATGGTTTCGGCCGAAGATTCCCAAGTTTCGGCCGAAACTTGTGAAGCGGCTTCGGCCCAAACTTCAGCCGACACTTGTGAAGGAGCTTCGGCCAAAAGTTCAGCCGAAGCTATTGAAACAGCTTCGGCCAGAATTTCAGCCGAAGCTATTGAAGCTTGTTCGGCCCGTATTTCGGCCGAACACTCATATCGCATTTTCTTTTTTCCTGATTGAATTTTTATGCTTATAACTTATAGATTCTCTGATTTTATTCTCATCTTCCATTTTTTATCATAAAGGATAATATATTTTCGAGAATTTCAATTTACCTCACATACGAAAGGGCCGGCATATAGTTTTGTAGTTCGTTTCTGTTACACTATCTTTAACCCGTCACATCCAATTTATTGATCTTCATAACAATCATTTTATGTATAGTATGAGATAGAGGATGATGTTCGCATTTACAACTACAGAGTAGGACTGCATGCCCATGTTTCTAATATTGTATGACTTCAGCTGTTTTCTTACAATATAGCTAACTACAAACATCTCAGTCATGTGTACAGAACATACGAAAACAATATATTGACATCTTTAACTCTATATATAGGTTGATTTACAGTAATACACTAACATAGTCATTACTGTTGGCACCAAATTCTGAAGATTGTTCTTCTATCAAACCTGCAAAAGAACCTACCGAGACATAAGTTGCACTGGTTCGTGAAATGGAAATGGGATCGGATTACATGATCACCATATAAATGTTATGAAATATTTCTGGTATAAGGAAATAACCTTCAATCTCTGCTAGATTAAGAGAACAACTTAATGATCTCAACTGCATTCTTCCATCATCACCAAGATCTACATGCAATATCTAATTCTGCACATCAGGAAGATCAACTAGCAATATGATAGTTCTGGTCGATGGATTGGTCGATATAACATGCTAAAAACTCCAATGCATGCTGGAATGAAGAGTAGAATACTATGTGAACTATTTACATGCTCTTCGCAGCTGTATAACGTCCTAGTTTTCTGCTTCTTGCTGCAAATTATTTTGCTACACAAGAATCTGAACCTTGAAACTCTGGGGAGGAAAAAGGTTTCGGTTCATAGATTAAATAACCAATCGACATCACATCTGTCACAAACGTATCTTGGAAAATGCTATCAGTAGCATCAGCATCCAGCATATCATTTCCAGTATCCTTCTGACTTGTGGTTTCTTCGGTTATATAATAGCCTTTCTATCAAATACATATTTAATTAAAATATCTTACACCACCAGAAAACTAATCGCCTCTTGAGAATGAAAGCTTTTCTTGCAGAGCTAGTCGAGCCATTCTCGAAGCTTGAAACTGTTGATCAAGCATTATTGATGTAGCTCTGGAAATTCAGGTCTGTCATGTTCCTTCTTTTTCTTTTACTACAGCAACTTTATCTTGCTGGAATCAGATCACATCCTTGAAGAGCCTTCCTGAGCTACCCAACTTAGAGGTGAATTTCTAGAAATTGTTCCACTTTGTTTCATTCTCGTAGTTTCTATACATGATGATAAAACATAAAAACATTCCTCTATGATTTGCAGTTTCTCTCTGTTGCTCAGAATAAGTTAAAGTCTTTCAATGGCTAGCAAGCCCTGTTTACAGGTTTTAGTGGTGACAAATCTTATTACCACTGTGTTTTTTCAGTTTGCATAAACCATCTTTGTTTGTTCGTAGGTGCTAGCAGCCAGCGGAACTAAAATATCTACATTAAAAGGCTCCCCGTATTTACCAGCACTTGAGGTCAGTTCCACTTGTGTTTATGTATGTTTGTAAAAAAATTCCTGGTCATATGCACAGAATGGTGTATCTTCTTCACCACACGTTCAATCATTCAAAGAAGCATCAAATTAGTTTCTGAGGATACCACTCCATCAGTTCATGCCTTCAAAAACAATAGTGTGGCCTTGAGCGGTAATGACTCCAGTAGGAACGATGCCATTCATCGTAAAATTGAAAGGCGCCATTCCCAATCTTCAACAAAACGTTTTTCCTTGAGGATTCTCCATTCTAGAGCTTGTTTACTTCCGGTAGATATGTGACCATCCAAGGAGTTCTCCAGATCAGACATTGATATGGGCAGTTGCTGGTCTCAAAATATTTAGTACTTGTCCTGTAAAGGAGACAACCATCTCATTTCTCTCTTCACGGGCAGTGTCATCAACTTGTCCCCCACCTTGAGCATTAATTGACTCGGTATGTCTTCTCATCGGACCAAAAGGTGCCACATATATCTGCATTTCAGAAATAACCCACCATAGCTAAGTGATAAAAGAGAAGGTATTGAAAGCAAAAATACCAGATAGATGGCCTTTAAAAAATAAAAACAGCTCTCTAAATATTGTTGAAGATGCTTTTGCGAATCTGAGAGCAACTCTACACCCCAACCCAAATACAAGAAAACCAAAAGGCAGAATCAGGCACGTAGATGCAGACAGGAAGAGGAATAGCAGGAACACTATACCTACTTGTAATGAGGCTACTATACTTATCGAAAAAAAGAGGTGATAAGCTCATTCTGGCTAATGTTTTCCTGGTACTCTCGAGTATTCTCATGCTTACAGTCGTCAAATTATTTGTTGTACATCTATATAATCTTCAATATACTTGGTAAATGTATTCTGCTGTGCTGTCCTCATAATGTTTCAGGGGCATGATCTTCAATCTGTTGCGGTGTATTTGGAAGACGAGGATGGTGGTGCTAGGAAATATGCTGAATTCTTTGTAAGAGTTCTCTTATGCTCGGTTTATTTCTAGTAGGATCAGTCATGCCAGTGGAATGCGCCGACTACTGCTTCACAGAAACAAAATCGTTGGTTTCCTGGAGAAGTTATTAGTGACCCTCCTAGTGATACAAAAGATCACGAAGGTCGAATTGATCCACATAAGCCTCATTAGGTACATTTGTCTTTCCTACTTTGCCGTAGATTGTAAGAAATTGATAATATGTGGCCATCCACCTGCAACTGGTTTGAAATATATGGTTATCCAAATATTATGAATTCAGACAAGTCAATGTCATGAATCTGTGTAGATTATTTTCTTGATAATCATCACCAAGGTAGGCTTGAAAATTTCTTTGCTAGGTGTTCCTGTTTAGAATTGTTCTACAATCGGTGTACAAAGGTACAGGTTGTGGTATTGTCTAGGATAGACTTGGTCACACCAGTACAGCTAGCGAGATCACTCCTTCAGTTGTCTACGCGTTAGTAATGAGCTGCTTCCAATGTGCTCTGATCTTTTGTATCGTTGTAGGGAATAATGTGCCAAAGCACTTAAGGTAAATGCCAGAACAGATTATGAGGTAGGTGTCCAGACGTTAGTAAGCAGGTGTATTCGAGTGACCAAGAATTCTGAATTATTAGCTCAGAAACTTTGTACTTGCACTACTTTCACTTCCTTGGCGATTTGTGCTAATTTTTGTACGAATATGGAAATGTTGTCAACAGAAAAATTGTAGCCCTTCAGGTTAGATGTCCTATGCCTCTGTCACCATGACTTTTTGATACGTGTATCCCAAGATATGATTGAAATACTAGAGCTGTGTCGGGATGTATCCACAAGTGCAATACTTTCAGTTTCTTGGCAATTTGTGAACATTTATTGTATGAATCGGGAAATGTTGTCAATAGAAACGTTGTAGCCCTCTAGGTCAGCTTTCCTATGCCTCTAATGCCACCATGATCTGATATGCGTTGGTCGAGATATGATCAAAATATTAGAGAGGTGTCAGGGCGGACCCACAAGTGCACTACTTTCACTTCGTTGGCGATTTGTGTAAATTTTTTGTATGAACTAGGAAATGTTATCAACAGAAAAGTTGTAGATATCCGTCTTATCTTTCCAAAGAACCAATATTCACATTATTTCAATTTCTACATCACACGTTATGCTCATCCAAACTTGAACATGCATATTTCAATATGTTCGGCGAATATCCACCGAACATTGATCAAATGTTCGGCGAGTCGTCACCGAACATTATTAAAATGTTCGGTGACTGTCCACCGAACATTTGTCAACATTTGTCAAATGTTCGGCGTGTATCCACCGAACATTCATCCATTGTTCGGCCATTACACACCGAACGTTCCTTATTTTCTTTTCCACTTACTTCACTTATCTCTTCCTTACACACAAGTAATTTCCTCCGGCCAAGATTAGGAGAACAACAGTTTTTTGCAAAGGTTACATAGCACACTGAGTTTACTAGGACGTAAATGCATGCATAAATGCAGATCATTGGCAAGCTCAAGTTATTGAATTGGTATAATATTGACACTTTATATAAGGCTGAAACATTCACCAGCTGCTGACTTAACAATACTCCTTTGCTCTATCATTGGTACAGAACAATGCTGCTGTACTTTCTGTGCTGAACTTGAATTGCCATCTAACTTTTTGTCATCTCTAGCCGCTTGAGGATCTTAAGGACATTATCTTCAATTATTATGTGGATCAACTTTCTAATATGATCTCGTTTTTTGAGAGAAACCACAGCAGGAAGGAACCACTCCTTGTTTAGTTGCAATGACAGTTATCAATTCTTGTTGTTAAGAGGAACATGCCTTTCTTCTCGATGAAAGCACAAAAATATGTCGACTATATTATTGCCCCCGGAAGTGCATAATAGTAAACGCGCAATAATACTTACTAATAGAACAACAAATCATAGAAACAGGAAATGGATCAATAAAAGCTAGTCACAGTCGAGGCAAAGTATAGCAACTGATGCTTATTCAGCAGGAGGTTTACAAAATGAAGCATGTTGATTTAAAAAATGCTAAGTAAAGCTATTCAGTTCCTTTCTTCCGGATGAACCAAGATGATGAAAAATGGAAGGGGTTGGGAAGTTTCTAGTGAAAAATAAATAAATAAATATGAAACTCAAACTCTTAACACCCTTCCAGTTCGAGAAAAAACTACTTGAATTCCATAGGAACAACTTACAATGTCCAAGTATTTGGTTTTGCTGAAGATAGAACCTGCTCCCTAAAAATTTCTACATGGTGAAGCAAAAAATGGCCACAATCGAACAAGTTTTCTTGCTGTGGTAGCTGAAAAGCAAGACAGAGAAAAGAAGGATAAGTCAGAACTGCTAAACATGGTTTGCAGAAGTAAGCAGTTAAAGAATGATGACAGGAATAATCAGGCTGCATCTGAAATTTGGATGCTTTTTTGTTGGCAAGTTGCACAAGAAAATAAAGGGTCTCCATATGCAATTCTGATTCCCTGTTACAGTAGGTGATCTCATGGGCACCATATGTACCGAGTTATATATTGTATCCAACCCTTCCTCTCATCAGATTGGAAGAAAAAACTCATAACAGCCATGCATGCAAAAGAAAATCCATGATGTGGTTAATTTAATGGCAAGCGCAACACAAATATCATATCATAGATTTAAAAATTCAACATTAATGCCATCCTTATTATCAAGATGTTAATAAGGATGAGTTTGATTCTTTATATTTTGAATGGACTTTGGGTTGAATATGAAGCAATGGTTGTGAATCTGACTACAAGAACTGAACCCTTATCTTTACAAGAAGTTCAATATTCATTGCAGCCTCTTCCCAATTTTCGGAAGTCGATGGCGTAGTTCGTACGTTGCTGTCGAAATTTGGCCTGTTTCTGTGCGATTTGCGGATTCGATTATGTCACGCGCATTTTCCGGTCAAATTTGGTCTTAAATTAAGCAATTTCTGGATTTAGCGACCAAATTGAAAAAAAAAGCTAATCTGCGGGACCAATTTCGTTAAAGCAAATAGTTGTAGGACGATTTATGATTTGTTTCTATCTATGTGCGCAAATCTAGTAAACACCAATACCGGGCTCTAGTCAATGGCAAAATTTGTAGAACCATATTTCATGTGTTATGATTTTTATTGTTCTAGTGATTTTACTAAGTCCATCTCATTTAAAAAACTTATTCATATTTTTATCTCTATTACAGAAATTAATAAATATCTCAAATAAAAAAAATCAAGTCAAATTATTTCTTTTCTGATTAATCTACAATTATTTTAGTGAATTTTCAGTAGAAAAGACAAATTTCTTGTAAATTTTATTACTAATAAGTTTCTGCAGGTATGAAATTAATAAGTCAAACCGATATACGTGCAATGATTTTGTGATACTAAGGATTTTTTCTTTTGTAAATTTCCATATTTATTTATTTTTGTTGATTTCCGCCAGTTTATTTATTTATTTAAATAATGAAAGAGGAAGATTTTGATTTGACATAGATAGTAGTGATCTTCCTGAAATTTGAGAAATTCTATGCTACCTAGTTGATCCAACCATTCACTCAAAAAGTGTATTGAGATTAAATAACAATTAGTCATTGATCTCAATTCACTTTCTAAGTGGACGGTTTTGTTGTGGGTGAAAACAATGAATCAAAACAATTAACAAGCAACTTCAATGCATGAATCAAAATGAAAAGAAAAAGACACAATGGTTTACGTGGTTCGGCCAACTTGACCTGCGTCCACGGAGGGATTTCTAGCTTCTTTTTATTGCTCAAGAACAGTACAAGAAGAACAAACACTGCTGCAACACTTCAACAGAAATTAACAAAACACTCTCAAGAATAATCCCTATTCTTTAACCAAGTGTTTCTTCTCTCTATCCTCTATCTTTCTCGCTCTAGATATGGATTACAATAAGAGATAATGAAAATACAGAACCATATATAAGCTCAGGTCCAAAACAGTTGAGAAAATGACAAAAAAACGCGCTCAAAGTTCTCAGCTCAAAACTGCTTCTGCAAACTGCCCTTTTACAACGGTGTTTTTAATAAAACTGTTGCAAAAATTCTGTTATAACTGTCATCTTGACAGTTTTGCTCCTTTCCAGTTCCAGCTTCACTTCTGACCCGTTTCTGACCCGATTTCAACCCGATAGATGAGTATGTTAAGTCTACAATCCACACAAATCTCCACCTGACTTACATACGAATAGAACTCCACCTTGATTAAAACAACTCTTGAACTTTTAAACAAAACATAGAACCCCCTCAAATCATGTCCAAATCTAGACATGCACATGCTATGTAACTCCTTAACAGCATTGAACCACTTGGATCAAATCCAAGCAATAATTGAATTTATCAGATGGCAAAGCCTTGGTAAGCATATCAACAACATTTTCCTTTGTACTCACCTTCTTCACATTCACATCTCCCTTTTCAATTATATTTCTAACATAATGATGTTTAATATCAATATGTTTTGACCTTTCATGGTAAACTTGATGCTTTACTAGATGAAGTGCACTCTGAGAATCACACATCACTGTTACAAATTGCTGCTTCATTCCAAATTCAGAAATCATGCCTTTTAACCATACAGCTTCCTTTACAGCTTCAGTCATAGCCATGTATTCTGCTTCTGTGGTGCTTAATGCCACTACTGGCTGTAACATGGACCTCCAACTAATAGCCGCACCAAATAATGTACACATATCCAGACTGTGATTTTCTGCTATCCAGGTTTGCTGCATAATCTGAATCCACATAACCCTTTAAAACATCCTGTGAAACATCAACCCTTCTAAACATGATCCCTCTGGTTGCAGAGCCTCTCAAATACCTCATTATCCATTTAAGTGCCTCCAAATGCTGCTTTCCAGGATTATACATGTATCTAGACACAACACTTACTGCATGAGATATATCAGGTTTGGAACACACCATCAAATACATTATGCTGCCCACAACATTTGAATAGGGAACCCTTGACATTTCAAATTCTTCTTCTTCAGACTTAGGCTTTTGTGATTCTGAAAGTTTGAAATGCTTAGCTAAAGGAATAGTCACTGGCCTAGCTTCATTCATCTTGAATTTACTGAGAATTTTATCCACATAACTCTTCTGTTCAAGCCACAATAACCCCTTCCTTCTATTTCTGCAGATATCCATTCCCAATATCCTCCTTGCTTCTCCAAGGTGTTTCATTTCAAATTCCTCTTGTAAATCTGATTTAAGCTTTTCTATCTCAGATTGATACTTGCTAGCTACAAGCATATCATCCACATATAACAGTAAAAAACTCAGAATTTCATCCCCTGATTTTCTCATAAAAACACAGTTATCATATTTAGATTTTGTGTATCCAATCCTTCTCATACACTCATCAAACTTGATGTACCACTGCCTAGAACTTTGCTTAAGGCCATACAAAGATTTCTTGAGCAAACATGCCTTGTTTTCATTCTCTGGCATCACAAAACCTTCAGGCTGGTGCATTAAAATTGTCTCTTTAAGCTCACCATGAAGAAATGCAGTTTTGACATCTAACTGCTCTAATTCCAAGTCCATTTGTGCCACTATTGCCAAAAGTATTCTTATGGAACAATGCTTCACTACAGGAGAGAAGATTTCATTATAATCTACTCCCTCTTTTTGAGTGAAGCCCCTAGCAACTAATCTTGCTTTGAATCTTATCCTTTCTGTTCCACTGAATTCAATTTTCTTCTTGAAAATCCATTTGCAGCTGATAAGCTTATGTCCAGCTGGTTTATCAACCAATACCCATGTCCCATTCTTTTCTAATGAATCCATTTCTTCTTGCATGGCAATGATCCAGTTTTCCCTGTCACTACCATTGACAACTTCTTTATAGTTTCTTGGCTCAGAATATTATGTCTCTTCAGCAATACTTAAAGCATATGCAGTGAGATAATCACTGCCATATCTTGAGGATGGCTTCACAATTCTCCTTTCTCTATCTCTAACCAGTTGATATTGATTTCCATCACCATCAGTTTGTTCTTGGAATGATTCGGTGTCTTCATCAGTGTCTGATTTTTCATCTGTGTCAATATGCTCCACCCATTGTTTCTACCTTTGAAGGTCCTCATAGATCAGAATGAGCATAATCTAGAGGGTGTTTGGAGGTATGTTACCTGTAGGATA
This sequence comes from Ajuga chamaepitys, assembly GCA_958295605.1. Lineage (NCBI taxonomy): Eukaryota > Viridiplantae > Streptophyta > Magnoliopsida > Lamiales > Lamiaceae > Ajuga > Ajuga chamaepitys. Next base: position 87,669,710 of record OY282495.1, read on the forward strand.
TGGCAGTTTCTTGCTCTTTGCTAGGATACAAGTCTCACAATTGTGTATCTGGAATTTTCCTCTGTGACCAATGACACCTGCTTCAGCAGTTCATTCATCTCTGTTTCACTCATGTGTCCAAGCCTTCTGTGCCATAATTTTGAATTGTCATCAATAGCACTGTTGACACCTCCAGTTACAGTTTCTGCCATGAGGTAGTAAAGACTGGATTTCCTTACACCTTTCATTACCAATTTTGAATTCTTGTACACAAACAGTTGTCCATTCATTGATTTGAAATTACACCCTTTGTTTTCCAATGTTCTGAGACTTATGAGATTTCTTTTGAGCATAGGGATGTATCTCACATCAGACAGTGTCTCCACAGAGCCATCATGCAATTTTAGCTTTATTTCCCCAACTCCTTCAATCTTACATGCATGATCATCTCCTAACATGACTGAACCATGTTTATGTACCTTAAGATTTTGAAACCATTCAACATTGGGACACATATGGAAGCTGCATCCTAAGTCAAGAATCCATTTGTCTTCTGTTCTTCCCTCAACAACATTCAAAACATCAGCATCTTCCTCACCCTGTGCCAGGTCTGCTGTGTTGGGTTTACGTGATCTTTTTGCTTGTTTCTTCTTGAAATCATAGCAATTCTTTTTAAGATGACCAGGCTTCTTACAATGGAAGCATCTCCTGGTCTCTTTTCCTTCAAAACTCTTAGGCTTTGATTGTTGTGATTTCTTTCCTAGATAATTTGTTGTTGAAACTTTCTTGAACTTCTGAAATCTCCTAGATTTGAAGTGCAACCCTTCTGCTTGAGAATCTGTCTTTCCAAAATCTGTTGAATTTTGTAGTTCTTTTGCCCTTAATGCAGTCTGCACTTCTTCCAGAGATATTTTGGTCTCTCTCCCATACATCATAGCATCTTTTAGATGCTCAAAATGCTTTGGCAGTTCATTAAGTAGCAAAATGGCTTTGTCTTCATCTTCAATTTTGGCTTCAACTCCTTCAAGATCATCAAGATACTTATTAAACTCTTCCAGCTGGTCATCCATGGCTATGTCCTCTTGAATCTTGAATGAGTAGAGTTTCTGTTTGAGATACAAACGATTAACCATTGTCTTCTTCTTGTAAAGCTCTTCAAGCTTGTTCCAGACAGCTTCTGCTGTCATTTCCTTTGAAACCTCCCTAAGTACCTTATCTCCTAGGGACAGAATAATGGCAGAATGTGCCTTGTCTAACAATTCTGCTTTCTCTGTGGCTCCAATCTTATCAAAGAAACCATCTACACCCTTCAGAGCACCTGCTAGCCCTTGCTGCACCAGAAGAGCCCTTATCTTCAATTGCCAAAGACCAAAGTAATTCTTTCCATTAAATTTCTCCACATCATACTTCATTGACGCCATTGTTATTCCCTTGATTCGCGTCCAGAAAACTATTAATTCTTGATATTCCCACAGACGGCGCCAATTGTTGTGGGTGAAAACAATGAATCAAAACAATTAACAAGCAACTTCAATGCATGAATCAAAATGAAAAGAAAAAGACACAATGGTTTACGTGGTTCGGCCAACTTGACCTACATCCACGGAGGGATTTCTAGCTTCCTTTTATTGCTCAAGAACAATTACAAGAAGAACAAACACTGCTGCAACACTTCAATAGAAATTAACAAAACACTCTAAAGAATAATCTCTATTCTTTAACCAAGTGTTTCTTCTCTCTATCCTCTATCTTTCTCGCTCTAGATATGGATTACAATAAGAGATAATAAAAATACAGAACCATATATAAGCTCAGGTCCAAAACAGTTGAGAAAAGGACAAAAAAACGCGCTCAAAGTTCTCAGCTCAAAATTGCTTCTGCAAACTGCCCTTTTACAACGGTTTTTCATAAAACCGTTGCAAAAATTCTGTTATAACTATCATCTTGACAGTTTAGCTCCTTTCTAGTTCCAGCTTCACTTCTGACCCGTTTCTGACCCGATTTCAACCCGATAGATGAGTATGTTAAGTCTACAATCCTCACAGGTTTGATCATTTAGTCAAGCACTATGAGATTGAATAACATTGAAATTTGATTGTAATTGGGTGAATATAGGCATCAATTGGTCATATGATATAATAATATCCAATCATCCCAAATGAGAAATACCATTAAAGAAATAAAGTAAGTACTTTATTACATATGCTTTTATTATTTTACAAGCATACATATATAAATAACATATGTTTTTTTCACTAAAAATTAAATGTGTGGGCACATACTACCTACACTTTATAAGATTAGTGAAATGTGACACATTTTATGAAAGTTACCGAAAACGGTAAATGATATTTTTAAATGTGCTACATGTCGAACATCGTGCATAGCGTAGACTGTACAAACTTTCCTAGTACTTTTCATTCCTTAATTGGGTAATGGCTTTCTAATAACCGGAACTACACAAATATCATACTTCCTTCGTCCCGTCATCCCAGAAAACTCGGTCATGTCTAAAAGAATTGAGGTGCTAATTGAAGAAGTATTTGTGTATTTTTCAATGAAATTTATAGTTTTGAAGATTATAGTAAACTAAATGAATTGAGGTGCTAATTGAATACCTATTTGTGTATTCGTCTATTAAATTTATAATTTTGAAGATTATAGTATACTAAATGAATTGAGGTGCTAATTGAATACCTATTTGTGTATTCGTCTATTAATTTTTAATTTTGAAGATTATAGTATACTAAATGAATTAAGGTGCTAATTGAATAACTATCTGTGTATTCGTCTATTAAATTTTTAATTTTGAAGATTATAGTATACTAAATGAATTGAGGTGCTAATTGAATACCTATTTGTGTGTTCGTCTATTAACTTTTGAATTTGAAGATTATAGTATACTAAATGAATTGAGGTGCTAATTGAATACCTATTTGTGTATTCGTCTATTAATTTTTAATTTTGAAGATTATAGTATACTAAATGAATTGAGGTGCTAATTGAATACCTATTTGTGTATTCGTCTATTAATTTTTAATTTTGAAGATTATAGTATACTAAATGAATTGAGGTGCTGAATACCTATTTGTGTATTCGTCTATTAATTTTTAATTGAGGTGCTAATTGAATACCTATTTGTGTATTCGTCTATTAATTTTTAATTTTAAAGATTATAGTATACTAAATGAATTGAGGTGCTAATCAAATACCTATTTGTGTATTCGCCGATTAATTTTTAATTGAGGTGCTAATTGAATACCTATTTGTGTATTCGTCTATTAATTTTTAATTTTAAAGATTATAGTATACTAAATGAATTGAGGTGCTAATCGAATACCTATTTGTGTATTCGCCGATTAATTTTTAATTGAGGTGCTAATTGAATACCTATTTGTGTATTCGTTTATTAATTTTTAATTTTAAAGATTATAGTATACTAAATGAATTGAGGTGCTAATCGAATACCAATTTGTGTATTCGCCTATTAATTTTTAATTTTGAAGCTTATAATATACTAAATGAATTGAGGTGCAAATTGAATAACTATTTGTGTATTCGTCTATTAATTTTTAATTTTGAAGATTATAGTATACTAAATGAATTGAGGTGCTAATCGAATACCTATTTGTGTATTCGTCTATTAATTTTTAATTTTGAAGATTATAGTATACTAAATGAATTGAGGTGCTAATCGAATACCTATTTGTGTATTCGTCTATTAATTTTTAATTTTGAAGATTATAGTATACTAAATGAATTGAGGTGCTAATCGAATACCTATTTGTGTATTCGTCTATTAATTTTTAATTGAGGTGCTAATTGAATACCTATTTGTGTATTCGTCTATGAATTTATAATTTTGAAGATTATAGTATACTAAATGAATTGAGGTGCAAATTGAACACCTATTTGTGTATTCGTCTATTAATTTTTAATTTTGAAGATTATAGTATACTAAATGAATTGAGGTGCAAATTGAATAACTATTTGTGTATTCGTCTATTAATTTTTAATTTTAAAGATTATAGTATACTAAATGAATTGAGGTGCTAATCGAATACCTATTTGTGTATTCGCCTATTAATTTTTAATTGAGGTGCAAATTGAATACCTATTTGTGTGTTCGTCTATTAATTTTTAAAATTTGTGTATTCGTCTATTAATCTTCAAAATTAAAAATTAATAGACGAATACACAAATAGGTGTTCAATTTGCACCTCAATTCATTTAGTATACTATAATCTTCAAAATTAAAAATTAATAGACGAATACACAAATAGGTGTTCAATTTGCACCTCAATTCATTTAGTATACTATAATCTTCAAAATTAAAAATTAATAGACGAATACACAAATAGGTATTCAATTAGCACCTCAATTAAAAATTAATAGACGAATACACAAATAGGTATTCAATTAGACCTCAATTAAAAATTAATAGATGAATACACAAATAGGTGTTCAATTTGCACCTCAATTCATTTAGTATACTATAATCTTCAAAATTAAAAATTAATAGACGAATACACAAATAGGTGTTCAATTTGCACCTCAATTCATTTAGTATACTATAATCTTCAAAATAAAAAATTAATAGACGAATACACAAATAGGTGCTCAATTTGCACCTCAATTCATTTAGTATACTATAATCTTCAAAATTAAAAATTAATAGACGAATACACAAATAGGTGTTCAATTTGCACCTCAATTCATTTAGTATACTATAATCTTCAAAATAAAAAATTAATAGACGAATACACAAATAGGTGTTCAATTTGCACCTCAATTAAAAATTAATAGACGAATACACAAATAGGTATTCAATTAGCACCTCAATTAAAAATTAATAGACGAATACACAAATAGGTATTCAATTAGACCTCAATTAAAAATTAATAGACGAATACACAAATAGGTGTTCAATTAGACCTCAATTAAAAATTAATAGACGAATACACAAATAGGTGTTCAATTAGACCTCAATTAAAAATTAATAGACGAATACACAAATAGGTGTTCAATTTGCACCTCAATTCATTTAGTATACTATAATCTTCAAAATTAAAAATTAATAGACGAATACACAAATAGGTGTTCAATTTGCACCTCAATTCATTTAGTATACTATAATCTTCAAAATAAAAAATTAATAGACGAATACACAAATAGGTGTTCAATTTGCACCTCAATTAAAAATTAATAGACGAATACACAAATAGGTATTCAATTAGCACCTCAATTAAAAATTAATAGACGAATACACAAATAGGTATTCAATTAGACCTCAATTAAAAATTAATAGACGAATACACAAATAGGTATTCAATTAGACCTCAATTAAAAATTAATAGACGAATACACAAATAGGTATTCAATTAGACCTCAATTAAAAATTAATAGACGAATACACAAATAGGTATTCAATTAGACCTCAATTAAAAATTAATAGACGAATACACAAATAGGTGTTCAATTTGCACCTCAATTCATTTAGTATACTATAATCTTCAAAATTAAAAATTAATAGACGAATATACAAATAGGTGTTCAATTTGCACCTCAATTCATTTAGTATACTATAATCTTCAAAATAATAAATTAATAGACGAATACACAAATAGGTGTTCAATTTGCACCTCAATTCATTTAGTATACAATAATCTTCAAAATAAAAAATTAATAGACGAATACACAAATAGGTATTCGATTAGCACCTCAATTTATTTACTATACTATAATCTTCAAAATTAAAAATTAATAGACGAATACACAAATAGTTATTCAATTAGCACCTCAATATTAATAGACGAATACACAAATAGGTATTCAATTAGCACCTCAATTCATTTAGTATACAATAATCTTCAAAATAAAAAATTAATAGACGAATACACAAATAGGTATTCGATTAGCACCTCAATTTATTTAGTATACTATAATCTTTAAAATTAAAAATTAATAGACGAATACACAAATAGGTATTCAATTAGCACCTCAATTAAAAATTAATAGACGAATACACAAATAGGTATTCAATTAGCACCTCAATTAAAAATTAATAGACGAATACACAAATATGTATTCAATTAGCACCTCAATTCATTTTGTATACTATAATCTTCAAAATTATAAATTTAATAGACGAATACACAAAAATAATTAATTTAATCGACGAATACACAAATAGTTATTCAATTAGCACCTCAATTCATTTAGTATACTATAATCTTCATAATTATAAATTTAATAGACGAATACACAAATAGTTATTCAATTAGCACCTCAATTCATTTAGTATACTATAATCTTCAAAATTATAAATTTAATAGACGAATACACAAATAGTTATTCAATTAGCACCTCAATTCATTTAGTATACTGTAATCTTCAAAATTATAAATTTAATAAACGAATACACAAATAGGTATTTAATTAGCACCTCAATTCATTTTGTATACTATAATCTTCAAAATTAAAAATTAGTAGACGAATACACAAATAGTTATACAATTAGCACCTCAATTCATTTAGTACACTATAATCTTCAAAATAATAAATTAATAGACGAATACACAAAAAGTTATTCAATTAGCACCTCAATTCATTTAGTATACTATAATCTTCAAAATTATTAATTTAATAGACGAATAGACAAATAGTTATTTAATTAGCACCTCAATTCATTTAGTATACTATAATCTTAAAAATTTTAAATTTAATTGACGAATACACAAATAGTTATACTTTAGCACCTCAATTCATTTAGTATACTATAATCTTCCGAATTATAAATTTAATTGACGAATACACAAATAGTTATTCAATTATCACCTCAATTTATTTAATATACTATAATCTTCAAAATTATAAATTTAATAGACGAATACACAAATAGTTATTCAATTAGCACCTCAAATCATTTAGTATACTATAATCTTCAAAATTATTAATTTAATAGACGAATACACAAATTTATAGTTTTAAAGATTATAGTATACTAAATGCATTGAGGTGGTAATTGAATAAGTATTTGTGTATTCGTCAATTAAATTTATAATTTTGAAGATTATAGTATATTAAAAGAATTGAGGTGATAATTGAATAAGTATTTGTGTATTCGTCAATGAAATTTATAATAATAAGATTATAGTATACTAAAAGAATTGAGGTGATAATTGAGTAAGTATTTGTGTATTCGTCAAATCTGTATTTCTGAAGATTATAGTATACTAAAAGAATTGATGTGCTAATTGAATTATTATTTGGGTATTTCTCAATAGAAATTTATAATTTTGAAGATTATAGTATACTAAATGAATTGAGGTGCTAATTGAATAAGTATTTGTGTATTTTTATGAGATTTATAATTTTGAAGATTATAGTATACTAAATGAATAGTGGTGATAATTGAATAACTATTTGTTTTTTTTACTAAAACATTAAATGCTGTATTTGGGCACATACTACCTATGCTCTATAAGATTAGTGAAATGTGACACATCTTATAAAAGTTACCGAAAATGGTATATAATATTTTTAAATATGTAACATATCGAACATCGTGCAGTGCAGACTGTACCAACTTTTCTAGTACTTTTCCTTCTTTAATTGGGTAATGGCCTTCTAATAACCGGAACTACACAAATATCATACTTCCTTAGTCCCGTCATCCCAGAAATCTCGGTCATGTCCACGTCGTTAGGCTTCAATCCAGCAGGTAGAATCCAATCAAAATGGTACAGAAGCATTGCTAGTGCGATTTCAATATTCGCGATTCCAAATGATATTCCGGGGCATATCCTCCTTCCAGCACCGAAAGGGATGTATTCTATGCTACTCGCTTTGAAATCGACTCGTTTTTCAAGAAACCTTTCTGGGTGAAATCTTTCTGCATCCTCCCAATGCTTGGGGTCTCTTCCTATCGCCCACGCGTTCACTATTACCCATGTTTTTTTCGGTATTTCATATCCATCAATTTCACATCGCTTCATACTTTGGCGCGGGAGCAAGAGAGGTCCCGGTGGATGCAGTCTCAACGTCTCTTTGATGACTAGTTTGAGGTAATTTTATTCGTCAAAATGAGATTCATCGACATGGTTTTCGATATCGAAAACCTTTCTAACCTCGTCTTGTGCCATTTTTAAGGTTTTAGAGTTCTTTAGCATTTCTGCAAGTGCCCAGTGTACCGTTGTAGTTGATGAGTCGATTCCAGCACCATCCTGTCATAAAATTGTGATGAGTGTTTACTACACATTTCAGCTATAACAAGCATGTGATCAGCCTGGTGGAATTAGCTCAGGAGCAATACAATGAGTCATGCACGTGATATCATATGCATGCATGCATCCACGTGATATCAGCCTGGTGGCGCGTTTGTTATAGGTGTGTGGAGTTTGCATTCAGTTGTAACTACTTACTAGTAGATATATCAGTAAGATAACTGCTCCATTAATCTGTATCATGTACATTACACACACAAGCAAGGGTAGATAGATCAAGAGAGAGCATTGAGCTGGGTAACAAGTTCTGGGGTGCTTTTGGGGTGTGATCTTGTAACTGTTGTGTGTGAATATCATTCTCTAGTGAACTGGGATCTTCCCCGTGGACGTAGGTCATTCGACCGAATCACATAAACGTGCTTGTCTTGTCTAATTGATGAAGAAACACTTGCACACACGAAGGCACGCAAGGTGTTCGACAGAAATTCTAGCCTAAAGTTGTAACAAAAATAATACTCCCTCCGTCCCAGCTAATTTTTTACAGTTGATAGAGCACAGATGTTAAGAAAAAATAGATATTGCTTTTTCTTTGACTTTTTTAAAGGTGGAGATTGAGTGTCAAATTTTGAGGGTCGAGATTGTGAGAGAAATTTTCTTTTTAAGAGTATGAAAAGTTAAATGGGACGGACCGAAATAAAAAGTAGGAAAAGTTAGCGCAGACGGAGGGGGTACAACCCAAAATCTTTAATATGCACGCCTTAATTACATCCCATAATAAGTATGATCAATTCTCTTAGTTCCATGTCAAGGAAATTTGTGAAAATAACAGAAGTCCATTTGGATAAATTATGTAATAAAAATTACTCCCTCCGTCCCGGCTTATTTTGCACGGAGTCGGCATGGGTATTAAGAAAAAATGTTTTTTGATTGTTTGTTGACTTTTTAAAGGTGGATTGAGGGTGGAGATTGAGGATGAAGATTTTGAGGATGAAGATTATGTTATAACTTTCCTTTTTTAGGCCGTGCAAGATAAGATGAGACGGCCGTTTAAAAAAAGTGTGCAAGATAAGGTGGGACGGAGGGAATACTTGATAAACTATGGCACAAATTAAATTCGTAGCTAGATAATGAACTTTAATTAATTGGTGGACTAAACTTATTAGTTTGGAAACATGTAGGACTAAAAATAGCACAACCCAAAAGTTAAAGTATTATGATAGACAGCGAGATTTTATCCCACTACAATAAAATAAAATAAAATAAAATTTATATTATGAAAATTAGTAAAGAATGATACTCGCCATTAAATAAAAACGAAATAGAAATAGAATAGTGACGGAATATGGCACAAACACTTTTTACATCATTAGTATCCAACACTACAAGAAAGCTGTCAAATTATAATAGCAGAAAAACCGCTGAAATATGGTAAATTTTAGTTGGAATTTCAATTGCAGCGGCAATTCCAACGGTTTTGAGCCGTTGGAATTTTTATTCCTACAATAAAATTCCAACATAAAAATGATTCTAACAGCATTTCCAACGAAATCTCTTACTGTTGCTATTTTATTCCAATGATTATTTTTTCCGTTGGAATTTCCGTAAGAAGATTCCAATGGTTCATCTTGCTGTTGAAAATTTTAAAATTCGAATGGATTTGTATTCTGTCGGAATTTTTTTCTATTGGAATTTGACAGTTTTCTTGTAGTGCAATTACCGAATATTAGAGACTGACATAATTCGTCTATTTTGTATATAATGGTCTCTAATTTCATAATAGAGACGGAAAAAATTGGTCCCTAAATTTTAAAGATGAGCATTTTAGAGACCAAACATTTCGTCTCAAATAAGTCACTACTTTAGTTTAGAGACAGATATCATGTGATAAGAGACGATTTTTTCCGTCTCTAATTTGATATTTCCTTGTAGTGTCTGTTGTCTTTCCAAGAAAAGGAATGTTGTGGAATCAACTGGTGTCTTTAACCCTACTTACAGACATCAGTTTTAACCGTTGTCTTTCAATTCAAAGACAACGGTAGTGCAACGATTCAGAGTACTAACCAGTAATACAGCTTTGATGTTATCAATAGTTAACGGAATTTCAAGTGATCCATCGCCTTGAAATCTCAAGAGCACATCAAGCAAGTCATGATAATCCTTCGTCGAATCATTTTCTAATTGTTTGCGCTCCTCAATGATGTTCGCAGTTATCCTATCCAGAAGCTGATGGTGTTTCTCAATCTTCCTCTTCATCCCACTGAACAAACGGAGGATTTTCATGGAAGGATATACATCAACAATGTTAAACGCAGTGACAATAGCATGAGCTTCTTCGATTATGCCGACGAGTGTAGCCACTTCCCCATTTTTCTTCCCAAATGCAGCCCTAACCATTATATTCAGATTCGTCACGCAAAGTTTTTCAGTCAAACTGATCACTGATCCTTCTTGCGAAGCTATCCATTTGCAGAGGTCTAAAACTTCTTCCTCTCTTACGCGTCGGAACGAGTGAACGCGCTTTGCTGTGAGGAGCTCGAGAGTGCAGATTTTCCGGAGCTGTCTCTAGTATTCGCCATACGGGGCGAAAGCTATGTCCGTGTTCCCATAGCAGTTTATCTCCGGGGCTACGAGTGGAGGCCTGGAGATAGCAGAAAATCAAATCAAATTACTCGATTCGAGATCTTTCCGCATGCATAAAAGCTCGTTAAATTATAATTTTAAAAAGTAAAAGATATTTTAGGATTAACATAGGGGCTAAATTGAGAGAAATAGTAAAAAATAGTTAAAACACCAATTATTTAAAAAAATCATTAAGAAGTTAAAATATCATTTATTTTGAAATAGAGGGAGTATTAGATTAAAGATGTTAAATAAGGTTGAACATGATAAGTGAAATATGTAAAAAAAGAAGTGTAAAAATGTCAAACTATTCGAGCTCAACTAACTCGTTCAACTTAATTCAAATAATAATCAATCTTAATATTAGAAGTTCAATAATATTTCAAATATATAACTTCAAACAACAGTACGTTCAACTCAACTCGACTCATTTATAATCCTACCTAGAGGCGAAGATGATATCGTGTGTTTTCAAGAACTGTTTTGCAGTTTCAGGCGAGGAAACGACGACAGCACCGACTTCGCCGAGCTGGAGGTGCATCAAGGGTCCGTATTTCTTGCCCAGATCGGCTAGGGTACGGTGGGGCGGGTCAGAACCGGCGAGAAGGTGCAAGTTTCCGATCGATGATCGGCAACTTTCTAGGGCCAGGAGGAAGATTTAGCTTCTGGTTATTGACAATTGAAATTATGAATAAGCATATGATGAAACATGAAAGGAGGAGGAAGAAGAGAAAGGACGAAAATTCAAACTCCATGTATCAGTTAGTATTGATAATATTCACATGTACAGTACTTTAAAATAACCATTACACGCTACGTATATTTATAATATTATATCATTAATTAATATGTGATGCGTATTAAATAAAAATAAAAATTCTAGATTTAGGAGCCGATATTTCTATACACCTAAAAAGTAAAGTAGGTTGCCATTCATATGTCTAAAAGTAGGGCGGGCGGCTAAGAAATTAAAAAGTTTCCTTACGGCTATGGCAATTCGGAGGGCCAGAGTCTTGGTCTAACTGTCATATTTCAAGTTGAGCCGGGTCGATCTAAAATATTATTAGCCAAAATTGAGTGACCACAGTCAGTCTAGTCTAAAGTTTTCTTATCAGCCGACTGCGGCTCATTAAATCTGTTGGATTCGATTGTAGTTTGAACTAAAATTCTTATAATTCTACCAATCTAAACTATTGGGCAGGTTGGACTGATCCATCAGCTTTTGTTAACTTTATTACGGCACCCTATAATCTGGGGGTTGGTCTCTTGTATATTATTTGCACAAATTTTATAAATCATTCTATAATTTATTTTTAGATATATAAAATAATTTAAGATTTAAGACTCTTATAAAAATTAATTTTACTTTTATAAATTAGTTATATAATTTTTCAAGTTACTTAAGATTTAAGAAAATAATTTTACTGATTTTATAGATAAAATTAAAAAAAATAATTAAATATAAAAGATTTTAGTAATCATATATCTATATATACTTTTGTTTTTAAAATTATTTTATAATTTATTTTGAATATTTTATATATTTTACAATGTAGATTAATTCAAAATAATATATTAAATATTTATTAAAATAATTTCTTAGATTAGAATTTAAAACTATGAATTTTTAAATATTATATAAATTTAATTATCATTTATATCTAAATTTTAATATTATATTAATTATATATATATATATATATATATATATTTTTTTTTTGTAAATTTCTTAACATCCTAGTAAGTGACTAAGTAGGAAAAACACAAAAACAGTCAACAAATTAAGTGCCACATAAGCGAAAAATAGCTAGCCCATGGATGACTTGATGGGCAACCTGCAGTAACCGATCACGGGACATTTTTATCAATTTTTTATAAGTTAGAAGATATTTTTAAAAATTGTCAAACTTAAAGAATATTTTTTTAATTAGGACAAACTTACAGGACATGTTTACCAATTTCTCTTTTATCTTAATTATTGGAGCAATTCACATGGTGTAAATAAAGTCCCCAAATCTAGTCCAAAAACTGGATCATACTTGAATAAGGAATCTAATAACCAAAGGAGAAAAAACATTATAAATTAAACAACACAGCTTTCTAGGCTTTCTGGAAAGAGGAAAAAGAGAAACTCCCATGGCCGCGAGGAAGAAAGCCACGAGCAACCGCCGCCACATACCGGTGGAAATCGTGGAGGAAATACTGTTGCATCTCCCCGTCAAATCTGTGCTTCGCTTTTCTTCAGTTTCAAAATCATGGAGATCCCTGATTTCTCAGCCGCGATTCATCCGAAGATACGGCAGCGCAGCCGCCCTTTCTGACCGGGAACGGCTTGTCATCAGCCCCTTTTTCGGTGGCGGTTTTTCATCTTGTTCAATCTCTTCCTTATCGTCAGACCAGACTATTCACGACGCAACCAAAATCGTCAGCCCATTCAAGGCGCCACGTATCGTTGCCTCTTGCGACGAATTGTGGTGTGCGGAATTTGGGGAGTCATTATTTTTATGGAACCCTTCGATGAATACATACACAAAAGTTGCAGATTCATCACGACTTAGAACAACAATCCCGCGCTACTATGGATTAGGTTATGATTCCGTTGGCGATGACTACAAGATCCTGAAACTTTCTGTACATAACACTGAATTGTATTCTTTAAGAAAGGATTCATGGAGGAACATCAAAGTTTTCCCTGACAATTGCAATATCAAGGGTCCGGCTGTGTTCGTGAATGGAGCGCTTCACTGGATTGATCATGACCGCGATATCATTGTTTATTTTAACTTAACAACGGAGATGTACGGAGAGTTAGTGCCACCAACGGGGCCAAGAGATGTCTGCTTCAGTTGGGTGATTTGTTTGAGGCGAAAGTTGTATACATACTTCAATGATTACAAAAATAGCTTTAGTTTGTGGATGATGGAGGATTACGGGGTCGATAAACCATGGACTAAAGTGTTCGCAGTTCAGACCACTACGAGTTGTGGTGTTCCTTACTATTTTAGTTCACTGATGCCCTTATACCATTACGACAATGGTGATATTTTGATTGAGATGATGTTTCGTAATAAGGTTTGGAGTATATTTATGTTAAAAAAGGGGGACGCCATACCAAAGAAGATTGTTGGCCATGGAAATAAAATTCATTCTATGATTGCACATAGTTTTGTGTATGTTGAGAGCCTTGTGTCACCGGCGGCGATGCAGCCGAAAGCAGCTGCCCCAGCAGGATGATTAAGAGATCGGAATGTTTACAGTCAGACTATTTGTTTTTCATCTCTTCAAGAATGTGTTTCATTGTCTTAGATGTTTTTGCAATTTTTTTGGATTACTTTGTATTTATGATTCATTGATTCGTGATCTCTATTCTAAAAGGCCCCGTGCCTCGGGCCTTAGAGCTAAGTCTACGGCCTCACTAGAGCCGAAAGCGTCTATTAGAACATTGTTGATGATATTGCTTAGTAATGACATGTTGATGATATTGCTTCAATTGATAGTATTCTATGTTTGTGACCAAGCTTTTACAATTGAGGTTTCCTAAGCAATGTCACACCTAGAGGTAGCGGCGCGATGCACCCGCCTAGTTGTCCCGATAATTTAAATGGGCTGGGCCTATAGCCTAGTTGTCCCAATAATTTAAATGGGCTGGGCCATAGAAATATAGGCTCGAAGTATTATTTGACTCGATGAACCAAAAGCCCGACTGACCCCAGGACAGGCCAATAATCTTAGTATATTATTAGAGAATACCCGAACCGACTAATTTCAAACCCGACCAAATATTAATCCGACCCGATTCGAAATATGACATTGATCCCACGAACCCGGGCCGATCAAGTCGAACCGTCTGAATTGCCACTTCTAATCACAACCCGCCTTCTAATTCGAATTAGGAGAATTTAGGGCAGCGACATTAATGGATTTTGGGCTTGGGACAAATGGGCTTTGGGATAATAAATATTGGGCCAAAGCCTTACACGAAGGCAGGGCCGGCCCTATATTTATCGAGGTCCAAGACAAAATTATATTTGGGGTCTTTATTATAATTACTAATTAATAATTGATTTTATTTGAAAATCATAATTCTTTTCAATATTAATACTTCATTTTTTAGTGAAGTCACCCTGTATAATCATTAAATTAACTAACTCTTTGAAGTCGAATTAAGTTATGTACAGATATGAATACTCAATAAAATTGCTAGTAATTCTTTTTTATTTCTAGAAATAAGATAATCAAGAAAAATGATTCAATCAATAATTAATAATTTTGAAATTTTATGTGGCTTAAAATCTTGACGTAAATATACTAGTCTTATAACACATTAACAATCACAAAAGAATATGTTTTTATAGTCTATTTATAATATTTAGAAGGCCCCCCTAAATTTAGAGGTCCTAGGCAAAGGTCTTAATTGCCTAGTGGAAGGACCACCTATGCACGAAGGTCTTTTAGAATTTAGAAATTGGGCTATTTGACCACCGTGCTAGATGAAAATTTTGAGGGTGGAGATTGTGAGAGAAATTTTCCATTTATGGGACTGACAGGTTAAGGTGGGACAAACCAAAATGGTAAGTAGGCAGGTTAAGTTGGGGCGGAGGTAGTAATAAGTAACAATTAAAAATAGTTATTGGGCTATTAACGGGTTACTCGGGTTGACCCAATATGAAATGAAATTTATCGTATTTTATCGGGTTGGCTCGATAATGAGCCGAACCCGATAGAACTCGGTCCATACCTGAAATTATCATGCAGGTTTGTGTTGTGCTATCAGGTCGTGTCAAGTTTTATCACCCTTAGGTAAATTGCACTACAATAGAGGTGGCAATTGGGGGTGGCTTAGTCTGATTGGGCTCAATTCGTCGGACCAATATTATTTGTTGGGTCAGGCTAAAATTTGATCGTGCCTAAAATTAGTAAGTCCGGCCCAGCCTATCCTCTTCAAATAAATTAAGATTATCAGGCCAATCTGATATCCGTTGAGCTTTTGACCCATCAAACTTCACCTGTCACACCAAATAGTACTTCGAGCCAAAATTTCGATCTCTTAAACTGGATCCTACTTGAATAAGGAATCTAAGAAAAAACATTATTTATAAATTAAATCGAAGGAGGAACGAAAAACAACACAGCTTTCTAGCTTTCTGCAAAGAGGAAAAAGAGAAACTCCCGAAGCCGCCATGACCGCGAACAAGAAAGCCGCGAGCAATCGCCGCCACATACCGGTGGAAATCGTGGAGGAAATACTGTTGTATCTCCCCGTCAAATCCGTGCTTCGCTTTTCTTCAGTTTCAAAATCATGGAGATCCATGATTTCTCAGCCGCGATTCATCCGAAGATACGGCGGCGCAGCCGCCCTTTGTGACCGCGAACGGCTTGTCATCAGCTCCTTTTTCATTGACGGTTTTTCGTCATGTTCAATCTCTTCCATATTGTCAGACCAGATGATTCACGAAGCAACCAAAATCGTCAGCCCATTCAAGGCGCCACAAATCATTGCCTCTTGCGACGAATTGTGGTGTGTGGAATTTGGGAAGTCATTATTTTTATGGAACCCTTCGATGAATACATACACAAAAGTTGCAGATTCACCACGACTTAGAACAACAATCCCGCGCTACTATGGATTAGGTTATGATTCCGTTGTCGATGACTACAAGATCCTGAAACTTTCCGTACATAACACTACTGTACTAAACGCTGAACTGTATTCTTTAAGAAAGGATTCATGGAGGAACATTAAAGTTTTTCCTGACAATTGCAATATCGAGGGTCCCGGTCCCAGTGTGTTCGTGAATGGAGCGCTTAACTGGATCGATCATATTCGCAATATCATTGTTTATTTTAACTTAACAACAGAGATGTACGGAGAGTTAGTGCCACCAACGCAGCCACGAGATGTCAGTTTCAGTGGGGTGATTTGTTTGAGACGAAAGTTGTATACATACTTCAATGATTGCACAAATAACTGTAGTTTGTGGGTGATGGAGGATTACGGGGTCGATAAACCATGGACTAAAGTGTTTGCGATTCGGACCACCACGAACTGTGGTGTTCCTTACTTTCGTGATTCATTGACGCCCTTATACCATTACGATAATGGTGATATTTTGATTGATATGAGGTTTCGTAATAGGACTGGGGGCATATTTATATTAAAAAAGGGGGACACCGTACCAAAGAAGATTGTTCACCATGGAAATAAAATCTATCTTATGATTGCAGATAGTTTTGTGTATGTTGAGGGCCTTGCGTCACCGGCGGCGATGCAGCAGAAAGCTGCTGGGGCAGGATGATTAAGAGATCAGAATGTTTACAGTCAGACTATTTTTTTTTTTTTCCCTCTTCAAGAATGTGTTTCATTGTCTTAGATGTTTTTGCATTTTTTTTTGGATTACTTTGTGTTGTATTTTATGTTGGCGATACTTTTGTCAAAATCCCTTATATTATGTTTATATAATTTATTGAACTTATTAGATTTATTATTTTAATGTTTCACTGTTTTTGTAGGCGGATCATAAGAAACGGATAAGATTTGATGGAGTATCTTTTTAAGATATATATTGGAAAAGATATGGAGAGATAATACTTGAGTGTTAAGTATTACTTGGATATCAAGAATCTACAGTGAATAAGGATGGAAGAAATAAATCACGTAATATCATTGAAGAGAGATTTGCAGCGTCATTATATATGTACACATATGCTTGGCGGTGTGAATAAGTGGTGGAGAGCAGAGAGCACTTAATTGCTATTATTACCTTTGATTTATTTGTTTTGTCATGAGTGCGTATTGATTTTGTGAGGAACAAATTGTTCCGGTAGATAGGTTAGATTAGTTTGTGTCGAAGGACCTTCGGGAGAAGGGGCTTCAAGACGGGTTCGGGAGAGCTCGTCCGGCCTTTGGTGGTTTGCCGTGTTAGTGCCGAACAAGTCGACGGAGTCGCCGGGCGTTGTTGGTATAGTATAGGTTAGGTGTTAGGGAATCGAGTCTCTTTGTAAAACCTATCATTATACGGAGTATCAATAACAAAATGTCCGAGGGGTCTGAGGGATTAAGCCCCGTGTGTATTTTGGTGTTCGTTTTTCTGTTTTTTTATTTTCGTCAGTTTCTGTGTTGGAACATAAACTGTGCAGTCCAGAAATTTCACTTTGTATTGATGATTTAAAGATAATGTTATGGAAAAGAAAGGTGTGAAATAATTTTACATTTTTAGCATGCTAAAAATGTTGTTTGTACAAGAAAAAGTCATTAAAAGTTTATCATGCGCAAGTCACGTGTGGATTTTCGACAAAAAATGATCGAAAAATAAGTTTGGTGGTTTATTTGCCAATTGGGAAATAAGTTTGGCGGTTTATCTGCAAAACTGGTATAGATTATATGTATCGATGCAATAAAAATAAGTTTAGCAATTTATATGTAACAACGCTGATAGTTTAACGTGGTTGCTGCAATTAACCCTAAAAAGTAATATCTTATACGGTTGCATTGTGCACCCACTGTACAAAAGACATTGCATTCTCACAAAGAGGAGGGCCCACCAATGTGTCACACCTAGCCTTCTAATCCAAATTAGGAGAATTTAGGGCAGCAACATTAATGGGCTTTCGGCTTTGGGACGAAAGGGCTTTGGGATACTGGGCCAAAGCGTCACATGAAGATGGTTTAGGGAATGATTGGACTGGGGTGAGCTTATTTGGATGTGGAATGATTCATCCGTAAACAATATTATTTTAGGTGAATGAGTCTCATTCACCCATATCCCCTCCTATAAAGTGATAAAGTCAACCAATCATTACCCACATCACCTATCGTAATATTTTACTACTATCAACCACCCTAAAACATACAGATGTAACATTTACAGTACACATCCTTTTAACAAAAATACTTTTTCACTATTTAAGTGGATGTACCATCCCGGGAAGTACCACAGTCGACGGGACACATTTCACTACATCTCAGCACAATTATCCATTATAGTTTAAAGATTGGGCTACTTGACCGGTGTGCTAAATGTAAATTTATAAATACATAATAGAGGTCAGGATTGCGGGTGAAAAATGTACTTAGCTTTAGTCCACAACTTACGCTATTTCAAAATCCACTCTAACAACCATATCTAAATCACAAAACAATTTAAATAAATATAATCAGAAAACATTAATCTAATATACCATGAATATGTTACTCCCTCCGTCCCAGTTAACTTCTCACAGTTGACCGGACACGAATGTTAAGAAAAAATAAATTTTGTGGAATCTTCGAATTTTTTAAAGGTGAGATTGATGTGGATTTTTTAAGGATGAAGATTGTTGCCTTTAATTATCATTTATGAGTATGAAAAGTTAACTGAAACAGATCGAAATGAAAAATGTGACAAGTTAATTGGGATGGAGGAGTATCATTTATTTATTTTAAACTAGTGGATGGGGTATCTAGTGGGAAGACAAATTTGATTCCAAAAAAATGTCTTTTTTATTTATTTTAAACTAGTGGATAGGGTATCAAGTGGGTAGACAGTTTTTGTCACCAAAAACTATAAAAACCAGAAACGACAAATTCTTAAACTGCTACTTTCCATAATTAATTGCCAAAGCAATTAATGGAATCACGTGAGTTGATTCCCCATTGCAAACGTGAGAAACCTGGCATTTGTCGGAAAATTCTATGCTATCTCATGAAGTAGTGCAGTAACTCTGTTGAATGTGAAACATATGGTAAAGTGTTTGAAATCAAGAAAAATATGATCATTGAATTTTCATCATGTAACATATGAAATACATTCAACGGGTTACTGCACTATCTCATGAGATAGCATAGAAGTTACCCAGTTTATCCCTTCTTGTCAGGTTCCATTATAACAAAAGTAAGTTATTTTGCTTAACAATAACTTCCTCCGTTACGAATAAACTTGCACATTTTCTATTTTTATTCGTCCCAAGCAAACTTGCACATTCTCAAAAAGGAAAGTTATAGCACAATCTCCACCTTCAATCAACCTTGAAAAGTCAATAAAATCTCAAAAAATAAATTTTTCTTAATATGTGTGTCGATCCCTTGTGTAAGTTCATTCGGGATGGAAGGAGTATTAATTAATAATATCATAAATATACAACGGCGTGTACAATTTATAATATAAGATGGAATACCGTTTGAAATAGAAGATCCCATCCCGACGGTGAACCAATATCAAGATCAGATCAGGTAGAAAGAGGAGCCAACAAAAAAATACTCCACCCGTCCCATTTAACTTGTCCTACTTTTCATTTTAGGTCCGTCCCACTTAACTTGTCACACCCATAAGTGACAATTAAAGACAACAATCTCCACCCTCAAAATATCCACATTCAATCTCTACCTTTAAAAAAGTCAAAGATTCCACAAAATCTGTTTTTTCTTAACAACCGTACCCGGTCAACTTTGACAAATTAACCGGAACGGAGGGAGTATGATATTTTTAAATTTGAAATTAAATTTTGTCTTTCATAAATAACATAAAATATTCATCACCCAATGTACACAACATTAACATTAAATTAACCTATATAAGTACACCTGAATGACATTAACTTAACTCATCATCAAACAAGAAAGATCATCTATGGAGTTTGAATTCTCTTCCTTCCTCCTCCATTCTTGTTTCATCACGATTTGTTTATTCATAATTTCAATTGTAAGAAACCAGAAGCTAAATCTACCTCCCGGCCCAAGAAAGTTGCCGATCATCGGAAACTTGCACCTTCTCGCCGGTTCCGACCCTCCCTACCGTACCTTAGCCGATCTGGCCAAGAAATACGGACCCTTGATGCACCTCCAGCTCGGTGAAGTCGGCGCTGTCGTCGTTTCCTCGCCTGAAACTGCAAAACAGTTCTTGAAAACACACGACATCATCTTCGCCTCCAGGTAGGCTATAAATGAGTCGAGTTGAGCTGAACATACTGTTGCTTGATCTTATTTGAAATATTACTGAGCTTCTAATATTATATTTGAATGAGCTTTAATCAAGCGCAGTATAAGTTGAGTTCGAAAAGTTTGATACTTTCATATTTGTTCTTTTAACATTTTTCAGTTATCAGAGCTTTATATTTTATAGAAAAGGGAATTGCAATTTTTGTCCCATAAAGTTACAAATATGTGCTATTTAACTGTCAAAGTGAGTATAAAATTAAGGATCTCCATTTGTTCGTGGTGACATGATGTAACCTAAAACAACATCTTGCGAATGCCCCACGGTGCAAAAAATGAATGGATATCCTTTAAGTTTTAAATTCAAGTGACAGTCACATGCTCTTTTGCGGTGGAAAGAGGACTATGCACGCTTTTTTAACTTATCGAACTCAAATTATAAAATGTTACACGGACGAGATTGAAATTGCAAGTACTTATGTGATTAAAATTATAATTTTCCCTTTATCTCTCATAGAAGTATGTCTGTAATCTAATAGAGTTTAATAAGCTTTTGTACATGTGAACGATCTCGAATAGAGTAACATGGTTTGATTTTCCGCTTTACTTCCAGGCCTTCACTCCTAGCCCCGGAGATAAACTGCTATGGGAACACGGACATAGCTTTCGCCCCGTACGGCGATTACTGGAGACAGCTCCGGAAAATCTGCATGCTCGAGCTCCTCACGGCTAAGCGCGTTCGCTCATTCCGACGCGTTAGAGAGGAAGAAGTTTTAGACCTCTGCAAGTGGATAGCTTCGCAAGAAGGATCAGTTATCAGTTTGACAGAGAAACTTAGCGTGGCGAATCTGAATATAATGGTTAGGGCCGCGTTTGGGAAGAAAGGTGGTGAAGTGGCTACGCTCGTCGGCATTATAGAAGAAGGTCATGCCATTTTCACTGCGTTTAACATTGTTGATGTATATCCTTCCATGAAAATCCTCCGTCTGTTCAGTGGGATGAAGAGGAAGCTTCTGAAACACCATCAGCTTCTGGATCGGATAACTGAGAACATCATTGAAGAGCGAAAACGACTGGAGAATGATTCGACGAAGGATTATCATGACTTGCTTGATGTGCTCTTGAGATTGCAAGGGGATGGATCACTTGAAATTCCATTAACTACTGACAACATCAAAGCTGTATTACTGGTTAGTACTCTAAACCGTTGCACCACCATTGTTTTTGAAGTGAAAGATGGTTAAAACTGATGTCTATAAGTCGAGTCAAAGACAACAGTTGATTCAACAACACTCTTTTTCTTGGAACGACAGCAGATTAAAAAATTCCAAACTAATAAGTTTAGTCCACCAATTAATTAAAGTTCACTATCTAGCAACGAATGTGGAATTTGTGCCATAATCTAACAAGCAATTTTATTACGTAGTTTATCAAAATGGATTATGTTATTTTCATAAATTTCCTTGACATGGAACTAAGAGAATTTATCATACTTATGTTATTTGATTATAGGATGGTGCTGGAATCGATTCATCAACCACAACGGTACACTGGGCACTTGCAGAAATGCTAAAGAACCCGAAAATCTTGAAAATGGCACAAGATGAGGTTAGAAAGGTTTTCGATAACGAAAACCATGTCGATGAATCTCATTTTGACGACTTAAAGTACCTCAAACTAGTCATCAAAGAGACATTGAGACTGCACCCACCAGGACCTCTCTTGCTTCCGCGCCAGAGTATGAACCGATGTGAGATTGATGGATATGAAATACCGGCAAAAACATGGGTATTAGTGAACGCGTGGGCGATAGGAAGAGACCCAAAACATTGGGAGGATGCAGAAAGATTTCACCCAGAAAGGTTCCTTGAAAAACTAGTCGATTTCAACGCGACTAGCTTAGAATACATCCCTTTCGGCGCTGGAAGGAGGATATGCCCCGGAATATCATTTGGGATTGCGAACATTGAAATCATACTAGCAACGCTTCTGTACCATTTTGATTGGATTCTACCTACTGGAACGAAGCCTAATGACGTGGACATGACGGAGCTTTCTGGGATGACGGGACGAAAGAAGTATGATCTCTGTGTAGTTCCGGTTATTAGAAGGCCATTGCCAACTAAGGAATAAAAGATGGGGAAGTTGGCTCCATGTTTGACATGTAACACTTTTAGAAAGATGATGTATTAGCTGGTTTCAGTGAACTTTTTACGATATTCTCAACACATCAAAGATTTACATAATAATTTTATGTTGAATCTCAAATAAGAGGAAAATCGTAAAACCATATTTCCTATTTTTCCCCCCAAAATGTATTATCACTTTGATTTTGGCTATTTGACATTTCATTTAGAATTTAAATTTGATTAACTCTAGTTTGTTGCACATAGATCTTTTACTTGATTGATTGAGGTTACATAGGTATCTATAATTTGTACAACCAACTATTATTTATATCATGCTTCAATTTTCAGTAAGTAATACTAGAGTTAAGGAAAGTTAGGGTGGTCATAAGTTGCAAATAGTTATTAAGTAATTAACAAATCGTCATGATAAACCACTACATTGTTTTTAATAAAGCGACACAAAGTATTACTTGGTTGTAAATTTATATTTTACAATAATTACAATAAAAAATACCAACCACGTGCGGCGCACGTTCTCACTTTTAGTAAATATTAAATATGTTGGTGAAGACGTATTGGAAGTCCTTTTTGTGGTGTTGGCAAGGGGTCATACACGATTTTCTCCCCTGGAATCAGTAACTCCCATTTGAACTTTGTGATCACATTGTTCAGAAATGTTAGTATTTGCAACCTAGCAAACTCTTTCCCTATGCACATTCTTGGTCCTCCTCCAAATGGAACATAACTAAACGGAGCCGGACCCGTTCCATCGAATCTAGTCGGGTCGAACTTGGTGCTGTCTGGAAATAAGTCGGGTTCTTTGTGTGTCTCTGTGATGTCCAACATCAGCTGTACCGTAATAAGATCATTTAATTTGTTAGTGATGGCAATGGACGACACATGTATAATATGACTGCACTGCACGTACCTTCCAACCCTTGGGTATATCGTAACCTCCAATATTAATGTCGGTCAGTAGTTCTCTCGCTAAAAATGATGCTGGTGGCCATAGTCTCATAGTTTCAGAAACTACATTCCATGAGTACCTCATCTTCTGTATATCCTCCCAGTCAAGAAATTCTCCTGCTTTCTTTGACGACGAAATTTCTCTTTGCTCTGTTTTGCAAATAGAGTGCGATTATTACACATAAGTTACGAGTGGGTCTTGCATGTACAGGGTGCACAATAACTCCTTAAAAAAGATCTACAATCCTAAAAAATCCTAATATCCTAAATTCTGAAAAACAGTAAAATCCTAAAAACCTTAAAAAACTCTAAAACCCCAAAAACCGTAAAACCCCCTAAAATACCCCAGAGTGCACAATGGTGCGCGCAAGTTTTTACCGCAAATTATTTTGTAATTGAAAATTCATCGAAAACTGACCTTTCAACACATTCTGATAGACTTGGGGATGTTGTGCAAGAGCTTTCATGAGCATAGCCGTTGCAGGAGTTGAAGTGTCAGCAGCAAAGATCAGTAACAACATATTGTTAACAATAACAGATTCAGACATGAGCATCCCATTTTCGTCGGGGCAGACGAGCAAATGCGAAAGCAGATCCTGTGGAGTGTTGACACTACCCAACGTCTCTCTTCGTCGTTTGACAATAGCTCGGAGTTCCTTCTTGATAGCAGCAGCCGCCCTCTTGGCCTTGTAGTATCCTGTTCCGGGGATGTCCAAATGAATCGGAAAGTATACTCCGCGGTAGAGATTGAATAGAGTATCAAACTCTTTTATCTTCTCTGGATCTTCAATGCTAAAAAATAATCGACAAACCAATTCCATGGTGTATAGTTTGATCGATCCAACCACCTTCACCTCGTCTTTACCTTGACGAGAAAATTAAAACGGAAATGAAAAAAAATCAATTACAATTTTAATTTCAAAATCATGTCAATCCAATCAACCACAACAGATTTTCTGCTGTTCTGGAAGGCCTGTATTTTTTTTATTGTAGATAGAAGAGCAAAAATGTCCCGAAAAGCTTTGAAGAGGGTGTTGGGTAAGGATCCTCTGTCCACATTTACCCTGTCCCAATCGTGTTCACTCTAAAATCGAGTTATACAACATGATCGTGAACTCCAAACACATGAATCATGAACCTTAAACTATGAACATTAAATTATAAACACTGAACCATTAAATTTTGAACCGTGAATTGTGAAATCGTAAGTCTACATCAAAAAATATCCAAGAAAATCGAACCCTAGACCTTAAACATGAAATCTAAACATAAATCCTAAACCTAAATCATGGACTTTAAATCGCAAATCGCAAAAATATATTATAATTAACTCGATTTCAAAGTGGGACACGATTGAAACATCATAAAAGTGGGATAAAGGATCACATGTGTGATTGTGATTAACTTTTTGGTGTTTTCACCTCTAAACAAATTAGACAGAATTACTTGAAATCTGATTTTGAGATCAAACTGTTTCTTAGTCTTAAACACAGAATCATTTTGACTCAGCAAAAGTGATTTTTGGGCATGATAAAAGTGTCTGCAAACACTTTCTATACATATCCATCACAAAAAAATAGCATGTTACCTTCCCAGTGAGTGTTGATATGTTGTTGAGTAACAATATTCATGGTTTTTAAGAAATGTTCAGTAAAGGCAACAGGAGTTGTAAAACCAGAAACCATCTTCCTCATTTGCATTGCCTCGACCCCGCTGGTCGTGGATATGCATTTTCCGAGAAGTCCCTTCGCCGGCGACCAAAACACCACCGACTTGCCCTCATTGCTGAACAAGAACTTGGTCGCCGCCGGCCCACAAACCACAGCCACTGGCTGTCCCAACAGGCAGGTCTTGAAGACCTGACTGTTGTACTTTTTCACCCTGTCTTGTGTAAATGTTTCTGGCGAATCACTCAGACGCGTAAGGACAAAGTCGAGTGTTTCGCCTACAAACGGCCAGCCGTAGCTACCCGGAGGAAGGTTCTGGCCTTCCTTTTGTGATCTTGTTTTCAACAACAGTTTCAGGATTAATGCGACCACTGCTGATATGAGAGATATCGTAATTATCGTCATGGATAACTAATTGCTTCACTAAAGTGAAGATTTTCAAAGAAAAATTAAACTGATTGCACCTAACTAGTTTTGCAATTTTCTCATAATATTACAAATCTGTATACATATATATATATATATGCCTATTCAAATTTGTGTTGATTAGTTTATTATCATGCTAAGCAAGGGAATTAATCAAGTCAAATGTCAACTGATTTGGATTATCAACTTTCATTTCTTTTATTCTTTTCTATGGTCTGAGAGGAATTGTAATATTAAAATTAGGATATATTTGTTTATTATCATGCCTTCAGCAAGGGTGCGTTTACTATTATTATGTGCGATGTGATAAGATACGGACGCACGTTGGGGTCAACAGGCATTGGGCAGATTGGATCCTCCGTTTCAATTTGTATTTCATCTAGTATTCCGTTATGTTTAATCCATGTCAACGTTAATTAGTGATGTCATCATTTATACATAGCGTGTAGTGGTTGTTTTAAAATACAAGATGGAATACAGATTGAAATAGAAGATCTCATCTAGGCATTGAGACCCCTGGTCTCCTCATAATATATTATTATATATGTGTATTTTAACTAATTTGAATATAACTTAATTAAATAAAATAAATAATACTATTGTTTAACTTGAAGTAGATGGATTGTTAATGTGTTTTTAACTCGATTTTTTTTCTTTCTGTAACTAAAACAATTTATTGATCTTATTTAAATTGTTAATATTTTTCTAGTATTATTTATACAATTTACTATATCTAGGGAGCGCACAATAGTAGTCATTCTTTAAAGTTTCTTAAGATATTTTTTAAATATAATTGATCAAATATTTTAAGTTTAGGATCTAATATAAAATAATTTGATTTCTAGCTTACTCATAATTTGCCCCATAGTTGGCAAGAAGTTGCCACATGAGCATGAGCATAGTTAAAAGTAAATAAAAATATTCCGTAAGACGAACGTTTAGATCCTATAAATGAACCACTCTCAATTGAATTTTTGGGTTCGTCCCTGTACATGGGAGACATGGGAACCACTACACGGAAATTGGTTAACAACACTTATTACTTTAGCTGAGCTTCAAGTTAATTAAATAAGGAGTTTGACTCCTCATAAAAAAGGACTTATGTAATTAATTTAGGAAGAAAAGTTGTTCTGTCAATTTCAATCTCCTTTTATTTACACTATTTAATTGATTGATGCGATTTAATATTACTAGCGAAGTGTTAAATTCGATGTGGTATTCAAACGATGAATTGATTAAAGAGATCACACATGAAATCCTCACTGAGTTTCTATATTCAGAAAAGAAATGAATTCTTGCTTTCCTCTACATCAAATGAAAGAGATTTGTGGAGGTATATATTGCATACTGACTTTAATGTTTTTATGCATTCCTTTCAATGCTTGTTCCGAATATCGTTTTTATTACCTGGGTTCATATATATATGTGATATATTTTGTGTTTATAAATTTTTAAATTACGCTACGTTAACCAGGGTTTGATGTAACGAACCCAACATATTGATGGTATAATAGTCGATGTATATTGAAAACTAAACAACAAATAGTATATTCCAAACTCTCTCTCTCTCTATATATATATATAAAATAGGAAATTATCTAAGACTAAATAGTTTTACATTATATCATGGTATACCATTTTTTATGAATATTTTAACATTATTATAACTTATTTTGTTAAGAGTATGATTTTTAACTTGTTTTTTCTCTTTTATGATTCCTTTTATTTTTTCTCTAATTTTGAATTGTGTTTTCAGTCGACCAAATCCTTATTTTTTTTGCCCTTGAACAATCTAAAAAGTTGTATATATATTTATATATGTATTTATATATATAAACATATTTTATACATTCATACATGTGTATATGCATATATAATTAAATAAAAAAGTCATCTAAAATATATCTCCTCTAACTATTAGTAGACTTTAGAATAAAGCCTACTAATATTAATAGTTGGGTTCAACTTACTTATCCAATTAATTTGTTGATATCCAATCACTAATAATTTTAATCAAATAAATTGATTTATTCTTTTGCACCATTAGTATCAATTAAATAATCTAATTATCTAATTGAATTTATATTTGAATGAACAATTGAATTGAAATATAAGACTAATTAATTAAGGGAAAATTGCACCAAATATTCTTTAATTTTACCTATTTGCATACAATGTCCTCTAACTTTTACACTTGCATAAAATGCCCTCTAACTTACAAGAAGTTGCCCGCTTTATCCTTTAACCTGTTATAGCCGGTCACGCAACCGGTTAACAGTCTAGGTGGTGTTTTTTTTCATATGCGGCAACCTATTTTTCGGTTTTTAATGATTTACCTAATTGTTGCCATGTGGCAGTTATTAAAAACAACAAAATAAGAGGAAAAACAAGAATCTGCAGACGTGGAAGATAAAACTTTCAATTTTTCTCTTTATCATCGTCAATTCAGGGACTCAGCTGCAGCTGGTAGCCGCGAGGCGGATGACGATGAGGATAAGGAAGTAAAGGGCGATGAAGGATAATTAGACTTACAGACCCTCGTCTTATTTTTCCTCCTGTTTTATTGTTTTTAATAAATGCCAACCAATTAGTGAAAATATTAAAAAAAAAAAACAAAAATATGCTGCCACATATGAAATAAATGCCACCTAGGTTGTTGACCTGTTGTGTTACCTGCTATAACAGGTTGGAGGATAAAACGGGCAACTTTTTGTAAGTTAGAGGACATTTTATGCAAATGTAAAAGTTGGAGGACATTTTATGCAAATAGGTAAAGTTAAAGGATATTTGGTGCAATTTTCCCAATTAATTAATTATATCTAAATATTGGATTATGCTAATTGATAAATGTTGTCATTCAAACTTAGGTACGACCCCTTTAGATTCACTACTAACACTAGCAGTAGGTTTACAACTTTTCTGATTTTGCAAATAACAGTTATTTGATTATTTAGAATTAACTCTTTAATTCAAAACCTACAAATCACGGGAACACCTAGCAAGTAGCCCACGGATGGTGACGTTCTTAGACAACGATCTGAATTGTAATTATAAAATAAAGACAACGGTTTACACTGTTGTCGTAAATATTGCTCTGTTTAAAGAAAATGGCAGTTGGTGCTCTTTCGCAATTGTAATTTATATGTTTTTTAGTTTCCAAGATATACATATACACACAGATATACACGATGGAATTATCCCCGACTTGAATAAGATGGAATTATTTTATAGATATGATAATGTAAGAACACAATGGATTGGCCTTACAACATTGCCAATCTACAGAAATAAATTCAACATATTATACATGTTGGTGAAGACGAACTGGAAGTCCTTTTTGTGGTGATGGAGTGGGATCATATACAATTTTCTCCCCTGGAATCACTAACTCCCACTTGAACTTTGTAATAACATTGTTGAGAAATGTAAGCATTTCCAACCTAGCAAACTCTTTCCCTATGCACATTCTTGGTCCTCCTCCAAATGGAACATAAGTAAACGGAGCCGGACCTGTTCCGTCGAATCTTGTCGGGTCGAACTTTGCGCTGTCTGGAAATAAGTCGGATTGTCTGTGTGTTGCTGCCACGTCCAAAATCAGCTGTATTGTAATAGAGATAACATGTTGTTACTAATTTGTCTGAATAATGATGTCGTGAATAATATTATTTGAGATGACAAAACTCGTCTCAATTGCGGAATAGTTTTTGCAACTACTACTTAGAAGTCTAAAAATGACCTTAAATACTCTTCCCTCGTAAAATGAGAGTTGTTTGAAAATATACAATTTTTGGTCAAATTGATTAAGGTAGGACTCTCTGAAACCTTCATTTCGCAGTTACACGACTATTTTCTTATGATTTGGCTCATTCAATAATACGTAACTAATTTTGGTAATTATAAATTACTTGGACTTGTAGAATGAGACATTGACTTTTGAAATATTGCCCTCATTTTAGGACAATAATTTTTTTGAAACTCCGACTCTTATGATGGGACAATGAAGTAATATGTAGAGCGTTTTGTAACTGCTAGAACTTATTACTACGATTAACCATTGTCTTTTTAAAAATGTATAACCGATACAGTTTCGATGAAGTCAACATTTTGGGTGATTCTAGCTCGGCCATTCTATCTGCTTTTGGAGAATCTGACTGTTAAACTCAATGCTTACCGATTATTCTCGATATGAAGGAGCTTTTGTCATGGACCTGTTCAGCCCGATTGTATTGGATTTGTAGTGAGCACAATTTTATTGCGCATAATATTGCTCTGTATGCTAAGTCTATGTCTTTAGATGATGTTACTTGAGACACTATCCCGTCTTTCTTATATCAATCAATGTTGGTTCATTCCAGCTTAATTTATTGAAATTATCATTTTCCCTCGAAAATAAAACATTTTTCAATGTAGCTATACAATGCAATCCTTGTAGTGCATGACACATGTATAATATAATACGAGCAGCTATGTGTACCTTCCATCCCTTGGGTATATCATAACCCCCAAACTTAATGTCGGTCAGTAGTTCTCTGCCGAAACCGGCGACTGGTGGCCATAGCCTCATAGTTTCAGAGATTACGTTCCATGAATACCTCATCTTCTGTATATCCTCCCACTCAAGAAGTTCTCCTGGCTCCTTTGACGACAAAATTTCTCTTTGCTCTGTTTTGCAGAACAACATGCAATTAATTATACATGAACTATTTGAAATTTATAAATATTGCATGTTTAATTTGTCCTTTTACCTGTAGTAACCAGTTGTGTGTTACCGATTATTACAGGATATTTTATACAAGTACCAAACTTAAAGGATAATTTAAGCAAGTGGGTCAAAGATAAAAGGTTATTTGGTGCAGTTTTCCCAGGTTAATTATGAAGTAATTCACCTACTTTGCATGATTCTTAAATTAGAAAATGAACTTAAAAGGTAACAAGAAAGTTCATAAACTTCCAATTTTCTTTTGGTTACTTGAGTGACCATATATTTTGACATCTAATTACATCGTCACAGCAATCATTAGATTCACCTTGATGAGATCGTCCTATGTTCATGGCATATTTTACAATTTGTCGCTGCTACCACCACCACTGTGAATTGAGAGTGGAAGTACTGTCACTTCAACCTTTGATTCACTATATTTTATATGACAAAATTTGTGTTGGATATAAGACGACCTCATTACGGTGGTTCTTTTGATGGTGGTGGCAACAGAATTACATTCAGAAAAATGAATGGATATTGTAATTGGAAAAAAAATATGAAAGTTGGTGAATTCTTTTAAAATTCACGTTGTAATTGAAAATTCACCTAAAGTTTATATACCGACCTTTCAACACATTCTGATAGACATCTGGATGATCTGCAAGAGTTTTCATGAGCATAGTTATTCCAGAACTTGAAGTGTCATGACCAGCAAACAGCAGCAACAACATATTGTTAACAATAACAGATTCAGACATGAGCTTCCCATTTTCGTCGGGGCAGACGAGCAAATGGGAAAGCAGATCCTGTGGAATGTCGGCACTACCCTTCTGTTCCAATGCATCTCTCCGTTGTCTGACTACTGCTCGTAGTTCCTTCTTGATGACGGCTACCGCCCTCTTCGCCTTGTAGAATCGTGTCCCGGGGATGTCGAAAGGGATCAGAGAGATCACTCCGTTTATGAAGATGTTGAAGTGGGTAGAAAGGTGTTTTATCTTCTTTGGATCTTCGATGCTCAGAAATAATCGACACGCCAATTCAAAGGTGTATAATTTGATCGCTGGAAACACCTTCAACTCATCTTTACCTTGAGGAGTAAAAGGGAAAATCAAGTGTCAGTTTGGCTTTGGTTATGGTTTTGAGATTTTTGTAAAAAAGTTGAAAGAAGGTAGTAGTCGAGAATAAATTCATTTTTTGTCAAAACTTGAAAAGTTGGAGGTAATTTTTCTATGAATCATGAACAAAGAAAGTTGAAAACCACTTTAAATGAGTTTGAAACCGTCGTTTTATAGCTTCTGAGAATCAGCTTAAATGAGAATTTAGTGTTTCCAAACAGCTCCAAAATTACTTTTCCTATTCAAAAGTGTTTTTTTAAGTAAAAACACTTCTTTAATACAGTTTGCAATTGATTGTGGTTTTAAAGAAATGATTTTTGTCAAAAAAAACTCGAAAATCACTTCAATCAGTTTAATATGATCCTTTTACAGCTTCTGAATGAGCTTAAAATGAGAATTTTGTTTCCCAAACAGCTCCAAAATCACTTTTCCAATTCAAAAGTGATTTTAAGTTTTTTAGTAGAGTGTACAAACACCCCCTTTAGTGTTTACAAACACTTTACAATCACTTTTGTTGAAACAATAGTGATTATAAGTCCCACAAATGGATTTGCATACACTCCTAACTAAAATTAACCATTTTCCGAATCAAGAAAAACAAAATGAACTCTTCTGTATTTTACACCCCCGTCTCGAATGAACTTGAACAGGCAAGTAGACATGCATATTAAGAAAAGTTACTTTTTGGGATTTTTTTTACTTTTCAAAGATGGATTGAGGGTGAAGATTGAGGGTGGAGATTTCGAGGGTGAAGATTGCGTTATAACTTTCCTTATTACGAAGTGTGCAAGTTTGCTTGGAACGGACAAAAATGAAAAGTGTGTAAATTCATTCGGGAACTTTCCTTATTACGAAGTGTGCAAGTTTGCTTGGAACGGACAAAAATGAAAAGTGTGTAAATTCATTCGGGACGAAGGGAGTATTTTTTATCCCAAATGAAAAAAAGACAGACTGAAGAAGAAAATAACAAATTGTTGCAAGTTACCTTCCCAGTGAGTATTGATATGTTGTTGAGACACAATATTTATAGTCTTTATGTAAAGTTTAGTAAAAGCAACAGGGCTCATAAAACCAGAAACCATCTTCCTCATTTGCATAGCCTCCGCCCCCCCGGTGGTGGCTATGCATTTTCCGAGCAGTTGCTTCACCGTATCCGGCCACCAGACCGTCAGCGACTTGCCCTCGTTGCTGAACAGGAACTTGTTCGCCGCCGGTCCACATAGCACGGCCACCGGATTGCCCAACAGGGTGGTCTTGAAAATCAGAGTCTTGTACTTTTCCATCCTGTCCTGCGCGAATGTTTCTGGCGAACCACTCAGACGCGCACGGACAAAGTCGAGTGTTTCGCCAAGAAATGGCCAGCCGAAGGTGCCCGGAGGAAGGTTCTGGCCTTTCTTCGGTGATCGTGTTTTTTTTAATATGAGCGTGAGAATTAATGCGACCACCGCTGATGTGAGAGATACGATAATTATCGTCATGGGAAAACTTGCATGAAATTTTGGAAATGATTGAAAGGTGAAGTAGAATAAAAGAAGAGGGTGTAATTAAAGGGAATAGGTTATAAGTTTCATATCCTACTTTTCTTTATTTTAGAAGTTCAATTTTCTCTTTTCTATAATGAAAATTTGTTGGGCACTATTAGGGAATACTTGTGTTGAGATGAGTGACCAGGAACGGAACCAGGATTGAAAGTCGAGGGGGCTAAACAGTAAAAATAAATAAATAATAAATAAATATTATATACTCCCTCCGTTCCAAAATAGATGATGTTTTAGAAAAAAACAGAATAATTAAGAAACAAATATATTACCAAATATAACCCCCTAAAATTTGTGCAGATAAGATTTAATGATATCAAATGTGAGTGGGAGGTTGAAAAGTCAAAGATATTTTTGGATTTACATAGGGGTAAAATAGAGAGAAATGGTAAAAAAAACCTAGAACATCAATTATTTTGGAATTTGTTAAAGAAGCTAAAATATCATTTATTTTGGAACGGAGGGAGTATTAAACAAAAATAAAAATATTATTATTTTAATAAATTAATATATTAATACTTTTTATTTAATATTCCCAATATAATACAACCGTTTTTTGAGAATGAAATATAATACAACCTTAAACACTTAAATATTTAGTCTGGATAATTTTTTATTAGGCGAAAGTAATAGAAAATATTTTGGGGGCCCAAATCTTGACATTTCAATACAAATATATAAATAAATCAAAGATTAATAGTATATTGGTAAAAAATAAACAATCGGCATGGCCACCCGTGGGGTTGTGGTTCCGTCCTGGTAGTGACATGTGTCACGTCCGTTGCGACTCATTTGTGGATGGTATATTTATTTAAATAGTGAAAATATATTTTTGTTTAAGGAATTTGTAGGGTAGGATGTGTGTTGAAAATTGTAAAAGGTGTATTGAGAATTGAAAAATGTGATATAGGTAATAGAATGTGGATGTGGAGGGATGGCCCATCCGAATGTAAAATGAAATATGTGGGGATGGACTACGCCCCACCCGAGCGGGGACATGCCAACCAAAATTTCCCCCTTAATATTATGTGAAGGTTACAAGAAAACAATCAAATTATAAACGGAAAACAATTGTTGCTAATCATATGATATATGTCTCTAAACTAAAGTAGTGAAGGACTTGAGGCGAAATGTTTGGTCTCCATAATGCTCATCTCTAAAATTTTGAGACCGGTTTATCCCATCTCTAAATTTAGTGACGAAATTATGTCAATATTATGAAATTAGAGACCAATGTACCTACAGAATAGAGACGAATTACGTCCGTCTCTAATATTCAATTTCTATTTCGTCACTAATAAGAAACTAAGAAGGTTTTGTTATGTATCTGTCACTATTCTATTTATATTTCAATTTTATTTAGTGACCAATATTATACATTACTAATTCCGATCTCTAATATGAAAATTTATTGTACGTAATGTTTGAATTTCGGTGAATTCCGTGAAATTCAAATATTACATAACATAATTATTAGTTTTAATATTTTTTAGACTGAAATTACAAATGACCTATCATTATAGTATTCAGGGTCGGTTCAAATGTTATGGTGGTCTGAGTTGAGTTAAAAATGTGGGACCCTTAATTTTCTCAACATTTTAAAATAAATATGAAATTATAAAACAACACATAATATTCAATAATTTCATATTTAAAATAACATGATAAGTCGGGTTCAAAAAAGTTACTTAAAAACAACACGTTTTACAGGTACTATACTACCAATCTTAAACGAAATTTTATGCCACTGAACCACACAGGCATATCTGAAGTTTTTCTATATCTATATATATGAAATATAAGATAGTTTAGAGACTCCTAAATTCCTTTTATTTTTGGGATCTGAGACGACCGACTTTTTCGTCTCATGGGAAGAGCGGCCCTGACAGACTGGTTATACAATTTTCTATCAGGTCCGAAATTAATATGCCTAACTCAACCCAAACTTCTGAAACAGCCTAGAATTTTCGGACCAACCTTTCAGTCCTTTGACTCGTCAGGTAAAATTTGTTGAGGCTAATTATAATTCGACCGAAAATTTCTATAGTTTAACTTATCTAAAATATCGGACGAGCTGAGATTCGTCCATCGTGCGGAAAGTTTTTTCCACCTATGCATGTGACGCAGGAGAAAGTATAGTTCCACCTAACTTATTTTTAATAAAAATATGTTGATTTCTTTATTATTTTGATTATGACAATTGTTGTCTTATAGTATTTATAGATAATATTTGTTTTAGTCAATGACCCACATAAAGAATAATTAAATTATAAATTGACATTATTGCAGCACCTTCAAACAATTTTTTTTCATTTCTTAATTTTTGTTTTTAGTTTTTAGTGAGACAACGCCATTAAACTTGCTTTCAAATTTGTGTAGGATTGAAATATTTAATTTAAAGATGCAAATTACACATTGCTAATGAAATGCATGATTGATTAACGTAAAGGATCATGATCAGGGGTGGATTTAGGGTGCGGTGGTCGTTCTCCTTGAACTTTCAAAATTTTCTTTTATTATGTAATTTTATTTAATATTTTTTTACTGATACTTTTAATATAAGTGAATTCGTCCCTTTATTTTTTTTAAATTTCGCCCCGTTGATTTAAAATTTTCATCTTTATACTATTTAACACAGTTAAAAAAAAAGTCACTCCCCTTAAAACAAAATTCTAGATCCGTCCCTGATGATGAGGGAAGGGTGCCTTTATTAATATGTCTGACGTGGTAATCTTAGTATATTTAAGGAGAAAGGCTAGGAGGGGCTTGATAATTTTTTCCCGATGAAGTTTTCAATTGCACGGCATATGATTTGGCCCGATAGAGTAGACTTGATCGGGCCGGACTACCTAAATTGCCACTTCTACTGTTAATATGACGTTATTAATATATTAGTACTAATTATGTATCATACACTGTAAACAAATTGAAAATTTGTATATTTATTGAATAATACTATCACAAACCTTGCAAGATATTTTTGGAGAAGCAATCACATGATTCATGTCTAGTAATGCCTTCATTAAATATAATTTTGATATGATAATCACAAGTCATCTGGCTCTATGCTAGTCACACTAATTTATTGATAGTGATGCCTTCATTTAGATATAATTCTGATATAATTCTGATATCAGTATAATAAAAGAATTCTTTTGCATAATACGTTTTGACATCAAAATTATAATAACTAATAATAAGTTATCAGTATAATTTATTGATCAGTTGTTGTCACAAATCTCTTTACAAATTATTTGAGACTATTATAAAATTACTTTTAGAGACAACTAGTTGTTGCAAAAAATA
Organism: Ajuga chamaepitys; assembly: GCA_958295605.1. Taxonomy (NCBI): domain Eukaryota; kingdom Viridiplantae; phylum Streptophyta; class Magnoliopsida; order Lamiales; family Lamiaceae; genus Ajuga; species Ajuga chamaepitys. Next base: position 87,706,292 of record OY282495.1, read on the forward strand.
TTTGAGACGCATTTGAGACAACTTTTGCGATTACAAATATATTATTTGCGTCCGAGTTATTGAGAAGACAATAAAATTGTGACAAATGTTCATAAGTTGTGACAAATACTCATTATTTGAGACCACTTTACTTAAGTTGTGACAAATATCATTGTTTGGGACCATTTTTTGTGATCTCAAAAGACCCCTTTTTCTACTAGTGTATGTGTTGTAACACATAAGTTGAATGATAAATGGTCCAAATGTGAGTCGTCCCACATTAATTAAATAGTAGAAGAGAAAACACGTTGTAAGTCTAGTGAGTCACTCCAATTATCACCAATTAATTTTAGGATGAAAGCTCACTTGATAGCTAAGGATCTTGGTATACATTGGTATGATTAATCATGTAGTTGTGTATGTTGAAACGGTTCATCATCTAGGACCGTGTCGGACCTCTCTCAACTTTAAATGTAGATTTGTAATGGCAGTGATACTCATTATAACAAAAAGGTTTTTTATCATACATGTTTTAGATTAAAATTGGGGTCATTAATTATAAGTTTTTTGTGACCACTTATTGTTACAATACAATTTATAAATTATTTGAGACCATTTTCAAACTACTTTTAGAGACAACTAATTATTGTGAAAAATAACGACATGTTGTCTATTACTTCCTCCGTCCTGCTCAGTTTTGCACGTAGGGACGGACACGTATATTAAGAAAAAACTGCTTTTACTTTTTTGTTGACTTTTTCAAAGGTGGAGATTGTAAGAGAAATTTCCTTTTTAAGGGTGTGCAAAACTAAATGGGACGGATCGAAATAAGTGTGCAAAACTGAGCGGGACGGAGGGAGTAATAAAATTTGGACAAAAAATCATTATTTGAAACTACACTTTTTTGTCTCAATATATATGTGTATATATATATATTTTTTTTTCTGATAGTGACGTTCGTAATTTTGGTTTTATTTAAGCCACAACAATTTATTATTTGAAAGATAATGATACCTTCACTAAACATTATTGGGATTAGGTAAAGACAATTTCGACATTTGGCTCTATGTAATTTATTAATTAATCTAACAAAGTAACAATAACGACGTCTTCATTAAAATAATTTTTATTTTGATATGGAAATCCAAAATTCCAAAATTTTGGCCTTCATTAAAATAACTTCGATTTTGATATGGAAATCCAAAATTTTAAATTATGGCTTTGTAAACCAATTAAAGGATATAAATCGATCTTTCGGTAGTTGATAACCCGTCCGAATGTATTCACGTGTTAAAATCTCATACTCCCTTCGTTCCACAGAAATAGTTTGATTAAAAAAAGTTCATAAAGTAAGAGCCATGTTTGAAATGTCAATGTCTTGTTTTCTTAGTTTAAGTAAAAAACTTAAAATTTTACTTCACGAATTACTTATATGATTGAATAAGTAAGACTTGGTAGATTTTGGAGAATTGTACAAATAAGCTGAAAATAAAACGATGCCCTTCTATGGGACGGAGAACATAAAAGAAATTAAAGCTATCTATGTACATTATCTAGAACTTAAGGATGAGATCTTACGACCAGCTATAGATGCATTAACATGTAATAACTATAAGTAGACAAAAAATTCACTGTTAATATAATAATGTAACCGTTTATAAATGATAAAATTCCACTATTTATCTGGATGAGATCATCTATTTCGTATATACGACTATCTAGGATCACAAAAATGTAAGACTTCACAAAAAATTGTGTGGACTTAGTGCATATTGTGCACTTCAACCCCCAACACCCCCATCTCCTGACTCACGAAGATTGTCGTTCTCTTTGTTCAAACTGCTCACTTCTTGACATTGCTGCTTCCACTTCTTGAGAAGCTCAAAGTAGACAAATTTCATGTCTTCCATGTTAAAGCATAATAGATTGAGATAGTAACTGGAATCATACGACTTCGAAGTTAGGGGGAGGTAGGATCAACCACTGACTTAACTTCGGTGTCATCTAGTGAGTCTGCAATGATAGAGAACATGGTTGTTTGATCTAGTACAAGTTCAAGCTCAAGCTCGTCATCATCACTCAAGGAGATTCAGTTAACTTTGTTGTACTTGCGAAGGATTGGCACATTCATTTGCATAATGACCAAAACCCTTACACACGACATTGTTAATAGGTCTACTACACATAGTATAGATATTCAATAACGACCGAGAGGTGTGGGATATTTGCGTGGGCTATAGATCTTGTGTTTTTAAAGTTAGGAGTTAAATATACAATAGTTAGTCGGAGATGATAACTATTCATACGTAACCTACATGTTAGCATCGTATAAGAGGAGGGGTTACTAAGTTATGCGATCCTCTAATAAAAATTGGAATTTGACCTAAAAGTCTAGATAATCAAGGTGCTTTTATCATAGAAAATTGAAACCGAATGTTAGGAGGCAACTCTTTATCCAATTAATATTCTTCTGAGTTATTATTTTATATTGCAAGTTACTAATTAATAGTTTAAGATTCAGCCCAAAAATCCAACACTCAACTAATGTCTAGATAAAGTTGATTTATTAGGAGTGTAATCTTAAATTGCCATAAGTGATCCGATCTCTATAGGATCGATCTTACTCACCGCTAGCTATATATAGTTACATCGTATTGCGATCGTACTAGAGCTCAATTTTATTTTTGCAGAATAATAGACGAATAAGCAAACTCATCCATCTCGGCCTTTTTGTCTGCAATTTCAGTGGTAGAAAAATGATTGATCTATTGCTTTATACCTCAATAAACCCTTCATTTCTGCTGCCATATCGAAAAATAAGGTTTCCCTCGAGATTGTAGCTTGTCATAGAAAAAATAAAATTTACACAAAGCATGTAGCGAAAGCAGATAAAGTCACAAAACAACCCAAATAACCTTAAAAACAACAATTTAAAAGGGGAATGGATAGTGACCAAACACAAAGAATCGCCACATTACACAACATTAAAGCAGTAATTTTAACAATGCACAAGAAATAACATAGAAACTAAATAAACATATAAACTTAGGGTTCTAGCAGCACGTAAATTCCATCTAAATCTGTTACTAGCTGTGCTATAAAAGCAATACCAGAGTGAAACTTTATACGTAAGAGTTTCAAAACCTAATTTCCAAAAACGACAGGAGTTGTTGGTATTCTATTTAAATTAGAAATGAGGCCAGCAACATACAAAGGTGGGCTTGGGCTTGGGAAATGGGCTTACATGTTGGGTCAAAACCTAACATCATAGCTACATAAGTGTATCAATTTTTATTACATCTTCATAGAAGAAATCCTGCGTAGAACTATTAATTAAAAAAACTAAATTACACAATTTTTTTCACACCATTCTAGTTTCTCGATCATCTTGGAAATTTTGCTCATTTTCGACGTCATTTCAACCGTTTGGTGAATACGTCTGGGAAAATAAAATACTCCCTCCGTCCTGGTCTAATTGACATATCTTCCATTTTTGTTTGTCCCAATCTAATTGACCAGTTTATAAATGACAAATTTCTTTCACTATCTCCACCCTCAAAATCTCCACCCTTAATCTTCAACTTTGAAAAAGTAAAAGATTTTACAAAATATGTTTTTTCTTAGTCTCTATGTCCGACCAAGATAGGCCAATTAGGCCGAGACAGAGGGAGTAATATTTTAGTATTTGTGATGCAATTATGGTCTAATCATTATACTCACACATAAATATGTGTATGATCACACCTTCCTTTAAACATTAAGAAATGCATTTTCATAAATTAAGCAAAGTACTTATTGTCACTTGAAACCACAATCATGAGGTAGAGATGATGATCTCCGTCTTTTATAGCGAGTCATTGAACTTTCGACTTCCTCTATCTCTTATACTAACTGCTCTAGCAGTTTTTATTGAAATGTGTAGTAGTTCTACACTTGAGAAAAGTTTATCACCAACTCTTTCCCTTTTGTTCATAAGGTGTCTTTTATACCTTGGTGTCATGACCATCATGTCCATTTGGGGTAGGACACATTGGAATGCCTCTACGACTCCTATATCTCCTGCCTTTTGGTGTATTATTACCACGTTTGTAGGGATAGACACATCCCATTAATTCCTTTGTTTTGGGGGTTATTCTCACTATATAGTTCACCATAGTTAGGCTAGGGAATTTTATTTACCCCAACGCGTTTTGTGTTATTTTTAGAGAAACTTGACTGTCTCTCAACTAGTTGCACTAGTTGATTAACTAATTGAATATTATAATTTTATAGGCACCACAAGAAAAGATGAAACCAAAAAATCGACGAAAAAATACATAATTTTATATCAGTAGTAATAATAATAATAATAATAATAATAATAATAATAATAATAATAATAATAATAATAATAATAATAATAATAATAATAATAATAATAATAATAATAATAATAAAAAAATATAATAATAATAATAAATATATATATAGATAGATAGATATAAATATAAATATTTAATCAAACAAATAAACACTTAAAATTTATAAAATACTTAATTACAATTAAATTTTAATACAACTAAGGGTATATTAGGCATAACATAAAATTGACGAAACAAAACATTCATACTTTTATAATAGGATATAGATAGATATTTACATTAAAAGCAACACTTTTTAGACAAAAGTAACTCCCATCTTACTGAATGTGATTCGTAAGATGTTCCTATTCAACAGACAATTGTCGCTAAATCGCACTTAGGATCCTCTATTGTAGACCATGTTCCATTTTGTATTCCATGATTTCCGCTAGTTGCCATGTGTATATTTAAGACGTCATACTATACACATGGCATGTAGTGGATCCTTAATTTGAAATATAAGATGAAACACGATTTGAAATAGAATAGAAGATCTCATCCGACCAAATCAAGCCAATCTAACTATTACATATGTTGGTGAAGACGAATTGGAAGTCCATTTTGTGGTGTTGGAAAGGAGTCATACACAATTTTCTCCTCTGGAATGAGTAACTCCCATTTGAACTTTGTGATCACATTGTTGAGAAATGTAAGTATTTGCAACCTAGCAAACTCTTTTCCTACGCATGTTCTTGGTCCTCCTCCAAATGGAACAAAACTAAATGGAGCCGGACCCGCTCCGTCGAATCTTGTTGGGTCGAACTTCATGCTGTCCGGAAATAAGTCGGACTCTCTGTGTATCGCTGCCACGTCTAAAATCAACTGTACCATAACAATATCATCATATAAAACATCATTTATTTTAAAATGGAGGGAGTATGTATTTTGAAAAATATTTAGATGCTTTACCTTTACAAGTAACTGAAAGCATATACATGAAAAATATGACTATAAAACATCTACCCGTTATCTCATTTAACCATTTAACCACTGCGATCATGATATTAATTAGGTGAAGAAGATAATTTGCTCTACTAAACAAGCTAGTACATTGAAGCAGTTATTATACAATATATGACATGTGTATAATATGAAATAAGCAGCTATACGTACCTTCCAGCCCTTGGGTATATCGTAACCGCCAAAATTAATGTCGGTCAGTAATTCTCTGGTGATAGCTCCCGTTGGTGGCCATATTCTCATAGTTTCACATACTACATTCCATGAATACTTCATCTTCTGTATGTCCTCCCACTCAAGAAATTCTCCTGGTTTCTTGGAGGAGGAAATTTCTCTTTGCTCTATTTTGCAAAACAGAATGCAATTAATTTTATATAAAATATTAGAAATTTATAATGCAGTATTGAAGAGACGGTCACTAATAATAAGTTATTCGTGACCACTTATTGTCAAAAAACACGCTATGAATTATATTTGATACTATTTTCAAACTACTTTTAGCGACAACTAGTTATTGCAGAAAATATATGAGATGCAAATATATTATTTGCGACCAAGTTATTGAGATGATCAATTAGTGACGATATATTATCTCTAGTAATCAAGTTGTGACAAATACTTATTATTTGAGATCACTTTTTGTTATCTCAAAATTCCATTTTCATGTAATGAACGGTAAATCTAGCCTCGATTCACTACAATTATAATAATATATGTCTACCTCATGAAAGTGGATCTAATGATCACAATTAAATGCCAGAAAATAATATCGTCTTTGTAATAGAAATAACTTAAAAATGTATTTCTTAAAGTTCATATCGTAATTGAAAATCCACCGACCTTTCAACACATTCTGATAGACTTCGGGATGCTCTGCAAGAATTTTCATGAGCATAGTTATTGAAGAAGTTGTACTGTCAGTACCAGCAAAGAGCAGCAACACAATATTGTCAACAATAACAGATTCAGACATGAGCTTCCCATTTTCGTCGGGGCAGACGAGCAAATGGGAAAGCAGATCCTGTGGAGTGCCGACACTACCCTTTTGTTCCAGTAAATCTCTTCGTTGTTCGACTATTGCTCGGAGTTGCTTCTTTATAGCCGGCGCCGCCCTTTTCGCCTTGTAGTATTTTGTTCCGGGGATGTCGAAAGGCATCCAAGAGTATACTCCTCGGAAGAGATTGAAGTGAGTAGCAAGCTCTTTTATCTTCTTTGGATCTTCAATGCTGCAAAATAATCTACACGCCATTTCGAAGGTGCGTAGTTTGATCGTTGGTAACACCTTTAACTCGTCTTTACCTTGAGGAGAAAAAAGGAAAAAAATCAGACCGCAAGAAATCACTGTAATAAAACTGTCAAATTCCTAAGAAAAAGTTTCTGCCGTTGGAATTTAACAGTTTGGAATTTGACAGTTTCTTGGGTGAATTGATCTTTTGATCACTATAAAATAACTGTCAAATCCGAAGGAACAAAAACTGTAGGAATTTAGTGATTTCTGAATTCCAACTGTTTGTGTAGTTGAAAAAGTAGCCGTTGAAATTTCAAAATTCCAACAATTATTTTATCACGGAAAACACATTCCAACGATAATTTCTGTTGGAATTATGTTGGAATATGTGTACGCTAGATAATCATCAATGCTTATTCCAGCTGCTGCTATAATGTCCCTTAGAATTTTTTTAGTTCCAACGGATTCTTGTTCTGCTGAAATTTGACAGATTTTTTGTTAAAAAAACTATCAAATTTCAACGAAACAAAAAACTGTTGGAATTTAGTGATTTTTCCGTTGGAATTTGAGATTTCAACGATTTGTGTCGTTGAAATTTCAAAATTCTAACGGATAAACACATCCCAAAGACAATTTATGTTTGGAACTACAGTTTGAATATGTGTATAATGTTGTATTCGAGCGGCTGCTAGAATATCCGTTGGGATGATAAAATTGTCTGCTATCACTTTATAAAAATGACTTTCTCAATTCGTTTATTGGTCCATCACAAGAAAAAAGAAGCAAAAAAGAGTATGTTACCTTCCCAGTGAGTGTTGAAATGTTGTTCAGACACAATATTTATGGTACTCATATAAAATTTAGTAAACGCAACAGGGTTCATAAAACCAGACACCATCTTCCTCATATTCCTAGTCTCAGCCCCACGGGTCGTGGATATGGTTTTTCCGACCCGTTCCTTCACCGAATCCGGCCACCACGCGGCCACCGACTTGCCTTCGTTGCTGAACAAGAACTTGGTCGCCGCCGGCCCACATACCATAACCACCGGCTCTCCCAGTAGCCACGTCTTGAAGATCTGACTCTTGTACTTTTTTATCCTATCTCGGGTGAATGTTTCTGGCGAACCACTCCAACGCGAACGGACAAAGTCGAGTGATTCGCCAAGAAACGTCCAGCCGTAGCTGCCAGGAGGAAGGTTCTTGCCTTCCTCCTGTGATCTTGTTCTTTTGAACAAGAAAGTGAGGATTAATGCGACCACTGCTGATGCGAGAGATATGGTGATTATCGTCATGGGATCGATAACTTGCGGATCAAAAAGAGAAGATTTTGAAAGAAAATTGAAAGATGAAGAATAATCTTGTCTTGCAACTCGTAATGTTACGTTTGTGAAGCTTTTATGGGGCTATGATGATACAATCCCAAAAGGAAAATGTATACATATATAGGGATTAACCATCTTATCATGCCGTAAGCAAGTCCATGAGATCATCTGTTACATTTGATGTTACATCTTATGTTACGTGGAAAATTGAGTCTAACAGAGGATGAAACACTTACTCTAATAGACAATACGAATTGGCAAGCAAGGGAATTAAGTCAACTGTCAATTGATTAGAATAATTATTTTTTTGGGTTGTCTAAAATATAATATTTAGGGGGAAGTTTATTATTTGTTCTGCATGTGAAGGCATGTTCCGAAAACAAATTCGTACGTTAACAGAATTTTAATTTTATTCCAGTATATTTTGAAAATGTTCAATTTAAGAACAATGATAGACGTCGATGATAAATTATGCCGAAATCGAACACGTGAAAGTCCGTGACCTCTTAAATAATTGGGGCTTTCTGGTTTTGTCACCGCCGTGTCACGTGTTCGATCATTTGGTCAACATTGAGTCAAAATTGAACTAAAATTGAGCAATTATTAGAGATATATGATTAAATAAAAAAAGACAATAACTTATAAAATTAAATTCGAAAAAGTAAAAAGTTATGAGACTATTTTGACTTTTCTCCGTACACAACAAAATCTCTACCATATACTATCACGGTTTTCCTGGTCAAAACAGGAAAGTCCATTACTCTTACATCCTTAAATTTTCTCATTCTTTCTTTAATATTATACTCTCTTTTCAGATTTTCTCATTTCTTTTGTTAAAGTCAATACTTTCTTCAAATAAAAAATTTAGAGATAGGGAAAGACGTAACCTTGGAAAAAGTTTAAAAATATAAATATTCATAAAATATTTTATTAAAGTTTATATATTGGAGGTGGTATAGTTGACAGCATTTTATCTGCCAAGTCCACCTAGATACGGATCTAGATCTTATTGTCCTCTTGTGTGTGCGTGTATGTCACGTGTCGTGCTTTTGTGAGTGGGAGAGGGTGGGCGATCTATATATTTCTAATAAAATATAATACAGAAATTTAAGAGTTAAAAAAATCAAAATGAAAGATTTTTTTACCAAAAATCGAAATATATTAATTCGGTGAGGTATTTGGTTTTAGAGATTATATGAAATTTCGATTCGATTTACCGAAATTTTGGTTCGGTTCGGTTCGCTTTTACCGAATGCCCACCCCTACTTGCTTCTATATTTTGTATTCGGTTAACTAAAAGTTGAAAGTTGTATTGTTGGTATTCATCATGTCTAGGCACATCATCTAGCTGTTAGGACATAATTCAGGAGATTTTTCTCAAAACAAGTTCGTAACAGGGATTCTCTGCACTAAGTCCATCTGGGAACTAGAAGGGCGGACAAGTAATTAGGGGGAGTGCGTATGGTAATTGATGTTTAGGAGTGAGTCCTAAAAGTTTTGTAAGTCCAGACTATATTTGTACACAACAGTTCACTAATAAAAAGGCCCGATAGGAAGAGGGATTCTTCCTCGGAATTTTTATGTGATATTACTGTTTCTTGTATGTTCTTACTCTTCAAGAACTCACTATTTTACCATCGTTACTCGTCGATTCGTACTGCCTAAGAACGTTACACACGAGCACAAATTCAAATATTTCAATTGGCACCTGAGAAGTACCAATTTTTTTTAAACATGTAGAACAAGGGGTGGCATCCATTGCCAACACCTCGTTGCATCCCCCGTTTTTGGATGGGGCGAATTGCTCATACTGGAAATCCGTGGTGATGGTCTATCTTCGTTCAAAGAAATGCTAGCACATAATTGAAAAATGATGAAAGTAGCCGGAGATGGAAGATGAAGAAAATAAGATGGTTCCAAAACCGGTGGAGTCCTTTAGCAATAAGGATAGGCAGGAAGAAGAGGCAAGCTACACTGCCTTATACACCCTTCTTGCCTCATTTGATCAAATGCGTCACAAAATGATTATTAAGTGCACCACCGCAAAGGAAGCATGGAAAATATGCCAAGTCAGTTTGAGGATAATGCTTTTGTAAAATCCTCGAAACTTCAAAGATTGTCTCTTCAATTTGACAACATTCACATGAATGAGGATGATAATTCGATGTCTTCTACACTGCTACATTCTTGGTGAAATATTCTCCAAAGACAGACAAATCTCAAGATCATGAGAACTCTACCTACTCACTTTCTTGAAAATTATGATACTGGAGTTCTTCATGAAAGCCAAAGATATTTCGTTGGACGACCTTACAGGGGAGCTCCGGACAATTAAAATCAACAAGGGATATGATAAAAGCCAAAAGAATTGCCGTGAAAGTTGAAGTATCTTAAAAATCGGAAGGAGAACCCGAGGATCTGGATGCAGGAGGCTTCGCAGACGCAATGGTCTTTTTGGCCAAGAATTTTGGAAAAATAGTGAAGTAAGTTCAACACCTCCAAGGAGTAAGGCATGAATTCTACATGAAATGTCAACGAAAGCAAATCTGGTGGCAAAAAGGCAAAGGGTTTGAACATTATCAAGCTGAATGCCTAACTTTCTTCGAGAAAGAAAAAGGCATATAAAGCCATTTGGAGCGACTCCGAATCAGATGAAGAGACTCAACCTGAAGAAGCTACTTAGCACACAAGTAATCTTGCTCTCTGCACCTCTATGAGAGATTACACGTCCGATGGCACATGTTAGAACCTCCAAGGAACTTGCCGCGAAGAATTAAGGAAATAATTCTAACTCTGAAGATTCCGTTGATGAATCATATCCCACGGCGGAACAATTACAGGTCATGTATGAAAAAGTGTACTCAAGGGACTTGGTATTTTGACAGTGGATGCCCTCAACACATGACCGACGTTAGAGCAAACATGTTGGATGAATCTCCTATGGATGATAAGTTTGTCATTTTTGGGGATGGAGCAAAAAATAAAGTGATAGGATTGGGGATTTTGAATGTAAGTGGAATAACAAATCTAGAAGAAGTATTGCTTGTTGAAAATTTAACAGCTAATTTTATTAGCATCAGTCAGCTATATGACCAGGGATTCAGTTTAGTGTAATAATTATTTTCATTTGGCTAGTATTATATGGCTAATACTCTTGTCTCTAAAAGTAGTTTTAAAATGGTCTCAAATAATTTTTAGAGAGATTTGTGACAACAAGTGGTCACAAATAACAAGTGACTATAATTGTAGTGTAAAAAAATGCTAAACAAAAGACCTCTTTTGTTGTATTGTTGTTACACAATGTTAGTTCATTTATGGTTTATATAAAACAGTTGATTTAAGGTCGTAAAAGGTATTAGGTGCTAGTCGGGTAGTAGATTGGAGGCTAATGAGTAATGACTAGTGGAAACTAGTCGTGGCTTACGTGAGGCATAAGTGTGGTTATGTAGGAATGAATCGAGAAAAGAACATAGGCGGCCAAGAGCGGCAGCGGGGATTTTCGCAACACAGGTTGTTCCATCTAATCTCTAGTTTCTGATCTTTTGTAATACTTTCTGTCATCAATTATTTTCTTCATTAAACAACATAAATGACTCCATGATGAACCTGTAAATTAGAAGTGAAGCATCTATTTGAAACCTAAATAAAATATGTTTTTGTGAATCAAGATATGTATTGTCATACAAGGTTCTTGTTCCTTTTCTTGACCTGCCAACCATGAAATGCTTCCAACTTTATTGAAATCAAAGAGTGGTGCTGCCTTGAATCACGATTTCCAGTGTCTTCAGTCTGAAGGAGCTGCCGGAGTCACGACAATAGGACTCCTCACTGTATGATTCCCACTCTCTTCCACCCAAGTGATCGATCCATGATTAATCACATAATCCGTGTAAGTCTGGTATCGAATAATCACAGAGTAGCTACGTTTCTCGTTTTTCTTTCGAAACACTAGCTTCTCTGGAGAAACGGTAATCACGGTATCCTTTGGCCTTTTCACCTTCACTCTATATGTAGCTCCACCGTCTCCTACATTTGTCACAATCCTCTGATATCTCTGACTTCTAGTACTTCTTCCTTCTTGTGGGTCGTATAGCGCAACAAATGCCGGGTAGTTGAGATCAGTAGATGGATTCGAGCAATTGTAGTTGGATCTTATGATAGTTCGAGTTTGTTCACTCGTGTAATTCAATGCACATACGAGGTTCACGTAGTCCTGTGGGGTGGCATCGTACACGAGCCCCGGATCAAGTGCCCTGTTCGGATCAACTTGCCCTGCTCCCATTTGTAGAGGCGTTGCAATGTCGTAATCACTACCCATGTCCTTGATGGGCTTTCCGGTGTTATCCAGTGTACTTGCAGTGGTCATCATGGCTGACCGGATAGCTGCAGGGCTCCATTCCGGGTGTACGCCTTTGAGTAGAGCAGCAATTCCAGAGATATGAGGACAAGCCATTGATGTACCAGACTCTAGATTGTAATCACTCGATAGTCCTACATTGGTGCCGATATTGGTGGCAGTTATTAAAGGGTTGTAGGCTGCTAGGATCATCACGCCTGGTGCCATTATATCGGGCTTCAAGATGCCTGGGTAGCTTCGGGCCGGACCCCTTGCTGATGATGCTGATACAGCAGGAGCGGGCACGGGTTTTGGCCCCAGGATTGTCTGTTGGAAGGTGATGGTAGCAGTAGGTTCGGAGCCCCTTGAGGCGTATCTAATAACTCCTTTTCCTTGTTTTGGGGTGATTACCACGCCGGGGATAGGAAAAGTAGTGGATCGTAGTATGTCTGTATCAGAAGAAACGAAAATAGCTGCACGAAGATTCGATCTAGTAACATAACTGATTTGATTTGTTAACTGTAGAGTTTCAGTTGACTCAACGCAGATGATAATTGCACCAGAGGGAGCTTCAGCTAGTAATTCAGTTGAATCGCAAGCTGATAACGTCCTATTGTAGACAAGAGGCACGTCTCTGACCGTAGCTCTCGCAGGAAACATAGTCCAGCCCGTGATTGTTAATCCGTTGCCAAGTGTTAGAAGCCCGGAAAACCAACGATCAACGGTTCCTGATGCTACTATGACTGCCCAAGGGATTCCTTCACGCATAGTTCCAAAATTAGGCCCCCGATTTCCAGCTGAAACCGAAACAACAATCCCTTTCTCCATTGCACCAAATGCAGCAATTGCAATAGGATTTTCGTACAAATCAATAGTATTGTAGCTTAAAGAGATTGATAAAACATCAACTCTATCAGCAACAGCCTGATCAATACCAGCAAGAGCATCAGATTCATAGTTTCCTTCATCCCAGAGGACTTTATATATAGCCAGCCGGGACCATGGTGCGGCCCCTCGGGCCGTACCTGGTGCGTAGTCAAAATACGAAACACCTTCCACAACACTCCCAGCTGCTATGGAAGCAACATGTGTGCCATGGCCATATGTATCCCTTGTCGAATTCATGCTTATGTTAACATCAGGCTGGGCCGCTATAACCCCCTTATTGAAAAACCTTGCACCAATGATCTTCTTATTACAGAGTGATGAATTGAAATCTTGCCCCACCTCACAAGTTCCCTTCCACCTTGCAGGCACTTCAGTGAGGCCTTCATCTCTGAAACTCGGGCTTTCCGGCCATATACCGGAGTCCACCACACCAATGATCACATCCTTTCCATACTGAGAGGCTGGCCATATTCCTGAGGCAGTATTGAGTGAAAGAAACTTGTAGGTATGTGTTGTATCCGGCACAACAGGCCTGTCAATATGGGCCGAAATGAATCCAGGCAACTTCTTCAAGGATTCTAGCTCGTCGTCGGACATAACCGCGCTGAATCCATGAAAAGCGTTGTCGTATGAATGGACGAGCTTCGGCAATGGATGATAGCCTTCTGATGATCTTACATTGGTTGATTTAATGGAAGTTAAGGTTGTGGAGTACCAATGGTGACAAGTGGAGAAGGCTTTGGGCATTGAGGATTTGTCCATGTGGACAATGTAAGTGGATCTTTGGGATGAAGCATGATGAATTAACAGAAACCATGACAACAAAGCTACTGGATTAATTGTCTTAATCAGACAACCCATTTTTGCTCTGTAATATGTTTCCAGTTTGTTACTAGGATTTGCAGTGTGATTACTTATATTGTAAATTTTTGCTCTAGTAGCTGCGTTTGTTTAATGATTTTGCCATTATTTTTTAACACAAAGTCTCGTCTGCACCAATTGAACGGTGCAATCCAGATAGGATATAACCATTTATGTTAAAGTATTACATGTACTGTAAAGGTATGACAATACCTTTACGCAATGACAATACCTTTATGCAGAACGTTGAATATCTTTAAGCATAAGTAGTGATACCTTTTTACCGTGATACTTTTGGGCATAAATAGTACTCCCTCCGTTCCACCTTATTTCGCACACTTTCCTTTTTCGTCCATCTCAGGCGAACTTGGACACCTCTTAAAAAATGAAAGTTATAACACAATCTCTACCCTCAAAATATTCCACCTTAATATCACCCTCATTCAACCTTTGAAAAGTAAACAAAATCTCAAAAAACAACTTTTCTTAATACGTGTGTCAACCTCTCCTATGCAAGATAAGGTGGAACGAAGAAAATAATATTTTTTGACTCATAACTCAAATTACACGGATCTAAAAAATTCGTGCAACTGATGCACCAGAAACCTCCGTACTTTCTAATGTTGGTATTTGCTGTAAAGAGTAAACGCATATGCTATTGGAGAAAACTTTTTCATATAGTATTAGATTATATATAGTTTTTTGAATTCTAGTGATGCTTGAGGGATAATTTTATCCAAGATATCAGGATATGGAAAGAAGCAGCCATAAGTAAAGACACATGAATAAACAAGTTGATGAATAAATTAAATTATACCTATAATTTTATTCTGTTTAGATGGTGGATGTTCCTCGGCGGCTAAGTTCTTTTATATCTTTTTACTTTTAAATTCTATAAAAATATAGACACATGGGTTGTTACAGTTAAAGTTGAATGGCGAAATCATTTTTTATTGTATAAAATCATTTTTTTTCAAACACTGTCAAATTATAACAAAAATTAATTTAAATAACTTTTCAACAATCACCCTTATTTGCAAATACTCCCTTAGTCAGTAATAGCAGATTTTTCGACTTGGAGAGAATAATTAAGATCTAAAACGCTGAGCTGAAATTGAATTTGTTGACATCAATGAGAATATTTTAGCACATTAAACTTTGAGGGAATATAACAGACAGATGAAGAACAAAAAAACCAGACACTACATGAATATATAAATATTCACATTAGTGTTTTACATAACTTTTGTCACCCCACATGGAGAATAATTTATTTATAGCTTGACATTATTGCAATTGCAACCACCCTGTAAAGCAAAGCAAGAACAGAAAAGAAAAACAGAGAAAATAGGTTCTTAATGCATGAGTCTCCCTGTCATCGATCTCTCAAACTTGAAACAAGGAACTCAGGAACGGCATACCGCGAAAACCCAAGTCGTGGAATTCCGGGTGTTCGAGGCCAAGTTCGATGACATTCCTCTTGATCTTAGAGAAACAGTTCTCGCAGGAATGAAACATATGGATCAGACAATTTATGAGTTTGGAATAGAAATATCTCATAATATATCAAAAGTAGAGATTTAATTAGGATTAAATGTGCTCATCAAACATTTGTTGGAAATTAATTTGGAATTTTGGGTGTTGGCCAAAAAATTGATGAATTTAATTATTTAATCCATTTGTTAAAAATAGAAACAAGTTGAAAATTTATAATCTACGTTTCAAGTAGATGAATTTAATGTATTAATGTGCTCAAAACTAGTTTCAGGTGAATGAGATATTAATTGTCATATGTTGCAACTTAAACTTGGAAGTTGAAGAGTTTATATAGGAAACATATGAGAATTTGTCCCACATAGAAAAGTTGGACTAAGATACTCCTTATTTAGTAGAGCACTTGATAAGGAGTTATCAAGTGTGCTCCCCTATGATGGACCTTATGGTGGATCCTAGTGGGATTTTAGTCTTTGGCTAAAATGGACCCACCATCCGAGCCCTGGCCCGCACGTCGCACATGTCGCATTGAGTCGCCTCTAGACCCACCATCCGAGCCTGCCACACGTTAATATGTCGCATTGAGTCGCTTTAGAGGCGCACTTTGCACTTCGCATGTACGCGTCGTCTGGAGGAGCCTTAAAGTGAGCGCACTTTGCACTTTGCACGTACGCGTCGTCTGGAGAAGCTTTAAAGTTTTGGCCAGGTGGTCCAGACGAATGGCTCACGAGTTCGCCGATAACTTCCGATTCGTAGCTAGGTGGTCCAGACGGATGACTCGCAGGTTCGCCAATAGCTTCCGATTCGTGGCCAGGTGGTCCAGATGGATAGCTCGCGGATTTGCCGATATCCGATTCGTAATGCAGCGGTGTGAAGTTTTAAAGTCGTTGTATCTTGGAGGCGTTTTGCTTTAATATGTATTGCACCTGCGTACGTGGCAATTTCGTCCTACAGATATAAAGTCAAATTCTAGGTTCGACTTGGTCTGCATTAATACATCTTCGTCTATATACCTCTACTACCATATACTAACAAGATCATTCTAATTTACAATGGAGATCATTTCAGTCCTATGCAAGGTTCAAATAATGAATTACAACGTGCGAAAAATGAAAAATATTCCTTATATATCAACTGCCGGTAACTTGAGGAATACACAAACTTGTACAAGACCAGATATCAGTTTTGCTGTTGGGAATGCTCGACCTTTACCAAAGTAATCCAGAACGAACCACTGGAAACTTGTAAAGAATTTTAAATTATCATCTGTAGAATGTGTCAATCTAGACCCACAAAATAAAATTATCTTAAAGAGATAAGCAGTGGAAATATACGTTAAAAGTCTTTCAGAACATTTTCTTGTTATTTTTTTGAATTTTTAGTAGTTTGAGATTTGAAATTGTTAGTTTTTTTTTTCTTTTAATTTGTTTTTTCTTAATCTGTATTTTTTTAAGTCATACACGGGGAAAAATTTTATTTTTTTAAAAAATATGTAATTTCTTCTTTGAGTTCATAATATTTAAATTCATGTGAACATATTTCATTAAAATGTATTTTTTTTATTAATTTGTATATTTTAAAAAACATTGCAAATTACTTAATTATTTTAGATATAACATGATAATTTAAAAAAACAATGTAGTGAAAGACTTATGGCGTATATTTTCCTACTTGTTACTTCGAGATAAATATATTTTTTGGTGTTTTGCAATTTTTTTTCAATCAGGCACCATAATGATGTTGGATTCATGAATCTTTTATTAATAGTTTCAAATCTTTTAGATCCTGAATTATAGAAATTATCTTTCAGAATTAAAATTGAGAGTTGAGCTATCTTTCGGATTATTTGAACAATAAAATTCATGTCTTAATTAACCTTTATATATATGACAAATTTTAGGATAGTAATTATTTAGTTACTAAGAGTATGTGTGCATATTAATTGAATTTTTAATAGTAAATTTGTTTACATCGCCGTCAGAGAAAGTTGATTATTGTATATTGTAGATATATGGTTCCTAATGATTTGATAATTATAAATAATTTGTTAGGATTTGGGGTGTCAATTAAAGTCTCATATCGATTAAATTCGGAAGAAATTATGGGCATATTAGTTGGACATACTTTTTCATTGGAATGAGGCCTTTTGGAATAAAATTCAAGAACAAATCTGTGCGGGCGAGGCCCAAAAGGGACAATATCAAGGACGGATTTAGGGGGAGGCGGGGGCCGGCGGTCGCCCCCCGGACTTCTAAAATAAATTTTTTTACATGTAACTTTATCTGATAATTTTCATTAATACTCTTAATATATAAAAGTTTGTCCCCCTTACTCTTTCAAACTTCGCCTCCTTGATTAAAAAATTTCGCCACTATACTATGTAACATAGTTATAAAAATACTCACCCCCTTACAATGGATACCTAGATCCGTCCCAGGACAATATCATACCAATTGTGGAGATTAGAGCCCGTCAAGTTTTAACAAGTGATATCAGAGCATGGTTGACCCTTAACCATGTGGTTCGAATCCTTGGTGCCCGAAAAACAAGCAAGGGAGCTTCGCGCGTACAACGCAGTACAATACCTTGGGCTCGGGATGAGTTTAGTACAAGGTGTACGTAAGACTTGGGCAATCACATTAGATGGCTGAATCGGTGGTCCTTTGTTTGCAATCGCATTGAGTGGCTGAATCAGTGGTCCTTTATTTGGGGAGGGTGGGGGTTGTTAGGACTTTGGGGTGTCAACCAAAGTCCCACATCGGTTAAATTCGGGGTACAACACAGTACAATACCTTGGGCTCGGGATGAGTTTGACACAAGGTGTACGTAAGACTTGGGCAATCGCATTAGGTGGCTGAATCGGTGGTCCTTTGTTTGCAATTGCATTGGGTGGCTGAATCGGTGGTCCTTTATTTGATGGGGGGATTATTAGGACTTTGGGGCGTCAACCAAAGTCCCACATCGGTTAAATTCGGAAAAGATCATGGGCATGCTTCTCCATTGAAAAGAGGCCATTTGGGATAAAATCCAAGAACAAATCCGTATAGGCCTGGCCTAAAACGGACAATATCATAATAATTGTGGAGATTGGAGCCTGCCAAGTTCTAACATAATTAATTAATTTTATTGGAAAATAAAAAAATAGAAAGATATGTGAGAATATTAAAAAATTAAAAAGGTTGGGGAATAATTAACTTTATAGGTGAAGTGGGGTATGATTTTATGAATTGAAAAATCTAAATTTCAACTGAGTAGGTTATTAAATATTTGATGATTTAAATCTCTATTATTTTAATTACGTGGGTTGTAAGTTGTTTAAAAAAAAGGGTCCACTTCTAGATTTGACTAATCAATTTATTAAGTCCTCTTCAATTATGCACACAATTTCAAGATATCTTTGTTTTACTAATCAATTTATTAAGTGCTCTTCAATTATGCACACAATTTCAAGATATCCTTTTTTTATTTGAGATTGCAGAATACGAAAAGTAGAGGCGGAGCAGTTTAGGGCCGTCTAGACTGTCCAGGTGGAAGTTAGGCGGTGTCTAAAGAATTCTTCTTTTCTTTTTTTTTTTAACTTAATTTTTACATGTCTAATTTAAAGGTTTATGTTTATATTGGGCCATATTTCACTACAAATGTTCATATAGTTAACTAATTATGCAAGATGGAATGGAAAGAGAGGGCGACGGATGAAATTGAATTGTGGAGAAGAGGATTTTAACTTTTATTTCATTTTTTTTATTGGAATGAGAGAGTGAGCATTTTAACTTTTAAGTTTTATCTTTTGAATCTAATCAACTGCTTCAAGTTTAAAAAATGACGGCGTTTTCAATAAAAAATTATAATAATAAAAAAAAATAGGACCGCCTAGACCCAAAACGCCTAAGAAATACGGTTTGGACAAAAGCGGAACGGATTGGCGGCGCCTAGCACCTAGACGGCCGCCTAGACCGCCATTTGCATCCATGGTTTGGCCATACTTAGAAGCATGAGATGCTCATTGTCCGTGTCTTCTTCTTATTGAATCAATTATCACTCCTGGCCTTTGTCGGTCCCAAAATCCCAAAATATTAATGTTTATTCCAGAAGGTAAAACTTATTCTAGATAAACTATCATGCTAAAAATGTAAGTACTTACGTAGAAAGGTAATATTTGTTCTGGAAAATGTGTAAATAGATAAGATCTTTTTTATATTTTGGTATAAACCATAATACATTTTGCACGAAAACTTTTGCATAACCTGCGGATCATTTTGAACAAGTTAAAACCTTAAATCAGATCCTGTTATGCTTTTATGTGTCTATGTGTGTGAGCAGGGCTGATTCTAATGTTATAGTGGTGTAAGTCGAGTTAAAATTTGGGACTTCTAATACATTTTAAAATAAATATGAAATAATAAAAGAAGATGATTAGATGACCCACTCTCAAAAATTAATTTTGAAATCGTTTCTCCTTTTCTTTTTTTTCTCCTCTACCCTCTTTTTCTTTTCTTCTATTTTCCGTTCTTGTTCTCTTTCTTTTAAAACTGATGCAGTAGTTGTTCAGAAGGTAAAAGATACTTTAAGCCTAAAAAGCTGTGACTTAAGTAAATTGAAAAAAAAGGAAACAAGAAAACCGAAATTGGGGTAGCCCTAATGTGCAGTAGGCCCATTTAGCCAATCAGTAGGTTGTAGGCGACCTTTTGTTACAAAGCTTATTGCAGTAGCCTATTCAAAAAAATTAAAAACTCCGGTTACAAAATGGGGATTCAAAACCGCGTATTGCAGTAGCCCATTCAAAAAATTTAAAAACTCAGGTTACAAAACAGGGATTCGAACCCGCGGATTAATAATTCCAAGCAAATTTCTTTTGAAAGTGAACCAGACAAACATTTTAGATTTTTCTTTATATATATATATAGTATATAAAATAATGTGGGACCCCTAAATTTCTCTTTTTTCCCAAAATCCGAGACGACCGACACTTCCGCTCGTCAGAATAGCGGCCCCGTGTGTGAGAGATGTTGAAAGGTGCTTTTGTGCGTGCGTGCCAGAAGGAAAGGAGTTGGATAGGGTGGGGGCGTGAGATGGATACTGTAGATGAGTAACTTTTGTCAAGCTTGATATTATTGTAGGCCCTTTCCGATAGGAGGTATTTTGATGATGTGGAAAGGGATGAAATACTAAAAATGAAATATTCATCATTAGGAAGAAGATTTGGGGTAGGAATAGAAAAATCTGAATAGCAAAAACGCTACACAGGTATTCTGGTGATGCTGCGAGTGAGGGAGGGTGCCGAGGGTGACAGACGCGCACTCATTTTGGGAGCAGGGCAGGTGCGTGGGTGTCATGCGCGCGTGGCCCGCGTGCAAGCATGGGCCCTGCGACCTGCTGCCTGGCCCCCCTATTTATTTTTTTTTTGTTTTTTTTTATTAATTTCAGTTTGTTTTATTATTTGCATTTAATTGTTTAGGAATGTGGGCATTTATTTGTTTATTTGCATTAATTTCAGTTTGTTTTGCATTTATTTGTTTTATTTGCATTTATTAATTTCGTTTTTTTTATTTGCATTTATTTGTTTAGAAATGTGGGTATGTATATTTAATGTGGGTATGCATTTATTTGCATTTTATAGTCGTTTGCAACGGCTCCAAATATATACACATATATATATATATATATTTTTTTTTTAAACTCAAATTGTTGGGTAACCGTTAGAAAATATATATATATTTTTTTAAATTTAGACTCAATTTGTATTTTTACGATTTATGTAATAAAA
Organism: Ajuga chamaepitys; assembly: GCA_958295605.1. Taxonomy (NCBI): domain Eukaryota; kingdom Viridiplantae; phylum Streptophyta; class Magnoliopsida; order Lamiales; family Lamiaceae; genus Ajuga; species Ajuga chamaepitys. The sequence goes on from OY282495.1 coordinate 87,727,526, forward strand.
AAAAATTAATAATATTTTTTGGAGTTTTTTTTCGAAAATTTAAAAAATTTAAAACAATCGGAATATTTAATTATATATTATTTATCCGAAAATGAGATAATTATAATATAGATGATAAATTAAAATATAAAGGGGATAAATAGGATATTGAGGTGCCAAAAAATACATATTTTTTGAGTATATTGTTGGGAAGGAGTTTTGTTTTGAAGGTATAGGTATTTTTGCTTTTGAGATGGCGCATATGTGGCAGCAAAATACCTGTTTTTTGACTATTACGATTAGGAAAGGTCTTAGTGATTTTTCATCATCACTGATTAGTCAGTAATAGCAGCTTTGTTAACTTGAAGTGAATAGTCAGGATCTAAAATATCCAGATGAATTTGAATTTGTTCACACCAAATAAGAATATTTTAACTCATTAAATATTCGAACAGACACAACATATGGATAAAGAGAAACAAAAAGACATTACATGAATATATATAAAAATTAATGATTTAAATACTCCCTCCCTCCGTCTCGCCCTAATTAGTCTACCTTCCTTTTTCGTTTGACCCTTATTTAATTGATCTAGACCATAAATAGCAAATTCTCTCGCAATTTTCACCCTCAAAATCTTCAATCTTAATCTTCACATTTGAAGAAGTCAAAATTTCACAAAATCTTTTTTTTTAGTTTTCGTGCCTGGTCAAGGTAGACTAATTAGGTCGGGACGGAGGGAGTAATTTTTATCATGGAGAGTAGTTTATTTATAGCATGACATTATTGCAATTTCAACAAGCCTGTGCCTATCTAACAAAGCAAGAAGAAAAGAAAAACAGAGGCAATGGGTTCTGAATGCATGAGTCTCCCTGTCATAGATCTCTCAAACCTGAAACAAGGAACTCCAGAATGGCAGATCGCGAGAACCCGAGTCGTGGAATCCCTGCAAGAAGTCGGGGTGTTTGAGGCCAAGTTCGACGACATTCCACTTGATCTTGGACAAGCAGTTCTTGCAGGGATGCAAGAAATGTTTGTTCTCCCGTCGGAGGTGAAACTACGTAACGCCGGTAACAAACCCCACCGTGGCTATGGGGCTCGGAAGACGAAAGATGTTCTCCTTGAAAGCTTGGGGCTGATGCATGCCAATCTCCCGGAAAAAGTCGAAGCCTTCATCAACCTCCTCTGGCCCGACGGCAATCCCACATTCCGGTACTACTGTCGGTTTTAAAACTAGTCATTTATCTTTTAATTCTTCAATTTTGATCTTTATTTAAGTCAAAATTTTGGATTTTTTTTGCTAATTTGGTATTTACATTTTTTGTGTGAATTTATTATCAAATTTGATCTATGTATCTTATCGGGGTATTTCAGAAATTTTGTCAGAGGGGCCCAATTATAGTTAAATCTGTAAATTTGTTTTACAGGGCAAAATTTTCGAATTATACTCGATTAGGTGAATTTTTTTATGCCAAATGAGGCACACTTTGAGGAGGCTGAAAATCAAACTCTCATATATTAGAATCTATTTTAAGAAATATAGGATAAATTATATAAGAAAATAAAAATTTGGACAATAGAAAAGGTTGGACCACCATTTGGGCGTTTTAATCAGTCCAGAGTTTCAATAATATTCAACTCTAACACTAGAAAGTACGAATAATGTTAATGAACTCAATAAATTGATTCAATTACAAAAATGAATAATTAATCACTCATTCTATTTTCTTAAAATCTATATCCCTATTGTTTACACTTAAAAATACATCTGTGAATTATTATTAAACAATTATTCAAGTTAAACAATATAATTATTATTTTTATTTAATTAAGTTGTATCAAAACTGACTAAAATACACTTAAATAGTACTCCCTCCGTCCTGGTTAACTTGTCACAGTTGATCGGACACGGATGTTAAGAAAAAACAGATTTTATGGAATCTTTGACTTTTTTAAAGGTGGAGATTGAATGTAGATATTTTGAGGGTGGAAATTGTTACCTTTAATTGTCATTTATGGATGTGACAAGTGAAGTGCGACGGAGCCAAATGAAAAGTAGGACAAATTAACTGAAACGGAGGGAGGAATAAATTTTGTACGAGGCTCGGGGGCCCAACGCCCCCCTTGCCCCATGTAAGTCCGTCGCTTTGTGTATTCATGATGGCTCCATCACTGTCTACATCATTCAGCATTGGAAATATGAAAGAAAACAAAAGTAAGTTTAAATTGGTCCTCTGAGGTGTATATGTGTAATTATTGGGTGAGAATTATTCGGGTGGAAAATTTACAAGATTCAAAAGGAATTAACATATTAAAACATCATATTTGTAAAAGTAAAATGATAAAGGATCGATTTTATGACTCTCTCCATAAGTTATAGGACTAGTTTTGCAATTTAACGGGGAAAAATACGAATACAATTATACAAGCATGACATGAGTGTTTTTCTTATATATTGTCTGGGAAAGAAGGAAGTATATATATCAACTCATGTCTTTTTTTTCATGTTATTAATTATTACTACTACTACTATTACACGTGCAGCGACAATTTGATGGCCTTGGTGGAGAAATTAATGAAAATGGATAGGATGGTAAGAAGCATGGTTGTGGAGGGGCTTGGAGTCGAAAAGTACATGGATGATCACTTGGATTCGGCCGAGTACATGATGCGGGTTCAGAAGTACGACGCGCCTCACACCCTCGACGCTCAGCTCGGGTTAAAAACCCACACAGATAAGAACTACATTACCGTTTTGTATCAGAACCAGGTTAGAGGGTTGGAAGTTCAGACCAAAGATGGCCGCTGGTTCACACCCGAACCCTCTCTTAATTCTTGCGTTGTATTTATTGGAGATTCCTACCATGTAAGTTATTATCCGTTGTGTTTACATGAGCGTATTTATAAGTACAATTAATGGACTTAATAAGAGTGTCAGAGCATCTTCTGCGCCGCAAGACTCCGCAGTCTTGCGGCGCAGAGATGCAACTACTCCCCTTAATTTTGTCCAGCCCTGCGTTGCCTCTTTCGCCAGGCCCCCGCAGGTGAAAAGTTACGCCAACTGGTCACCATACTCTCTCTTATATATATATATATATATATATATATATATATATATATATAATTTAATTCTATACATACTTTTAATTTTAGTGTTGCATTAATTTAATATGTGTGTCTATTATATTTTAAAAGTAAAATAAATTAGTTTCATTTAAACACAAAATTTATCGTTGCTAAAATTAAATATTTGTTAAATTTTATATACTATTAATTTAGGTAATTAAAAATAAACTATGAAATAGTAAACTATTTAAAAGTAATACACTAAGATATTTATAAAATTACAACACAACTAAATACATAAATATTACTAATCGAGACCAATACATAAGAGTTCTCTAATAATTTAGTGAAATTAACTACGATTACTAGTGACAGAGGTCGTTAGTATTATTTTTGTCCTTCTGTTTGTGTAATTTTATTTATTTTATAATTTTATTTATTTTTTTGTGTAATTTTTGCTTTTAAGTATAATAGTAAGCAGGTTATTATTTCAAAATCATGGAAAAATATAAAATTGTATAAGTGTATTAGTAAATTAGAATATTTCACAAAAAATAATACAATAAAAAATTATTCAAAAAAAAAAATCTATGTAGCATAAACTGCAGCGCAAATAACTGAAGCTCTACGCTGTATAGAGTAAATCCGACAATGAACCTCGCTAACTACTGGAGATGCTCTTATAACGTTCAATATAAATGAACCATAACAGGTATAGTAAGGATGACTCGTATAAGATTTGCAGGCATGGACAAACGGAAGGCTGCATTCGACTAATCACCGGGTGATGGTGAGTGGCGACGAAGAAAGGTACTCGGTCGGGCTGTTTTCAAACCCGAAAGGCGGCTACATGGTTAAGGCGCCGGAAGAGCTCGTGGATGAAGACCACCCGTTGCTCTTCAAGCCCTATGATTTTTACAAATTCATCGAACAGGATTATTTCACAGTTCCAGGAGCACTTAAGAGATACTGTGGTGTCTAAATTCTAATGAAATAATCTGTTGTAATGTGTGTTTGTGTGTGTGTGTTTGTGAACATGCATAAGAAAGGCTATGGTGGTAAATTTGGGGTGTATTTACTTATGGCTGGGAGTGCTAGGCCAAACCTGACTGAAGGAGTTAATGAGTGTGTTTTATCGAAATTTGAGCCACTAAATCTACTGAGCCAAGTATTAAAGTAAACACACCGTTTATCCTGTTTACCCAATGGGCTTTACGTTTACAAGTCAATAATTTCTGTCTAAAGCATGACTTCCACTTTCTAACTTTCAAGCAATATTTTCAATTTTGATATTATAGCTTGGAATAATTGAGGTTTTCGGCTCGCTTACGAGTTTTTCGGCTCAAGTATCCGGCGCACCTGGCCGATACTGCCCTGCAAGTTTCGATCTCTTCATAATGAATTGAGGTGCTAATTGAATACCTATTTGTGTATTCGTCTATTAAATTTATTTAGTATACTATAATCTTCAAAATTATAAATTTAATAGACGAATACACAAATAGTTATTCAATTAGCACCTCAATTCATTTAGTATACTATAATCTTCAAAATTATTAATTTAATCGTCGAATACGCAAATAGGTATTCAATTAGCACCTCAATTCATTTAGTATACCATAATCTTCAAAATTATAAATTTAATAGACGAATACACAAAGGCTCCATTTGGATGGAGGGATTTGTGCTATGGATTTATAAATCCATTGTCAAATCCACTCCATGTGTTTGGATAAAATACTAAATGAGTCGATTTGAAAATCCAGATTTTTAAATCCACCCATTTAGAAATCCAGGATTTGAAATTCTCTATTTTACATTATATTTGGATGGATTTCAAATCCTTTGACAAAGGTAGTCATTTACAAATCCCTCCTGACTCACACTTCTTTCTCCTCCCCCCCTCTCTCTATCTCTCTCGTCCTCTCTCTCTCTCTCTCTCTCTATCTCTCTCGTCCTCTCTCTCTCTCTCTCCCCTCCCCCGCTCTCTCTTCTTCTCTTCTCCCTATCGCTATCTCTTCCTCTCATTCTCCAATAAAATGCTCCTAATATTTTTTTTTTTAATTCTTTTTTTTTTCCTTTTATCTCCAATTAAATGCTCCCAATAAATTTTGGGATATAAAATACATAATATGTATATATGTGTGTATATATATAATTAGAAAGAAATTATTCGGTTAATTTTGATGTAGATAAATATTATTTTCTTTAATAAAAAATATAACTTGTTAGTTTAAACTTTAAAGAAAAAAATTGAATTTTACAAATATTGTATCAGTGTTTTGCCAAATAATGGATTTGAAAATTTTGGATTTCAAAATCCTTTCACAAATCCACCATAAATCCAAATAAAGGATTTCAAGTCCATGGATTTCAAATCTAAGGATTTTGAAATCTATTCATTTTAAATCCCCTGACAAATCAAATCCCTCCATCCAAATGGGGCCAAATAGTTATTCAATTAGCACCTCAATTCATTTAGTATACTATAATCTTCAAAATTATAAATTTAATCGACGAATACACAAATAGTTATTCAATTAGCACCTCAATTCATTTAGTATACTATAATCTTCAAAATTATAAATTTAATCGACGAATACGCAAATAGTTATTCAATTAGCACCTCAATTCATTTAGTATACTATAATCTTCAAAATTATAAATTTAATAGACGAATACGCAAATAATTATTCAATTAGCACCTCAATTCATTTAGTATACTATAATCTTCAAAATTATAAATTTAATCGACGAATACGCAAATAGGTATTCAATTAGCACCTCAATTCATTTAGTATACTATGATCTTCAAAATTATAAATTTAATCGACGAATACGCAAATAGTTATTCAATTAGCACCTCAATTCATTTAGTATACTATAATCTTCAAAATTATAAATTTAATCGACGAATACGCAAATAGTTATTCAATTAGCACCTCAATTCATTTAGTATACTATAATCTTCAAAATTCTAAATTTAATAGACGAATACACAAATAGTTATTCAATTAGCACCTCAATTCATTTAGTATACTATAATCTTCAAAATTCTAAATTTAATAGACGAATACACAAATAGTTATTCAATTAGCACCTCAATTCATTTAGTATACTATAATCTTCAAAATTATAAATTTAATAGACGAATACACAAATAGGTATTCAATTAGCACCTCAATTCATTTAGTATACTATAATCTTAAAAATTATAAGTTTAATAGACGAATACACAAATAGTTATTCAATTAGCACCTCAATTCATTTAGTATACTATAATCTTCAAAATTATAAATTTAATTGACGAATACACAAATAGTTATTCAATTAGCACCTCAATTCATTTAGTATACTATAATCTTCAAAATTATAAATTTAATTGACGAATACACAAATAGTTATTCAATTAGCACCTCAATTTATTTGGTAAAATTATAAATTTAATAGACAAATACTTATTCAATTAGCAACTCAATTCTTTTAGTATACTATAATCTTCAAAATTGTAAATCTCATTGACGAATACACAAATAGTTATTCAATTAGCACCTCAATTCATTTTATAATCTTCAAAATTATAAATTTCATTGACGAATACACAAATAGTTATTCAATTAGCACCTCAATTGATTTAGTATATTATAATCTTCAAAATTATATATTTCATTGAGAAATACACAACTACTTTAACAAAAAAAGAAGATTTATTGTCGTCATCGACAATCATCATTCTAAAATTTGAGAACGATCTTACTCCCTCATACGAGTAGACCAATCAAATACAAGCACAACCAATGCACCCGTGACAAGAAAAGTGGATTATCTTTATAGGACAGGAGGAGTATCCAACAACAGTGATGCCTTCATTAGATGTAATTTTGTAGTGTTATAACACTGTTGTCACAAATCTCCCTCTACAAATTATTTGAGATAGTTTTACAATTGCTTTTGGAGATAATTAGTTGTTGTAGAAAAATATTTAAGACGAATTTGTGACCACTTTTTTTGTCACAAATATATTATTACCGTATGAGTTATTGAGACGACTAATTAATGACAACATGTTGTCTCTAATAATAAAATTTTGACAAATACTCATAGATTATGACAAATATTCATAATTTTCCATTTTCTGTTGTCCCAAATGACATTTTTAGTGTATATTGAAGCTACAACAATTTATTATTTCAAACGATAGTGATGCCTTATTAAACATTATTTGGTTAAATACAATATTTCTACATTGGATCTACGTAACCTACTCCAATTTATTAATCTAATAATAACGACGTCTTTATTAAAGAAATTTGATTTTGATATGGAAATCCAAAATTTGGGATTATTGCTGTCAGCGTTTTAAAAAACGTTAGGCGCTAATCGGTCGGTTTACTGGGGTCTAGCCGCTTAGGCAGCATCATCTTAGACGAATAATTTAATTATTTGATAAATAAATAATATATACAAAAAATATTGAAAACAATAAAATAAACACTACCAACTTCAAATTTTAAAAGAGTTAATAGTGGGTGAGGGGAAATTATTAAATTAGGAGTGTGAAAAAGAAATTAAAATTTAAGACCGGTCATTCGTTGATAGACGGGTAAGAATTCTTTGTCCCATATTTATCCTGTCTCAGTTCTGTTTCATTTTAAAATTGAATCATACAATATAAATCGTGAACTCTAAATACATGAATCATGAATCGTAAATCGTGATCCAAATATTTCAAGACAGCTGCTAATGCCGTCCAACGTATTCTTAAGTGGCATTATACAAGAAATGGGACCACCTTTGTCTCACCATTGTCATTTTTTATTATTTTAGTACAAATAATGGGTGGGGTTTGTGATTTGATTAATCGAATTGTAGAATGGCAAAAACTTGTATGTGATCATTACACAGTCGTCATACGGTGTGATGGAAAAAAGTATCACTTTTTGTGGTAAAAGTATCATGTTTATTTGTAAAAGTATCACCTTTTTTTAACAAAAAAAATTATAATCTTTTGTAGTAAAAATATCACCTTTACTTTTTCATGTAAAAGTATCACTTTTTCTTGTAAAAGTATCAATGTTTTCTATAAAAGTGTATTCCGCCACACGTGTGACCGTTCACACACAAGACTCACTCTTATAAAATTAGTCATTAACTAATTGTCAATTGCAATTTTAGCCTCTTATATAAGTAAATTTATAATTAAGTCCTCTACCAATTTTATTTTTACATATTTGATCCTAATTTTAGCACAAATAAGAATTTGGCCGGAAATTAACACTTACAACATTAAGTACTGGAGTTTCCGGCCAAATTCGTGAAACTAAAATAGTTAGAGTTAATTTCAAATTTTAAGTACGGGGAGTTGTATGTTATTGTCCACTTTGAATGAAGTTCACAAGAATTTATTTTTGGATTAACTCTCAAAAGATCTCATACCGATAAAAATACGTCAATCCTATTAAACCTAATGATATTTCCATGTATATATAGTTCAAACGAACTTTTAACAAACGATATCGAATTAAGTATCGAGTAACTTGATTTGATTTTCAGCCATACATATATAAGATATGAAACTTATCCCAACAACCACCCGGACGATTTTGTCCCTCCTTTGTTTTCTTTAAAAACACAAGCTAGAGCAGGCAAAACAGAACAGAGGAAATGGGTTCTGAAGGCACAAGTCTCCCTGTCATAGATTTCTCAGGCCTGAAACCTGGAACTCCGGCCTGGGAAACCACGAAATCTCGAGTAATAGAATGCCTGGAAAACGGGGGATTCGAGGCGAAATTCGACGAGATTCCTCGGAGTCTTGGACAGGCAGTTGTTGATGGGATGAAAGAAATGTATGATCTCCCTTTGGAGGTAAAATTACGAAACAAGGTCGAAAAGCCCTATCGTGGCTACGAGAAACGCTCCCCAGATGCTCGCCTTGAAAGCTTGGGAATCGAGGATGCAAATTTGCCTAGCAAAGTCCAAGAATTCACCACCTTGCTATGGCCCGAGGGCAATGCCTCTTTCAGGTACAGTCTCATGACTTTCTGCTCGTTCGGTTTTTTGGATGAAGGAAGTATTCTAACAACTAATGTTGTTTTGTTTATTATAATATGTTGGTTCTGTTATTTTTTAACAATTTAAAGATAAAGTTTGAATCCTTCCTCTAAGTTTTAACTTTGTTTTTTGCTTGCAAATGCTTCAATTTTTGTACGTTTTTCTTTAAGTTTGTAAATCAGAAAAATAAATTATGGGCTTATTTGGAAAACTCTTTGTTTTTATTTCCTATGATAAAGTAAATATATAGTTGCAAATACCTCAACTTTTTAATGTTTTTATTTGAAAATCTTTTTGTTTTTTTATTTTCTATGATAAAATAAATATATAGTGTTGTAAGTGCTTCAACTTTTTTATGTTACTCTTTAAACTAGAGAAAAAGTTATGTTCAGGTCCAAATATTTCTTAGTACGATCCTGACTACTACTACGCGTGCAGCGACACTTTCTTGACCTTCACGGAGAAAATGCTGAAAATGGACACGACTATAAGAACCATGGTTGTGGAGGGGCTCGGACTGGAAAAATACTTGGATGATCACTTGGATGAGACGTTCTACCTTATGCGGTTTCAGAAATACAACGCTACTCGCGACCCGGAGGCATTGCTCGGATTGTTGCCCCATCGAGATCATAGTTACATTAGCATTTTGTTTCAGAATGAAGTTAGAGGGCTGGATATTGAGAGTAAAGATGGCGTCTGGTTAACTTCCGAGCCATCTCTTTCTTCTTGCCTCGTCTTTGCTGCCGACAGTTACCGTGTAAGTAATAAATAAATGACTGGTTTTGAGACTGCGCAAAATTACAGGACAAGTTTTGCAGTTTTCCCTAAGAAATATCACTTATGTTTTAGTACGTGCCTCCACGCGAAAGGCACGTAAACTGAACATGGTCGATCAGATATATATGATTTTCAGCTAAAATTCAAGAAATTAAATAGATAAAATGACTGGTTTTGAGAGTACTGCGCAAAAATTACAGGACAAGTTTTGCAGTTTTCCCTAAGAAATATCACTTACGTTTTAGTACGTGCCTCCACACGAAAGGCACGTAAACTGAACATGGTCGATCAAATATATATGAATTTCAGCTAAAATTCAAGAAATTAAATAGATAAAATGACTGGTTTTGAAACTGCGCAAAAGATACAGGACAAGTTTTGCACTTTTCCCTAAGAAATATCACTTGTGTTTCAGTACGTAGTAGGTGCCTCCATCCACGCGAGAGGCACGTAAACTGAAGATAATCGATCTAAAATATATGATTTTCAGGCATGGACAAATGGACGGCTGCATTCTTCTAGGCACAGGGTGATGCTTCAGGGAGACGAAGACAGGTACTCGATCGGGTGGTTTTCATGCCCGCCAGAAGGGTACACGGTTAAGGTACCGGAAGAGCTCGTCGATGCAGACCACCCGTTGCTCTACAAGCCGTTCGATCTTCACAAATACTTTGAACTAGCTGATTGGAAACATCCAGACGCTTTCAAGAAATTCGCTGGAACCCAAACTGTGTAACATAATTTCTACTTGTTTTTCAGCTGTTTGTGGAATCAACTGAGTTATATGTGTGTTTGTGTGAGTTATGATGAGTATTCAGGAGAAGGCTATGGTGGTAAATTTGGATGATCCTGTTTGCCCTGTATCTTTGTCATAATTTCTCCTTTGTTAATTTCATTCAAATAAAGATTGATCTCCACTTTTCAAGCAATATTATCAATCTTACTTGATATTTCAGATACTTTATACTCGATTCGAAATTGTTCGTTAAAAGTTCATTTGACGCTACTTTATGACTTCCCTAATATATATACCAGCTGTGATTACCCATGTTAATATAACTTAAGGCAACTGGGCCAATCTTATGAAAATTCAGAAGATTATTTATAGTGGCCATATTTTTATTTTTCTTATAATGCACGTACAAACTATCATCTTCAATTTTGCAGAAATTAATCATTTTTTTATAAATTTTTAAGGTTTTTTTATTTTTATTCTAGTGGGAGATGAAAGAGTAGAGTTCGAACTTTTAACTTCATAAATCCATCCGCTCGAGGAACAGGGAAAATTACATTTTTAGTAAAAAATGGACAATTTTAGTCCTCTTCCACCGAAAATTTGTAAATTCTCCAGAAAATACCACTACAAAAAAATTATCAAATTTCAACGGCAGCAAAAATCGTTGGAATATGATAAATTTTCTTTGTAATTTTAATTACAACGACAATTACAACGGTTTTGACCATTGGAAAAGTGGTCGTTGGAATTTTTATTTTAACAATTAAATTCCAACGAGATCTCTTACCATTGTAAATTTTTTTTCAACAGCTATTCCAGAAGTCTTTGAATTATTTCCAAGGATTCTTTTATCCGTTGGAATTTTCTTTGAAAGATTTCAACAGTTCATCTTGCTATTGAAAATTTTAAATTTCTAAAAAAATTGTGTTCTATTGAAATTTGGCGGTTTTCTTGTAGTGTACCACGTGATTCTCACGTAATGTCACAAAATGTGTGTTTCTGTTCATTGCTTGGGACCTGTCCTAATCTGAATAAATCGACGGCTTAATAGAGAAAACCCCTGATTTGAATATTGAATATACAATGTTAATTTGAACAAGAAAAAGTTTTGACATCCTCGAATTAATCTTTGTGTGTTCAATCTTTGTGTATTAAGCTGTCAGAGATCAGGGTTGATAATTTTGGGGTAGCGGGGCCGGGGTTGGGGGCTGGGACATCACAAGCAATGAACGAAAACCTTCATTTTATAAAGTGGTGTTTTCCAGTTTACAATTTCCTGGCAAAAAAGACTAAACCTACGGATTTTTTAAATTATGAAACTAAAAATGCAAAAGTATAGTTTGTTAGGACTGAAACTGCAAGTGACTCTAACTCATCGAACTAAAAAAGTAATTTTTCCCTGGGAAACATCTTAGTAGTAGCAGGGCAAGAGTGCAATGTCTTCTTCTTATTAAAGGTAAGAGTGCAATACCATTATTCACATTTGTGTAGGATTTACTCCCTCCGTCCCACTTAAATTTAAACATTTGTTTTTTCCGTCCGTCCTACTTAACTTTGCACACCTTTGAAAAGAAAATTTTTCTCACAATTACCACCCTCACAATCTACACATTTGATAAAGTCAACTTAAAAGCAGAAACAATTTTTTCTTAACATTCGTATTCGATCAGCCCCGCAAAATTAAGTGGGACAGAAGGAGTATTTGATTATCATACATTTAAATAATTAAGCGAATCAAATCAAATAAAATTTCAATTGACAATTATTATTAGTTTTGTGCTTTTGGGGGGCCACAGAGGATTAGATTATTAGTGTTAGGTTATTGTCCAGTATCCACTTGACATATTTCTATTGAAAATATGTTGATTTCTTTATTATATATTGATTATGACAACTGATGATGAAAGTTTTGGGCTTATTTTATTCAATCACAAGAACATGATTACAATTTACAATAATCATAGATAATGTGACAACTTATTGTCCTACAGTATTCAAAAAATGTTTTTGTCTTGGAATCATTATTGCAGCACCTTCAAACAAATATTTTCATCTGTATTATTTTATTTTATTTTATTTTATTTTATTTATGTTTTGAGCAAGACAATGCCATCAAAGTTGCTTCCAAATTTGAGTAGGATTGAAATATTTAATTTGAAGAGACAAATTAAATAAAACAAAGAGATAAATTAAATATCACTAATGAAATGTATGATTGATTAACAACCCACACTACTACTAAAAATAAGGCTTTTTCAAACTAAAAAAGCACTCCCTCCGTCCCGGCTTATCTTGCACAGGAGGATCGGCACGGGTATTAAAAAAAAGTTACTTTTTTGTTGTTTGTTGACTTTTCAATGGTGGATTGAGGGTGAAGATTATGTTATAATTTTCATTTTTTAAGCTGTGCAAGATAAGGTGGGACGACCGTTTAATGAAAATGTGCAAGATAAGGTGGGACAGAGGGAGTAGTTGCAAAAAAGGGAAAGCGGTTACCAAAAAATCTTTAGCAAGTACATGTGGTGGCAATAAAGTAGTTATTTATAGTAAGATGCAAAAATATTTTTTTGTAAATACTTTTTAGTTACTAATGCATTGTAGTTGCAAAGAGGTTGTTTCTTTTGCAATCATTTTGTTGTTACATGTATTTGTAACTACAAATATATAGTTGCAAAAGGGGATGTTATATTAGTTTGGCAAATCAACACTAGTAACAACCTCTTTGTATACAGATACACAGTATAACGTGTAGTGCTTGTTTTGAAATTATTTAGATGATTTTATCCCAAAAAATCTATTTATACGAGGTTTAGAGAAGAAACAAGTCGAATAGGGACAAAAATAGACGAAAAAGAGTTAGAAGATGGACCGAATGAGCAAAATCATTCAAGAACCGGAATTGAACCGAACCCAACTTCATGGACGCGGTGGCGTAAAAAATGCCCAATGCGACCGCATTGAGACTCACTGAACCAGTCGATTCACTGGACCTGCCGCATTCGATTGGCAGTTTAGAAGAGGATTGCACGTCATGGTCTATTTTTGATCCGTTTTAATCCCAATCCAGCAAAGCTTATAAGAAGAAGATCCCAAGTCCGAAAATAACAACTAGGGAACTTGGATTGAAGAGTAAGGAACGCAAGAGAAGAAGATCAAGATCAAGATTTCGGATTTTATTTGCTTTTGTCTATTTTTATTATTCAACAATGTTTGTCGATGAGTATTGTTGGGTTTTATCTATGAACATGAGTAACTAATCTTTTGTGTTCTTGGGTTAGAGAGTAGGTTACGTATCAACTATGTTTTGATTTTATTCTATTAATTCTAGACTCTAATTTTTCTCGTTTATCTATATACTTACTCTTATTTTATGAATTGAGAGGGTTATTATTCATATGTAATGTACACATTAGCTCGTTCAAGAGGAGGGCTTATTAAAAGAGGAATTAAATCATTTTATTTAATTTTTTTGGATAAGATCATAATACATCAATAATTGGTATAATAACATGTGGCTACGATGAGTAGGAAAATGTTTTCGATCGAATGTGTGAATCCAAGTCAATTTCATCAAAGTGTTTGTCAAACTTATCAGGAATTCGGAGCAGGTTAAGGAACCGGCTTCAGGGAAGGGAAAACCGGACGGCTGAAGAGAACCGGGAGTCATAACCGAATTGAACCGACAGTTAAGATTTTGTTTTAGAAACCGGAGTCTTTTACAACAGTTTTATAGGCATATGACAACAGAAACTGGTAGCTTTTGCCCATCCAATTGACCGATTTCTTGGCAATTTCGAAGCTCGATTCTAATAAGTATAGGCTTGCTGTGATGAGAGAAGCTCACGTAACAATTTTTCCCATTGTAAACAAATCAGAATTAGCTCAATTACATTTCTAGGGTTCTTACGCAGTTTAGGGTTCTTTAAATTAGGGATTCGTTTGAATCTTATTTGTATCTTGTAATTAAATATTGATTTGAGTGAATTGAGGAACTTTGTTCCTCCGTAGATGTAGATCTTCAAGATCGAACCACGTAAAAGGCATGTTGTGTTGATTTCTTTCCGGTTTTCTTAGTTTTCATTCTTGGTGTATTGTTGCTTATTTTGTGGTGATTTTTTGGAGTATCTTAATTGCTTAGATCTTATAGAATGTTAATACACAATCCCATGACATAATTTATTGGAAATTTCTAAGATGCTATAAAGTACTCCCTCCGTCCCGATTAACTCTTTCTACTTTTCATTTCGACCCGTTCCACTTAACTTTTCACATCCTTAAAAAAGAAATTTCTCTCACAATCTCCATCCTCAAAATCTCCACACTCAATCTTCACCTTTGAAAAAATGAAAGAAAAAACAAAATTAATTTATTTTTTCTTAACATCCGTGTCCAATCAACTGTGAAAAGTTAGCTGAGACGAAGAGAGTATTCAATGCACCGTTAGAAACCTTGCTAGCCAGCTTGGAGAAGCAACCACATGATCCACGTCCAACATTTTATATATTATCTCTACCAAAGTAACAATAATAATTCATCCATTAATACCTATAATTTTGATATAAAAATCACAAGTTTATTTGGTTTTATGCTAGTCACAATTTATTGATAGTAATGCCTTCACTAAATATAACGTTGATGTCATAATCACACTTTTCAAAATTTGGCCTCATGCACGCCACAAAAAAAATGTTATTTGTGCCTGTCTCATAAAAATAATACTACCTCTGTCCCACTTAAATTTTTCCTCTTGTATTTTATGTTCGTCCCACTTAACTTTGCACACCCTTAAAAAGGAAAATTTTCTCACAATCTCCACCCTCAATCTACACATTTGATAAAGTCAAATTAAAAGAAAAAACAGTTTTTTTCTTAACATCCGTGTCCGATCAGCCCCGCAAAATTAAGTGGGACGGAGGAAGGGAATAATTTTTAAGTTTCCCACATATTAGGAATTTCACTTAACATATATATAATTTCATGTTATACCCATATTTAATACGATGAACTAAAGAATGTTACGTATAACTCTTAGCTTTAATTCATGAATCGTTTAGTAAGAGTATTTCAGATATTTAGCATTTGGTGTTGCTAGGACCCATGGACCTGCATTCATCCACTCGAACAAGTAGAAAATAAATCGAAAAATAATATGAAAAATAACCACAACACACAACAAATGAACTTAAGTTGAAAACTCCAAAATCGAAGAGAAATTATGACTCACAAAAAGAATTAAACAACTATCATGTGACGAGAAAAACAAAGATATATTGTCTTCATCGACGATCATTATCTTCAAATCAGCGAACGACCCTACTCCATCATATACGTAGACCACTCAAATCGTCGATCCTTCTATGATTTTCGGTACAGCACAATAAATGCACACTTGATAAGAAAAACAATTCTTTTTATAAGACGGGAGAGTATCCAACAATAGTGATCCCTCCATTAGATATAATTTTGTAATAGTCACTACACTCGAAATTTTGGCTATATTGAAGCCACAATAAGTTATTATTTAAATAATAGTGATGCCTTCACTAATTAAATATTATTTGGTTAAAGACAATATTTCTACATTTGGCTCTATGTTACCTAGCCAATTTATTAATCTAACAATAACGAATCGTTATTCAATTAATTTTGATTTTGATATGGAAATCCAAAATTTGAAATTATTGGCCTTCATTATAAAATTTGAAATTATTTCTTTGTGTAACACAATTTATGGATACCCTTCGAGGCCGGTTACTCGTACACATACATCGATGTTTCAAAACTTGATTCGCATTCGTTCAAATGTATGATGTGTCTAAATTCAATAAGAGAAAGTGATTTACATATCATATTTAAAATTTAGCGACGAAATCTTTACACATCAATATTACATACATTACATATGCGAGTGATGGGTAAGAGAATATTTCCATGTTAACATAATAACATAACCGTTTATTAATTATGAAATCCCACCATTTTTCGGGTAAAATCACTCGTTCCAAAATGACATTCTATCTTTTATCTCAATATCATCAATGCATGGGACCATACAGGATCAGGAAAGCCCTAATTTTATTAAACACATGCGCTGCACGTGATGATTTCCAGCAGAATTTACAATTTTCAACAAAAAATATCTTCAAATTGAATAATCTTCAAACTTACAGAATCAAAATTGATACTCCCTCCGTCCCATCCAAATTTGCACACTTTCCTTTTCGGTCCGTCCCACACTAATTTGCACGCCCTGAAAAGGAAATTCTTCTTACAATCTCCACCCTTAAAATCTCCACTCTCAATCTTCACCTTTAAAAAAGTCGATTAAAAAGTAAAAAATAATTTTTTCTTAATATACGCGTCGGAATAGGTGTGCAAATTAAGTCGGAACAGATGGACGAAGTATTTGACATCTCAATACTTGTGCTTTTGATACTTGAACTTTTTTTTACATATATTACCGACTACCGTCTATTCAAGTGACACGATCATTTTCCACCTTATTTCTCTTATAAAACACCTATCCAGGCCCCATAGATCAACCCAACTAGCAGCAAAACAATAACAAAAAAAAAAACAGAAAACAGAAAAAAAATGGGTTCTGAGTGCCTGAGTCTCCCTGTCATAGATTTCTCAGGCCTGAAACGTGGAACTCCGGAGTGGGAGACTATCAAAACGCAGGTGGTCGAACACCTGCAAGAAATCGGGGGTTTCGAGGCGAAGTTCGACAAAATTCCTCGTGATCTCGGACAAGCAGTTCTTGATGGGATGAAAGAAATGTTTAATCTTCCTTTAGAAGTGAAGATACGTAACAAGGCCGATAAGCCATACCGCGGTTATGAGAAATACGAGACTTATGCGCTCCTGGAAAGCTTGGGGCTCCAGGAGATCCATATCCCTGGACAAGTTGAAGCCTTCACCAGGCTTCTATGGCCTGAGGGTAATCCCACTTTCAGGTACTGTCTTTTTATTTTTTTAATTGCTCGATTTTAGTGTTTTAGTGGCGGATTTTTAAAATCTTTTTTGATCACTTAACTTTTCACACGTATAGCTTTAGTTTCAGAAAAATTAAAAAATTCAATTTTTTCATTTAACTTTAGAATTTGTCAGTCCTTTTTTTCATCGTCAGTGCCAATTTGTTCCGGCTGATTTTAGATACTTGGCATCGGAAGTTTACGTGGAAAATAATAAAGTAAAATAAATAATTTAAAAGTTAACTGGAAAATATGGTTACGTGGCCGACACTTGGGATTTACCGGCCAAATTGGTCACTAAAGGTGAAAAAATGGCTAAATTCCGATAAATTCTAAAGTTGCAGGATTAAATTAATTTTTTTTTCTGGACAAAATTGTACGAGTGAAAAATTACGAGGCTAAAAATAATTTTAGCTCGAATTCATAATTCTTGCCGGATAATTACATATGCAAGATGTGAATTCGACAATTAGGGAGTTAGAGAATTTTGAATTTTAGATAGAAAATGATCAAACTCTAAGTAATTAAAATGATAAAGGATGAAATTGTAAAAATCAAAAGATAAATGACTGATTTTGGAACCAGTCATAATTTACAGGACTAGGTTTGCAATTTTACTGCTGAGAATATTGATTCAAACATGACATGATTTCGTTTTCCTTTCATTTTTTTTTATGTTTAGGAAACAAAGGAAGTACATCTAACAACTAATGTTTTTCTTTTTTGTTACTATTATTATTACTACTATTACTACTACGCCTACAGCGACAATGTACAGTCGTTCGCAGACAAATTATTCGAAATGGACAGGATGATCAGAATCATGGTTGTGGAGTCGCTTGGGCTGGAAAAATACATGGATGATCACTTGCAATCGGCCGAGTACCTTATGCGGTTTCAGAAGTACGACGCGCCTCACACGCCGGAGGCTCAGACCGGGTTAGCGAGCCACACGGATAAGAGCTACATCAGCATTTTGTATCAGAACGAGGTTATGGGGCTGGATGTTCAGAGGAAAGATGGCGTCTGGTTTTCTGCTGAGCCCTCTCTTAATTCTTGCATTGTCTTCATTGGAGACACCTACCATGTAAGTATTATCCCTTATTTCAATACAAATTCCTATGTATGTTATTAGTTGTACGATCTTAGATCAATTTAAGTTGGGTTGCTGACAGATCAACCCGTTATATGGAGTTTTTGATTAAAAAGGGGAAATTTATACTGGAATTATTACTTGTTTAGAAGAAAGGTATTACTCCCTCCATCTCGAGTGAACTTACACCCTTAAGGATGCACGCATATTAAGAAAAGTTGTCTTTGTTTTTATGTTGACTTTTCAAATATGGATTGAGGGTGGAGATTGTGTTATAACTTTCATTTTTAGAGGTGTGCAAATTTGATTAAGACGAATCGAAATAGAAAGTGTCAAATTTATTCGGGACGGAAAGAGTACTTTTGCATAATATGTTTTTCCACAATATGAAACACTAATGCATTTTCGATATAATACCTTTTTCATGAAACTGCATGTAACGTGCGACTCTATCCACGAACTGAATTGCACATTTTAAAGATCCGTATAATAGGTGTACATGAGAATTTAAGGTAGAGTCGTGCTTATCCTAATATATGTACCATCTGAATAAAAATTAGGCCGAATCCAGAGTTAGACATGATATCAAGGATAGTGAAAATAATGTTTATACATGAATGCAGGCATGGACAAACGGATTTCTGCATTCTCCTCATCACAGAGTGATGTTGGTCGGAGACGAAGATCGGTACTCGATCGGGCTGTTTTCGAGCCCGAGAGAAGGATACACAGTTAAGGTCCCGGAAGAGCTCGTCGATGAAGAACACCCTTTGCTCTTCAGGCCCTTCGATCTTCACAAATTCGTCGAAGAAGCTGATTGGTCAAGCCCAGATGCTTTTAAGAAATACTGTGCAATCCAAGCTACATGAAATAGATTGTGCTTTTTTTTTAAGAGCTGTTTCTGGATTCAAATATGTTACTTGTAATATGTGTTTGTGTGTGTTTATGAGCATGCAGGAGAAAGGCGATGGTGGTAAATTTGGTTGATCCTGATTACCCTTTGTCTTTGTAATAATTTCTCCTTTGTTGACACAGTTTCTGAAATCATGATCTCCCCTGTCAAACAATTTTTACAATCTTAGATTTATCTCAAAACTTAAATCTGTGTGTTTTACCGTATGGGGTTAATTATAAAAAAAATCACGAATTTCGGTGTAACTTTTAGAAGATGATTTTAAATTTTATATATGTTGGTCATCAACACAACTATTATACCTGTATAAAATATTATGTAACTTGGAAAAAGTTTCCCGCTTTGACCTCTGACCTATTATACTCGGTTAAACAATCGGTAACCAACTTATGTGGTGTTTTTCTTCCTATGTGGCACCTCATTTTTCGTTTTTTATGCAAATAGGTAAAATTAAAGGATATTTGGTGCAACTTCCTTTTTTTTTTTTTTTTTTTTTTTTTTCCCAATTACAACATTTACTACTACCTCCGTCCCGCTCTAACTTTCCTACTTTCCTTTTTGGTTTGTCCCAACTTAACTTTCCAGCCTATAAATGGCAAATTAATCTCACAATCTCCACCCTCAAAATCTCCACCCTCAATCTCCACCTTTAATAAAGTCAAAGATTCCACAAAATCTGCTTTTTCTTAACCTCCGTGCCCGGTCAAAGTAGGAAACTTAAGCCGGGACGGAGGGAGTAATTTTTTTGATATCTCATTGTGTCGCCATCACCACCTCTAAATGCGCCTTGAGTAGACATTCATTTACTCTCAACCAATTTCAAAATCTGACATTCTCACTGTCATTAACTGGGAGTTGAAGAAGTGACATAATAACTTTAATAACCGATTAACGACAATGAAAATGACCGATTGTGAAATTGATCGAGGGTATATGTGTTGAGAATGGAGCCTAAATCACAACTGGAGTGTCACGCGCGCGACGGGAGGTCGCAGCCGCGACGAGTTTGACGAAGCTGAAGTGGTTTCATGCTGGAAAGTCATCTCGGCCGAGACAGGGGAGTCTCGGCCGAGACAAGGTCGTTTTTCGCGGGCGCGAGGGAGATTTGCGGCCGCGACTCGTCGCTCGGAGGATTGATGCTAGAAGGCTGGATTGGCCGAGACATGGGCGTCTCGGCTGCGACAAGAGGTCAAGTCGCAGCCGCGACCTGTTGACGCGAATAGATGCGTGGGCTTCAAGCTGAATCAGATTTTGGGGTCCATTGAGCTATTATAAATAGTTGATTCCTTCATTGCTTCATGTATTCCGAAAATTCATCATACTAGTGCATATCTTGACTTGGTATCGCCCAGACGTAGTTACACATCGTAACGAACTGGGTAATCAAATTGTTGTGTTCTTGTGTATGATTTATTGCTTTTCTTTCTTCGATTATCTTGTCGTATTCGTGGTTGTGAGTGAGTTAAATTCCCGACAATATGAAGGTCTTGTCTTGGAGCATTAATTGGTGGTGAAGGCGACACAATCCGATGTTGAAAAACTTAGCCAGTGTTGTAATTGAAAAAAAAAAATTATTGTTGTTGACCAACATTGATAAGTTTTAAAAAGTATTGTTGCAATTGAAAATTGGACCAACGGTTTATAACGAGCTTAAAACTTTTTTGGTCCCGTAACTTTTGACTTGTGCTATTTTGGTCCCAAAAAAAGTTATGAATTCAATTTAGTCCCACAACTCTTGAATTGGATCCCTTTTGGTCCTAATTTGGCCGGCGGTGACTAATTTCGCTGGAAAAGAGCGACCGAAATTTTTTGGCACGTGACCCACACGTGCTATTTTTCGGAGAAATTAGTCACCGCCGGCCAAATTAGGACCAAAAGGGATCCAATTCAAGAGTTGTGGGACTAAATTGAATTCATAACTTTTTCTGGGACCAAAATAGCACAAGCCAAAAGTTACGGGACCAAAAAAATTTTAGCCCCGTTTATAACCGTTGTATTTAAGGAGAAAGGCAACACCTTAAACCGTTGTCAGAACGTTGTTGTATAACTAAAAGACAACGGATCAAAAGCGATGCACAACCGTTGTCTTATCGATGAAAAACAACGATTTTAAAACGACGCAACACCGTTGTCTTTGTCTGGAAATACAGCGGTTTAAACATTTATCTTTTACCGCGAAAAAAGACAACACTGAATTTAACAACATTGCTTGTCTGTCAGAGACAACGGCTAAAAACCGTTATCTATAAGCGTTTTTCTTGTAGTGATTATTGGTAAATGCTTTAAGAAATTTTTTTTTGAAAAAAATAATTCAGTTACATTATTGTTAGGGCCAACATCTCCATATTGGTATGATACTGTCCGCTTTGAATTGAGTCTGCACGGATTCGTTTTTGAACTAATTCCCAAAACGTCTCGTACCAATGAAAATACTTTTTCATTATATTTCCATAACTTTGTTGGACAATTCTAATAATTATGAATTAAAGATATAATACTACTATTATGCATGGAAGAAAATAAAATCAACATCTTATTTAATAGGATTAGAAACTTAGTATTAAGTAGGCTTAATAGTTTGGATCTGTTGGATCTCTATTGGATATGTTTGGTATATTTATAAATCGATATCTATAAATAATGATTGCAAAGTTACTTATATATATTCTTGAATTTAATATTTTACATGGGTATCATAGGCGTCACAAAAAAAGACGAAACTAAAAACAGAACGAAACAATTCATATTATTATACATAATATATTTGAACAACTGATTGGCTTTGCGGTTGAAAATTAAACTAAACTACCTCATATTCAATTCCATATCGTTCATTACAAGCTTGTTTGGACGCTGTTTGATTAAAAAATTAAACAATCTTGAACATAGTTATAAGTTCGAAAAGATCTAAGGCGCATCATTAGCTCAAGCTCAATAAGTTAAATTCGTTAAATAAGTGAAAAAAATCAAATTATTCGAACTTGATTTATGTTCGGAGCGATAAAAGCTTGTTCAAACTCAATTCGATTAACAATTAAAAAATGCCAAACATAATATTAAAAGATCGATAATAGTTCAAATATGCTTAAAAAATAGTATGTTTGGCTCGACTCGAACACTATCACTAGAATATTAAGTTCAATAAACTCAGTTAATGAGATTTTATAATCTAATTGACAATGAAATTATTAGAAGTATAAAATATTTAAATACGGGAAAATTTTATTTTTAGTCCGGTAGAATAGGGATTGTCTAGAAAATATCATATATGTTACATAAATTTAATTTCAGTCATGTATGTTGCAAAAATTACCAGTTTGAGGACATTCGTCCCTGCTCGTCAGTAATTCTTCGGATTTTCATACGTACGTCGCTTGTGACCCATTAGTTAATTTGGGCTTTCAGGCAGAGAGAGGCTGAAGTAGCATTTCATTGTCCAACTGACAAATAATATTTTGCTGATAGTATATTTTATTTTTTAGTGTTATTTCATAAATGAAAATATTTTCTTATTGTTTGCTGGAAAACCCCAAATCAATGGATCACGTATAAGACACAAGTCAATTTCGGCAGAATAGTAATCGACGGTGACTAATGTCCTTAAATTGGTCTTTTTTTTTACATACATGATTAAAATTAAATTTATGATACATAAAATGATTTTTTCTAGACAAATCTGACCCGATCTAAACCCTATACCAAATAAACTAAAAAATACCGAATTCAATCGGATAAAATCCAAACATGCATGATCGAATACTCAAACCGACAAAGTATAAGCTAGAGGCCCACCCCTAATGAATGCACCAGAATCTGCCAACGAATTTTTTTTAGCAATAAACTATATAAAGTATACAGGATTGATACTAAATACTTCCTCCGTCTTATCTTATTTTGCACACTTTTATTAAACGGTCGTCCCATTTTATCTTGCACAGTCTAAAAAAAAAAGTTATAACATAATCTTCACCCTAAATCTTCATCCTCAATCCACCTTTAAAAAGTCAACAAATAATCAAAAGTAATTTTTCTAATACTCGTATTGACTCTCCGTGCAAGATAAGTCGGGACGGAGGAAGTATATGTTTTATAGTCGCACATACGCGACACAGCTGGCCGGCTGAGATGGTAACCCCAAGTCCAATCAAACAACTCGTGGGCCCGAACGTAGATGCCATCATTTTAACTTAACCCTTCTGTCTAGGCTGTCTATTACACCATCTCCAACTGCCTGCACCACTTTAGTGTTCGAGATAATAATGAAGGTCTTTCTATCGAACGTGGCAAATAACTCGTGGGCCCGAACGTAGATGCCATCGTTTTAACTTAATCCTTCTGTGTAGGCTGTCTATTACACCATCTCCAATGACCTGCACCACTTTAGTGTCCGAGACATAGGTCTTTCTGTCGAATGTGACTCGAAATTTATCGAGAAGTGTGGTTAGCGCTTGGAATTCGGATATAGAGTGGGAGTAAAAGAGTGCATTGATTTTTTGGGGTGCATTGCAGTTCATCGAGTAACATAGCCCAAAATTTATGAAAACGTGCAATGCAAGTGGCGGAGTTCGACCAATTTGTTAATTTCAGGCAAAAATTGTCCTAATTTTGGGCTCGATCCTAACATACAGTACTACAATTGATAATTCAAAACTGTACAAGACTTTCTCTGAACCGACCCTAAGTTACAGGATCAAAAACGAAATTTTCCCATTTCTTTAGTAGTAAATTGCTGATATATAAGATCAGGTTATGCTGAAGTTCTTCTATGTATTCTCTCCGTTCATAAATAAGTATCATTTTAAACTTTCAGGTGAAATTTAAGAGATTACGTTATAGACAACATCCCTCCATTTTCTCGTCCATAAATTTAGTATGGAATTGCCTTAGATTTAGCTGACAATATTGGAAGAAAAAGAATGTTAGAGTGACACTTTTTTTGAAAAAATAATTTTTTCGTAAATTGACACTTATTTGTAAACGGGAGGATCGTAGCAATCACATGATTCACGTCCAACAATAAATATATTATTTCTAACAATAATTATGCATTCATTAATTGTAAGTTTGATATGATAATCACAAGTTTGGCTATGTATGTACACAACAATAGTGATGTCTTCATTAAATATAATTTTGTAGTAATCACACTTTCGAAATTTTGGCTTTTCTTAAACCACCACAATTTATTATTTTCAGTGATAGTGATGCCTTAATTAAGCATTATTTGGATTAGGTGAAGACAATTTCTTATGTTTGCTTGTGACTATATTTAATGGTTGGGGCTCAAAAGGACATGGTCTATGATTATTAGTACTCCCTCCGTCTCGCGGGAGTTTGCACGTTTGATCGGGTACGTATATTAAAAAAAAACTGCATTTTGCTTTTTTGTTGACTTTTTCAAATGTGAAGATTAAGGGTGGAGATGGTGAGACAAATTTCCTTTTCAAGGGTGTGCAGAAGGATGCGGGACGTACCAATAAGAAAAGTGTGCAAATTTGGGTGCGACGAAGAGAGTACTACTTGTAATACGCAATTATGAATCTCATTAAAATCTTTATTTCAAACACATATATATTATGTACTACAAACTCTTGGAATATCTCTATATATACAACATTTTTAATCATATTATATACATTTATTTTTTACTTTTAACGAAGATTTATCCGTTTATTTTTATGTTTAATGTTCTCTTTTTTTCATTTATTTTCCTTGATAAATTTTCAGAAATTATGGTTTAAATTTTATATTTAGTTTTACAAAGAAAAAATCATTTTTTTTTCAAAAACTATTTGTAATTTTCAGAATTCGTAATTAATGTAGTTAAAATAGATTTAATTTGGTGTATTTTTGCTAATAGAGAAATAATTCCAAATCTATTTTAACTACATTAACTACATTAATTACCTATAATTTTAATATGATAATCACAAGTTTATTGGTGTTATGCCAGTCACAACAATTATTTAATGAATATGGTATCAAAAAAAAAAAATATGGTATCAAAAAATATTTAATGAATATATGTAGCCAGTAATTAATGGGATTCTTAAGCAATTATGCATCACTATAATTGGAAATTATAATATCTTGAATGTGACGCTTCACCAAATTACAAATAAAATAGAGAAATAATTCCAAATCTGAACGATTAAGATTGCAAGTACAATTCTAAACAAAATCTAACCAGCTAGGGCGGATCTAGATGCCACATGGTAATTGATCGGCAAGCTAGGGTGTAGTGCCTACTCGGAAATTAGACAGGGTTAAGTGTGATGTAATAGGGATCAAATAGAAGAAGTTGGGGGTAAAATATAAGCGTACAAAGATAATCTAGCGACTAGCTAGACAAGGCCTAGTCGAAGTTAGGTGCTCGGGGGATTTTAGAATAGGTTTTTAGCTGATATATTTATTTAGATTCTCAATTTCACATCATTTTAACTTAAAATTGTATCAGATTTTTCTCTTTGCTCATTTCGCCATCATTGTGATTAATATTCTTGTTTAGGTTGTCCATTTCGCAATTTAACTCTTCATTTGTTTTAGTTTATTTTTTTTCCATTACTCTAACAAATACATTTGTTTAGGTTGTCCAATTCACATAATTTTTTAATACAAAAGTAAAAATTTAAATATCACATTATATTTGGGTTGGTAGCTTAGGGTTCAACGTATATGGGTAGCTTGGATCTCTCCCTTTTGTCTCACAAATGTGAGACAAAAGGGACATGGAAATTGACCTCGAAAAGGATATGTGAATTAAAAAAGCTAGATAAAAAAAATATAAAATAAAAAAGAAATTAAAAAAAGAAAAGAAATTGTGATATGTAATATATGCTTTTTCCAATTTTAGTGATGCATGTATAATAGCAACTTGCTAACTATAAAAATAATTTCAGGTTTGGACCAGAGCGTAACAA
Organism: Ajuga chamaepitys; assembly: GCA_958295605.1. Classification (NCBI taxonomy): domain Eukaryota; kingdom Viridiplantae; phylum Streptophyta; class Magnoliopsida; order Lamiales; family Lamiaceae; genus Ajuga; species Ajuga chamaepitys. Next base: position 87,754,038 of record OY282495.1, read on the forward strand.
TTAGTAAAGAAAATCGACATGTCATTATTGGGCTAATTTTATCCTACCTGTGAATTATACCCGAACGTGTTATACATTATTGGATTTGATGTCTAGGATAGGATGCCATCCAATCATAAATACTAGTCATTTTAGAGTTTATGAGAGAAATTGAAACTCTTAAAATGGACAAGTGTATCTTTGTGCAATCTATTTATCTCGTCATAACTCTCTTTTTCTTTTTCATATAAAAGAAACATTTCTTCACCTATATCTCCTCATAATTGATATGTGTAATATTGAAAGAAATGGAAAAAATAGGAGATTTTTTGGGAGATTTAAGACATTATATTGCGAGAAATATAGTTTTTTTCCCTTTTTTTTGGCTAGAATGACATGTTTTGGCAACAAAATATTTTTATCTAAAACGATTAGTATTTAAGATCGTATAGAGTAGATAGTTTGGTTTGTGCCTCATGCATCACATATGACAGTTTATAACAATAGCATTCAATTGACCTAATTAAACTTCTTTTATATATAGCAAAAGAGTCATCAACTTTAATATGTCATGTATATTGAATCATTGTTTGGAAACTAATTATCTTCATTTATCAAAGGGGTTGAACAAAAAAAATTAAAATGTATTTCGAAACTAGTAATGCAAGTAATAGCAACTTACTACCTTAACTAATAAAAACCTAGATGGCCAAAACCGCAAGAACAACCGTTTTCACAAAAAAATCGTTGTCTTTTTAAATAACCGTTGTATTAGTGTTCGTTCTTCTTTGTACAAAGTTTTTAGCTCAAAGATAACGTTTAAGTCTCTCTGTTGTTGTTGGAATGTTGTGGATTTATATTTAAACAGGGGCCTGCTAAATGCGTCAAAGATTCTCTTCGAACAATGTAATTGTTTGATACACCACAAAAATAAATTTTATAATTCCTCAATAATTATTAGACACAGAAAATTTCTCATTTTACCCATAAGATCCAATAAACACCCCCACCAAAAAAAAGAACATAGAACGGAAAGAAAAAAAAATGAAAAGGAAAAAAGAGACAAGATCAAACCATGATTAAACATCTACATTGCATTAACACGCTTGAAAACCATGATTAAACAATAGAAACACGCAATGATCAATTTGCATTTCAAGGCACCTAGGTTTTCCATGATAAAGTAATTTGACTAGGAAATGCCTCAAACTCAATGATCAAAACCATTGTCTTTCCGCGAATTATTTCTCTAAAGGACAACGGATTTATATACAATAATAGGTCTTCCTTAAACGACAACAGTATTTTTTATCTGAAACCGTTGTCGTTTAATCATTGTTGTTCTTTGAGATCGTTGTAGTGGTATAAATGCATATCCAAAGGCAATTTTATCTGTAAATCATGCCACCAGAAATAGAATGCTTTGAGGATCTCATGTGGAATTCCTCTACATGGGGTAATGACATTATCTTTTTTACTTCCTCTGTTGTCAAATAAAAGTTGCTTTAAACGTTAGAGAGAAATTAAGAATTCATCGAATGGAAAAATATGCAGGTCTAGTTTCTGGACAGCCTCAAAAGTTATTGGACTGCTCATATAATTTTCCCTTCATTTATGTGTGCTATGGTGTACATATATAAAGTAGAGTAGTGTTTATTCCATGAAGAAAGTGCTTTCGTTGTATTTATCTCGATTGATACACTCTTTTTTTAACAACACTTTTAAGGACAAATTGCAATATTAGTCCTGTAACTTATGGGTTATCCCAAAATCATCCGTTTATCTTATTACATTTACAATTCCGTCCTTTACTTTTTAATTCTTCAAATTTGATCATAATCTAGCGGATGTTTGAAGTCTTTTGTGGATAATTGCATGTACACCTCATTGGAACACGTTAAATTAAGATTTTTAATTTTCACAGCATATAGATGAAATCGAACACATGCCAAAATTGAACATGAGATAAATTCATATGGAAAATGTATATCTTTAATGTGACATGGTCATGATCTGTTGTGCACGTGCAATGATCCTGCTAGGATTTTGAGTTCTGGTTTAAATGCATTTTTATTATTAAATATATAGGAAATTAAACAGGATCACATTCAGAGACATACATTGATACACACATTAGTCCTCAAATGTTGAAATATAAACTATTGTACCACTTCAAACTCCACAAAATTTCTTGAGAGATTCTGGATTAGTGGGATCTGGCACGGTGTAGTAGAAGTCGATATATTCCTCGAAAACAAAAGGATTGTAGAGCAAAGGATGCTCTTCATCCACCATCTCTTCCGGCGCCTTAACTATGAGGCCTGTTTTTGGATTCGTAAATAATCCGATTGAGACTCTAGCTTTGTCGTCTCCGGCCATCATCACCCGGTGAGACGGAGGATACAACCGCCCGTTTGTCCATGCCTGCAACAAAATTAATTGATTTGTAATGATAATTTGATAAATCTATTTTGATGAAAACATATTAAACTATAGTGAAAACATATATTTAATTGGGAAAATTTTAATTTATATTGTTTGACTTTGCTCAGGATCAATTTATGTCAGCTGACCTTACAAGTTTCAAGAAATTCAAGTAACTTTTGAGCTTATGTCCGATTTTGCGGCCATCCCTAGAACTAGTACTCCCTCCGTCCCGGCTAACTTTTCCTACTATCCATTTCGGTCCGTCCCACTTAATTTTTCACTCCCTTACAAAAGGAATTTCTCACAATCTCCGCCCTCAAAATCTCCACACAATCTCCATCTTTAAAAAAGTCAAAGGAAAAGCAAAATCTATTTTTTCTTAACATCTGTGCCCAGTCAAGTGTGAAAAGTTAGCTGGGGCGGATGGAGTATAAAATTGCTATTGTGGCACTTTTAATTTCACTTGTCACATAGGCACAGTTTAGTTTAGTTTAGTTTAGTTCAGTTACAGGGCGATTTTAAAATCTTGCCATACTAGCGGATATAAAATGGTCAAAGTGAAGGTATAATTAGCTAGTTGCTATCCTTTATTTTCAACCGTAACAACAACGCTGTTTTGCTAATAGACAACGCTGTTTTGCTAATAGACAACGATGTTTTGCTAACAGACAACAAATTTTAGCTAAATCCGTCGTCACAGAAGCATTGTCGTTGTGCGTTTTTCCTGTAGTGTGTGCGAAAGGAATTAACATGAATTGAAAGTGGTCCCTTACATGGTAAGCATCCCCAATGAGGACAATGAAGGAATCAACTGAGGTTGCAGCAGTGATCCACTGTCCATCTTTCGTCATAAACTCCAATCCACTTACCATATTCTGAAAGAGTATGGTAACAAAGCCCTTATCTGTGTGGGCTGGCAAACCAAGCTTCGTCTCGCTACTGCGAGGCTCGTCGTACTTCTGAAATCGAACGAGGTAATTTAACCGGTCCATATCCGTATCCATGTACTTCTCCAGACCAAGGCTCTCTGCCACCAACCACCTAATTAGCTTGTCCAGATCATAAAGTTTCTCCGAAAAGGTCTCTACACTCTTGCTGCATGTAATAAAAAGAAGAATCATCATGTATCTGTGTATGAATTTGTAACACACCGAGAAATGAAAAAAAAAAAAAAATATATATATATATATATATATATAGATATAAAATTCATGAGTAATTCATGAAATATGAGGAAAAATCAGCAATATTAATATCGTATCGGTAGGATTACAACTAAAATTTACAGGCCTAATTGGCAATTTATTTATCTTTTACTTAATGATCATTACTAGCTTTCATCGTCTCACCAATTAATGGTAAAGGTTTATCGGGAAAAAAAAACACTGTTCATTATATTTCATTATTTTACCGAAATGATATCAACATATTCATGGAAATACCTGAAAGTTGGATTCCCTTCGGGCCACATAAGGCGGGTGAAGGCTTCGATTTCGCCGGGGGCCAAGGCATCTTCGACTCCCAAGCTTTCGTAGATCGAATCAGGGCTATATTTACCAATGTAGCCGTGGTAGGGCTTACCGGTCTTGGAGCCATTACGATTTTTTGTGGGGATTGGGAGATCAAATAGCTCGTGCAGTCCATTAAGAACAATTTTTCGAAGATCAGGAGAGATGTCATTGAACTTAGCCTCAAAGCCACCGAAGTCCTGCAGGGCTTCGATGACTTGGGTTTTGGCGGATTCCCAGGTAGGGGAATCTCGTTTCAGGGTGTCGGAGGAGAAATCTATGATGGGGAGCCTTATGCTTTCAGAACCCATTTCTTTGCTTTGTTGTTTTCTCTGTAGTGGCAAGGCTGTGTTTGTGTTCTACCTTTTAGGCTACTGAGGTATTAATTGGTATCAGTCGTCTGTATTTTGTTATGTTTGTCATGTTTCTAATTTTTTTATTTTTTATTTTTTTTAATATTTTTGTTTAGTACTATCTCCGTTTTTCTTTTTCAGTTGTCATTCTAGTTTTTTGTATAAAAATTAAGGGACTTAAAGAGTTGACAAATCAACCCTCAACCAATTTCCTTAAATTCCTTGATTATTTTAATCATTTCTATATATTGTTAACACTTTCCGTAACTCTAAGGTTAATATTATAAAAAAAGTGGTAAAAAAACTAGAATGATAATTACTCCTTCCGTCCCGGCTTAACTTTCCTAATTTGACCGGGCACGAATATTAAGAAAAAATAGATTTTTTAGAATCTTTGACTTTTTAAAAGGTCGAGATTGAGAGCGGAGATTTTGAGGGTGGAGATTGTGAGAGAAATTTATCATTTATGGGCTGGAAATTAAGTTCAGTTGGGACAAACCGAAAAGGAAAATAGGAAAGTTAGAGCGTAATGGAGATAGTATTTACAAACGAAACAAATAAGCTAGAATGACAACTAAAAGAACGGGGATGGAATACAATATGCTTAGAGAAAAAAAAGTTGAGTTTTTTTTTTTTTTTGAAATAGGAAAAAGCTGAGTTGTGAAATAGAGACAAACAAAGTATATTTTTAATTTCTTACTTTTGCATTATAATCTACCGATTGATGTGGTCTAAATAATATTCTATAATTGATGGTCAAGAATTGATTAAGAAATATGACCTGCCAAAACCGTTGAATGACAAGATAATCAATTGGGGATTCTCTATAGTGATCAAACCAACAATTGGACCAAAAGTGATTAAACTTATATTTGGACCCACATATATGAACAAAATTGGACTCGATTCTAATATACGAACTAAAATGAATAATTCAAAACATACATAATTTTTTCTGGACCAACCCTAAATTACAGGACCAGAATCGAATTTTCCCCAAAATTTTGTTATAGTGAGGCAAAGAACAAAAATTATTAAAGAAATAATGTATTGTTGGACATAAAAAATCCATATTGCTCAATAATAGAGCTCATGTTTTTTTGTATCACATTGCTTATCAGGGTGGTAATAAGTCCAATCCATTTATAATATTGGGAAAATAAAAATCTTCCAAGTTCGAGCAATTATGAGGCAAAGGACAATATTCAAGACTTAAAAAAAAAAAACAGGACCAGAATCGAATTTTCCCCAAAATTTTGTTATAGTGAGGCAAAGAACAAAAATTATTAAAGAAAATAATGTATTGTTGGATATAAAAAATCCATATTGCTCAATAATAGAGCTCATGTTTTTTTTTGTGTCACATTGCTTATCAAGGTGGTGATAAGTCCAGTCCATTTATAATGTTGGGAAAATAAAAATCTTCCAAGTTCGAGCAATTATGAGGCAAAGGACAATATTCAAGAATTTAAGAAAAAAATGACTGATATTGAAACCACCGATAAATTGCAGGACGAGTTTTGTAAACCCTACATGGTGAGAATGAAAATCTCAAAGTAATTGTCACTTTAGAAAATCTCACACAAATTAAAGAACATGCAATTATATAAGTTTGATTATTATATGATCTCAAAAAACGAAGTATGGTTATTATATTTATTAACACAACATTTTATCCATTTTTAAATGCTTATTTATATTGTGCATAACATTGAAAGATCAGTGGAAATCATGTATTGTGTTCTTCAAACGATAATTATTTCGAAACGGAGGAAGCGTAGAAACCTCTTGCTAGCTTGGAGAAGCAATCCCATGATTCACGTCCAATTTATATATTATTATCTCTAGCAATAATGTTTCCATCAGGATATATTATTTTGTCAACATAATCACAATTTCATTTGGCTCTATGTTACAATAATTTATTGATCTTGTTGCCTTTTCAGTCGATACAACTTTGATATCATAATCACACACGTTGTAAATTTTGGCTCCATGTAAGCTGCAACATTTGTTATTATCTAACGGTTGTGATTTCTTCATTAATTGCAATTTTGTTAGGGAAAAATTTATTTTTAGTCCTGTATGTTAGCGGTGGGATTTTTTATCACATTCGACACAATATCTTCTACAACATATTATACTAATCATGGCACATAATCACTTATAAGTATTCGTGATGCCATCATATACACGTGTCATCTGTGGATTAAAATGTGGTAGAAGATGTTGTATTGTATGGAGTTGGAGATCCAAAATGATATGCTAGGGATTGTTCAGAAAAAAATTTTGTATGTCACGAAATTTTAATTTTAGTCCACTATGTTTCGAAAATTTTCTAATTTAAGGATACTAGATGTTGGCGGGCAGTAATTTGGCGCATGTGACCCAAAAAATTGGGGGGTTTTCGGTTGAATAGCTAATATGACAATTATAAATCTAGGTGTACATGCAATTAATTAAGTAAACAAAAAACAGTTAGTTATTTCCCTCCAAGAAGTTTAGGGCTGATGCGAATTTAGATTTTGTATTTTGTAGTTAGTGTGTTGATTTAATTACTTGACACATATATATATGGATTCAGAACGGTCGTGCAAGCTTCTTTTACCTGAAATCTCCAATTATTAGGTCATGTGCGCATATCCTGATACAATTAATATCCATCGGCGTCCAGTGTCCTCAAATTGGACATTTTTTAAACATATTAGACGAAAATTGAAATTTCGGAACATGCAGGATTTTTTCTGAATCAGTCCTAACATACAGAACTAAAAATGAATTTCTCCCGAGTTTGTAATGGTGTTGAGTCACGTGCACATATTTCAGCACAATTAGTATCCATTGGCGTTTGATGTCCTTAAGTTGAACATTTTTCGAAATATATTGAATTAAAATTAAAATTTTGAAATATACAAAACTTTTTCTGAACAGGTCCTAACATACAGGACCAAAAACGAATTTCTTCCGATTTTGTGATGGTAATAACACTTTCGAATTTTTAGTTTATTTAAGCCACAATAATTATTTTCCTGAGGGCCACAACAATTTATTATTTCCAAAGATAATGATGTGACTTCATTAATTATAAATATTATTTGGATTAGGTAAAGACAATTTGGACACGGACTATGTGTAACCACCCACAACAATTTATTAATGCAACAATAACGACGCCTTCATTAGAATAATTTTGATTTTGATATGGAAATCAAAATTTTGAAATTATGGCAATGTGTTAACCAAACTAATGGACATACACGTCCACCCACCCCTTACTTGGGGAGATTCTATGCTAGAGGTGGTATTTCAGGTCGTCTGGTCTTGTTAGGCTCATTGACCCAATAGTATACACCAATGGAGATGGGTTAACCTAAAATTTCGTCATACAAAAATTTAAGAATCCTTCCCATCATCCCTTAAATGTGGGGTCGGTCCGTGAATCGTTTGGTAATTGGCCCTCAAAGACGACTCTTGTTGTGCCCGAAAATAAGTTGGGTCAAGATTCTTGTATTCTGACCCACCTAAAATACTGAGGGATGGGCTGCCTGATTTTGCCACATCTATTCTATGTTAAATTTGCAGGTATTACATACACTCTATTAAATGTGTAATAACTGTAGTGTTATTCAAAATTAATAGTCAACTTTTTTCTGGATTTTCAGTAATGATCCACTTGACATATATCGAGTTGGGCCGATAAAAGATTCTACCGAACAAAAATCAATGAATTAGGTCACGACCATCTACTCTCGTAAGATATACTAAAATGTTTTGGATCAGCCACGACTGTCAAACCATTAATCCATTGGTTGAGTATGTTAGGTCTAATGAACCAAATCATCGTCGAACCGGGTGGATTTTAACACACCATCTATCATAAAATTTTCTCCCTAGGGGAAGGAGGCTACCCTTCTTTTCTGGGGCGTGATACACTTTAAGGGGTGTTTTTTGTGCAAACAACCTTTTTAGTATATATGTAAAGGAGTTGTTCATCTTCAACAATGTAGGTTCTAGATATTGGGGAAGATAACCGGTGATGATTCAAAGGAATTGTTAAGGAAAAGAAAGGTGTGAAGGAAATTACACTTTTGGCCTATTAAAAAGGTTGTTTAGACAAAAAAAGCCCCTTAAAATTTTATCATGCGCAAGTCATGTGTTGAATTCCAACGATAAATAATTGGAAAATAAGTTTGGTGATTTATCTACATTACATTATTGACATATCAACAATATCCTTGCAAAATATTAAATTTTAAGAATACATAAGTGATTCTGCAATCACTAAATTTTAAATTATTAAACATGTATCTTTGGTGATAGTTATATATCTATATCTGTAGAATCCCATAGAGAACCAACAAATCAAACCTACTGAGTCTATTTAATCATTACATAATTACAAAACTAATCAGTAATTACAACTTTATAAAAATATCTTGTAACTTACATTTTGTTGATAAAAATGTCATGTGACCGACTATCGACTGTAACACAATGGTTGACAGCTTATGTAGCTCATTTTCACTATTTGACAATATTATCTGAATTTTTTTAATCTATGTGGCATTATTTACATAGGCATGTAGCATTATAGTTTATTATAACAAGCTTATTTGGATTAAAATCTAAAATATTAAAAACAAATTTAAAAAATCATTTAAATTTATAAAGATTTTTTTCTAATGTGTTATTAATATATTATTTTAATTTATAAATTATAAAATATTTATATTAATTTGAAAATTTTATAAAATTTTAAAAGACATATTTAATCTTTACATTTGGAGATCTTTATGTTGGAGCACTGATATTTTGGATAATGGTTTGATTTGGCGGGTCGGCAATGGGAAGAATATCGCCCCTCTCAAAGATGCGTGGATCCCGGACTTTGGCGTCGGGAAGGATTTCATCTCGGTTAGCAACTTCGGGTGCTAAAGTTTCGCATTTTATTTCTTCAGGTGGAAGATGATATGAATATCGATTGTGCTAAGTTTTTCTTCCGTTTGAGGTGGATGCTATTATGCAAATTCCATTGGGTCATCCCATCCGAACTAATGGTAGGTACTGGAAGTTTGGGAATAATGGTAAATATATGGTGAAAACTGGCTATCGTGTGGCAATTGGAGGCTTTTCGCCCCATCCTCTTCAGTGTCAAGGATACAAAATTGGTGGAAATTTTTATGGGCTCTCTCCCTCCCACCAAAGTTTTAGATATGTTTATGACAAGCTTCTTCTAATTTCATTGCTGAGATTTGTTGATCTATGACTTGAATCTGTGTTTGCTGAAATGTTGGGTTCGTCAAGGTGACGCAGGCGCGACGTTGGGCAACTCGATCGCGTCAATTTAAGTTGGATTTGTAAGTCGAAGATAGTTAGTCAGAACGCGACTGCGACAATGTTCTTCTTGATCATGTCCGTTTGCGTGGAGTTTAAGCTTCGGCCTATTGTTATAGGCCCAACTAATTAGAGACTATATCTATCAGTTGTAGTTAGTTTTAGGGCTAATTTAGATCAGTTTTTTGTTACTATTTTCATCTGTTGCATCTGAAGAAACATCTGAGTAAAATATTTCCTCTCGTTTGTTCCTGGACGTAGCTAACACATTGTTAATAAACTACATAATTTTGCTATGTCGATTTTTATTATCGTTTCATATGTTCTTTCACGTATCTGTCGTAACATTAATCTTATAACTTTCTCTATTATTCTTTCCTTTATCGTAGCTTCATATCATAATCTTAGTTTGCATATTTAATTAGTGCATACAAATACTTATACATTTAATCATACATAGATATTGCTAGCATAGTGGTACATAGCAAGCAAACATATAGTATAACCACCTAATAATTAATATATAACTTAATTAACTCATTATCATGAGCATATTAATAACGTCAAGCTAGATTCAAATATGTTAATAATCTTTTAGGAAAATATAATTTCTAGAGTAGGAATATAGTGAGATATAAGTAATCAAACACTTATGCAGATAAATTCACATAATTCATATAATCATTTAAAAGTTATGAATATTTACATATCGTACGTTGTCTTTTAATTTATTACAACACTTTTGTATGTAAGCGTTGTCTTTGCTATATATTTGTGCTAATAGACAACGGCGAATGGTTTAAAGACAATGGTTTCAGTTAACTGTTGTATTTTAGCGTCTGTTGCTGTAATAGAAAACACTTCTTACAACGGTTACATATGTTGTTGTCTATTAGCATAAAATTACGCTATATTTTTATATATTATATATATATATATATAAAATTCTATTGGGTATATTTAGAGAAATTAATTAATTGGGGTGCTACTTTTACAAATCCGTAAAATAAAAAAACATCATTCTGCGGTTTCATTTATCTTTTGCTTGGTTGCGATTTAAGATAAAAGAAAAATTAAACAATCAAAGTCATTGTCCATTTGATTTTAGAAAAAAAAAATAATAAACAAGAGAAACAAAGGCACACAAAGACATCAATATTTTTCTCAAATGACATAGATAATATTTTTATGTTGAATTAAAATTTGATAGAAAAAGATTTCAACTCAATTATTTTATGTCACGTCACTTAGTGTCGTTGGATTCTCGCTAATATTAGTGTCACCTAAGTTGCACGTGACTATTTCCTACTAATTTCGTGTTTCGGGCAAAAAATATTCTTAAATTGAGCAATTTCAGCACTTACAGGACTAAATTGAAGAAGCAAATACTTGTGGGACTAAAATAAAAAAAGCAAATATTTAAGGGATCACAAAAGATTTTGACCGTCCTCTCCAATAACTCCGACGCAAATAATATATTAATTTGTGACCACATAGGTGGTCCCAAATGCGTCTCAAATATTTTTGGCAACAACCAGTTGTCTTTAAAGTAGCCTTAAAATGATCCCAAATAATTTGTAAAGAGATTTGTGACAACAAGTTATCGCAAATAACTTATTATTAGTGACCACTATTGTGATCTCAAAAAATGTTATATAAAATACCTCTTTTGTTGTAGTGTATTTTCTGTCAAGTACACAATGGATCGTCCAAGGTTCACTGATCACCTAGAGGCTATCAAGTTTTTTTTTTGTTTTTTTTTTTAAGCGTTATAAATGACATGGACTTGACACTCTGATAAACATGTTGCACCAAAGATGTTTTGTTTTACGATTTGTGAATTTAAAGTTCATAATTTAGGTTCAAGATTCATGTTTAAGGTTTAGGGTTCGATTTTCTTGAACTAGGGTATATTTTCTATTGTAAACTTACGAATTCACGATTCACGGTTCATGATTCATGATTTAATGGTACGCGAACCCACACACATCACAACCATTAATCAAATGCATATTCTTGCAATTGTTTTTATCAATTTCTTATAGAGTATATAAGTTTACAAGCTATGAGATTAATTGGATCTGATAATTACTAATACCACGTGTTTTAGTAGGGTCTCATAATACTAGCTTTTAAGACAAGTTGCAATCCTTGTGAATAAATTTTGTGAAAAATTGCACCTAGATATCCAAGTGTGCTTATTTGAATTTTAATTAACTTGTGTGTTACAAAAATCAACTAGTATAGTAATAGTAGTAAAAAAGGAAGAGTCGTAAAACTCGTCCTGTAACTTATGTCAGTCCCAAAAACTAGTTCTTTATCTTTTTAATTTTTCGAATTTGGTCCATTTTTAGAGGGAAATCGAAATTTTTACTGAATAATTGCACATGAATCACACATGACCGCATCAAATTAGAGTTTTTTTTTTCCGAAGAATTTATGGTTCCATGGTCAAACTCTGATTCTTTTTTGGCATCATGTTTTATCAGGGTGGCAAGTCTACATAATTTCAAACGACGTTAAAATGAAAATCCCCAATTTGATGCGCTCATATATGGGTACATGCAATTATCCAGCAATAATTTCAAACTCTTGTTTAAAACAAATTCGTGCAATTAAGGTAAATGACTAAATTCGAGAATTTACAAAGATAAAGTACTGGTTTTCGAACAACCCATAAGTTAACTAGATACAAGACGATTTTTGCAATGTGTCCTTTAAGTGTAGTGGATCAGAACAAAAGATAAATAAATAAAGGGAAAAATTCATTTTTAGTCAGGTATGTTAGGGCTTGTCTATAATAAGTCCTGTATGTTTCGAAATTTCAATTTTAACCCACTATATTTCGTAAAATGTCCAATTTAAGGACACCAAACTCCCGTGGCCACTAATTGTGCCGGAATATGCGCACGTGACCCAATAAATTGGATATTTCAGGTCAAAAATTTAACGTGGCAGTTATGAATTCATGTGTACATACCAAGTGATTAAATCAATACACCAATTAAAACATACACTCGTTGTTTTGAGTTTATTAAATTACTTGCATGTACACCTGGATTCATAACTACCACATAAGCTATTTTACCAAACCCCCCCCCCCCCCCCCAAAATTTATTGGGTCACATTCAACACAATTACTTGATGTCGGCGCCTAGTGTCTTTAAATTCGACATTTTTTAAAACATAATGGAATAAAACTGAAATTTCAAAACAAACAAGACTTTTTTCTGAACAAAGCCTAACATACATGACTAAAAATATTTTTTTCCCATAAATAAATGTGTCTGAGACCTATTAACGTGCTTATCGGGTTCTAGGATTATTACTATGCCGGGTTCGGATTGCTATCTTCAACCCAATAAATTTATTGAGCAGGTTTGGTTTAACTCTTTTGGGGCTAACCCGATAACGACCCAATCCTCGTGATTTGATCATTAATCAAATGCAATACTCTTGCAATTCTTGTTATTCATAAAAGATTTTGCAAGTGTACAAGCTACATTTATAAATGAATCTAATAATACAAACTACAGTTTCAAGGCAAGCTGCAATCCTTGTCATTATATTTCAACATCAATTATTGATTTTCTTTTAAAATAAATTTCATGAAAACTTGTAATTAAACAACCGAATATCTGCTATAAATTTGGCAGTTTGCCATTTGATTGGCTACATCATTACAGGCTGAGTGCAGAAGAATTCCCACTTCCTGGTAAGATTCCAGTGTGACGTTTAATTTTCTGTTTCATAATACTACCTCCGTTTTTTCTAGTAGTTTTAGCTTAAGAAAAGTAATTAATTATGTAAAAAGTTTGTAAATTTCCTTTAAATTATTCAATTTAAAAAATCATGCTCAATAATGTGCAGCTTTTTTTTCTCGGTCAATTTGATTAAGGTACGAAGTTAAAAAAGTCACTGATACTCATCATATCTACATTTGTGAAACTAGTTCTGGAACAATAATTTTATTCGAAAAATGATTCTTTTTATGAAACGGAGAGAGTATCGTTTCTACTTTGAATAAAAAAACGAGGTATCTGTATTATTTTCAGAGGCAGCAAACAGCGAACATGGTATCACTACTGCTCGTTCCGGTGGCCATTGTCCTCTTTCTTCTCCTCAAGAAATCACTACGCGGGTCGAAACGCCTCCCACCCGGCCCAAATGTATGGCAGCTCTTCCGCAATATGTCCGACTTCAAAGAGAGACCGCACGAAGGGTTCGCCAAGTTGGCCAAGTTTTACGGCCCACTCATGTCGTTACGCATCGGGACACAAGTGGTAGTAGTTGCATCATCAGCTGCAGCTGCGAAAACTCTTCTTCATACTCATGATAAAAATTTCGCAGGCAGGTACTTGCCTTCTGTCTACTACCATATCCCGAATGCACCTGAGTCATCTATCTCAATGTCGAAAGAATGCGACGACTTGTGGAAATTTCTGCGGGCGATCGGCCAGAATTACATATTTTCGCCGAAATCTATCGAGCAGAAGGCGGAGATGAGGAAAGAAAAGGTGATGGAAGTGATGAAATATCTGCGCGGGAAAGAAGGCGAAGTCGTGAAGGTCGAAGAGTTGATTCATGCGACTCTTACTAATGTTATTAGTAACATATTGATTTCGAAAAACCTGCTCGGTATTACTGGTGACGGGAAGGGTGATGCAACGGTGAAGGCAGTGGTTAACGAAATTGTTGAGACGGTTTCGGCTCCCGGGTTATCTGATCTCTTCCCGTTCCTGAAAATAGTCGATTATCAGACGAAAGGGAGAGGCGTCAGATTATACGAACAGATCAAATCTATTTGGGGAGATATTGTGCGAGAGAGACGAGCAATGCACGATGGAAGCGCTGTTCCGGCGCGCGATTTCTTGGATGTACTTTTTGCCGAAAGTACATTTACGGATGGTCAGATATCCATCCTATTCATGGTACGTATACAGGCGCTTTTGTTTGTCATAAATTCGTATTATAACTTTTTATTATTTCAAAAGATCATTTTCGGTAAGGCGGGTCAAATTATATTGTGCATAGTCTTTGATTAATATTGTAATTATTAATAATTCTGTATGTAGGAGCTAATTATCGCGGGCATAGACTCATCCATCGTGACATCTGTGTGGTTGATGGTGGAGTTGATAAGGCATCCCGAGATTCTAGCAAAAGTCCGTGGTGAGATCGCCGCGGCCTTTGACGGGGACACTCTAGTTGATGAGTCCGTCCTGACGAACTCACACACCTTGCAAGCCTGTATAAAGGAGACACTGAGGTTCCATATGCCGGGGCCATTTTTCGCGCCCCACCGCGCCATTGAGACGTGCAAGGTTGACGGCTACATCATCCCAAAGGATAGTGTAGTGCTAGTCAATGCTTGGGCCATAAGCATGGAGGCTAAGAGTTGGAAGGATGCTACAACCTTCAATCACGAAAGGTTCCTTAACTCGAATATAGATTTCCGGGGCACGTACTTCGAACTGATACCCTTCAGCGCGGGGCGAAGAATGTGCCCCGGATGGAATGTGGGGATAAAGAATATTCAACTTCTTGTGGGATCTCTTGTACATTTCTTCGACTGGACTCTTCCTGACGGCACAAGTGCAACTAAAATCGACGTTAAAGATAAATTTGAGACCGTACTCAAGAAGAAGATACCGTTATGTTTGATTCCGAAGATTAGATAATCACAATGGGCAACGAACCATTTAGACATCACATCCAATTTGAAATTAAGTTATCATGAATTCTCATTTTATGTGTGGCTTGTGCCTACGTGCAAGTTTGTACTTTGTGATGTTATTGTTAATTCCCTAAGTGGTGCATGTTTCAAATTAATAAAAAGTACTACCTCTTTTTTGCAGTTGTTGTATTAGTTAGAGTTAGATAATTGTTTCTAGTTATTTGTCATTTTAGCAAGACAAGTGTTACTTCCATGTCATACACGAAAGTCCAGCAATAAAGTAATATTTTATCTAACCTAAATATTATATAATTTTATTTTTTAAAAATTTAAACATTGTATATTTGATAAATTAATATTTTATAAATTTAATAAAACTTTAAATAGCTTACATATCCGTTTCTCCCATGCGGTTTTCGAATTGAATATATATTTTATAATAAATTATTAATAAATATTAAAATCTAACAAATAAAATACATATTTTAAAATTAAATTATTTAAACTCAAACATACCTTTAGTTAATCCATATTCTTCTTAACCAATACGAACAATCACAAATAGTTCAATTAATTACATGTGTTAAAACAAACACGAATATAATAAGATACAACTTATTAAAGGAATAAGATGAAATAATAATAATAATAATAATAATAATAATAATAATAATAATAATAATAATAATAATAATAATAATAATAATAATAATAATAATAATAATAATAATAATAATAATAATAATAATAATAATAATAATAATAATTGAATAATTATTTTTAATAAAATGAGGTTTTTCTACTTAAATAATCCCATATGTTTTTTTGTTAAAAAGGGTCAATTAGTTCAATTTAATATAATTTAATTCAAAATATAAATAGTGTAATCTAAAATAAAAAATTAAAATCTAATTCAAGTAAAAAGAGGTGAAAAGATCATTAATTTGATATATTAAAATTGATCCTTTGTCCACTATGTCTCTCACAAAATGTTATTTGACATCGATGTGTTTGCACCTTTCATGTAACACATGATGTTTGGATAAATGAAGTGCACTTTGTGAGTCACATTTTACTTTTACTGAATCTTGTTTGATACCAAACTCAGACAAAATACCTCTGTTACACACTGCTTCTCTTACAGCCTCTGTGAGAGCAATAAATTCAGCTTCAGTAGTAGATAATGCAACCACTGACTGAAGCATGGACTTCAAGCTTATTGCAGCGCCATACAATGTAAAAATGTATCCAGTTTTTGACTTCCTAGAGTCAATATTTGCTGCAAAGTCTGAATCAACAAATCCATCCACAGCATCTTTACTATTGTTATCCAGCTTCTTGAAGATAATTCCATAATTTCCAGCTCCTCTAAGATATCTCATCACATATTTTAATGCTTCTCAGTGAGCTTTTCCAGGATTGGACATATACTTGCTCACAACACTAATGGCATGAGATACATCTGGCCTTGTACAAATCATAATGTACATTATACTCCCAACAGAATTTGAATATGGAATTTTGCTCATCTCTTTTTCTTCACTTCATTCTTGGGCTTTTGTTGCTCAGATAGTTTGAATTGTTGTCCTAAAGGAACTGAAACAGACCTACACTCATGCATATTGAATTTCTTCAGTACTTTCTGCACATAATCAGTCTGATGCAACCACAAACATCCTTGTGATCTATCTCTCAGTATATCCATCCCAGGAATTCTTCTGGCTTGTCCCAACTCTTTAATTTCAAATTATGCTTTCAGTTGATCCTTCACTCTTTTGATTTATGTCTTACTTCTACTTGCTACCAGCATGTCATCTACATACAGAAGTAGAAATACAACCACTTCATCATTTCCAGCAAGCTTAAGATATATACAATTGTCATACCTTGACCTTTCAAAACCAATGCTCTTCATGTGACTGTCAAATTTCAAATACTATTACCTTGGACTCTGTTTAAGTCCATAAAGTGACTTTTGTAATAGACAACACTTATCTTCATTTTCTGGTAAAATATATCCATTAGGCTGAGACATGTATATCCTCTCCTTAAGCTCACCATGAAGGAAAGCTATTTTAACATCCAGTTGTTCCAGTTCCAGATCAAACTGAGCTACTAATGCTAACAATATTCTGATGGATGTATGTTTCACTACTGGAGAAAAGATTTCATTAAAATCCACACCTTCTCTTTAAGTGAAACCCCTTGCTACTAACCTAGCCTTGAATCTGACTTTCTCAACTTCTGTGACTTCAGTTTTCCTCTTGAATATCCACTTACAACTGACTAACTTCTGATTTCTTGGCTTTTGAACTAGCACCCAAGTCTGATTGTTCTCAAGTGATTCAATCTCCTCTTGCATTGCCATGAGCCACTTGTCCTTATCTGGTCCTTGAATAGCCTCTGAATAAATTCTTGGTTCTGGATACTCAATCTCTTCTTCAGCAGTCACAAGTGAATAAGTTGTGTAGTAGTCATCAGCATACCTTGTGGAAGGTTTGATCACTCTTCTTTCCCTATCTCTGACCAATTGATAACTTTGAATGCTTTGTTCCTCATCTTGATCTTCTTCATCAGCTGAATCTTCTGAGTTCAAATCATTGGTTGTGTCAGACTTCTGCACCTTAACTTGAGCATCAGTGTGATTTGGCAGTATTAATTCTCTTCCAGTTTGTCCTGTCTTAAAAGGCAAAACCTCTTCACAGAACACTACATCTCTGCTGATGATAATTTTCTTGTGATCTAGTTCTGTACACCACAATCTGTATCCCTTGATTCCACTTGGATATCCTAACATGATACACTTCACAGCTCTGGCATCAAGCTTGTCATGCTTGATGTGAGCATATGCTCTGCATCCAAAGACTCTTAGATGAGCATAGCTTGGTGGCTTTCCTATCCACAATTCCTCTGGTGTTTTATTGTTCAAAACAGATGAAGGGCTCCTGTTTATCAGATAAGATGCAGTAGCAGCTGCTTCTCCCCAAAACTTCTTCTCAAGCCCTGAGCTAAGCAGCATGTATCTCACCCTCTCCAGCATTATCCTGTTCATTCTCTCAATACTCCATTTTGTTGTGGATTGCCTGGGGCAGTATTATGTCTTTTGATTCCTTTAGTTTTACAGAAACTGTTAAATTCCTCAGACATAAATTCTAACCCATTGTCAGTCCTGAGACATTTGAGTTTAACTCCTTTCTCTGTTTCAACTTCAGCACATCAGTCCTTGAACTTAGCAAAGCAATATTCTGATTTTTCTTTTAACACATACAGCCATAGCTTCCTACTGTAATCATCCATGATACTTAAGAAAAACCTTCGTCCACCTAGAGTTTCTGTTCTAGATGGACCCTAGAGATCAGTATACACTTAATCAAAAACATTTGTAGATGAATGTTTTCCAACAGGATATGGCAATTTCTTTGTCTTTCCCAATATACATTCTTCACAGATTTTATGAGCTTTAAGATTTCCAGAGTTATTAATCAGTCCTTGTTTGGCTAATTGATTTATACGTTTCTCCCACATGTCCCAGTCTTGAATGCCAAAGATCATAGTCAGTATGAGACATATTTGCAGATTCACCATGGATTACAGTTCCATCAAGATAGTATAGACTGTTTTTCTTAATTCCCTTCATGACCACTTTACTATATTTGTAAACATACAAGCAACCATTTCCTGATTTGAAATTACAGCCCCTAGACTCCAAAGTTCCCAGACTAATCAAGTTCCTTCTCAAGTTAGGAATGTACCTGACATCTTTCAAGATTTTGACAGAGCCATCATGAATCCTAAGCTTTATATCTCCTGATACTTTAACAGGGCAGACTTCATCATTTCCTAGCATGACATTTCCAAACTCCTGCTCTTTGAAACCTTCAAACCATGAAATGTTGGGACACAAGTGAAATGAGCAACCTGAATCAAGAATCCATTGTATTTCTGGATTGGAATCTGTGATATTTAAGACCTCTGGATCTCCATTTATGGCCTCAACTATGTCAGCGTTATTGGTTGATGAAGAGTTTGATTTCAAGGATTGCTTCTTTTTCAATTCAAAGCAATTCTTCTTCAGATGTCCTACCTTTTTGCAGAAGAAATTTTCCTTGTTTCTTTCCCTTCAGTTGCTTTTGGTTTTGCATCAGAAACCTTCTTATCATTTTCTGAATTTGAATCTTTCTTTCCCTTTTGAAATCTTTCCTTTTTCACAAACAACCCTTCACCAAGAGTTTCCTTTCCATCTTGACTTAATCTTTGCATTTCTTTGGATCTGAGAGCTGGCATATGAAACAGTAGTGGTGCTGCCATACATTATGGCATGTTTCAAGTGATCATAGGAGGATGATAGTGAATTCAGAAGCAAAATGGCCTTGTCCTCATCCCCCATGGTGACTTCTACAGATTCAAGATCATCCAGAGTTTTAAACTCTTCTAACTGATCTTCTACAGACTTTTCTTCAGAGAACTTGAAGGCATAGAGTTTCTGTTTCAAGAAAAGCATGTTAGTCATTGATTTCTCCATATACAACTCATCCAACTTCTTAATCACATCTGCAACTGTTTTCTCCTTAGCAACTAGCCTCAAGACTTTATCAAACTGACACAGGATGATCAAACTATGTGCCTTCTCCTGGATTTCCATCTTCTTTTCTTGGATTCCCACTTTCTTGGCCGGATAAGTTTCTTTAGGATCACATTTTCCATCTTTCAGTGCTGCAGAAAGTCCATGTTGGACAAGCAATGCCTTCAGCTTCAGTTTCCATAACCCATAGTCATTCTTTCCTGTGAACTTTTCAGTCTCAAGCTTGGAGATAGACATTTTCCAGTTCTTGATCAAATGAGATCGATTCCTTTTCCTACAGACAGCGTCAATTGTTATTTTTAACAGTGCAATCAAGAACAATCACCAACCTCTCACAAGCAAAATATCAAACACAAACTATGCAATATGGAAGTAAACTCCTAAAACTGAAAATAAGAGGAATCAACACACTTTAATGTGCACTACAACAATTTCATAAATAGACAACAGTTAAAAGACAACAGTTTTTTCCAGCAGTGTTGTCTATTCATGAATTAACAACAATTTTACCGCAATATGTTGTCTATTAGTGACAACACACGCTAATAGACAACAGTTTTACAACGATTTTCAACATCTGTCGTCTATTAGCACATTTTTCCACAGATAGACAACATTTTTAACGACAGTTGCCCAAATCTGTTATCTATTTGCAATACATTGCTCTATAGACAACATTATTGTCAACATTTTTGGGAAACTGTTGTCAAAAAGGCATTTTAATTTATAATACTTTTATTATGTTGTAAAATTATATTGTGTTATTTAAAATTCTTAAAAATTACATATACTGGATATTTTAATAAACTCTTCAATGTAATTTTAATAACTAGTAATATATTTGAAATAAAATAATAATTATGATTTTATTTTATAAATTCATTTTCTTTTAATAAACTCTTCACTGTAATTATCGGACCGGCCCGATAATCTTAATATATTATAGGGGCATAAGTTGGGTCGTGCCAACTAATTTTAGGGACGATTAAACATAAAAAAGAATTGAAGATCTAAAATAATATTTTCCAAAATAGTATAAAATAGTAATAAAAAAAGTACTTTCTTATTCCTCGGTGAGAAAATAAGAATCATATTTTACACTAGTTTTTTTTTGACAAAAAATTGAATGTGAACTTATATTCACACTTATCTTATATTTTTCTTATAATTTTCATTATCTTGTATCCTGCAAATTAAATGTTTAGCTAAAAACTAGACATAGTTCATTTTCCAAATTGCAAGAGGATAGAACAAAAGGAAAAATTTATATAAGGGAAAAATATTTTGTCGCTCAAGTATTAACTTGGGTCATGAAAGAGTTTTTCTTTTTTTTTTTTATATTAGCTGAGGACTTGAATTATATTACAAATTATTTGTAGAAGTAGGCTGCCCTATTTCGAACCTCATTGATTATATAACAAGTTTAGCCCGTCTCCACATGGGCCTCGTTAATTCTGGCCCAATTTCAAGAACTATGAAACTGGCTGCTAAAGTGACTGAGCCTCGTAAATTCTAATTAATTCAAATAAAGCGCGCAAGAGCGCGCCCTTTCTTCCCTTCTCTCTCAAAAGGAATGAAGGATTTCAATCCTCCACCATCGCCATTATCGTCCTAATCTTCAACCTCATTATCGTCGGAATCGCCGCTCTCTTCCTCTGGTTAGTTTTCCGCCCAAACACCGTGAAATTCCACTATTTTAAGGCCTCCATTCTCTACCATCCCCGTCTTCGGAATTCTCTGCCAATTCTCGTATTAAACGATTTTAACAATTCATCTACCTACCTAGCTCTGCAAATGCACGACCTTTGATTAGGGCTGAGATTTCTGGAGAAGAAATGAAAATTGATAGCGTTTCGCTGAGCCCGCAATCACTTGTGCTGCTATTCACGGTGGTGATTCTCCACCGAGTCAATCTCCACTTGGTGTCCGTGCTGATTTACTTTTACTTTTCATCAGTCAAGAGAAGAACAACGAATCCCTCTCCATAACTTCCCAATTCGATCAAATTCTCGTGTTCTCCGTTCACAATTTCATCGTCAATGATTTAATGGAGGAAACTTCCCCAATTCCATTTGCTGATCTCCAATTTGCTGCCAATTTACAGATCCCGTTCGATCTTTTTGTTTCCAAACAGCACAAGAGGCTTGGGACCCTAGGGTGTATCAGATTTACTGATTCGGATGGTAATTTGGTGTACACAGTGCGAAAATTGTCACAGAAATCAGCTGATCACTCCGTAAAGCTGCTATCGGATTCATCTAGAAATGCACTCTTCTCTATATGCCGAGTTAGTGTCAGTCCTCTCTCTCTCTCTCTGATTTTCGTACTGTTTTACAGCTTTTGCATTTTTTCGATTTGTCGATGATTTGAACTCTTGAGTGTGTGGTTAGTTGGGGTTGGATTAATGTAAATTTCTGAAATTGATGAATTCGAAGTTAATTTCAAACTAAATTGTATCTAAACATAAACATGATAGTGAATTCGGTGGTCTATGGGCATATAATCTGAATTTTTTGCAGAAATTTAATTAATGTCTAGGATTATCAGTTGTGGTGATTTTGTTGTTAGAATGTTAGGTTTGTTATGGATGGTGCAATTGGAAAAGAAGAACTTACAAGTTACAAAGCTTGATGAATTTGAAACCTTAATAGTCACTTGTGGAAGAATGGTTCTCTTTTAGCCACAAATTTCAATTGTTTAGCCATTGTTTAAAGACTGCCTTTCTAAGTTTAGTTGTACGGGCTAGGTGGGACAAGATAAGGCAGGTTGGTCATGGCTCGGATGGTTGAGGCTACAATAATTGGAACAAATTTATTCTATTGGTACGGGATAGGGGTGTTACGAACAGACTGAAGTAGGCAGTATTGTGAAATGTAAAAAATGTCGATCTGGCTAGAAAAGTTTAGCAATCATTAGTGGATAACAATAATAATGCTCCCGAAATACTATGCTCTACAAAATGAATGGTGAATTTGCTCAAGATTGCGAAAACTAGTATGCAGTACATGAACTCACGAAGGGTATTGTAATTTGTCATTGGTAGTTCTGATTTGCCATCACGTTTTTGTGTTTCCTTTTTATGGTCCTGGAATATACTCATTTTCTCTTATTGACTCATTTTGTGACAGATAAAAAGAACCCCCAAAATGGTATCATTGTTAAGATGACAAACAGTGGCCCGAAGCATAACATTTCAGTCTCTGTATTAATTATATGTAATTCAAATGGAGTCCAAGTATGATTTTGTTCTTCTCTTGTAGTGAACTGCACTGGTTTCCTCATCTTCTCACCAGACTGATTATTTTGGTTGCCATGTTGGTATTTTTCAGGGACCTCAGGCACTGGAGACTATTGGGTTTTGTGATTATGTAAGTGTTTAAATATCTTAAGGAATTTTTTATCCCACCCGACTTCGGAATATTAGCTCGATTTTTTTGTTATTATAAAGCTCTGGTGCCTGTGAGCTTGTAGTTGGTTCTTCTTTGCTCTTTTCAGCTTTGCGACAGAGTAATGCTATTGTGAATGTTGAGTCAATTGCATCAAGTGTAACATGTTTTGACTGGAAATAATGGAGTGGTTCAGGATCCGGGTTTATCAGTGGAAGAACCGGACCAGAGATAGCAGATCTGGAAGAAAGCTGAAGTCATAACCACCGGTTCAGGGTAGTTATGATTCAGTTTCAGAAGAGCAGATAAAGACAACGGTTGTGAAACCGTTGCGAAGCGGTTAAGCTGATAACTTCTTCTCCTGGACGACTTGAGCTGATTTTTCAATTCAGAGCATTGTTATATGTTGTATAAATACTCAATTTACAGTTTTCCCCTTAGCTAATCAGTATTCAAGAGAGAATTGGAGAGAAGAGTTGCAGTTATTTTCAGTTTAGGGTTCTAGCTAAAGGAGTGTTGTAATTCTTGTGTAATTCTTGTATTCTTGGAGATTGATAGTGAATTGAGGAGTGCTGATCCTCCGTGGATGTAGAACATTAGTTCGAACCACGTAAAATCTTTCTGTGTGATTGCATTTTCTTCCTTTATTGTTTTCTTTGTTTTCGATTTCTGGTTCGTCCAGAATTCGCAATTGATTCTCGGCTGTTTCCATCATTCTCTGGCCGATCGTTGTGTGAGTGATTGTGGGTTGAATCCTTACAGCTATATTCATATTAATTTGGCTGACTGCTTCATACTAACTCATTTGAACTGTTTTCCTGTTTCCCTTTTACGCTATTTTGTTTAGCCCTACTACAACGAATTATTGGAACAAGTTTCTTATAATCTTCTTTTGTCAGATTATATTGGATTGATTTTGTGTGGTTCTCAATCTCTTCCCAAGTATACTAGTCCTATATCTATTTTGCATGTAGAAATTCTAGGGCTGGGCATAGAGTTGGTTCAGGATCAATGGGCGTAGAGATCAATGATGGTATCCATAAGGGGACGTGTTGAAGGACCTTCTCTAATATATGACATGAGTAGCAATGAGTGCTTAAATACCTTGACTAACCTGACAACTGAATAGTACTATTCAAAAAGGAAAAAAAAGAAAAAAAAAAAGAAAAAAGCACATACATATCTTCTGGTGTTAATGTCAGTATATCACACTCAACTGCAATTTTGCAAACTCATGTTTCCATAGTTGGTCTCATGGATTAGGCCATTGGGGTGACCAAGAAGGACTAACTGGAAAAATATTGTTAACTGAAATTATGGAAATTAGTATTATTATAGAGGAAAAAAAGACAGGTAAGTTAGCTCTTTTCTTTTCTTATCATCTCTGCTCTTGTATTCTTCTTTGGAATGTAAAAGTGACGTCTTCTGCTCTTCAATTTTGTACTTGTTATTGGATCATTAAGTGTGCTTTAAACGTCAAAAAAATTCTATATTACTCCTCTTCTTAATTTTACAAGTTTACTGTTTTCTACTGATAGAATACAGAGCTGAAGCATCCATTAGGCTGTGCCAAGATTATATCCTCTAGTGGGAGTGGATTGGGATGGTTTGGTACCTTTATGATCATGTAAGTGTTTTGATACTAACCTTCATTTCTTTTTGCACCCATTCATAGAAGATTGTGCTACAAAGACTCACTAACTTTAGATGAATTCTGATTTGGAAGATTAGGCGTAATTATTTTACTCCGTCTTCTGGTAGCTAAAATTGCTTAGTGGAAGGGTTTAACCTGCATCTAATCATTACGTCTCTTTTCCTTTGCTGCGGGTGTGTATTTTCTCATGCATTGTGCAGTCACGAGCATGGAGAAATTATTGGAATCGTCTTTTGATATTGTGTGGTTTGTGACTTTTCTGTTGCTTAGCCTATCTACTATAAGATTGGAGAAGTAAGCATCATTTACTCCATCAGGGAAGATATTTATCTGCTATACACTTTGTTTTTTCGTATGTTGTCTTGGTGCTTCGGATTCATTCTTTTGTTAACATACCCATTTATAATGTTTTCATTGGCAGGAAGGCAACAAAGGTACATATCTTTTGAAGAAGTTGTTGTGAATTTTTGACCATTTTTCGAAGTCTTAGATCCAAATTAGTTAATATTTTGTGGCTAAAGTGGCAAGGAGTACACATGTTATCCTTTTTTATGAATTGCACATTTTTAGATTTTACACAATCATGTTTTGTCTTGGACTGGAGATGAATTATTTTGATCTATGAATGCATATTTGTGACGTCAAGAAAACATGTTTTGATTTATAATTATTGTTAATAAATTGTCTGTTAAATAGACACGATTTTAAATGAAGTACAACGGGTGTAATACCCGTGCCTCTCACAACTCACTGGCCAATATAATTTTTGCATTTTATGCATTCCATATTTTTATGTGCTATTTGCGTGATAGTTTTATAGTAATTAATTTGTTATATTTATTGCGTTATTTTATATTTTGCGACTAATTTGGAGATGTTTAATTTGGTAGTCAAGAACTTCCTAGTCTAAAATATTGGGACATGCTACAAAATTTAAGACTACACGTGACAAGTTTAAAATATGAAATATTAGGTAGTACGTGGAAGTATTAGATGTGTAAATAATTTTATTATCGGAACAACAACAACAACAACAACAACAACAACAACAACAACAACAACAACAACAACAACAATAGTAATAATAATAATAATAATATAATGTCACCGCCAAACTAATTAAGTCGGCGGCTCATGTAGATGGGTGATTACTGTCAAGTTGTTTGTCCTATTTGTTACCTTGATTTGGACAGGTCATTCTAGGATTGCTTTGTTTAGTTTTTATTGTCATAATTTCTCCTTAGGCTTTAGTTCAAAGTGGTTGTTTTACTTGCAGAACTTCTGGTGCTTTCCTTATAACTCCATTATGCCGTTCTAGAGTATATAACTTGGTTCTTCCATATTCTTATATGTCCAAACTATGCATAGGAGGTTTTGCTGATTTTATGTGTTTGTGTTGACTTGTCATTCGTGATTTCAAAAGCTACTCCGGAGGAAAGGTAAGTAGAAATCCATCTCCAACTACAATGCTTGAACATAGTATTTGAGTTTATTATTTGTGATAATTGATTGTTGTATGTGTTGTTGTATACATTTGTATAAAGTGTATTCTTCTGTTGCTAAAAACAAACTGATGTGCATCAATCATGAGCATTGGCATCTACAAGAATTATATGTGTACATATAAGAAGTCAAAATAGCATAATTTCTTAAGTTGATAATGTTTTGGGGTTGGTCACCACTGGCACATTCAGAGTTATACATTATATATGGTGTCTCTCGGGATGCTTCCGGTGACAGGCGTGCACGCGGAAGAGGTTCCCACTTCAGCACCTTCGTGATGAGGGGTACGGGAAGAGGTAGACTTCCCGGTGGACTGCAGGGGGCAGGCAGGAGGCGGACCCCTGGTAGTCTCGGGAGGATAGCCGCTTGGTCGTACCAACCATCACTGATATCTCGGGTGGACTATAAGGGGGAGGAGGGACCCTTGGTAGTCACGAGTGTGGCCAATGAGTGTTATTTTTGAGAGGTTTGTGTCAGTGACGAGAGCCAATTCCCATCAAATATGATTTCTTTGAAAAAAGAGTTGAAAACAATGGCTTTGTGAAATGCAACTCATCATTCACGCATTGGTCATGCATGATTTCTGCTTACTGAGCTGTAGCTCACATAGTTCTTGCATTGTAGGTGAGTTCGACTACGCTTGAGCTCGTAAGCTGATCTGGCATGTTGTTGGAGTTTCTGCAAGTTTTGAAGTCCCGTGTATATGAATGACGATCTGTGGGGCTAAACCGTGGACTCACTACGTTTTTGCTAGTGTTTTAATAATTTCTTTTGGACATGTTCAAACTAAGGAACTTTATTATGTATATTTTTGTAAATATGGTGTTGACTGGAGCGCGACACCTTTGTTCTCGATCTGTATCTATGTAAATATATGTAGGTGAGATTTTGGTATTGAAGGAGTATTCTAAAACGTTAATTTTAAAAAAAAATATACAGGTTTTGTAAGGCTAAAAATTAATATAAAATAAGTTTTTACGAGGGTGGGTGTGACAGAGTGGTATCAGAGCCCGGTTTGTGCCCTGTAGACTGTTCATATACATGAGCTCAGAACTTTTGAAGCGCAGACATGCCAGTAAGTTTTACTTATTCGTAATTTGCACTCATTATTTCATGAATTATATTGGCCTGTGACAGAGGGACAATAAAAACTAGAAAGAAATCATGGAGGTCGTTAGAGGAGAAGGTGTTGAAGGAGATAACGAACAGGAACAAAATGCACCAGCAGTAGGTGTTGGCCTGGAAGCGATTGTGGCTCGGTTGACAGGGTTAGTCGAACAACAGTCGCAACAGATTCAACAACTTATCCAACAAAGGGGTGTGGGTGAACAACCAGGAAATGGTGTAAATCAACAACAACCTCGAGCTGAATACTTAGAGGTCATCGGGGAGAGGTTTAGAAAGCTTAACCCGCCAACATTTGAGAGTGCAACGGATCCCACTGATGCAGAGGATTGGCTTAGAACTATAGAGAACATGTTTTTGTATAGTAAAGTTCCTGAGGGGGAAAAGGTATTGTGCGCATCGTTCATGTTACGTGGAAGTGCGGGACACTGGTGGGACACGATGAAAACTATAGAGGATGTAGCGACAATGACGTGGAATAGGTTCAAAGAACTTTTTAGAAACAAGTATTTCACGGCCCCAGTTCGAGTAATGAAAATGAACGAGTTCATACAATTGAGGCAAGGGGCAATGGATGTTGCAGACTACATCGCCAAGTTCGAGCAACTCTCTAGGTTTGCGGAGCACATGGTCAGTACGGATGCGCTGAAAGTAGAGAGATTCCTAGAAGGTCTGAGGCCAGAGCTATATAGGGATGTGTGTATGGCTGGAATACATGGAGTAACTTATTCACAAGTTGCTGAACGAGCGTTGATTGCCGAACAAGCAGAAATGAAAATTAGGCGTGCTCAGGAGGTTAGGCGTCAGTTTATACAGAGACAAGGACCTCGTTTTGTAGGAGATGGAAAGAAAAGGCCGCTACAAGTGCAAGGTCCAAGGCCGGGTTCTCAACCAAAACCAGGACAACAATCATGGGATCAGGACAAGCGCCAAAAGGGTGAACAAGGAAAATCACCAGTTACACAACCTACATGTCCCACATGTGGAGGTTCGCATAGTGGAAAGTGCTTTGCAGAGTATCGGACTTGTTTTAAATGTGGAAAAGCAGGACACATTTCCACGGTTTGTCCAGAGAAGTCAAACCCTGCTACACAAAAGAAGACGCCAGCTAGAGTCTTTACCATGACCACAGAGGAAGCGGAAGCAAATACATCTGTAGTAACAGGTAAAGTTCCCATCTGTGATACTATTGCATTTGCATTATTTGATTCTGGAGCTACGCATTCATTTGCATCCATTGAGTATGTGAAGAGGCTGGGTAGGAAACCTGATATAGCAGACGTTAGTTACAATGTAGTGATCCCCTCCGGAGAGTCAAAACAAACTAACCAAATTCTGCGAGCATGTGTTATCTCTATTGAAGGAAGAGAACTTTATGCCGATCTAATCATATTAGATATGAATGATTATGATGTGATTTTGGGCATGGACTGGCTATCGAAATATGGTGCTACAATAGATTGTCAGAACAAGGTAATCATGTTCCAGCCACCTGGTGACACATCTTTTGTCTTTATGGGAGTACGAAAAAGGTTCAAATATCACATGATATCAGCGGTGAAAGCGAAAAGGCTATTGGAAAGCGGTTGTGAAGGCTACCTAGTAAGTGTTATGAGTATGGAAGAGAAACACTGTCCGACTATTGAGGAGGTAGCAGTGGTGCAAGAATACCCTGAAGTATTTCCAGACGAACTCCCAGGATTACCCCCAGACAGAGAGATAGAGTTTGTAATTGACGTATATCCAGGGACTGCCCCTATATCGAAGTCACCATACAGAATGGCGCCAACAGAGTTGAAAGAGTTGAAGATTCAATTGCAAGATTTACTGGACAAAGGCTTCATTAGACCTAGCTTTTCGCCATGGGGTGCACCAGTTTTGTTTGTCAAGAAGAAAGATGGTACTATGCGGATGTGTATAGATTATAGAGAACTTAACAAGGTTACGATCAAGAACAAATACCCCTTACCCAGGATTGATGACTTGTTTGATCAACTCCAGGGAGCTTCCATATTCTCCAAGATTGACTTGCGTTCAGGATATCATCAACTGAAAATTAAAGAGGAAGATATCTCGAAAACGGCGTTCAGTACAAGATACGGG
Organism: Ajuga chamaepitys; assembly: GCA_958295605.1. Lineage (NCBI taxonomy): Eukaryota > Viridiplantae > Streptophyta > Magnoliopsida > Lamiales > Lamiaceae > Ajuga > Ajuga chamaepitys. The sequence continues at coordinate 87,783,669 of OY282495.1, forward strand.
CACTATGAGTTTTTGGTAATGCCATTCGGATTGACAAATGCCCCAGCAGCTTTCATGGATATGATGAATCGGGTATTCAAAGACTTTTTGGATAAGTTTGTTATCGTGTTTATTGATGACATTCTGATCTACTCTAAGAATGAAGCAGAGCATGCTATGCATTTAAGAAAGGTTTTGGACGTTCTAAAGGAGAAACAGTTGTACGCTAAGTTCAAGAAATGTGAGTTCTGGTTGGATCGAGTAATATTTCTAGGGCATGTTGTGTCAGGAGAAGGAATTTCAGTTGATCCAAGTAAAGTTGAAGCAATTAACAATTGGCCACAACCTACAAACCCTTCAGAGGTACGTAGTTTTCTCGGGTTAGCGGGGTACTATCGGAGATTTGTAGAAGGATTCTCGAAAATTACATCTCCCTTAACACAGTTGACTAGAAAGAGTGTAACATTCAAGTGGACAGAGGCTTGTGAGCAGAGTTTTCGAGAATTGAAGAAAAGGTTAACATCTGCGCCGATCCTTTCAATACCAACGGGGACTGGAGGCTTTGTAGTATACAGTGATGCTTCGAAGAATGGTTTAGGGTGTGTGTTAATGCAGAATGGTAAAGTAATAGCATATGCATCCAGACAGTTGAAGGAGTATGAGAAGAACTACCCTACTCACGACTTGGAGCTTGCAGCAGTGGTATTTGCGCTAAAAATTTGGAGACACTATCTATATGGAGAACGATGTGAGGTCTACACAGATCACAAGAGTCTGAAGTACTTTTTCACACAGAAAGAGCTGAATATGAGACAGAGAAGATGGTTAGAACTCGTGAAAGATTATGACTGTGTTATCAACTATCATCCTGGTAAAGCAAATGTCGTAGCTGATGCCTTAAGCAGAAAATCGTCCCAAAGTACCACATTGATGGCTTTAATTCAGAAACCGGAGTTACTAGACTTGCAAAGAATGAATGTCGAGATTGTTCAATTAGGAATAGTAGAGGCAAGACTAGCAGCTCTAACCCTTCAGCCTACCCTACTTGATAGAATTAAGCAGGGACAGAATGAAGATGAATATTTAGCTAAAGTAAAGAAGGATGCCGCTTCAGGGACGCCATCGGACTTTCAGTTATCAGGGAATGATGTCTTAAGATTCAAAAACCGGTTATGTGTGCCAAATGTAGATAGCATTCGTAGAGACATTATGGCAGAGGCACATTCGACACCATATTCAGTACATCCAGGAGCTACCAAAATGTATCGAGATTTAAAAGTGCAGTATTGGTGGCCAAGTATGAAGAAAGATATTGCTCAGTATGTAGAACAGTGTTTGACTTGTCAGCAGGTAAAAGCAGAACATCAAAGACCGGCGGGAACCTTACAGCCCTTACTAATTCCGGAATGGAAATGGGAAAACATTACAATGGATTTTGTGGTGGGATTGCCGAAAACTGTAAAGGGTCACGATGCTATCTGGGTAATTGTGGACAGACTCACGAAATCGGCTCATTTTCTCCCAGTCTGTACTACTTACTCCATGGATCGTTATGCTCAGATATATATACAAGAAATAGTTAGACTTCATGGAGTGCCATTATCCATTGTTTCAGATAGAGACTCAAGATTCCTGTCTACCTTCTGGAAGAGTTTACACAAGGCACTGGGAACACAGTTGTCTTTTAGTACTGCATATCATCCACAAACTGACGGACAATCGGAAAGGACGATACAGACTTTAGAGGATATGCTCAGAGCTTGTGTGTTAGATTTCCAGGGCCAATGGAGTAAATTTCTACCTTTGATAGAATTTTCCTACAACAACAGTTATCAATCTACTATAGGAATGGCTCCTTATGAAGCACTATATGGTAGGAAGTGACGATCACCGATACATTGGGATGAGGTTGGTGAAAGAAGACTTCTAGGTCCAAGTGTAATACAGGAAATGTCAGAAGCTGTGTCACAGATTCGAGAAAGAATGAAAACAGCTCAGAGTCGCCAGAAAAGCTATGCGGATAAGAGAAGGAGAGCACTTGAGTTTGCAGTGGGAGATCTAGTATTTTTGAAAGTTGCACCAATGAAGGGAATAATGCGGTTTGGCAAGAAAGGAAAACTTAGTCCAAGATACATTGGTCCATTTCCTATTATTGAGAGAGTTGGTGACGTTGCCTACAGACTCGATTTGCCAGCATCAATGTCTCAAATACATAATGTGTTTCATGTGTCAGTATTGAGGAAGTATGTTGCAAATCCGTCTCATGTCCTGAACAGTGAACCTGTAGAACTACAAGCAGACTTGGGATATGAGGAAGTACCAGTACAGATTTTATTAAAAGAAGTAAAACGGCTCAGAAACAAAGAAATTCCGTTAGTCAAAGTGCTATGGAGAAATCAATCAGTCGAAGAAGCTACTTGGGAAAGAGAGGATGAAATGAGAGCCAAATATCCTGAACTCTTCAAGTAAGTAAATTTCGGGGACGAAATTTCATAAGGGGGGGAGGATGTAATACCCGTGCCTCTCACAACTCACTGGCCAATATAATTTTTGCATTTTATGCATTCCATATTTTTATGTGCTATTTGCGTGATAGTTTTATAGTAATTAATTTGTTATATTTATTGCGTTATTTTATATTTTGCGACTAATTTGGAGATGTTTAATTTGGTAGTCAAGAACTTCCTAGTCTAAAATATTGGGACATGCTACAAAATTTAAGACTACACGTGACAAGTTTAAAATATGAAATATTAGGTAGTACGTGGAAGTATTAGATGTGTAAATAATTTTATTATCGGAACAACAACAACAACAACAACAACAACAACAACAACAACAACAACAACAACAACAACAACAACAACAACAACAATAGTAATAATAATAATAATAATATAATGTCACCGCCAAACTAATTAAGTCGGCGGCTCATGTAGATGGGTGATTACTGTCAAGTTGTTTGTCCTATTTGTTACCTTGATTTGGACAGGTCATTCTAGGATTGCTTTGTTTAGTTTTTATTGTCATAATTTCTCCTTAGGCTTTAGTTCAAAGTGGTTGTTTTACTTGCAGAACTTCTGGTGCTTTCCTTATAACTCCATTATGCCGTTCTAGAGTATATAACTTGGTTCTTCCATATTCTTATATGTCCAAACTATGCATAGGAGGTTTTGCTGATTTTATGTGTTTGTGTTGACTTGTCATTCGTGATTTCAAAAGCTACTCCGGAGGAAAGGTAAGTAGAAATCCATCTCCAACTACAATGCTTGAACATAGTATTTGAGTTTATTATTTGTGATAATTGATTGTTGTATGTGTTGTTGTATACATTTGTATAAAGTGTATTCTTCTGTTGCTAAAAACAAACTGATGTGCATCAATCATGAGCATTGGCATCTACAAGAATTATATGTGTACATATAAGAAGTCAAAATAGCATAATTTCTTAAGTTGATAATGTTTTGGGGTTGGTCACCACTGGCACATTCAGAGTTATACATTATATATGGTGTCTCTCGGGATGCTTCCGGTGACAGGCGTGCACGCGGAAGAGGTTCCCACTTCAGCACCTTCGTGATGAGGGGTACGGGAAGAGGTAGACTTCCCGGTGGACTGCAGGGGGCAGGCAGGAGGCGGACCCCTGGTAGTCTCGGGAGGATAGCCGCTTGGTCGTACCAACCATCACTGATATCTCGGGTGGACTATAAGGGGGAGGAGGGACCCTTGGTAGTCACGAGTGTGGCCAATGAGTGTTATTTTTGAGAGGTTTGTGTCAGTGACGAGAGCCAATTCCCATCAAATATGATTTCTTTGAAAAAAGAGTTGAAAACAATGGCTTTGTGAAATGCAACTCATCATTCACGCATTGGTCATGCATGATTTCTGCTTACTGAGCTGTAGCTCACATAGTTCTTGCATTGTAGGTGAGTTCGACTACGCTTGAGCTCGTAAGCTGATCTGGCATGTTGTTGGAGTTTCTGCAAGTTTTGAAGTCCCGTGTATATGAATGACGATCTGTGGGGCTAAACCGTGGACTCACTACGTTTTTGCTAGTGTTTTAATAATTTCTTTTGGACATGTTCAAACTAAGGAACTTTATTATGTATATTTTTGTAAATATGGTGTTGACTGGAGCGCGACACCTTTGTTCTCGATCTGTATCTATGTAAATATATGTAGGTGAGATTTTGGTATTGAAGGAGTATTCTAAAACGTTAATTTTAAAAAAAAATATACAGGTTTTGTAAGGCTAAAAATTAATATAAAATAAGTTTTTACGAGGGTGGGTGTGACAACGGGTAAAATAAAACAGGTAAAAAGAGCTGCTAATATCGAAAATTAACACTAAATAGACAATGATTAAAATTATAGAACAACGAGGAAAAACTGTTGTTAAAACTATCAAAGACAACGGTTTTAAGATTAAACAACGGATACAAACTGTAGTTAAAATTAACAAAGACAACATATTATATCTGTTATATAAAGTGTTGTTTTTCATGGAACAGACAACAGTTTTTACTTGTAGTTAAAAGGGTACTTTTAACAACAGCACTATTAATAATAGACTTATTTATAACTGGACAACAAATAAAATATGTTGTCTATTTCAAAAATTCTTGTAGTGGTGGTTTGGTTATTAAAGTCTACATCCACGGATAGAACGATCTCTATCAATCCACTAAGCACCAAGAAATTACAAGGATTGAGAATACAAGATCTCATGCAAAGAGGAAGAAGATGATCAGTCTCTCTCTCTCTCTCTCTCTCTCTAGATCCTAATCTTAGTTGAATGATTGTGTGTTATGTGTAATTGAGTACAGAAACAGAGTTTATAAGTCTAATATCAGCCTTAGGATCAAATCTGGATTATAGCAATTGAAACAGAATTGTAACTGCCAGTTTCTGGAAGCTCACAACGGTTCTTCTGCAATAGACAACGGTTTCTGGCAAAAGACAACAATTTTGTAACAGATTTAACTAACTTGAAATTCCTTTCCCTCAAAACTACTTCCAGCTTATTTTAAGTTGTTTTCTTCCTGTTTTCTGCTTATCCATGATCACTTTCCATTAGCTTATTAAGTTGTGAAGTCACAACAACTTATAACCTCACGGTTCAGTTGCGAATAAACCTGCAAAAAAATAGTTTTAGGGGGCAGGGATGGCGACGGTTCTGTCATCGAACTAGAAGATTCTTCACAACATTGGTTACTACTCCTTTCTATCATACACCGTAATTGAATATACCTTATTGCAAGAACCTATGCTGACAGCAAGCGAGAAGTAGGAGATGTTTCATTTTTGTAATCTAAATAGAGAGTTAATTTATTAAATATGTGTGAGATTTACATTTATTTGAAATGTAGAATCTCCTCTCAGGCAAGTTATTTCACTATTTTCTGTTTGATGTAAATTGGTTCAGATCATTTTAATTCACTGTCTATATTTAAAATTATACCTATTAATATTTTGACAATATTTTTTTAAAATCTCCCTGCTTAAGTTTCTTTAATCTAATAATAATACAAGGTTAAAATAATCCAAAAAAAATTTAGCAACTCATGTTTTTACCACTCCCTTATTTTATAAATAATGGTGCCATTTAATTATTTACCTTGTGGTAAAGTAGGCTTCTAGCTAATTCAGAAACTCTATTACTGCGACATGTTTCATTTTCTATTATATTGTCGTTGAATATCACAGTAATTAATTACTCACACTATTTAATACTTGTGGCGCTTAATTGATAAAATATATATATATATGTGTATGGTACACGCGTTTATTTATGCACTTTAAGTCTGTTAGAGTGATGAATTGTGATGTTTGCGTGTAGAATGGAGAGTATTTGGGTTGTTTTAAGTGCCTTTGAACTATTTGACGTTTGTGTTTTCATTTTGAGCTAAATAGGTGATTTAAGGCTAAGTATTCGTACTCGGCCGGATGCACAACGAGGGAATGAAGCCCGGATGTCAAAAGGATGGAAAAATCGCCGGAAAATGAAGAACAGAGTACCGCGACCGCGGCAAAATGGCGCGGCCGCGGTCCAAGTGAAGGAATAAGCAGGAAATCTCTGGACAAGTACCGCGGCCGAGGCAGACTTGCGCGGCCGCGGCGTGGTGCTGGATCAGGAGCGGGCGCGGGCGCGGCCCATGAGCGCGGTCGCGGCCCGTTAAGGCGGTTAATTAATCCTTGGGCCACAAGAATTCCGTTTTAAAGCCCAAAATCAACCCAAATTGACTTCCTCTATAAAAAGGGATCCTTATGCTCGGAAATAGGAGACGAGAACATTACGAGAGAGCAAGATTGAGAGATTCCGAAGGAGACGGGCAATCAAGATCGGCAATACTCGGGTTTTCTAGTCCTTAAGTCTTTTCAATTATGTATTTTCAGTTTAATTTGTCTTTTGTCACCGCCATGAGCGGCTAGTAGGTTATTTCAGTCCTTAGTCGAGTCGAACCCTAGTTGTTATTATTTTGTGATATTTACGGTGATTATTAATCGGTTGATTTCTTAAAACGTTGTTATACTATTTACTTATCTTTCAATGCTTGTGTGTTTATATGCTAGATTGATCACCTAGGATAATAATTGCATAAGTAACGCTAGGTTATAATCGTAATCCGTAATTGTTACGAACCTATAGCCACTTAGTAGCGAATAGCGAGTGATATCGCTAGGGTAGTATATAGCTCGGTCTGAATGGGTCCGAGCTTACGAGGTCCACACCGTGTCTATCCCGTTATCCTAGTTCTCTAGGCGTCCGGTTAATGAGATCCAGAGAGCTTATTCTGAGGTCACTCAACTGGATAGACTAACCAAAGAGCTTGTTTTGGTTAGTTAAACATAAGGGATAACGAGGTTAGCAGAGCTTGTTGTTAACCTCGGGGTAGGAGTTTTAAGGATAAAATTGGTTAATAATTGCATCTATCACAGGGTAGTAATAACTAGGGGGAGATAAGATTAAGGGCTGGGATTCGTTATTTTGATAAGTAGAACAAGTCATAGTTAATTTGCTTAATTTCTATTTTAGGTCCTTAGTTAATATACATCAATTCACAAACCCCATTATTTATATATTTATATATATGTTGCTAGTATTAGGTTTTACTTCAACACTAAGATTCTTCCTGCTCCCTGTGGGATCGACCCTACTTACCACTTCTACGAGCTAGAAGGGTAGCTAGGTTTAATTAATTTTACCGCATCGCGACAGTGCGGTCAAATTTTGGCGCCGTTGCCGGGGAGCGGTGCAAGATTTTAAGTGTTTATTTTTATTAGTTCTTTATTGAGTCTCGTAATTTTATTTTTTTATTTTATTTTTGCGATACACTTGAACTCACCTAAGCTTCTTTTTGTCACCGAGAAATCTTCCGCGTCTGAACCTGAGCCAGCAGCAATGGCAGCCGAAAGGACTATGCGGGAATTGGCCACCACTGGCACTACTCACCAGCCTCTATGCATAACCTTCCCTGACTTGGGGGAGGACACCACTTTCGAACTCCGATCAGGGTTAATTCACCTGTTACCCTCTTTCCATGGGTTAGCAGGAGAAGACCCGCACAAACATCTGAAGGAGTTCCACATCGTCTGTTCGAGTATGAAGCCGACGAAAGTCACTGAAGAACAGATAAAACTGCGGGCATTTCCTTTTTCTCTGAAGGATATGGCCAAGGATTGGCTCTACTGCCTACCCTCAGCATCTATAAAAACTTGGGAGGAAATGGAGACCCAGTTCTTGGAGAAGTACTTTCCGGCATCTAAGGCCACGAACATCCGAAAGAAAATCAGTGGAGCGGTACAACTGCCCGGAGAAACTTTGTACGAGTATTGGGAACGTTTTGAAAAGCTGGTGGCTAGATGTCCCCAACATCAGATCACAGAACAGTTGCTCATCCAGTACTTTTATGAAGGGCTGACGCAGTTAAACCGGAACATGCTGGACTCTGCCAGTGGGGGAGACCTATGTGACAAAACCCCGACAGCTGCTAGAGCACTCATTTCGAAAATGGAGGCTAAGACTCAACAATTCGGGACACGGGATGTTTCAACACGGATAGCGAGGGAGGTGAACGATTCTCAAATGGACGCGAAGATTGATCAGCTTACCAAAATGGTCCAGAAGGCTGTTTTGGGGGGGAGCTCAAATATCCGACCCTGTCGAATATGTGATACTACCGATCACACAACCGATAATTGCGAAGTTCTGGGTAATGAGCTAGAAGCACACGCCAATGTTGTCGGAACTGGAAACTTCCAAGGCCGAAAGTACGACCCATATTCCCAGTCGTACAACCCAGGATGGAGGGATCATCCGAATTTCAGCTATGGAAATCAGCAAGGCCAGTCAAGTGGGCAAAACAGACCTCCACCACCTAGAGGTATGTATTATACAAAGCAGCCAGCCGAACAAGTACCCGACTCATCATTGGCGGATATTGTGAAGACTTTAGCAACGAACACTGTGCAATTTCAAAAGGATGCAACATCAAGCATCAAGAATCTCGAGACACAGATGAGCCAGATGGCAACTGCTATAAGTCGACTAGAGAATATGCAAAGTGGTAAACTGCCATCACAACCTGAAATGAATCCTAGAAATGTCAGTGTCATCACATTGAGGAGTGGTAACCAGCTTGGAGAGCTTAAGAAGCCCAGGCAACCATTGGAAGATGATAAGAACGACATTTCGGAGAGGACAGCCGCAGACAGAGCCGCGATCGCGGCAGACATGCGCGGTCGCGGCCAACTCGACGTTCCTGAAGAGAAATTCTCTGTAGAAGTTGCGCGACCGCGGCAACCCAGCGCGGCCGCGGCCCCTGTTCAGCAGAAATCAACACATTCTGCATCTATTCAGCCTCCGCCACTTCCTTTCCCCAGTCGCATGATCAAACCGACACGACCTGACAAAGAGAAGGAGATATTAGAGGTGTTTCGAAAGGTTGACATCAACATCCCCTTGATCGATGCTATCAAGCAAATTCCCAGATACGCCAAGTTCCTAAAGGAGTTATGCACCAACAAGCGTAAACTAAAGGGGGATGAAAAGGTCCTGATGGGAGAAAACGTCTCAGCAATCTTCCAAAAGAAGATGCCACCAAAATGTAAGGACCCAGGTATGTTTGTCATTCCTTGTAGAATAGAGGGCATAAACATTGAACGTGCCATGCTAGACCTAGGAGCATCCATTAATGTAATGCCAAGAGCGATATTTCATGCATTAAAACTAGGACCACTGAAAGAAACTAGGATAGTAATTCAGTTAGCAGATCGTAGTAATACATACCCCGATGGTCTAATTGAAGATGTCTTAGTAGAAGTAGGTGAACTAGTATTTCCTGCTGACTTTTATGTTTTGGACATGCAAGGAGATTCCTCTACATTTTCTCCAATTTTGTTAGGGCGGCCGTTTCTGAACACCGCCCAAACAAAGATTGATGTCGGTAAAGGGACTCTGACTATGGAATTTGATGGCCACATCGTTAAGTTAAATATTTATGATGCTATCGGACATCCTGAAGATGCTAATTCTGTTTTCTCACCTGATGCGACTAACCCTTTTGTTGAGAATGATTGTGAGAATAGGTGCAGGAGTAAGCTGAATTGGTCCGCATTGGTGCGGCATCGTAAAAAGGAATATGAAAGGCGGAATGGGGTAAAGTGCCTGAATTGGTCTGGGCCCATGTGGAAACCACCTTGGCGCAAACGCTGAGGGAATATGCAGCCGTCGAGCCAACGACGTAAAACAACAGCGCTTGTTGGGAGGCAACCCAATGTTTACGGTTTTTTTTAATTATTTCGTTTTCTTTTATTCAGCATTAGATTAGTTCTCTTTCATGTTTTTGCATTTTTACATAATAAGGATTACCATAAAACACAAGACGGAGGATGATCGTCGGGCACAGATGCAGACATGGTCAGAGCAACAGCAGGAATGGCAGAGGCAGCAAGAAACTCAGTGGAAATACATGCAGTCCTTTTGGGGACAAGGGGGCATCCACCCCCACTGCCGCCTCAGTAAAGCACCGTAAGTACGTACCAAGCCGCACCACTTTTTCTTCCCTCAAACTCTGATTTTCAACCAAGTTTGGGGGAGGGGGGTGTGACGTGGGGCGACTTGGCAGCGTTTCTAATATGCTATCCGTTTCTATTTTGTTTGTTGGGCCTGTGAGCCATTAGTTGAGGATTGGGCCTGTGTGCCATTGTTAGTATGTGGGCCTGTGAGCCGTAGTCATCTGTTTCGTTATTTTGTTTTGTGGAGTCTTTATGATTTATTGTGTTTATTTTGGTAGAGTCTAGATCGAGTCTAGAAAGGTAAAAGAAAACTGAATTGTGCTGAAAAGATAAAATTAACACATTAAGGTGATGATAAGTTGGCAATGAGTTCATGATGATTGTTGTTAAAACTTGTTTTGAATAGCATATGATAGAGCATGACGGGTAATGGATATGAAATTGAGCTGTAATTCGCAACATTGATCAGTAAAATTGCCTTGTGAGGACTTGAGCCTATTTTGTACCTCCAGTTTTGGAGTAACTTGTACAAATTCTTTCGGTGTGATTTTCATTGATTATGTGCATATAGACCCTAGAACTTGCCTTGCATGTCTGTCGTGAATAAGTCAATGTGTGTTGTGGCTTAGAAAGTGATCTTAGGCATTTCTTGATTAGCCTATTTCAGACACTTAACATAATTACCTTTCTGACCGCAAACTTGAAAAAGTAATTTCCCTTAGTTAGCCCAGTTGAGCCGTGAGCCTATCACTTGTTAGCCGAATATTACAAGCCGAATATCTTTCCAATTGGCCTTTGACCTTATTGGACTAATCTAGTTAAGAGGGAGGCGAAAGGAGAGGTAGTTGGGAATGTTATTTGGGATTCTTATGGGCTGAAAAAGGGGAGTGAAATGAGAAATGAAAAGGGAATTGGTGATAGAGAATTCAAGAAGGTTTCCATCCTATGTGCTAAAAAGCTTAGACTTGTTGATGTGTACAATGCAAAAGCAAGGAAAGAAATGAGGATGGGAGTAAGAAAAGTGCTTAGTTAAAAAAAAAAAAAAAAAAAAAAAAAAAAAAAAGAGAGAAAAAAAGAAAAGAAAAAAAAAATCGGGTAGTCCCAGAAAATGTGGTACCCACGTGAAAAAAAAAAAAAGAGAAAGAAAAAAAAAAAAAAAAAAAAAAAAAAAGAGAAGCACTTGGTTGTAACGGATGCGGACGTGGGGAGAAGAAGTCATCCCTTGGGGTGATTTACTGAGTTTTGGAGAGTGAGATGGGAGTGATTGTTTCGAGGGGTGGTTGAGTAGGAATAACTCGGTTAGTCCACATTTTAGTCATTTTCATCCAAATTTTATCCTACCTTACCTAAGCCTTTATTACAACCGAATTAAAGACCTTTTTGATTCTTTGCCACACATGCTGAGTACTAGGTCCGACTTAAATAATAGGCAAGCATATGGTGGTCGTTGCATATAAGTCAGTATGAGTGTAGTACTTTGCATACCTTAAACACTTGAGAGAAGAGTGATACACAATTCCGGTGAGGATCAATTGTTGAAAATCATAAGCAATGAAAGTAGTTGAAGTTGCTCTGTCAAATATGCTCGGTTATATCATGTTGCTATGTTTTTTGAAAAAACCTTCTGAAACTCGTAATTGCCACTTAAAGTGCCTTCAAACCCGTGTCTTGGTTGTTGTTTGATTAGATTTGTCCGGGACGTTCAAAGGGTTAAGTTTGGGGGATTTTGGTACACGCGTTTATTTATGCACTTTAAGTCTGTTAGAGTGATGAATTGTGATGTTTGCGTGTAGAATGGAGAGTATTTGGGTTGTTTTAAGTGCCTTTGAACTATTTGACGTTTGTGTTTTCATTTTGAGCTAAATAGGTGATTTAAGGCTAAGTATTCGTACTCGGCCGGATGCACAACGAGGGAATGAAGCCCGGATGTCAAAAGGATGGAAAAATCGCCGAAAAATGAAGAACAGAGTACCGCGACCGCGGCAAAATGGCGCGGCCGCGGTCCAAGTGAAGGAATAAGCAGGAAATCTCTGGACAAGTACCGCGGCCGAGGCAGACTTGCGCGGCCGCGGCGTGGTGCTGGATCAGGAGCGGGCGCGGGCGCGGCCCATGAGCGCGGTCGCGGCCCATTAAGGCGGTTAATTAATCCTTGGGCCACAAGAATTCCGTTTTAAAGCCCAAAATCAACCCAAATTGACTTCCTCTATAAAAAGGGATCCTTATGCTCGGAAATAGGAGACGAGAACATTACGAGAGAGCAAGATTGAGAGATTCCGAAGGAGACGGGCAATCAAGATCGGCAATACTCGGGTTTTCTAGTCCTTAAGTCTTTTCAATTATGTATTTTCAGTTTAATTTGTCTTTTGTCACCGCCATGAGCGGCTAGTAGGTTATTTCAGTCCTTAGTCGAGTCGAACCCTAGTTGTTATTATTTTGTGATATTTACGGTGATTATTAATCGGTTGATTTCTTAAAACGTTGTTATACTATTTACTTATCTTTCAATGCTTGTGTGTTTATATGCTAGATTGATCACCTAGGATAATAATTGCATAAGTAACGCTAGGTTATAATCGTAATCCGTAATTGTTACGAACCTATAGCCACTTAGTAGCGAATAGCGAGTGATATCGCTAGGGTAGTATATAGCTCGGTCTGAATGGGTCCGAGCTTACGAGGTCCACACCGTGTCTATCCCGTTATCCTAGTTCTCTAGGCATCCGGTTAATGAGATCCAGAGAGCTTATTCTGAGGTCACTCAACTGGATAGACTAACCAAAGAGCTTGTTTTGGTTAGTTAAACATAAGGGATAACGAGGTTAGCAGAGCTTGTTGTTAACCTCGGGGTAGGAGTTTTAAGGATAAAATTGGTTAATAATTGCATCTATCACAGGGTAGTAATAACTAGGGGGAGATAAGATTAAGGGCTGGGATTCGTTATTTTGATAAGTAGAACAAGTCATAGTTAATTTGCTTAATTTCTATTTTAGGTCCTTAGTTAATATACATCAATTCACAAACTCCATTATTTATACATTTATATATATGTTGCTAGTATTAGGTTTTACTTAAACACTAAGATTATTCCTGCTCCCTGTGGGATCGACCCTACTTACCACTTCTACGAGCTAGAAGGGTAGCTAGGTTTAATTAATTTTACCTCATCGCGACAGTGCGGTCAGTGTATATATATATTAAAAAACACAAATGTAATACGTGATCTCTCTGAGCTCGTAGGAGGAAGAGTGGGGCAAAATCGTAAATTACAGAATTCCGAAAAATATCAAGAGAGGATTCAAATTTCTCCCAAACTTTCGCACAGGCCAAGACAAATTAAAATTTTAGCTATTTCCTTTTACACTAATAACTGATTCAGCATAATGTTTTTATATGAATATTAAATGATGATTATTGTCCATGACTAGAGAGTGCATATCTTGAGATAAGATACAATAATATTTCAGAAGGTGGAGTTGGGAAAGTGGGGATGAGTAATGAGAGTAAAATAGACTATATTTTTATTTCTTATGCTTCTAACTAAACATTCAGAATCTCGAATCAAGTAGAAGGGAGGGCCAACAAAATATTATGATATTATTAGATTTAAATTTAATTTTTCTCTCATAAATACTATAAAATATCCATTATCAAAATGCACATAACACTACTAGAATCAAGTCTACATGTATTTACTGCAAAAAAAAAATTTGCAACTACTTTGTACTCCCTCCGTCCCAGCTAATTTTGCACGGATGACTGGACACGGATGTTAAGAAAAAACAGATTTTGGGGAATCTTTGACTTTTTCAAATGTGGAGATGGTGGAGATTTTGAGGATGGAGATTGTGAGAGAAATTTCCTTTTTAAGGGTGTGCAAAGTTAAGTGGGAAGGAACGAAAATGAAAGTATGCAAATATAAGTGGGACGGAGGGAGTAGTTACTAATGTATTTGTAACTATTTTTTGCAATTACATTGTAGTTACTAATGTATTTGTAACTACAAGTAGTTCCAAAAGAGATTGTCATATTGTAGCAATTATTTTGGTTAAATTGTACTCCTTCCGTCCCGGCTTAATTTGCACACCTGCTCCGGCGCGTATATTAATAAAAAACAGATTTTGTGGAATCTTTGACTTTTTTAAAGGTGGAGATTGTAAGTTTCCTTTCTATTTTAGGGGTGTACAAAATAGGATGGGACGACCGAAAAAGGAACGTGTGCAAATTAGGGCGGGATGGAGGGAGTATAAAATATTTTATGTAACTACTAATAATTACAAAATAATTTATTTTTAGTAATTACTTTTGTAGTTGTAAAAGGAACAGTGACAAATATCATTTTTTTTGTAATAGTGCAAGTACTAATTTTATTACAAATATTATAACTATATATAAAAAGAAAGGACAAGAAGAATGACAACAATGCATAAAAAATGGAGCAGATATTTTTTTAATAGTGCAAGTGCTAATTTTATTACAAATATTATAACTAAATATTAAAAGAAAAGACAAGAAGAATGACAACGATGCATAAAAAATGGAGCAAATAGTATAGAGGGAGCCAAGGTAGATGATTGAGGTTTGGGGGGGGGGGGGGGGGGGGAGGCCCCCCTACTACCTGTAGTTCCATCCCTGTAAATATCACTACAACAAAAGAGGTCTTTTGTATAAGACCTTTTGACATCACAATTGTGGTCACTAATAATAAGTTATTTGTGACCACTTGTTGTCACAAATCTCTCTACAAACTATTTGAGAGAACTTTAAGACTATTTTTAGAGATAACTAGTTGTTGCAAAAAGTATTTGAGACACATTTAAGACCACTTTTATGAACACAAATATATTATTTGTGACCGAATTATTGAGACGACAATAAAGTTATGATAAATACTCATAAGTTGTGACAAATACTTATTATTTAAGATCACTTTACTTACGCTGTGGCAAATACTCATTATTTTTTCATTGTAGTGTATCTTAATGTCAGCTATAAATTTGGCAGTCTGCCATTTGATTGGCTACTACATTACAGGCTCAGTGCAGCAGACTTCCCACTTCCTAGTAAGAGAACTTTTCCAATTAGTTCAATATCTTTACTAATTACTCTCCCGTCCCGATAATTTGTACACTTCTCTCGACATGTGAAATAAGAAAGAGTTATTTTTTGCTTTTTAGCTGATTTTTTCAAAGGTAGAGATTGTGAGTGGAGATTTTTAGGGTAGAGATTGTAAGAGCAATTTCTTTTTTTAAAGGTGTGCAAATTATCTTGGGACACTTCGGAAAGGAAAGTGTGGAAATTATCTCGGGACGGAGGGAGTATTTATTTTGGTAAAGTCTCATGTGCACTTGTTAAACGGTGCAATTCGAGTTGAGTATCACAATTTATACTTAAAGGTATTACATGTACTGGGTAAAAGTATTACAATAGTTTTATCCAGGACATGTAATACCACTACAAAAAAAAGGTATTTGTCACTACTTTTTTTGCAACTACTATTAGTAGTTACATTAAATATTCCATACAATTTTAACCAAATTTGCTACTATATAACAAACCTTTTTGCAACTACTTGTAATTACAAATACATTAGTAACTACAAAGTAGTTGCAAAAAATAGTTACAAAGTTGCAAAAAAACTTTTTGCATCTTACTATAAGTGGCTCTCCATAGTAACTACATTTAGATATGTAGTTACTAAAAATATTTTTTGTGACCACTTACTCCTTTTTGTAACTCCAATTTGTAGTGGCAAAAAACCTTGATTCTAGTAGTTTACTTTTAAACATAAATGGTGATACCTTTTAACATGATATCTTTATCTATTACATGTAATACATTTAGGCATAAATTGTTTTTCCTCCATTCCACGAAAGTTTGCACATATACGGTTGCACAAATATTAGGAAAAAGTTACTTTTTGCTTTTTTGTTGACTTTTTCAAAGGTGGGGATTTCATTTTTAAGGATGTGCAAATTGATATGGGACGTACCAATAAGGAACGTGTGCGAATTCGGATGGGACGGAGGTAGTATACTTTTTGACCCATGACCCGAATTGCATAAATCTTAGATCCGTACAACTAGTGCATAAGATATCTCCTCCCCTTTCGCTTTTATTATACGTGTCTCCATGATATTTTTTCATTAGAATCAAGACTTTTTGCCACTACAAAATCTAGTTACAAAAAATGGAGAGTAGTCATAAAAATATTTTTAGTAACCACATATCTAAAAGTAGTTATTATAGGGTAGTCACTCATAATAAGATGTAAAAAGTTTTTTTGCAACTACTTTGTAGTTACTAATGTATTTGTAACTAATTTTTGCAACTATTTTATAGTTACTAATACATTAGTAACTACAAAGTAGTTGCAAAAGAGCTTGTCATATTGTAGCAAATATGATTAAAATTGTATGAAATATTTGATGTAACCTCTCTTGTAGTTACAAAACGAGTAGCGATAAATACTCTTTTTTCGTGTAATGAGCTAAAATTATATTCGATCTTATGATTCCAATGTGAAATTTAATTTTTTGTTCCATAATACTACCTCCTTTTTCTTCAGTAGTTTTAGCTTAAGAAAAGTAATTAATTATGTAAAAAGTTTGTTAGTTTCCTTTGTATTATTCTATTAAATGTGGCTAATTATTCTTGAAATTAAATATATACTTCCTCAATCCCATAAAAAAATCATGCTCGATAACGTGCAACATTTTATTTTTGATCAATTTAATTTAGGTATAATTTTAAAAAAGTTCACCGATATTCACTTACACGACGCATTCTATTTTTTTTACTTTGAATCCTAAAACGATGGGTGTCGTAGTATTTTCAGAGGCAGCAAATAGCTAACATGGTGTCACTATTGCTCGTTCCGGTGGCCATTGTCCTTCTCCTTCTCCTCAAGAAATCACTACTCGGGTCGAAGCGCCTCCCACCCGGCCCGAATGCATGGCAGCTCTTCCGCAAAATGTCCGAATTCAAAGAGAGACCGCACGAAGCGTTCGCCAATTTGGCCAAGTTTTACGGCCCACTTATGTCGTTACGCCTCGGGACACAAGTGGTAGTGGTTGCATCATCAGCTGCTGCTGCAAAATCTCTTCTACATACTCATGATAAAAATTTCTCAGGCAGGTACTTGCCTTCTGTCTACTACGATGTCCCGAATGCACCTGAGTCATCTATCTCAATGGCGAAAGAATGTGATGACTTGTGGAAATTTCTGCGCGCGATCGGCCAGAATTACATATTTTCCACCAAATCTATCGAGCAGAAGGCGGAGATGAGGAAGGATAAGGTGATGGAAGTGATGAAATATCTGCGCGGCAAAGTAGGCGAAGTTGTGAAGGTCGATGATTTGATTAGTGCTACTCTTACTAATATTATTAGTAACATTTTAATATCGAAAAACCTACTTGGTATTACTGGAGAGGGGAAGAATGATGCAAGGGTGAAGGCAGTGGTTAACCAAGTTGTTGAGACGGTTTCGTCCCCTGGGTTATCTGATCTCTTCCCGTTCCTTAAAATGGTCGATTATGTGACAAAGCGGAGAGGTGTAAAATTGTACGAAAATATTAATGTTATTTGGAAAGATATTGTACGAGAGAGACGATCAAGGCATGACGGAAGTGCTGTTCCGGCGCGCGATTTCTTGGATGTACTTTTTGCCGAAAGTACATTTACAGATGGTCAGATATCCATCCTATTCATGGTACTTTTTATTGTTTCAAATAATATTGTGCATTGTATTTGATTAATATTGTGATTATTAATAATTCTGTATGTAGGAGCTAATTATCGCGGGCATAGACTCATCGATAGTGACATCTGTGTGGTTGATGGTGGAGTTGATTAGGCATCCCGTGATTCTAGAAAAAGTCCGTGGGGAGATCGCCGCGGCCTTTGATGGAGACACTCTAGTTGATGAGTCTGTCCTAACAAACTCACACACCTTGCAAGCCTGTATAAAGGAGACACTGAGGCTCCATATGCCGGGGCCATTTTTCGCTCCCCATCGTGCCATTGAGACGTGCAAGGTTGACGGCTACATCATCCCAAAGGACAGTGTAGTGCTAGTCAATGCTTGGGCCATAAGCATGGAGCCTAAGAGTTGGAAGGATGCTAAAGTCTTCAATCACGAAAGGTTTCTTAACTCGAATATAGATTTCCGGGGCACGTACTTTGAACTGATACCCTTCAGCGCCGGGCGAAGAATGTGCCCTGGATGGAATGTGGGGATAAAGAATATTCAACTTCTTGTGGGATCACTTGTACATTTCTTCAACTGGACTCTTGCTGATGGCACAAATGCAACTAAAATCGACGTTAAAGATAAATTTGAGACTGTACTCAAGAAGGAGAAACCGTTGTGTTTGATTCCGAAGATTAGATCATCATAATGTGCAAGGAACCATTTAGACATCATCATCCAATTTGAAATTAAGTTATCATGAATTTTCATTTTATGTGTGACAAGTGGACGTGTGCCGACGTGCAAGTTTGTACTTTGTGATGTTATTGTTAATTTCTTAAGTGGTGCATGTTTTAAATTAATAAAAAGTACTACCTCTTTTCTATACTTGTTTTTTTAAACAAATAAGAGGTAATCATCAAGTATTACGAATTACAAGACTTTCTAACCAATGAAGAAATTCAGATCCCATCCACACACAAGGATCAGCCGAAGAAAAGGAAAAATGAGCAAGCTCATGTGCCACAACGTTACAACCACGAGGCACATGAGCAACATTAATAAAAGCAGAAGACACCAATAAGGTCTTAATATCACTCGCTAAAAGCCCAGCATAAGACAATAGGGATTCATGCTCCGTGACTGCATGTACAACAAGCAATGAATCCGAGAACACCTTAATTTTCTAAAAACCACAATTAACAGAAAAACGCATTCCACTAAGAAGTGCATGTAACTCCCCCTCTATTATACTTCTTGGCTTCTGAATACGCTGACTCCTTGCCGCCACCAACTTTCCTTCGTGATTTCGTAAGTCAAAACCAACCCCATACTTCCTCCGATTGTCATTAATCCCCATTGGACAACCGTATTGGCATTCATTGGCAACACCCGATTTGCCCGACTAAATCCATAAACATACTCCTCCACAAACTCCCAACTCGGCATCCTCCATATTCCCCCCGTCTGATGACGCCATTTACACCACATTGTCCATACATGCCAAATAGCAATCACGTAAATCACAAACAAATCATCACCAAAATGGGATCTAATTTGCATGCAACAATCCACAAAATTGAGAAACTTACAATTCCTCAAAGGAAACTAAAAGAAACTTCCCTTCCAAAAAGGCTTAACCATCTCACAAAAAAAAATAAACAATGTATAGACATGCCGACCTCCCTCTTACACTCCAGACACGTCGGCTCAATAGGTACATGATGCATAGACAAATTAGCAGGAAAAGATAGAAGATCATGAGTGATCTGCCATAAGAAGACCTTAACTTTTGGAGGAATGGCACATATATCGCCACCAAGTACATGAAAAGGAAGATGATGAATCATTCTATCTCCTATGATGAAGGCTTCAATACTGACCTGAGGAGAAAAACAGGGAAGAAGAAAAATAAGAGAAAGAAAAATAAGGTTAATGACCTTATTGTGATGTTGTCAGTATATAAGTTGATGTGGCTTCACGACTTAATAAGTTGATGAAAAGTGATCATAAATAAGCAGAAAATAGGAAGAAAGCAACTTAAAATAAGCTGGAAGTAGTTTGGAGGGAAAAGCAGTTCAGTTAGTTAAATTTGTTAACAGAACTGTAGTCTTTTACCAGAAACCGTTGTCTATTGCAGGAAAACCGTTGCAAGCTTCCAGAATTTGACAGTTACAATTCTGTTACAACTGCTATGATCAGAATTCAATCCAAAGACTAGGATTAGACTTATAAACTCATTCTCTGTACTTTATTACGCATATGACACATTCTAACAGCTAAGATTAGGAGCTAGAGAGAGATTTGTAGAGAGAGTGTGTGTGATTTTTTTTCTTCCTCTTTGCATGAGATCTTGCATTCTCAATCCTTGTAATTTCTTGGTGTTTAGTGGATTGATATAGATCTTTCTATCCGTGGATGTAGGTTTTAATAACCGAACCACATAAAAGTGTGTTGATTCCTCTCATTTTCAGTTTTAGGTTGTTGATTACATATTGCATAGTTAGTGTTTGATTGTTTGCTTGTGAGAGGTTAAGAATTGTTTTGATTGCATTGTTTTAAAGTAACAATTGGCGCCGTCTGTGGGAAGGAATCAATCCCATCCGGTCAAGAACAGATCAAGATGTCTATCTCCAAGCTTGAAACTGAAAAGTTTACAGGAAACTGGAACTCTTTGAACTCTACCCTGATTTAAAATTTAATGAAAGAGGCAGGTATGTTCTCTCCTTATCCTTTGCCGATGATATTGTTGTTTTCACTTCTGCTAAAATTTATGCTTTTAAAAAGCTATTGGAAATTTTTGGATATTTTGAGAAAGCTACTGGGCAGAAAATAAACTACTCAAAAAGCACTGTTATTTTTGGGAAACATGTTTCTGTTAATAGTAAAAGGAAAAATTTAGAGTCCATATTTGTGGAGGAAGAATTACCTTTCAAGTACCTGGGTTTTCCTTTATATAAAGGAAGAGCGAAAAATGTTCTTTTTCAAGCGCTTTTTGAAAAAACTAATGTTAGGCTTAGGGGCTGGGATAAACCATTTTTTAGTATAGGGGGGAGATTGGAGCTTATTAAGAGCATTTTGAACTCCATTCCTATGTACACTCTAAGGGTGATTGGAGCCACTAAAATTGTCATTGATAGATTCCATAAATCGTTTAATGCATTTCTTTGTGGAACTACCACTGAACATAAGTAGATTTACTGGTCTTCTTGGAAGAAGCTTTGCTTCCCCAACAAGGAGGGTGGACTCGGGGTTAGAAGTCTTTAGGACACTAACCGCGCATTTGCCTCTTATGCTTGGTGGAAGCTCTGTACTTCTAATGCCCTTGGTGCAAGTATTTGCAGGAGAAATTTAATGCTCATGTCGGAGCAAATTAGTCATATTTTTGGAGAAAAATACTGAAAACATAGGGGTGGTACACGTGTTTATGCATGCATATTATATTATATAATTGATAGTGTAGGTGTTATATTACAAACATAAACAAACATACCATAATGATGCGGTTATATGCGGTGCACGTACAATTATCCAGCATTAATTTAAATGATTAAATTTTAGAATTTAAAAAGCTCAAGGACTAAAATGACTTTCATCGCCTTAGATAATATTATTTGTGTCTTGGTTATTAGAATGACTAACAAGTGGCACATATTGTCTCTAATAATATGAATGCGACAAATACTTCTCATTCGAGACAACTCTTGATTATTTCAAAACGTATTTTTCCTTGTAGTGGTAGAACATCTATTTCTTAAACGGTGGTCGTGGGATCCAATCAATCCCCCTGGAAGACAATTAAAGAAAATCATAAAATTACCATCTGATTTTTATTTTCTTCCCTACGAATTGAGTATATTATATTTATATATAAATATATATATAATATATATTATATATATATAAATATATATATAATAATATATATATTTATATATATATATATATATATATATATATATATATATCAATGGTCCGCCTAGTCGGTTGGATTACTTACCAACTCGATTATATTTAAATCAGTTGCTCTATATTTGTTTAAAATATTTACTTAAAGCCAAAATAATAAGTTAAAACAAAGGGAGAGAGAGTAGGACAAATTGCAAACATTATCATGCAATTTATCGAGGGTCACAAATCAATCCTTTAATTTTTTTAATTATTGGATTCGATATTTTGTCTCGTACTTGCTCGAATTCTTTTTATTTTTTAATTGGAATTTAAAATTCATACCGAATTATTGTATGAGCACAACATGTGACATTGTCAAATTGAATTGCTTTCATTCTTTCAAATGGGATGGACATGCAACCGTAAAAAACGTGACGCTAAAAATATATCAAAATTGATCGTGGTTACCAAAATTTTATCAAAAAAATAAGTTTTCAATTTGATCGGGTTATATATGGTACACGTCCAATGAAATATGTTTTCTTGTATATCTCTGTCAATTTTGTTGGTAGTCGAGGTGGTGCACGACTCGGGTTGCGGATTCGTGAGTTGGATTCAGACGTGATTATTACGATTTTTTTCTCAACCCGAACCGGTTGGATCTGTCAACCTGAGCCCAACACGTTTAGGTTGCAGGTCAACCCACCGCCCGTTTTAACCTAAATTTAAAAAAAAAAATTGAAAAAATCATATATTTCGACTTTTTCGTAGAATCTAGCTAAAATGATTGTTATAAACCCTAAAATTCGAAAACATCACGATATATGCATGTTTGAAATTTGAAATTGTATTTAACGCATTGTAAATAATATATTCATGCCCCACAAGATTAAAACAAACTAAGGTCATGTTTGGAAGTAGGGATTTAAAATGCATTGATTTGGAATAAATGCATTGAAATCCACTCAATATAGTGGGAATTTGAAATCTACTCAAATTCTTAAAAAATGGCTCAATGTACAATTATGGGTTTTTAAATCCACCGTACTCCAAACAACGTCTGTGAATATGAAACTATAAATTCAAAATTTATTCTCAAATCCTCCCATCCAAATACAAACTAAGTAGCAGTACAACTATAAAGCAACGATACAAAATATACATTACACATGTTCACAAAAAAAAAAATTAGGAATTTAAAAAATAAAATCTAAAAAATTTTATATAACAATCCATCACCATTATAAATATGTCTAAATTTATAAATACCCTAATTTTTATTTTATTTAAGGAAAAAACAGGTTGCGGGTTGACCCGGCTCAGCCCGTTTTCATTGCGGGTAATTCGGGTTCAACCATTTTTACTCGAACCTGTTTATTAGTGTCAACTCTATTTTATGGTTCAATTGTGCCAGATTATTCGCGCCATGTCGAAAATTGCTACTCCTAGTTAGGAGCCAGGTCACCCATTCCTAAAAAAACAAAAAGAAAGAAAAACAAAAGAGATGTTATCAATAATAGTACTCCTTTTGTTCCGACTTAATTTGTCTATTCTGATCGGGCATGAAAGTTAAAACATAACAGATCTTGTGGAATCTTTGACTTTTTTAAATGTGGAGATTGAAGATAGAGATTGTGAGAGAAATTTTCTTTTTTGAGCTGATAAAGTTATTTGAGACAAACCGGAAAAGTAAGTAGGCATATTAAGTCGGGACGGAGAAAGTAAATAATAATGATAATGATTCTTTTCAAAAGAATCATATTTGACAGAGAATATATGGTTATATTAAGAATCAGATTCATAAAAAGATCAGATTATTATATTTTAAGAATTGGCAAATGGTAGTAGCTAGGATATCAATCTCAGTATGTCTCACTATATAACCAAAAATTTGTGATATCATGACTGATATTTTTTTTAAATAAAGGATTAGAGTAATAGCCCGTCACTACCATAATTAATATTAATAATGTCTTAATCACAATTATTAACAAAGTTACAAGAAAGGAAAGTAGTCATGATCTGCGTGTAATTTGTACACTATCATTCCTTTTTATAATGTTCTTTTTTCTTTCTTTTTTGTTTTTTGCAATAAGAAATTAATCAGAAAGAAGTGTCTTGCTACACGAAAAATGATCTTAAATAATACGTATTTATCACAACTTTATTATTGAAGACAACATGTCATCGTTAATTAATCGTCTCTAATTGGAAACTCTAAACACTACTATAATTAAGGTTTTTTACCACTACAAAATGTAGTTACAACAAAGGATGAGGTGGTCATAAAAATAGTTTTAGTAACTAAATATCTAAATGTAATTATTATCACTACAGGAAAAGACATTTTTCGCGGCGAAAATTTTTGCCGCAAACCAGCTGTATTTCACCGCTAAAACGGGTTAGCGACAAAAAAATTCACCGCCAGGGTTGTCGGTAATTCCGTTTGCGACAAGAGTTAGTACTTCGCCGCACATATTAGCGACAAAAAAAAAAAAAAAAAAAAAATTGTCGCAGATAATAAAACTTATAAATAATATGAAAAAATATATATTAGCTGAAAAAATAAAACTTTGCAGCGAACAATGTATTTTCATCTCTAAATTAGCAACAAAATATAAGTTTTCGTCGCAAAGCAAAAATAGCAACAAAAGAGCTCAACAAGTCGCTAATTTTAGCGACAAAGCATGAAATTTTGCCGTTATTTATAATTTTAGCGGCAAAATTAGCGCAAATATGAATTTTGTCGCTATTTACGCGTTTTCTTGTAGTGTATATAGGGTATTCACTTATAGTAAGATGCAAAAAGTTTTGGGACCACAATTATGGTCACTAATAATAATTTCTTTTGTGACTACTTGGTGTCACAAATCTCTCTACAAATTATTTGAGACCATTATAGACTACTTTTAGAGTCAATTAGTTGTTGCAAAAAATATTTGAGACACATTGGAGACAACTTTTATCGTCACAAATATATTATTTGCGACAGAGTTATTAAGACGATAATAAAGTTGTGATAAATAATCATAAGTTGTGACAGATACTTATTATTTGAAACTACTTCCCATAAATTGTGACAAATACTCATTATTTGAAGCCACTTTATGTGATCTCAAAAGAACATTTTTTTAGTGACTATAATGATGAAGTTTAAATTACCTGTAGTCATATGGTCAAAAAGTAGAATAAAAATCATAATTAGAACAATAAAATTATGACGAATAATATGTATGGTCTAACCATGTAAGAAAACATAATTTCGATAATTGGTAGCGGTAATTTGTGTTGGTTAGATTAGTTTATATTTAAAAAAGAAGTATTATATACATTTGAAGTAAAAATCCCAAAAATTTGAATTTTCGCATGCATACATATATGTGTGTGCGCGTGTGTGTGTGTTTGTGTGTGTAGCTAAATATTTCATAATGCAAAATATAATTGAATTTCTTTTTCACTTGTTATTGGAAAAAAAAAAATCTTAATTGTGTTCTTTTTCCATCTATGCTTATATAGGGTAATACCACTCATATGTTGTTTGGTTTGACAAATTTTATTGTTGAAAGTTGCTTATGAATTAATCATGTTCTAGTACATTGCTATTTGCTCTGGGATCTAATCATTGCTCGGAGGGGACCATGAAGAGAAAATAAGTTAGATGATTGGGGATTTTTTTTCCTTTCTTGGGATATTATTGGAGACTTGTATAGTGGGATTTTCTATATATATTACCTTGTAATATTTTGTATGACATTACTTTGTTGAAGTTGAGTTGTCCATCAATTATATTGTTTTATATTTGTTATAAAATTTTAGATTTTTATAGATTAGATAAATCATATTTCATATTACTAAATCAAACAATAAAACTAAATTTTAAATATATATTATTTTCCTTGTTAGAAAAGACAACAGTTATTAACCACTGTCTTTCGTGGAAGAAATCTAGTTGTGTCGTAGATGGGGTTGTCGTATACCTTCTACGACAACGAGTGTTTACTGTTGTTGAAAATATAAAAGACAACGTATAAAACTATTATGATTCATCAGAACGGGCATTAACCATTGTCGTAGAGGGTGTCTACTACAACGCTATCTACGACAATGGTTATTTTTCTTGTAGCGGGTGGTCTCAAATAATAAGGATATGTCACCCGTCTCGAATATTTTCCGCAACAACTAGTTGTCTCCAAAAGTGTGGTGAAAATGGTCTCAACTTAACAATTTTTAGATAATTTTGTGACAATAAATGATCATAAATAACTTATTATTAGTGATCAAAATTACAGTCTCAAAATTTAAAATTCCAACAATTTTGTATTACTTGAAAAGTGGTTGTTGGAATGTCAAAATTTCAACAATCTTTTTCTAATGGAAAACACATACCAACGACAATATCTTTTGGAATATATGTAGGTTGGATAATTTCCCAAAGCTTATTTCAACGGAAGCTGAAATATCCGTTGAAATTTTATTAAACCAAATCAAATACAAAGTACATGGTTATATCTGCACCCTACCCGACCCATTTACGTCTCTAATGTGACTGTCCCTCAAGTTGGCCATTGGTCGTTAGGATATCTGCCTCGGTATGTCTCGCTATATAACCAAAACTTGTGATATCATGGGTGATGGTTTTTCCAAATAAGGAATTAGAGTAATAGCCAATCACTACCATAACTAATATAAATAATGTCATATCTCAATTATCAAGGAAATAACAAGAAGTCACATTCTCAAAAAGAAACAAAAAAACAAACACAAAAAATAAAAATAAAAGAACAAAACAAAATAAAATAAGAAAACAAGAAGTCATGTCCTTTCGGGGACATCCGATAAAATTGAAACGATACAGAGAAGATTAGCATGGCCCCTGCGCAAGGATGACACACATAAATCGAGAAAACAAGAAGTTATGTTCTGCGTGAAGCATGCTACCATGTCTAAACATAGAGTTTCTCTTTTAACTTTGCAATAAGAAAGTAATGGGAAGAAATTTATTATAGCTCGGTTGATTGAGTCATTTGTAATCTAGGTTAAATGCGGGAATGGGTTGTGGGATCGGTCGCCCCACTGTATTTTTCAACAAAAAATAAAATAATATGTAAACCTTTTGTATAATTTTCATTGATATCCCTAATATATAAAAGTTCAAAACCCTGCTCTTTCCCTCCCAAAATTCGCCCCCTTAACAATAAAATTTCGTCCCAATATTTTTAGTACTCTATAATATAGTTTTAAAAAAAAAAAAAAAGAATTGCAAGCTTAGAAGAAGCCATATTCTTAAGAATGGAATCAATCTATTCTTCATTTCATCTTCAAGAACTTCTACAATGAATTTTCTTGAAATACAAAGACGTTGAAAATTAAACTCAAAATAATGTTCTAAAAGACGTTAAACGTTAGCCGGACAGTAAATAAGGTTCTAATGCTTAGTCGAAATTTAGGTGGTGTTAAGCAGGATCTAGAAGGGATCAAGCAGGAAATGCTAAAGAAAAACCATAGACTGTCCAAGATAATCTAACGTCTAAGCGGGACCTAATCGAAATTAGACTGAAACTTTTCGAACAGAGCTACCTAGTCCTGTTCCTAAAGAAGCCAACCTAAATTTAACTAACAAATCATAGAATATGAATTCCCTTCAAATGGGAAAAAGAGAATGCCAATTGGATAAGATGCAAATTTCACCTTAAAATGCTTCTTTCGTTTGGAGAACATTTCTTTCAACGGTAAAAGGAGAAAGGATAAACAAGAAAGGGTTAAATATCTAAATCAAAGTTCTACTTTGCGAGTTTTTAGACTTCAGTTCTTAAACTTTGTTTTTTGATCGATTGCAACATGAAGTCTACGAATTGTACAAGTTGCAACCTTCGTCGAGTTTTACGGATAAATATCAAACACGTGACAATCACATGCCAAATGGAGAGTTTTTGTTATTTCCATGATTTGTTGAGAAAGATTCACAATTCGAAGGAGGTTGGAATATGACAATAGCAAAATGATTGTCACGTGTTTGCCATGTGAATCTGCCTCAACAAATCATAGAAATAGTAAAAACCCTCACAATATGGCATGTGATTGTCACGTGTTTGATACTTGGCCGAAAAAAATCTACGGAGGTTGCAACTTGTACAGTTCGTGAACTTCAGGTTACAATCGGTAAAAAAATGAAGTTTAGATGCTGAAATATAAAAACTCGCAAAATACAGATTGCTTTAGATGTTTAACCAAACAAAAAAACAGTGATCGTGTTTAGAATTACCCTCATCTAAAAAAAACCTACCCTTTTTATAACGTGACATCATCATATAGACTCTTGGCCCAACAAAACTTGAAACTCGAAACCAATGTTTTATGGGCTTAGAGTTTGGGCTTAAGCCCATATTCAGGCCCACTTTCTGTACTAATAATCCAATAAACCTTTTTATTTAGCAACTTCTTTACATACCAACACAAACATTTAAACAAAAACATGAATAAATAAACAAGCAAAGCCTCATTTGCAAATTGCCTCATCATGGAGTTTGCCTACTTCTCCCTCTTCCTCCCCATCTTTTCTTGCTTCATTTTCGTGTTGATTTTCTCAAAATCGAAGCGAAATCTCCCTCCCGGTCCATGGAAGCTCCCGATTATCGGACACCTACACCATCTAGCCAGTTCCGCCCCGCCCCACCAGACCCTCCGGCACTTAGCCGACAAACACGGCCCCCTAATGTACCTCCAATTGGGCGAATGCGGCTACGTCATTGCCTCCACCACCGAAATCGCTACACACTTTTTCAAAACACACGACGCCCTCTTTGCGTCCCGCCCTTCGATCCTCGCCTCGGAGATCGGAGCCTACAACAACACAGACATATCCTTCGCCCCCTACGGCAAATTCTGGAGACAACTACGGCGCATTTGCTCCGTAGAGCTCCTCAGCGCTAAGCGCGTAAAGTCATTCCAACCGGTACGCGAGGAAGAGGCGACAGAGCTCTGCCGATGGATAAGTAAACGCGAAGGATCCGCGGTTAATTTAGGCGAAAAGGTTCAGCAGATGAACTATCACATCATGGGGAGAGCGGTACTTGGAAAGAAGACAGGGGAGCAAGCAGCGTTCATAGCACTAGTGAAAGAAGGGCTCGATTTGATGTCGGGGCTCGATGTAGTCGACCTCTATCCTTCGTACCGGATCCTCCGTTTGTTTAGTAGGTTGAAGAGAAGAATCGAGAAGCATCATGGGGCTATGGATAGGATAGCTCATGACATCATCGAGGATCGTAAACGGACTGGCAACGGAGAACATCGGGTTCAGGACTTGCTAGATGTGCTGTTGAACCTCCAGGATGATAAATCACTTGAAATTCCATTGACTAATGATAACATCAAAGCTGTTTTAGGGGTATGTTACTATACACTCTGTTACTTACTTCCACTGTTCAAAGATAGAAACGTTTAATTGCAAAATAAATCACGAACTGTTATAGAATTACAGTTTCAACATGGAATTTTAAAATTTGCAAAACAAATCACCAATTTAAATTATTTTGCAGTCTGGATAACAGTTATGTTAACCAATAACTGTTCAACTTATTCGGCCAATAATTGCAAAATATTTTACAGTATAAAGGGTTGGAGTTATTTAGTTTTTCCCAATTCTTAGAGGAATGTAATTGTGACGTCATATTGGTAATATATTATATTATTGGTAATTCATGAGAAGATTAAATAAAAGTCATTTTAATGTCTATATTTGTTTTTAATAAAACCCGTTAAGGACGTCCTTTAGGACAAGGATTAAGAGATTACCCCCTGCTTGTATATTAATCTACGAAAAAATCGAAGAGTATATCATGACGGGTACCAGTTACACACCATAAGGTTACCCAAAATCGTAAATCAAACGAGTGAAAAATTAAATACAACGGAAATAAAATAGTCCATTAAAATTAATTAAAATAATAAAAGTAGGGACCATTGAAGAAAGCCCAATGATTAGCCTAATGATCGGGCCCGTCTTCCATGTGAAGCAGCCCAAGATCATATATAGGGGGACGAGATCTTCTACTAAACCATGATTGATATATAGGACGCCCAAAACATATTAAAAATTCATTATATTATTTTTATTTTATCAATTTTGAGATAACTTGTGATATAGATGTAAAATTAGTCATAAAGTTGGCATTCTATGATAAGTTGGTGATTTGTTTTGCAAAATTTCAAAAGTCGCATTAAAATTGCAATATTGTTAAACTTTGTGGTGATATTTTCTTATGTTTGCAAGGATTTCTTGTTAATTTTGCTTTAATATCTATGAACTAAAGGATTTATTCGGCGCCGGAGTGGAGACATCAAGCACAACAGTGGAGTGGGCGATGGCAGAGATGCTCAAACATCCCAAGGTTCTAAAAAAGGCACAAGATGAGGTGAGAATGGTATTCGACGGCAAAAATGGCGTCGTCGACGAATGCTACTTCGACGAACTCAAGTACCTCAAACTAGTCGTAAAAGAGAGTCTTCGGTTGCACCCGCCTGGACCTCTGCTGCTTCCTAGAATAAGCAGCGAGCGTTGTGAGATTAACGGATATGAAATACCTGAAAGAACTCGACTCTTGGTGAACGTATATGCAATCGCAAGAGACCCCAAGTGTTGGGAGGACGGAGAGAACTTCAAACCGGAGAGGTTTCTGGAAAAATCAGTGGACTTCATGGGAAGTAGCATAGAGCTTATTCCGTTCGGTGCTGGAAGGAGGATTTGCCCTGGGATCACGTTTGGGGTGGCAACCGTAGAGATCGCACTAGCGACGCTTCTCTACTATTTTGATTGGGTACTGCCGGACGGGATGAAAGCAGAGGATTTGGATATGACGGAGTGGCCTGGAGTGGCCGCGCGAAAGAAAGATAACCTTTGGGCAGTACCTCTTGCTAGGAGGCCTTTGCCCGCGTAATCGATAAGGTCATTGGTTTTGAGTTCGAGGAAAAATAAGAAGTTGTTATATTTCGCAATACATATGTCTATATTTTTCTTTAGTCCTTTCACATGTGTTTGAACAGGTCCCATGAATTTCAATTGCTAAGTGCGTATTTAGTGATATATAATTAATGCAAATCCAAAAAATTAAGAAATATATGCGTCGAAAAGGAAAACGAAAAAATAAAAATTGTGAAATTCCTCCAAAAACTCGAGTATATTTTGAACGAATGCATAAATATTTTTTTAATTGCTTAAATCGTGATTATGTTGCAGACCATAACTGTCCATGAATATCAGGTGTAAAGAAGGTTGTTTGAAAGTACTGAAAAAAACATTATTTAAATATCATGTTGCAAAACGATAGTGATATATTTTTTAATTAACCTTTATCTTTAACACAAACTACCGGGAAGCTTTTATTACTTTTATGTTGGACAATAATACTTTTTGAATGTACATATCAGTGCATATGTAACTTACAAGTTTCACTATAAGAAAATCGACCTGTAATGATAGAAAATTATGTCATTAAAATGAAGGCGAGTACTGTTATAATAATTAATTTTGTCGTAGTTACATGGAGCCAAACCTTGCAATTTGTCTTTTTACCTTAATCCAAATAATGCGTAATGCGCATCATTTGTCGGTTTTACCTATAGCCAGAATTTCAAAAGTGTGAGTTATTGCGAAAAATTGCTGTTGTCGCTAAAAAAGATTGGACTTCTGTTCACAAAATACAAAAAAGTAAACAACAATCCCTTGCACTACTTCTTGAGAGCCTTCACTCTTCTAGGTAGCTCAGGTACGGCGTGAGAGTTGACAAGTTTAGAAATTTCTTACCTTCTTACTCGAATACTTTGTACTTTGTACTTTTGCTTTGCATCTTCTGTAGGCTATTCTTGTTTTTCTTCTTATCCTTTGGATCCTCTGTTTGAGCATCAAACCTCCTTGCTTTCTGAGGTCTCCCCTTATTATTTTCCGAACATAAATAACAAGGATTAAACAAAAGAAAAGGGTTAGAACTCGCGACTTATGATAACCAGGTGGGGGAAACCCAACTTGCAATTTCCTTCTTAGCATTTTAGGACCTCTTCTTCGTCCTTCTTGGGAGCTTCCTCATCCTTCTCGTGAGCGATTGCGTGGATGGAGGGTCTTGAATAGGAATTAGGATGAATTTTGGGAGATTAGGGTTTTTTGAATTGGGGGTGGATTTCATTCCCACTTTGGTTCATTTGAGGCTTAATCGATGTTTTTTTTTAATTTATTTAATAATAAGAAAAAATGTATTTATCGCGTCGACATTTAACGAACATGTGCTATGCACGTGCCTAAAAACGTTAATGATAAACGTTGTAAGGCTGGAAATGCAAAAACTAGGGACTATAAATGCATGTGAAATTTCATATGAGACTAAAAGTGTTTGGGTTTGGGTTTGTATTTTTGGGATTATATGTGAAAATTTTGGGATCAAAATGCAACTGTTCCGCGTCCTTCCCACATACGGTGCCAATTGTTACTCAATTTAACAATTCAATCAAGCAATTGTAAACCTCTCACAAGCAATATGACAAACACTTACTATGTAATACCAAAGTATCCACCTAAAACTGAAATCAAAGCAAACCAACACATTTTTACGTGGTTCGGTTATCAAAACCTACATCCACGGGTAGACTGATCTCTACCAATTCACTAATCACCAAGAATTATAAGGAATATGAGAATACAAGACTTCATGCAAAGAGCAAGAAGATGAAATTGCATGCCACTCTATCTCTCTTTACAAATCTCTCTCTAACTTCCCAATCTTGACAGAATGATGTGTATTACAAGTGATGTGATACAAAGAATGAGTTAATAAAGTAATTCTATCCATTGGATCCAAGAGATGATCAAACGGTTGAAACAGATTCAAGCTGTTAAAAACTGGAAGCTCGCAACGGTTTTTCACGTGATAGACAACGGTTCTGTAACAAACTTAACTGCCTGATTCTCACCTTCAAAACTGTTTTTCCCTCCAACTGTTTCAGCTTATTCGGAGCTGTTTTTCCTCTTGATTCTGCTTTTACACAATCACTTTTCAACAGCTTAATTAGTTGTGAAGCCACGCTACATTATTATCTCACACAAGTTGTTGTAGTATGTTAACCACTATTATTCAATACTTATGAAATTTCTAAACTGCATTGTCTGTATTGCAACATTAAAACTGACGAAAATAAAAACGAAAAGCAAACACCAAACTAAACACGCAACAATTAATAAAACAATAATGTCCACGTAAGAGTAAACTTCTAAGGAAAAAATCGTTTTTGATTCGCTAATTTAAGGCGAGTCAAAAACTGGTACACTAACTACAATATTATTTATTTTAGTCCAGTAATTTAAGGCCGAGTCCAATTTAAGGACAAATTTGAGGACTTGCGACAACAATTAAAAAGCATTGTCTTAGCTAGAAACGACAAACAAGGGAAATTTTGAAAGAAAATATAAAATAACGCTAAAAATACAAATAATTTAAAATAATTATCCAACTCTAGCTAACAAGTACCCCCTCCGTCTTGAATGAACTTGCACACTTTCCATTTTCGTCCGTCCCAAGCAAACTTGTACACCCTTAAAAAGGAAAGTTATAACACAATCTCCACTCTCAAAATCTCCATCCTCAATCTCTACCCTCAAAAAGTCAATAAAATCTCAAAAAACAATCATTTCTTAATATGTGTGCCGACCCCTGTGAAGTCCATTTGGGATGGAAGGAGTATAAAAAGTCCCAAGGCAGTATGTTTTATTTATTTCAACTTGCACCACTAATGAAATTAAGAATAATATCACAAAGTAAAAACTTGCAAGCCAACACATGTGTACATGTCACACATAAATGGAAATACATGATCACTTAATTTGAAACTGAAAACTAAACTATATATGTATATAATATTTAGGAAAATAAAATTTAATTTTGTATTCCTTTGAAAATCAGACGTATATAAGAAAAAGAAGAAAAGTAATTTATTATAAGACATATGCTATCTCTTAGTCTTAGTTCAGGAAAATTAACCAAATCATGCATTAATAAAATTAAACCAAGGAAAATAAGCATTAATTTTATTTTTGTTAGAAACTGGACGTATATATGAAAAATAAGGAAAGTCATTAATTATAAAATTCATTACTATAATCAAGGAAAAATTCTTAAATCATGTATTACAACAACTAACCAAATCATGTATTAGGAAAATTAGACTAAGGAAAATAATGATAAATTTTGTGGTTTTCATTTAATATCGGACGGATATAAGAAAAATAAGGAAAGTAATTTAATATAAGACTTTTTATTGAAGTTCGCCGTCTCCAGTAACAATTAAGAAAAATTTATCAAACCATGTATTAGGAAAATTAGACTAAGAAAAAAAGTTAAAATTAAAATATATCATTATACCCTCAAATTAAAAATTAAAATTATCTTTCTCTTAATAATTTTAATATTATTAGATCATTTGACACATAAGGATTCTAATAGTTATAGGGTTTCAATTAGTATATTTTTTTATATCCTATGAGATAAAATTATATTTTTAACCTGTAAAAATATACATAATAAGTTTCTACTTCAAGCATCAAGAAATTCCGTATATTATATTTTGAAAATGTAATCAAAGTAACTGTAATTTTTAATATTTAGTTGATCCGTTAGTCCTAATTCACTGAATTATAATGAAATCACAACATAATTCATTGATTATTTATAACATCTCTTTTATATTAGTGAAATTTAAAAAATAAAATATATTTACAAATTACTCTACTTCAATCACCAAGAAACCCCGTAAATATTATAAAAATTTAACAGACATAACTATATTATTTAATATTTAGTTGGTCCTTTAATACTCCCAATTCACAAAATTATAATGAAATCACAACATAATTCATTGATTACTTATAATATCACTTTTAAATTAGTTAAACTTAAAAATCTAAATTAGATTTACAAGTTATTCTATTCATAGCTGGATTCAGGAAATTTTTTATGTGACTGATAATATAACTGCTGAGCTAATTGTCATTATTAAGGGCCTTCCTCTTTGTAGAAAATTGGATATAGCGAAAGTTTGGCTAGAAGTGGATGCATTAACTGTGATTTATATGTTAAAAAATGATGTGGTGGGTTTCAAAACTTGCTGACGGTTTGATACTGCAGGTTTCGCACATCCACAGAAAAGGGAACAAGGCAGCAGACTTTTTGGCGAACGAAGCAATTCAAGAAGAAAGTTCATTTGAATTGATCAAAATAGAGTCATGCAATAGACTTAAAGGTTTTATCTCTATTGATGCTTTGGGGTTGCCCAATTTTAGATTTCGTTAAATCGTTCCCATTGTAATAGCATATTGTGACTTTAATTGTAAATTCCAGAGTTGATGAATATACAGGTTGGGGATCTGCCTAATCCAACCATAATGGTTTGATTAAAAAAAAAAAAAAAAAATATTGTATATTGGACGCGAATAAACCCCATAAAATATATTTTAATATTTCAACTAAAGTAACTATATTTTTAATATTTAGTTTATCTTTAGTCTAAATTCACCGAATTATAATAAAATCACAACATAATTCATTGATTACTTATAATATTCCTTTTTATATTAATTAAACTATAAAACACTAATAAATAAACTTACCTATTACACTACTTCGGACACTAAGAGATCCCGTAAATTAAGTGAAAGGGTAATTGTCGCAATTGGTCCCGTACTTGTTCAATTTAAGGTCAACTTTGGCCGAAAAACGAGCGTGAGATACACACGCCGGTTCATAATCAATTTGAACTCGGCACATGTATCTCAAGCTCGTTTTTCGGTCAAAATTCACTTTAAATTGAACAATTTTCTAATTTACGGGACTAAATTAGAAAACGTAAAAATTACAAAATCAATTATGTAAAAGTAAAAAGTTATGAGACGAGTTAAGATTTTTTCCTATCAAATGATATTATAGATATTGACACCAACGTATTAAAATACACATGACGATCGTGGAAATCTTAAATAAATGTGGAATAGAGTCACTTTTAGTCCTATTAATACCTCAGTAGTCTGAAAACTAGATAGAACACAAAAACAGCAGAAGGAAAAGAATGGGTTCTGAAACCATAAGGCTCCCAATCATAGATTTTTCCTCCAACACCTTGAAACGAGATTCCCCTACCTGGGAATCCGTCAAAACCCAAGTCTTCGAAGCCCTGCAGGACTTCGGCGGCTTCGAGGCCAAGTTCGATGACATCCCTCCTGATCTTCGAAAGGCAGTTCTTGATGGACTGCATCAACTATTTAATCTCCCTATACCTACAAAAAAGCGTAACATTTCCAACACCGGTAAGCTCTACCATGGCTACATCGGAAAATTTACGCCGGATTCGCTCTACGAAAGCTTGGGAGTCGAAGACCCCTTGGCCCCCGGCGAAGTCGAAGCCTTCACAAACCTCATGTGGCCCCAAGGGAATCCAATTTTCAGGTACATCAGTTAGTCTACTGATAAAAATACTAACTTCATAAATACAAAACCAATTACCTGTAAACTAACCGTTACCAGTATAATATATATCGACAAATTTTAGCAGTATATAATCCAACAGATATCCATATTAATATTGCTGATATTTCCTTATATTTCATGAATTATAATTTTAGTTATATATTTTCATTTAGGGCACAAAAATAATGTTTCCCCGTATGCAGAAAACCCATGAGATCACATTTTACATTTGATGATGTCACTAATAAACACGCGTATGTATCAAAGATGAAGTAACACAAGATGAAACAAATAATATAATAGAGGATTCGAATTGTGCAGAAAAACGGATTTATCAGAGAAATATTAGTGAAACGTTATACATTTACATGATTCTTCTTATTATTGTTATATATATGCAGCAAGAGTGTAGAGTCCTATTTGGAGAAACTTTATGATCTGGAGAGGATAATTTGTTGGATGGTGGCAGAGAGCCTTGGTCTGGAGAAGTACATGGATACGGACATGGACCGGTTAAATTATATCCTTCGATTTCAGAGGTACGATGCGCCTCACAGTGTCGAGAAGAAGGTTGGTTTGCCACCCCACACAGATAAGGGTTTTGTTAGCATGCTGTATCAGAATATGGTAAGTGGACTGGAGTTTCTGACGAAAGATGGACAGTGGATCACTGCTGCAACCTCAGTTAATTCCTTCGTTGTCCTAATTGGGGATGCTTACCATGTAAGGGATCTCTTTCAGTTCACTTCTCTTCCTTTGATACATGCACACAGGAAAAAATGCAGAACGACAACGTTTCTAAGACTAGCAAAACACCGTTGTCATTACGCAGAACGACAACCGTTTCCTACTCTGATGTGTTCTCAAAAAGTAGATTTATAAAAATATCATCATTACAACAAGTGATATTGTTGCAGGCATGGACAAACGGGCGGCTGCATCCTCCGATTCACCGGGTGACGATGGCTGGAGACGAAGCGAGTACTCGATTGGATTATTTACGAATCCAAAAACAGGCTGCATTGTTAAGGCGCCGGAAGAGATGGTGGATGAAGAGCATCCTTTACTCTACAAGCCCTTCGTTTTCGAGGAATATATCCACTTCTTCTACACTTGCCGGATCCCAGTTGTCCAGATGCTATCAAGAAATTCTGTGGAGTTTGAACTGTTACTTTACTGTTTATATTTCAATCATTTGAAGAATAATGTGTGTAGTATTGTGGCTCTCTGAATGTGATCCTGTTGAATTTCCTGTTCTATAAAATAAAAGTAATGCACTCAATAAGCATGTGAATTACGCGTGGTCACTATCTTATTATTATTATTATCTTGTGGTATGAATTTAAACGTAGGTAGAATAATAGTAACTGCTTATCATTGTTCACATCACTTCTCAAATTCTTCATGAAAACAAGTTGCAATTTAAGAATAACGAAAGCAGCAAATCAAGATATAATGTAGGAGAAAAATGCATTTTTATCCTTTATGGTCTAGTTGCATTTTAGGGACTCTCTGTTCGCCCGTTCGTAATTCAAGTAATTTAACAATAAAATTTATTACGATTCCAGGACTTTTATCGCCGGAATTTGTTAGCCTCGCCAGAGATGCGTATGTTTGGCGCGCTAATTTGGACATTTCCAGCGAAAAAAATCCTGAAATTGCGATTAATTTTATTATTAGAGAACTGGAATTGCAAAACGACAAACGAGAGTCCCAAAACTGCAACTAGGCCAAACGTAAAGAACTAAAAATATTTTTTTCCTATTATATAGTAATATGTGGTATACTACAAGAAAACGCGTTTTTTGCGACGGAAAATTTCGTCTCAAACCAACGGTATTTCGCCGCTAAAATGGGTTAGCGACAAAAAAAAATCGCCGTCAGGTTGTCGCTATTTTGACGTCGCTAACTCCTTTTGCGATGAAAGTTAGTGCTTCGTCGCACATATTAGCGGCAAAAAAAAAGAGTTTGTCGCAGATAATAAAACTTATAAATAATATGAAAAAATAAAACTTTGCAGCGAATAATGTATTTTCATCGCTAATATAGGTCTTTGTCGCGAAGCAAAAATAACGACAAAAGAGCTCAACAAGTCGCTAATTTTAGCAACAAAACATGAAAATTTGCCGCTATTTATAATTTTAGCGACAAATATGAATTTTGCCGCTAAAATTTCGCCACTATTTACGCGTTTTCTTGTAGTATTTTCTTATTATACATCTAATGTTTGAAATATTTTAATTGTTTTTCACTATAATATATTCTAATTATCTTTTACTTTTCTCCATATTCGTAAATCGTAATCTTCTGTCAGAGAGAACTTCTAATTTATCATTAGTAGGTGTAACCTTTAGTATAATTATTGAATTAAGAATGTTAAATGTATTTTTTCTTAATTATTTTTTATTTCTATATTGATATTTGGAAATTATATAAATTGTAAAATAAACTTATATATTTCTATTTTATTTTTTTGTGGAGAGTTGAATATTATGTGTGTGTATGGATATACATATAGCATCTCATAATTCTCAATGGAGACACATGCTTCAATATGTATCTAAATATAATATTTTTTTTAAATATCTTTTTATGTGTTTGTTATAGTAGATTTTTATTTTATGTGTTTTTATATCTTTACTTCCTTATTTAGTTATAGTGAAAGAGAACTAACCAAATCAGTCTCACTTTTGGAAAAGAATTTTACAAATCCAAACTTTTGCTGATAATAATATTTTTTGGAGGCTTGGAAGGGGTGATATTTCTTTTTGGTTTGATAATTGGTATTCTGCATCTCCTTTGTGCCAATTTGTGGGGATTTTTAAATGTTTTGACAAGGTAAATACTTATTGGTGCAATGGAACTTGGGATAGAAGTGCTTTGAACTTGTTGTTGCCTGCTGAGGTTATTCTTTTGCTAATCTGTTTATGAATGCTGATGTTGCTGATGTTCCTGTCTGGAAATTATCTTCTAGTGGACTTTTTACATTTTCTTCCACTTGGAATTCTCTGAGACTGTCCAAGCCAATTGGTGCTTGGCAATCAATGATGTGGCCTAAATCTAAATTCATTATCCATATGTCTTTGGAGGCTTGTTAATAATTTATTAACCCTTGATGACAACCTCAACAAAAAGGGATTTGAGGCTATCTCTTGGTGCCACTTATGTCATAATGCTTGTGAAGAAACGAATCATACTTTCATCCATTGTCCTACTTCTTGGCAGGTCTGGAACTTCTTTGCTAATATGTTCCACATACATATCCCCCCAACAGCTCGGTCTGAAACATGATCGGCCTTTGGTTTGCCAAAAAACAAAGTCATGAACACATTTGTAACATCCTTCCTTTCTTTATTTTTCGGCAAATCTTGTGTGCCAGGAATTCTTCGAAATTCCAAGGGCAAATGCTTCCTGCTTCTCAAATCCAACAGCGGATAATAGATAGGCTTAGATCCATGTCTAATGCCAATCTCATTCCTTTTGGATTTTGGAGAGGCTATTGGCATTTCGCGGGTATTTGGAAGATTCCTGTGATGATTTGAAAAGAAAAAACTGTTTTTGAAAATCCCCAAATGATGAAATTTTTAAGATCAACACTAATGGGGTATCGAAAGGCAACCCCGGTTTATCCGGGACTGGTATGATAATAAGAGATTCTCTTGCAAAACTTGTGGCTGGATTTTACTATTTTTTGGACATTACTGATACATTAACTGCTGAATTTAGGGCTATCATCCAAGCTCTTAAGATCTGTTTTGGAATGGAAATCAAATCGGTGTGGTTGGAAATTGATTCATCCTATTTCATCTCTTGAGCAAGAATGCTACAGGCCATTGGACCTTGCAGGCCTTAACAGCGAATTTCATGAGACTCTCGCAGGGGATGGAGGTGAGACTGTCTCATCTACACCGAGAAGGGAATAAAGTAGCGGATCATCTTGCTAACTTGGCAGTAAAACGAAGATCACGTTCTGAATTTTTTAGCATAGATGAATGTTTAAGTCTTAAAGGTTTTGTATGTATGGATGGCTTAGGCCTCCCAAATTTCAGATTCCCCATAGGCTTCATGGTTTTTTTGCAAAAAAAAAAAAGGTATTGTATGTACTTAATCAAACCATTTTTAATTTGTTTCTCTCTCTCTCTCTTTCTTTCTTTTTTGTTTTTGGAATGATTGCAAAAGGCGAAATCAGAGGCTGAGCGGTTTGGGACTATCGAACGCCTACGTCGCCTCAGCACCTAGAGAATTCCCCCTTTTTTTGGAAAAAAAAAACATTATGTTTACATGTCTAAGTTAATAGTTTATAATTATAGTGAATCAAAATTTACTAAAGGTACATGTAGTCAATTAGTTATGCAAGATAGAATGAAAATAGGGAGCGATAGGGGAACTTGCATTGTTGGGAGAGAGGGTTTTCAACTTTTATTTCATTTTTCTGTCATTGAAATTAATGGGAAGAGTGAGGGTTTAAACTTTTAAGTTTATCTTTTTAATTTATCAATTGTTTCAAACTCAATAAACGACATGGTTTTTAGTAAAATAAAAAATAAAAAAAGGACCATCTAAATGGCAACCTAATACTGAAAATGCCTAGGGGGTCGATTCAGGCGTAATCGGACGCGGGTTGAAAGCGCCTAGACGGCCGCCTTCTGCATCACTGTTTTTTGGCTATATTCTAATATATTTTTAATTTATATTTATCTATGTTAGCTTCGTGACATATTCATTTTATTTTTAATTTGTATACGTCTCTAGAGACTCTATAAGTTCATCTATAATTGTTATATTTCTTAAAATTTATCGGTCTCATCATTAGTGTGTGAGAACTGTTGTAACTATTTTACTACATATATTATAACATATTAGAGTTGTAGTAGTCTTTGTCGAGTACCAAACATCCTAGTTAGAACATAATACACCTAAAATGAAGAGAGGTAGAAATTTACTTTTAGTTGCAAAATTCTTCTCTTACTTTAAGGGTTCGTTTGGTTGCTAATAATAATAATTGAGTTGTCTGATTTAGATTTAGGCCTTCCTAATTTTAGATTTTCTAAATAGGCTTGTTAAATGTTGTGCCTAAATTTTCAGATGTATTCCTAAGACGTTTTGACTGAGTAATTCACAGGTGGGGGATCTTGCCTTAATCCCCCCACCATGGTGGTGGATTTGCCCAAAGAAAAAAAAAGGTACTTAGGTTGACTTTAATTTCTTTGGTTAGCTTGTTTATCCAGGTTGAGTTTCACCTATGATAGCTTATAACTGATTTTAAAGATAGGTTTGTACAACAGACCTTTCCCCCTCCCCCGATCCCAAAGGTTAAAAGTTATCAGGCTTTGCTATTATGGAGGACGAGCTTGGTATTATAACCGAACAGTAAGATAGACAATCAAATATGTTAAACATGTCCTAACTTGAAAATCTATAGCATATAGATGATGAGAACTTCCTAAAAAGAACAATTAAAATAATCCATCATAACATGAAGTTCAATTAAAAAAATTCTTAAATAGGCAGCAGTAACACCATGTTAGCTGTTTGTTGCCTCTGAAAATAAGAAAATGAAAGGACAACTCATTTACTATTTTTGGCTTTCATGCTGTTGACCTTTGATTGAAATGACAGTTGTGAATAAGTTGCTGGCAACTCAAATAGGTCTATTGACAGCTATTTATAATTCCACGGAATCATTCGTCACATTTTGTGTTTCATTATATTCAATCAATCGATACATGTATGATATAATGTCACAAATTAATCTGTGTCACGTAGTAAATTTAGTGTAACAGAGCCAGCAACAGAGAATCCAGTTTGATTTATAATATGTTTGGGAACTGGCACATTTTGGCAGCTTGAAAAAAATCTGCAAGGGTGTGAGGCAAAACTGGTAAGATTTCTGAGCTTCCCAGTATCGCTGGAAAATCTAGACAAAATTTGCAGCCAAAAATCATTTTTGTTTTCATAAGTATATATTTTTCAATTTAGTCCCGTAAATGCTGAAATTGTCCAATTTAAGG
This sequence comes from Ajuga chamaepitys, assembly GCA_958295605.1. Lineage (NCBI taxonomy): Eukaryota > Viridiplantae > Streptophyta > Magnoliopsida > Lamiales > Lamiaceae > Ajuga > Ajuga chamaepitys. The sequence continues at coordinate 87,825,755 of OY282495.1, forward strand.
ACAATTTTCACGGAAAAATACTGAATTGGTTGGAAATAATCATGTGCAACTCACGTGACCCTAATATTTGGGAAAATTCGACGACACTAAGTGACTTGACATTAAATAGCTGAGTCGGACTTATATTTCTGTCAAATTTTAATTCAAAATAAAAGGAATATCTGTACTTGAGAAGGGCCCGATCCACAACCCCTTCTTCTGCGCAAAACCATGTCGAAGCTGCTCTCTCGTCTCGTCGCAGATAACTCTTAATTCTCATATTTTTATTCAGGGAATTAACTTTTTCTACAGATTCTTCGAAGAAATTTGATTCTATGTTTTAGAGTATGTGGCTTTTGGGATATCAAAATGTGCTATTCGACGCTGATGATTAAACTTAAATTTAGTTTTGATATTCTTTTAACTTTTAATACTACTAATAATGCTGTTTCTTGCAAATAATAAAACGATCCTTATATTTGAATTAATAATGTGGATATTCTATTTATTTTGAATTAAAATTTAAAAGAAATTTAAGTCCTACTCAGCTATTTTATCTCACGTCACTTAGTATAATCGGATTCCCTCAACTATTAGGGTAACGTGAGTTGCACGTGACTATTTCCGGTCAATTTAGTATTTTCCTGCGAAAATTATCCTTAAATTGAATAATTCCAGAATTTATGAAACTAAATTAAAAAAGTAAATACTTATAGGACTAAAATCGAAAAAGCAAATAGTTACGGCACCAAAAATTTGCCAAGTTGTTGTAATTGAAGTTCATGGGAGCTGTTGAAACATTTGTAAAAGAAGTAAAAGGAAAATATGGACATATGTATTGCGTAATATTACAATAACCTCTGATTTTTTCTCGAACTCAAGACCAATAACCTTAATCGATATTACGCGGGCAAAGTCCTCCTAACAAGAGGTACTGCCCAAAGGTTATCTTTCTTTCGCGCGGTGACTCCAGACCACTCCGTCATATCCAAATCCTCTGCTTTCATCCCGTCGGGCAGTACCCAATCAAAATAGTAGAGAAGCATCGTTAATGCGATCTCTACGGTAGCCACCCCGAACGTGATTCCCGGGCAAATCCTCCTTCCAGCACCGAACGGAATAAACTCCATGCTACTCCCCGTGAAGTCCACTGATTTTTCCAGAAACCTCTCCTGTTTGAAGCTCTCACCGTCTTCCCAGTATTTGGGGTCTCTTGCTATTGCATATGCGTTCACGAGGAGTCGAGTTTTTGCCGGTATTTCGTATCCGTCAATCGTGCACCGCTCGCTGCTTACTCTGGGTAGCAATAGAGCTCCGGGCGAGTGCAACCGAAGACTCTCTTTTATGACTAGTTTGAGGTACTTGAGTTCGTCGAAGTAGCATTCCTCGACGACGCCATTTTTGCTGTCGAATACCATTCTCACCTCATCTTGTGCCTTTTTTAGAACTTTCGGATGTTTGAGCATCTCTGCCATTGCCCACTCCACTATTGAGCTTGATGACTCCACTCCGCCGCCGAATAAATCCTTTATTTCATGAAATTTAAAACAAAATAACAAGAAATTCTTGCAATTACTTGCTGACTATGTTGAACAATTATTAGTCAAAAAGCTGTCTGTGATTCATTTTATGTAAGTTCATAATTTATTTTACACGGGAAGTATCTAGAATGAGTAATAGAATGCATACCGCAAGAACAGCTTTGATGTTATCAGTGGTTAACGGAATTTCAAGTGATTTATCATTCTGGAGTTTCAAGAGCACATCTAGCAAGTCATGATCCCGATGTTCTCCATTATCAGCCCGTTTACGATCCTCGATGATGCCCCCAGTTATCCTATCCATAGCCTGGAGATACTTCTCTACCCTCCTCTTAAACCTACTAAACAAACGGAGGATCCTGTACGAAGGATAGAGGTCAACGATATCGAACCCCGATATCCAATGGAGCATTTCTTTGATCAGCGATATGAACACAGCCTGCTCCGCTGTCTTCTTTCCGAGCACTGCTCTGCCCATGATGTCGTATGCCGTCTTCTGAAGATTTTCGCCTACGTTAATGGCGGATCCTTGGCTTTGAGCTATCCATTTGCAGAGCTCCATAGTCTCCTCCTGGCGTACCAGTTGGAATGATTTGACGCGCTTCGCGCTAAGGAGCTCTACGGAGCAGATGCGTTGTAGCTGTCTCCAGTACTTGCCGTAGGGGGCGAAGGATATGTTTGTGTTGTTGTAAGCAGCGATCTCCGTGGCTAGAAGTGAAGGCCGCGACGCGAAGAGCGCATCGTGTGTTTTGAGAAAATGTGTAGCGATTTCGGTGGAGGAGGCGATGACATAGCTGCATTCGCCGAGTTGGAGGTGCATTATGGGTCCGTATTTGTCAGATAAACGTCGGAGGGTGTGGTGCGGCGGGGAGGAACTGGCGAGATGGTGTAGGTGTCCGATAATCGGGAGTTTTCGTGGACCCGGAGGGAGATTTTGCTTCGTTTTGGTGATCAACGACACCAAAACGAAGCAAGAAAGAAGGAGGAGGAAAAGGGAGAAGTATTCAAACTCCATGATGATGAAATTTGCAAATATTTCTTCACTTATATATATTAGTAGAGAAAATGGGCCTTTGCAATCAATTCCTAGAGCTTAGTGTCTGTTTACTTAAAATTGGGCTCAATAAATTTAGAGGATTGAATTTCAATAAAGCACGCTCATTAACTCCCTCAGTCAAGTTTGGTCCAGCACTTCCTAGTCTTAAGCAAACGGACCCTTAGAGTTTGATTCTCCTAAATATGATACTTTTCATACATTAATTTTGTTATTTTATTTAATTACCTTTGTTTAATTAGTAGTTAAAGACAATAATCTGCAATTCGATTATCTAGATAAGATTATATTTTTAAAATTATACTAGTTAATAGGCTTGCAACTCCCGATCCTCGTGGGATCGATCTTACTCACTGTTATCTGGTGCAACACCATACACTTACGGTATAATTAGAGTAAAATCATACTTCCTCTATCCCATCTTATCTTGCACACTTTCCTTAAACGGCCGTATCACCTTATCTTGCATAGCCTAAAAGGAGAAAATTATAACATAATCTTCACCCTCAATCCACCTTTGAAAAGTCAATAAACAACCAAAAAATAATTTTTTTTAATACTCGTACCAACTCATCCTGTACAAGATCAGCCGGGACGAAGGGAATATTGGGGAACAACACCAACTTAGTCAAATACACATGACTCAGCCTTTTTAGTTATTATATATATCAATTAGAATAGATTAATAAATCATTAATGTGACAATATATTATTCAAATAACAAGGGAGAATGTAAACAATTAATAAATTATAAATAGGGATAGAGACACTTTAGTTGACACCAATTTATAAATACACATGAACATCGAGGAAATTATAAATTATTAATAAGCTTTTTTCTAAATTATCCAATTAAATGTAGCTAATTATTCTTGAAATTAGATTTTCTTTTTATAACTTTGACTAATAAAATGAGTTATCAATTTATTTCATATTTTTGGTGGCCGCAAACATATGATGTTACTATTGCTGGTTCTGTTGCCCCGTTTTTTCTTCTCCCGAAGAAATCAGTACTCGGGCTGAAACGCCCCCACCCGATTTCTTATGTAGAGGTGAAAAAATCGGCGAAAAATCACCAATTTCTCGCTGAATCAAAGTCACCGAGACGAAAAGACACTGGAATGCATTTATGCACGGACAGCCCGTAAACAGGGCACTTTGCGTGAATTGGGCTGCAAAGTTGATATTCTGATCGTGGTAATTTGATGACACCTGTTAGTCCGATAAATCACTTACTTCCTTCGTTTCGGCTGAGTTTGCACATTTAAGCTGGCACGTATATTAAAAAGAATTGCTTTTTGTTTTTTGATTGACTTTTTTAAAGGTAGAGATTGAAAGTGGAGTTTAAAGGTGGAGATTGTGAGAAAACTTTCTTTTTTAAGGGTGTGCAAACTTAGATGAGACGTCCCACAAAAAAAGTGTGCAAACTTAGCCGGGACGGAGGAGTATCACGTTACATATTTTTTATTTTCTACTCTGATATTAATTAATGATAAACTTATATTTTTTATTTCCTTTTGACTCTGGTATTAATTAATGATAAACTTAATAAGCAGACAATAATATCATATACACATTATTTTGTTATGGATGAATCATCTACTATGAAATACTTCATCCGTCCTTAATGAATTTACACATTTTTCGTTTTCGTTCGTTCCGAATGAACTTGCACACCCTTAAAAAGAAATGTTATAACACAATCTCCACCCTCAATCAACCTTTAAAAAGTCAATAAAAACTTAAAAATCAACTTTTCTTAATACTGATGTCAACCTCCACTGTACAAAATAAGTCGGGACAGAGGTAGTAGTTATAGAATCTCATGACATGAAAATTAAGAGAAGAGTGCAAAGTATTTATAAGACTACCCACAAAAAATTTGAAATAAGAAAACCAGAGGTAGTACGTTCTACTTCCTCCGTCCCACCTTATCTTGCATACTTTTCGTTTTCGTCCGTTTCAGGCGAACTTATACACCTTTTAAAAAGGAAAATTATAACACAATCTCCACCCTCAATTCACCTTTAAAAAGACAATAAAATCTCAAAAAATAATTTTTTTAATACTTGTGTCAATTCTCGTGCAAGATAAAATGAGACGAATGTAGTATTCAGTTGAACTTGCACCACTTAAGAAATTAACAATAACATCACAAAGTACAAAGACTTGCAAGCCGGCACAAGTATACATGTCACACAAAAATGGAAATTCATGAACACCTGGAGAATGCTAAGCTAAACCTGATTGAAAGAGTTAATGAGTGTTTTATCGAGATTTGGACCCCTAAATCTACTGAGCCAAGACTTAAGTAAACACACCCTTAATTCCAAACTGGATGATGACAACTAAATGGCCCTTTCATGTTATTATAATCTAATCTTCGGAATCAAACTCAACGGTTTCTCCTTCTTGAGTACGGTCTCAAATTTATCTTTAACGTCGATTTTAGTGGCATTTGTGCCATCGGGAAGAGTCCAGTCGAAAAAATGTATGAGAGATCCCACAAGAAGTTGAATATTCTTTATCCCCACATTCCATCCTGGGCACATTCTTCGTCCTGCACTGAAGGGTATAAGTTCAAAGTACGTGCCGCGGAAATCTATATTCGAGTTAAGAAACCTTTCATGATTGAATATTGTAGGGTCCTTCCAACTCTTAGGATCCATGCTTATGGCCCAAGCATTGACTAGCACTACACTATCCTTTGGGATGATGTAGCCGTCAACCTTGCACGTCTCAATGGCGCGGTGGGGAGCGAAAAATGGCCCCGGCATATGGAACCTCAGTGTCTCCTTTATACAGGCTTGCAAGGTGTGTGAGTTCGTCAGGACGGACTCATCGACTAGAGTGTCTCCGTCAAAGGCCCCGGCGATCTCACCGCGCACTTTTTCTAGAATCTCGGGATGCCTTATCAACTCCACCATCAACCACACAGATGTCACGATCGATGAGTCTATGCCCGCGATAATTAGCTCCTACATACAGAATTATTACTAATTACAATATTAATCAAATACTGTGCACAATATTATTTGAAACAATAAAACGTACCATGAATAGGATGGATATCTGACCATCCGTAAATGTACTTTCGGCAAAAAGTACATCCAAGAAATCGCGCGCCGGAACAGCGCTTCCGTCATGCCTTGCTCGTCTCTCTCGCACAATATCTTTCCAAATAATATTAATATTTTCATACAATTTTACGCCTCTCCGTTTCGTCACATAATCGACCATTTTAAGGAACGGGAAGAGATCAGATAACCCAGGAGACGAAACCGTCTCAACAATTTCGTTAACCACTGCCTTCACCCTTGCATCATTCTTCCCCTCTCCAGTAATACCAAGTAGGTTTTTCGAAACTAAAATGTTACTAATAATATTAGTAAGAGTAGCACTAATCAGATCATCGACCTTGACGACTTCGCCTACTTTGCCCCGCAGATATTTCATCACGTCCATCACCTTATCCTTCCTCATCTCCGCCTTCTGCTCGATAGATTTGGTCGAAAATATGTAATTCTGGCCGATGGCGCGCAGAAATTTCCACAAGTCATCACATTCTTTCGCCATTGAGATAGATGACTCAGGTGCATTCGGGATATCGTAGTAGACAGAAGGCAAGTACCTGCCTGAGAAATTTTTATCATGAGTATGTAGAAGAGATTTTGCAGCAGCAGCTGATGATGCAACCACTACCACTTGTGTCCCGAGACATAACGACATGAGTGGGCCGTAAAACTGGGCCAACTTGGCGAACGCTTCGTGCGGTCTCTCTTTGAATTCGGACATATTGCGGAAGAGCTGCCATGCATTCGGGCCGGGTGGGAGGCGCTTCGGCCCGAGTAATGATTTCTTCAGGAGAAGAAAAAATATGGGAACCAGAAGCATCAGCAATAGTAACGCCATGTTAGCTGTTTGCGGCCACCAAAAATATCAAATAAAATTTAGTCGAAGTTAAAAGAAAAAAATGAAAAATGTAATTGAATAAATCAGAGAAACAAAGTTGTTACATGATTAGTAATTTATATTATGATCTTGAAATTACGGTCAAGACTTTAGCTGAAGTGAGCTGCCCGTTCAACCTACAGCAGAGAGGAGTTTTATATTAGTAAGCTTCTCAACAACCTCGATTATTTGCTATTGAACTTTGTTTTTTTTATTTCCTCGATGTTCATGTGTATTTGAATAAGTTGGTTTCAACTCAAATGTCTCTATCGATATTGATTTGTGTGGATCTTCATCCATATGTGTTTGAATGAGTTGATGCCACATCAAGTATCTCTGGAAAATTGCGAAACTCATTGTGTAATTTACTGGTGATCCCAAAACCAGTTTTTTTTAATCTTTTTAATTGCTCAAATTTATTTGTTTATGTTAGAGTAGGACTTGGGTGCATAAAATGCGCAATAAGACTTATTGTACACATTTCCTGAAAAACTCCTAAGAAATCCTAATTTCTAAAAAACCTTAAAACCCCTAAAAAAACGTCAGGTGCGCACAATAAGTCTTATTGTGCACCTAGTGTGCGCAAGTTTTTGCGTTTATGTTATGCAAATGAACAAATCTGAAATCGAACCTCACCAAAGACTTGCTCTTTTCTCTATCGCTTTGATGGTGTATTGCAAGAACGTTTACGTGGTTCGATCAATTGACCTACGTCCAAGGAGATGATCTAGATTCTCTTATGAATGATTCAAGACTCAACAGGATTGTTACTTCTACAATTCCTCAAGACCAAAAATTGAACACAATGTCTTTCAAGCAATTAATCAATCAACAACCAAGCAATGATGAGAAACAAAAAAACAAACTGAAAAATGAAGAAAACAGGCCAAGATTTACGTGGTTCGGTTTTGCAACCTACATCCACACGGATAGAGAAGATCCTGCATCAATCCTCTAAAACCACCAAGATTACAAAATTAGAATTCCAAGAGCTCATGTAAAGAAAATGATAACTCTCTAACTTCCTCTACAAACTCTCTCTCTAAAATCTAATCTCAGCTGGAATGATTTGTGTTACATGAGTTAAAGTATAGAAAATCATGTATATAAGACTTTCTTCAACCTAAGAATCAAAAACAGAATAAAACGGTTGCAACAGAAACAGAAACTGCCTTCCAAAATTCCTGCAACGGTTTTTCAAGTCAAAGACAACGGTTTTGATTGAACAACAGTTCTTAACAGAAATAACTGATTTTCCAGAAAGTCATTTTCAGCTTCTTTTAACTGCTTCTTCTGCTGTTTTCCAGGATATTTTTTATCACTTCCATTAGACAAACATTGTTGTGAAGCCACCATCTTATATTCTCACAAGGATGACACACATACAATCACAGTACATGCAGATACACACATGAACACAACTTGTTCTTGATGAATTTTCTAACTTCTATGGTGTGTAATCTTTCAACTTGGTTCTCTCTTGTTTCTCTCTCACTCTAGATTTGATAATCTAACTCTGAAAATTGATTTACAAGAATGATATACACAGAAAATAAGTAAACTTCTTCACATACAAGAAAACGGATTTGAATCTATTTTCCCTCAGCTGAAAGACAATGGTTTTGCAACTGTTGTAACCGTTAAAATTGATTCTTTATCCATGCAGCTTCCCACGCGTTGTCATTGCTTCCAACTGTTGTTACTGCTTCCAAGTCAATTTCACAACCTTTTGCTGAGTGTGATTAGCCAAAACATTCACAAATCTCCACCTGGCTAGAACACGAAGCCAAAAACACTCTGATTCTTCAAATCAAGAATACTAACTCACCTCTATTCATGTCCCCTTACAGGACATGCCACAACACAACCCTTTAACACTCAACCACTTGGACCAAGTCCAAGCAATAACTGAATTTGTCAGCTGGTAATGCCTTTGTGAGCATATCAGCTTCATTTTCCTTTGTACTGACCTTTACAACTTCTACATCACCCTTTTCCACCACATCTCTAACATAGTGATGCCTCACATCTATGTGCTTAAATCTTTCGTGGAAAACCTGATGCTTTACCAGATGTAAAGCACTAAGAATCACACATTATTCTAACTGAATGCTGACATACACCAAATTTTGTAATAATTCCCTTCAACCACACAGCCTCCTTTACTACCTCTGTCATGGCCATATATTCCACTTCTGTTGTGGACAATGCTACCACTGGTTGGAGCATTAATCTCCAGCTAATAGTAGCGTAGAAGAGAGTGAATACATAAACTATCAACGTTAGCTGCATAGTCAGAGTCTATATAGGCCTTTAAGAATTCAGCGTAATCCTCATTTCTCTTGAACATGATACCACAGTGTGTTGCTCCTTTCAAGTATCTCATCACCTATTTGAGAGCTTCCTAATGTTGCTTCCCTCGATTGGATGTATATTTGCTGACAGCACTCACAACATGTGAGATATCAGGCCCAGAACAAATCATCACATACATAATGCTTCCAACATCATTAGAATAAGGAATCTTACTCATATCCTTCATTTCCTCTTATGTCTTCGATTTTTGTATCTCAGACAATTTAAAATGTTGAGCCAATGGAACTGGAACTGGTCTTCATTCATGCATCTTAAACTTCTTCAAAACCTTCTGAATATAATTTATGTATTCTAACCATAACAAACCATCTGTTCTATCCCTTACAATATTCATTCCCATGATTCTTTTAGCATTGTCTATTTCTTTCATCTCAAAACTTGCTTGCAAATCAATCTTAAGCCTCTCATTCATTCATGCATGAGAACTTTGAACTTGGATCCAAATGATTAGATCTTTTGGTTATGTTGTTCTTAGGCTAGACTTTGTGTTTGTTGTATGTTTTATGCTTTATACATGACTTTGTGTCATATTCGACTTTGTGTCAATTAATTGTGTGTGTTTTCCTTGGTGAAAAATAACTTGCTTTGTGCTTGTTATCTCCTGTACTTAGTGTGCAGGAGTTTTGGCGATGATGATTCCTCCGTTTTCGTGATCGATCGACAGCATATGTGAATTGGGCCCAAGGTGGATATTGTTGGGTTATAGGCCCAATTATAGGGCAGCCCATTTACCCAGCCCAAACCCATATGGCAGCCCACAACCCTTTAATCTCCCACCAGATACATTCCCCCTTCTTTTGTGTCTCTTTGATTTACGTATTGTCATTTATTCCACCATGGTTTTCTGCTCCATTCTTCTCTATAAGAATGGAGTTCTTCTCTTTGTGAGAGGTGTGCAGCAGAATATAGGAGAGTGATACACTTAGTGTGTAAGGGTTTTCTGCCATCATAAACGATCCCTTCTTCGTCTCCTTCTTCCTTGTTCCCTTTGTGGGATTTGGTGGGTAGAGTGTGAGAGAAGTGCGTGGGATATTACCGGGGTTTGGGTTGTGTATCTACTTAGTGTGGATATCTTCCATAGGGTGCCAAATTTGCAGCTGTCATTATTTTCGATGAAACAGGCTCAAGATATTTTTGAGCCAAACTCGAACCCGATCACGGTTCGATTTCTAACAGTATCAATAGGGATGGAGCTCAAATATCATATTTCTCCGTTGTTATTTGAGTTATATAGTCATATTTATGATTTATTTATTTATTCATTTCAATTTACATTATCTAAGCAGACAGCTAGAGACGTGTATATTTGACTAAGTTGGTGTCAACTCAAATGTCGCTATTGATATTTGTGTATGATTTTCTCGTGTGTATTTGAATAAGTTTGTTGGCGTACAAAACTCGTCACTAACTTATGGGCGATTTCAAAATTTCACACCTTCTATTTTGCCAATTATAAAAATTTATTTGGAAACTGAGTTTTTTGTTGAATAACTGCATGTGTGTTGCACCAAATAACAACGAGCATTGTCGATCCCACAAGAATTTGGGGTTTCAAGTCAATTAACTAGTGCAATTCTAAAAACATAATCTTATCTAGACAATCGAATTGCAGATTATTGTCTTTAACTACTAATTAAACTAAGGTAATTAAATAATATAACAAAATCAATGTATGAAAGATATCAAATACAGGAGAATCAAACTCTAAGCGTATTCTCGGAAGCTATTTCAACTATATTTCACTTACGATTTACATTTAACTAATCGAATCTTTAAACTGAATTTTAGTTTGTATAGGACGATCCCAAGGTTAGTCTAAATCCTCGGTCAAAGCGAATCAAAGAATGTTTCTTGGGACAGCAGGGTTTCGGCTGAAGCCCATATAAAGGCGCATTTTCTCTACTAATACAAGTGAAAAAAAACATTTGCAAATTTTTACTTAGCAAGGGGAAGCATTTGCAAATTTCATCATCATGGAGTATGAATACTTCTCCCTTTTCCTCCTCCTTCTTTCTTGCTTTGTTTTGGTGTCGTTGATCACCAAAACGAAGCAAAATCTCCCTCCGGGTCCACGAAAACTCCCGATTATCGGACACCTACACCATCTCGCCGGTTCCTCCCCGACGCACCACACCCTCCGACGTTTATCCAACAAATACGGACCCCTAATGCACCTCCAACTCGGCGAATGCAGCTATGTCATCGCCTCCTCCACCGAAATCGCTACACATTTTCTCAAAACACACGATGCGCTCTTCGCGTCGCGGCCTTCACTTCTATCCACGGAGATCGGTGCTTACAACAACACAAGCATATCCTTCGCCCCCTACGGCAAGTTCTGGATACAACTACGACGCATCTGCTCCGTAGAAGTCCTTAGCACTAAGCGCGTCAAGTCTATCCAACCGGTACGCAAGGAAGAGACTACGGAGCTCTGCAAATGGATAGCTCAACGCCAAGGATCCGCCATTAATTTAGGCGAAAAACTTATGAAGACGGCATACGACATCATGGGCAGAGCAGTGCTCGGAAAGAAGACAGGGCAGCAGGCTGTGTTCATATCGCTGATTAAAGAAGGGCTCGAATTGATGTCCGGGCTCGACATCGTCGATCTCTATCCTTCGTACAGTATCCTCCGTATGTTTAGTAGGTTGAAGAGGAGCATAGAGAAGCATCACCAGGCTCTGGATAGGATAACTCATAACATCATCGAGGATCGTAAACGGTCTAATAACGGAGAACATCGGGATCATGACTTGCTAGATGTGCTCTTGCAACTCCAGAATGATAAATCACTTGAAATTCCGTTAACCACTGATAACATCAAAGCTGTTCTTGGGGTATGCATTCTATTACTCACTATATTATGTTTTAAATATCTTGTTATTTTGTTTTAAATTTCATGAAATAAAGGATTTATTCGGCGCCGGAGTGGAGTCAGCAAGCTCAATAGCGGAGTGGGCAATGGCAGAGATGCTCAAACATCCCAAAGTTCTAAAAAAGGCACAAGATGAGGTGAGAATGGTATTCGACAGCAAAAATGGCGTCGTCGACGAACGCTACTTCGACGAACTCAAGTACCTCAAACTCGTCATAAAAGAGAGCCTTCGGTTGCACTCGCCCGGAGCTCTGTTGCTACCCAGAGTAAGCAGCGAGCGGTGCACGATTGACGGATACGAAATACCGGCAAAAACTCGACTCCTCGTGAACGCATATGCAATAGCAAGAGACCCGAAGTACTGGGAAGACGGTGAGAGCTTCAAACCGGAGAGGTTTCTGGAAAAATCGGTGGACTTCATTGGGAGTAGCATGGAGTTTATTCCGTTCGGTGCTGGAAGGAGGATTTGCCCTGGAATGACGTTCGGGGTGGCAACCGTAGAGATCACACTAACGATGCTTCTCTACTATTTTGATTGGGTACTGCCCAACGGGATGAAAGCAGAGGAGTTGGATATGACAGAGTGTTCTGGAGTCACCGCGCGAAAGAAAGTCAACCTTTGGGTTGTACCTCTTGTTAGGAGGACTTTGCCCGCGTAATATCGATTAAGGTCCTTGGTTTTGGGTTCGAGGAAAAAAAAAGGTTATTGTAATATTAGGCAATTAATATGTCCATATTTTCCTTTTACTTCTTTCACAAATGTCGCAATAATAAATTTGGGACTTTCGAGTGTTGCTGCTATGCGTTAAATATTTGTCCGGATGACATGTCATATCATTAAATTAATTTATAAAGAAAAAAAGAAGGTTAAACCCTAATTCCCGTATAAGGTGTATTTCATTTTATTTTTCTTTCTTTCTTTATCTTTCCCAAATTTATTAGACACACGTGACTAATTCCGGCCAAATTGATCGACGACGATAGACAGTGTCCTTAAATTAGACAATTTTTTAAAGATACAGGACTAAAAGAAAAAAAAAAAAAAAAACATACAAATTTTTTTCTATACAAGACCTAATATACGAGTCTAAAAAAAAAAAATTTCTGTTTCTGTATTTGATTTGACTCCTACTTATTCAAATACACATGATCACCGAGGAAATCATAAACAAATATCAAGTGATATTTTCGATATTGACGCCAACTTATTAAAATACACATGATGATCGTGGAAATCATAAATAAATATTACCTCCGTCCCGTTCTAACTTCCTAATTTCCTTTTCGATTTGGCCCAATTTAACTTTTTAGCCCATAAATGACAAATTTCTATCATAATTTCCACTCTTAAAATCTCCATCCTCGATCTTTACCTTTAAAAAAGTTAAAGATTTTACAAAATCTATTTTTTCTTAACCTTCGTGTCCGATCAAAATAAGAAAGTTAAATTAAAACGGAGGGAGTAGGAAAGTTAAGCCGGAACGAAGAGACTATGAAATAGAGGATTCCATGCACTTTTCCTTCCACGAATGGTTGAACAGGTCAGATAAGGTTTAGTTTAATTTATTGTGTTGATGACATGCATTGCTATTGCATATTAATTTGTCATACATTATTAATACCAAACCGAATAATTAAAAGATGAACTATATCAAATAAAATATATCCTATTAAACAAATTACTTTTAATAAACAATCTCGAATCGAGTATCGATCAACTTGGTTTGATTCTCGGCCGTTACACCGGAAAGGGTTCCAAAATAATTTCCTTTTGGAACAAACTGAATTTCGTATACTTGTGTGATCACGTAACATGCTGATGTCTTCGATTAATAAAACCCATTTAAAATTATGCTAGTTTGAACCTATTTTGCCCAAAGATTGCTGCTGCCAAGATCATCGCCACAGCCACATGGAGATTTTTGCAGCAAAATTCATCCGCGAACGACTAAAGTCGTCGGTCGCATCACCCCGGAATGTTTCACCACGTCCAAGGCTAGACGGTTGCCGGTTTATTGTAGTCTTGGCCATTTATGGCGTCCACAATGGTATGGGGAGGAGCCGCCACGGTCCCAAAGGATGCTCTGTTCGGTTTCCATTAGTTCAAGTATGATTTTTGCGCCGGAAAATTTACAAACTTGTTAACCTTTGCAGGGTCCAACATAATATATGAACTCTGAACTTATGAACCGTGAAACTAATCATGATCAGTGAATTGAAAATGTAGTCTAGCCCCTAAAATCTAAAGTTTGAACCAAAAAACGCATCCACCTTTGATTTGCACGCACGCCCACGTGAATGTTCGACAAATTAAAAGTGGATGTTACACCTCGTGTGCATTATTAACACGAGTGAAGCACTCTTTATCATCATGGGGTGAACTCAAGGTTTGTTATGTCCTATAATTCCTTCCAACAAGATGCTGCTAAATGTTAAAGGAGAAAACCAAAATCAACCCTTTTATTAGGAAAGCCATTCACTATCAGCTTGACCGTAAACACTAAAACCTAACCTGCTTGCAAGGATCGGGGATCAGACGGAAACACCCCTGCCCCGTGACTCGGCTTCCAGAAACTTGCAGATCCTCTCCATAACCTCTCTCCCCTTGGCGCTGTTCTTCTGAAACTTGTCTACACATTTTTGTTCTATCTTCTCAGCCATCGAAGACAGTGTGGAGAACGGCTTTATCGTTATGCTAGTTTCCTGTCTGCATAGTGTCCATCCTTCTGGATTCTCGGGGTGGGGATCATACCGTATCTTCTCTTCCACTTCGATGAACTTCTGGAGACTGATGTTACGTGTGGCAAGTTGCATCGACCGAGTTTTTGCATCCACAAGGGTCGACTCGACGCAGTGGCAGATATCCTGACCGATGATTTTACGAACAAACCACGGTCCTGGTGCATGGATGGTTATAGCCCGAGTTGTGTGCAGTTTCCCTGAACTAGGTTCAAGCCTGTGGCTCAAAGTATCAACCTCAAGAATGTGAGACAGAGTGCGTTTGTTTTCAGCATCGGCAAATTTGCGCCAAGATGCAGCAGTTACTCGTTCCCATGGGTGCTTGTAAGTGTGTTCTTGAGAATATGCCCTAACCATCCTTCTTTCCCTTGCTCTACACACAAAAATCAAAAAGAGAAGAGCTCTAATCTATCAGGTGTTCACTAAAACACCAGCACAAAACACAATACAAAAAACGGTTGCTCCATAGCCAGTTTATCTATTCTACTACCAAAATAACAGCTTGATGAAGCAAAATAAACATGAATTCATCCTCTCGCAGCAAAGACCTTTCATTTCGTTACGTTTCTTGTTGCTCTTCAAAATGTAAAAGTTAAGTGACACAATTCTTACTCATGATGATCCAAGTGTAGAAGTTTGAAGTTAAATTTGAACTGAATTCCCAAACACTTTCACAAAAGAAACATTAATATCAATACATCCCGGTAACCTTATTAACACCCCTATAGTAGCCATTACTTGGGTTTAATATATCGAGACCTATTGCATCAAATATAATAACTATGACTTAGGACTCTAGATAAAACCCTCTTCTCATACTCTGTACATTCTGCATATTATTAGCATTCAGTTTTTTACAGGCAACTCAATAAGATATTTTTCAATGTGATAATTTCAAAAATACCAGTAACAACGTTATTTGGTTTAACTCAAGGTTGTCGTGAGCAAACATTGCTTGTACGGCCATCATCATCTTTGAATAAAATCACGGACAACAGCCACTTTATATTCATAATTTACATGTTCTATTATTTTGCACGATCGCAAGTTGTTGTGAAGATTTAACAGAAAAAATTTTAAGCACATAAACAACTTTTATGCAATGTTGTAAGTCACTAGGCGCTAGTCGAGCGATAGACTAGACCTAGCGACTAGACAGATCCTTAGTGGGGCATAGGCGGGGTCCCCAGGCATGGACTAGTTGGAGATTTTCGCAACAAAGTTCTTATAATGAATAGAAGTTGCTGCATGATCACAGCATTCTCATTATGAGATGCATTGAGTTTATTTTGACTGTAAAAGTGTAAGATTGAATGTATAATTCACAGTTATAAATGGAAGACTCTCCTAGATGAGAGCTGTGCCTGTCATGAGGCTACCTATAACTTTATGATATCATAACAGAATCTCATGACATGCAAATTAAGAAAAGAGTTTAAAGTATTTGTAAGACTGGCCACAAAGAAGAAAGATCGATACCAATAATACGTGTTCAGACATTGAAGTTTGGTGAAGGAACTGATTCAAGACATTTTCTACCTTAAATGGTAATCAAAACACTGCCACTCAAACTCGAAAGACTCCCGCACACATTGTCTAGTATTCTGTTAACCCAATATTTTGTGGAGCCGACATTAGTTAATTAATCATATAAAAGAAGGATGGCAAGATCTTATCACAATGCCAAATAACATAACTCGACTTTAGCTTAGTGATAGGGAAAAGGAAGTCCCTGGGGAGTCCCATTATACTTCTAGAGCCCCCAAAATTAAAAAACTTCAGAAAAGGTTCAATCACTTGTGGACGTAACATCTAATTACTAAGTAATTAAAACATTTCATTTACTTTGCCCCAAAACTAATCCAAGACTAGTTAAAGCAAACCGGATTCACCAAGCTCCACCAATGGGCCTAGGACAAATCTCTGAGACAAAATGTTCTGAAGTTACACTTTTAAAGACGACGCAACCATGTAACATTGTGCCAATCCTCTGTGAAATGGGCGATGAACCTAGAGTTATTTAAACTATATGCAGATATAATGTAATGTTAAGTGTTAGCATAAAGGTAACTGATAGGATATAATAAACGAGAACTCAAGATGCAGATGTAAGCTTCAAGCAAACAACATACAATCATCTTAGACAACCTAAATTGGCCCATTACTCAAGGTATCAAAGCTTAGATAACTCACTGAAGAGGAATTCTCTAAGGCAGTCCTTCATACTGACTAAAACCCATAGAAACTCATAAAACCCTAATTAGCAGCTCGCATCTCTGATAAAATATTAGATAAACAGAAAAATTAACTGTAAAATACACAAATAATCACCGAAAACTAAATAAGGAGAATTCAATCGGAATATAACATAAAAAAGTAAATGCCGAATACAAAAGTGAGTGAAAATCTGCAGGATGAAAACAATTCACTTACCCGAAGAGTTATAGCTTCACCAGATCAAATCGTGCAGTCCTTAAACACAAAAAGCTGAAAACCTATTAAGAAAATTGAATACTCGATCAATCATAAATCAGATTGGCAAAATTAAGATGCTCTAATAATTGGATATACAGTGAGGTCAAAATATAACGAATTCAAGATGCAACCGGATTTAAGGGTCAAAAATATATAATTAAGAAGAGTCGCAGAGCTGAGATAAGAATCATCACTAGAAACAAACAATTTGCTTACCGAAATGTAAATTGAGCTCCGACTGTTTTGTTTCGCAGGATCAGGAACTGAGTATATTCATTTGGGATTGTTTAACAGAATTCTGAATTCATAGGATGTTTGGGGAAGGCGAGTTTTGAGTAGGAAAAGGGCGGCGGGGAGAGGGAGGGATGACGGCTAATTTACGAGCTAAAATTATTTTCGGTCCCGCACACTTAATTTTCATCTTAAATTTGTTGTTTTTTTTTTTAATTTTATCTCATAATTAAAGAAATTATTATTTTTTAACCAATTTCAATTGTCGAGTAAATTATAAGAAATTATTTGTTTTTTAACCAATTTCAGTAAATCGGTAAAAAAGTGCACGTAGTTATCACGTAAAGTTACTTTATGTCTCATAACTTTCTCCTTGTTCAATTTTCGTCAAAAAAAATCAACGTCACTGCCATGTAATTAAAATCGATTGAAGCTTGGTGTCATATGTGAGTCACTTATGCTCTTCCAGCTAATTTACTCATCCGAAGTAAATTGGTTCAATATGAAAATCGAATGAGTAAAATTATGGGATGCTTTGTGATTTTAGCCCGGCATATCAAGTTAGATTAGTGCTTGATTTCAAATTAGCTTGGTTTAAACAAACATAACTTAAACATATCCTTGTTATTTTTTAAGATAATTATTGATTTCGAGGCGATTGGGCTCAAAATCAAATTAATTCATGTTGAGTTAGACTCAATGTTTTTCTCAATAAACTCGGATAAATCAAACTCATATTCTATACAAATTGATTTTTTTGTTTTTTAATGGGTTAAATTAGTTTCCAGAACTTATAAGATGCTTCTAGATGCGCCTCATGTAAATATTTTACACACGAAAGATTCAGAATATATTAAGAGTGCATCACTTGGCCCAATCCATTGAGAATTGGGTCAATCGAGTGGTATTTCCTTTGAGGTTGCTGGCAATATATTTACACACATCACATCACATCACTTTTTTTATCACATTTTACACTATAAACGAATCACAATCCAATCTCCAACCAACAAAACATAAGGATAAACAAAGCCCAAGTGAGCTTGATTGGGCCGGAAAAGGAGAAAATACGTCCAACTGAGAAGTTTTTACCTGCAACTACCGGTATGCCTGCACCTCACTAGATGCTAGACAAATGGATGAAAAAAAGTGAAATTTTAGTTTTTCGGCCATGTCGTGCATCCAATGGAGCACGGGCACTACCCGTAGGGTAGATAAGAATTTCCATGAAATGTATTCGAGACTACCATATTTTGCCTCGAGACCGTTTGCCCGTCCCTCCTCACCACAAAGATAAATTGTTACCGAAACACAGACACGGCATTCGAGTTAGAATGATGAATCAAGGAAGCTTCAGTCTTCCGTATAATACCTTTCATCAGATTAGCGGGTCGAAGAGGAAGATCCATGAGTTGCATCACAGGATAACTGGAAACATCATTGGCGAGGGGGAAGGAGAACATGATGATCGCTCACAGATCATGTTAAAACAAACTTTAATCGAGTTAAAACAAAAACGTGTTTCATCACTTTTCACTAATATAGCAGCCGGTCAGTAACAAGAAAGGAACCGGCTTAAGAGTTATCGTATGGCAAAATATAGAAAATGATGGGCATTAGAAGCTAGTAATGCACAATGTAGATCTTTCTCCCTAGAATACAACATGGCATGGCAGCATCTCTTACTACACAAAAATAATTAATTGATAACCGGAAAAATATCATTCAGGTTACCTTCTTCCAGCAGCCCATTCGTTCCTTGTTCAGGTTTCTGGCCACGTACTTCGTGACTACAATATGGAGCCAGTGTAAGACAATGCAATGGCAGATGAAGAAAACAGAGAACTGCAGGAATTCCTGAGCATATCCAATAAATAGAGATAACAACAAATAGTGGTCCAAAAAAGAATTGCTTAAAATGAACAGAAGTTCGAAGTTCATTTTAAATGCAAATATATTCGATAAATTCATGAGAAAATAAGAGATATCTCTACCTCAGAGATCATACGATTTTATTCTCTTATGTGTGTTCTAATTTTCATTAAGATTGAGTCTTTGTTTTCTTCACCAACAAAAGTGGAAAGACTCGATTTTTCAAATTAACAAGTATAAAGACAAAAAAAAAATAAGGCGAATAGGAAAAGTACAAGGACTTGATGTTAATGTAAAACTAGGATCCCAATCAAAGATTAGTGAAAGTATAGGACAAGTATGTATTTTTCCTGTATTCTGATTATGTCTTATATTAATATGCATATATATAACAATGATTATATAATATATCAACTATTATTTCAAATCAATGTATAAATTATATACATATCTTATATGTATACCTATCACACTTGTTGCACTGATGAAGGAAGCCTCTACCTTAAAAAAAAAACATTAACAACACTTTTCAGATGGTGATTTGCATTACATATTATACATATATATGTAGTATCTCTTGTGTCAGACCAACTTCCGTAAGACGAGAATCACTTTTATCATAAAAAAAGTATTACTTTTGACGTAAAAAAAAAGTAGAATTTCTTACGATAAAAGTAACTCCGGGCTTACGGAAAGGTGTACGGAAGACGGTCTTATTTAAGTGTTTGCATGTATATATAGGAGCAATTTAATCATTAAGCATACTCTATCAGCAATGTGCAAATAATTACCATATTCCAAAGCTACAGCAGCAAAGTCTCGTCTTGTGGATACTGAGGCAGTTCAAGTGGCGAAATTTTCAAAGAGATCAACGGTGCATAGCCTATCTGATATCTAACAAGAACTGGTCCAAAAATGTTGAACTTTTCGGCACTACTGAGAGCAACTTCTGCATCAGAACCCCGCTTAAATATCACCTTGGCACGACCAGAGTCATGATCAACTTCCGTCTCAGATTCCATCAATGACCCAAACCGTCTAAATATTTTATTTAGACTGATTTCTGATGGCACACATTTCCTCTCAGCAAAGTTCAATATAAGCTCTGCTGGTGACGATTCCTGTTTCAATCTTTTAACACTATCGTCTGGTCCTGTTGTAGTTATCGGGTAGTTGGAAAATCTTTTCCTAGAATGTGATTTATGACCTGTTTTTACTGCACCTAATTGCACTGGTTGAAAAATTGCCGTTCGGTTTTCCCATTCCTGCCTTAGTTGCTCTCCAGAATAGCTCGGGACTATCCTTAGCTGCTCCGTGGAATGGTTCTGAACGGTCCTCTGCTTCCAGTAAGCGTCGTTTGCATCATCAAAATCGAATCTTTCACCTGGTTCAGCCTTTCTCTTTCTGTCTCCTATATTCGACACAATTGAATTTCTAAATCCCAAGAAGAAAGCATGAACACTATTTTGGATATTCGGCCTTCTCTTGGGATCCTTAGCTGCCAACTGAAGTTGTGATAGCATCTCATTCACAGAAAAGGATTCAATTACCACGTTATCGTTACTTCCCTTTATTAATGAGACAGGCCCCGTTAACTGACTCGCCACCCTACTAATGCAGGCACCGATTTTTAACAGAGGCGTAGGAGTATGACCCACTGAGGTAGAGAATGTAGCAGAAAAGGTATTCGCCCTTTTATCTGGCATATTGAATAGAGGATCAAGTGCTTTACGTTTTCTCTCAAAAGTCATTAACTCTGTCAAGCTTCTCTCCTTTATAGGATGAGATCCTTCGGTAGGAGTAGGTCCCGTTTTATTTGGGGCAACCGTTTCATTACTTGCTTGACGAGCACAAACATTGTTTTCTAGCAACTCCAACCGGTATCCTTTATAACGATAAAATGCAGTCAATTGAGCTCGAGCAATCACAAGATCCAATCGATCAGCCCTCAAAGATGCACACGGTGCCAAATCACTAACATACTCAAGAAGTTTATCGGGTTCGAACAAAGCTGCTCTACTAGAGTGATACACACCACACTTGCGCTTCGATTCTTCACGTATTCCAGCATTCTCAATAACCTGAGTTCCAATCTTAATGTAGGCATCTTTTGGTATACAAGAGCATCCCAAACCTAACTCAACCCTTCTAGAAACCTCTTCCAATGCAGAGTTAACCGCACTTTGAAACCCTTCAGAATTACTTTGCTTCTCGATCTGGGAAAAATGTGGCCTGAACGGCTTCAGTTTAGACGAATCATTCCAAGCAAAAGTTTGATCTCCAAAGTAAGCTACCAAATAAGAGTCCTTTTTGCAACATTTAAGAGCTTTCTCCGAAGCATCTGCTTGATCAAATATCTGTCCGGGCCACCATGGATGGTTCCCGACTGCTCCCCAGACCACATCTGATTGACGAAACTGCCCCTCGTTTTCTGGAGGTGATAGATAACCTGGATGGTACTTAAGTTTATCAGTTTCACAAGCATGTTCGTCAGTCCCCAATTCTGGATCATTACAATCAACTTCCACCCCTACATCATAGTTTATGCTAGTTTCTGTGTCTCCAATCTTAATATTTACACCGTTGGGTTTGCTGACATTAGCTATCGCATTTCCTTCTTCATGAATGTCAGATACTACAGCCTCCGTTTTTACAATAGACTCTCTACTTTCGGCAGCAAATACTTCTTTTTCGTCAACAATCTTGACATCTACACCACAATCAAGATCTACATCAGTACCAGTCAAAGGAAACATGTCTTCTTTTTCTAAAATTCCAACTTTTTTTTCATCACCAGCTTCTAAAAGTTCAGATTTCACAAATTTATCCTCTTCACCTAAACAAACATTGGCTTTCGCCTCCACAAACCCCACCGAACTTTCCCCATTTTCATTTTCATCGGATATCTCCATATCCTCTGAAAAGGCCTGACCCTCCAAGTCCCCAATTTGGCCACCATTAACAAACACATTAGACCCCACAATCTCCACCATTATTTCCCCTCCATATCCCTCTTCAAAGGATTCCTCAGCTTGGCTCTCACTGCCCATTCTAGAACTTTCTAGAAGCTCACTAGTAGGCAATTCACCGCTCAAAAGCAACTTCGAATCACCAACACTACCACCCGAATCAACCGAACCCTCATCACTGTGTTCTTCTTCCATTATCAAGCTATCTAGAATAAGACAAAAGCATTACTAAGAAATTCACAGGACATTGACGAAATTCTGAAACAGTTAGAAAAGGAATTTCAGTATATATACACGTATATATAAATTACAAAACCCTAATAACATACCCAAATTCAAGAAAGCAACAGCGAATGTTTATCATTTGCGCAAAATGAAAACCTACACTGAAGATACATCTCCAGAGCTACAAAACTATTACCTGAACTGAAGAAAGCAGCAGGAAATCTTAGGATTTTTAGGGTTTAAGATGAGTATTGAGCTGAGGTTTATCAAATCCAAAATCTTAGTAAAAAAGTCCCGTTCAATATCGTGTTCGTGTGCCGTTTGAGAACAAATTAAACCCTTTCTTCCATTTCCAGTTTTTCTTTTATTTTGCTGTGATGCGGAAAAAGGAAACTGATTCATATGTAATGTTACGGCTGTAAGTAAAATGAGTCTGAGTCCAACGTACTATTGTTCAATTTTGTTTGAAATATTATCGAATTTTTTAGTATAATATTTAAACTTATTTGATTATTAAATAAATCGAGTGTGAACGAATTTTAATAAAACCAAACACGAATCGAACTCGAGTAATTTGATATTTTTGCGCTTATTTTAGCATCTTTAACTTATTGATCTCGAGCTCGAGCTCAAAATTTTATTAAACGTAATAGTACGTTCAGGCTTCTTTGAAATGTTTAATCAAACATAGTTCAAATGAACTTTTAACAAACGATCCCGAATTAAATATCGTGTAACTTGATTTAATTATAAAAAAATTTGGGGTTGCAAATTTAATGGGACGCACTGAAAAGGCAAGTAGACAATTTTAACCGAAACGGAGGTAATAATTCTTTGTAAAATTAATCCTTTCTTTATTTGGTTCTTCAAACATCTGCTTCTCCAACAAACAATCATATTTTGATTTGAAATGTGTTAATTTAGATGCAATAAATATAAGCTAAGATACATAGTGAAGAAAATAGTGAAGAAAAGCTAATGATAAGGCACATCAAACACCTCCCTCAAATAAGTACAACAAAGTAACATCTCTCAATTCAATTAAATAGAGAAACTACTACTACTACATGCCTATAGAAAACCACTGTCCACGTCGTCGCCGTCATCGTGGTCGTCTATCTCACAGCAGCTAACCTCTTCGTAACGCCTTACTCTTACAGAATGGTTTCCCACTCGTATAACCCCCGATCACAATAGGGTGCAGCAAGCTAGACGGTGCAGTCGCAGACGGACCTGCAATTTTGAAGGCAACAAGCACATTTAGCTTGTCTGATATAAAAACAAGAACATTAAGGAAGGAAGATGAGGAAAAGAAGCAATGGATGACAAATGTTTCTTTACATTGAGTTACAGTGAGATGGGGGAGATAGAGATGAATTAGACAATTTCACCTAGCAAGATTATTTAAGACCATCGATGCATTTTCTACCGAATAAGTGGTCTCAATAGCTTGAATGAAGATAGCAGATACACGAAAGGCAAAAAGACAAAAGCAACATAATAAGAAAAGAATTACGAGCGCAACGGCTTGATAGATCCTACACCAGATGAAATACACTTGGTGTGCTATCGACCACACAATCACACATAAGCGCACGCACACACCCATGTTTGTATTGTGTAAGATGCAATGAGTCTGTTACACCTAGTGTACGGAAGAATCCACCCGAGTATAAGCCAAAGAGTTAAGGTTTCAAGATGATGTAAATGTGTGATACATACTTTAAACACAAAAATAAAGGTTTACTACATACATGGAGAACTAAGTGAGACCATGTACACTAAACTAGAAAATGATAAGAGAGAGAGAGAGAGATTGCATTTCAAATATTAAATTTCGAAAGAGAAGGTGCAAAAATACATCAACAAATTTAAAAGTATAATGTAATATATCTGTATGAATGAGAAGATAATTACCAAAGTCCATTATAGCATCATAGGCACATCTTCCTGAGGATGAGGTAGGGCAACCGGTGAAACCTTTACTGAGATCACCGGCGAGTAGCCTATCTGGTAATCAACAAGAACAGGCCCAAAAATGCTGAACTTTTCTGCACTATTTTGAGCTACTTCTGCATCTGAACCTCTCTTGAAGATCACTTTGGCACAGCCCGATTCATGATCGACTTCTGTCTCAGATTCCATCAGAGGCCCAAACCGTCTAAACATTTTATTAAGATTAATTTCAGATGGAACACAGTTCCTCTCTGCAAAGTTCAATATGAGCTCTGCTGGAGACGACTCCTGCTTCCTTCTTTTAGCATTCTCATATTCTTCATCAGCACTTGGAGAAATCCCGCTGGATAATCTTTTCCTAGAGTGAGATTTACGTCCTGATTTAACGGGTTTTTCAGCACCAAACGGGACTAGCTGAAGATCTTTATTTGCATTCTCACCGACATGCTCCTCGGAGTAATTCTGCACGATCCTATCTGTCCAATAAGAGTCATTCACATCATCAAATTCAAACTCTTCACCAGACCCACCTTTTGTTTGTTCCGATTTTTTCTTCCTACCCCGTCTATTTAAAACAATCGAGCTTCTGAATCCCAAGAAGAAACCACGGATATTGTATTGAATATTGCGCCTTTTCTTGGGATCCTGTGCCAAAAGCTCAAGTTGTGATAGCATCTCATTCACAGACAAAGACTCTGGTGGAACCACCACAGTTTGTTTCTCGGACTGCTCATTTATATTCGTGGAAGCATCGATAATCGCCTCATCATTTCCAACCTTTACAGATGACGTGCACCCAGTTAATTGGCTAGCTACTCGACGAATACATTCACCAATTTTAAAGGAAGGCTTAGGCGTTTGACTGGCTGAGGCCGAAATCTTTGCAGCATAGACACTTACCCTTTTGTCTGATCCCTCAACTGGATGATCAACGGCTTTCCGTTTTTTCCCAGAAAACGGTTTTCCAATATCTTCATCAACTAACTCATCTTCAGCATCTGGTGAGTATTCCCTGTCTCTAGACTGAGATCCATCTTTTGGAATATGTCTACGTTTCTTCGAAGCAGCCATTTCATCACTTACTTTTTCAGTATCCGCATCATTCTCTAGCAATTCCCCAGGTAAAGGAAACTCGGCTGGGGGACGATACCCTTTAAATCGACAAAACGCAGATAATTGCGCTCGAGCGATCACAAGGTCCAACCGATCCGCCCGAGAAGATGCACGAGGCGCCAAGCCCCTAACATAATCAAGAAGTTTATCGGGTTCGAAATGGGAGGCCTGGCTAGATTGATCCACACCATGTCTTCGGCTAGCTTCTTCACGTATCCCAGCGTTTTCTACAGCCTGAGTTGCGATCTTCGCATATGCATCTTTTGGTATACAAGAACATGCCAAACCTAGCTCCACCCGTCTTTCGACCTCTTCCAAGGCACAGCTGACCGCGTTATGGAATGACTCGGAATTGCTCTGCTTCTCAATCCGGGTAAAATGTGACCTGAAAGGCTTCAACGCAGATGGATCATTCCAAGCAAACGTCTGATCTCCAAAATATGCTACCAAATAAGAATCTTTCTTTTGATATTTAAGAGCCTTCTCTGACGCATCTGCAGGATCGAATATCTGTCCAGGCCACCACGGATGGCTCCTGACTTTACCCCAGACCAGATCTGATTGGGTAAAACCACTTTCAGGAGGTGTTAGATAACCTGATTGCTCCATTCTCAATGAGCTTGCGTACTTCACCCGCTCATCATTAGATAACTTAGATGATTTCTCAGTCTCAGACAAAGGACCATCACTTCCTGATTCTGCATCAACCTCAGGTCCACCGTGATATGATTGGTCGGATTCTCTCTCTTCCTCCACATCCATGACTTTCGTTTCAGAAGCAGAAACATCCACAGTACAGAAGCCATTAGATTCTCGAGGTATGTGATCTTCCGGAGACTTATAAACGTCGTCACTGGAAGAAACCACAACACAGCCAGGTTTCTCCTTAATTTCTAGCAATTCTGCCTTTTCAGTGGTATCAGAAACAGCAGCAATACTAGTTTCTTCATCTGGGGCCAAATTGCTATGCTCAATCTTGTCAACCTCATGATTTGATGATTCTTTTATTTGCACAGGAACTTCTTGTTCCGTACTTCGAGGTGAACCACACTCTTCAACAACATCTTCTATCACCTTGACACCCATTGCCTCGACCTTTGCGCATGGACCTTCTTCCTGGATATGCATCTGCTTAGCAGAATCATCAAGTGCTGGAATTTCAGGGTTAATTTCCCCACCTGTGTTGCTTGGTCCAACAGCTTCCGCCTGAGAGATCACAGCATTGTGACCATCTATTTCTGCATCAAGCATTGTAGCAACGACAGGTTGATCTGAGTGCATGTCAGAATCTTCTTCTGCAATTTCCTTGTCCGATGGGCAACTCAAGCCCGTTGTATTCGTCTCATTTTTCACTTCATTATTTTCAATCTCAGCATTGAGGCATTTGTCTTTGTCTGCGGTATCACCTCCATCGGTCAATTGATTTGGTTCATTTGAGAAAACTTGGCTTTCATGAGCCTTATGAGTTTTTAGATCTCCATCGTCCTTCAAGCATTCATTGTTACCTACAAAACACACAAATCTTGCATATTAACATGTGATAACTCATCGTTGAGATCCAGTACACTATAAAATGCCTCACCTATAGCTTCCCCTCTTCCACTGACAGAAGAGTTATCATGAATGGGTTCTGGATCAACATGAGAAACACCATCGCTGCGATCGTCTGCTCTGAGCTTTATGTCAATGGAACCTTGATCCGCATCCTGAACATCAGATACTAGGGCATCCGATTCAAAAATCGAGTCCTTACTTTTGGCAGCAAAGCCTTCGTTTTCATCAACTGAGTTTGCGTCTATGCCACCCTCACCAACAGTAGTTGCGGGCTCATCTTCCTTTAGACCAGAGTCCAAGAGTTCTCCTTCATTTACTAAAGGAACGTCTCCAACAGCAACCGGAACATTTTGTGGGCCTCCACAATTAGGGTTAAGAGAGACCTCAAGAGTCTCAGCAACATCCTGTGCTTCTTCCGTTTCCTCATGAGACATCACAGAATCGCCATCAATGCGATCACGACCTGCAGAACTATCACTTGAGCGTAACACTTCTTTATTCTCTTCACTATCAGCTTTTTCATCAGAAATCCCTTCGGCAGGATGGATTAAAGCTTCAGGGGTCACGAAGTCAGAGCTATCCTTATTAACTGCTTCATCTTCAGTTTTCGTCTCTTCACTAATCACCACAGAAGATGGCCCCTTATCTCCTTCATTCAGCACACTTGCAGCTGACGGGAAGTGATCGCCACTTTCAGAATTATCACCTGAGAGTAATACTACTTTTTTCTCTTCTTTTTCATCAGAAATAGATTCCACAGGATGGTCCAAATGTTCAGGGGTCACCAAATCAGCAGTATACTTATGAGCAGCTTCATTTTCAATTATCTTATCTTCACTAATCACCATCGGCAATGGTCCTGTAACATCTTCAGTCGGCAAACTCACTGCCGATGAAAAGTGATCACTGCTTGCAGCAATATCGGTTGCGGGCAAACCTTCTTCCGTCTCCGCACGGTCCGACTTTTCACCCAAAACTTCTTCTGTCTCCGCAAGGTCTGACTTTTCACCCAACACATCTTCTGCATGATCGTGCAAAGGTTCAGGGGTCTCCGAATCAGCAGCAACATCCTTGTCCAAAGGTTCAGAAATATCCTTATGAACTGCTTTGTCTTCAGTTCTCTTCTCTTCACCAATCACCATAGGCGATGGGCCTGTAACATCTTCAGTCGGCAAACTCACTGCCGACGAAAAGTGATCACCACTTGCAGAAATATCAATTGCGGGTAACACTTCTTCTGTCTCCGCAAGGTCAGGCTTTTCACCCATCGCATCTTCGGCATGGTTGTTCAAAATTTCAGGGGTCACCAAATCAGCAGCATCCTTGTTCAAAGGTTCAGGAATTTCCTTATGAACTGCTTCGTCTTCAGTTCTCTTCTCTTCACTAATCACCATAGGCGATGGCCCTGTAACATCTTCAGTCGGCAAACTCACTGCTGATGGAGAATGATCACAGCTTGCAGAAATATCGGTTGCAGGTAGAACTTCTTCTGTCTCCAATTTTTCACTGAACAAATCTGCTGCAGGATTGTCCAAAGGTGCAGAAGTCACCAAATCAGCACCATCCTTATTAACTGCGTCATCTTCAGTTTTCTTCTCTTCACTAATAACAGTGGGTGGCGGCCCACTAACCTCTTGAGCGTGCACACTCATTTCTGATGAAACTTGAACATGACTTGCAGAATTATCACTCGACAATACTATTTGTTTTGTCTCATCAAGATCAGATTTTTTTTCGAGAACAGATTCCGCAGTATGGTTCAGAATTTCAGGGCTCACCAATTCAGAACTACCCTTAGAAACTCCTTCATCTTCGTTTTTCTTCTCTTCACTAATCACAATAGGAGATGGCCCCGGAATTTCTTCATTGGGCGCACTCGCTTGATCAAAATTTGTAGAATTATCACTCGACGATACTACTTGTTCTGTCTCATCAAGATCAGATTTCTTTTCGAGAACAGATTCCGCTGGATGGTTCAGAATTTCAGGGCTCACCAATTCAGAACTACCCTTAGAAACTCCTTCATCTTCGTTTTTCTTCTCTTCACTAATCACAGTAGGAGATGACCCCGGAATTTCTTCATTGGGCACACTCGCTTGATCAAAATTTGTAGAATTATTACTCGAGGGCAATAATTCTTTTTTCTCTTTAGTATCAGCTTTGTCATCAGAAAGTACTACGGAACAATCCAAAGGCTCAGCAGTTTTTAGATCAGCATTAACCTTCATAACACCTTCATCTTCTGTCGTCTTCTCTTCACTAACTACCATAGGAGACGGCCCTGCAACTTCAGAATCAGGCACACTAGCTCCCGATTTAATCCCGGGATTCCATACCTCATCATCTACAGCATCACCCCCTCTTGACGGCAATGCACTAACTGCATCCCCCTTAACAACAGCAGATTTACTAAAACTACCATCTACTTCTGTAACAACAGAATGTTTTTTATCACTCGAATCTGACAACCCCAAACCACCTTCCTCCACCTTCTTCCCATCCCCATCATCCGACACATCCATAGCATTCTCCGAATCACGACCTTCTAAATCCCCAACTTCTCCCGCCTCCAAATTGCCCTCTTTGTGGACACCAACCCCATCAACATAAACATCAGACCCTACGACCTCCACCATGATTTCCTCTCCATCTCCCACGTCAGAAGACTCCCGAACCTTATCGTCACTACCAATATTCTCAACGGCGCTTTCACTCAGTAAATTATCATTTACTGTCGAGGCAGAAGCACCGCCACTACTACCTTGCCCTACCGCACCTTGCTCATCATCCATAATCAGATTTCTGGATCAGATTCCGAATTCAATATATAAAGAAGCTGAACTTCACAAGTAAGATCCGGAAACAATTCATCCGAAACCCCTAATAGCAGAAGAAACAACAATTTACAGATATACACTAGTGAATACAACAGATTGCAATAAATGCGAATTTCAGATATTACAGCGAAATTCCACGTGCAAAAACGTTCTTACGATTGACAAGAAGAGTACCTGGACTGTCAGTGGTGTTTTCTTCAGCGGTTTTGAAGCGTAGATTCTTGAGGGTTTTTAGAGAGAGAGAGAGAGAGAGAAACAGTAGAACAAATATGTACTCTTTCGCTGAGTTGAGATTTAAAGTGTAAAATAAAATTAGCAGTAAATGACAAGTCCTTGTTCTGTTAAGTTTAACGTCACCCGGCTGTCATCTTTGTGAAGGTTAATTTAATACGTGTCACTTGACGATGTGTCCGTCACCGTTACAAATAGGATTGCTCTTTCATAATTACTTTTACTCGGATCAAAAAATAATATTCCCAATTTCACAAATAGTCCATCTGTGACGACCTAATTTGTCTACTTTGATCGTGTACGAAGATTAAGAAAAGTAGATTTTATGAAATCTTTAATTTTTTTAAAAGTGAAGATTGAGGGTAGAAATTGTGAGAGAAATTTAACATTTACGGGCTGACAAGTTAAGTTGGGACGAACTGAAAAGAAAAGTAGACAAGTTAGAACGGGACGGACAAATCGAAAAGGAAAGTAGACAAATTAGAGTGGGACGGAGGTAGTATATGCTTATAATTATTTTCCCACGAATTAAGAAATAGTAGTAGAAGTTAATATAAGTCATTAAATTTTATACCCCTACATCTCATTTATGGTTTAGATATATTTAGCTAATATAGTGAATATCATAACACTTTAATAAGGGGTAAACATGGAAACGAACAGTTGATGATGTATTTTATATAACAAGTGGTCTATGAAAAGTAAGTTTATTTTTGTAAGACGAATTGAGTAGTTAATATATTAAATTATTACTTTTAACTATAAATTCCATTTAAACTCCTGCATCCCATCTATTGCTTGCTTAGATATATTTGGTTAATGTGGAAAATATAAAAAGGCACATTAATTCGTGTAAAACATGAAAATAGCTAATTATGATGTGTTTAACCATGATAAATATAACCAAACTTATCTTTGTGAGGCGAAGACAATTTGTTTTGGTTTATACGTTTTAAGTTCCTTTAGTAAAACTTTAGTGCTATATATGCGAGGATATTAGATTTGTACAACACGATCAATCCAATCGGAATACGTCTAATTGCATGTCTTTCTAAAATTAAGAAATCTACAAATCCACAAATTAGAACCATCGACTAATTGTGCTTGTATTCACGAGAAAAAACATTACTATATCTTAACTATATAGAAAAGTATTATTTTTTACCATGCATGTGGTATTTTTTATTAGGATTAAAAATATGACTTCTTATTTATATTATATTTCAGTATAATATTTTGTTAAAATTATTAGAAAACTATATTTTGCTCATTAACTTATTAACTCATATTTTATGTGAATCAACAACACAATGAGATTTCACCACGTGCCCTTATCTAAAATTCAATTATTGAACATATAATATCGGTTCTGCCTATTTTAAAATATGTAGAACTACGTTGACAAAATAAGCATTACATGTTCAAATTGAGTATCATCATTTATGCTTAAAAGTATTACATGTTCTGGAACCCAAAAAGATCCCTTTACTCATAACATGTAACACTTTTAAACTTAAATCGTGATACATTTTCAACATGATACATTTACCTATCAAAGCATAAATAATCATACATTTGACTCATGACCCTATCAAATGTAATACATTTAGGCATAAATGGTCATACATTTTGACTCATGACCCGGAATACATCAGTGCAACTGGTGGACAAGATCTCTTCTACAAAGTAAGACAAAAAACAATCCTATAATTCTCTCAATTAAAAAGACAAGTCCCTTATTCAAAAAAAAAAAGAAAAAGACAAGTCTCATTGAAAGTCACACTCTTGCTGCTGTATGTATAAATAAAATGAAATGAAATGAAATATAATAAAAATTTTAAAAAAAGAAAAAGAAAACCCCAAATCTAGAGCTAAAAATATAATATAGTTGGGCTGAGCATAACTTCAGTGTAAAGCCCAGATTGCAATGACATGCGGGCCCGTTGGGCCTAAGCATTACCTCAGTGAGCCATGATGAGCCCAAAGATGGGAACCCTTAAAGGTGGTAATTCCGACCATCCGGCCCAACCAATCGAGTCAACATCATATATTCGATCAGGCTGAATAATCTAAAATTAAAATTATGTCGGATCAAATTAATGAATTCAACATAATTCGTTCTCCTATAACACACTAAGATTATCAAGTCTCTTGAGACCGATAGTACTACGACTAGAATTCTAATGACCCAGACTTTCTAAATGTCGAACGTTTTGGACCAGCTGATTGGTCGCACTAATTTTGATACGCTGTCACTACGTGAAAAAACCTCTGAAAAGAAAATGCGATACGTTATACATAAATGGAAGAAGCAACATAAGAGATCCTTAAGTGGACACTGAACCAGATAGAAAATAAGACAGTCCTATAAAACGAGTCATGTTTATTTTTCGTCTTTCTTCTTTTTCCTTTTGCCTTCTAGAAGAAAAAACTAAACATGTTTGGAAGGCCAAAAGAAGTAACATTTAAAAAAAGAACCACTCTCATTACCTAGGCAAACACTAAAATAGGCCCGTTTTATGGGTACCTTTCCGCAAGATCTAAAATACTGTTATCATAAAAAATGTTACGTTGATGTAAAAGTGTTACCTTCATTATTAATTTTTATACAGAAAGCAACAATTTTCAGTGAAAAAAGTAAACATTATTTGTATCAAAAGTAACATTTTTTACGATAAAGGTGACTATTGTCTTACGGTGTCACATAAGTGTTACTCCATTATCTAATATCGGATACTCAAAGCAAATACAGAGCAGAATATGATGAAACATTAACAGCATTACAGGATATACACATAACAAACAGCAAACGACAATCAACCAATTATAAATCATTTCACATAACTGTTTAAAAGATTCCAGATGCATCAAACGATATCAGCTGTCCATTGTATCCAGAGACGAAATCAAGCATTTTCCGCTTTCTGTTCCAAAGAATCGGCAGTTAGATGGGCCCCTCATTTGGGGCGGAGAAGGAGAAGGGAACTTACTCAAAATTCGATTTGCGAGTTTGGGTAGTTGAAGCCTTGTGAAAAAGAGCCTGGATGAGCAAACTTCCAAAGACAAAAAAGCTCGATTTGTTAGTCACATCATTTAAGGTACATATAATATTAGTTTGATCAAAGGGTCTTCGAAAGTAACCTGCATATCAGAACCCAGCTGAGTATCTAATGTATCTTTCTTAGCAGCACCATCTGCACCCCTAGCAGACCCCTTGGTGTCACCCTGGTCACAGATTACGATTTATGTCATTAACGTAATAGTTAGTTGTAAAGGAAAGTTACAGAAAATGCTTATTTACGTACCTCTAACTGCAGCATCAAGGTCATCCCATATAATCAACCGTAGCACAGATGGAAGGGGGGGAAGAAAAAGAAGATGATTAGTATGGACCACTGTGAGTGTGTATTTTGAAAAATTTGTACATCATTTTCTCCTAGTTGGAAATAAACAACCAAAATAAGCATAAAAGAGACTATATTCTCGTTTTGTCATTGAACCATAAAGGAAGATAAAGTGGGCGTATTAGACACTAGAGGTGGCAGCTTGGGCCGCTCAACCAAGTCCAGCCTGAGCCCGTCGGACAATGACATGTACCAGGCCAAGCCCGTCAGTCCATTGGCCCATCTATTCGGGCCTGTGGGCCAAATGACATTTTGGGCTACAATAAATGTCGGGCAAGCTGGGCCGACCCAATTTCGCCACCTCTATTAGACACCAAAGAATTCAAGGAGGGAAAGGAAAACAAAAAGGTAGAATAGTACAAGATAGAAATTGGATATAATAAGAGAGCTTAAGATACCTCTCTGTACCTCCCCAAGTAGACCTTCAGGGGAGCAATGTAATCCTCGAAACCTAAGGTGGCCATTGCCCACAACAAATCATCTCCATTGATTGTCTTCCTTTTCTCTTTCTGGCACTTGTCGCTAGCTC
Organism: Ajuga chamaepitys; assembly: GCA_958295605.1. Lineage (NCBI taxonomy): Eukaryota > Viridiplantae > Streptophyta > Magnoliopsida > Lamiales > Lamiaceae > Ajuga > Ajuga chamaepitys. The sequence goes on from OY282495.1 coordinate 87,859,669, forward strand.
TGTTCGAGAAGGATAAAGAAAGATGAAAGTGGTCGTGAGACTAGAGACTTCACGGAAATAGATTTGAGCTACTTACCGCGTGCAACTAATCACAAGCCAGATGTATCTGATTAACATGTATTAACAACAAGAAATTCATACATCATGGATATAAAATACATATCGGTAAAGATAGCATTCTCAGAGTGAAAGGCAAAGCAACCTCTGTCGTTACTCGTTAAGACGCTAATTACTTAAGACCAGAAGGAGAAACTTAAAGCTTCTAAAAATACATTAAAGTAGCAGAAACAGTAAAAGGAATGTTTTGGTAATAGTTAATAAAGTAGATTTTATTCTACACAACGTCACTTGTAAGAAAGTTCATTTATTTTACACAAAAAGTTTCTTCCTAATGGCGGGGACACATTTTACGTACATAAAGTAGATTAAGGTGGCGACTTGCACCAGATTGTGGCTGCCAGGTAAGAAAAAACAGAGGGCGTCAATGAAAGTGCAAGATACACTTAATTTTGAGCAAACTACTATACACTTTTGTGGGCCATGAAGTTAAACATGAACAATGTGAAAAAAATTGTTAAGAAGAAGAAGAAGTATTTTGATGTTCTCAGTTTTCCAATCATTTCAATTACCAATTTTGACCCAAATTGCTAGGGTGGAACTGACAAGAAGAGAATCTACGAGGAGACCTTCTCAGAACCATAAAGGCAATCACACTATGCATATGTTGTCCCAGTGCTCTAGGTAAAAAATTATCGAACGTGACATTTCCCAAGAGCGTTCATGGTATCATTGATGGTGAAGTAACAGAAATTCCCCGACTTGAAACAAGCACCAATTAACCTTGTAAGTGAAAAACTTATAAGAACAATTCCCCCTACTCACCAACAAAAAGAAAAAATCTTGGAACAAAAATAGAATGTCATGAAACAAGCAAGCCCTAGAAGAATTCAAACAACTCACACAAGCAAAAGTTCCTGAATTAATTCTACACAACTTCAAACTGCATGCCTGTCCCTAATGTTCTAAAACACGCTAGGCGCTAGTCGAGCGGCAAATTGTGGCCTAGCGCCTAGTCGGGGTTTAGACGAAGTTAAGCGGCATCTATGAGGGATTAAGTGGAGAGAAGTCAATGAGAAAACATAGGTAACCGAGGACAGTCTAGCGCCTAAGCAAGGCCTAGTAGGAGCTAAATGTGGACTTGTAGAACAAAGCCTATCCCGGCTATTTCCAGTCTATGCATGTCATACATTTGAGGGGGAAAGAAAATTCTTCTGTGAATCACCGTCAGCGAAAAAGTACATAAATTTAGTAGCCTCACATAACAAAACCCTAAATGCATCAGCAACTCACCATGAACAGAATAAATATAGTAAATCCTTTGTAAATTACAACATATCGATGTAAACATCATAACAAGCACGCATTCAACAATCTCATATATCAAACTGAAAATGCTGATAAAGAGATTATATTGAAGTCAATTAACAGTCCCTCCCCTGATGTTCACATTTCTTACTCTTTATGCAGCACTTTACTATTGGATATTGAGACCAATTTGGTAAGAGCAAAAATGAACACCAAGTGTTGACATGAATGGGCCTACCCATTCCGTCCAGCACAAAACACTTTTACCAGTAACCACTCAGCCCAAAAATGAAGCAGTAGTTCACTTATATATGCTTCGAAAGTAAGAACTTTAACAAATTAGACAGCATAAGTTTTACACAACACTAGAATTCGACACAAGACCTAATAACTCACGAAAACCAAAATAAATGAAAAATTTATGAATCAAAACAGAACATCAGCTCAAGCAATTTTACTCTTAACCCTAGAAAGCAAGCACATTCAACACAACCAAATACGGAAGTAGAACAAAACCTAACTGAAGCTTAACCAAAAGAAAATAAGCTCATACTCAGCAAACCAAACCAAACCACGGAACAAAATCAAACAAAAACTTAATGGAAAGAATATAAGCTCATACTCGCTGGTGACGAAGCTGATGAACTCCGAAACACATTCCTGAACAGTATCCTTAGCATCTTTAGCAACCTTTCCATTGGCCGGCAAGGCCTTCTTCATAATCCGGCCAATGTTCGCAATCGGAAGAAAACGATCCTGCTCGCGGACGTTCGACTGCGGGCTCTGGTCTCCGCCGCAGTTGTCGTAGCTGCCATGACCTCCAGGACTGTCGGCCATCGTTCGTACTCACACAAAACCCTAGTCTGTCCATAAGCACAAAAATCAAAACTCTCCACCACAAATCAGCGGTGTAAAAACCGGTAAAAATAAATATGAAATTCAACCTTAAAAAATTTGAATTTCATGTCGTAGCTGATCAGAAATAGGTAAATCATTAGATGATCAGCGAGATCGCGTGTGTGATAAAGTACCTTATAAGGGTTGGTGATTTGTATTTGGCGCGCAGGAATGGCGGAAAAAGGGAGAAGAGTGATTGGCTAGAGACTGGAGAAATCTGAGAGCAGAGAGAGAGGCGATCGGACGATGGAGAGGTGAGGAAGGAGACTTGTTTCTTGCTAATACTGTACGACTGCTTACATATGTGTATATATATTTTATAAATAAAAAATTACCTATTACGGCCAAAATGTTGAGATACCACGTATTTATCGTAATCAAAATAAATTGAAAATATAGAAATTTTTAGTATAGATCATACTTTTAATTTCGTTCCGTTCCGGATGAAGAGATTGAAACGTTCTATTCCAGTCATAAAATGAAAAGGTTAGTCATTTTGTTTCGATTAATTTCTCGACGTTTCGATTTGAAACGATCGAACTGACGTCGAAATAGCCGAAATATCTAAGATGATCGAGATAATCAGAATAGTGTAAGAAAAAGATATGTAATTTGTTTTTTTTTTTTTTTGTGTTTTTTTATATTATTATCTAAGAAGTAGTGCTTATTATTCAACTCGAAAAATATTACTCGTTACTTTAAAAAGTATTATGTTCTAAATCTAGTAAAATTATTTCATTATTTAAAATATATTACTCCCTCTGTCGCGAATGAACTTGCATACTTCCCTAATTAGGGTGTCCCACTCTTTTTGCACACTTTTTATTTCAGGAAATAAAACTTTATATCTCTACCTCATATTAATCATATAATTACAAATATGTCATCACATAAAGGTAAAACAGATTTAACTAAGTAAACATTTATAAAAAAATAAAAAATCTTAATATATGTGCCAGGGGACCAGTGCAAATCCATCGGAACGTAGAGAGTGCTAAATAACCTATAAAAAATTTTACCAATGGACCGTGCACAAGAACCAGTGTTCGTTTACCCTTGGGCCCAATGAATAGGCACAATATAAGGGGTTTGGTTGTTACACTGTCCTCTCGACTGTCAATTTTCAATACATACTTTAATTAATAATTAATCACTCATTAACTAACGCTTTCACATATTCCATTACTTTTTCCAATTTAATAATATGAATAAATCGCAACTCAATCTACAACTAACAACACCTTTTTAATATCGAATTGATTCAAACGGGCTCTGAGAGTTGCACAGAAAGAATTAATTGGAAATTCCTTAAACTTGGCTGCATGCAAATTGTTTCAATTTGAAAAATAAATAAAAATAAGAGATTTTAACAGTATGTGAGAAGAGGGGGGCTATAGTTGAAAATCTTCTAAATTTCTTTACTTAGCCCAAAACTTTAATCCTGGTGTTACTGAAAATCGAAAATGGATCCTCTGTTGGACTGGTGCCCAGCACACAGTGCTGGACACCAAACCGACGTTGTTTTGTGTCAGAGGCAAAACCACGTTGCTTTGGTGTCCAGCGCTGTGTGGAGGTGTCTGCCCAGCAGAGGATCCTGATCCCTAAAAATCATGAGGGAATAACAAGAACAAGATGCACAGAAGTAACTGGAGCCGTACACTGGTTCCGTTTCATATCCGAAACTTGATAGTAACTACACCAGGAAAAATCGGGGTTAAAACAGACAGACGAAGAAGATTAAGAGTCTTGACATGGCAAACAGGTCTCTGAGCATGGCTGGAAAAGAGTTTTCTGTTATGAAAAAAAATGAACGTAAAGAAGTACATTTAACAGAAAAAGAAATCCAGTGGCCATTTTTATTATGATCACAAGATGGAGGGAGGGTGTTGCCACTTATCAGAGGGGGCATGCTTTCTCAAATTCGGTTTGCTCCTTGCGGCAAAATTCAAATTCGTTAGTGTGGTAATACATGCATCCAGCATAAGCATCCAGTTCTTTGCTGCAGTTCTGGTGGATGTCTCTCAGCCTACAAAAAACAATGATTTAGTTAGAATTGGTCGTTGATGTGCACATAGTAAGTGTTATCCTTTTTGCTTTTAGATTGTACACGTTTAAATACATATTCTCGGGTTGCATTAGGTTCTAGTTTATGGGTGTTGATCAAATTATTGTTTTTGAGATGTTTGTGTTTACACGCATGTATCGAGAATTTTCTTTTGCAAGAAATGGTATGAGCTAATGTTTCTTCTGACAACTCTTCATAAAACCCAGCTCTCCTTTCTTCCTAGTCCATGCCAATTTCCATGCAATAGTCATACTATCAAATTAATAAATAGTTAAAAGAAGAAGCAGAAATTGGGTTCGGGATCGGGAGTGTGTTTTCTTAGGCTAGGGAATGAGATTTTTTATTTTTTGTGTATTCTGACTTATTCACTTGGCAACTTTGATTTGCTAATCCAGTTCCAAAAGTGTGGCCTAGAATGAGGGCTAATTCAGACCAGCTCAGTCTGTAAAATATCGAACTCCTTTGAAATATAAGATCTCACAAAGGGTACAAATCAAGCATCAAAGATCTCAATGGTGGCTCGAGCACCCAATCAGTTTTATCTTGTGTCCTATAACAGAATATAATAACAGATCTAAAGCAAATCACCATGAATTTGCTCATGTAGTGCATCTTAACTTCGAATTGCGACTTGTAATTAACAGATGCTCAGCGATGATCAAGAAATTGGAAATGAATAGAGGGAAAAAAGAGCAGAAATCAAACTAAAAGTAAGAGATGATTTGAGAACAAAATGTAAATAGAGGGAGGTAGAAAAATTGGCAGAAAGGCATAGTGAGACAATCTTAAGAAGGGACTTTGTGTAGAAGCATGGGACTTAGTTGTAAACTATATGGCACATCAGCAAAGTAAAATCCAATTAGAATAGTCATTATCAAATAGCAACGGAAACTACCCATACACGGCAGGACTTGCATAGATATAATATTAGGAGATGAAGCAGATACACTCTTATAATCCAGTGCCTTCCTGGTGGTAAAACATAACCATTTGTATTATTTATGTTAGATGTGTATTGGCATGAACAGCAAACCAACATAATGTAAATACAGCAAAAACTAGCACTGTGCGGCCAGTCAGTCACCATACCAGGTCCCCACAACTTAGAACTAATTTGAAATGAGGCACTTATACATGTCAAGCTAACAGATTTTAGATGTTAAAAGAGAGAAAATCGAATCTAGTTAAAGATGCTAAAACAAAAAACTTACATTAATATTTGGCAGCCAAACAAAAACACTGTAAGAAAAAGAATAATGAAACCTCTCATGCAACACATACACGAGAGATTTTAACTTACAGGTGAAGCACGCATTGAGTTACTTGGCGTCCTTTATCAAGGCATTTCTCAGGGTTCGGATCATCCTTCTTGCACTTCAAAAATGCTATATTCTCATTACGACATTTGGTCCCTATATGCTTTGCAGCTGCCATCAACACAGATGAAGTCGGGATTGGTTCTCCTGCCGCATCCACAGTGCTTGCCATCCTATTTACATAGCTATCAATAGTCATATAACTGCCCCTTAGAGGCTCTTATTTCACCACACATTTTCACAACTTATTATCCCAATGTATCGAGAAATAAAATGGGTAGCGATAAACATAGTGCACTGCAGATCAGCAAGGGATTGTTTGTTTCAAGATTTCCCGGAACATAATATTCCAAACACATAGTGCACATATCTTTCCAATTCCCCAATCTCAGTTACGCTCTATCTAAACACAACCTAAAGTTTACATTTCATATAATACTCACAATTCAAGAACAAAATTGCCAAACCTTCAACTGATCTAATATTCCAATTATGCAAATACGTGAAATCAAGCATGATGCACCATATGTCAGAGCAAAGCAACACAACTTCTTACCAGCATAAGCTAACCCCCAAAATTTTCAATCATTTGCAACAGCATTTATGGAAACGGATCAGATTCTCAGCACAATAACTGAAATGCATCAAACCACTACAACTTCACCTAATCTGAAAACGAAATCTAGTATTTCCCCTAAATTTACCCACAACGAAGAATTCGCAAGATTAAACCTGTTACTAATCTTAAACCGTACACCTCAATATAGCTATAAATTAACAGAAATTTTCAACAATCAGTAAACACAAAATCAATTAAAAACTCATCGATTATTTCATTTTATTTCAGCTGAAGATTGAGAAATGAAAATGGAGGGAGATTTCTCACCTTCGGTCGCGTAACTTTTCCTCAGTATTAGCTCAGTGTTGAGAATCCGAATTGAGGAACGAAATGAAATATTCGTACGGACACTACCTAAGAGGTTATTTCTGTATTCATCTCCAAGTTGGGCTTTCCGCGGCCCAGAATCTTATTGGGCTTGGATGGATTAAAAATTTACCCAGTCTCGTTTATGTTGTGACTAGCGGTGGTAAAATCGGCCCGGTCCGACGGACCGGTTCAGTAGGAGCAATATTTTGAATGGATCGGATCCTAAAAATGTAAATTCGAAGTACATTTGGTCCGAACGAACCGTTCGATGGGCCAAAGTCTGACGGACTCCGGACCAACCCGATAATATTAGTATATTATAGAGGAATATTCTGGGTTGGACCAATTAATTTTAGACCTCGAGTTGTGATTTCCCTAGTGGGGTTTTCAATCATTTTCCAAAATAAAATTGAACTTATATAGTATACATTTTTCTTAAAAGACATTGATGTAGTAGCATATTCCACATCCGTTATGGCGCATCTTCGATGGTACATTCACTAAATAGTGAAAATGTATTTTTGTTTAAGGGATTTGTAGAGTAGAATGTGTATTTAAAATTGTAAAAAAAAGTATTGAAAATTGTAAAAGGTGTACTGACAATTGAAAAATGTAATGTAGGTAAAAATGTATGGATATGAAATGATGAATCATCCGACTGTAAAATAAAATACGATGGGAATAAATCATACCAACCCAAATATCCCCTAAAAGATGAGAGTGTTAAGATAGATTCTCAACCTATATAATGATATATGTGCGAGAGATGTACGACACTTCTCACAATATATCAAGAAATTCCAAAATTGGAGCTTCCCCCGAGCTCACGGTGATAAATTAGCATCGGTATGAGACCTTTTTCTTTTTTTAGTATGTGTACCAATTGTACGGTGCAATTCGAGTTTGGTATCACAATCTATGCTTAAAGGTATTACTTGTTTTGGTTAAATGCATTATAATACATTTACCCAGAAGAAGTAATACATTTAATCATAAATCGTAATACATTTAATTTCATCATGATACATTTACTCATAACATATAATATATTTTAGACATAAATGGTAATATCTTTTAGCCATAACTTAAATTGCACGAATTTAAGATACGTACAACTAAACAATATAAACTATTTAAGATAAAAATTTGTAATGAAGTAAACAGATATATATTCAAAGTACACAAATACACTTCACTTTTTTAAGCTTCCAGGCTTATTCGAGAAATACTATGCTATCAATATACATATGTGCCTACACCTAGTTGGATGTGACACCCTGACCTAGATTACATTTTGACTTTTTCACCCCTAAAACATTTCTCGTCCATCCGATCAGTAAAAAACACAAGTACTTTTTTATTTTAAATCGAGAGAACACTTATCACGCATATAATGGAAATGCAGACACTACATACATAAATAGCGTGTAATTGCCCTTGTAACTAGAGTTTGGTTAGAACCAAAGGTGCACCAAATTGGGGTTGAATCGTAAGAGTAACGATTGGAGCGTGTATATAGGTCGGCGAAAGCTCAAAGGAGAATGTACGTAGAAGCATTGCCAGAAATGTCTTTGTTTCGATTGTCGCAAAGTTCATTCCGATGCAAATGCGAGGACCCCATCCGAACGGCATAAAAGCCGCCACACCGTTGGCCGCTTTCAGCACTCCTTCGGCGAATCTGTCCGGCCTAAACTCCGCCGCGTCTGCACCCCATATTTCCGTGCTCCGGTGAAACATAAGTACCGGAAATGTGACTAGTGAGTCCTTCGGAATGATGTAATCATTTATCTTTGAGTCTTCATAAAACACTCTTGATAATTCCATCACCGGTGGGTACAAACGTAACATTTCGTTTATAATCATTGTAACCTGTAATAGAAATACTTGCACATCAAATCATTAAGCTCTAAATATACACGTGTCATATATAAATTATATAGTGATACGCTGAAAAGTATCTCTATATGGGTCTATGACAAGCTGCTCATTAACTTGTCACTAGCTTCTTTTTTGAGTTAATTACATGAAAAAATTAAAGAAATCAAGAAGCACGGTCCCGCACCTTTAAGTGAATCCAATATAAGGGAGACACTTATTGAGCTTTTATCCTAAAATTAATTAGTGATAAAAGACGTGACTTACTGGGCTTATAAGTGGTCTCCCTTCTCCAATTTATTATCTCGGGACAACTCATATTTGAACTCTTCAATTTTTCAATCAATATTTCAACAATTTTTTTTTATATATTTTTTTTTGCATGAATCGAGTCGAGCCGAGTTCGAGTTTGAAAAAAATAAACTCGATCGAGCTCGAACCGAACTCGAACCTGAAACCTTATAGTCGAGCTCGAGCTCGAGCTCGAACCTACCGATATCGACTCGACTCGGCTCATTTACACCCCTACTCCTTAGTGGTGGTAAATGGAACAAAATCTCAATACTTACAATTTTAAGCTTGCTCAAATCATCCGAAGTGATATCTTTCTTATCACCTAATACTTCGAAAACCTCTTGCCTAGCCCGAGCTTGCCAATCTTGATGAATCGAAAGCATAATCAACGTCCACGTCAGCAAATTCGAACTCGTTTCAAACCCGCCAAAGAAAAATATTTTGCATTCTCCAACGATATCTTCAATAAGTTTTTCACGTTCATTTGCCTTCATAATTTTTCCTTCATATAATTCCTCCATGAATACATCCAATAAATCTACACTACCTCTTTGTGTATTTTTTTCGAGTCTTTCATTAATCATAGAGGTAAATGATTTTTGTACGTATTTATCGATTTCCTTGGCTCTACGATTGACTCGAGTGGGTAAGTATCTGAAAAAAGATTTTAATAGAATCACAAAATGAGGCAAATGTGATAAAGAATATAAACTCATGCATGCACTCCAAAAAAATATTAATCAACTTTTATATCTTTGTGTGTAATTTAAATGAGATGACTTTAGACTATAGTACATTTCACATTTTAAATATTGGCATTTGTAAGCCCCTAGACGTTAGTTGAACGGTAAATTGGAGCCTAGCACAGAGTCGAGACGGAGGGAGTATAAAAACACTTACTTTTCTCCTGGAAATGTGAGTAATTTGGAAGCCATTTTCCCCAAATTAGCAAGCTCTCCTAATTGCAGGAAAGTACGTTTGATCTCATCTGTGTAAGAAGAACTAAACATTAACTCTGCTAAAATCGAACTTGTAAAGATTTCCAGATGTCTGAATACATCCATCACACACGATCCCCCCTCCTCTGACGTCATCTTCTTCCATTCATTTAGGGTTTCTTCTCCACATCTTTGGATTGATGGTACCATAGGCTATCAATGTTGTACATATGCCAAACAAAGAAAAAGTCAATAATAGATTAGAGTAATTTATTACTCCCTCCGACCCGGCTTATCTTGCACAATGAGAATCGACACGAATATTAAGAAAAGTTATTTTTTGATTGTTTGTTTATGTTGGTTTGACCCGGACCATAAGCCCGATCGAAGGCCATCCAAATGGGCTGGCCCAATTACAGGAAGTGAGTTATTATGGGAGACCAATCTCCTATAATTAGAAGCTCACTTCTCCCCCTATATAAGCCCACGAGTATTAGAACAGAAACAGAGATGCTAATGGATTGTGGATCGTGGTGGACTTCCGTTCGTAATTTCCACCCCGACCGAGAGTACGAATCATTGAGGTGAGACCGTGGTTTGACCCGTATACAATTCGGGTTCAAATCCGCTGCAACCAAAGGTACCCCGACTTAAATCCAACAGTTGACTTTTCAAATGTGGATTGAGGGTGGGGATTTTGAGGGTGGATATTATGTTATAACTTTCGAGTTTTAGGCTGTGCAAGATAAGGTGGGACGACCGTTTAAGAAAAGTGTGAAAGATAAGGTAGAACGATGGAGTACTATTTTTTTCTTTTTCTAAAACTAATAATCTATGAGCAATACCTATGTACGACCTTCTTTTGTATGATTGTGGTCACTTTTAACAATAAAAGGTGTTATTTTTTATGTTAACATGTTACTTTTATCTTGCACATTTGTCTTGAACGTTTATTCAATTTTATTTTGCACAGCCTAAAAAAATAAAGTTATAACATAATCTCCACCATCAATCCACCTTTAAAAAGTCAATAAACAATCAAAAAATAATTTTTCTTAATATTTATGTCGATCCTCTTGTGTAAGATAAGTCGGGACGTAGGGAGTATAAATGATGCTTGGTTAATTACCTTTAACTTGTCCATGTGAAAAAGCGGGTTGACCCGTGACCTGGATTTGGCCCATTCTTCGCCCTCCTTATTAGCAAGCCCAGTGCATAACAATTTAACAATTTCATTGGAAATTTGGAAATTCTTATGATATAAACGGTATTTGTTCAACACATCTCTTGCCACAACCGGGTCATTTATATATATACGGGCTCTCGGGCCGGACCACGAAAATGAGTAATTCCCTGTCGAAAATTGAATCGAACTTTTTACTATATATAATGTTACATCTCCTGTTACATGTAAATATGTATATAAAAGATGTATTAATTACGTGACTTTATATATGCGTCATATGATGATGTTGTAACCGTAACAAAAAATGTAACAAAACTTATTCATAGGAGAATCAGTTTGATCAGAATCACTAAATGCATCAAAGTAAATACTAGTACCAAGTTATTGATATATGTAGACATATATAGAAACAAATACTATGGGTTTTTCTCTCACCGAGAATTAGTTCTAACACTATTCTCATTTACATCAGATGCACGAATTGTAAACTGAAAAATACTAACAAAAAATATCCTTTTGGAAAGAAAAGTGAAGAGTACCGTATTTGTTCAAACACTATTCTCATTTACATCAGGTACACGAATTGTAAACTGAAAAATACTTAAACACCCGTTTGGAAAAGAAAAAGGAAGAGTACCGTATTTGTTCAAACACTATTCTCATTTACATCAGTGCACGAATCATAAACTGAAAAACACTTAAGAAAAACACCCGTTTGGAAAAGAAAAAGAAAGAGTACCGTATTTGTTCAAACACTATTCTCATTTGCATCAGGTACACGAATCGTAAACTGAAAAACACTAAAGAAAAACACCCTTTTGGAAAGAAAATTTGAAGAGTACCATATTTGTTCAAACACTATTCTCATTTACATCAAGTACACGAATCGTAAACTGAAAAATACTTAAGAAAAACACTCTTTTGAAAAGGAAAAAGGAAGATTACCGTATTTGTTTAAACACTATTCTCATTTACATCAAGTACACGAATCGTAAACTGAAAAACACTTGAGAAAAACACCCTTTTGGAAAGGAAAAAGGAAAAGTACCGTATTTATTCAAACACTATTCTCATTTACATCAGGTGCATGAATCGTAAACTGAAAAACACTAAAGGAAAACACTCTTTTGGAAAGAAAAAATGAAAAGTACCGTATTTGTTCAAACACTATTCTCATTTACATCAGGTACACGAATCGTAAACTGAAAAATACTTAAGAAAAATACCCTTTTGGAAAAGGAAAAGGAAGAGTACCGTATTTATTCAAACACTATTCTCAGTTACATCAGGTACACGAATCGTAAATTGAAAAACACTTGAGAAAATCACCCGTTTGGAAAGAAAAAAGGAACAGTACGGTATGTGTTCAAATACTATTTTCATTTACATCAAGTACACGAATCGTAAACTGAAAAACACTTGAGAAAATCATGCGTTTGGAAAGGAAAAAGGAAGAGTACCGTATTTGTTCAAACGCTATTCTCATTTACATCAGGTACACGAATCGTAAATTGAAAAACACTTGTGAAAATCACCCTTTTGGAAATGGAAAAAGGAAGAGTACCGTATTTGTTCAAGGTATGAAGTATATTCGGCATGACACGTGGCACGATATCATCGGCCAGACCGATAGGCTTAGAGAAGGCTTCCTCGTACATGGTACTTGTCTCCTTAGTATCCCCAAACAGAAACCTGTAATGGTTTCCTTTCATCCCTTGTTTCCTTAAAAACCTCTCAATTTTCAGAGGTTTCAACAAAACCCAGTTCAAGAATTGCCATATCCACACTACAACAATCACACATACACAAATCACACCTATTTTCAACATTTTCTTTCTTTTTTGAGAAAACTCTTTCAGTGGTAACTAAATGAATGAGGTTGCTTCCTATATATAACCTACTTCTATATTCTCTGTTTACTTTGGTCGGATACGGAGTTTAAAAAAAAAAATTGTGGAATCTTTGATTTTTTTAAAAGTAGAGATTGTGAGAGAAATTTGACTACTTTTTTTTTTTGGAAAACTCTTTTAGTGGTAACTAAATGAATGAGGTTGCTTCCTATATATAACCTACTTCTATATTCTCTGTTTATTTTGATCGGATTCGGAGTTTTAAAAAAAAAAAAATTGTGGAATCTTTGATTTTTTTAAAGGTAGAGATTGTGAGAGAAATATAACTAAACGAATGAGGTTGCTTTCTATATATAGCCTATTTCTATACTTTATCCGTCCCGGTTCAATTTGCCTATCTTAACTGAGCACGGAGCTTAAGAAAAAATAGATTTTGTAGAATCTTTGACTTTTTTAAAAGTGTAGATTGATGATGGAGATTGTGAGAGAAATTTGTCATTTATGGACTGTCAAATTAGATTGGAACAAAACGAAAAGGAAAATAGGCAAATTAGAGCGGGACAGAGGAGTATGTTGCTTCCTATATATAGCCTACTTCTATACTCCCTAGTTAGACTCTACGTTCCGCCCCAAATAACTTTGTCAGCTTAACAAAATAAATTCTCTCACAATCTCTACTATCAAAATCTTCACCGTCAATTTTCACATTTGAAAACGTCAACGATTCCACAAAATCTATTTTTTTCTTAACTTCCGTGACGATCAGAATAGGAAAATCAAGCCAGGACAGAGGGAGTACTATAACATTGATAACATACACTGATCGTGTCAGATTGAGATTTTTTATTTTTCTAACATTGCAAACAATACCCTAAATAAACAACGTGATATCCAAGCAAAGGGAAATTTGCACTTTTGGTTCCACAGGACATGGGGTCGTTGCATTTTGTCCCACAATTTTCACTTTTGATTCCACAAATTCAAAATTGAGCACTTTTAGTCTCTACATCACGTTTTCCGTTAACGTTGTAAGCACTTTTAATCCCATGGTTTGTTTGCATTTTTGGTACCATAAAAAATAACTTTTAGTCCCAAATTTTGTTGTATTTTCAGTCCCAATCAAACAGAACAGACTTTTCTCTCCAAATTAGTGATTTTTTTTTTGTGGAAACTGACTAGTATGAGGTATTATGAAGTCGTTGATATTAGTTCCATGTAATTGTTACACCTATGTTCAACATTTTCTTTCTTGTTTCGGAAAACTCTTTTAGTGGTAACTAAACGAATCAGGTTGCTTCCTATATATAGCCTACCTCTATATTATTATCTAGTCGGACCCGATTCAATGATACAACCATCCACTTAATAAGTGAAACGAAATCATTCACTTAATGTTTATAACATAGTTTCAAATTATTCGATTTCCATAACGTCGTTATTGATATATATTACTACCTCCGTCCTGCTCTAACTTTTCTTTTCGATTTGTCCCAACTTAACTTTTCAGCTCATAAATGGTAAATTTTCTTCACAATCCCCACCCTTAAAATCTCCATTCTTAATCTTCACCTTTAAAAAAGTTAAAATTTTTATAAAATATATTTTTTCTTTATCTTCGTACTCGATCAAAACAAGAAAGTTAAGTCGAGACGAAGGGAGTAATAAATTAGCGTCGGTGACATAGAGCCATATGTACGAAATATTGTCACTATCGTTTGAAAGAATAAATTATGGTGGCTTCAATATAGCCAAAATATCGAAAGTGATATTACATGGTACTATTTTTTATTTTTTGTGGTTCATAATTTTTTTCCGATTTTATAATTTTCCACATAATTTTATGTGATGTGTAACAAAAGTAGTTTTTATGTTTCAAATAATGAGTATATGTCATAATTTTATTACTATCTCAATAACTTGGACGCAAATAATATATTTATGATCATAAAAGTAGTCTCAAATGCGTGTAAGATATTTTTTGCAACAACTAGTTGTTTCTAAAAGTAGTCTTAAAGTGATCTCAAATAATTTATAGAGAGATTTGCGACAACAAGTTGTCACAAATAACTTATTATTAGTGACCACAATTGTGGTCTAAAAAAATGTTGCACAAAATACCTCTTTTGTTGTATAGTAGTTATGGTTATTTTTCATATTATTTTTCGATTTATTTTCTACTTGTTCGAGTGGATGAATGTACGTCTATGGGTGCTAGCAACACCAAATGATCCATACCTAAAACACTCGTAGGGGATAATTGGATTGAGATGTAGTGGCATGTATCACGTCCGATGTAACACATCCACATACGAGACATCCAATAAGGTATTTTAGTTGAAGGGTCTAGTAGAGTAAGATGAGTATTTAAAATTGTAAAAGATGTAATGAAATTCGTAAAATGTGATGTAGTTAATAGGGTGTGGATGTAGAGAGATGAGTCATCCGATATAAAATGAAATACATTGAGGATGACACATGCCACATCCGAATAGAGACATCTCAGTCCAATTATCTCCTTACTAAATGATTCATTAATTAAAACCAAGATTTATACGTATTATTTTTTAATTCACCGTATTAAATAAGGATATAACATGAAATTATATATATATTAAGTGAGATTCCTAACACGTGCGAAACTTAAAAATGATTATTTTTATGAGACAAGCACAACCAATAATTTTTTGTGGCGTGCATGAGACCAAAATTTCAACTTATCTAATATTCCGACAATCCTCAAAACGTGAAATCAAGCATCATAGAAAATGTCCAATGTTTTAAATGGGTCGAAACATAGAAATGCAGGTCCAAAGTATTATTTGGTCCAATCGAATTAGCTTTACGAGCTTCGGACTAGCCCGAAAATCTAAGTATATTATCGGAGAATATCCCAGACCGAATCGACTAATTTTAGGCCCGACTAAATTTTGGGTCAACCCAATCCAACCCGAAATATGACGTTGGCTCAACGGGCCAGGCTCGATCGGGCCGGACAGCCTGAATTGCCACCTCTAAGTCTATATCTCACCTTTTGTCACGTAGTTTTTCCTCAATATTAGCTAGAGATGACAATTCAGGCGGCCCGGTCGGGCCAACACCATATTTCGGGTCGGATCGATTCAAGATTTGGTCGGGCCTTAAATTAGTTGACCCACCCAAGATATTTCCTTATAATATACTTAGATTTTCGAGTTGACCCGGGGCCCATCGAGCTGACTCGATCGAACCGAATAGTACTTCGCGTCTACATTTCTATGACCCAACTCATCTAAAATATCGAGCCAACTGAACCGACCCGATTTTGCCGCCTCTAGTGTTAGCGCAGTGTTCAGAATCAGACTTGAGGAACGAAATGGGTCGGATTATTTCAATGTTTAATCTTGAAGTTGGGCTCTCAAGCCGATAAGATTATTGGGCTTGGCCCAGAATATTATTGGGCTTGGACTGATTGCAATTTACCAAGTCTCGTTTGGTCTAGCTAAAAGACTGGATTGGGTACTATATGGTCTTCACAATAATTTATCTACTATCACTTGGTCTTCACAATAATTTATTTACTGGTCTGAGTTTTTTTCTCTAACTAAAATACCCAAGTCCACACGGATCTCATTTCTAATCTATAACCAAATTATTAATCTAACATCAAAATTCAAATTCTGATCCTACTAAAAAAATAAAATTATCCTTGATTACATGGAATAAATTATGTTTGGTAGTCACACAAGAGACTCATTGATTACTAGAAGATTGTTTGAGCTTTGATCGAGCTAGATAAAAATATATAATTCAGCTGAACTCAAGCTAGACGAATTAAAAATGTCTAATAAAAATGTTTAATTACTTGAGCCCAAATAAAGCTCGTCTAGATTCAACTCAGTTACAACCTCACAAGTACGATAATATATCAGATATGTTTGGACAATAATATGATAATCAACTCGAAATTTGACATACAAAGAATGTAATAAATCCAATGCAAAAGCAAAGAAAATCTTGTCAAGGACCGCAAAAGTATTGCAAAACACAATACATCGTGATGAGGCCAAAATTTACAGCAGAACATCTAAGTAGTTTTCGAGTTGCACAAAAGTAACAAATAATTTAACCGTTCTATTTACAGCATCTCCGTAAGCATCAAAGCAGGCGTAGCATAACATCAGAAACGGTTTAGGCATAGCGTCGCGCATATAATGTTGTAACGGATCCTACAAGGACTTATGAGCTATGTCGTAAACAGATATGAGGATTTCAGCACCTATGAGAATGATGATCAGCCACTCAAGGAAATCTGATTTCCTGTTCTGGAGAATCTCTTGAAGAAATCGAATATTATGCTGCAAGGGTTTAGAAAAAAGAAGAATAAACAAGGGTGATTTATGCATTTTCTTAATGCGCGAAAAGCAAATATATACCTCTACAAACTTCAACTTGAAATCAAGGCTTGCGAATCTCTGAGTTAATTCAAATTCGTCCCTAAGGTACTCCCAAATCTGAGCATATTTAGCGTCCTTCCACGCAATATCTGATCTGGATTGCACATATGACTTCGTCTCAGGTTCAAATCACAGAGCATAGGCAAAAGGGTATCAAGTATAGATATATAGTAAGAGAAAGCATACTCACTGCAGATATATAGACGGTATAAACAATATCTGGAAGATCGACTATACAGTATAACATAAACTAGATTCATTCTGGTTTCGAGTTTACATTATTGCAATTTTCTATTATTTTACTTTGCATATGATTGTTTCAGCTTTTGTTCCTCTTCCTAATATTTTTTATTATATTAATAAAAAAGTTCTACCCATTTTACAGATTGACACAATAGGGATGGGAAGTGCCATACCTTGGTTTTCTCTTCTGAAAATAATAGATACATACATACATATATGTTTATATTGTGGCTGGGGGTATATAAACTAAATTCTCTAACTCTGCAATACAAAAAAGCACTTTCATCCAGTGTTAAATGAAACAGTTTGATAATACCTTTCAAAAAGCCCAAGCTTTAGTATCACATCAGCAAGATTTGAATTTGCCTTTCCAACCAGTTGAAAGAGCTTTTTCCGTTCCATTGTGAAGGTTCCGGTTTTCTCCATCCCACGATTGATGTCAGTAAATTCTGCAACCATTCCGTCGACCTAAAAACACCATAAGGAGATTAGTTAATGAAAACTCAAATCAAAGGCTCATAAAATTTGAAACACGAAAGTAGCCAGGAAATCACCTGACGAACATAATAGTCAAGAGCAATACTTTGACCAAGAACACTACCAATTGTACGGATCCCATCTGTGTTTAGGTATTGCAGCATTATGTAATCAAGCCCACCTTGCATCCATGTGTTCAAAGTTGGCTTCTCTCGCACCTCATATTCTGATTTAGCAGACCCAAGTCAAAAACGTGTAAGGATGGAGGACGACCGAGTTAATAGAGACGTGCTATGCCACAAAAGTTATGTGCTTTTGTACACATAATATTTGCTATATGACACATGCACCAACAAATTAGCACACGGAACATGTTTCAATGACTAATTGAGCTAAACATAACCGAGTACGGATGTAATGAACACCCGAAGGTTACTTAAAATCTGCTACGAAAGATGAAAGAATGGATCTCAGAAAATGAGTAGCGGGTAGTTTTAGTGTTCCTACCAACAGAAGGTTTACAATAATTTATAGGAATCAGTTACTTGAAACAGGAACAAAGCCTTGGGTAAGCTTATCCTCTTGTTACATGGTTATGCAGAGAGACTCGTTATTCGTTATATACAGATTTTAACTCACAGTTTATTCCGAATGAGCGCAAACTTGGTCAAAGTTGGCACAGTTTAATCACTACTTATTGAGTAGACATTTCACAAATAACCAACACTATTGAATCTTCCTTATTCTCCCCCACCTCTCCGGTTCAGTTATAGTTTTTAAATAATGCTTCGAAATCGAGTCTTAATGGCACACATTCTCATATTCAATTGGATTCTTCAGTTCTTTTCTTCGGCTGAAGGCTCTTCCTCCAAAGAAGTCATTAGCTGGCTTATTTTTCTAGCATTTGGAGTGCGGATAATGGCGTATAGAGGGGGGCAGTATAGGCCTGAATGAAAGTCAATCCATGCCCTGGATTTGACCGGAGGGTGCCTTGGACAAAGAGGAACGTGCCTCAGAAACCCACTTGAATAACAGGGAACTCGCGCATCCTTTTTGGTACAGGGATGTGAGTTCATGACTTCATTCCTACTCAAATAGCATCATGCACCAGCTGGAAGAATATGCAATATTTAAAAAGTCACGCACAAGTTTACAAACGGCTTACCATCCTTTCTCATCTCAGGAAGCAAGCCTGAAGAATGCCTTTCTACAATTTTTAGAAATCCATCGACTTCATGTTCATGGACATTGAACAGGACAATGGAACCATACTGGAAAACCACCATGTAACAGCAATCATTTCCGACTAAACTTGAACCTAACCCCTGATACAAAAAAGTTCAACTAATCATGTAAATATTAAAGACACATAAGACGTATCAGTCATAAACGTAAGTGATGTATCAGTCCTAAACGAAAGTGATGTATCAGTCCTAAACGAAAGTGATGTATCAGCCATAAACATATTTGCCAAGATAAAAGGCTGCATGATATACGAGGAAGGTCTTGCTCACTTCCAAAGAAGTGACAACTCAAATTTGCTTTTACACACTGTTTAAGAGAAGTAAGGTTGACTATACGTAGGAACACTCCAAAACAAACCACAAAAATCTGAGGAAAAGAAAAAGTTTTAATTTGCTGTTCAAACATATGAACAAAAAAACAACAAAAACTTCTTATAAATCAATCCATCAAATTGATTTATGATGCAGACCAGAATAAACCATCACATTTCCTCATGATAGACATCTTCACCCTGGAGAACAGTTCATCAGCATCAAGTTCTAAGATGTGCAAGCACTTGATAATTTTCATCGTATTAATCACTTCCAATAACAATGAAACTTACAGCTTCAACTAACTGAATATCAGTACGAGAACATAACTTATACAGACAATCACAAGAATGTGTGCATAACCACCACACATGCCCCACAAAGTTCACTAATTCAGTGAAATAACGGTGGCTCCTACTTACAACAAATTAGCGTTATCAAGGCTTAACTACGTAAACATTCACGATTTCTCAGTCTATTATAATTTGCAGCATGACTTTTCAAATATAACATAAAAATGTGTCATCCTTGTAATTTTTTCAATTCAATGCATCCAAGCAAGTTTCGAGCTCCAATTGTTAAAGTGGAGCCTGAAATCAAGATTTTGTTCATCCCAGTTGGAAACATGCAATTCTATGATGCTTTTAAACCCCCAACGAAATAAAAACGACAACGCTTAATAATTAAATTTAATTATATAACAATGTCGGTTTCTTTAATTGGGGGTTTTGAGAATTTGTATAATTACACGTTCGTAATTGGGCTGAGCAAAATCCTAATTTCGGGCTTGACTTTAGTAATTGAGATCCAAAATTGGTAAATGTGCATTGAAAAGAAAAAAATAATCTGAAGATGGCGATTTCTATGTTGCAATCGAAAGGTTGTGTTGCAAATGATAATTGACGACGTAGTATATTTTATTAGTATTAGCAGATTAGACAAATGTAATCAACAGAAATACAGAAAACGAAAACTGGAAGTATGATAACCATAACCATAACGTAGATGTATAGAAACTAGAAAGACAACTTACACTGGGAACAGGTTTCATATCACCAAAACGCAAAACCACATAATTCGTCATTCTCGATGATGGTGGAATAAAATTCTGCCTGTTCTGCTCCACCAAGCCCTTCAAATCGACGCTGCCACACAATCACCACAACTACAATAAGAAAACGTATTCCTCAAAGCAAAACAATAGATGAAACATAAACAACTCCATAAAACCTAGTAGAGAAGAAATAAGCCCTAACGGGGATAGAAACTCTGGAAGCCTCATTCGTCTCATCCTCCTCCTCCACCGCGCCACCAATCTCGGCGCCTGGAACGGCGTCGTTCCAGTCCACAGTACTGGCAGCAGGCGACGAAATTGAGGAGATACATCTCGCCACGGCGAGACCGGAATTCTGATGGAGAAATGAAACCGTTTTTGAGCTGGTCAACAATCCGGCGGACCTAGGTTTTCGGTGGACAACAAAATTGGAGAGAAAATTGGGCCTGAATTGAGGTTTCGGTGTGAGCTTAGAGAAGCATCGCGGGGAGGTTGTAGTGGGGAATGTGAAAATGATTTTGCTGCGAGAAGTAAACGCTGTCAGCCTCATTTCTCCGGTTGAGCTGCTATGGAGGAGTGGAGGAGGAGCTAGCGCCGCCGAAGTGATTTACTGATATTCTGTTCTGTGCTTCTCTCCAGTGACCTACAATTTGTTCTAAAATCGTCGCGTTACAAGTTTCCAGTTTGTATGTGAGAGAATTAAAACAGTGATACGGGACGGGTTGAGCTCAGTACGAAGTGGGGCTGTTAAATGTAAATCCGTCGGATCGAATCGAATCGTACTGAACAATTTTATTTAAAATATAGTCGAATTTCTAATATTGTATTTAAATTTATTTAGTTATTAATTAATTTGAGGTTGAACAATTTTAATTGAATGAGACACGAATTGATTTCAAGTAATTTATCGAGTTCGAGTCGAATTTTATGTTTTATCAAACGTAAAATATGTTCAAGCATGTTTGATTTTTTTAATCAGATAAATATAGTACAAACGAACTTTTAACAAATAATCTTAAATTTGCCTAAAAAAAAAAAATCTTAAATTGAATATCGAGTAGATTCATTTATTTTGGATAAGAAGCTTTGACTAGGTTTGAGTCTGCGTGATAGAGGTGGCAAAATCGGTCGGGCCGATGGGTTAGTTCAGTAGGCTGATATTTTAGATGGGTCGTGCCATGAAATGTAGGTCCGAACTAGTGGCAAAATCGGTCGGGCCGACGGGTCGGTTCAGTAGGCCCGATATTTTAGATGGGTCGTGCCATGAAATGTAGGTCCGAATTATTATTTGGCCTGACCAGGCTTCGACGGGCCCCGAACCAACCTGATAATCTTAGTATATTTATAGGAGAATATTTCGGATAGGACCGATTAATTTTAGGCCCGATTAATTTTTATTCAGACCTAATCTACCTGAAATATGATGTAGGCCTAACGGGCCGAGCTGCCGAATTGCAACCACTATATGTAAGCCCAATATGTATTCAAAATGCCCATTTTATGATGCAGTTCTATATATATGTATGGACCGATTCAAGTTAAATAATTATCTTAATATTAATCTTTATTTAATTTTTAATTTGATTAGTTTTTAAGTATAACTTGACAAATTTTATAAAGTATATGACATTTTTACAAAATAAAAACAAGGTTTAGAATTAGATTAATTGCCATTACAAAAAACATTAAAAAAAAAACTGAAGATAACAAATATTTAAATAAAATTTCACAAAACCTAAAACTACAACTAAAAAAGAGCCAAGTATTATATGTAAATAATTAAATATAAATATGGAGATAGGTTTATCAAAAGTAGAAATCGTCTTAAGTAATATGAAGGGTCAAATGAGATAAACATGATCAACAAAGACTGTGTTTACTTATGATTGGACGAGGTTGGAGTACTGTAAGTTGAGATAAACATGATCAACAAAGGCCGTGATTACTTATGATTGGACGAGGTTGGAGTACTGTAAGCTGAGATAAATAAAATAGAAAGAGAAGGTTGAGTTAAACAAATAGGTGTTTAGTTTTGTTGGTTTATGTTTTTTTTTAATATAAAAGGTGATGAAAAATGTGATGTGATATGTGTAGATTTATTGCCAAAAACCCCGACCAAGGGAATGTGATAGTTAATTGGAGAGTGGCTCTCTCGAAATATCCGTATATATAATACATTTACTTAGAACAAGCCATAAATTTAAGAATAAATATTAATATTTTTTGTGATACATTTAGAACATGCAAATACTTCTATACATAAATATGAATACATTTTTGTTCACAATCTAAATTGCACGAATCTTAATACATAAGAGATCTCTTCTTTATATTATACATGCCACACGAAATAAAATTCATGTGACCGTAGAAAAGCCACACAAAAAATAGTACTACTCGGTTACTTGAAGTGACAAACAATAATGTTAGTTACATGTTTGACTTCTCAATTAGTTTTAGCTTAAGAATACATTTAAAAAATTTAATATTTTAATGTAGCGTGGGTGGATTATTGTATCTCACATTCTCATTGACTTTTATAATTTATAAATAAATGTATTTTGTAGCCGTACATGATTGCCATTATGCGACTTTGTTGTAAAATGCTTCATTTACAGGTTTATATTTAAAAATAGTTCAAATAAAATATTCCATTTTTTAAATATCTTTCTTAATTATTTTAGACTCTAGAATGATTAGAAACCAACTTTGTTGCAAAATTGCTCGACTAGCTTCGATTAATCTCCATCTAGAATCTAAACTTTTATTGATCGTTTACGATTATTTTCCGATTCCTTCTCGCCTAACTACGCCTAGTCCCGCTTAGGTCCTGACTAATAGTTAGGCCCTAAGTCCACCGCTTAACTAACACCTAGCGACTTTTACAACCTTGGAAATCAAGGAACAAGATATTTATCATCGCACTGTGAATCAAAGGTGTAAAATACTCCCTCCGTCCCGAATGAACTTGCACATTTTCCTTTTCGGTACGTCCATATTAAATTTGCACATCCTTAAAAAAAAAAATTTAACACAATCTCAACTCTCAAAATCTCCACACTCAATCTCCATATTCAATCCACCTTTGTAAAGTCACCATAAAAATAATAAGCATATGTGTGTTGTGCACCCTTAGGGATATAAATTTATTCGGGACGGAGAGAGTAATAATATGTGAAAGATAAAGGGCTTAAATGATAGAATCTAGGGTGTAAATGAACATTTTAGCTATACTAACAATGATTTTGTATTTGAAAACATTATAATATCGATCTCTTGTACAGTAATTGTACGAATTTTAAATTCGTGTAATTTGGATAGCGGGCAGGTTGTAAGCAATTTTGTATAAAAATGTATTAGTGTTTATACTGAAAGATATTATTTATTCTGAATGAACGTATTATGATGAAAATGTATTCATATTTATGCTGAAATTTATCACTTGTTTGAAGAAAGGTTTTGTACAAGAAAAAAGGTAATATGTTTACTCGAAGCATACATTTCAATATAAATAATGTTACATTTTTATGAAAATTCGGCATAATCTACGAATTCCGTACATTTGATATATATGAGAATTTGTGTATAATATAAAGTTGAGTTTTATAAGACTGATACTGAAGATTATAAAGAAACTGAAAATCAACTTTTTTTTATTTTTTTTATTTTTATAGGGATAAAAATGACAAAAATAAGTTAGTACACATATAACCTTAGTAAAAAGATAATTTTTAAAAAACAGTAAAAAAATGATAGTAGCAGATAAGATTAAAAAACGAAATTTGGTGACTTATCCAGAAGATTTTATGAACATATCTTTTTGCTTGAATTAGTTATAAAAATTCAGATAATATTGTTACATAAATTAGGGTTTAATTGTATAAAGATGCATGATTTTGTTATATATTACAATTTAACTATATATCTTTTTCAAAATTACAATTTTATGCATAATTTGTTATACTTTTTTAAACTTTTGCAATTTGATGTATGATCGTAATTCTTCGATGACATTGCAATAATTTTACACTCGCTTCCTCGGTGGATATCAGTGACTCGTTTAAGAGAAAAAACTCGATTAACAATAACAGTTGAGCTAACAATATAAGTATATTACATGAATGAGGAGGTCTATTGTGATCTTAGATCCGCGCAATTCGAGTTATGGATAAAAAAATATTAGCAATATTTATGTCTAAATGTACTACACTCTCGGTGAAGATGTCATGAAGAAAATATATTAATGTTTATGTTTAAATGTTAAATGTATTATAATACCTTTGCCCAAAAGTCAAAATCAGTAATACATAAATCGTGATATTCATCCCAAATTATATCGTACTATCGATGCACATGAAATTTTGTGTACACAAATTATGTCATTAGTATCTTATAAGAAAGTCACGTCATGCACTAAATTCCAAAATTAAAAAGCTTATACATTTATTTGCAAATTTCAAAAAGGTATAATAAAATTGCACATAAAATAAAAAGTTGTTTATCTTTTTGCAATTAAAGCAAAGTAGGGTGAGACTATTGACACACTCATTAAATCGTGTGACTATATCTGTTGCAAAAATTTCCGACTAACTTCAATTAATTCCCGTTTAGACGTTAGACTTTCATTGATCACTTATTTATTTCTCGATTCCTTCCGCCTAACCACGCCTATTCCCCGATTAGCTCCGCCCAAGCCTGATTAGTCGCTAGGCATCACTGCACCGCCTAACTAGCGCTTAGCGACTTTTACAACCTTAGTGACTATTAACACTCTTCTTGAATACAATAAAAAAACTCGATCGCTTTAAATGTACTCGTGTTCAATGACAATAGGCGAAAATGTTTTGATATGTTCGGCTTATTTTCACGTTTTTGAAGTATTCAAATAATGTTAATCAAACAGTACTCCCTCCATCCCGAATGAACTTGTACACTTTTCGTTTTCGTCTGTCCCAAGCAAACTTGCACACCCTTAAAAATGAAAGTTATAACACAATATCCGCCCTCAATCAACCTTTAAAAAGTCAAAAAAATCTCAGAAAACAATTTCTTTTTTAATATATATACCGATTTTCTATGCAAATTCATTCGAAACTGAGGGAATACTGAATAAAATTTCACGGAATGTATTTAGACGAAACGAGGGTGTTAATTGTCTACCCTATAAATCTTAATATATATGTCGACTTTCTGTTCAAGTTTATCTGAAATTGAGGGAATACTAAATAAAATTTTACGTGATGTATTTAGACGAGACGAGGGTGTTAATAGTCTACCCTATAAATCATTGCAACTATTTTCAATACATTCCACTTTCAGAGCATTGACTAATCAACAGTCCTAGGTACCACACTTGTTTTTATATTAATTATTTACACACACCCACACGCACACGTGTTTGTGTGTGTAAGTAATCGTGTGTGAGATCCTATCGCGAGTCCTAAGAAAAAAACGAGAAAATGTATATAGAGGGAACTTTAGCTAGCATTAAAAAGGCCATCCATTAAAGGCGTCTTAATCCTGTGGTTTTCAATCATCACTTCGTGCCGTACAGACTCTCCGAGTTGGTTTTCGCCTCTCTCTACATCCCTGCCCTTTTTTCCTTGGTAAAATCTCTCGGTAATGTTCCTTTTTTTGTTTTTCCGAATGTAATCTCAAAACCCTAACTGATTTTATTTGGTTGTTTGCGTTTATGCACACAATGTATGTGTTTTCGTACATTTGCATTTTCGTATCGTGTGGTGTTTGTGTCTGGAGACGATTTTGTTTTATAAATGTGATGTTTTGTGTTGGCATTTCTGGCAAATGAGACAGGTTTCGGGTTTTCTGATCTGGAAATTGGCGGATTTTTAGTGGTGGTTGTTGTTTTAGAAATGTTTTTTGCGACATTGTGGTTTGGTGTTAGGGTTTGTGTTTTGATATGTTTGTTTTTTGTTTGTATGAGTCGGGGGGAGGAAATGGTGTTATAATGTTGGTCTGTGTTAAGCCTGGGTTTTCATGGTGTTTCTATTTGCTATGAGGATAATTTAGTGCATTGAGAGAGATAATTGATTGAATGATTTGTCTGTTTCTTTTTTTGGAGCTTTTTTGTTGTTTTTTATTGTTTTTTTTATTTTATTTTCTGCTGGTGCAGAATTTTGTAGGGGCTAACTGGCAATGATGAGTAACGAAGAAGAGAAGAGATGTCCACTTTGTGCGGAGGAGATGGACTGGACTGACCAGCAGTTCATGCCTTGCAAATGCGGTTATCAGGTTATGATGGATTCCACATGCGCGTACTTGTGTGTGTTCATTGTTGGATAGTCTACACTATGCTCGGTGTTATATCTTGTGTTATCTTTTCTGGGGAAATCTGAAAGATATTTAGTCTAAAACTTGGATTTCATGTCATATCTGAATTTTGATTCTGTATCTGGCAACAGAGAGAAAGGGGGTTCAAAAAGCCACTGGTTGAGCCCACACCTTGAAATGTTTGAAGGTTGTTCTAATGAATATTTTTCAAAGCCATACCATCTAATTGTAGCTGGACTTGTGTATCATGCAATCCCTTTGACTTCCCCTAAAACACAACCAGACACATTTGTGCTTCCCAATTAAACTAATACATCTCCCAATACACTTTTGTTCAGACATGTAACCAAAATTTTGTCCTAAAACTTCTATAGCAGTTCAATGTTATCTTAGCGTTTTGGTCTGGCGGCAGCTATGCTCTTTGCCCTGGCTGGGCAATTATCTAGTCCCCAGGTTGGAAAGTTAATGTGATTTGCTGGTATTTTGGCCAGGAAGTTTGAAAATGCTGTTCAATTGCCAATATACCATAAACTATTCTCTCAAAATGTTGCCCTTTTTGCTTGTGAGAGATTACATGCAATTTCCTTTATCATTTCCTATAATTTTATTAGGTATGTGAGTGCCTTTTTTAATTTAAAGGAAGCTGTTCCCAGGTATCCTTTTTAAGCTTGCTTTTGTTTCTACTACAGATATGTGTTTGGTGTTGGCATCACATAATAGACATGGCAGAGAAAGATGAGACAGATGGGCGATGTCCTGCATGTCGAACTATCTATGAAAAGGAGAAAATTGTAGCAATGCAAACGAATTGTGAAAGGTTAATATTTTAGTGCCTTTCATCCTTCTCTGTTATCTAAAATAGAGCTCTGATTTTAACAGTTCATTGGTTTTGTTTTTTTTTTTTTTTTTTAATAACTTAATTCACAATATTTTTTGTGATACAGGACAATGTCCAAAATTTCTAATAGGAAAAACAAACCACCAAAGGCGAAGCCAAAGGTCAATGAAGTAAAGAAGGATCTGACAAATGTTAGAGTTATTCAGCGGAAAATGGCATATGTGATTGGTCTACCTCTCAGTCTAGCTGATGAAGAGGTATGATAGTTGTTTTACTTATTTTAGTAAGAACACTTGGCTTCATTCTTTCCAAGAACTTGCCTTTCTGCATTATTTTATTTGGTTTTGATACTAACTATTATCTTTCTTGATTCTCTTCAATCTAAGAAGGTTCATTTTTTCTGAGTAGGTATTGGTGAGGAAAGAGTATTTTGGTCAGTACGGGAAAGTGACTAAGGTCTCTCTCTCACGAACAGCTGGTGGGGCCATTCAACAGTTCATCAATGACACATGCAGTGTGTGAGTTTAAATCTGTCAATTTGGTTGCTATATTTTGGTCCTGGTGATTATTTGTTTTGTGGTAGTAGAGCCGGACTCTCAGAAGTTAAGCTATTTATGATAAACCATCATGCCTCCGGAGCTTCCTGGTCCTGGATTTGTTTGATCCTATACCTTTTCATTTTGTACATTTTGTATGATATGTGACATTTTGAATACGAAGACAAATACTAGATATCGAGATCATCTTATCAAAATCTTATGTATTATATTATGTATATGAATTCTCTGTTTGCAAGCTGGATTAGATCCCTTGTTACATCTAAAGGTCAAAGTGGAAAGACAAAAAATGAATTTATTTTGTATTATTACCTATTCAGAAGCTTAGTGAAGCTTTTTAACGTTTGTGATGCTGTATATTTTGTTCGAGGAAGGATCTGGCCTGTGGTTTTCCTTGAATGAGAAACTTCTTAAGATTTAAAGTTGATCTATGTGCCTTCATTTTCTTGTATTATCCTTGAGTGAAAATTTGCTAGATTATTGCATATATAAGAGTGATGTCTGAGATATTTGATGTACACATGTAATTTAAAACAATAATCAAAATGTAACAATTTTAATGTGAGATTGTGGTTTAAGTGTTGCTAATGAAGTTGTTATATCAGGAAATTAGAGTTGCATTGATTTTTTCTACTTATTTGCATACTTGATGTCAGCATTGTATTTATGTTTTTAGCAGTGTAATATATCCTGTTTGATCCTGTACTTATTCTTTCGTTGTATTATGAAGTTTCACACATCCCCCCTCCCCAATTGTCTATTCCCCTTATTCACCTCCCAGATACATAACTTATTCAAAAGAGGAGGAGGCCTTACGGTGTATTCAATCAGTTCATGGTTTTGTCCTGGATGGTAGATTTTTGAGGTGAGTACCTGCCCTGTTCCTTTGGTCATATACACATTACTTCAAATGTTTATAATGAATATAATAATTACTTGCAGAGCATCATTTGGAACTGCAAAATACTGTCATGCTTGGCTGAAAAATATGGTATAGAGATATCTATATTTGTGGTTGCTTTCTCTTCATATGGCAGCATATGAAAGGAATAATATTCAGGATTGTTTTTATTTTTTTCAGCCTTGCAACAATCCTGCTTGTTTATATTTGCATAGTCTTGGGGCTGATGAAGATAGTTTTGGAAAAGATGAGGTAGCTGCAGTTCATACAAGGTATCTTGTGTACAACTATTCCTTACTTTCCCTTTCCATATTTATATATATATTGTTTCCAATTTATTTTTATGCTGGCTATTTTCTTGTATAAAATCCATATTTGGGCCTACATCTAGATAAACTAGGCCATGTGATTTAATGAACAATCTCCTGTTTCTGAAACAAAAATTTACTAGTTATTTTTTAGGAGTCCTTGTTTATGAAAACTTTTAGAAAATGATTCTTCAGACTGTCAATACAGATTCAGCGAGACTTGTGATGTTGCATCCATTTTATTCACTTTTTCTTTGTGTTTTAGCAAGAGGATTATAATTACTAGATGGCAACCCCATTCAAAAGGCCCGAGTATTATGTCATATCATTTATCCTCCATTAAGTTCTGTCAGTCTCTTGGAATTGCTGTGCTGCAGATGCATGTGGCTATCAATTTTCCTTGAAAGGAAAATGAATCCTGCAATTATTTCTAGCTTTGAGAAACGAAAGTTTGCTGTCATCTGCGTGGATATGTTCTGATATTTTTTTATTTCACCATACTCGTTATTGTTGGTGCTTCTCTTCTTACTTGAGCTTGATATTGATATTATGTTGCTTGGTTACATATTTTCAATTATCTGAGTAATGATTTGTTTGTATACCAAAAAAAAAAAAAAGGGATAATATGTAACTAAATGAATATGCTGGTTTGACACTTTCTTGTGGTTCTGAAGGAGTAGAGTTCAACAAATTGTTGGTGCTACAAACAGTGCGTCAAAGCGATCTGGCAATGTGTTGCCTCCTCCTGCTGATGATTTTTGTAATAGTTCCAGTTCTTTTAGTGACAAATCTACATTAAGAAATGGCATATCCGTAAGTACCCTTGTAAATTGTCGCTTGATTTTAAGATTGGTTTGACATGTTCGAAGCATGATCATAGACACTATTTTGTGCTTCTTATGTTTGTTGCTGAAATATTATTGGCTGTCTGATGTGACTATTCAGGATACAGTTCATGGTTATGGGAATAGCAGCAGTGATATACTTCCCTGTAAAGAGAAGGAAGGACCTCTTGCAGTACCCCATAAAATGACTACTTTTGTAGATATTGTTGGACGACCTAATTCTTCTGTTTCAGAAAAAGAAGGAAATATTCCTGAAGATAGGAACATTCTGAACTTATGTTCTGAATTTTCATCAGTAATGGTTAATGGAGATGCACATACAGAAGTTCCATATTCCCAACCTTCGCAGTTTAATGTCTCCTCTGATTGCATGACCAATGGTTTATTCAAAAGTAGTCCAGACGAACCACTCAGAGAAGGTTTGCCATTATCTAATAATCAAGCATCGAAGGACATATGTGGTTCAAGTAATAGGACTTTTCTTCATCCATTTTATTCCTCCTCAGACGATTCAGGTGGTCCGGCATTATTTCTACAGAAAAAGACGCAAAGTATGAATGGTTATGGTGTTGGTGTTAATCATGATCCTGTACATAATCATGATTATGAGGCTTCCTTACCTATGAGATGTTTAAATTCTGTTTCTAATGATTCATGCCAGGAGATGAAGTTCCAAAATTCTGCTAAGTCTGATAGAATCTATAAAAGTTCCAAGTCATTTTCCAATGAGGAAATAGTTGAGCACTTACGAAGAATAGGTGATGATAACTCGACCAATGACGAGGAAAATTCTGTCTTAGATGCTGTAGAGAGCAGTATAATATCAAATCTGATGTCAATAGATTTTGATTCATGTGAAGATTCTTCAACAATGCCTAATGGTTTATCGGAGTTGCTTGATGACGCTGATGGGTTGGGTGGTTCTTCATGGAGTTCCCTAAATAGTGACCAATCAGGGTACTCATTTGTTAAACAGGACGGCTTTGTTAGTCAAGTGGCTGCCTCTATCCTTCCAGAGTATGGAGATAACAAGGAACAGTACTTCTGTAAGCCTCAGTACCCAGGTAAATGAAACTGCTTTATAGCAATTTGTTTTGTTTTCCAAAGATTTTCATATATTTTGTACAATTTCAAATGTGCATCATCTATAAAATTCGTTGTGCTATTTTGTAACTTTTTGAGTTCTGTGATGAAAATGAACCATTATGTCTTTCCTTTTATGCCTATATCTAAGTCTGTGCATGTGGACTTCTTCTTGCATCTCCTACCAAACTTGAATTTAAATGTTGCTGTTGCTTAATAGCGTGGGCGTGCAACTATGGACGCTCATTCTGACCAGCCGAACATTATTTTTTATATAATTAGATAGGATTCTACTATTAGTATTTAATGATATTTTGCCAAAATTATGCTGACATTACTCTCTGTTGCTTGATCGGTTTATTAGCCAGGTTGTTTTGTAGTTTCACTGTGTTTCTTTTTCCCATTTTCGCATTGTTTGTATCCTCATCTCTGGGTCTTACAGTGATGAGATCTCAAACTGTGGCTCCACCAGGGTTCTCAATGCCCTCCAGAGATCCACCTCCTGGATTTTCTGCTGCTGACAGGACAGGCTTGCCCCGTCCGTCATCAGGTTTGTGCCCTGCGTCGTATCACTCCCACATTTTAGCAAGTGCTTTAGGGTTAACTGCAAACACTACCCTATTAGGGCTGAAGCCTTTTTCTTCTTTCTTTGCAGGGAGTCGTTTGGCCAACAGTTCCTCTTTCTCCAACTCTATGTTCCAACCATCATCAGTTAGGCACAGTAACAGCATTGACGATGCTGATTTCTTCGATCCTGCAATATTACTCAGTAATAAAGGCAACCAAGCGAATGGTTTCACAAACGCAGCAAGGCCCATTGCAGCTCCAGGTTTGAGTGCATTCGATGATGAGTCAAGACTTTGGCTTTTGATGCAACAATCAGCATCCACACATCATCACGAATCCAAATTTTCTCAATTCTTACCCAAAATCCCACCCACTCATGTGGAACCGAGTTACACCGATAGTCATAAGGTGAATGGGATGTCTGGACTAGATACCAGATACGGCTTATCTCCAAGACTAGCAGAACAGCACCAAAACTCCAACTCGTCTTTCTTCACACAAATGCCACATCAGAAGTACGCAAATGGGCATGACTCTAATGCCAACGGGTACCTGCATAGTTTCGACCAACATAAAGGTGACGGGGGCATGACAGAGCTTCAGAGAAACGAGAGAATAGGAGTGGATTACATACCTGGGTATGGAGATCTAATGTTTAGTTCAGGTGATGTATACAACAGAGTGTTTGGTTTGTAGTTTTTCGTTGGTAATCGGGCCGAATCCATCTCTCCCCCTACCGAACACCTCTGTGTAGTTTTGAGGCTTTGATGAAATGCTATAAAGATCAATTGATGCTTCAGGGTGGAGTCTGGCTTAATATTATTCGTTATTTATTCTCCTGACCATGTTTATTCATTTGTTTTTTAAAATTTTGAAATCTAGTCAATTTTTTCTAACTTATTCAAGATTTGTTACATGTGAGATCACTAGCCCCACTTTTTAGGCCTTGTTTTCTATTTTAACTATTAAACCTTTTTGTCAGAAACATCTTATTCTATGTAGGGTTGGAAATGAATAGAATTTTTGTTGAACAATTCATGAACGAGTTCGTTTATTTGAATAGATGAATAAATTTTTAGGTTTTTTTTATAGAGAAACGGAGCATGAACATTGATTCGCTAGTTTACTAATAACTCAAAAACAAATTCGTTCACAATTAATAATTAATCGTAATAACGGTTAGTTACGTGAATTCACTGATCAATTATCATTTGTGGCATGATTTTTCTAACGTAATATAGAAATACACCATCTCGTTAATTTTTTTTATTTGATGCACTTGAGTTTTTACTCCAATTACGGATATGGAACCTGAAATTAAGATTTTGGATATCCCAACTATAAACGTGTGATCATACGATATTTATAAATCTCCAACTAAAGGGTAATTGGGACGGAGGTAGTACATGACAGAAGCCAAACACTTAACACCTCATTACTTAAATTTAGCTATAATAAATGCTTAAAATAAGCAAATGCAAAGTTGCAAACACAGGAATGGTGGAGTGAGCGATATTCGTAACTGATGCTGAAATGAAACGAGGAAT
The DNA here is from genome assembly GCA_958295605.1 of Ajuga chamaepitys. NCBI lineage: Eukaryota > Viridiplantae > Streptophyta > Magnoliopsida > Lamiales > Lamiaceae > Ajuga > Ajuga chamaepitys. The sequence goes on from OY282495.1 coordinate 87,893,083, forward strand.
GCGCATTCCCATATTCCACCGCTCTACAGTTACAGCTTCCCATTACCTGAAATCACGCCGCAATTCTCTCTCCACATTACTCTTTAAAGATTCCGACCAATTTTCCGATGTATTTCACGGCGAGGACCTTCTCAGAAAGGCCCCCAATGGCAATCTTCTGGTTCTCGACCTCATCGATCGCCGCGCTATGGAACCTCACGCCACATTGTATTTGGAACTTTTCAAGAAGTGTACTGATCGGCGTAGCCTTGAACAGGGCAAGCTCGTTCATTCGCATTTCCTAGCTTCAAGATTCTGCCATTACCGTTTCCTGCAAATCGCCATTATCAATATGTATGCGAAATGCGGCGAGATGGTGCTTGCACGCACACTGTTTGATGGAATGACTGAAAGAAATAGTGTTGCTTACTCTGCTTTGATCAGTGGGTATTCGCAGAGAGATGAGTTCAAGGAAGCTTTAGCGTTGTATGTTGAATTGCTGAAGATGGGATTATGCCCGAACCGGTGTACCTTCATGAGTGCTTTGAAATCAGCTGCTGGCATGGAGAATGGTGCAATGGGTAGTGGGATACATGGGAGTTGTGTAAAGTATGGCTTTGAGAAGAATGTGTATGTTGGGAGTGCTTTGTTGGATATGTACGCCAGGTGTAATATGATAACCGAGGCGAAGGCCGTTTTTGAGGGGCTGGAGTGTAAGAATGTAGTTTCTTGGAATGCTTTGATAGCAGCGTACGCGAGGAAAGGAGACGAACACAACGCCATGAAACTATTCGTGGAGATGAAAAAGGGAGGTTTTGAACCAACGAGGTCGACATATGCTAGTATACTCGCAGCCTGTACGAGTTCTGGAGGTTTACAACATGGCAAAATGGTCCATGCCGATATAATTAAGTCGGCATTGGAGCTTAGCGTTTTTGTTGGCGATGCGCTTCTTGATATGTACGGTAAGGCAGGGAGCATTGAGGATGCGGAGAGGGTGTTTTACCGGTTAGTGAAAAAGGATCTCGTTTCATGGAGCTCGATGCTGGCTGCTTACGCATACCATGGGAGTGGGCGGGAAGCTGTCAATCTCTTTGAAGAAATGCGCGGTGCAGGATTTGAGCCGGATGAGGTGAGTTTCGTGTGTGTGCTCAAGGCTTGCAGCCATGGCGGCCTGTTGGAGGAGGGGTTGTATTACTTTGAACTAATGCGGGAGTATGAGTTAGAGCCGAACATTAAACATTACGCATTGATTGTTGATCTGCTTGGGCGAGCGGGGCAACTTGATCATGCAGAGAGGTTCGTGAAAGCGTTGCCGGTGGAAGCTACAGCAGGTGTTTGGAGAGCCTTGCTTGGAGCCTGTGGGAAGTATAAGGATATGGAGTTAGGTGGTTATGCTGCTGCGCGTGTTCTTGAACTGGAGCCCGGTGATTCTGGTACGCATGTTGTTCTGTCGAATATGTATGCCTCTGCTGGTAGATTGAGTGATGCTGCAAGAGTGAGGAAGACGATGGTTGAAAGTGGGCTACGGAAGGAACGTGCGCGCAGCTGGGTCGAGATTGGGGACAGTATCAATGTGTGATGATACCCAGCCACCAGCTTAGAGAGGAAGTGATGCAGTATGAACTCAATGTTCGAAAAGACACTAGGTGTTAATCGGACGGGATTCAACAGTCTGGAGGGAATAAGCGGGGGAGAAAATGCAGGCGCCGAGGACAGAAAAGTCCCACCATCGAGAATTTTCGCAGCAAAGATTTGCTCGAAAGGTCTCAATCCATACCTGGGGTTGCCTATAGATCAACACTCTTCAATTACCAACACTCAAATAGTTTGGTGCGATTTGAATGCCCATTTAGGTACGAAAGAACTACAGGGATCCATTGAACAGCTGGAAAAACCCCGACCCGATGCAGGATTAGTCGAAGGTAGACGAGATCCTTTGGAACATGGAAGAGAAAGAAAGAGAGTTTACAACGTCGCAATGAATTATGGAAAATTAACTCAGCCAGCGAACCGGACTGAATTATTAACAATGTTTTTCTTTTTTTTTAATTGATATATAAATTATTTGTAAAGGGTTTATAGTTATTTGATATATTTATTCCTACAAATAAAATAAAAAAAAAAAAATCACCATGAGGACCAGGAGGCAAGGTGGTAATTCAGTCGGCTTAACCTGGTCGGGTCAAAATCTTGTCGCGTTAAAAATTAAAGAGTCTGTTCAATTTATTTCTTTAAAATACACTAATACTTTTCAAATTGGTCCGCAGTCATTTGGGCTCATCAGCCCATTGTTTTAGGTATATTAGACCCATCAATGCTTCAAGTCAAAATTTCTATAGCTCAGTCCGCCTATGATATTTGAGGGATTAGCCTAGTCCAGTCCATTACACTAGGCCCAAATTCATTTTCTTAACCGTACAGGTGGCAATTTCGGCGCCCGGCCCAACCATCAATCCACATATGTTAGGCCGGATTGAGTCACTCCAAAATTTCATTTGGTCAAAAATTATTGAGCTCGGCTTACATTAGCATTCTTCTAACGGTTTATCAACGCCGTTCATATTGTACCGAATTGATAAAATTTATCTTTCTCTCCTAAATTGATAGTTGACCATCTTTCAGAATCTTGACCGATAAATTCTATATATATTAAGATTTTTAGATCGGATCGTGGCCTGTCGGGATTTAGGCCCATCGAATTCCATTTGTTGAGCAGTTAACACTTCGAACCTAAATTTCTATGACCCCGCCCTTCTAAAATATCGGAAAAGCTGTACTGGCCGATTTTGCCAGCCATCCGGGTTAAAACGAATTTAACGAACCCAACTGTCCAAACTCCAAACCAGAGAAAAGAAATGGCGACCTTCAACATAAGCTATCATCACAATATTATCCATTTCACTTGTAATAAAAATAACAATTCTTACAACTTTTATACAAATTCATTACCATTTAAGAAAACACTGATTTTCCCAAGGAAGAAGAAGCTTCTGGTTTCTGCTGCAAATGTATCAACAATGGCTTCTGGGTATTCTTATTTCTCTCTCCTTTTTTTTTTTTTTTTTTTAAAGATTTTTTTTTTAATGCATTTTTTATTTTAGTAGAATTGTGCAAGAAGCACTTCCACCAGTTCTTGATTCCTCTTCAGACCCACCCCCAATCTTTGATGGAATTACCAAGTAAGCCATTAAATTTCATAATTGCATTTCACTAATTATTTTTCTGAATTCTTTTCTGATTTTTTATTGTTTGTATTTAATTTTAGGCTTTATATATCCTACACTTGCCCCTATGCTCAACGTGTGTGGATTACAAGGAATTGTAAGGTTGTTTGCATACTTTTTTTCATTTCATACTCTCTCCGATCCTAAATACTCGAACGTGTTTCATCTCGTATTCTAACATCATTAATATATTCCACATGTCATTGTTAGTGGCATGTATTGATAGGATTGAAATATGAGATGAAACAGTAATTGAAATAGAGGATCCTGTTGCTAAATACTAGCAGTTTTATACTTCCTAGGAGAAATTAAACTCCTGAATGTAATCTACATTTTTTCTCTCAAAAAATCGTTCTTTACCTATAATTTTGTTCCCCTTCTCTTCTCGTCGTATAATGGATTAGTGTAATATTGAAAAAATGACGAATTATGAAATTTTTAGCGAGGTTTATTAGGAGAATGCACGGATAATGTTGAATGATTTAGGGGTATTTGCAATTGCTTCTACTTTTGAAAAGTGATTAAAATAAGTGATTTTGAAAAACAACAGTTTCTAGCTTTTAGCTTTTGGGCTTGTTCAACTTAAATCTAAGCTGATGTCATTTGCAAACAATATCTTTAGCTAAAAAGTTATTATTTTAAGCATATGCAAAGAACCCCTTATTTTTTTGTAGTAAAGTGAATTTCTCTAAAACGACTAGTATTTATGATCGGGAGAGCAGTTGCCTAGCTTGTAATATATGAGTAAGATGTTGTTTAAGGTTTGTAAAACTGATGACATTTTCATTAATTTGTTGTTAGGGACTTCAAGAAACCATAAAATTAGTAGCAATCAATCTCAAAAACAGGCCAGCTTGGTACAAGGAAAAAGTTTATCCTGCAAACAAGGTATAACTTTTCGACCCGTACGACCTGTAAAAACCTTGCTGGGAAGGGCTCCTCCGCGGGGACCATGATGCTCAAGTCAGTTCCGATTCCATCAAGTTGAGACTATGATATATCGGAACTGAACTCGAGTTATTGTTCGATAAATTACACATGGACTTCACACATGCGCGTGCAAATGAATGGTGGATACTAGATTTTGCAGCTATGGTGTATGACATTGCAATTGGTGTAGTCTGAACTCTCCCCATGGGACCGGGAAGGGCCCTGGCCTGGGGACTATGACGCTCAAGTCAGTTCTGATTCTATCATGTTCAGACTGATATATCGGATTTGAATGCGAACTATTGTTCGATAGATTACACATTGACTTCACAAACAGTCACACACACATACGCGTGCAAATGAATGGTGAATGCTAGATTTTGCAGCTTTGGTGTATGAGTCTGACATTGCTAATGGTGTAGTCTGAACTCGACCCGCGGGACCGGGAAGGGCCCCGGCCTGGGGACTGACGCTCAAGTTAGTTCTGATTCCATCAAGTTCAGACTGATATATTGGAACTGAACTTGAGCTATTGTTCAATAGATTACACATTGAATTCACGCACGCATGTGCAAATGAATAGTGGATACTAGATTTCTCTCACTCGAGTGCCTGTTTTGTTGTCTAGGTGCCGGCTTTAGAGCACAATAACGAAGTCAAGGGGGAGAGCCTCGACTTGATTCGATATATTGATAGTAACTTTGAAGGGCCTTCACTATTTCCTGATGTAAGATATCTCATCTGTGCGTCTGTTTCGTAGTAAAAGTCTTGTTCTGGGATTTTACCAAGTGTTTTTTCGGGGATTATAGGATCCGGCGAAGAGAAAGCTGGGCGAGGAGTTGCTGTCCGTTGTAGGCACCTTCTACAAAGCTGTGATTACTTGTTTGAAAGAAAACAGAACGACTGATGCCGGTATTTTCGACTCTTAATCGTTGAGAGTCTTCGCATAGCTAGTAACTTGTTACTAAATAAGTGATTTCTGAAGGTCCTGCTTTTGATGACATTGAGACTGCGTTGTCCAAATTCGATGATGGGCCCTTTTTTCTCGGCCAGTTCAGTTTGGTGAGTCGAACATTATGCTCTACCATTTTATCGATTTATATCTCTGATGAAAAAATCTCCGACTAGTCACTGCTTGGGCACTAGCTTCCCGTTGCTCGTCTACGTTTTCCTTGACTCATGCGCTAGCCCCTAGTTTGATGAGTTAGTCTATGTTCTTTTGCAGTGTTTTGGATTCAATTGTTGATTTCAGATAACTGGAATTTGAGTTTGTAAGGTTATGTTTATTTACGGATATACCCGCTCGAATGGATGACGGGCCAATCTAAGTTTACGTTTGAGCTGGGACTTAAATTAGAATCCTTTAGTCCACTTAAATCCAAGTCTATTCTACTCTCTCTCCACTCATTAACTTTTTTACAAATCCTGTCATATTCAATCCTATGGGCTATATAGGCTATAACAAATACAAGATTTATACCATTATTTGGATTCACACGACCTATAATTTTCGCGGCCGAATTTGTCACTTCCTACTCAATCCGTAACAAACATTTCTAAATGTGTTTAAAGTTCTTTCTGCATTACTCATTGTTACAATTTAATTCAGGTGGATATAGCCTATGTTCCTTTCATTGAAAGATTTCAGCCATTCTTCTCTCAAGTAAAGAATTATGACATCACAAAGGACAGGCCAAAACTTGCATTGTGGATTGAGGTACTACTGAAATATCTCTCTCTCTCTCTCTCTCTCACACACACACACACACACTCTCTCTCTGTGCTCTGTCTGACATGGTAGTATGAATTTTGTTTTGTAGGAGATGAACAAGATTGAAGCATACAAACAAACGAAACGCGATCCAAAGGAGCTTGTCGAGAGCTACAAGAAGCGTTTCTTGGTTCAAGTTGCTTGACGAAGATAATTTGATCTGTCACTTGACTATTCCATTTTCTTTTTGTTTGTATGTGCGCGTGCGCAGGCGCAGCCATCCTTGTTAAATCTTCAGATGCTACCTAACTTGAAAAGCAAATCGTGCATGATCAGACTGCATTTGAGCAACATGATCGATGCTCTTGGGAGGTTTTGTGCTTCTCAAATTTATGTGATGTCAAGAACATCTTTCGTATCTGTATGTAGCTAAACATTAGCGAAAGAATTCGCAAACAGATTATCAATAGCAATCGAATTCCTCTTACAAGTCAGAATCTACAGCATTAAATTGCACCAATCTATACATCATATAACTTGGTCAATCTGTTATTCACATTATACGTATGATGCAATGAATCTCTGATTGGGACGACTTGCGGCACTTCCCATTCGCTTGTTTCAGTGAAGGCTGTGGTAAGCAGCAGCCGGAAATTGTGGTCTAGATGTCGTCAAGGAAACGAGGGGATTTAAGTACGGGGACTGGGAGGTAGCGGAAGAGAATCCTGATGATGCTGCAGATGTAGAGGACAAAAGTGGCACAGGGGTGACCACACCATGGTTTGGCATTTTCCATGCCCATCCTGGTACAGGAACTGCTTCACCACTCATTCTTGTGGCTAGTTCCTGTTGGTAAAACCGACTGGGGTTAATGAATGTGTAACGAAATTTGATGAAATCGATCGTATATCTTAAGAAACAGTCTGGAGATTCCTAACTATGGTTCAAGGATAATCACCTTACTGTTTGGGGAAAAACCAGCGTATATACCAGCCCACATCGGATGACCCTTGGTTGACATTACGAGTTGTTGTTGAGGACAGCCAGAGGTTTGTTCGGCCTATCAGATTATGCAACGATATCAATATTCAGATCATGCATCAATGGTTTTAACAGCAAGAACAATTTCACATCAACTGAGCCTCTTCAGCTTGTTTGCATGAAATCAAGAATAAATTTCATAACAAAGAGTATTGTTTAAGAATTTGATGAAGAGATTAGAGTACCTTTACTCTCTTCCTGTCGGGCAATTCGTTGGATGAATGAGGAAATTGCAAATTTCTGCTAGTGTCATTCCCTTTTAGGCCACTGTCAGAGGATAAAGAAATTCCGAGGTTGAGATCAAGACTGCCTCCACTACCTGCATTCGTGAGAGTCCATACGTCAAACAACAGGAGACGGAGAGGAAGGGAACAAAGGATTAAACTAGCAAACAATGATTCGTGACAAATACCTCCTCCATCTACGGGACTAACATTCATCTCCTTGTCATAGTTACTAGGCTCAAAGTTTGTGACCGCTTCTCTACCATTACATTGAATGGCTGCTTTATCGTAATCCCTGAATCAGAAAAAAGGAAATAGACACTCGTTACAAAAAGTAATCAAAGAAAATCCTTCCTAGCGCAGTATAAATTCATGATCACAAGGACCTTGCAGCCTCTACTTCGCTGTCGAATAACCCAAGATACATATACCTGCAACACACCATTATAATCTTACAGATAAAAGGGGTTCCTCTCTCCATCCTAAGCTTATTTCCCAAAATCATAAACTACAGATCAATCATGACTCCATGACACCAGATCAAAATCAAACTATTTCGGTCAACGAAGAAAATTAAATGATCCAACAACAATGTTTCTTACTTTTTCCCAAGGAATTGACCCATTCTTGCTTCCCAACGACCACATTTATGCAGGGTTACTCCTCTATATTTAGAACTTCCCCGGGAGAACCCAGTGCTTTGGCGGCGAAGAATGTGAACAAACTCTTCTTTCGTTAGATTCGTCATCTGCAATTCATCAACTAGATAAGCTCAACTGAATTACAGAGAAATGTTGGCAACATATGCGCTATAGTTCCGAACACCAAACCTGATTCATGTCATCTTCATAATCACCGATGGTGAAATTGATGTCGGCGTCAACTCCACGAAACTTGATCGCAGCGCGATCATATGCCCTGATTGAACAAAATCGATTGAATTTCCCAGATGGCTAACATAACTAAGAACTTCATCAAATAAATACCCAAGAATTACTCAGAACAAGGCAAATTTCTTACCTAGCTGCAGCATGAGCAGTGTCAAATCCACCTAAATAGACTTGTTTACCGCAATCCCTGCAAGCAAAACACCAAGACTAAGTGTTAAGATTACAAAAGATCACAAATACAGAAAGAGCCGCCTGAAGTAATCTAATCAATTAACATATCAGCAGTATGTAACCACTAATAAGTCCTGACCATGAATGTGTGCTGATCAATCTCAAAATCGTCCCCCAAAATTTAGTAATCATGTTTCCAAATTAGGCTGCTAATTCTACGCCACCGCAAGCACAATCGACATATAAACATACACATGCATGCAACATATATGAGATTATGCTCAAATTGTTCCGTATGTGTGTATATATATATGTGTGTGTATAGACGAACCAGATGTGCGATTCCCATCTTCCGGTTCTTCGATAGAAGGTAACTCCTCGATACTGAGAACTCCGAGAACGGGGCCCACGCCTGCTCTTCTTCACCTGAGGCTGCTGCACTTGATTAGTCACCGGCAACTGTGCCTTGTAAATCCCCAATTCTACCTGCGCGCCGCCGGGGACCTCCGGCACCGATAAATTCAGCCAACACTTAGCCCTAACCACCGGCGGAGACCTAGAAGAAGCACCTGCGGGGAAGAGTTGCAGCTCATTCCTGTTGTTAGAGACGTCATTGTTGGCATCATCTTCAATCTCGATCACGTTTTTATTAAGGATCGAGAAATTGAGAGTAGACAAGGAGTGTTTCCGAGTGGTGGAGCTGTTGCAGTCAGCCTCATCAGCGGCGGCATTGTTGTTGGTGGCAGTCGTGGTAGTGGTGGTAGAAGTCACCGAATCAGCCGTAGCCGCCGCCGCCGCCGTTTCGCGGCGGTCATCGTCGCAAGAAGCCGAGTCCACTACGAAAACCGCATCAACATTCAGATCCAACATTTTACCTCCGTTGCGTGTTACTCCGCTGATCCAAAGCGGTTATATAACCGTCCACAGTACGAAAAATAACCACAGCTAGGTAGTTGCAGATATTTTTCTCACTCACATGAAGAAGATGAAGACGACTACAGAGAGAGAGAAAGAGAGAGACGAGATTACAGTTTAAACAACATGTATATGCTGCATATATTCCATGTAGATATCTATAAAGAAATCGGAAACTGCAATCCAGAAACAAAAAAACCACACGCGAAAATCGAGGGAGAGAAGGTGAATTGCGGGTATAGATACAGAAATTGTATGTATATGCAGGAGAGAAAGGGAAGTTACAGATTTCAAGTGTGTTGGAAAAAGGTCAGAGGAGTTGCAGTGGTGGTTGGGTGGTCAGCTATGGAGTAGAGAGAGAAAGTGAAGAAATGTAGAGAGAGAAACAATGGTGAAGAAGAAGAAGGAGATGGTGAATAGAATAGTGATTGATATTATATATGGTTGTTATGCACCATCTCCATTGCAACTTGTACAACTTCCCCATTTCTATGTCCAATTTGTTTCTCTATATTGGTAATTCTTTAAGGAAAGGGCATCTATTAAAAAATGTATTTTTATTCCATAAATGTACATAAGAATAATACTCCCTCCGTCTCACCTTATCTTGTACATTTTTCGTTTTCGACCTTTGAGACGAACTTTCACACCCCTTAAAAATGAAAGTTAATACTTATGTCAACCTCCTGTGCAAGATAAGGCGGGACGGATGGTGTATTAATCTTGCCCCCTTCTGTTATAGAAAATACTCCTTCCGTCCCGCTTTAATTTACACACTTTTCTTTTTTGGTCGTCTCATCTTATTTTGCACGTCCCTAAAATGGAAAGGAATCTTACAATCTCCACCTTTAAAGAAGTCAAAGATCGCACAAAATCTATTTTTTTTAATATACGCATCGGAGCAAGTGCCAAATTAAGCCGGGACAGAGGGAGTATATACTACTATCTCCGTCCCATTCAACTTTGTACGTATGGTCCGACACTTATATTAAGAATTTTTTTTTTTTTTTTTTTTTTGCTTTTGGGTTGATTTTTTCAAATGTGGAGATTGAGGATGAAAATTGTAAGAGAAATTTTCTTTTGAAGGGTGTGTAAATTAGTATGGGACGTACCAAAAGAAAATGTGCAAATCTGAGTGGACGGAGGGAGTACCTCGTTTCTGTTGTCATTTTTATTTTGGAGACGAAGTTGGATAACTCAGGTGACAAAGTATCCACTACCGATACCATTTCGTCTTGGGTTCGAGTCATCTTGTAGATAAAAGATTTTATTTTTGTCTTGAATTCGAGTCGCCTTGGAGCGGAAGGAAGAATTTCTTTTTTTTTTTTTTTTTTTTTGTTATTAGATTATTAGAAAAAAAAAATGGCAAGACACTCGAAACTAAAAATCACAGTCATTTTAACTTTGGATAAGAAAATCTAAAGACATAGAAAATGAATAGATAATCCATCAATTATACTCCCTTCGTCCCCAACTTAACTTTTCTAGTTAAAATACGAAGGTTAAGGAAAAATAAACCATTACACATAAAACTCACTCTACGTCGTCTATTATGTAGGCGACTTCACCTATTTAATTAGTTCTCTCAAACAGTACTATAAATTATGAAAATTTTATGAACAGTAATATCATGTAGTACCAATTTTGTTCACAAAATTGTGACTTTAAGTACAAATGACGACTATTGTAACTGTACAACCAATAAATGTAATTAATGCATTCTATAGCAGCTTCCACGTAGTTCTTATTAATTAATCGTTGTACAAAGTCAGAACCATAATTAAATTTTTAATAAAATGATCTTGATAAAGTATACATAAGTACAATAAAATCAAATTAGGGGTTTCTAATATAATTCATAGACTAAAAATAATCTCAAAGTCATATTAGGATAGCAAGTGCAATAATAATGTGCGTTGTTTAGCGATGGGGTGGGCTAGAAAGTAAAAATTCAAATACATTAAAATAAGGATTAATTACGACAGTCTCATCAATATATTAGTGTTTTTGTACATAGCACTGAACTTTTTTTTTTTGGCACGCATACATATAAACTTTACAGGTTTTGACAGATAAATCACAAATGTTATTTTTCCAATTATTTTTAGTCGGAATTTCACATGTGAGTTATGTGTTATAAATTTTTAAGGACTTTTCTTGTCCTAACATGTTTTTAGTAGGTAGAGGAACTGTTCGTCTTCAACAATGGAGATTCTAGATATTGAGAGAGAGAATTACAGATGATTCAAAGAAATTGCTATGTCGTATTACCCAAATTCCAAAGGGTATAATTGACAAAATGAGCCAAATTTTATTAAACAAACTCAATTTTTTATATTATTATTATTATTATTATTATTATTATTATTATTATTATTATTATTATTAATTAATATGGACATTCAACAAAACAAAATAATCATGAATAGAGGAAACTTCAAAAAAGTGAAATGGTCAAAATCATGACTATTTATTTTCTTTTTATTATTAAAAGTGTTTTTGGCATGCTAACCTTAATTTTGAATATATTTTGTTAAAAGTCAACCTTATTCCTCAATTTCCACTTCCAGCAACCAAACATAATTAATAAATTTTTGATAAAATATTACTACATGATATTCTATTAGTTATGTAAGATTTAATAAACCAAAATAAACTAAGACTGCGTTTACTTAAGGCTGAACGAGACTGGAGTACGATAGATTGGAAAGAAATAAAGTAGAAATGAAAGGTTGAGTTAAATACTAAGTGTTTGGTTTTGTTAGTTGGAGATTTATTTTTAGTATAAAAGATGATAAAAAAGGTGGTGTGATGTATGTAAATATATTATCAGCAATCCCAAAGGAAACACGACTCGGTTGACCTGATCCTCAATAGATTGAGCCAACTGATAAGTAAACACACCCTAAAAGATGTGCATAAACCAAAACCAACTAAATATCTACTTTATATGTCCTATTTTGAGAGCCATGTTTTAAAATGTGTAATTTTTTATTTTTGTCAATTTAATGAAGGCGTAATTCTCAGAAAATCCTTAACTCTCACTCCTACAATTAATTTTACTTTTTAATTTCACTTATTCAATCGTATAAAACCGATTTTTGAAATAAACGATCAAGCCAACCCAAATCAATCCAATTCGAAAACAGTGGTTCATATTAGTTTATGTATATTTACGGATTACATTATTTTACAAATCGAACTATAGATTCCAAAAATAAAAGACCTTTAAAACCAATAAAACCCAGTATAATATGTATATATACATTATATACTTATAGATATAAGTTTATTTATAAATTATAATTATAAATAAATGTAAATATACTGTAAATCTGGTTATAATATTATATTATTAGGCGTAGTAACCTATTTATTAACATGAACAAATTATATTGTATCTGCTAAACTATATTGTAAACTGTCGAAATAAACTCTAGTTATTATATTATACTGTTAGGCGTAATGAATTATATTATTTGCCTGAACAAACTATACCGCGCGAATTTTGATTGTTTTTTCTTTTTTATCTAGTGGGTTAATTTTAGTGAGATGCACAATAAGTCTTATTATTCATCAAGTGCACATGAGATTCACAGGCTAGATGAATTATTTAGTTGTTTTCAATAGAGAAAAAAAATGGAAATTTCTTACCTACTCGTAGAGGTTATTGTCTCACTACACTGGATGCACGATAATAAGCAAAAAAGATAAAAAAAAATAGTTTTTCATTCATGTATCGTGTATCCAGTGGCATTGGACACTATCCTTACGAGTCGCAAGGGTAGGGCCGATCCATCGGGTCGGGCCAATTTTGCCAACTCTACTTACGACTAGGCTAGAATTTCTAGGAAAAAAGATTAGGTTCCACGCGGCATGCTATCATAGGTTAGAAGCAGCCACAAAAATGGATGGAGATATTTTGACAGCTGTACACACAAACGTGTTCAAATGCCATATATGAAAATTTTATCGAGGACCACCCTGCAAATGTACTTTGTAGCAGAGTTTCAACTATTCTTCCTCCTAAAAAGTGTATCTATATAGTATGGACACGTTTTACTTTCTCCGTCTCGAATGAACTTGTATTGACTCTCCGACATATAGATTAAAAAAAGTTATTTTATAATAAATATTAACTTAGTTAAATATGTTTTTATCTTTATGTGATGACTGATTTATAATTATGTGATTAATGGGGATAGAGATGTAAAGTTTTATTTCCTGAAATAGAAAATCTGCAAAAGAGATGGAACACCCCGATTAGAAAAGTATGCAAGTTCATTTGTGACAGAGAGAGTATATATTTATGGTGAGTACTTCCTAGAGTTCTGTTTATTTGATAATTTTTTTAATTATATTACATTATTGAAAAATTAGCAAGTACTTATGCGTTGCTTATCGTAGTTGTACAGCATGACAAAATTATAAATATACTTCATCCATTAATAAAAGAAAGTTATTTTGAATTTTGGTAAAAAATAAGAAATTATAGAGTGGACAAAAATATACTCATAGAAAATCTATTCGTATAATCTTAAGTTATATTTTTCTCTCCAACAAATTTTCATTATCATAATCTGCTCCCTACTCTTTCCATAAAATTTGCCATATTGACATATTTTTATAAAATAATTATTTTCTCTAAAATGACTTTTTTTTTTTAACGGAACGCGTATATATATGTGTGTCTAAAATGACTTTTTTATTGTGAAAGGAGAGAGTATATATATGTGCGTATGTTTTTTTTTTCTCCTTCTCATATGTCTTGTAAGATCAACTTGTTGTCACATAGTTTGCCCTTTTTTTTCTTCAAGCGATTTGGATAATTCCTGATTTTTTTAATTGGATCGAGAATCTTGTACTAAATAATTTACGTTAATTAGTGAGAATCTTAATTTAGAAAAGAAAAACACAAAAACTAAAAATTAAAATACGCACGTGCAATTTTGTGTGTGAAAATTTGTTTGGCCTTTCTTTTGTCTGAAAAGGCAAACAACGACGATGATTAAAAAATTAAGATTTCGATGCATATTGTACTTACGTTGTGGGCGACAGATGTCCATGTCTTTTTTCTTGTACATACGTATACGAAAACGGGCCAAAAGTAGCACATTCGTAAGAAACATATTAATTTTGTTAAGTTTATAAAAACGTATTAAACATAGCAATTTGACTGGTCTTTAAACGGAAATGTTCTTATAGACAAAACTATTGCTCTGCAAAGTTACTGTTTGTCGTTTTAATATGTTGTTTATGTGTTACGTTCCTATTGTATTTATATATAATCCTGAGTCTTTAAGAAAAAACTCGAATTACTAAAAGTCTTAAAATGATATCAGAATACTAGGTTTATTTAAGAAATCATGAACTTTATTTATTATTTTACTAAAATTATATCGTGTTCGATTATAACAATATCGTGCAGGTGTCCTACATTGCATGTTGGACGCTTAGCAGATGATCTTTTTCCATCTTGACACATATTTTGTTTAACATAAATTTATAGTTTCGATCAGAATCAAAATTACAAAACTAGTTGACGCGACGCGTAAAAATAATATTTTATCTAGAAAAAATTGTACTTTGTCCACAATAACAATATAAGAATTTAGAAAGAAAAAAAAAATTGATTTAAATCCTTTCTAAAATTGGTGACAAAAAAAAATTTAACGTGGACTAAAGAAGTAAAGAAAATAATCAAAGTCACCACTAAGTTCGGCGATTATAGAAGGAATAAAGAATTAAAATTAAATTAATATTGCCAGCAAGATGGGCGACTTAGGAAAAGAAGACGAAAATTAGAGTCGCCTATCTTATGGACGACATAGCGTATGTCGTCTATTGAGCAGGCGATTTCACCTATTTAATTAATTATCTCAAGCAGTGCTATAAATTATGAATTAATTGTATAATAATCGTTGTACAAAGTCAGAACTATAATTAATTGTATAATAAAATAATATTGATAAAGTATAAATAAGTACAATAAAATCAGATTAGGGTTTTCTAATATAATCGATAGACTAAAAATAATTTCAAAGTCTTATCAGCAATAGCAACTGCAATAATAACGTGTGTTTATTTCCTTAAAAAAAATCTAAATCAAAATAAATAAGGGATAATTATAAAATGATCGTAGAATCCTCACCACTTTTTTACTTCCGCATGTAAACTATTAATATTGACTAAAAGGGCTTAAAAGTTCAAGTCTAGCTATAGCCGTAAAGTGCCAGGCCTATATTAAAACTTTGTCGAAAATTGATACATGCAGCTCAACTTGGCCACCATGCGGCTCAACTTGGCCACCTGAGCTCAAATTTCGACTCAAATGGCTCACATTTTAACTAATCTCACATGTATGTGTGTCACGATTACTAAATTTTAGTTATATAGCCCAAAATTTGTGAATTACATATTGAAGACGAAAATCAAACTCATGCAACATACCTGAGCCACACATAGGGCTGAAAATCAAACTAATCTACTTAATATTTGATTTGAAATCGTTTGTTAAAAATTCGTTTGAACTATGTTCGATTAAAGATATCAAACAAGATTAAATATATATTACATTTGATAAAATTTAAAGTTCGACTCAAACTCGAGCTCGATAAGTTAACGATGCTAGAACAAATATAAAAATATCAAACTACTCGAGTTCGACTCGACTAAAGCTCAATTTGATTAATATTCAAACTAACTCAAACGTTATACTAAAAGTTCAATAATATTTCAAATAAACTTAATCAACAATACGTTCGATTAGACCCGACTCACCTGCCGCCCTAGCCACACACACGTTTTTTCGGAAAGAAAAAAATCTTGATTTTCTCAAATTAGGACAAAATCTTCATAATTCCAACATCGGAAACAATCATTTATTAAACAACTACTTTCACAATTTTTTAGAAATATATATTTTTCATGCTACGTGTCACATGTTCCTCTGCACGATAAGTGTGACCACTTATGAGGAACCTTAAATTGCATAAAAACAAAAAATACATACCTTCCGTTCCGACTTAATTTATCTACTTGTTGTTGCAAATAATTTTATCAGCCAAAAAAATAAAATTTCTCACAATCTCTACCCTCAAAATCTCCACTCTCAGGAGATGATCGAATTGAGATGTAGTGGTATGTACCACGTTTTATGGGGCACATCCATAAAGGGGACACCAAAAAAGGTATTTTAATTTAAGGATATATTAGGGTAGGATGTGTATTGAAAATTATAAAATATTTATTGAAATTTGGAAAAGGTGTGTTAGAAATTGTAAAAGGTGATGTAGGTAATAGGGTGTGGATATGAAGAGATGGATCATCCGATGTAAAATGAAATACGTTGAGAATGACTAATGTTACATCCGAATGGGGACATCCCAATCCAATCATCCCCTCAATCTTTACATTTGAAAAAGTAAAAATTCCACAAAATCTGTTTATTTTTTTAATTTTCGTACCCGATCAAAATAGACCAATTAAGTCGAGACAGAAGTAGTACTCCCTCCGTCCCGGCTTATCTTGCATAGGAGGGTCGACATAGGTATTAAAAAAAGTTGTTTTTTTTGTTGTTTGTTAACTTTTTAAAGGTGGATTGCAGGTGGAGATTTTGAGGGTGAAGATTATGATATAACTTTTCTTTTTTAGACTGTACGAGATAAAATATTATGATCGTTTGAGGAAAGTGTGCAAGATAAGGTGGAACGAAGCGCGTACTAAAAAGCACGTGCAATTTTGTGTGTGAAAATTTGATTGGCCTTTCTTTTGCATCAAAAGGCAAAGCAGAAATAATGATTCATAGGTTAAGATTTCGATGGATATTGTACTTACGTTGTGGGTAACGCATGTCCATATCTTTTTTTCTTGTACATACAAATATAGCCAATCATTATCATATTATATGTTATTATAATCTTCAACAATGACATTTTCTTTTTTCTTGCATTGCATGGTTTCTGGATCTTTCTATGTTTCATCATTAATCACACACTTAAAATGCACATGTGTGCATTTTTATGGACAGAGTCGCTAGCTAGACGCAGAGATGGAGCCAGTCGAGGGCTCGCGACGGCAACCGTCCCCTCAAATTTTGATAAATATCTCAACCCTTTAATTCTGAAAATTTTGATAAATATCTCAAAAGAATATTTCGGTCACCTCGTTATGAAATTCTAGCTCCGTCCCTGACTAAAGGTTAGTTGTGTAGTACACAAGAGCTAGTCGAAACCTAGGTTGAGAACTTAGCAGAACATAAACATGTTAGCAAAGAGGTATCGTGAAAATTATAGGCAGACAATGAGAGTCTAACACCTAGATGGAGATTATGTTGAGCTAGTTGAAGATTTTCACAAGAGAGCTCATATTGTCATACATATATTGGTGAGGTGTAAGTAATGTATATATATGTTGAGGTAACACGTGAAGCGATAAGGAGATGTTTGTATTGAGACATAGGTGTTTGGAGCACTTACGATCAATAGATAGTAAAAGGGAGGTTTGTATCGGGAATGCGATTTTTGCATTTAGGGGTGACAATTATCGATCTAACAATACGAACTTGATCTTATCCAAATTTATTGAGAAATTAATTCAAAACCAGCCCGATACAATTACCTCGATTCTGGCTGGAACTGAACCGAAACCAATAATTTCTTTTAAAATGTAATAATTAGAGGTTTCAAATAACTTTTTATGTATAACACGAATCGACTTAAAATCACGCATCAACCTAACCTAATAATCCGAATTGTCACACCTAGCTAAAAGAAGTAGTGTACGTAGAATGTATGCTTTAGATGTTTAATCAATTCATTTGATGATGTTAAACGAGATTTTTATCATGTTTCCTTTATTTTTGGTATTTAATTGAAAATACTAATTGGTAAATAAAAAATTTGACATGATCCGCTCTGTTGACATGCCTATTCCGACTCCATCGGAACGGGTCCAAGCCAATCCATATACCCCTGAATTATTAATTCAAATATTTTGCCAATATTGCAAAATATATTATCTAGATAAGTGCATTGTCAAAACCTGATCAGTGGATCCAATTGTGTCAACTGTCAATACAAGAATTAGGATGATTATAAGTAAAATAATAATAATAGAAATTAATATTTTATAGTCATATGAATCAGTGCACACAAATTTAATCCTAGTTTTATGAAAAAAATAATATTCATGTCATTCTCAATAATAAACATGATTGAGGGTCAACTAGGTTACAAAAAGATTCTTAGGAAAAACATCATGCATGATGTCAATTTGCAAGAAGACAAGGACACTATTGTCAATTTACAGTGATAAAAGGCTAGCTAAACAAAGACCACCCAACAACACAATAAAACAAAGAAACAAAAGAGAGATAAAAAGGAAAATACCTTAACAGAGACCGGGGGTAGTGAAAGATGGGAGAAATTCTATGCTATCTGGTCGGGTAGTGTCCGACTGAGTGATTCAACCATTCATCCAAAAAGTGAATGAAGATTAAATAAAGATTGATCATTAATTTTTATTCATTTTCTAAGTGTACGATTGAATCACTCAATCGGGCACTACTCGACTGAGTAGCGTAAAAGTAGCCGAAAGATAGAGAGAGAAGCAAATGAATGAATGAATGATCTGTGCAGTGTTACACTATGCTTAGTATAATAATGTGGTGATGGCTATGATAATCAACCGATAATTGAAGAGGAGATTATCCATGACGATTATGATGCACCGTTATATATGATGAGGAGATAGATGTCAAGTTTGATGGGCATGAAACTATTTTTGAGGCAGTTGTTGATAGTAGTTCTGAAGGTCTGTCACTTTTCGGCCCATAACTTTCCAACGAATTTTCATAGTCTTTTAATGATATTTTGGGTGAAATTTCTACTATTTATTTTGTGGTGGTCGTTGTTGCTTTTTGTTAGTCCTGTTCATTTTAACTTTGTGCAAGATTTCGTATATGTTATTATTACTCTTTTGGTGCATGAGTATAAAGATGTTCCGACACGTCTTCAGACTTATGCAACCTGCATGCACTACAAGAGGTTTTCATATTAGAGATATAAACAGATAATGAATAAAAAGGAGATAGAAATAGAATAGAGACGGAAAGTGACAAAAACACTCTTTAGGACCCGGTTGGTTGCAAATCATCAATGACAATGATAATGGGTATGAATGAGAGCTCAATCATATTATGGAATGAAATGGGGGAAATCGTTAATAAAAGAGGATAATGATTAACTTATTTATTATATACCAAGCATCATAAATGGGAATGAGTCCTTATTCATTCACATTCCTTACTTCTAAATCCCCAACCAAACGGACCCTAAGAAGTGTGCAAATTTACTTGAGACGGACGAAAACAAAAAGTGTACAAGTTCATTTGGGATGGAGGGAGTATAAGGGAATACCCCAAACCGACTAATTTTATGTCCGACTAAATTTTCACCCTATTCAACCCAAATTATGATGTTGATCCGACAGACCCGACCAAATCGAACCGTCCGAATCGCCACCTCTACCAATAATAGCACAAATATTACAATACTTACAAAACCTTGGGGGTTGGGTTGGGTTGGGGGTGGGGTAAGGGGTTGTTTGGCCCAGTTGGGAAGAAATTGTAGGGTGTAGGGACAATCAATATTAAACAAAACATCCAATCACTGTCAATCTCCAAATCAGGCAATATTAACAAATCTGGGCCGTCAAATAGTGTTCCCTTTCCCAATCATTCATTGTTCCCCCAACCCAAAAGAGCCACTACCAAACAAAGAATATTTAATGAATGAAGTGATATAAAAAGAAAGTTGATTTGTCAATCAATATTTCATTGGAACCCCCCCCCCCACCCTACCCCACCCCCACCCCCCCATTTCTTTTTTTCCTGAAAACCCAAAAGAATCTTGACTGTACTATCTTTCCTCTTGTGGCATATTACTACCTTAAAAATCTCTTAGTTGCATTCCCTTTTGGGTTAAAAAAAATCCCACCCACCACATATTTTCCTTACAATATTTATTGTAAAAAAACTCTATTTTTAGAAAAAGAAAATCTAAAAATTAGTTAGATGTTAAGAATTAATGTCTGGTTTAACTAATTCAAGTAAAATTGTAAAATTGTTAGATATAATTGAATAAGAAAGAAGGAAAACGAAAAAAAAAAAAAAATGCTTGGGTAGAATCTGGCCCGGGCAGAATTTTTCATTTTTAAGGTTATTAAAGTATTAGGAAATATTTAATGGTAGATTAAATGTGAAGATATTAATTTAAATTTAAATTTTAATGTTAGATTAAGTATAAAAAAAGATGAAAATAATTTTATGTCATTCAAAATGATAGTTAAGTTTTGATTTTTTTTTTTTCTGATAATTCGTCATAATAATAACCTAATATTAGAGCTAAGTGCAAGTTGAAGAATAATTTTTTAAAAAAAAAATGTTATTTAGGCAGAATCTGCCCAAATAGCGGAGTCCAAAAAATTTGTATAAGTTGTGTGTATATACGTATCGATGAATTTTTAGAGTTGTACCATTGTCAAATTGATCAAAAATAAAAAGTTAAACATTATCAATAAGAATTTTATTATGATGTAGAGGGAGTATATGATTACAGAGACCACCAAGTCAAAAACCCTAGTGAAAGAGGGTTTTGGAGATCCAACATCACGTGTAATACATTTGGTGCGTTATTTTTATACGATTGCACATAATTACACATTCTTGTTGATATGCGTAAGACATGTGGTATAAAATATAAGGAGTGTATTGCACCTGATGAAGGTAAGAATTCATCATGAAACGTATCAACTAATACTTGTTTATCTAAAAGATTCAACTTTATAAATACGAATATAAATAAATATTATTTATAAATCAAATATTTTTATGTACTGTTCACAAAAGTTAATACCCTATTTCCCCACACTTAAAGTTCGACCGTCGCCCCTCTTTTCATTCCATCTTACATAATTAATTAACTATATAAATCTTTGCAGTGAAGATTGGTCTACTATAAGTGTAAACTCTTAAACATGTAAAAATCAAGTTTAAAGAGAAAAAAGAGAAAGAAGAAATTCTCAAGACGCCGTCTAAAAACGAGGGGGTTGCCTCACTACACCTTCGCTTTTCGTCTTTTGTAACCACGTTGGGGATATTATTATGGCAAATAAATGTTTTGTACTATGAAAAATCTAGGGAACATAACCATGTTTTTTTAATAACCTTTTTCTTTCTTTTTTCGGCTTGTCTAACCCTAGAACTAGTAATTAAGATTTGCCAAATTTTTCATAGATTTTGCAAAAAAAATTCAAACCCTAATAAATGCAATTTATAATGGCGGCGAAAATGGGGCTATTTTATTTCTGCTAATTGAGGTAACATTATACATACATATATATAGGTTATAAAAAATTCTTCCATGTCCCCTATTTTTTCAAAGTTAGGTTTGAGATTTAGGAAAAGTAAAAGAAGTTGAGGACAAAGACCAAATAAAGAACACAAATCTCATGTACACTAGGTAGATACGTGCATTACGGATTATGGGCGGATTTAGGAAAGTATTGTTGTTTATGCTGAAAGATATTATTTGTTATGTCGAAAGGTAACATCTTTCAACATAATATATTTCTTGAGGACAAGTAGTATCAACTTTCAGTATAAATGACACACAAAAACTTAATTAACTTTAGAATGATCGTAAATGTACGGTGTAACTATAGCTAGCAGTGAGCAAGATTGATCCTACAGAGATTTTATCACTATGTCAATTTGATACCCTAATGCTAACAGTTCAACTTTATCTAGACTCTTGAATTGAATGGTGTGGTTTATAAGCTAAAATTGTAAAGTAAATACTTAAGACACTTAAAATGTTAAACAATAACTTCAGAGAATAGATCAGATTAGGAAACGTATACTAAGGTTCAATTTCAGTTACGACTTCCATATGCCAGATTATGCTAATTATCTAGATCTTTATACCGAATTTCAGTTTTTGTTAGGCGATCACTTATGTAGTTGGCCCTACTCTTGGACGATGTTAACGTGTAGATTACGTATAAATAGTTATCGTTTCCAACTAACTATTAATATACATAACTCCTAATGGAGCAAAAGATCAGTGACTACACATACATCTCACAAGTCACACCTCACAGTCGATATTTGATACCTAACTATGTGTCGTAAGTTTATTAATAATTCTCCCATCTCGCGGACGAATTATCGCATACGAATCATAGTATCATAAATCACTATCATGCCCAACAAAATATATGATCTCATCTTGATTACTGATCTAAGTGGCAAATGACCTTCCAATACACAATACATGATAGAGATGAGAATGGAGAGAAGAAAGAACGCAACAAATCCGAAAGGAAAGAAGATGAAAAATGAGGACCTGAAAAGAGCAAGATATTTCGAGAAGCTGTTAATAAATTGATGATCAGAATTTGAATGTGGTAAAAACAATTATAATAGTAAAATATGATCTTAGATAAAGAAAATAAAAATAGATTTAACGATTATAATCAAAAGAATATAAATCTAGCTATAAAAAATTTAAATTGTATCGATGCAATGATTGCATTATTGAAATATCATTTTATACGAAAATCAAACCATGAACAGGTCACAATCAGCTATCAACATCGATCAACCTTCATCTAATAGAATCTTGCCACGTGGATTCATGAGTGCCTATCTGGATAAGGTACGGTCGGCCGCTTCGCAGGTTCAAGGGGTACCTTTAGAAAACAACACGCGCTCAGAGGAGCGTGGACCTCACCACACCTCAAAGTTGGGAGGTGCCAGCTGGACTCGAGCCCTTTCACGTGTTTCCTAGTGTCTATGATGGACGGTCAAGATTTCGTCAAATAATTTTTTTTTTTTCACAATTTGAATTTCTCAATTTTTATTTGGTTCAAAGTCAAGGTGCATATATATATATATATATATATATATTAGTGATTGGAAATAAGAGTAGTTATATGTAAAACAAATACTCCCTCCGTTTCAAAATAAGTAACGTTTAGCTTGTTAATAATTTTCAAATTAAGTATCATTTCAGATATATTTTACGATTTCTTCCAACTTTGTCCCTATCACTATCTTAAAATATCTCTTAGTATCTTTTAATAATATAAAGGGAGAAAGCAAATGAGTATATCGCGTAAATATAAAGGGAGAGAGAAAGATAATGACTAGAACGTGATTTTAGGATAATAGATGAGAAAAAAAATTAGTTGAGGGATATATCTGTCAACATTTTTAATTCTTAATTCTTCTCTTTCATTCTAAAACGTCATTTATTTTGAAACGGAGGGATTAGTATTTTAAAAGTTGTTAGGTACGATTTGGGCGGTGGATTAGAGTCTATCATAATATTGTCTAGTTAAATCGTAGACAGAACTGAGCGAGATATATACGAGGTTAGATGGAATCCGGGTTGATTCCATCATTATAGTGGCCTAACTCGGGTTAAGAAAAATGGACTCGCATTACATATAGAATAACTTTGAAACAATAAAACACTACGTAATATTCAAAATTACTTTGTTGTGTTTAAAATAACATGACAAGTCCGTTCATGTAAGTTACTTTAGAACAACAAAAAAGTTGTAGCAGCAAAAATACTAATTAAGTCTATATAATTAAGTTCTTCAATAGTTTTCGAAATTGATAGCATAGCTAGTCCATTCAATATTTCTTGTTACAGGGTTATTCAAAGAAAGGTTTTAGTGAATTTCAACTTTGAAAAACATCTATATGTATATATAGTATCTCAGATAATTTAGGCCCTCTTAATTTTTTGTTTTTTCTCGGTCCGAGGCGGTCGTCTATTCCGCCTCATGAGTGAGCGACCCTTGACCACTGGATGAGGTGAAATCGAGAAATCTTGAGTTATCTTCCTTATTCTTTAATTTGACTCATCATATATGAATCAAATATCATATAATTATTACACCACATGACACAAAACATTTTTGTTAAATATAATTTCTCTACTCATCAAATATGTGTCCAACTTTAAGTTGATATGATCAAAGTACAAAATGGAAAATCCATAAAGATAGATTCTTAATTCCTTGCCCCATATTGAGTAGAGAATACAATGTTGAAAGTTTATAGTCATTCCCTAAAATGGCAAAATATAAAAATAAATAAATAAATATAAAAAATAGCACATTCCTTAAAGATTGACATTAACTCACCCAAAAAGGCAAAGGCCAATTACTTAATGTTATCTTGCAAGCATCTGATGTTTTTGTGCTAGCAACAAAAGTATATGACCATGATATGTGGTGATAGTTGAACAAGTAACCCCCCTACCCCACCCCTTCACCCCCATTCCTTCCAAACATAGTGATGGAGAAAAATACGAAAATACCGATATATACACTTATCGTAATGAAATATTACTTTCGTCTCACAGAAATTTGCATACATAAATATACACATATTTTAAGAATGTGCACATAGAAACTTGTATACTTAAATCTGAGGATGAATATTTTGAGAGTAGAGATTGTGAGAAAAAAATTATTTTTAAGGTGTGCAGATTCATTTGGGACGTACCAATGAGGAAAGTGTGTGAATTCTTGTGGGACGAAGGGAGTATTATTTAAAACACTGTAATTTTCGAAATATCAATATTTTATGCACCGTATAGTACCTTACTGGTAACGATACAAGAATTCAAAAACTTCAGTATACCTATGTACGAAATATTTTAATATTTTGATAGTTTAGTCTTTTGTTATGTCGAAATTTCCCGGTACATACCGAAATTTCTAAAGATAATCGATAATTCTCGGCCTAACACCATGATCAACGACATTATATTAAGGGGCATTTTTGCAAATAATTGTGTTTTTAGTTAAGTTATTTGAATTGATTTTGTTGGAAAAATAAGAATTTAGTAGTGTTTGAAAATAACATAATTTGAAAGCTTAAAACTGATAGAAGCTAGGTGCATCAACTTCTTATAATCAGACTTTAAGTGCTTTTGAGAAGCAATTTCTGGTTCCAAATGTGACGTTGCAAACACATTAAAAAATAATTCTTCGATTCAAATGCAATTTTATGCCGGAAATTATATCGAAATTTTGATACGTATCCTATTTACCAATAACGTACCAAAACCAAAATTCTTGACAAAAAGTAACAATATAAATTATTCGTGCATCACAAATTTCAACTAGAAGATTTGATATAATATACCGTGCAGAACTACTCCTACCCATTTATATTTGTATGTTAAAAAATTTAACGACTAGATGATATGATGTGATATACCGTGCAGAACCACTCCTAGTCAGACCCCGTGGATGGGTGGGGATTCAAAAATTATTTGTTCCTATATTCCCCAAGTGGGGTTCTGATTAAAAAGATTTTTTATTTATTTAAATGTATTTAAAAAATAATATCCTATATAAAAATCAAGGCAGGAAAATAATAAAAAATATTGAAGTAGATAAGAAATAAGTGTACAGGGTGTACTTGTCGGCAGGGGTACGAGGTTTTAATGCTTTAGGCGACGTGGCCTCTTCTTCTCCTTTCGTACATAAAGTCTTCTCTCTGTTCATGCTATTATTTTTTCTTTATTTCCCGAAATGTCCCTTGGAACTTGGAAGTATTTGCCACACGTGCGTAGTGATTGGGCCTACTTGTGGGCTTATGGGCCGGTGGGTGAAAAATAAGAGATCCATTATGTGTAAATTTGTCAAAGTTTGTGTCTGAGTTGATCTTATATAGTACTCCTCCGTTCAGACTTAATTTACCTACTCTAATCAGGCACAGAGGTTAAGAAAAATAAATTTTATAAAATATTTTACTTTTTTAAAAGTGAAGATTTTGAGGGTAGATATTGTGAAAGAAATTTCCTTTTTTGACTGCTGACAAAGTTATTTGGGATAAACCGAAAAGACAAGTGGACAAATTAAGTCGAGACGGAGGGAGTATATAATAGGGTCGTAAATGAGTTGAGTTCAGCTGAGATGAGTTGAATTAAATATATTGTTGTTTAAATTGATTTGAAATATTATCGATTATGTTTGAGCTTGTTTGATTATTAAGTGAGTCGAATTTGAAGGAGCTTTATAAATTGAGCTCGAATGTTTGAGTCAAATAAGACTCAAAAAACTATCTCAAATCGAAAATTGGACTGGCCCGACAGACTTGACCTTGTTATGGGCTGGCAAGGTTTCATTGGGCCAAACTTCCAGAGGTTTCAGCCCAAATACCAACTCAACCCCACCCATTTATTATGATGGAATCTTCGGCCCATATGATTTTTCTGTAAAATACTTGACAATATATATTTTAGAATTATGTGTAAATTATTCAATCTATCCAAGAAATTCACAAGGAAAAAATAATTTCCACTGCTAAATCCAGCTTCCACCGTTTTAATCATACCTCTAATGCACAAAACTCCGACTAATTCCGCCTAGACGCTGGGTTCTCATTGATGGCCTATATTTATTTTTCGATTTCTCCCCACCTAACCACAATTATACCCTAATCAGTTTTGCCTCGACTAGGACACAGTTTACTGTTTGACTAGCGACTTCAACGCCAAACTACAATTACACAAACATAAATCAGTGACAATATTTACCTATAAGAATGAAGAGTCACTGACGAAAGAAAAACCAAGATATGGAAAATATACAAGTATAGCCAATTCACTTGCTTCTCTATTGATTTGACTTATTCAATCGTATGATAAGCTCTTAATCGGCCTAATGTCGATATCCGGGGGTGCCGGAATCTTTCTCGTATAACTTCTAAACCACCAAAACCTTGTAATGCTAACTGAGGAGTGAGATTTTCACTCAGTTGCATTTAAGATTCAAAACCTGTTATGGATCATAAAATAATTGGATCGGCTTACCTAACGACACGTCAATGCTTCATCTGCTTTCGTCTTGGATAGTCGAACCAGTTTCGCACAATCAGAAGCTGCGGTAAAAAATGAAACATCTAATGGAACAGTTAGGATACGGTTAATATATAGAAATGCGAAAAGATGGCAGTGAGTAAGGACTTGCGCTTTTCTCACCATGCGTCCAAGATTGGTGAAGGAACTGCAGGACGAATCCCCTGGATCATCGTATGCGTTGTCATCAGCAATTTACTCAAACTCTTCGACTACCAATAGTCTCTGCAGGAGCAAGAGCCATGGTGAAAACAATGGAATCTGTTGGTGTCTCTCAAGATGATTTCTCTTTCGATCAACTTAGACACAAACTTGAAGGCGGCATGGCAGTCACCACACACGCGAATGTTTTTCTTTATCGTGATGGGGGTTCCAACCGGAACATTGAGTAGCGCAAACGCTAGCGCTAGCTTCTCACTGTGGCACTGTAGCCTCTCTTCTCTCTCTTGCTCGTCTACAAACCAGAGTACTTGGCTTGTATCCGGAACATACCCAATTTTAGTAATTTCGTCTCTTAATCTCCCCCACATTCTTCGAATTTCTTCTGTTTGTGGGTGGGTATCATCATTCGCCACAAAAACATGAACGACATTCCCAATCTCCACCCAACTACATGCGGGCTCCTTCTTAACCCCACTCTCACTCATCATCTTTCTCACATGTGCAGCATCGCCCAATCTACCAGCAGCGGCGTAGATATTCGAGAGCAGCATGTGGGGCCCAGAATCATGCGGGTCAAGCTCGAAAACACGCTCAGCAGCATAAGCACCTAACTCCATATTCTTATGCATCCTACAAGCTCCAAGCAAGGCTTTCCAAGCTGCTGCTGTAGGTTCGATAGGCATTGCTCTTATGAAACTCATTGCACGATCAAGTTGGCCAGCTCGTCCTAGTAGATCAACTACTGTGACGTAATGTGTAATTTCTGGCTCTAACTTATATTTCCTCATCAGCTCAAAGTAATACAACCCCTCGTCCAAAAGCCCAGAGTGGCTGCAAGCATTCAACACACACAGGAAAGAGATCTCGTTCGGCTGAAATCCTACAGCGCGCATTTCTTTACAGAGATCAACGGCTTCCTGGCCAAGTCCATGCTGTGCGTAAGCCGTAAGCAACGAGTTCCATGAAACAATATCCTTCTTCACCAGTCGATAGAAGACCTTTTTGGCATCCTCGATTCTCCCAGCCTTACCATACATACTAAGAAGAGTATTACCAACACAAGCAACGAGCTCGACTCCCAACTTCATCATATCTGCATGAATCCATTTCCCCTGTTCCAAAGACCCAGTACTCGAACACGCTGCAAAAATGCTCGAATATGTGAAATGTGTCGGTTTAAAACCTCCCCGTTTCATCTCCGAGAATAGCTTTACTGCATTGTGTCCCTCGTCTTCCCTTGCATACGCTGCAATCAAAGCATTCCAAGAAACTTCATTCTTACTCTCCAGCCCATCAAACACGACTTTCGCCTCAGTCATCCTATTGCACCTCGTGTACATATCAACCAACGCACTGCCAACATACACATTCTTCTCGTACCCACACTTTATACACGTCCCATGAATCCCCCTACCCATTGTATCACTCTGCATACCACCGGCCGACCTCAAAGCACTTCCGAAAGTAAACTCATTTGGCCGTAATCCAATCTTCACCATATCCAAATACAAACACAACGCCTCCTTGAACTCACTACTCTGCGAATATCCACTGATCAACATAGTGTAACAAACCATATCCCTTTCAGTCATTCTGTCGAACACCTTGCGCGCCAGCACCATATCACCGCATTTCGCGTACATGTTGATGACGGTATTCTGAAGAATAACGTCATGCTGGAATCTCGACGCTAGAAAATGCGCGTGAACTATTTGCCCCTCTTTCAGTTTACCATCAGCAGTACACTTTTTTAAGAGTTCCATATACAATCTTGCATTTATCTTCAATGCCCCACGATCAATGAGATCAAGAACTACGAGATTGCCATTAGGAGTCCTTCTGAGAAGATCCTTGCTTTCGATCACACCCGAAAACTGGTGCAAATCTATAGTTTTATCTAAGTCTGAGCATTGAACTGGGGCTAATGTGACGAGGGAACAACGAGGGGAAAATGAAAAGAGTGATTCCAGCTTGCGGAAAGCTGATATCGTGGAGTGCTGGATGATCCGAATGCGCGTGCCTCCTTTCATGGATGCGTTATGAATCAAGAAAGGAGACAACGGTAGAAGAAGGTGACGGAGCTGTGAACAAGAGAAGCATAACACAGATACTGTATTAGGTAAAACATAGTAAATTTCAGAAGTTATGCATCAAAATGAATATAACAAACTGAAAGAAAAAACAATAAGTATACCAAAGAAATTCTCATAAGATGAATGTAACTCAACCGTGCACCAATTCATCATTCTGTTGATTGATATAGTGTTTAAACTTTAAAGACTACCTTGCAATGCAAGCTCAGAGCAATAAAAAAGCAAGCTTGGATCGCCAAACGTAAATATTCCAGCAGATGACTGAAAGAAAAATAAATGGTGGTTCGAGCATCACGTCGATTGCCAGTGGCCAACCTCAGAGCCCGCAAGCCCGAAAGAGAACACATTTGCTTGTAAATTCATCTTCATCATAATATCTATGTACAAACATATGCTACGCCTGCTTGAACTCAGATAAATATAGCATACGAAACCATGTCCCTTTCAGGCACTCCATCGAACACTTTGAGCGCATCACATATCCCTGTAATCATCAACAGCGTTTCGAACAGCAGAGTAATCCTTGAATCTTGTACCATTTACTCCTTTTTCATTGATACATGTAAGCAATTTGATGACTTAATTGATAATATAATACCATGGAGGATAGAAGAGGAGAAAGAAATCAAACTTGTTTAGGTTCAACTAGACTGGAGTAAGTTCGCTAGCCATTATTTCTAAAAAAATAGTCATTAATATATTACTTCCTCCATTTTATAAAAAGAGTCGTGTTTGAAAAACGTAGGACTTTTTATTTTTAGACGAGTTATGTTTGAAAATGTACATTTTTTTGTTTCAACCAATTTGATGAAGGTAAAATTAAAAAAAACCTATCAATTCTCACTTGCACGGCTTATTTTATCTTTTGATTTGGCATATCAATCGTATATAGGTGATTCGGAAATAAGAAATTAAATTTGTTTACCTAAACTAAGAAAACAAGATATTGATGCTTGAAACATAGTCCTATTTTTAGACAAGATTCTTTTAAACATAACTTTTTTATGAAATGAAAGGAATAGATAAATTAAACTCAAGTTTAGTTCAACAGTGAATGAAATATTTCTTTTGTGATATTTATCAAAGTTCTTAGAATTTGAGGGCGAAATCCAGTATTTAACTACAGTTATACTGTATGAGCTCGTTTGGTTCACTTGATGAGATAACATGTGATACATAAACCTAGGATTTGGTATACAGTATTACGTATCAATCTCCTGTTTGGTATGCAATAATATATTTTATGATATGCCATGTTGATATGTAGTATAGTGTTTGCTTCAACATATTAATGTAGAGATTAATTTAGATTTTGACTAGTTTACCCCTAATATTTCAAGTATTTACAATTTGTATCCGAATTTTTTTTTATGGAGATAAAAAAAACTTTTTTCGCATTAAAATTTAAGACAAATTATATAATCAATTTTTTGCAATATATAGCAAGTTTGATCATTTTTTTGAGTAACTTTATTAAAATTAAAATCAGTAAAGAAATAATAATTATTTCATCGCTAAGATTATATATGTTTTTTGTTAAATATAATTTATTTTAGTAATATTCGATTTATTCGATCATCAAAATGAGTTAATTCGTAACGTTGTTGTTAGAAATTTTACCAAATTGGGTTTAGGATTACGACATTCGTCCAAACTTTACATTACTTCTAACATTAATGTAGATGAATCTAAACAAGAAATATTGCATTAATAAACATTATTCATTAAAAAGGCTACAATAACTAATGAGTTCAAATTAAAGGACAACTTAGAAAATAAAGTGATAAATACGTCGAATCAAACTAAAAAAAAAATAAAATAACTATTTGTGTATTCGTCTATTAAATTAATAATTTTGAAGATTATAGTATACTAAATGATTTGAGGTGCTAATTGAATAATTATTTGTGTATTCGTCTATTAAATTTATAATTTTGAAGATTATAGTATACAAAATGAATTGAGGTGCTAATTGAATAACTATTTGTGTATTCGTCTATTAAATTAATTATTTCGAAGATTATAGTATACTAAATGAATTGAGGTGCTAATTGAATACCTATTTGTGTATTCGTCTATTAAATTTATAATTTTGAAGATTATAGTATACTAAATGAATTGAGGTGCTAATTGAATAACTATTTGTGTATTCGTCTATTAAATTTAGAATTTTGAAGATTATAGTATACTAAATGAATTGAGGTGCTAATTGAATACCTATTTGTGTATTCGTCTATTAAATTAATAATTTTAAGGATTATACTATACTAAATGAATTGATGTGCTAATTGAATAAATATTTGTGTATTCGTCTATTAAATTAATAATTTTGAAGATTATAGTATACTAAATAAATTGAGGTGCTAATTGAATAACTATTTGTGTATTCGTCTATTAAATTAATTATTTGAAGATTATAGTATACTAAATGAATTGAGGCGCTAATTGAATTCCTATTTGTGTATTCGTCTATTAATTTTTAATTGAGGTGCAAATTGAATACCTATTTGTGTATTCGTCTATTAATTTTTAATTTTGAAGATTATAGTATACTAAATGAATTGAGGTGCTAATTGAATACCTATTTGTGTATTCGTCTATTAATTTTTAATTGAGGTGCAAATTGAATACCTATTTGTGTATTCGTCTATTAATTTTTAATTTTGAAGATTATAGTATACTAAATGAATTGATGCGCTAATTGAATACCTATTTGTGTATTCGTCTATTAATTTTTAATTGAGGTGCTAATTGAATACCTATTTGTGTATTCGTCTATTAAATTAATTATTTTTGTGTATTCGTCTATTAAATTAATTATTTTGAAGATTATAGTATACTAAATGATTTGTGGTGCTAATTGAATAACTATTTGTGTATTTGTCTATTAAATTAATTATTTTGAAGATTATAGTGTACTAAATGATTTGAGGTTCTAATTGAATAACTATTTGTGTATTCGTCTATTAAATTAATTATTTTGAAGATTATAGTATACTAAATGAATTGAGGCGCTAATTGAATACCTATTTGTGTATTCGTCTATTAATTTTTAATTTTGAAGATTATAGTATACTAAATGAATTGAGGTGCTAATTGAATAACTATTTGTGTATTCGTCTATTAATTTTTAATTGAGGTGCAAATTGAATACCTATTTGTGTATTCGTCTATTAATTTTTAATTTTGAAGATTATAGTATACTAAATTAATTGAGGCGCTAATTGAATACCTATTTGTGTATTCGTCTATTAATTTTTAATTGAGGTGCAAATTGAATACCTATTTGTGTATTCGTCTATTAATTTTTAATTTTGAAGATTATAGTATACTAAATGAATTGAGGTGCAAATTGAATACCTATTTGTGTATTCGTCTATTAATTTTTAATTGAGGTGCAAATTGAATACCTATTTGTGTATTCGTCTATTAATTTTTAATTTTGAAGATTATAGTATACTAAATGAATTGAGGTGCAAATTGAATACCTATTTGTGTATTCGTCTATTAATTTTTAATTTTGAAGATTATAGTATACTAAATGAATTGAGGCGCTAATTGAATACCTATTTGTGTATTCGTCTATTAATTTTTAATTGAGGTGCTAATTGAATACCTATTTGTGTATTCGTCTATTAATTTTTAATTGAGGTGCTAATTGAATACCTATTTGTGTATTCGTCTATTAATTTTTAATTGAGGTGCTAATTGAATAACTATTTGTGTATTCGTCTATTAAATTAATAATTTCGAAGATTATAGTATACTAAATGATTTGTGGTGCTAATTGAATAACTATTTGTGTATTCGTCTATTAAATTAATTATTTTGAAGATTATAGTGTACTAAATGATTTGAGGTTCTAATTGAATAACTATTTGTGTATTCGTCTATTAAATTAATTATTTTGAAGATTATAGTGTACTAAATGATTTGAGGTTCTAATTGAATAACTATTTGTGTATTCGTCTATTAAATTAATTATTTTGAAGATTATAGTATACTAAATGATTTGTGGTGCTAATTGAATAACTATTTGTGTATTCGTCTATTAAATTAATAATTTCGAAGATTATAGTATACTAAATGATTTGTGGTGCTAATTGAATAACTATTTGTGTATTCGTCTATTAAATTAATTATTTTTGTGTATTCGTCTATTAAATTAATTATTTCGAAGATTATAGTATACTAAATGATTTGAGGTGCTAATTGAATAACTATTTGTGTATTCGTCTATTAAATTAATAATTTCGAAGATTATAGTATACTAAATGATTTGTGGTGCTAATTGAATAACTATTTGTGTATTCGTCTATTAAATTAATTATTTTGAAGATTATAATATACTAAATGAATTGAGGCGCTAATTGAATACCTATTTGTGTATTCGTCTATTAATTTTTAATTGAGGTGCAAATTGAATACCTATTTGTGTATTCGTCTATTAATTTTTAATTTCGAAGATTATAGTATACTAAATGATTTGAGGTGCTAATTGAATACCTATTTGTGTATTCGTCTATTAAATTAATAATTTTGAAGATTATAGTATACTAAATGAATTGAGGTGCTAATTGAATAAACAATTTGTGTATTCGTCTACTAAATTAATTATTTCGAAGATTATAGTATACTAAATGAATTGAGGTGCTAATTGAATAACTATTTGTGTATTCGTCTATTAAATTAATTATTTTGAAGATTATAGTATATTAAATGAATTGAGGTGCTAATTGAATAACTATTTGTGTATTCGTCTATTAAATTAATTATTTTGAAGATTATAGTATACTTATATGTATATAGTTTCGGCAGAAAATTTGAGGGAGGCGAAATATTTCTTTTGCGATATTTATCAAAGTTATTAGAATTTGAGGGGAGCGAAATCCAGTATTTAACTACAGTTACACTATATATGTATATACACTATAGTTTCAACAGAAAATTTGAGGGGGGCGACGGCCGCAACCAGTCCCCCGCTGGCTCCGTCTCTGCCTGCACCAGCCTGATCAAAGTCACAACAGCATTAGAAAAAAATACTCTTACCTGCAAGTGTTCCTTTACTGCTTCTGTCTTTTGAAACTGATGTAGAGTTGTTCACTTTGATTTTAAGATTGGAGGACTCATTTTTTGTGCCACCAGTTTTCCATCTGTTTTCCTTAATCAATCTGTCAGCATAGAATCAGGAAAACCAGATGGAATCCCTCCTTCCCGAGCAGCGTTATGTCTACTCCTTCTACGGCGTTAACACCAAGCAGTTTCCTCAGTAATTTCAGCAAGCATTGCATATGCTGCTGGAGATATCCGGCTGGACAAAGGTTCTAAAGCCGGAGAGATTATTAGACAACTTATACACTGTTTCCGAACGAGCAAAACATGAAGAATCAACTACCATTTCATCTCATGATGAAAGAAAACTTTCTGGATGCAGCACTGATCCATTTGTTTTCTAATGTTATGCACAGAATGCAACAAAGCCTAGATACTTTTGGAGTGGAAAGAAATAGAAATATCAGCTTGCAATCTCATCTAGGATCTTTTTTATGTGAGTTTGAAGAGCAAATACAGAATTGTCTACTTGTAACAGAGGTTCTTGATGAGCTGACGTACGTAGTCGGATATTTGCAACTTTCAGGCTGATGCAAATACTTCAAACTTACATAGAGCCTGCCTAGACTTCTATTTTCGAGACCTGTATTCTCTTGTGCAATGACATTGTTGGGAATGTGAATGAAGCGGTTGTACACAGTGTGATAAATCTATAATCTCATCTAATGAAAGCACTAGTGCACTAGTTTCACTTCCTTGACGATTTGTGATAATTCTCTCTATGAATTGGGACATGTTGTCAAAAGAAAAGTTGTAGCACTTTGATTTATCTTTCCTACGGCTCTGATTTCACAATAATCTGATATGTGTAGCCCAAGATATGATCAAAATACTAGAGGTGTATCGGGATGCACCCACAAGTGCACTACTTTCACTTCCTTGGCCATTTGTGGAAATAATTTGTAAAAATTGGGAAATATTGTCAACATCAAAGTTGTAGCTATCCGTCTTAGCTTTCCAACAAACCAAGAATCGATTAATTTCAATTTGTACATGACAAGTTATGATCATTCAAAGTTGTAGGTGTACATTTTAACAATGTTCGCTCAATACCGAGCGAACATTTGTAAAGATGTTCGCTCAGTTCTGAGCGAACATTCTCACAAATGTTCGCTCATTACTGAGCGAACATCTTCAAAAGTGTTCGCTCTGTACTGAGCGAACATTTTCACAAACGTTCGCTCAGTACTGATCGAACATACCTTGGCTCTTTTTTTTTTTTTTTTTTCCGATTTTCTTTTCTTACTTCACTTAAATTTTTCCTTTTTACCTTCTATTTATGAGTTTATCTTGAATAATTTCTAGTCAACCCAAACACAAGTTGATCTTGAGTAGTTTAGGGAGGTATAGCTTTTCATTTCCGACCAATTTGATGAACGTACAAAAACTATAAATTATCGTTTCTTGTATTTGTTAATTTGACTTATTGAACCATGAGTAATTTATTTGTGAGATGAAAAAAAATTAATTCGTATTGTAACTAATAAAACGAGACATTGACTTTTAAAACTACTCTTTTTAAGGACACACAATGACTTTGAGATAGGCCTCTTTTTATGGGACGGAAGGAGTATGTTTTCCCATTCTATGGCTGACTGACAGTGGAGGAACCTTTTGCAAGATCCTCAACTGACCCGGCCAAAACGATTGGAGCACAAAGCAATATGGAAGCAGCTTCTGGTGCTTTAGTTTCTGCAACTAAACTATCAAGTGCCTGTTAAAGTGAAATCTGCATCTGAATCTGTTCCGGCACTTACCTTAAGGCTTTGGCATGTTTGACTAGCTTTTTTTCCCTAAGAAGATACAAGTGACTTCCTGTCAGCTACGCCCGAACCCCTGAGTTTACACTTTGATGTCAACAAAGGATAAACTTACATGTATTAATTGCTCCATGATAGATATTTATAGGAGTAAAAACAAGCAGGCTTATCTGAAAGCAGATCATATAACAGATGCCGTCACATTAGGCAAGGTGCCGAACCAAGAAATATTTCTATCATTTTGCATCACTAGGCATCTCATGCAGTAGCCTAGTTAAAAGTTTGGCCACATGACAAGATATTTATGTCAACATTATAGATAGGAACATTTCAAGGGGATAGATCATATTCCTACCGTGTCAACGAGGCATTTGCCCTTTTCGATGTCTTTAGCTAGTCAGGGACTGTGGAATGAAAATGAACAGCTAAGGAGGCCGATCCAGGAAAATAGAGATGGAAGAAATCAGACAAGCTGCATCAGAATGCGATCGTTTTGCTTATAGATCGGATTGCAACTAATTTACTGGCAGAAACACCATGACCGATAATAGACCACAAATGATGCTTGTGTTCGTTCATCGCGCCAACATACTCATGCAGCCCAGCACCAGAACTCCGAAAGAGTAACCGACCTACCAAACCACTAGCTTGGCTTGCAGATTATGTCATTTCCTCCTCCACTTCTGATACTCTCACCTTCTCCTTGTTCTACTGAAATTTCTTGTTTTTTTCCTACCTACACAGCTCTCCTACATAACAAAGATAATGCCACAGAACCTTCTACTTTCAAAGAGTCGGTTAAGTTCCCAGAATGGCAATATGCTTTGCAGCAGAAAATTGAAGCTTTAGAGGCTATTGAAACTTGGGAAATAAAAAATTTACCACCTGGAAAGACTGCAATTAGAAGTACGTGTGTGTTTAAGATCAAAATGAAACCAGATGGACACAAATCGAGGTTGGTGGCCAAAGGGGGTATCAAATATTAATCTGTGAACCTTATGCAGCTCAGTGTTCTATGATTGCAACTGCTGATGTAGGAACATGCTTTTCTCTCCAATTCGCATAATGCCATCTCCAACCTAAACGTCAGTAAGTGCCTAAGTTCCTGCAATTTCAGAAGTATGTAAGATAAGTAGTTAAACACCAGTACTTCTCTTCCCTCTCTCCCCTTCTCTTGTTTCTACGAATAACTAAATACAGAATCAGCAATGCAGCGTTCTGTTATTTAAGTCCAATTGTTCTTATGCAGTATATAGCGGTCATATTTTTTTTGATACTGTCTATTGTCTGATCTTCTTGAAGATGCCAATTGTTTGTGGTTGTGAGACGACGGCTACTGAAGATTGGTTCTGAGCGTTCCGTGGAATTAAGTGCAATTGTAAACCAGGTAAGTTATCATTCCCCGTCAGATTCGCGCCGAAAGGCTGCAATTGATTATCAGCTCCATTACAGTGCAAAGTTTTTCCTCTGTGTAAAAGTATCTTATTGATTACAGTGCATGCACGGGTTGTAAGACTACTCGGACATATGATCCTCCTTACAAATGAAGACACTCTATCCTTCCTTCTCTATGGAAAATAATTTAACTCAGAATTGGATGAATTCTGAAGGATAAAAATTAAGTGTTTTCAAGCATTAAGTTGATCCTTTGCCAATAAGGTACCCGTAGTTTTTTTAGCGGCATAAAGCATAACTCTTTACTACATCACTTATCAAATTATAACAGGGTCAACCACCTAAACTTAAGCTGTTATATGATTCAACCAAATGAAACTGGAGTTAGAGCGAACATTAAGACAACAAGTATGTAAATGTACATTTTTTTTGTTTTCAACCAATTTGATGAAGATACCACTCAAAAAAACCTAAAAATTCTCACTCACACGACTTATTTTATCTTTTGATTTGACATATCAATCAATATACAAGTGATTCGTGAAATAAGAAATTAATTTTTTTTGCTTAAACTAAGAAGACAAGAAATTGATGCTTGAAACTGAGTCTTATTCTTAGACAAGATTCATTTAAACATAACTGTTTTATGAAATGAAAGGAATAGATAAATTAAACTCAAGTTTAGCTCAACACTGAATGAAATATTTCTTTTGCGATATTTATCAAAGTACTTAGAATTTGAGGGTGCGAAATCCAGTATTTAACTACAGTTACACTATATATGTATATACACTATAGTTTCAACAGAAAATTTGAGGGGGGCGAGGGCCGCAACCAGTCCCCCGCTCGCTCCGTCTCTGCCTGCACCAGCCTGATCAAAGTCACAACAGCATTAGAAAAATACTCTTACCTGCAAATGTTCCTTGTGGTTGGGAGGTTACTGCTTCTGTCCTTTGAAACTGATGTAGAGTTGTTCACTTTGATTTTAAGATTGGACGACTCCTTTTTTGTGCCACCAGTTTTGTTCTCCTTAATCAATCTGTCAGCATAGAATCAGGAAAACCAGATGGAATCCCTCCTTCCCGAGCAGCGTTACATCTACTCCTTCAACGACGTTAACACCTAGCAGTTTCCGCAGTAATTTCAGCAAGCAATGCGTATGCTGCTGGAGATATGCGGCTGGACAAAGGTTCTAAAGCCGGAGAGATTATTAGACAACTTATACACTGTTTCCGAACCAGCAAAACATGAAGAATCAAATACCATTTCATCTCATGATGAAAGAAAACTTTCTAGATGCAGCACTGATCCATTTGTTTCTAATGTTATGCACAGAATACAACAAAGCGTAGATACTTTTGAAGTGGAAAGAAATACAAATATCAGCTTGCAATCTCATCTAGGATCTCTTTTATGTGAGTTTGAAGAGCAAATACAGAATTGTCTACTTGTAACAGAGGTTCTTGATGAGCTGACGTACGTAGTTGGCGTGGCAGGCTGATGCAAATACTTCAAACTTACATACAGCCTGCCTAGACTTCTATTTTCCAGATCCGTATTCTCTTGTGCAATGACATTGTTGGGAATATGAATGAAGCGGTTGTACACAGTGTGATAAATCTATAATTTCATCTAATTCTGATGTCATGGATATTCTTGGATCCATTTCATCTATTTGCATCTCAAGAAAAAGTGCAGCTGGACAATCTCCATCGACATGGAACCAGAAAGATTTGCGAACTCTATCGCTTAAGAAGAAAGAAGAAAATGTTAATAGTGCTTTGGTTGATTCTAAACTTCGGTTACAAGCTCTGATAACTGCTGCACCAGAAAACTAATCGCCTCTTGAGAATGAAAGCTTTTCTTGCAGAGCTAGTCGAGCCATTCTGGAAGCTTGAAACTGTTGATCAAGCGTTGATGTCATCAGTTGGGCGTGTTCCACGTAGCGCAATTGAGAATAGAAGTTAGTCAGCTCATGCATACGGCTATATATATGTGTAACTCAACTCTTGTATCTTCATCTTCAACACATTTGATCTTTATATGAAATTCAATCTCTGAATCTTTAAGATATGCAATTAGGATGAGAAACTATGCTCCCTTGATTATTGGAAATTCCATTTACAAATAGGTGATAAAGTAATTTTTAACACAAGAAAATGTGCTTCGGTACGTGAAAATAGGGAAAGTCCTAACTTTAACATGTATTGTTGTTCAAGTAAATTATATACAGAAGTTCTTTATAGGATTGTTATCATCTAATGTCTGAGGATTGATGAGTGTGGAATGGACAAACAGTTATCCTGTGTTGATGCAAATCCAGATTTACTTATAATCCATGTAGTTATTATAGTCTTCCTGCGATAAGGCGTCAGCCTATCGTGGCGATGAGCCATGATTGGTGGTGCAAAGTTTGAGTATGCGAGAGGATAGACTGACCTATATAAACATCACTGTATTTGCTGATTTGATTAGAGTATTTGACGGTAATTTGTAGGATTCTTGCAAATAGATAATCTGCAGCGCGATAAAAAAATCGAAAAAAAATCATTACACGAGTGAACTGGAGAGGAAAGGCAGACTGAAGCAACCACTCTATCTGCTCAGATCACAATATTGCAGGTTTCTGTGAACAAAAGCTGTGTGCAGATTATGTGGAGTGTAGCAAGAACTTAGTATTTATTGTTTGGTCTGGATGCAGAGAGATTCAAGTGGATTGAAAAATGAGAACAAGGAACTCGAACTAAAGCTACAGGCTACGGAGCAGCAGGCACACCTCAGAGACGGTAAGTTTTTACTTCTATATTAGTTGAGTGAGTTCAAGAGTCTCTAATGTTCGCATTACTTTGTGCAACCAATAATGTCAGTAATGACATGGCTATGGTACCGAGGAATGAACTGCAGCATAAGAACTAGTTTTGCACAACGATAACCATAAAACTTGATGAATCCATGCATGAGAAAAATGTGAGTAAGACTGAATATGCAACTATCATGTTTGAGTACGATAAGAAAGCAATATTATTGGAGCAATATGGTATACATTCAATTCATGCTGATAGAGCATGTAAAAGGGATATTAGCCACCCTGACAACGTAAAGAACGACTGGAGAATTCCTCTTCTAGCTAGCTGTTATGATTAAACTTTTCTGGAAATTTGAATTATAGCAATCACCTCATAAGAAATTCTATGATTACCAACCTTATAAAGCCATTGGTAAATTCATGTCATACTAGCATTCTAGTTTAGAGCATTTTATTAAATTACAGAATAAGTCACAACCATTTGCACATAAAATATATAGGTAAAACAGGAATGTGTTCTTACTGTACTTACCAATCGATCATTTTCACAAGAGCAAATTCAAATAGGCAAATGAAAGCAAAAAGAGTCCAACAACATACAAGTGCACTAGTTTCACTTCCTTGACTATTTGTGATGATTTTCTCTATGAACTGGGACATGTTGTCAAAGAAAATGTTGTAGCCCTTTGATATATCTTTCCTACGGCTCTAATTTCACAATGATCTGATATGTGTAGCCCGAGATATGATCAAAATACTAGAGGTGTGTCGGGATGCACCCACAAGTGCACTACTTTCAATTCCTTAGCCATTTGTGGAAATAATTTGTAAAACTTGGGAAATATTGTCAACATAAAAGTTGTAGCTATCCGTCTTAGCTTTCCAACGAACCAAGAATCGACTAATTTCAATTTGTACATGACAAGTTATGATCATTCAAAGTCGTAGGTGTACATTTTGAAACTGTTCGCTCAGTACAGAGCGAACATCTTTACATATGTTCGCTCTGTACTGAGCGAACTTCCTCACTAATGTTCGCTCAGTACCGAGCGAACATTTTCAAACGAGTTCGCTCCATACTGAGCGAACATATTCACAAATGTTCGCTCAGTACTGAGCGAACATACCTTGGCTCTTTTTTTTTTTTTTTCGGTTTTCTTTTCTTACTTCACTTAATTTTTTTCTTTTTACCTTCCATTTATGAATCTATCTTGAATAATTTCTAGTCAACCCGAACAACAAGTTGATCTCGAGTAGTTTAGGGAGGTATAGCTTTTCATTTCTGACCAATTTGATGAACGTACAAAAACTATAAATTATCGTTTCTTGTATTTGTTAATTTGACTTATTCAACCATGTGTAATTTATTCGTGAGATGAAAAAAATTAATTCGTATTGTAACTAATAAAACGAGACATCGACTTTTAAAACTACTCTTTTTAAGGACACACAATGACTTTGAGATAGGCCTCTTTTTATGGGACGGAATGAGTATGTTTTCCCATTCTGTGGCTGACTGACAGTGGAGGAACCTTTTGCAAGATCCTCAACTGACCCGGCCAAAACGATTGGAGCACAAAGCAATATGGGAGCAGCTTCTAGTGTTTTAGTTTCTGAACTAATCAACTATCAAGTGCACCAGTTAAAGTGAAATCTGCATCTCAATCTGTTCCGGCACTTCCCTTAAGGGCTTTGGCATGTTTGACTAGCTTTTCTTCCCTAAGAAGATACAAGAGACTTCCTGTCATCTACGCCCGAATCCCTGACAGCATCAGCAAAACTCTCTTTGTAGAGAACTTCTCCAATTCCAGAGTTTACACTTTGATGTCAACAAAGGATAACCTTTTCTCCACTCTGTCATCACACTTACATGTATTAATTGCTCCATGATAGATATTTATACGAGTAAAAACAAGCAGGCTTATCGGAAAGCAGATCATACAACAGATGCCGTCACATTAGGCAAAGTGCCGAACCAAGAAATATTTCTATCATTTTGCATCACTGGGCAGTTGGTAAATAGCCTTGCTCAGAGGCTGGATACGATAGATTGGCTCACTGTAAGTTGTTGGGACTAGAGTTTTGTTTTCCACAAGTTTTGGCTCTTAAGATCAATGTTTACACCGATTTCTGATGAAATTTCCTGCGAGAAAAGCGAAATGGGATGATATCTGATGGTTCATCTCCTACTGTGAACATAAGAAGTCAAGCCCCAGCTGGATCTCAAACTCAAGCTCGGTCTAACAATTTCACTGGTTTCTGAGGTGGTAAAGGCTGAGCTGTCAAATTTATAATCCATTCTGTTATTTCAGGACCAATATACCGCCTTGCTCAGCTCAAGTCAGCCGTACCTGCCGGAATATGCAGACTAGAGTTGTTCGAGCTCCTCAGGCTGTTTGATACCTTTGTACCTGATCATCTCAACCATCAAATCTCTAAAGTCCCGCTGTGGATCAAATGAAATCTTCATCACCGCAAAACTATTGAATTCCAGCACGTGCCCTTTCCTTTCCTTCTTCTTCGACTTCATTTTTCCTTTCTTCATCTCTTCAAGCACTTGGATTCTGCAGTCTGTCTGCTACGTTTTTCTGCTAAAAGACAATATAGAGCGATGATTTGATTCAAACAAGGATATGTTCATAACACAAGTATATCACATGGGTTTAGCTTCACATGCATAGGTGTAACATACACATGCGTGCTTGTGTTTTAG
This sequence comes from Ajuga chamaepitys, assembly GCA_958295605.1. Lineage (NCBI taxonomy): Eukaryota > Viridiplantae > Streptophyta > Magnoliopsida > Lamiales > Lamiaceae > Ajuga > Ajuga chamaepitys. The sequence goes on from OY282495.1 coordinate 87,936,160, forward strand.
CACGTCGCTTTTACTGTTCCTAGGAAAAATGAGAGAAGGTGTGGATCTATTTTCATCAGAAGATATCGAGTATCACAAGTATTTCAGAAGATGGAAACATAACATCACAAAACTTCGGTGGCAATTATAGTTCTCCTTTCCTCCATGTAATAATAATCTGTAATCATGATATGCAGATACTAGTACATGCCTTATTAATGCTTCATAGCTTAATTTGATTATATGGATAATCTTGAAAATTAAGAAGAACAATATTTTGATTCAAAGAATGCCTTAGCTGATCGTACTGATCTCTACGTGACTTGACTGCTCAGAATGCCTTGACAAATATCAGAGACAAGCTGCTGCCAAATCTATACGAAGGTTCTGAAAGCATGGACAATGCTGTGTGCAAACGTGCAGGAAAAGACTTGGATTTCGTCTCAGAAAATCAGATCACACGAGAGATGACAGTACAACGATTGGTTGAAGTCTTCACAGAAGATAACTTCGTCAGGGCTGCAACGGGGGCTCTGCATTGCCATCATTGTTTTCTTGAACTCTGCATCGCGGTAGACGTTAGTATTGGCGGTTCCAGTGTGAAGACCGCCTTTTGTTTTGAATTTCTCGCTGCTGTATATGAACTGTAGTGCCTTCCCGTTCCCTATATGATATTCTCTGCAATTTGAGTGTTAATACCAGCAACTGTTAAACTTTGCTAGAAACCCAAAAATTTATGTCTGAAGGGGATTACCTGTTCCGAAATGCAAAGGAAGTCTTGTATATCTGCATGGTGCTTCCAACCAATTCATCGTTGAAAGGTACTTAGTTTGGCTTCCCTTGACTGGTACCGGAGCTGCAACAGATGAATTCACACACTTGATGCCGACCTATAAGGCAAATTGTGTGAGTTTCCGCTCAAGTCACTTAAGCGTCGCAAGATAATTTGCTAACAAAAATCCAGCTACAGCTCTTCCGAGCTTGTTGACAATGCGTCGGTGGCTTGTCGGCTAATTACATCAGAATTTAGGTAAATGGTTGCAGCTTCGTCTGGTGCAGGCCAAATGTAGATTCTGAACTCAATCCAAGCAACATGAAAATGATTAATGAGGATGGCAGATGAGATTCTATAGCAAGAAACGTAGAGTATGTCTTGTTACGGCAAAAGAATGTAGAAGCAAAAAAAATTCTCGACTGGTTTGCCGAGCCGCCTGAGCTGGAGCATCGGAGGGGGAGTTGCAAAACAGTCCCTACAGCTACTGTCAAGAGCCCTTCACCACAACCATTCTCGAAGCCTTCCTTCAAAAAAAGTCCAGAAACATCACAACTTGATCAAAACTTTAGTTGCTTGTACAGCAACATCGATAATTTGCTTCTGTGCCTAGCATCCAACACATCATTTCTGAAGATCTGAAGAGACATGCGCAACGGCCAAAGTATAATTTGCTTCTGTGCCTAGCATGGTTAATATCATACTTTAAAAAGACAGAGAGAGAGAAAGAGAGACAGAGAGAGAGAGTAATTATAAGTTTGTGCGTAGCATGGTTAATATCATACTCTACTTTTACATCTAGTTTTGCAAGCTCATCCACCCACTTTGTTATTTTTTCACTACTTTCACTTCCTTGGCAATTTATGTAAATTTTGTGTATGAATCGGGAAATGTTGTCAACAGAAAAGTTGTAGAACTTTGATTTGTCCTTCCTATGGCTCTGATTTCACAATGATCGGATATGTGTAGCCCGAGATATGATCAAAATACTAGAGATGTGCCGGGATGGACCCACAAGTGCACTACTTTCACTTTCTTGGCCGTTTGTGGATATTTTTTGTATGATTTGAGAAATGTCATCAAGGGAAAGTTGTAGCCCTTTAAGTCAGCTTTCCTATGCCTCTAGTTTCACCATGATCGGATATGTGTAACCCGAGATATGATCAAAATACTAGAGTTGTATCGGGGTGGACCCACAAGTGCACTCGTTTTACTTCCTTGGCGATTTGTGTAAACTTTTTGTATGAATCGGGAAATGTTGTCAATATAAAAGTTGTAGGTATCCATCTTAGCTTTCTAAAGAACCAAGAATCGACTAATTTCAATTTCTACATTATACGAAAATAGCAGCCAAACACAGCGAGTACGGTTCGGCCGAAAATTCCCAAGTTTCAGCCGAAATCTGTAAAACATCTTCGGATCAAATTTCAGCCGAAACTTGTGAAGCAGCTTCGGCCCAAATTTCAGCCGAAACTTGTGAAGCAGCTTCGGCCCAAATTTCAGCCGAAGCCTGTGAAGCAGCTTCGGCCCAAATTTCAGCCGAAGCCTGTGAAGCAGCTTCGGCCAGTATTTCAGCCGAGGTTTTTTACAATTGTTCGGCCTATATTGCAACCGAACATTGTTATTGCATTCTTTTCGTTTTCTGATTGAATTTTTATGCTTGTAACTTATAGCTTTTCTGAATTTATTCTCATCTTCCATTTTATATAATATAGGATAACATATTTTAGAAAATTTCAATTTACGTCACATACAAAAGGGCCGGCATATAGTTTTTGCAATTCGTTTCTTGCTATGTTCGGTTCCAACGACCGAAAAATCCATCTTTTTTTTTCTCTTCACTTACCATCAGTATCTTCAGTCACAGCAGCATTAGAAACTGATGTAGAGTTGTTCACTTTCGATTTTAAGATTGGACGACTCATTTGTTGTGCCGTCTGGCCTAGAGCATACATGGTTTCTAGACTCCTGTCTTTCAAAATGCATGTCATCTTTGACTTCCTTCGGCGTGTCTCCAGAAATTGAATAGCCGAATGGTTCATCCCGAGCATCCACCAGACTGTTTAAATCCCAATGATGTCTGCTTACTTTACGCATAGGCCCATCATCGGAGCTCCCACGAATACTCTTGGAAGCAGCACCAGAATTATCCGGTTCGGAGCAGTCCAGATTACCTCCATATATGCACTTTCAAATCGCTCAAAGAATCAGTGAGTCAATGTTATTCTCTGATTTCAATTATTATTGATCAGAAACTGAACTGTTATTTATAGTGGACGGTATAAATTGAAAAGAAAAAAAAGTGATGAGGAAGATCAGTGAAAGGAAACAAACTGAACGGCATGTTGATGCAAGAAATACAAGAACCTCTAACTCTATTTTCTCACTGTGCAGCGCAAGATGCATACGAGTGACTAGATAGTCTCCATTATCGTGCTAGGCTGAGGACCAGCAGCTAAAACTACATCTGCTTTCACAACTTTTTCTTTCGAGGACACGACCAGCTTCACACCAAAATTTTAACTGAGACGACATATACTTTAATAAGTAAATTCAAGATAAGAAATAAATGAATCCAAACATATCAGAGTAGCATGCAACGAATTTCTACAGAAACTAGTCGATATGCATTAAACAGAAGGTGCTCTGCAATCTGGATTTGTTTTATTTGTTAGTACCTATCATTACATTTTTAAGGTATCCCTGCTCCTTGGTTTCAAGCTCGATACAACTTTAGCCTTTTGGACATTCCATTCTTTTATGACGTTAATGGTTGCCAAGTGAGGGAATGCAGCACGTACTATCGCATTCCACCAATATCTGCACATTGAGATAACTATTAATGCACGAAGTTGACTCTTCTCTGGGACCTGCCCTTGTTCGTCCATACGCATCATTTTCTGGGACTTGCCCTCGTGCACATTCTCATTTTCTCCTCAGCCGGTAAAGCAAAGCACATAGAAAACTTAACTCGTCTAATCAAAACCTGGCCTCGCAAAAACACAATACATACATGAATCCATAACAACAAAAATAGAAAAAGAAAGATTGAAAGACAGCAAGAGTTGCTTATATAAATACATTACTACAATGCTACAGACTGGAAAATTAAATATTTATATACTTCATTCGTCCATACATGTTTTGCACAAAAAGAACACTTGTTTTCTCAAAACTAATATATTCAGACTATATAACATCTAAAAACTATAGGCGAAGTGAAGAGTTTGAGTCAAGTGTAAAAGACAATGTTGAGTTGAGTATGGATGGAACAACAAACTCCGATAAGGATGAAGTGTTTGAAGAGGCACTTCAGGGCAAGACCCCCACTGTTGGTTCTGAAAACAGCACAAGCACCATAGTGTCCAGCCTCCGTTCTTCAATGACGAAAAAGGAATTGCTAAAGAGAACGGATTGGGGGATGACAATATTGCTGGGAACAGTGGTTATGATGTTGAGAACAGATGAAATTGTTGATTCGTCTGCCACCATTGGTGACCGAATTTTCGCAAGGTGAAAGAGTTGATAGTCTGCTATGGATCAGTAACAGAAGATCCCCGTTTCAGCTTCTGTTTCCCACCCTGATCATGCTAAAGAAAGTTCTTGGCCACTGCATAAACATTTTTTCCAGCTAGAGGTATATTCCATGCATGTTTTCCAGCTAAAGGTTGTTTACCGGACTCACATAAACGTCCTTCATATATCGAGTTCGCTGCACAACGCAGTCTAGTAGTTTTGTGCAAGTTTGTTTAGCTATATGTTGAACATTATTTCCACATTTTTTGTATCAAGACCAATAACATGAGAATATAGATTAGATGATGTGGCATGTGTGACTGTGTAACTGTTTGTTTAATTACTAGATAGTTCTAGAAGCACCTGATATGTGAATATGTGACCATAGACAGTGTTTGGTAACTGTTGACCGGCAGTTCGAACCGTCCCGGTTCGACGGTTCCGGTGCTGTTTGGACACGTCTAACTATGGCAGTTATTTGTAGTTTGCCCCATTCATTAAGTTGGATTCTTGATAACTATTTTACTCAGTCATTAATAGTCAGCTTTTAGCTGATCTTTTTTGCAAGACTATTTCAACTGTTGGAGTGAGCTACGTCTGCTTCTACGTGTACCGTGTGGTCCCGTTGAAGAACAAAACCATGAGATTGATCGACTCGAATCCAGGGCCGTACCTAGAGATATTTGGATCTGAGTCGAGTTTATTAAATGGGTTCATAATTTGTTTTCCTAGTGTACAAACTTAAAAAAGTTGAAGCATTTGCAATAATCTATTGTATTTATTTTATCATATTTAGGAAATAAAAAAACCAATTTTTTTTTCGAATGGACACATAATTTTGTTTCTAGAGTACAAATTTAAAGAAAAACATAAAAAAAATTGAAGAATTTGCAACACTAGATATTTATATTATCATAGGTAAAAAAAAAATTAAAGTTAAATGTCAAAGGAAAGATTCGAAACCGTATCTCTAAATTATTAAAAAAAATTGTTAAAAAAATACACTAATCATTGGATTATAATAATTAATTGTTTAAAAAAATACATCTAAATATACTTACGTATTATATATAGGTACCTAAATATTTTTGGGCCCCTAAAATATCACAAATTTTTTGGGGCCCGATGCGTCGGACTCTCCCGACTAATGAAAGATCCGGCCATGTGCCTAGGTATTTTTATTAGTTGTCATTAAGTCCAAATTTTGAGTCAACTTTTCTTTTCTAGAAACTCATCCACTCTTTCTTTCAACCACAAGTGCTTCATCTATATTATAATAGGAGTCATGGTCAAAAAACATATTGTCCTAAAATAAATATTTCAAAAATCAATGTCAATTTCATAAGTTAGTCAGATTTGATTAAATAAATCAAATAGAAAATTATGTGAGTGCATATTGATAGTTGTTGGAGAATTTTACTTTCATCAAATAATTAACTAAAATAAAAAGTAGTACATTTGAAAAAATAGATCTTTTATTATGGCATAGTGGGTGTACTTTTTTTTTTTTGTTTTATACTGATAAAACGCTACATTAACTTTTGGAACATGACTTCGATTTAAAACATGGCAAGTTAGGAAATTTCCTACATATGTCCAAGAGTTGATTATTTTTATTTTAAGTCCACCATTGTCCACTTTTCCACATATATCTTGACAAATGTTGTCTAATTAATTTGTCAATATGTATGACATTGTGTGAAAGCATTTGACTAATTTAACTTAAATTTTCAATGAACTTCCTCTGCTAGTTTTTTTATAAGTACCTCTCAAATGATCTCTTTTTCAAGATTATATTTTGCAAACATTAATTTATCAATTTTTTTTTCTCTTCACACACACATTTATAGTGCTTAAACACTATGAATTCAAGAAAGGAAAATGGAGATATTATGATCAAGAAGCTCGACAAAGCGAAGATTCGAGTAATTCCACCTAAGAGAGGGGAGATTAAAGCGAAAATATTTCATGGAATATTGAAGAAAATGAGGGTTTGGTGTGCTACATGGTTTTGCAAAGAAACTTAGATCTTTGCTTGCTGATCTTGGAGGTCGAAATTCGGTCGGTCCAAACTTGTCGGTTTCAAGGAAACTTATTTTGTGCTAAAGTTATGCTAGTCAAGTTCGTGAAAAGAGCGACAGTGATCGTTTTATTAGCCTAGTTCTTTGAGGCAAAAAAAAAAGTTGTTAGTAGTTTGGTTTGAGTTATAATTGGACTAGTCAATATGACACGTTTGTTATGGGAACGATTTTAGTTATGTGTAGTTCATTTTTATATTTAGACCAGCTTAATGAAGTGTCACTCTAGTATTACGTATTCTTTTGAGATGCTACACTAACTTTATTTTTTAACTTAAACTATAAAAAGATAACAAAGTGTCTTGTATAAGAGTTGCATGGTGCAATATGAATGAGTATCACCTTGAAGGTATTACTTGATTCGGATAAAAATATTAGCCGGATGATATTTTTAAGCATGATGACTTAATATCATTTCAGCATGATAAATTTACAAGGTTAATATTTTTACGGATAAATACTAAAGAGAACATATGTAAACAAGGGAAAAAGGGGAAATATGAGGTTTAGATTCAAACAGCCAATTCCACTGTCTCTTTTCCGGCCGCCGCAAGCGGCGGCGTCGTTTGGAGCATCCCGACAGTTCAGTAACTATATTTGTTTACAATTGAACACGTTTTTCTTTCGTAATTTACTGTATACTAATTAAGAATTTAATCCTTTTCCGTGTCTGTGCTTGAATTTTGTTGATTGCAGTTCACCATTTGGAATTGCATTTGATATAGATGGTGTGATACTTCGTGGTGCAACTCCGATTGGTAATTCACGTAGAGCGCTTCAAAAATTATATGATGGTTCTGGTACTCTCTCTCTCTGTCTCATGAGAATGTGTTCAGATTTATTGCTTGTTTGCCATGGTTATAGTTCCAGGTTTTGAGATATTGGCATATTTCTCTGTGTGTTTGTGATTGCTTCTGCTCTTGAAAAAGTGATTGTAAAAAAAATAAAAATTCATAACTTAAAGCTTTTGGCGTGCATCAGCTTAAATTTATGCTCGCAAACACCAATTTTCAGCTTATTTGAAACTAGAAGCTCAGAAGTACTTATTTTAAGCATCTGCCAACAACCACTCTGTCTACGAGGTGAAAATAGTGAGTTAAATTCTTCTTTCATGAAGCTGTTAAAGTAGAAAATTCGAAGAATTAATTTGAAATGTTGATTGACTAGAATGGCACAAGTGTATTGTAGTTTGGTTTATCAGACTGTGAGCAGGTAGCCTATGGTTTGAATATCCTCAAAGAAAAAGAAGGAGATATGTGATTATTATTTCTTTTTAAATGTACCGCTGGTCTTGAATTACCGAAGTGATCACAAATATGGTTACACGAGGTGAATGCCATTATAAATATACATGCCATTTTCAACTTATTGATTTCTAAAACTTAAGGTTTGGGATATTTACGACCTCTTGAGTTGTTTTATCTTAGATGTAAAATCTTTGAATTAGAATTCATTTTTGCAGCTACTAGTTACAATACACGTTTGTTCGCTATTTAGGCTTGTAGTTTGGACAGAGTTTAACTGATTTACTTTTTTCTGCAGGCCATTTGAAGATCCCGTTTTTATTTCTGACAAATGGTATGCTCTTAGTTGGAACTGGGTGTAGGGCTTGTTTTATGTAGAACTAGATGGTGATAATCAGTCATGTAGAAGAGATATTCGTTAGTTTTGTTTCATTAATGGTCTACTAGAAGAGAACCACATTGCATGCTGATCATGTTGGCGATCTATCAAGTCAAATAAAAGTTATATTTGTGTCAGGAAATATATTTTCATGCATATGAATCTCTTCTTCTTAGGCGCAAACTAGCAGCGAATATGTATAGAAATTAAAACAATCGTCGTGTGTCGTAGGTGGTGGTATCCCGGAGTCCAGAAGGGCCCTTGAGTTGAGTGATATTCTTGGTGTGAAAATTTTACCTTCTCAGGTATAGATAGGCAGAAGGTACAAATTAACACCTAAACCATTTTTTTGTCCAATTAATGACGGAGGAGTCTATCTGTGCTCGCATTTCAAATTAAAGGGTATATTTGGTCGAATAAAAAAGAAAAAGTGTTTAATTGGACGAGAAAATAGTTCAAGTGTTAATTTGCTTCTGGGGTATAACATGAATGGTCAATCTGTACCTTCTCCAGGTATAGTTATAACCATAATTGCAAAAGAGTTATGTACTGTACTTTTCGATATAGGTGATGCAGGGCCACTCACCTTTCAAGACTTTGCTGGAAAGGTATATTAAGTCTTCGTATTATAGATATTTTCGCGGCGCTCTAATTTCTTTTTTAAATCTGCACACTGTCATATTACATGAACTTCGGTTTAGATATTTGCTTTGTTCATCTCATGTTTGTTACAGAAAATACTAGTGAGTTAGTTTTCAATGTTCAAGCCGTCTTGTTTTTGCAGATTCGAAAATGAATTCATTGTGGCCACTGGAAAAGGGGAACCTGCTGTTGTGATGTCTGAGTATGGATTTAAGTAAGTTCGACCGTTGTTCTAGGAATTAAATCGAGTCTTCCTTAAGTATGTTCGGTTGAGCATAAGTGTAACCTACCTTCAGGAAAGTTATCTCACTAGACGAGTACGCATCACACTTGAATAACATCGACCCTGTAGCAAAATACAAGAGGTGGACAACTATACAGGAATCGAAAAACTGTGAGAGGATAGTCGATATTGAGAAAGTGAAAGCTGCATTTGTTGTAAGTGATCCTGTCGATTGGGGGAGGGATATACAGGTAATTTTGCTATGAGCATATACACGTCTTGCTGAAACTCAAAAGGTTGGTTTTGAGACGAGTAACTGTCAAACTTTAGATTCTATGCGACATTTTGACTTCTGGAGGCATTCCTGGAGAGCAGAATGGGAATCAACCACCTCTATATTTTGCTGCTGATGATCTGCAGTATCAGGTAACTGAAACAAATGCCATGTTTCGAATGCTCGGAATTTAGTAGTTATTGAATGATCGGCGATTAACTTGTTACAGGCTGCATTTCCTTCAGAACGCCTCGGAATGGGCGCATTTCGGATAGCGCTTGAAAGTGTTTTCAATAGGTAATGCACATTGGTAATTACTGAATTCTGTTAACAATCTTCCTACTTAAGCACTACCTCAGTTTTTCGCCCCCCTCGATTTTCAGAATTCATGACAAACCTCTGGAGTACATGTGTTTTGGGAAGCCAAATCCGTTTGTTTTCAGGAATGCTGAAACTACATTAGCACATCTTCTACAAACTTGCTGTCCTGGTAATGTCACTACAGGAAACGCAGATCCAGTGTTACCGTCTTTCAAAACCCTTTATATGATTGGTGACAATCCTTTGGTCGACATCAAAGGAGCGCAACAGGTCTCTCTTCTCTCTCTCAATACGTCTCTTTGATCTGCGAGTGTCATGATCTATCTGAGACAACTTTTGATCCTCAGGCAGGATATCCATGGTTTTCGATTTTGACAAGGACAGGTGTTTTCCGGCAAAGGGAGAACCATACACAGTATCCAGCAGATGTTGTAAGCCTGATAATGCCATACTGTAGTTTCCTCTTGAAAACTGAGTTTGTTACGTCGTCAATGGTGCAGGTTGTTGACACTGTGGAAGAGGCGGTGCAGTTCATACTGAAACGCGAGGATGCATCGTAATCACTACGCGAGAATGTGCATAATTCTTTGATTCATTCCTGTCCATCTACACCAACAGAGTTGGGAGATTTTTTATAGATTTGCTGTATATGAAAATCTTATTTTGTGGAAAATTTCTATATTCTTGAAAAGCTCCACAAAGAGTTTCTGTAGATAATCATTTATTAATTTTAAAGATTGTTAAACAAAAAATTACTATCTCCGTCCCAGGAAAAAATGTATACCGTTCATAGTAGCAGGATTTTTTATTTTTATTTTGTGGGAATGAAGGGGATTTATTATTATTATTAAATAATTATAATAAATATTTTATTATTTGTTTCTCTTTTATTGTCGTGCATACGATAATGTATGGGTGTCCCATAAAAAAAATTGGTTGCAATTCAATTGATCGAGTATCTTTCGACTTAGGCTATAGATAGGAATCAATTTCTACCGACCTCATCTCGACTAGAAATTTTGCTCAAAAAAAAGGGAAAATGTACCCCCAAAGAGCATTTCCAGGACCGAAAATAAGCTTCAATCCAGCACTAGAATCAATGCCAAAAGGGTGCGGTAAAAGCATTGCCACAAATAATGCAGGATTTGTTCGAAGTTTAAAGTAGTGCAATAGACAGTGGAGAGCAAAAAGCAGCTGGAACCTGGAAATTCTCTCACATATACACACTGAATTTTCGAAAAACTCCATAGCAATTAGCTTTACCCATACGAATCATGGCTTATGCTTCTCTTGTTTCGCTTCAACAAACCACCGATCTTATTCTCAATCATCATAAGTATTCCATTTCTTCTGATGAAAATGAAAAAATTACATCTATTCGTGAGTACGTGATTTTGTTGATCTCGTTTCTAGAAAATTCACCGGAGAAAGCGGACCGTTTGCAGGGGAAAATCAGGGATGCAGCTAATGAAGCAGAAGATATTATTGAATATCTTATGGGGAAGCAATTGCGGATGAGCTGGTGGAATATTAGGCTCTCGAGAGTTGAATTAGGTCAGTCGCTGCAAAGTGAGAGAGAAACTCGGTTCGCTCGCTGGAGAAGTGATGGATGACCGACTCAGTGGACTCAGTGAGTCACCTGCTGCTGCTGTTTCATCATCAGGACTTGTACCTTGGGGGAAAAACGATGTCGTACATGGTGTAGATGAGGATCTCATGGCTATAAAGGATCGGCTTTGTGGTGAATCATCTAAACTTGAAGTCATCCCTGTTGTAGGTATTGTTCAAAACTTTGTGAAATTTTTAATAATTCATGCTCACATATGTCACAGTTTATTATATCAAAACTTCAGAAGTAAATTAGAATTCAGGACTTGTAAAAGATTTTGATAACATCAAATAACATATTTGTGATTGCTTTTACTTTTAAAAAAGTCATTAAAATTAGAAATTGTTGAAAAATTGCTTATTAAGGTGTCTGAAGAAAAAGTATATAGTAAACGCATAAGTTGTAGTCAAATAATCACTTTTTCTAAAACGTTTACTGAAAGCAGTTTGAAGCAGCATAGTACTGCTTCAAGATTTTAACTTAAATATGCTAATTTCAGCAGAATGCAAACACTGGTTTTTAGCTCAACTTAAACCAAAAGCATAAATTTACTTAAGACAAGCAAACGCAAACAGTGACATAATATATAATATAACTAACAACAATGTAAACTAAGTAGGAAACATATAGAAATAACAAGAATATAAAGTTAAATGGTTGGCCTTTTGGAGTCGCGCTGCTAGACCTTATCCTAAGGTTGCGAGTGCCTCCCTCCGTGCAGGTGTTATCGGTTCACCACCACTTTAAGATAAAACCCAAAAGTATAATATGAAAAGCATGAAGAAGAAAAATATTAGAATTTATGGATGTCTGTTCTGCCTGAACACGGTTTTTTAGATGCTACATTCGGAGGTTTGCACCACATGCCTTCTCCACCGTAGATTTACATAAATACATGTGGGGGTGTGTGTATATGTGTATTTACCACATCAAATTTAAGACACATAATGACCATTCATAACCTGAATGGGGTGTTATAATATTTGAAACCTAAGTTACAAAATTAAAAGAGAGCTTTAAATATTTAACTTGGATTTAAAGTTTTGAAACTTCAAAGTATACAACAGGTATGGGAGGGATCGGCAAGACAACTCTTGTTAGAGCTGCTTATGGTGATGAATTAATTATGGAGTATTTTGAGATTCGTGCTTGGGTTACAGTATCACAAGATTACAGTGCACAGGAAATCTTTTCGCGTCTCTTATATTCAGTGAAGTTGTTTGAGGAAAAAATGGAAGAACAGAACAATGAAACTGATAGTGCACAAGAATTTCTTTCGAGCCTCCTCCATTCGAAGATGATGTTGGCAGAACCGGAGAGTGAAGTTGTAACGTCTGAGAAATTGTACAAAAGCTTGAAGGGTAGGAGGTATCTGATTGTATTGGATGATGTTTGGAGCACGAAGGCTTGGGATGATGTACGGAGAATATTTCCGGACGATAGTAATGGTAGTCGAATCATGTTGACCACACGGCTATCAGATGTAGCCGTTTATGCCAACTCTGATGCAGGCTTTGTTCATGAGATGAAGTTCATGGATGGTGAACAAAGTTGGAATTTGCTTAAGCAAAAGGTGTTCAAAAATGATCATTTTCCACCGGAATACGAAGTTATGGGGAGAGAGATTGCACAAAGGTGTGGAGGACTACCCCTTGCTATTGTCCTCGTTTCTGGAATCTTGTCCACTATAGGCAAGGATCGAGCTTCGTGGAAGGAAATCGCAAGAAAAGTTGGTTTGATTACTAAAAGGCAGTTAGAGAACATACTATCTTTGAGTTATGTTCACTTGCCTCATCATCTGAGGCCGTGTTTGTTATACCTTGGTGCCTTTCCAGAAGATATTGAGATCCTTGTCGCGAGGCTCGTCAAATTATGGGTAGCTGAGGGTTTTTTGAAAGACGAGGAGAAAGCAGAAGAGTATTTGGAGGATCTTGTAAGGAGAAGTCTTGTCTTGGTGAATAGTAGGAAAAGCAATGGGAAAATCAAGAGTTGCAGCCTACACGATGTGGTACGAGATTTGTGCATAAGGGAAGCCCGGGAACAGAAGTTTCTTAGCCGTGTTGTGAGTAGGTATGTTCATCCAAAAAGCGCAAAATACGAGCGCCTGCGTCTGCGCCGCTTTATTACTACTTCTTGGTCACTTCTATATTACCTTAGCCCAACTGTTCATACAATTATATGCTCTCAAACAGTGGAGTATTCGAGTTTGGCCTTTCTAGGAAGCAGCTATAGATTGCTGAGGGTACTCGATGTAATTAACGATAGTTGTGAACGTCTCCCGTCCCAAGTCTTTGAGCTATTTCATTTACGGTACCTTGCTATAGGAAATTTTGTCAAGATTCCTTCAGCCATATCAAGACTTGAGAATCTTCAAACCTTAATCATCTGTCCAAGAACAGAATCAGGGCGATACAGACCATTTTATTCATATCTGCCGTTGGAAATTTGGAGGATGCCGCGTTTAAGGCATCTTCTCTTCATCGATTTTTACATGTTACCTGATCCTTGCGGTTTCACTCTGCCTCTAGAAAACCTACAAACGCTTTCGGTTATAGCTAATCTTGTATGCAGTACAAGGGTCCTGAAAATGATTCCAAACATAAAAAAATTGGGAATTGTTTACTTTAGAGATCAAGAGCATCACCTTTATAACCTTGTACAAATGCACCGGCTAGAAAAGCTGAAGATAACTTTGTCTCGGTGTTTTTCTTGGCAAGGGCAACCATATCCTGCTTTTCCTAGGACACTAAAGAAGTTGACATTAGTTGGCGGCCGCCTCCCTTGGAAGGATGTGACGATTCTTGGTTCGTTACCTAACCTTGAAGTGCTTAAACTTAGAGATTATGCTTGTAGCGGGGATACATGGGAAACGTCTGATGGAGAATTTCCTGCACTGAAATTTCTGCTGATTAAGAAATCACATCTCCGACACTGGATTACTGAAAGTAGCCATTTCCCAAGACTCGAGCGCTTAGTGCTTCATCAATGTCGGTATTTAGACAATATTCCCGATGGTTTGGGAGAAATTCCAACACTTGAACTGACTGAGGTGGATTATTACATGAACATGTCTCTGGTGGACTCAGCCAAGCAGATTCAAGATGATCAACATAGCTACGGAAACGATGCCTTTCAAGTTCGTTGCATCCCTTCTGATCAGGTTACAGATCTGCTCATCTACTTAAATGTTGAAATAGTTTATGAATTACGAACGTATCTGAATAGCTATGCATATCTGCACTCTCTCGGTATTCCTAGAATCAACGGAGTTGTGTGAAATGCTCTCTTCTATTACTGTATCAATAACTGATATCTCTACTGCATATATTTGCTTGTTTTTCAGGTTAGGCGCTCCTGTTATGTAAGTTTTTGAGTACGTCGACTCGCCTACATGTCCAACAATGAGTACGTCCTCTAGCAGGCGATCAACGATCAGACAGAGAAAGAGAGATCCACATAACAATACCTAAAATTAAACTATATGAAGATACTTGTGTTTCTTGTGTCACAACAAAAATAACATGACTTTTCAAATGATATTTGTGACTTAAACAATAGTACAACACCTAAAATAATATTTTTGAGTTATGTGCAAACGATTGATTCTGTTATTAGGTGTCAGAGATCATGCAAGATAGCATTTTTTCCACAAGTTTGTGATTCTTGGTTCAAAGCTCAGTCATTAAAATTTATCGATGAACAAGTTTGCCAAAAAAATCTTAAAAATCTTCACGAGAAAAAGAAAAAATCTCTTTCAAGCCTCTTATAACATATCTAAAAAATAAATTTATGAATTATAAAAGGATTTCATAGCTAAAAGTACACGTATCTTAATAATGTTTATTTTTAAATTTTGAAAAACATGCTCCATACATTGTTCAGGAAACAATTCGATGGACCCCGAGAGTGAGATAAATGCAGCCTTGACAAAAATAACAAACACTTTGTTCAACAAATTAGATCAATTTATCGAATTTTAAAAATTAAAGAACTAATTTATCAAAATTGAAAATTTAAAAGATTAGAATCAAAATAATAAAAGATAATATCCTTGAAAAATGATAAAACTCAAATCATTTAATTTTTTTTTTTTACTATGTGTTTAATTTGGTGTTGAGCATGGTGGCTTCTATAAATGACGTGGCACTCAGATAATTGTTGATTTAATTGACGGCTGAGATCTTCCCAACTTTTCCAATTCCCATATTACCCTCATCCTTCTGTTCAATCCCAATTCACAACAGATAAGGCTTCTACTTCCCCACTCTCTCAATCCACTCAACAATGGAGGCAACTCTCTTCTCTCTCCCCTCCTCCCGCCCTCCGCCGCCGTCCTCCGCCGCCATTTCCCTCAAATCCCACTTCCGCAACCCCTTCCTCACCACCACCCCAAAATTCTCCCCCAAATCCCCCCAAACCGTCCCCAAAATCCACGCCGCCATCAGCCGCACGAAGAAGGAAGAAACAGTCGACAAAGTCAAACAGGAGCTCGAAAACTGTCACCTCATCGCCGGCATTGCCTACAAAGGCTTAACCGTCCAAAACTTCCAGCAACTCCGTACGCAGCTTCCAGAAACCTCCAGACTCCTAGTTGCCAAAAATACCCTTGTTCTGAAAGCAATCGAGGGCACAAAATGGGAAACCCTAAAACCATGTATGAAGGGGATGAATGCATGGCTGTTCGTCCACAGCGAGGAAATTCCGGCGGCGTTGAAGCCGTACAGAGATTTTCAGAAGGAGAAGAAGCTGGAGGAGAATGAGTTTACCGGCGCGGTGTTTGAAGGGAAATTTTATCCGCCGGAGGAGTTTAAGACGCTGGAGACTTTGCCGACGAAGGCGGAGGTTTATTCCCGGATTTTGGGGGCGTTGAAGAGCCCTGCTTCGGCGGTTGTGGGGACGATTCAGGCGCCCGCGAGGGATTTGGTTATGGTGCTGAAAGCTTACTGCAAGAAGCTGGAAGAAGAAGGGGCTGCGCAATAGTGTTTGATGGTATGTAATGTAATGTTTGTTGTTGATTGAATCGGTTTTTTTGTATGTTTTGATTAATTATATGGAAATTGTAGAGTAGATTCTTTTGTATAATGGATCATACATTTGGCTATAGTTTTTTCATGAGATTCATATGAATTATGGAGCTTGAACTGAAACAATTTGGGTTCTCTACTGTATAATTCTCTCATATCAATGTTGTATCGTTAGATTGCTGTCACGTGAAAATAAATTTCGTCTGTGTTGAAGATGTAATCCGCATTTTCCATCGTTTGAATCGGCAATATTTTCACGTCGCAGCAATTTGAGAACGTAGGAGAAGAGGTAGGAGAATTATGCAGGAAAGAATTCGAGTTGGAACTGAAACGAATGATAGTTGATGATTATAGATAGGATAGGAGGAGCTTAACAGATGAATGACATGTGGAGTGCATATACGATAGCTACATTGTTAGACCAGACAATAAAAAGGAGCCGGAGCCGGAGCCCGATTCTTGCAAGGCAAATGCAGCATCAGCTGAAGAAACAAGTAGATGGAGAGATCATAAATTGTTTTCCTCTGTGTTCTCTCCTCTTTGAATCTATTTCTTCTCCCTTTTTTCTATATTTCTTGGGAGTTACGTTCACTGGACGAGCGTATAATCGATACGTATCTTTTAGGGTCGTATCAGTTGTCCTGCTTGTTGAGGTTTTGATCTTGTGACTTGATGACAAGGTAACAGGTTTTGGCCATAGACAGAGCTGGAAATGCTTTCTTGATGAGCTATTTTAGACTTTGATTACTAAAGCTTATATTGCTGCTGCTGGGATCTCCGTTACTCTATTGCAAAAATCTCCGACTAGTTACTACCTAGGCGTTAGGCTCTAATTAACTGTCTATGTTTTTTCCCTGAATCCTCCCCACCTAATCATGACTACCCTAACTAATGTCTAGCGATTTTTACAACATTGATATACCTCGATTTTACTGTAGTAGTATTTGTTTTTCAAGTCGTCCTCATTTGTGCTATAGTGTTAACAGATTGTGGTAGCGACTTCATTTTCGTGTTCGTGTTTGTGTTCATATTCGTGTCATCCTATCCAAGAACAATGCAATTTTCTACTTAATGTGGAAGCTGGTTTACGTATGCTCAACAAGCAAATCAAGGTTTAATCTAGTTTCTTTTGAATCACAAACCAGAAAAGAGTTAAAACAAGTAGTAATTCATAAAAGTTGGTGGGCATATATGGCCATGATATAACAGAAATTAGGACCCCGGTCGAGTTGAGATTTGGGTTGTTTCATCGCAAAATTTTAAAGCGAACAGAGCTTGTTAATTTGATGTTCATTAATGTTAGGCAAGTCATCCATAAACATCAACGGACATCAATTACGTAAATATTTTGAACACAATATTATTGGGAAAATTTTACTAGGAAGTCTAAATTTTAGAAAACGTCTCAATTGGGGACTTGAATTTTGAGGTTTTCTTAATTAAAGGGCCTAAATTTTAAATTTTATTATCAGTTCAGGACTTACGTCTTGTGAAATAAGATACATTATCTGACGAATGGAAGGTTCAATATGAATCTATAGAAAATATAAAAAAATTCAATATACTTGTTACTGAAAATTTCAAACTACCCCATACTAAATCTTTCATACATTAAATAATGTTTTCTATTTTTTCAAGATGTAAGCTTAAAATTAAGAATAAAATTTAAAATCTAGGCCTCTAATTGAAAAAAGCTCAAAATTCAGGTCTTGAATCGTGAACCTCAGATCCCCTAATTGAGTCATTTTTCGATATTCAAACCTTCAACTAAAACATTAAGTTTTATTCTTTTAATACGTCCATGGACATTTTAAAAAAATGAGTTAAATAAATAATATATTATTATTTATTGTTATTATTATACAAGCTCAACGAATATGATCATGAGCCAATAACAAACGAGTTTTTCAATATTCAAATTTTATTCGTTTAATAAACAAACGAAAATAAATGAGCTACGAACAATAGCAATCGGGACACGAGCTTTTTATCCAACCGCCAAAAGCTCATTCGTTCCTCACAAATTTAGAGCTTCAAAAATGAAAATAAATAAAATGAGCTGTTCTGATTACCCACTAAAGTCGCATTAAGAATTTCGGAAAAAGATACAGCAGACAAAGCGACTTAGCATCAAAGTTTATGAATTGCAAATTACGCGATGTTGATGTGAAGAAGAATCGAAGAAATAACCAAAAAATTGTCGCCATTATAAACACTCACTTCGAAGGCACTTCAGTTTTGAGCTAAGAAGAAGACCTGGAAATTTTGGGGGAAAAATGGACGATTATACTCGAGAAATGATGGATTTGAAAACTCTCGTCACACGTACTCTTGAGAAGAAAGGCGTCCTAGCAAAGATCCGTGTGAGCTTTACTGCTTTCTTCTTGTTTTTGCTTCCATTTTTGTGTTCTTCTGTAATAATATCTCAATTTTTTGCCTTCTTCTTCCTGTTCGTATGCGTGAAATTAAGAGGTTTAAGTTGTTTGGAGCTAAAATTCTAGGCGATGGGGTAATCTGGAGTGGATTATCAAGGTATTGTAGTATTCTAGGAACTAGGTTTTTGGCAAATAAATAAAAAAATTATTGATTAATAACTTAGAGATTTTCAGAAGGTTTTGCTGTAGTTGATGTTTGGGTATGGTATCTAAGCTTTGGTTATGGTTGACTGCTTGCTTATATTTACTATATTCATATTTGAGGAGAATTAGGTAAAGGAAACCGATGTTGCTTGCATTTTGCATGTCGTGGTTTAAGCCTAATGTATTCTTGGAATTTAGCTGGGTTTAGAGGGCGTTCTGCGAAGTTTATAAGCTCGATGTTTGGGAGCTCATAACGTCTTAACTTGTGTTTTCACACACACTAAACTACACACTAATCATAATTTGGTTTTGATGTTCAAATGTTTCTGCCAAATTCATGGTTAAATCCCTTCATTCAGTTGCTTATAAGTTCCATTATCCAAACACTTTTATCAACTAATAATCTCTTGAGAATTACATATTATAAGCTCTTGAAAGAACTTAGCTTATAAGATGTTTGAAATAAGTTGAGTCAAACACCCTCTTAGTTCTTGATCTTAGGATTCACAAGCCTTTGAAAAAAAAGTAAAGTTTGCATTTGGTTTGTTTTACATTGTTCCGTCCTTGAACCATCTATAATTATTCTTGAAGGATTTGGTAGAGCTGTTTGTTAGTAACAATACTGGCAAATACTTACATCCCTTAGTTGAAAATTGTGGTTAATCAGGCTGAACTGAGAGCTGGTGTATTTGAAGCAATAGAAGAGGAAGATAGAGTAGTAGAACAAGAAGAAGGACCGCCTCCTGCACTTTTGGGCAGCTGCAATGATCGTGCAAAACAGCTTCACAACTCTCCTTCCGGTACTTCTATATTCAACTATGCTGTCCTCCTTGGTTATATTATGTAGAGCTGTCAAAATGGGACATGCCTGTTGGGCTGGTCCCCCTCCGCCCCCCCCCCCCCCCCCCCCACCCCACACACACCCACACACACATGAAAGGTGGGTCGGATTGGATATATAACAGCCTGCCCCGCCCTGCAAAATAGCAGATTTAGCATGTTTTGACCCGCCCGCCATGTTGGCCCATTTTGACAGTACTATTCATTGCTAATGCATGTATGTGCTTTTGCATCTTTCACCTCATCTTGTAATGTTTCTGCATTAGCACCAGATACTGATAGCAAGCATTTCCCCTGAACAGAAAGCTATGAGAACATCCTCCATTTACCGATGGTACATATCTGCGAAGAACAAAGAAGAAAAGAAAGTATAATAACCTTAAATATGATGACAGATTAGAAAGTATAGCATCAGCGTTGTTGACTCTCGTCTGTGTCCGGAATATTAGATAAATAATGTGTCGCAACTGCTTAAAAGTTTTCTTGGACTATTAATACATGGGTAGATGCATTTGAGCTTCCAAATAATGAGTTCTCGAGGTTGTGTGTTGATATTATTCCTGTTCATTTTCCTCGTGATTGCAGGTGGACTTCTAACTGCATTGATATGTGAATATCTAGATTGGGCACAATTAAACCACACATTGAAAGTTTATCTGCCCGAGTGTAATTTGGTACTTCCTCCACGTGTTGTCACTTGTTTTATGATCAGATTATTTGTACATTTTAGTTGACTTCCATGTCTATATCAGCCAAAGGATTCCTGGAAGTCAGAATTAAAAGAGTTTAGCAGCAAAAATGGTTACGACGACCTCAATCGGAACGGTGAAAGTGCACCGCTGCTTTTGGATGTTCTTGAGGGGTTCTTGAAGTATGAGGTATTATGAAGCCTGCTTTATCTGTTAAACTTTGTGCTTGATCGTCTAACTTTTTAACGTGGCGTACTTGATGTTTCTTTTATAGCTGTCGGAAAACTCAGCCTGTTTTCTTGCAATCATTTTTGCACTACGGAAGTCATTTCGATCCTTAATGTTTCTTGTTCCAATAGTCTCTCCAATGATGAGAGTTGGATCAATAAAGAAGCTTAGACGTCTAGAAATTAGACCATCAGGCCAAGACTATAAGCCGGCCGGGCCTGTTGGGCCCGATGATTCTGTGGGCCAACAATTATTGAGCCCGGCCGGCCCATCACCCTTAAACATACAAAGATTTTCAAGCCGGGCCGTCCATGGCCAGTGTTGGGCCCAATGGTCCTGCAGTCGGGGCCAATTTTGCGGGCCCTACGTAAAATACAATAGAAAATTGTCGGGTTGGGCCAACAATACTTTGGACCACCGGGTTGAATTTCAATCGGGCTGGGAATTGGTGAGCCCGGCCCATCCCCTAAAATACACTAGAATCGGGTTGGGCCAACGATACTTTGGGCAATGAACCCCACGGGGGAGCCCACTTAAAAGGTCGGGCGGGCCTGGCTGATTTCACCGCCTCTAACAGGAACTAACTTGTAGCATAGTTTCTGAGTAAGTGTTAGCACTCGTCTTAGTTCGATACTTGCTATGGCAGAATATATCGCAAGGAAGGAGTAGCAACAGAAGATCGACAATTTCAGATGCCGAATCTCTCTCGAGCATGGATGCTCGAAACATGAGGAGACCTTCCTCAACATCTGTTGCTGGGGGTTTACCTCCATTAAGAAGGTTTGTTGTCAATATCCATTCCCTTTTATCTACTTGATTCATAACTCTTGAAAATGGAAAATAGAAAAATTGATTCATAACGTCTTGATGGTGATTGCAGGCCTCTTCCTGCCTCGCACTCTTCCGGTAAATAGCAAAAGCATTGTGTATTTGCTTCTGCAACATCAGTTCAAGGTCTAATCGCCTAACTTTCAGATCGTCGAGGTGGATCATCTACATCTGGCTATAGAAAAGATGAGTACAGTTGGAGATATGATAACGATGAGCTTCCGGAAGATGTAGCCCGCGCTTCAGCTGCATTGGAAAATCTGCAGTTGGACCAAAAAGCTCGTAATTTAACCTCTTCGTGGAGGTTTGTTTCTCAACCTTCCTGTGTTTTTATTTGTTAAAGTTTAAATTCTCCCCCGTCGCATGTGGGCAATGCCGATAAAGGTAGGTAAAAATTTCTCGACGGATGGGGGGAACTCCTTACCTACCTTCACCAACATTGCTTGCATTCCACTGGAAGCGCAATACGTGGGCTATGCCGGTAAAGGTAGGTAAGAATTTCCCGACCGATGGGATCGGGATGGATCTTATTCATTAATATGGTTGCAGGCACGGTGGGAATGGAATTTCAGATGAGACCAGCTAAATTGACCAGTTTTAGTATTATTTAGTAGGGATGATTTTGTTTATCCGACAATGATTTGTATGTAAGATCACATGTGCTTTTCTGTTAGTTTAAGGATGATGTATGTTCCTGTAATATATTTTGTATACTTTTTCCAATTTTTTAATTAAAAAACTACTATACTAAATATTAATACTTGCATTTAATATTAAGCAAAATTGAAATTAAAAAAAAGCAGGGTTTAACATTATTGATTTTTTTAATTTAGAAAGCTAGATTATATTTTTATCTAGTGTAATTAGAAGTTAAGATGATATATATATATATACTAGACTTTGGCACGTGCGTTGCACGTGCGACACTTACATTATAAGAAAAAATTAAATTAGAGACAGAAAAATTCGTCTCTAATCACATGGTATCCATCCTAGACTAAAGTAGTGACTGACTTGAAACAAAATGTTTGATTTCTATAATATTTTTCTCTAAAATTTAGAGAGGGATTAGTTTCCTCTCTAAATTTTGGGACGAAATTTTAATCTCTATTATAAAATTAAAGACCAAATTTTCTATAGAAAAGAGACCAATCAGTCTCTAATATCCAATTGTTATTTCTTCACTAACCGGATACTAATGATCTCTTGCCACTTTTCGTCACTATTCTATTTTTATTTCGTTTTTATTTAGTGACCGATATTATCTGTTACTAATTAATTTTTCCATCTCTAATTTGAACTTTTCTTGTAGTGTTAGTATATAAATTTTAAAAATTATATTTTGGCAGTTGTTTTTATATTTATTTTTTTATTTGTTTAGCAATTTCTAATCAACGGAAAGTATTCAGAGAATAAATCATTTTCCAGAGAATTGTATAAGAAATCATAATATTATCATATCCCTACTTCTTTTATGTATAATTAAGTAAAACTGGAGATATCTCAACAGTACCCTATTTAAAAAAAAAATTCTAGAAATTTTGTCTGAAAATAGTGTAGTTGTTAAAATGTTAATTTGAGTAAAAGTCTAAACATAGTATGTAAAATAAGATATACAACATTTTTACTAAATTAACTAATAATAAATAATATACGTAACCTGAGGAAAATTGTGACATCACAACTTTGTCCTAGTACCTATAAATGAATTGCTTCAAATTGATTTATATGAAACTATATTCATCTATGTTATTTAAAATTAAAAAGAAAAAAAAGGAGAGAAAAAAAAAAAAAACCTTATTTGTCTTGGAAGTTCTTTTGAAATGGCATAATTCTTTCTTTTTACGGATGCTTGTTTCTAATTTTTCTCCTTCTTGATCTTCCTAGTTATCGATACCTTTTTTTTATTCAAAATTGTTTGAGTGTTTGCTCATCATCGCTCTATTTGACTGTTGTCCTCTATTTTTCTCTTTGAATTTCTTCATTTCTTCTTCTTTTCTGTTGTTGCAGTTTGTTCATGTTGTTTTTTCTTGGATTTTGTTCTTGTTTTCTTCCCTTCAACTTCTATAGTTTTATCCTCCAAAACTAAAGTTGTTGTTTTGTTCCTCTTTATTTTTCTTTTGTGATTTCTATCACCTTATCATCGCTTTCAATCTGAATGCAGTCTTCTACTATTGTTTTGGTGTTACGTCATTTCTTCTTCTCTTCCATTCTTCTAGTTTCTTCATCCTCTTAATTTTTCTTTGTTGTTCGCCTCGTTTTCTTTCCTTCCACTTTTGTAGTTTATCTTATGTATTACTGTAGTTGTATATTTCTCATTATCTTCTTTTTGCTCTGTGGGTTCTATCATTTCAGTTGCCTCTATTATTGTGTTCAATCTTCCTTCGACAACTTTAATTAGTATTTTGATCTTGTGCGGCAAAGAACCACACATCATTTGCATTCAGTAAGATTAATTTTTTGTAGTATTTGGATACATGTTTTCCATGTATTAGATTTATCTTAGTAAGGTTATATTTTTTAATATATGAATTTATTAGTGTTGGTTATTACAAAGTAAGTTATTACCTTTTCTATGGACTCAGTGCATTCATGTGCTGAGCATCCAAGATATAATGTTGTTATATCATCGATCATACATGGTTATTGTTGCGTTATAGATTCATTGATGAACGTTTAGGTTTATTATGTACCTGTAGAGGTGGCAATTAGGGCAACCTAGCTCCTCGGGTCAGGTCGAGTCTGACCGAGCCAAATTTTGATTAGACTTAAAATTAGTCAGCCCGGCCCAGCTTAGCCCTCTATAGATACTAAGATTATCGGGTCGACTCACGGCTCTTCGGTCTTTTAGTCCATCGAGTCAAGTTTGTCGGGCCAAGAGATCTATGACCCAACCTATTATAAAAGTATCACGAAGATTATATTATAGACATTTATATCTTGGTATTGCTTCCATTGGCTCATCTTAGCACTTGTTGCATATTGTAGTAGTCTCACTTTTGCGCACCGATCTAGTTCAAATTTTGCAGGAGTCATATCATATTTTTGTCTCATTTTCAACACCTTCAACCATTCCGGTATTATAGTAATAGCCTAGTAGGTATTCGTTGAACAGACCACTGTTAAGTTAATTGATTTTTTAGTTTAGTTGAATGGTTGTTTTTAGCAGATTTCTTAGCATATGTTTTTGACCAACTTTAAAATACATGGTTATGTGTATTTCGATTTTATTTTCTTGTTATATTTTATCGTATACTTATATTTTTTGTTATTTTTACCTTTGTCAAACTTTTCTTTTGTTTTATGAAATGTTCAAGTGTTTTCTCCTTTTGCATTTTTTATCCTTTGGACCATTGATAGTTTGCACGTATCTAAAGCATCATGAATGGTGCATGACAAAATTTAATATATTAACTATTCATATAGAATTTTTTAATAAGAGAAATATCGTTCAATAAGAGATCGAGATTGGATTCGTTTATTCATTTGTCCAGAATACTTTTGTGTTGAACCTCTCTGCCCGATACGTTGGTAGATTTCAGGATGCGTTGAATTAGACTTGAAATACAATTAGGATCTGTATTAATCACATTAATATCCGAACAAACTCATTCTATTATTCGAATAAAGACATATGCTAACGTGTGCAAGTGTAAATTTTGTCAAACAAAAGTCATAAACACATAAGTATTCAATCGTATTGAACTTTCATTTAGTTATTTAAACTTAATTAATTCTCAAATACGTCGATGCTAGTGTATTTAATGAGTATACATGATTATAATACAATTAGAATTAGAATTAGGGTTGGAATATTATAATTAGGATATGTAAGGTAGAAAATTACAATATTATCCTTAAAATATTTACTTAAATTTGAACTTTCATTATTCTATTTAAACTTAATTAATTCTCAAGTAAGTCAATGTTTGTGTAGATAATTATAATATGTAATTATAATACAATTAAGATTGGAATTAGGATTAGAATATAATAATTAGGATATGTATGGTAGGAAATTACAATATTATGCTTAGAATATTTAAATTAAAAGAGGGTAAGATAGGCTAATCGTAGTATTACAATATATTAATTAGGATATGTATGGTAGGAAATTACAACATTGTCCTTAAAATATTTAAACTTAGATGGGGTAAAATAGACCAAACGTAAATTGGCTGAAACTTAAGGCACTTTTATATTAGTGTATAGATAGTTAAGCATGCGGAGCAGGTTAGCTCACAGAACCCGTGACCGACCCGTTCCGTCCCGTTCACGTGTCTAGTTTTGCCTTGCCCCAAAAGTCTCGAGGCAGGGAGGGACGGATCAATATTGACATCCCTAGATACAAGCTTCACAAAATTATATATTTGGCACGACTTTCTATGTTGCAAAATAACCTACAAGCTTAATATAATTTCGCAATTTCAATCCTCGACTGATTTTTACTGATAAATTGTCAATGTGCTAAAGGAAATACAATTTAAGGATATAATAATTAATGAAATCCTTATCAAGCTATGCTTGACTAAACCACGAGTCACAACAGATTTCTCTTTTCAATTCGAACCATAATTTTCATACCTTAATGGTTATTTGTCGCGGAAAACCACTCATATCCGCTATAATACATTAATATTTATCGGGCTGGCCAATAACTGTCGGATTATTGGTGCATTGGATCCAAATGCAGCAAAATCGCTTCACATCTTAGATAGATTGAACCTATATTCAGGCTCAACTGGCACGGTTCGATGATCCGGCAATCGGAAACCGGTCCGAAATTTTAATATATTTGAAAGAGGAGGATTGTGACATTGTGAAAGGGCTCAACTTACTAATCTTAAGCTCAATGACTGACCTCACCCGATCTGATATGTGATGTTGGTCAGGTAGATCAGTTCCTGCATAATCGCCTCTGATTGGATCGGGCTTGATGAACTAATAATACTTTGAGCTACGATTTTTACGGCTCTTAAAGGGGTGGATTGTGGCATTGTGCAGGGCTCCGCTTACTAATCTTAAGCTCAATGACTGACCTCACCTGATCTGATATATGGTGTTAGTTAAGTAGACCAGCTTCCCGAATAATCATCTCTGATTGAATCGAACCTGGCGAATCAATAATACTTTGAGCTACGAATTTTACGGCTCAGTCCCTCTCAAGTGCATTGCTCACTAAAGGCGCACTAAATATTTCAAAAGAGTCGCATCATACAAAGCGACTTACCGTAAAAGTTCTATCAAATTGGATAGGAAATTACGCGATCTTAATCAAAGATGTGAATCGAAAAAAATCTACATTTACCCAAATTCATCAGCCATTATAACTCTCACTTCGACCTCTACGAATCAGCAAATCAAAACCCACAATTCGAAAAACAGCGAGGGCCCTTCAGTTTTTGACCTAAGAAGAAGGGCCTGAAAATTTGGGGGAAAATGGACGATTATACTCGAGAAATGATGGATTTGAAAACTCTCGTCACGCGTACTCTTGAGAAGAAAGGCGTCCTAGCCAAGATCCGTGTGAGCATTACTGATTTTTGTTTTCCATTTTTGTTCTGCCGTTATAATCTCTTTTGGTTTGTGTTGATTTTCAGAGCTTTATATTGTTTTGGGGATGGGGGTGGGCTGGAATTAGGCGATCGGGTGATGTGGAGTGAATGCGTTGTAGTATTTTGTATAAACTGCATTTTGGCATCTACACGCACACACACACAAAAACAAAAATTAGGGCTTTTTAAAAGGTTTTTCATTGTTCGAATTCAGATTTAACAGTCTGGGAAATTAGATAAAGGGATGAAATATTGTATGTCATGGTTAAAGCCTTGGATTTGGATTATCTAGAGTACCTCAACGTTGCATTTCGGAGAGCGAGTGTGAAAAAGTAGAAGTGTGGGACCCATATAAGGCGTGCCACTTTCTCTCCGAAGTGCATCTTGAAGTACTTGGGCATTTGTGTTGGTTAGTCTTGGACTCTTTTCTACGGTTAGTAATTGAGCCGTAAGATTCTCAAGCTCTTTCATTTTATTGATGGTTGCAGTTGACTTCAATTTACATAGTGTGCCCTTATGATACTTGGCTTTTTAGTTAACATAAGTCTTATAGTCCCACGTGTGCTTTTGAACTGTCTAATGATACAATAGTTTGTATAGGGTGTGAGGCTATGAGCGGTTTATAGGTAGCTTGTTCAAAGAGTCGTAAAGTTTCTCCGTAGAAGTAGATAGAAGTTCTACTAAGGTGCTGTTCATTACTAGTAGGAAAGACTTATATCACTTATACATATACCTGCACATATAATATGAGCAAATATGACTCAGAGGTTGGTTCCGTACATATGTTGAAAGTTTTACTTTTTGTTGGTTTGTTAGGCTGAACTAAGAGCTAGTGTATTTGAAGCAATAGAAGAGGAAGATAGGGTAGTAGAACAAGAAGAAGGACTACCTCCTGCACTTTTGGGTAGCTGCAACGATCGTGCAAAGCAGCTTCACAACTCTCCGTCTGGTACTTTTATATTCAACTATGTCGTTCTCTTTCGTTATACTATCGTGTAGTAATGTGTATTTGTTGCATCTTTTGTCTACTCTTATAATATTTCTGCGTCAGCACAGATACTGATAACGTCCTCCATTTCCCGACATGAAGTATCTAGAAAGCCCAAATACGAAAAATTAAATGTAACCTTGTATATTCGGACAGGATCAGAAGTGTAGTGTCAATTCGGACTCATTTATGTTCTGAATATTACACGAATTATGTCTGTTAGAAGTTCTGTTCAGATTATTAATACTTAAGTAGATGCATTCAGCTCTGAATTCTGTGTTGAGTTCTATGAGATTTTGTGTATTAATATAATTCATTTTTATCTCGTGGTTGCAGGAAGACTTCTAACTGCATTGATATGTGAATATCTAGATTGGGCACAATTAAACCACACGTTGAAAGTTTATCTTCCCGAGTGTAATTTGGTACTTCCTCCACGTGTTGGCACTTGCTCTAGCTTCTATGATCAGATTTCTTGACCTTTTTTGTTGACTTCCATTTCTGTCTCAGCCAAAGGATTCTTGGAAGTCAGAGTTAAAAGAATTTAGCAACAAAAACGGATATGACCTTAATCGGAATGGAGACAGTGGACCTCTGCTTTTGGATGTTCTTGAGGGGTTCTTGAAGTATGAGGTATGATGGAGCCTGCTTTATATGCTAACCTTTTGTACTTGATCCTATAACTTTATATGTTGGCATACTTGTCTTTTATTGCCAGCTGCATAAAACTGTTAGTTGTGGTGTTCTCTTGCAATTATTGCAGCACGAAAGTTTTTTTAATCCTTTCCTTCTTTCTTTCCATAATTAACATTGACGAGAGTTGGTGTTAATTAATAAAGAGCCTATAACTGTAGAAATTAGAATTATGTGGCTTTATGATACTATCATCTGCTCATAGTACAAACTCTCAAGTCATTTGGGAAAATTACAAAGTTGGTCCTATAATTTATGACGGTTCAAAAGTAGTCTTTTGTCTTTTTAATTGTTCTATTTTGGTCTTTTATTAGCTGGAATTCGAAATCCTCGTTGGATAAATGCATGTACACGGCATATGACCGCTAATTGGAGATATACATTTTTCAGATGAATTTATGATCCCACAGTCAATTTTGGTATGTGTTTGACGTCATTTTGTTTGCGGGTACGGGCACGTCATTTACAGCACTGCAAAAATAAAAATAAAAAGGAATCTCAATTTAATGCATCTCTGTGAGGTATAAGTGCAATTATCCAACCAATATTTCTGATTTCGGCTAGAAAATGGTTAAATTTGATCAATTTAAAAGGTAAAGAGTGGAATTGTAAAAGTTTTAAGATATAGGTTCGGTTTTGGGACTATTAATAAGTTGCAGGACCAGCTCTGCAATTTGCTCTATGTTACTAGGCATAGGGTAATGGTAGCACTCTTTTAACTTGGAAGCATGCTATTGCAGAATTTATCTCAAGGAAGGGGTAGCAACAGGAGATTGACAACTCCAGATGCCGAATCTCTATCGAGCATGGATGCTCGAAACATGAGGAGAACATCCCCGTCAGCTGTTGCTGGGGGTTTACCTCCACTAGGAAGGTTTGTTAACAATAACCTTACCTTTTATCTCGGCTCTCTAACTTGATTTGAAGTTTCAGTTTTTAACATCTTGTTCGATTGATGGCTATTGCAGGCCTCTTCCTGCTTCACAGTCATCTGGTAAGTAGTAGAAGTGTTTTGAAATTGGTTTTCAACATCAGTCGAACGTGTTTTAATTTCTAATTATGTAATATTCAGATCGTCGGGGTGGATCATCTACGTCGGGCTATAGGAAAGATGAATACAATTGGAGGTATGATAATGATGAGCTTCCAGATGATGTAGTTCGCGCTTCAGCTGCTTTGGAAAATCTGCAGTTGGACAGAAAAGCTCGTAATCTAACCACTTCTTGGAGGTTTGTCACCGAACCTTGACCTATCATGTTTTACTTCATGCTAGAGATCTTGAATTTATGAAATATGTAATTTGATGTTAAAATATCGGTAGGTTATACTTCAAGATAGATTCCATTTCACAATCTTTCATATTTGGCAACTTGCGTTTGTGGTTAGAATAAAATTAATCTGTTATATGCCCCCCACCCCCAGAGAAAGAAAAAGCCGTATGCAATACCTCTAATTAAAAAAGGGTCATCTGGGGTCTTAAAATGGGGTGGATGGAGTTTAAATTGAACATTTCATCGTTTTTAGGAGGTGTTCGACCAGTTAACGTAATGTATTGTGCTTTACTGGTTAATATGTGTGTAAACTTACTGAATATGTGATGGAGCATTGAATCATTAATTCGGTTGCAGGCATGCTGGTGATGGGAATTCTGATGAAACGAGCTGAGTTACCCAGATTATAGCCTTCGATCTTTTGACTTAGTTTGGGTGGTTATGTTTGCCATCACTGAGAAGTGATTTATGTAAGATCACATATCTTTTTCTGTATTTGTGTTTAGTTGATTTTTCTTTTCTTCATATTTAATTTCTTTCGAATGATGTTGAGTGTTAGTTTGTGGATGATATGTTCCTGTAGGGTGTGAAGATTGTATTTACACATTACTGATTATTGTTTGATCTAAATGTAAGGCCTTTTGTTCTACCATGTATTCTGTCGTTTATTAATCGTCAATTTTTGTTAACTATGTATGCGTCTTGTGTGTGTATGCATTGCGCATTTACACACGGAGGGTATGTGTATGCGTCCGTGCGCGCGTATGATACGCATAGGGTAATGTTTATCTATGTGCAAATGTTTCTTGCTTAAAGTTTGGCCTTTGAGCAAAATGTTCGCAGAAAGTAACAAATATCTCTGTTAAACTCTGTTTTACATGGTTCCTTGTGATAATCAGTTGGTCTCTTTTAGCTGGCTTTTGCCTGTTGTAGAGGGATGATAATAGGTCGGGTTGGGTGCAAGGCTCGGATCGAGTTGGGCGGCCTGAATTGTCGACTTTGCAAAAGCGTTTTTAATTAATGTCGCATTCCAATCAAGCTGTAAAATGCATCAATTATGATCAGTAAAAAAGAGACGACTTTTTGTTGTCAATTCCAATTTTTTGAAGTGCTGGATCAGCGTTAATCGGTAAATTTGCTTTTTTCCTTCAAGATGTTCGATTACATTAACCGAACACCTGAAATGATTGATGACTTCAAATCGTACATTTCATGCAATAAGAATTTGGAAGCGATCAAATTAGAGATGGCTAAATTGATCCAATATTTTAGATAGGTTGGATTATAAATCGCACTTCTTCGACTCAGGTTCTTAGATGACTGATAATAAAGAGGGAGATGAAAATGCTCCCAAAGGAAATGAGTGCAAAGTTACTGCATCAGCATATGCTGCTGCACCAGGTCGTAAATTAGTTGGGATCTTCTATTTCAAATCGTGTTCTATCTTATATTTTATAACTTCTACTAACTATCACGTGCATACTAATGATGTCATCCTATACACATGAAATGTAATGAATGTTTTGTAATACAAGATGAAATACAATTTAGAATAGAACATCTCATCCGGGTCAATTTCAAAGAATTCCGGTGTTTATCGAGAAGGGAAACATGTTATCAGCTAATAAGATCATCTGCAACATCCAGGACTAATTCTATGCTACTCAGTTGGGTAGTGCCCGATTAGGTAATCAAACCATTCATTTAGAACGCGTGTTGAAATTAATGGTTAACTTTTATTTTATTTTCATTCACTTTATAGATGAATAGTTGAATCACACAGTCGGACATAATGAGTATAATTTTTTGAAAGCACTCAATAGTAAAGGTATTACAATTGATATTTTCCATATAAGATCTTAAAAAATACAATAAATATAAGTTTTTTTAAAGTAAATTTGAAGAGCCTTTTTTTTACTATATTTCATAAATTATTTAACATGTTATTTTAGGCAAATAAATTTTAAGAATTTATAAATCCCGAAACATCTTATAAAATTCAAATTTATAAGTTTAACCAGAACTTTATTTTGATTCTTAAATCGTACTCCCTCCGTCCCGACCTAATTGTTCTACTTGCCTTATTTTATCCTACCCCATAAATGACAAATTCTCCCACAATCTCCACCATCAAAATCTCTACATTCAATCTACACATTTGAAAAAGTTAAAATTCCACAAAATCTGCTTATTCAATCTACACCTTTGAAAAAGTTAAAATTCCACAACATTTGTTTTTTCTTAGTCTCCGTGGCATCTACACCTTTGAAAAAGTTAAAATTTCACAAAATTTATTTTTTCTTAGTTTTCGTGCCAAGTCAAGGTAGGACAATTAACTTGGGACGGAGGGAATAGTTGTCGGCAGAATGTTTTACCTGAATTATTATATTAGTGTACTTGTAAAAGACATTGGAATAATAGTTACATAATTCGTTATGAAACACGTTGTTTTTATTAATTGTGTAGTATCACCGAGTCAAAGAAAGTGTCCCTACCAATAATGCAGACATGATCGGAAGAGAATTACACCAGGAAATAATCTCTCTCACCCTTTCTCTCTCTCTAAATCTCTCTCTCTCAGAGTCTCAGTGACAGCCTGAAAGGATAAGAAAATGGACGGAGGAGCCGCAGCCATGGATGTCCTTGTTCAGAATCTGATTAGCGTTTCGAAGGAAGAGATCTCACTCATCCGAGGTGTTGAAAAAGATGCAGACAATCTGAAGGAGACTTTGAAATTGATGCAGAGTTATCTGGACGACGCCGGGAGAAAGGTCATCAGCCAAGATGCCGTCAAAACTTGGCTGAAGAATCTAGAAGCTGTGGCCTTCGATGCGGATAATGTGCTTGATGAACTCAACTACCGTCGCCTCTCCAAAAAAGTGAAGGCCATCCAATCGGAAGAAGAAGAAGAGGTACAATCATCCTGCTGCTTCCCATCCTTTAAGGATTATTTACGTCGTCGTGAAATAGCTGTTACGATTAGAGATATCAATAAGCGTTTCAAGTCTATTAACAATGAGGCACGTGAGCTTGGCCTTCTAACCAAACTTGCTGATGCACCTGCTGCTCCTGAAGATGGTGGCCCGGAAACTAATTCATTCACTGTTGATCCAATTTTCATTGGGAGAGACAGTGATGTGTCGGAAATTGTTGAGATGCTGACGAAATGCACAACTGAACAAGTGTTATCCGTCCTTCCAATCGTTGGAATGGGTGGTATGGGAAAGACAACGTTGACCAGAAACGTCTTCCATCATGAATCTGTAAAGACTCACTTTGAAGAACGAATTTGGGTACATGTTCCTAAAATTCTTGATCCGGTGGATCTCTTGAAGCACATTCTCTCAACATTGACTTCACAAAAAGTTGAAGATGCAAGCAGCGAGGTCATTTTGAAGAAGCTTCGAGAAGCTTTGGAGAACAAAACATATCTCCTTGTTCTTGATAATGTTTGGAACGAAGACAGACAAAAGTGGGAAGATTTCATAAACTCCATCTCAGGAATCAGTTCCAACAAGGGAAGTGGCATCATTGTCACGACTCGGAATATGGAGGTGGCTTCAATTGTGAAAACGCTTCCTGTTCACGAGTTAAAAGGCTTACCAGAAGAAAATTGCTGGTCTATTATCAAGTCCAGAAGTAATGGAGAAGGAGATGTTCCGACAACGTTTGAAACCATTGGAAGAAAGATTGCAGAAAGATGTCGTGGGTTGCCATTAGCTGCCAATGTAGTTGGGGGAGTGCTCCGTGGCAAATCCGCGAATGATTGGCTCGCAATCAAAGACAACTGGCTTGCAGGACATGAAGATAGTATCACGACTATATTGAAATTGAGCTTTGATCATTTGTCTTCACCATCACTCAAGAAGTGTTTTGCGTACTGTTCGATTTTTGCCAAAGGTAAAATAATCGACAACCAACAACTGATTGAACTTTGGATGGCAGAAGGATTTCTTCAGCCTGATTACAAAAGTGATATGGAGACTGTGGGCAACAAAACTATCGGCATTCTTCTGCAGAATTCCTTATTACAAGTGGAGTGGAGAGATGAGTATGCCAACATAACACATTGTAGCATGCACGATCTTGTTCATGATCTAGCATGCTCAGTTTTGGGACGCGAATATTACAAACATGAATCTGATGCAGTGTCAAAAGAAGATGCAAAATATTTGCGTACATTATTCTACATTGGTAATATTTTTGATATTATCTTGTCAAACTTCAGAAGCTTGCATGTTTTAACTCTAGGGGATTATCATGCTAAAGAATCGCGAGATAGAATCAATGAGGATGATCATGTTGAAGAATTGCCAGATTCAATCAATGAGCTAATACATTTGAGATATCTGGACATTTCATGCAGAGGAATCCAATCTCTACCAAATACGGTGGGGGAACTCTATAACTTGCAAACATTGAGAGCAAAAGCAAAGGAGTTACCATGTACGTCAAAGTACTTGATTAACTTAAGGCATCTTCACGTTCCTTTTGGTACAGAATTGCCTCCTCATCTGGGAATGTTAACTTCTCTCCAAACATTGGAATACTTTGAAGTGGGGCATGACGATGGCCACCGAATTGTAGAGCTCGGGAGCTTGAATAATCTCAAAGGGAAACTGGTGATTAAGAATCTTGAGAAAGTTGAAGGTGAAGAAGAGGCTAAGAAAGCATATCTGTTTCGAAAACCAAACATAGTCGAGCTAGCCTTGTGGTGGAATGGAGGCAGAGAAGGTGAAGTAAATGATGAGAATGTGTTGGAAGGCCTCCAACCTCACACAAATCTGAAGATGTTAAAAATTAATGGATTCAAAGGCAGAAGGTTTCCCCTGTGGGCTTTGAATATGGAAGTACGAGAAGCTCCTAGTGACCATTGGAGACAACTTGATAATCTGATGGAAATAGAACTCTCAGGTTGCTCTGAATGTGAAGAAATACCAACGATGGGGCATTTGCCCCATCTCAAGTCTCTGTGGATATCTAGTCTGGAAAATGTGAGATGCATAGGTTCTTCGTTCTATGGCATTGACAATGGAGTTCGTGAGGAGACAATCAATGTGTTTCCCGCGCTTGAAAGGCTCGTATTGAGTAATATGTCAAACTTGAGAAAATGGGTAGATGTAGAGATTCCAACAAGTCAAGCGAAAGTATTTCCTTGCCTCAAAAACTTGGATATTTATAAATGCGAAAAATTGAGGCGGGCACCAAGTCAATTGGCATGCCTCGAAACACTGACTATTGGGTTCATGGTAAGTCCACTTTCTTTGGCAAACATATGCGGGATCAAACTAACTTCTCTTACACAACTTGAAATCTATGGTATAGAGGATTTGGTGCATCTTCCAGATTTTTTATTCTATAACATTCAAAATCTCCAAAAATTGATTATAAAGAATAGCGTGAACCTGAGAGAATTGCCAGACGGTCTGCACACCCTCAATTCTCTTGAGGAATTTCACATACAGGATTGCCCAAGTCTCGAGATAATACCATATTATCCTCCTCCTTCTGGTAGTGGCAGTTGCAGTGACGTCGGAGGACAGTCACAAGGAGGCTTGACGTCCCTCCGTAAGTTGTCAATCAAGTTCTGCGACAAACTGATGAATTTGCCATATGAAATGGTAGAGTCATGTGCACTGATGCTCGATGACCTGTGCATTTTCGGCTGCCCAAATCTCAAGTCAATAGCATATCATTGTCCTTCTTCAAGTGGCAGCAGTGGAGGAAGACAATTACCATGCTTCAAATCACTTCGTTTTTTGGAAATTAAAGAATGTGAAGCATTGACGGATTTGCCATGTGAAATGGTATCTGCACCGTTGCTCGAGGAGTTGAATATATGGTGTTGCTCAAGTCTCAAGTCAATACCATTTCATTGTTCTTCTTCTCAAGGCTTCAACTCACTTCGTTATTTGAGGATTGTCGATTGTGAAGCGCTGATGAATCTTCCATATGAAATGGTGGAGTCATGTGCACCGTCGCTTGAGCTTTTGGGGTTAGAGGATTTAGGTAGCATAACAAATTTAGAAGAGATAGTTGGCTGCTTCCATAAAATGGCTCGTCTCAGAGAATTGGAAATCTCTAATGTTCCCAAATGGACCATCTCTTCTTCTTTAGAACCTGGCTCTTTCGGCAGCTTGCAAAGATTGACCATGAGTGTCGCTGATTCAGATTCATTGGGTAGAATATTGCAACCTGCTTCCCACTCACTCAGGTTTCTGCATTTGACGTGGATGGAAGATTGTTACTCTCTCCCGGATCAGCTTCAACACCTCACTGTTCTTCAAGAGTTGACGTTGAAGAATATTTCCGGGATAGAAGAATTGCCTGAGTGGTTTGGGAACCTCACATCTCTACAAGACTTAGGTCTGTGTCGTTGTCAAAGGTTGACGCGCCTGCCTTCCGTGGAGACAATGGGACGCCTTTCCAATTTAACTGATTTAAGTTTTTATAATTGTCCTATATTGAAACAGAGATGTCTTAAACTACAAACTGATGCTCATCATTTTGAGTGGCCCAAGATTTCTCATATCTCCAAAATCAAGTTTGACGGCTTCTATATTCGACGGGATGGTCGGTAAGTGTACTTTGTTCCTATACTTTGTTTTACATTATGGCTTCTATCTATTTTATTTTGTATTTCATTTTGTATTCCAAAACAACAATCACATGTCATGTAATGATAATATCATTAATTAACACATGTCGTGTGCTTAACACAATGGAATAAATATAATTTGAAATAGAGGATTCGATTTGCTATTTTTGTGTTTGTTAATCTGACGAAGGAATTTTGCTTTTATGGTCTAGGACTAAGGAATCATATCAATATCTGGATGATGCAATGACAACTATGACATAGCTGTCGAAACAAACTACATTTCACATTGTAAGATCTTCGTCGTATAATTTTAAGTCTTTGATATTTCTTGTTTAGTGGTTATGTTCTATGCGTTGTAGAATTGATCTCTTTTGAAATGATGGTCACTTTTTTATGCTTTTGAGATGCTTTCATAATTCCATTGAGAAAGGGATGAATTCTACCCTACTCAGTGATATTTTTTTTCGTCACACGTGCGATAACCTCATACAAGTTTTTATCAAAGTTAAATTAAAGTTCCCTATTTTCTGGTTGTAGTGATGATGACTTGGACGATGGAAGAAGTAAGTTGAGGCAGACAAGAAAATAATGTTGAAGCCTTTGCACGAACGACAATTATCAAGATTGATGTATGTTTTTTTATTCCTTGATTTATGGTATTGTAATTTTATGTTGCTTCATGATAATTAGATGTCCACTCATGTATGTACGGGATGAATATTTTTAAGAATTAGTGTAATTTGTATGATGCTCTTTTTTCAGAACAGGTAATATCTTTCTGCATAAACTCTAATACCCTTTTTGTATGATACTTTTTTTTAAAAAAACAAGTTAATTTTTCAGCATACATACTAATACATTTTCATGAAAAAATATCCACGACCCGAAGAATGATCCGTGCAACTGATATTTAAACGAGCTACTCGTCTTAATTAGTCTGTATTGAACTATGTCTTGACTTAAAAAGAGGATATTTGTAGTGGGAGTTTTTTTGTTTTTTTTTTTGCCTTATAAGTTTGTCCTCTTCTCCAAATGGCTCCACATTTTTCTGTTTTTTTTTTCAATTTCGTCCTCTAACTTATTTAGAAAACCTGATTTTGGACTTCAAGTTGTTAGAAATTGGAATACTGACTGCAGAATTGCTCGTGTCATGACTGAAGAAAAAATTAGAAAGACAATTAAAATAACTATACAAAGAAAATGTGTTAATAACTATTTTCTCATTTTCCTATAATTTTATTTATAATAATTTGTTAAGGAAAAAAAAGAAGACTTTTACTTTAATCTGGACCCGAACTACCCGACCCTAACCCGGTCTCAGAACAATAAAAAAATGTGCAAAAGTCCACAGGCTTTTCCTGGTGGGCCTTTTCTGTTAAGGCTTTGATAATGGGCTTCACGTCTCCACTTGAATGGGCTATGGGCTCTTCTAATGGGCCTTCAAAAACTCTGAACAATGGCCAAGAATAAATTAGGGGTAATAGTCGGGTATTCTCTGACGATATTTTAGCGGTCGGGTAGGGTACGGGTATAACATATTACTTGGTTGTTCTATCCGTTAACTCAGTTACATAAATTCTCGATATGTTAAATACATGAAGATCCTTGAATTGTCAAACAAAGCTACGGTAGAACCTTAAAGAAACAATAAATCCGACTATACGGACCAGGCTTGTTGATTAAATAATGGGAGGGATCACGAGCAATGGTACGTTATGAATTTCACATAAAACATATGCAGCTTCGCAGTGAAGACAGGTTGTAGGCTCGATCAAGCAAGTATTGTCATGGATTTCATGTAAGGCGTGTGCGCAATCGCAGTGAAGATCGATAATCGACTCGATCAAGCAAGTATATTTCGGAAGGTTGAATGGCCTATGTCATGGATTTCATGTAAGAGTGCGGGGCACGCAATAAAGTTGGGTAGTCGACTCGATCGAGCAAGTATCTTCATAGATTTCAATGAAGATGTGTGGATGTAAAGATGGATAGTCGGTCGCGCAAGTATCTTCCAAAAAATTGAATGGAGAGGGCTCACAGAGTTATAGTACGTCATGAATTTCATGTAAGATGTGTGGGGCATATAATGAAAATAGATAATCGACTCGATCGAACTAGTATCTTCATGGAGTACACGTACCCCAATAAAATGTTGGTTTTGGACATTAACAACTTTTGACAATTATTTAAGCACGTGAATACACTAGATTTAGGTACATATTATAGGACCCCCAGCCCCACACGTAAGGCACGTGCTTGTTTCGTTACTCGACAACGATTGTTGCTTTTTCTCGTGGCTCAATTCATTTCAGTCGCTTCTCTTCGTCAACCTTCTCTCTCTAATCACTCCCAACTTTGCTCAATTTCCAAACAATTATCCTAATACTCTCCCTACCGATCTTCAATGGCGGTTTTAAACCGCCTTATATGGCGAAGACCAGCCTCACTTCGAAGTTTCTGCACAAAAATCGACCGAGACAGGGTTTCGCAAGCTCTATCTTCAGCTATTCCTACTGAGAATCCAAACGGCAAGGGCAGAAATGTCCAGTGGGTGTTCCTCGGCTGCCCGGGCGTCGGCAAGGGCACCTATGCTGCCAGGCTGTCCAAGCTCCTCGGCGTTCCCCACATCGCTACCGGCGATCTCGTCCGCCATGAGTTGTCTTCCCGTGGACCGCTTTCCTCTCAGGTCTGTTCATCTAGTGTCAATTACTTCTTAGTAAATTGCGAAATTGAGGTGAAATTGAGGCTTTGTTAATGCTCAATTCTGTTAGCTTTTATTCCGTTGGGTGGTAGACCATGCAGTGTATCATTTCGTGTATTTGAGGACTTTATTACGAAGTGTGTTTCTTTGATGATGTGTTGGATGAGCTTCTCTTAAACATGCTGTCTGTTTCGTCTGAATTCTGTTGGGATTTGTGGTTCTAGCATTAGTGGATAATTCTCTTGACAATTGCTAATAAGGGGATGTTTGGAAACAGTAGATTCTGATTACCAATCACTTAAGCTGATCCTCAAAAGCTCCCAAAGGAGTGATTTTCAGCTTCTTTGTTAATAGTTTGCAGAAAAATTCATTATTTTGCAAACGCTTATCTTTTCAAATTTTGACAAAAATCACTTCTATTCTCGAAAAATACATACTTTTGATTTTCTTCCAAAATCAATTTAAATCACTTCTTCAAAACCTCAATCAATTATGAACACCAGTTAAATTTCATGCATGCGTTATTATTAAAATTGAATAATTGGAGTTTAAAGTTTGGGAATTCTATTGTCAATCTGTCAACATCAACTAGAATCTTGTTATACTTAAGCCCTTCTATCAGTATTGGTTTGCATCTATTTTGTCGCCTCTGTATTAGTTATCTTTCCTTTGCAGCTTGCGGAGATTGTTAACCAAGGGAAACTAATATCGGATGAGATTATCATAGATCTTCTTTCGAAGCGTCTTGAAGATGCTCAGGCTAAGGGCGAAACAGGATTTATTCTTGATGGCTTTCCTCGAACTGTACGACAGGCAGTAAGTTATAGCTTTTAGCCTTAATGATGTGAAATTGCGACTTTTGAAAAAAAAAACGAACTGGGAGCATTACGATAAGTCAGCTGGCTTACTTTAGAGTTAACTTTTACAACAAAGTCTGGGACCTGAAGTAGCTTTATTTTTCTCTAATTAATTAAGCTTTAGACTCGTGTTTATTCTATTCGGGAGCGTCCATCCTTCAGCCGCTCTTTCGGGAACTACCCAAGTAGCTTTTGGATCTCAGTGAGTCTTGTCCCCTTTTTCCACAGTAGTGTATTCCATAGTCAAGGGAGCATTAGCCAACTTAACCATTCATATTGTTTCCTTTTTGTTTCATATTCTGTAGTATGCGGAAAGATCTTATCAGGTGGTTGCACTTTCATAATGTATGAAAAGCAGCTCTGATTCGAAAATTAGTCTGGCATTGATGGATTTTCTTATTGCTGTGAACCATGTTATGATCATCCACTCACTCTAGCAACGTAAACAACTATTCGGTATTGATTGAAGCTCCAGTTCTTGATTTGTCGATATTCATCCATAGTATCAAAATATCCTCTTGACGTCCTGATTTGGTGTTCTCGTTCTCTTTTATTAAGATTAGTAGATAGCCAGTGATCCTCGCTCTTCCGTACCCATCTTTTACCCCAGCCTCTAACAATAACTAACTAATTCTGTCGCGAGCTGCTTCTGTTAGCACACGGTTACTTTTCACTTTTGTTTCCCCTTTTTCAACTTTGTGCTCTGTGGTTAGACTTGAATGAAGGATTGTTTATCTTATGCAGGAAATTTTGGAGGGAGTGACAGATATTGACTTGGTAATCAATCTGAAACTTCAACAAGAAGCATTAATTGCAAAATGCCTCGGAAGAAGAATTTGCAGCGAGTGTGGAGGTAACTATAATATTGCTTGCATTGACATCAAAGGAGATGATGCAAACCCAAGAATGTACATGCCTCCCCTTCTTCCTCCTTCACAATGTGAGTCTAAGTTAATTACACGTTCTGATGACACTGAAGAAGTTGTTAAAGAACGTCTGCGGATCTACAATGAAATGGTAATTAATCATGTTGAATTCTTAAGTTTCCGTTGCAAGTTGTGCACATTCATCTAAATGCCTATATGATACGAGATTTATGGCACTGTGATATGATGTGTGAATATGAGACCATGAATAAGAGATCTATTTGTAATGATTTTAACTATTTCTCATTCTTTCTATAAGTTGCATGAAGTTTTATGGAAAATGCATATTTTGCTCCGAAGCCCCAATTTCTATTAACTTTTGGCCCCCCACTTTGTTTTTTCTGCTGGTTTACCCCGCTTTGTTAATGAAATGCAAGTGCAGCCCCAAAACACAAACACACACACTTTTTCTCAAAGTTTCAAATTGTTAGTGTTAGGTATAGTTGAATGTGATCTATATCGACTTGAGAAGATGATGTAACATGGTAATTGTGGTGAAAATCTATTGCTACTTTCACTTATTGAGGGGTTCTGAGTATTGAAATCTTGAATTTCCAGAGTCGACCAGTTGAGGAATACTATCGCCTTCGTGGGAAACTGTTGGAATTTGATCTTCCAGGGGGAATTCCAGAATCTTGGCCGAAGTTGCTACACGCTTTAAACCTCGACGATCATGAAGACAAAAGAACACTTGCAGCTTGATTTCTGCAACACCATGGCAGTTTCTCTTTCTCGGTAAGCTAAGCCATTTTTTGCAGGTGAAGTACACATGCAATATTGAACACCAGTGGATATACTTAGATGCATAATAATAGTTGCCGAAATAGGGATTTAGGTGTACTTTATTCTTTCAGAGACACTGTAGAATTCTATTGATGGTCTTATTATATAAGTCTAGGGTGTTGGTATGTAGCTGCTTGTTTTGATATGCTATAATTATGTAATGTGATTTGGCACAATTTTGTATTTGTTGGTCGGGAAGCTGCCAATCTGTGTACGCGACTTTTGCTCAATATTGCAAACATACTAGGTTTTTGTAGTCATAGAACAATTTTTATGTATAAGAGAATAAAATACACACGAAAATTTCAAGTTCCTGATGTACAAAGCTACATGAATATGGCGAGAAAACAAATCTGTAACGGAAGTTTGAAAAGACATCAAAACCGACCACTTCTAAATAGAAAATGTAGCCAAGCTTGATGCTGTCTTTTTAACACCAGGAACAGTCATCCATCCATATACCGGAGCCTGCAGGATGTAGAACAAAATCGGTTCAATGTTCTCCGGTTCTTGGGGTTAGATTCTCCTCATGATTTTCGTGTTTCCATCTGACTCAGCTTACATCGAGTAACAATGTCAAATCACGTCTTGCTTCCAGGATAAAAATATTCGACACTGCTATCCTTGATCCTGAAGTGGAAATTATGAACTCTATTCCTTCCTTTGTTCGAAACAGTTAACTGTAGAAAGAGAGAGAGGGAGAGAGAGAGAGTCACCACTAACATTCATGGTAGCAAAATGTGCAATACAGCCATTTTTCCTTATCACATAATGGGCACTATAAATCCGGCACCAGGTGGTGTAAACTTAGTATATTATCCATCACATAACCACACACCCATATTGGTGCGTGTAAAATTCCACCATATTAAACCAAGATGAAGCAAAATGCGTGTCCCGTGCAACACAAGCTGTACTTCATGGATGACAGGTGAAAATAAAAGCAAAAGGCCAAATGGAGTTCAGTTTTTGTATGATACACCACAAGATAAACAGATCACCAACAATAATGTACTACCCACAACCACACTGAAAGAAAATACACGACATTCTTAACCATCATACCTGTCCGTGAACATCTTTCGCTAAACCGGTAGCTAAAGGTTCAACCCTGATCACCAAATCAGCCAAGTACTCCAATTGCAGAAGGAGGTTAGGTCGACCCATGGTCGAATACACATCTTCATGGTTAAGAGCAACAATGGAACATCCCTGTTTACCAACAAGTAAAACATTCTCACAGATAGGTCATAGAAGTAAAAAGAATACCACATAGTTTCTGCATACAACACTCACAAATTGGGATGTTAAACTGTTACAGTAATGCAGAAAATCCAAGACGAGATCTGACGAGCCCTTAGCGTCAACTTCCATAAGCGATACATCATCTATGATGACACTAATATGTCGCCGGCCTTCATGTGAGAGAGAAATCTCTACGGCTTTCTGAACTTCCCCAAACAATGTAATCAGAATATCCTCGCTTGTTCTCCCTCGGTCTCTATCTAATCATAGTATACCACCAAATGGATCGCAATGCTCCAATATTATATACATTTCTAATACAGACT
Organism: Ajuga chamaepitys; assembly: GCA_958295605.1. NCBI lineage: Eukaryota > Viridiplantae > Streptophyta > Magnoliopsida > Lamiales > Lamiaceae > Ajuga > Ajuga chamaepitys. Next base: position 87,979,331 of record OY282495.1, read on the forward strand.
ATAAGTGCATTCAATGTATAAATAATTTTAAGAAAAATGGTAATCTCTCTTTCATCTTTATGCTCCACATAAGGGCAGTTCGGTATGGTCATTTTGGTATACGTATATACCAGTGAGTAATACATAAATTTGTGGTGTACTGAAATTTTATCTCAGTATAGTATAGTATAGTAGAAAATTCAGTATATGATACCGAACTACTAAAATACCAATAAAATTCCTGTATACAGTATATACCGTAATTCTGAATTTTCTTCGGTAGCTTGGTATATGCCGAAATACCTTAAATTTTGAACTTTCATATCATTACCGTGCGTAAAGTCTCAGTGTACCAAAAATTTGGATATTTTCAGTATTATGTAAATGTATTTCTGATATTTTTCCCCAACCCTAGCTCCACATTAGCATCATTTGAAACAATACAGAACTAACATGTTAAAGCAACAGGACAATGAAGCTTAAGATTTTAATCTGGAATGAGATTGTTACCAAGACGCTCCAATCTAAGCATATCTAGAAACAGCAGTCTCTTATTATCACGTTGAACACTCAAGTTGCAACCCTGTCAACGTGAACACCTAATTACATTCAAGCAAATGGTTGTTCTATGATTATAACATAGAAACCAAATTGACAAACTAGCTAAATCTGATATAGCGACGCAACCTTACCATTTTGCGGAGAATGCGATCATAGTGAGAGAAAGGATGGGCAAAGGAAAGGAATACGACGACGTCAGTGGAGTGAAGGGGAAGGGCTCGCTTCAGTAAGTGATGCAACACGAACGCGCCGCTGGTCTCCACGCAGTCCTCCACCAGGATCATCCTTCCTCCGCCGCCGATGGCCTCGTCCAGAAGGTTAGAAGGGAGGACATTCGCCATTGTTTGAAGGATTGAATGCTTTGCTAGTTAATTTTGCTGTAAAATTGGGGGGTTTTGATTTTGAGGAAAGGGTTTTGGCAGGTCAGTTTGAAATCAGGCATTTCTACTTTACAGTCAAGGTGCCGTTTGGTTTAGCATAATTTGTGGGACTATTAGGACAAAGGGCTGTCAAAATTGTCGGGTCGGGCCAATCCAGTCTATTTGGACTCAGTTGAAAAAGTGAACTAGGTTGGGCTGGGCTAAATTTTTTGGGCCACTATAATGCTAACCCAGCTCAATCCTTCCTCGAACCATTGAGTTATCAAGTCAATTTTGGCCCAAAGAGAGATACGTCGATTTTAGGAGGCCTGCGAAGATGAAGATGGAACTGCAGCATGGCATCGAATGGAGAAAAGAGAAGACTCGATTTCTTTTTCATTTACATCCGGTTCGTTGGGTTGTTCAGATTGGGCTAATTTTTTTTCGAGCTAATAAAACTCAGCCCAGCCCAATATAGTTTTGATTTGAACGAGCTAGCCCATCAAGTAGGGATCATTTTGACAGTTCTAATCAGCATGCACATTTCGTCTAGATATACCCTGTCGAAAGTGTTTAATCAAACAAATATAGTAAGCCGACCATATTGAAGTATTATTCTATCCAAACTCCTCATTTTTGCATTTTAAAAGTGATTGATTGTTATTTAGTTATTGCATAAGACTTTATATTTTTACATTTTAGAAGTATTCGATCAATATCAACCGAACACTATCCACACTGATTCTTTTGTGGATTGTGGTGTGTACTTAAGAGAATGTAATTTTCCATGCAAATACTAATAAGATGATTTTTTTAATGTAAATAAAGCTTTTATTTTTTCAACGAAAACGTGCCATGCATGATTTTATGGAAATAAACAAGGAAAATCGTGTACACTAACTACAAAGGTCAAATATAAAAATAAAAAATGAAAAAAAAATTGAAAATAAATCAGAAGATGCTTGTATGTAAATTAGAAGAGTAAATGATGGCATAAACGAGTCGAGACCAAGGACGAAAATATCGATTTTGAAGAGATTTGTGTCGAACAATTAACGACTAAAAATAAAATAAAATTATACATGCATCGAAGACATTTGAATTCAAGATTTGGAGAAAAGATGATGTTGATCTGCTCTTATATTGCAAGTTGCAGTACCCAATCGATCCTCAAACTCGGATCTTTATTTTCAATGGTCCAACATCTTCTACATTGAATGTATTATTAGATTACACGTGTATAATATGATATCATAGATAAATCATGTCATCAGTGACTATGTGTCGTCCAATGAAACAATTATCGTAGAAAGTATTGCACCGTCCTTGTAAAACTTGAAAGCAAATTCCAGCTGGCATTACCTATAATGTCTTATTTTCCCCATTGTAATAAATAAATGTTCAATTAATTGGCATAAAAATGGCACGACGCCGTTTAAAAACTTAAGATAGTAGCCAAAAGAATAGCTGTCAAAAAACAAACTGTATTGTATTCAAACTAGATGTTGAGCTCACTGTTTGTGGAATCGAAGCGGTCGATTCGACCGGTTCAATTATAAAATAGTGGCTTGTCCGATTCGGTAGAGCTATAAAACCAAAAAATGTATTAAATAGTTCAAAATTGGTTAGAATCGATCACAACCACTAAAAACCGGATAAAATTTAAGCGGTTGAATCGAAAAATCCAGTTCCTAAAAAATTTTAATTTGAAAATAATAATTATACACAATTATATATTTTATTTAGTCTCATATCTTTATTTATAAATATATATTATCCGATCCTTTAAACTTTTATGTAATTTCTCATATGTAATATGTATTATATTCTACGAAAATATAATACTATAGTATAATATAATTTTATATTCTAATTAATTATCATTACGGTCTAACCTCCTGTTAAACCGATCGGACTAATTGAACCGTAAACCGATAGCATGATCGATTTGCTCTCCGATCTGATCCCACAAACTAGTCTCATAAACACTAACTTTTCATCAATTTCAATTTATTCCTGAGTTCTAAAATTTGCAAAGAAAGAAAAAGAATCTCGACTCTACAAAATTTGAAATTTAAACTTGATTTTCAAATTTAGAAAAAAAAAATTATATAATTTTATTTTGGTAAAGACAGTGACATAAGTTCATATTAATTAATGAGTACATATAAGGATATAATTATTTTCTGTCACTGTAGAACTTATTTCGAATGATTGTACAATTAATGTATAGTTTTAAGAAAATATTTTGAAGATGTGATTAAATAATTTAATTAAATGTTATTGAATTAATAATTATGTAGTGCATTATCCTATGTCGTACCTAGACATGGAGGTGGTGATTCGTGGTCCGGTCCGGTCCACATTAATCGATTCGATCAACACTATATATTAGATTAGGGTTGATTCATATTTTATCGGATTATAAATTAGTGAGACTCTTCCAATAAGCATCAAATATAGTATTATTGGCCGACCCCGTTCCATTGATGTTGGTCCCGATTGTATTTCGGGTCAATATTCATGACATGGACTGAATATCGTGCGGGCTAGACTGACTCGTCGAGTTGGACAGATCTTGTCACCTCTACCTTGAAAGTTAGAATTCAGTATAGTTTCTAAATTGAACATTAACCTATCTTTTTCTTCTTCTTTTTTGAAAAATGTACAAAGTTAAACAAAAAATTTAAATAAATGGGGCATTTGTCATAAGTATGTACACAAAATCATCCCGACCCTTAAAAACTTACAATTTTTCAGGTCTGAGTCGACGGACTCTCGACTACTGAAAGATGTAGCCTAGTCTAGATCGTCTTTAGGCATCTAGGCAGAAGATTCTAACGTTTATTTTTTTTCTCAAAAAAAGTTGATTTGTTAATATGTATACACTATAGATCGAATGAGGGAAATGACATTGATTGATACGGGAGCTCCTCTAAGTATTCTGGTTGGTGGGGCGACTCTGGGACGAATTTTACATGCATAAATTTTGATTAGTTGAACTACTTAGGTACATTATTATGCACTATTACACAGTTGTCAATCCAAAATGGTTCAATTAGGAAAAATAATAATTAATTGCTATATATACACATTGCACTAGTTAATTAATATTTTTGAATGCAAGATTTTTTGGTTCAATGTTTGGTACATTTCAATAATTTGGAACCACATGCCCAAATTATGTAAGAATATAAATAAGTTTGGTTGTATGTCGGAAAAAGAACCCTAGAAGAAAAATATTCCCAAAAGAAAACATCCAAACATTACTTAAGATGTTGCTCCCAAATTACCAATTCACCAAACTATAGGGCTGAAATTCAAACCGAGCTACTCGATAATCGGTTCAAGATTGTTCGTTAAAAGCTGAACTATGTTCAATTAAAGATGTCGAACAAGTTTGAACATACTTTTACGTTTGATAATATATAAAGATCGACTCAAGTTCGAGCTCGATAAGTTATGCATATTACATAGGTGTAGAAATGTCAAACTACTCGAACTCGACTTGTGTTCGGCTAGATTAAAGCTTGTTCGAGCTCGATTCGATTAATAATCAAACAAGTACAAACTAATATTAGAAGCTTGATAATAGTTCAAACAAGCTTGAACAGCAATACGTTCGACTCGACTCGAGTTATTTACGGTCCTACCAAACCATCAATTATTAAAGACAATTACCCTAAAAAAATAAAATTCAGAGCAAAAAAACTTTGCAAATGTGACTAAAATAATTAATGATTATGGAGTATGTAGGAACCACCAATTTTCTTTATTGGGTAAATGGAAAGTAACATAAATCTAACTTTGATATTGAAAATGTGACTAAAATAATTAATTGTTAAAGCAATGCCATAAAATTTATTAAGTTTGGGAATATATCTAATAACATAAATCCTCGAGAAGATGTCACCAGAGACCTACCAAAATTTTGGGAGGTGAATTATACCCACGGGTCGAGGATAGGATTGCAAGACGGATAATTGGATAATAGGTTGAGTATTATTCGAACATAATAATTTAATAATTGATTATGTTTTGTTTACTATATCCGATTACTCTACATGTATATCCAATTACATAAGTATATATAGCCTTCGTTTTTTGAATGGAATCAGGCGATTGTACTAAAAAACTATAAGGAATTATTTTTTAACAACCTACTATATTTAGTACATATTTACGGTGGATAAACGGATAAACTAAAATACTCTTACTTTTTTACTTTAACCAACAATTATATATGTCACGACAACCCATATAACGACTTTCCACGATGTGGCGCTATTTGTCACGATTTTTCACGAGTCGCGATTTTTACAATTACACAATTTTTTACACGATATCACAAGATATTTTTATCCTTCTGTTTGTGTAATTTTATTTAGTTTATAATTTTTTTATTTTTCTGTGTAACTTTTACCCTATGGGCTTTATGTTTACAAGTTAATAATTGTAGTTTTTCGGCCCGCTTACGAGTTTTTCGGCTCAAGTATCCGGCGCACCTGGCCGATACTGCCCTGCAAGTTTCGATCTCTTCATAATGAATTGAGGTGCTAATTGAATACCTATTTGTGTATTCGTCTATTAAATTTATAATTTTGAAAATTATAGTATACTAAATGATTTGAGGTGCTAATTGAATAACTGTTTGTGTACTATAAATTATTAATTTAATAGACGAATACACAAATAGTTATTCAATTATCACCTCAAATCATTTAGTATACTATAATCTTCAAAATAATTAATTTAATAGACGAATACACAAATAGTTATTCAATTAGCACCTCAAATCATTTAGTATACTATAATCTTCGAAATAATTAATTTAATAGACGAATACACAAAAATAATTAATTTAATAGACGAATACACAAATAGTTATTCAATTAGCACCTCAAATCATTTAGTATACTATAATCTTCGAAATAATTAATTTAATAGACGAATACACAAATAGTTATTCAATTAGCACCTCAAATCATTCAGTATACTATAATCTTCGAACTAATTAATTTAATAGACGAATACACAAATAGTTATTCAATTAGCACCTCAAATCATTTAGTATACTATAATCTTCGAAATAATTAATTTAATAGACGAATACACAAATAGTTATTCAATTAGCACCTCAAATCATTTAGTATACTATAATCTTCGAAATAATTAATTTAATAGACGAATACACAAATAGTTATTCAATTAGCACCTCAAATCATTTAGTATACTATAATCTTCGAAATAATTAATTTAATAGACGAATACACAAATAGTTATTCAATTAGCACCTCAAATCATTTAGTATACTATAATCTTCGAAATAATTAATTTAATAGACGAATACACAAAAATAATTAATTTAATAGACGAATACACAAATAGTTATTCAATTAGCACCTCAAATCATTTAGTATACTATAATCTTCGAAATACTTAATTTAATAGACGAATACACAAAAATAATTAATTTAATAGACGAATACACAAATAGTTATTCAATTAGCACCTCAAATCATTTAGTATACTATAATCTTCGAACTAATTAATTTAATAGACGAATACACAAAAATAATTAATTTAATAGACGAATACACAAATAGTTATTCAATTAGCACCTCAAATCATTTAGTATACTATAATCTTCGAAATAATTAATTTAATAGACGAATACACAAAAATAATTAATTTAATAGACGAATACACAAATAGTTATTCAATTAGCACCTCAAATCATTTAGTATACTATAATCTTCGAACTAATTAATTTAATAGACTAATACACAAATAATTATTCAATTAGCACCTCAATTCATTTAGTATTCTATGATCTTCAAAATTATAAATTTAATAGACGAACAGTAAAAAGAGGGGAGAGGGCGCGTGAAAATAATTATCTGGCAAAGAAATGACTAAATAGGAAATAGAGTATTTGTCCTTTAGGGAGGCTAAAGTAGTCAATTTGGGTAGAAAATAATGCTTTAGATGTTGTGGATACTGGATAGAAAATAATGCTTTAGATGTTGTGGATACTGGATAGAAAAAGTTTACTTATACTTCTTTAACTTTGGAGAAGAAGAGAAGTTGTGTTAAATTAATAAATGTTCGATTTTGTTGGTTCGAAATTGAGTTGTGATTTATTTTTAGTGTAAAAAATAATAAAATAATACTGTGATGAGTGTAAATATACAGTCAACAACTTCAAAAAAAACACAATCCAATTAATTTAATTCTTAATAAATTGAACCAAGTGACAAGTAAACACGTCGTAACTTTGAGCCATATTATTATTGTAGTGTAAGAATAAATTAACTCTCAAATGAATTTTTGAGATAATGGTGACAAGACAAGAATCCTAGATTCTCTCACCGAATTGTTTTTATAAAAGCCCCCAAACGTGGCTTTAGCCTTTTGTTTCTTCCATTTCATCCTCTCATCTTTGTGCCAAATATATATATTAATGCAAATAATAATACTTCCTCCGTCTCGATTGAATTTGAACATTTATCGTTTTCGTTCGTCCCAAACTAATTTGAACATCCTTAAAAATAACAGTTATAACACAATTCTCACCCTTAAAATCTTCACATTTACTCAACATTTGAGAAATAAACAAATCGCAAAAAATAATTTTTTCTTAATATGTGTGCTGATTCCTTGTACAAATTTATTTGGGACGAAGGGAGTATAAATTATGAATATTTCAATTTTGTATGATAATAAAATCAAGGACTTTAACACGGCTTTGACCAATTTTAGTATATATAAATTAAATACCCTCGATTATGTCGTCATTGCATACAAAAAAAGCAGGCCTATTGATTTTTATTTTAAGTTTGGTATTTTCATAGTTGAATTAAATATTATATGTAAATAAAATATAATATAAAAGGAATAAAAGGCCTCCTCGGTGAAGTAGTTGAAATAAATACTCGATTTTGGTCCTTTTTGCTAATGGATTTTGTGGCGAGAAGATAATTATACGCTTATTCTATGATAGTTTTTTATATGCTATTGTTTATCGAGTTGAACTTAAACTGAAATACGATCAAAGTCGACTAACATGGTATCTTTTTGAAATCTGAAGAAATACAAAGAGACATTGGAAGACTAACTCTCTGAGTGGACTTAAAGTGACGACTGAAGTCAACTGCAGAACATCCCGAGCAAGGGAATTCGAAACCTTCCAAGAAGACCCAAGACGTCTTTAAAGGAACTAAAGACATAAAATTCAAATAAAAGACATCATTCACTCTAAGATATGGAACACAGGTTCATGTTAATGCAAGAATACTCTAAGAATAAATACTCGAGTTGATGCAAGAACACTCTACAAAACAATCAATCATTCAAAAGCGGGAAAGTATATTGGATAAAATAACACAAATCAACATATTATTATTATTATTATTATTATTATTATTATTATTATTATTATTATTATTATTATTATTATTATTATTATTATTAATAATACTAATATTATTATTATTTACCTAAGAATTATGATGATGGTATTTTAACAAGATACCAAGTTTACTAAAACTTCTTTCAAATCTCTTTCAATCATTTATATTTTATAATTGTTATTAATTTGGAAATCTTTATTTTACAGCTTTTTTGGAATTTCATTAAATTGGACAATAATTTGTTTTCCCTTTATTTCTTTTATTATATATAATAACTTATTATTCATTCTCAGAAATAATTATACATACTACATATCATTATTATTTATTAATTCAAGAAATAATTTCATTACATCAAAAAATTATTGGTCAAGAAAATTAAAAACCACTTTATCTTAGTAAGGACGTCTTTACTTAAGCCTTGACTCAGTAAATTTAGGGGCCCAACTCCCGATAAATCACACTCATTAACTCTCTCAGTCAGGTTTAGCTCAGCAGTCCCGATCTTAAGTAAGATACTCTAAGATTTGTTTCTTTTCTTTTCAAGTGTACCAAATGTCAATATCGGAAGAGTTTTGGGCTGGTTAGTAATATACCAAAAGACAAGGGACCATCAATACAAAAGCCAACCGAGAGCGATAGAAACCAAAAGAACCGCTGTCTAAATTTAACCCCTCTCTCTCTCTCTCTCTCTCCCCTCTCTTCTTCTTCTTCTTCTTCTCCTCCCTCCTTCCTCTTTCTTCAGAGTGTAAGTCCTCTGTTATTGCTTACCACACACTTCATTTCAGCTCAGTACAGCAATGGGCTGGTCTCTGTGCTCTGGAAAATCGAAGAAGAAAGCAAGCAAAAAACAGGATAATAAGCCTGATGATCAGATCCAATCAAGTATAGGTATTGTAGAAATTGTTATAGGATTCAACGAGTTAGGCGATTTTGTGCATTTTATGTTTATTCCTGATTTTTCTTATTTTTTTTCAATTTTTATTTTTTGCTTGTTGTGTTGGCATTGCTCTACATTTTATCGAAATGATAATTTGCTGTGTTCAAGCGTGTTTTTGATGATTTGGAATTGTACGGTTTTCTCGATCCGACGTATTTAAGTTGTTTTTTTTGTTCTTTTTTCTTGTGTGTTTTTGTTGTTGTGAAATTAGTTTTAATATTGTTTTGATAGTATTGTGTGTGATTTTGTCTAAGATGTGGTTCTCTGCACAGAATAAGGTTTGTTGTGGGGTTTGGTGTAGGGCTGCAAAAGAGCCGAGTCGAGCCGAATGGCTAACGTTCAAACTTGTTGGAAATGCCATCGAGCATTTGGTATTATATTTGGACTTGTTTGATTATTAGTCAAGTTGAGCTCTAATCTGAGCTTAACACGAGTTGACTCGAGTTGTTTGGTACTTTCACAATTGACTAACAAATTTTACTTATTGAGCTCGAGTTGAGCTTTTATTTTTCCAAAAGCTTGTTTGATATTTTTATCCAACGAATTCGAGCGAGCTTTTAACAAATGATTTCGAATCGAGTGTTGAGTTTCTTGGTTTGATTTTCACCCCAAGTTCTGTGCAAAGGTTAAGTACGTGCAAATTATGCATCATTTCAGTCTGCGCTTCATTTATACGATATACGTTGATATATATGTATTTTTTTTGTATCTAATGATTTTGGTTGTGTATGATTTTGAATGCTTTGAGCTATTTTTCCACTGGAAATCTCATTTTCCAGCTGAAAGCTAGGAAAGCACATGATAAAATTCGAGAGCGAATATTTCAAGCATTAGGCTTATGCCGCTTATCACGTTGCATCAATGGCGCAGTCTGCCAATGATCATTTCGTGATGCAATTTGTTTGCTCTCATTAATCTTGCACACGTGTAAATGCAACTGCCTTATGATTTTAAGGTTTTAAATTTTTACAAGTGTGTATTTCCTCTTTTTCTTCATGTTCGATATCAGCAGCGGATGATGAATATCTGTTATTGGTTACTTTTTCTTTCATCTGACCTTTCTTGATTTCCTTATGGCAGAAAAACTAAAGACCAATTCATCATTTGATATAAAGAAGGAAGGTTCTAAAGACGGAGGATCTGGTCATATTGCTGCTCACACGTTCACCTTTCGTGAATTGGCTACGGCTACCAAAAATTTTAGAGCAGATTGCCTTTTAGGTGAAGGTGGATTTGGAAGAGTGTATAAAGGACGATTAGAGAGCACTAATCAGGTTTTCTCTCATACCAATACCATTGCTGCTTGAAGTGAAAAATTATGCAACTTCTTGTTATCTTCGTTTTCGTGTGCACACATCTTAAATCTTTTGTGTAGAATGGACTTTTTTCCTATCTAATGGCAAATGGTAACTTTAGGAATAATTTGAAGAGTACCCTTCAGATTTAGCCTAATTACTGAAAACCGCACACGCAGAAGAAGTTAGTCTGCTCAAAAACTGACCAATGGGGGCGGGTTGTGTGGAAATATACTAATTTTAAAAGTCTTTGTAATAACAGGGGGTATTTGTATGAAAACAAACTTCGTTGTGGATGGTTTCTGTTGGAGCATTTGAATTATAGGTAGCTTAAAAGCCTGATAGTGCAACTTTGTTAGTCATAAAACGTGTGTTCCTCCATGCTGCGTTGTGTGTAGATTGTGGCTATAAAGCAGCTCGATCGCAATGGTTTGCAAGGCAACAGGGAATTTCTTGTGGAGGTCTTGATGCTGAGTCTTCTTCATCATCCAAACTTAGTAAACTTGATCGGATATTGCGCTGATGGCGATCAGAGACTTTTGGTGTATGAATACATGCCTTTAGGATCATTGGAAGATCATCTACACGGTATGATAAGACGGTTTTTATTTTTAACTTATTATTATTATTAGACTTAATTATGTAAAAATTCACAACTTTTGGTCAATTATCATTCGCCACATAACTTTTCAATTGTAACATAGAATTGCACTATATTATAGTTCCTTTTCAATTCAATGCACCCGTGTTCAATTGTAACATAGAATTGCACGATATTATAAGTTTTGGGCTCCAATTGCCAACGTGGAAGCTGAAATTGGAATTTTGGCCTGTTCAATTGCAGACGTGCATGAATTCTTTACCCACAATTAGATGAAAGCAACTTTGTTTTTCAGTAAACCTAATTATTAATTGTCGTCATTTTCATTTAATTAAGGGTAAAAAGAAGTCCTATGATTGCACATCTGCAGCTAGGATGACTAAAAGCCCGGTTTGGGGCTCTTTCTGGCTCCTTGTTACAAATTGGAGCCAAAAACTTGCTGAGTACATCGAATTGAAAAACTTAAAGGTGGTATATTTCTACATTACAATTGAAAGGTCATATTGTAGATGATAATTGACTAAAATATCTTGAATTTTACGTAATTAAGCATTATTATTGTTGTCGTTGTCGTTGTTAATGCTTGTTATTTTGCAGACCTTCCACCAGACAAAAAGCGTCTCGATTGGAACACAAGAATGAAAATAGCTGCTGGAGCGGCAAAGGGGTTGGAGTATTTACACGACAAAGCAAATCCTCCAGTTATATATCGTGATCTAAAGTGTTCAAATATTTTGTTAGATGAAGATTATCATCCTAAGCTTTCTGATTTTGGATTGGCCAAATTGGGCCCGGTTGGCGATAAGACTCACGTGTCAACTAGAGTGATGGGAACCTACGGATATTGTGCACCAGAGTACGCCATGACGGGGCAGCTTACGCTAAAATCAGATGTTTATAGTTTCGGAGTTGTCCTCCTTGAAATCATTACGGGCAGAAAGGCTATCGACAATTCAAAAGCTGCTGGTGAACACAATCTTGTTGCTTGGGTAAGTGATCTATCATTTCTTCTATTCAGTGAAGTAACACCTCTGCTTATCATATATCACCTCCGTTTTTTTAAGGTGTAGTTTTAGGCAATGTTGTTAAAGCCGCTAGGTGTTGGTCGAGCGGTGGACTAGGGCCTAACCACTAGTCGGGGCTAGGTAGCGCACCGTGCATAAACGTGGTTAGGCGGAGAGGATGGGGAAAAACCGTAGGCACCAATAATAGTCTAGCATCTAGGCGCGGGGACTAGTCGGGGATTTTTGCAACAGAGGTTTTAGGTTTTATTAAATATTTATAAATATTTGTCTTTTTAGCTTTTCTTTTCCCACATTTCTTCCAATACTACCCATATATAAATTCGGATGAGATATGATATAAAGGAAAGAGCAGAAAATTTGGTGTTTGACGGGAGAGAGAAAATTAATTGAGGACTTATTTGTCTATTTAACATACTTTTTAATTTTCTTTTCCTAAGCTGAACCACAACTAAAAAAACCGAAGTAGTATATAGCGAACCACTCAAAAAACTTCTTTAAGTTTAGCCTAATACTGAAAACCAAATAAAGTTTGTTTTCTTGTTGATGGCTTCCAAGGTAGTGTTTGGATCGAGAAATTTAATTACAGATACGGGATGTACTACCAAACCTGCTCAACTTGTTTGGCCAACATATTTTAAATTCGTCGGCCTATTTTTGATGTTGCTCGTACATTTTGCAGGCCCGGCCGTTGTTCAAAGACCGTAGGAAATTCTCACAAATGGCTGATCCAATGCTCCAGGGGCAGTACCCAGCTAGGGGCTTATACCAAGCCCTTGCAGTTGCTGCAATGTGTGTACAGGAGCAGCCCAACATGCGGCCTCTGATAGCCGACGTGGTAACGGCCCTAACTTATCTTGCTTCTCAGAAATACGACCCGGAGACACAGCCCGTCCAGAGGCCTAGTTCAGCTGCCTCCACTCCAAGGCTCAGAAGGGATCAACGATGACAACCGAAAAGGACCCTGATGAAATCACTACACTGTGAAAAGTAAGTGCCACTTTGAGTGTCGTTTTACAGATGGATGAGTCAAGTGATCTACTGGATATACTGAGATGATCTGCAGTTGCTGGCTGGACCAGGCCGACCGAATTCGTCTGGTTCGAGGGGCCAGTCGAGAGGCCCGAAAAGAATTGTTGGAGCACCCATCCCAGACCATGTTGATTTTGTGAAGAGTTTTCCTTCTCTTGTGTAGATTTCTCTCTTAATTCTTTGAAACCCCTCCCCCTCTTTTTTTCAAGATTATGACATTTTCTAGATGTGTACTTCGAGATTTCAGTTCTTGAACATGAGAGTTCTTGTATTTAAAATGTTAATACAAATGGCTATAGAACATTATATATTGTGCTTTTGCATTATATGTTCATTCTCTACCACTGAACACACATTATTCTTTTCATCACCTATTGAATAGTGGTAAATATTTTTTCTCCTAATCTAAGAGCAAAGAAAAAACCTCCTCTTCCACCCCCAAAGATGACTCGAACCCATAGTGGATGCCCCTCCCACTTGAGCTAACCAATTTCATCTACATGATGTTTGAATTATTTGATAATCAATCAAATCAAATATAGTTTAAATAGCACAACACTGTACACAGTTTTCCGACTGTAATTTCTGTGCAGAAACCACCATACATGATTGAAGATGCAGTAAGACTATAAATTCAACGAATGAAGAAACAAACATTAATCATTTATCAGTTTATGTGATGATAAAAGACTGTCTATATAGCTCGAGAAATAACTTGAATGCTGGAAGAAGGCCTTGCTTTCTTATGCCTTCTCCTCTGCTTGATGCCCATTTGTCCCCTCCTGCTTCTGTACATCGTTAGATGATTTCCCATCGTTTGCCTCGTCAGCCCTCCCCTGTTCATTCAACTTCTCGTTAGCAATATCAGGAGGGCACACACTTAAATAAGACGATCTTAAGGATGCTTTCCCATAAGACAGGAGTTACATTTAGCATATAAAGTATTGTTACGTTGAGTGTTAACCTTTACACAAAAACAACAGTTTTTCGAAAGTTTTTTGGGGTAAAAGTAACACTTTTCCGACAAAATTAACACTTATATGATAGAAGTAACTTTTGGTCTTGCATAAGTGTTACTAAGGAAATATGGATGATAAGTAGCGGTAAGAATTCATCAAGATTTACTACAGTTTATGTTAGCAAACAATATAGTGACACTTTTGACATGAAAAAGTCAAAATCTTCGAATCTATTCACTTTTAGTTTTGATAATTATTAGGTTTGCTGTTGACACTTCAGTTTATACTTATAGCATCTTCATAGTGAAATTTGAACTTTAACTTGTGGTTTTCAGAGAAAATGTTATTGTAGGCGAACGTAATATTAAAAAAAAAAAAAAAAGCCAAAACCACGAACACTATATGTCAGTATAAGCATGAAACGAAGAATGCGTTACTGACCTTGTTCCTATCACGCCATCCTAATCCAAATGGTCTAGAAAGCAAACTAATCTTTCTGCCCGGCACGTCTGCTGAGGAGGAATCTTGATTGCTTTGCTGTGTAGATCTGCAAACAAAATAAAAATAATCATGGATCACCACAGAGGTCTCGTTTCAAATTTGAAATGAATGTGTGGCCTATTGTGGATTAGAAATTATCTTTTTTCTATGAATTTATAGAAGGGACAAAGAGGGTCCAGAATCCATAAAGAAAAGTTGTTATATGGAAAATCTCGAGCAACCCTGAGCCTGAGGGATCAAGTCTTTTTTCCGATATATGTAAGTGGATTTTAAAAAGTCGATTATTAGGAAATGCCGAATCAAACCACTTGTGCTTTTTTCAACAAAGGATGGAGGGCTCTAATTGAGCGTGAGAGCCAAATGGTCAAGGGATAAAGGAAGTCCTAAAATGGAGGGAAAGACAACCTAGAATGTGGGTCTGAAAGACAAAAATGGAATATAATGAGTTTAACAAAATATTTGAAAAAGCACTGAATTACCGAGGTGAAGGCAGTGTCTTGTTCTGTCCTGACTGGTACTGCAACGTCGCCTCCAGCATGGACTCGGCCATGACTGCCCTTTTTTCCATTTCAGCTAGTGTAGCCGACGCTTCTTCGTACTTTTCCTGAGTTTGGTGGTTGCAAAAGTGCAGCAGAAACTCCGTAAGTCTAATGGTAAAATATTCTGATATAAAACACAAGGCATCAAAGTTTTACGCATTGATGACAGCTCAAAAGAAGTGAACATATCCGTATGAGAGAGAAATTAGCTCGGCTTCTGATGAAAAACAATAGGTTCTTCTTAGAGGTGGCAAAACCAGCTAACCCATCACCCAACATTTTAGACTGGCTGGACAATAAGAATCATAACCGGAAGTACCATCAGGTGCAATAGGCTCGACCAAGTGGGCCAATAGCCCGATGGATCACGAGCCGGCCCAACAGTCTTTGTGTATGTTAGGGGATGGGTTGGACTCGCCAATTTTCGACCTCATAGAATTTTGGCCCCGACATATGGTGTGGACCCGACAGGTTGGGTGGCCTGAATTGCCACCTCTAGCACTTATAGATTGAGTACTAAGACCGATGATGAGGGAATTGCATCAATGAAATTGAGAATATATGAGAGAGGAACGAACCTGAAGCACTTGGGCAGCGTATCTTTGCGCAGCAGCATCTTGCTCAGCAAATATACGGGCATCCTCTGTCACCTTCTGTTCTTGTTCAACTCTCATTAAAATCTGCAAATGACGCAATTTCCATGTTAGAGAAAGAGAGAGAGTGTCGTCCAATCTTATAGTAAAAGTCTTGCCTGAAGCATGGCGTTTTCTTGTTCCTGCTTATCAGCAAGGGCTTGCCGAATCTCAGTGACCTCTTGCTCTAACTGCTCAACCTAAAGCCACAAGCAGATGCTAAGCCATCAGGTTATATAATTACAATATTTTATAGCAGAATTTATAAATAAACCGTAATAAAGCCACAAGTAACACTTGTGTTGTGTATGACCATCTTCCGTAAGACGAGTTACTTTTATCATAAAAAGTGTTACTTTTATTGAAGTTTAGCGATGTGTTTCACAGAACAAGCACCACTCTAGAGTAATAAAGATTGAACAACTAGGAAAAAACGAGGTTCCTACATACTCTTGCGCTCAATTGCCGCCGATTATCCTGTTTAACCATCTCCATGAGTGCTGTTTCAAGCTCTTCCGCTCTGTAAAAAACAAGTATAAAGACAGTAATTATGCATCGGCCACAGAGGTAACTATCAAATATACTTCAGTAACATCAGAAGTTATTCATTTTAAATGAAACAGATGGTATAAAACATTCGAAAAACCAAACCTGTACTCTATTTATGACAGCCAAAAGATAGGATTGACGTAATACAGGAAACATAGGTTACAAAAACATTTTAGGGGATAAACAAAAAATAAGAAATTACACAAGCCAAGGCTGGGGGGAGGGGGTGGTCTACCTGAGCTCAGCAGATCTTTTGTCGTCAAGCAGCTTGCACATCTCAACCTTAAGCCACACCACCTGAATACGATCGATAGCTTACACATTAAATGTAGTAAAAGGTAATCTAGGCATAACCTATGAATGCAAAGACGACATTACTACATGCAAATATCTTCTTTTATCACACGCTACTCACCCTCGCCCAACTGTTAATATGCATAGTTCGTACGAGTAACTTGGCAGATAATTTAAGAGCCATCGGTTAGGCTTTTAATATACTGATTTTTCTTAAATTTAATAAACACCAAGTACTTATTTTTTATTTTAAGAACATCAAAATTTAATAAATAGTACCTGCTCTTCGAGATCTTGACCAGGATCTATCTGCACATCACCGTTCAAATGAGGCACATCACCGTTCATCTGCATGTCCGTTTGCTCTGGCTTATCGCTACTTCTAATCATCGAACCTGGATCCTTTTTGAAACTATACAACTTAGAAGCTAGACCTTGGGAATCCTTCGAAACTCTATTCCCTTTTGATCTTTCTTCCAGTGCAGCCTTGACAGCTGGTCGGTGTTTATTTCTTAGTTCTTGTAGTCGTGTTTCCTGGACATTTTGGTGACCCATGCAAGCAGTCAGGACGAGTTGACTGCTGTCAAATGTCGAACCAGCCAATGATTGAAGCAGTGTAACTGCATCTCCAGCATCCTTGGTTGTAACTAATGCAGGTCCTGCACAAAAACTACAAAAGCTAATAATTTTCCTGTATGCACCGAGCATGCAAGCAGTGGTGGATATATTGGGGGCAGCCCCTCCCCCAACACAGACACACACAAATATAAATGTATATATATAAATGAATGAATGGGTACTGAAATCGAAAATTGTCCCCCAAAATTTTGATGTCTTTTTTTATATTTATACATGTAAATGTATCGTTATTGATATAAAAAAAGTTTAAATATATCAAAATTTTGAGTATAATATTAGTAAAAGTGTGCCTTAATTAAAAGAAAAATCATTGTTATATATACTTGTATTGGTGCAATTGCCCCTCCAAAGTAAAATTATTGCATCTGCCACTGCAGGCTAGCTCATAAACTTTACAACTTTCAAATTGTATATCAAATCAATGGAATTAATTAATATCGCTAGGAAGTACCATATAACTCCATTAAAGCAAGTGCAGTCCGGAATAGCATTACACGGCTCCCTTCAAAGAGAAGAACATCCCAGACTCTAAGAACTGAGGGCAGATTAAGTTGGTCTGATTAAGAATACAGTTCGACCAAATGCAGCAATACTGAGATTAGGAAAAACTGACCACTTTCCCATGGAAGCATATTAGTAAATATCGTGAGGAACCATGGCGCAGTCACCCATGCCACCTGCACCCCCAGGTAATCTAGATGGTTCACTGTTGCATGGACAAAGTCAATAACGAGCAGAAACAATGACTCACAGAAAGTCTCTGGAAGGACTCATAAAAAAGACATGGATTACAGAGACGAACCCAATTTTGGACACTTTTCACGCACCAACTCCTCCAGAACAAGTTGGTCAACCTGCCGAGAATGATAAAAGCCACAAAAGAACTTTAATTATATTTTGCTATTTGATCATGATACCTTAATAAATCGGTAGAACTCAGCTTTTTTACAGATGTTAGCGACTGCTGGGAGACAACAACTAAGGTGTACCTGAGATTCTAGCATTTCTTCTGAGTAATAACCATCGAAATAGTCATCTAGAATACCCATCAAAGCCCTGAAAATCAAGCATCTCTTAAATACTGTCTAGTCATATAACTCCAAGGGTACATCGCACAAGTACACTATTCCATGCATTTATAGGAAATTCAAAATTTTCAAGCAGAATAAACCATTTTATCTGGTCAGAAATTAAATGTGAGAATCTGAATCACAATAAAAGAGATATAAAACAAAGATTTTAACCCACCAAAATGCATTTTCCTCTGGCATTAGAAGCAATAACAAGCCCGCGAAGAAATTCATGGCCTGAATAGATCAGACAAATGAACGAACACATGATTGAGAAGAATAATAGCATGACATTGGAAATCCCTAACGAAGCAATTAGCTGAGTATTTAATAGTTGTTGAACAGTCGACATCCTTAGGCAGCAACCAATAAATAGACAGATTTCTGCTTCTAAGTTAATAAGAATGTTACCTGGCAATATCCAACAGCGGGATTATGCCGGGCATAAGCTGTAAGTAATCGTCTTAAAGCATTTCTACCATCCTCATCGAGAGCAGGATGACCAGGAAAAGTTCGAGGTAAATCCTGCATTAGAGAAGTGATAAAGTTGGATATCAAGTAGCAGTTATAAATAGCTACCGAATAATGGTATGGCGTAAAGCGACTTTGAAGAATGACAACCTTCTCAATCTGGGCTTTCCATTTTTCAGGAATAGCTACAGACTCTACATTTGTCTCACAATTCTTCTCCTTCATTTCATTGTTCTTACCATCCACGTTAGTCTTTGGAGCAAGCAAATTCTGATAGTACTTCTCCACTCGGCGTGCTCTAACACCAACAAAAGCTTGCCAGAGCTGCAATGACAGGTAAAGCGAATAAAATTAATAGGAAGACCTCTGCTGCAAAAATCCGCGACTACTCTCGGCTAGGTGCTAGACTCTTATTGGCCGCCTAACCCCACCTAGGCTCCGACTAGGCGCTAGGCCCTAGTCTACTGCTAGACTAGTGCCTAGTACTTTTAAAACATTGAGGAAAACAATAGAGAGATAGTCCAATTACGTGTGACGTACCTCTCCCCTTAGTGCCATGGGAACCCCTCCTTGGACAAGAACTTCAAGTTCATCCTTCCAAGGAGGTAAAGATCCCAACGCAGGTCGACCCTCTACATGAAGGGTGTCTTGAGTGGGATCTGATTCAGATCTTTCCAAATCATAAAACTCTTCCTCAGAGTCTTCTTCAGGTGCTCCTTTACCAGTTCTAGCCTCTTCAATGGGAGGAAGTTGCTTTCTCACGCTGGAGATTGGCTCATTTTTCACCTTTTTCACGCGGGAACTCATCATATCCTCTATCGCACGAAGAGATGGTCTGATCTCAGCCCATGTTTGGGCTTGATGAACTTTAGTTTCAGTTCCTGACAGTGCCTCTTTATTCTCTCCATCCAAACTATCATCAGCAGTTGATTCGGTTGACTCAACATTTGACTTTACGACATTATTGTTTGCAAACAGCTCGCTTGTAGCCAATTGAGCAGACTCGCATTGCCTTTCTAGAAAGTCCTTCCACTTGTCTGACCTCTCCTCCTCTTCTTCCTGAAAGACATAAGGACAAGCACTGGATTCCTTGAGAATTTTTGGTTCATAAATACGAAACTCTTGAGGGAGTATGAATATGTAAGGATCAAAAAACCTGGTATATGTTTGCATATTCCCGGTATCTTTGCAGGTGTTGAGGTCTCACTGCAAACCCATAGGCATCCCTGTTTATGCAAGTTCCAAAAACAATTAGAAACCATAGCATCGATTTTTAATTTCGGAAAGTCTCCATCTTTTCGTACGCGTTTCCCTGGACAGGCACGCTTCACACTACACACCCTTCATATATACACACTACACTCAAACAACACGCACTTCACGCACACAATAACATGCTCCACACACTTCACGCATACACACACTACATACACGTGTGGGTGATTCTCTCAGAAAATATTATGATTGTGAACTAGTGGGATTACACACACATCCCTATTTATCCAAGTATCGAAATCAATTAGAAACTGTAGTAACTTTTTCAAATTCAGAACAGAAAGGCTCCATCTTTTCCTATACTTTCCACAACAATGGAGGAAAACAAAATAATTAAGTAAAATGAAGGAAACATACAGAAAAACATACATCAAGACATATCCTTCGATCAATTTTCCTTCAAGACAAGTATAAACCTTAAGAGAATCCCACCAAACAAAACATTCCTCCCATCACTTTCGTATAGGATAGTCATGATATCATATGTTAATATCTTAAATCTCTCTTTGTACCACAAAATAAAACTTAGTGGTACTTTTGATCACTTGCACAAATTTAGTCGCTGAGGAAACTATCTTCCACTGTGAAGTGGCATTATGTTATCAGCATTTTGTACCAATACATAAGTTGGCATTTCACATTTACCACCTCAAACCTATGTTCTGATTACTAGAAAAAAGTCATCGCCTCTCTGAAAAATGAAAATTAACAAATTTATTTAGAGCAAACTAGGGGTAAAAACCAAACAAAGTACTTGATGCTCGATTTGAGATCATTGGCCAATAACCCGTTTGCATTTCGTTCGACAAAAAATATCAAACAAGCTTCTAACATGCTTTAACATTTGATAATATCTAAAACCAACGCGTACTCAAGCTAGATAAATAAAATGCGTTATGATAAGTGTAGAAGTATCAAACTACTTGAGCTTGTTAAATCTCAACTCAGTTATCAAACAAGCTCAACATAACACTAAAAATTCAATAGCAAGCTTGAACATTGGTACATTTAGCTTGCCTGGACTCATTTACAAACTAATTTCTTTTTCAAAAAAGTTCTCAGAAGTCAGAAGTGACTTATAGAACCGTCGGCAGAAACCAAGTAAGAAACACTCTACAGAGAAAAAAAAAAAAAAAAATTCCTCTCAAAATGGCTTGGAGGTTAATGATAGAGTGACAGATCGAGGCAAGTAAAAAGCTACTCCAATCCAGTCCAATAACCGAAAATGAGTGCCACGGGGCAAAACGAAAAGCAGGTAGCACAAAGTAAAATGTGATACCTCTTGTGATCGAAAGAGATTGCCGGAGCAGGGTTGACGGCCGCCGCCATTGCCGGAAACGATGCCTAAAATAACATTCAACTCCAATTCTCCCTTTTTTCAGCTCCTATTTTACTCTGTGTTAGATTTTCCCTGAAATTTCTGCAACAAATCAACAGCAGAGTCAACAAACGAGAAAATGGCTACAATCGGTGAGCTTCAGAGGCCTTCAGCAATCAACTTGCAGCTCCCACACTAGTATCATTATGAAGGGTGGGGGTGGGGTGGGCATAATCACATGGAGAGGCGAATTTACCGTTACATGTGAGGTGGTGATTACTTAGCACGGAATTCGAGAGGAAATTCTGCAACTAGAAGAGTGAATTCGCAGGAAAAGGAAAATTAGATATTTAGAGTTGACAAATTACACCATTGATGACGCACTGTTTTTGGCCGGGGTCTTTTCGTAACAGTCGTTCAAATGTGGTAAACACGTAGTCGGACGATAAATTAAGATCTACGTACATTTTAATTTTATACAGTACCAAAATATCAAAAAAATTAAATATGTATTAATGGATAAATTAAAAATATCAAGTTACTTGATTATATGGTAATTATTCGACTTAATTAGTGATACATTTCTAAGATAATTAGGAAGCAGCAAATTGATTTTTTGGTATAACTTAAACATTTTCCTAATAAAATAAATTATACCTTTTTAAAATATATTTTTTTTAGGACCGACAGAATAATAAATACTGTTGGAATTCTTTTTTATTTTTAAAATTATAATTTTTATATACTCTATCAAACATAAATGACTTTCACAATAAAAGGTGGTAAAAAAGCTCATGCTCAATTATTTGGAGATCCATGTAGGGCCCACTTAGTAGATCAGCCATCAAGTTCAGAAAGATATTTTCAGGTGTTTTGTCCGGGAAAGATATTAATCCGTCCGTTTTAAAATAAGTGTCGTTTTAGTTTTTCGTATAAAAATTAAAAATCGATAAAAATGATAAATATATCCATACAAAATCTATTTAACTTTAGTATATTTTGTGGGATAAGAAGATAATCAACTAAATTAAGTAGGTTGTTTACGGTAAGATTGAAAGAATTATGATTTTTTCGTTAAAATGCTATTTATTTTAGATTTTTTTATTCTCTTAAACGACACTTATTTTAAAACGGGGGAGTAATAAATTTGGATGAGAATGGCAAATGTTATAATGGGCTTGGGTCTAAATTAGGTCTAAAGATTCTGTACAGTAATTGTAATCACTCTCATTTTAACCTTCGAATGGCAAATATTATGGTTTTTTTGTTAAAACGATATAGATAATGATGTAGATAATATGAGATAGATGATAATAGATGGACGCTCCAAATGGCCTATTGATAAAGTGAAATAAAAGTAAATTGAGCCATTCCTAATCTGCAATGCCCAATACCAGTCCAAATATCCCGTAAAGCATTAGAATATAATGGGCTTGGGTCTAAATTAAGTCTAAAGTTTCTGGTCTGGCCTAGCAATAGCCCATTTAAGCATGTTAGGCCCAAAAGACCGAGTTTGAGGCCCATTTTCCAACACCTTTTTAGAAACTCATATGAGCATTATTATATTTGTATTTGTATTTGGGCTATTCCAGCAAGCCCATTTAGTGTATTTGGGCTATTCTATGTTTGGGCCTGTCGGTGTTACATTTGATGTGATACACGTGATAAATTATAAATTAAATTAGATTACATATTCTTACATTGTTTTATACTCCTATTTATTATTATTATTATTATTATTATCATTATTATTTCTAAATGAGACTTGAACAAGTTTGTTCATGATCTATTAATGAACAAGTCTATCAATGATCAAATTATATCCATTTATTAAATAAGCTCAAAAGTTTATTTAACTATTAAAACAAACGAAGTGCTTCACGAAATGTTCAACGAAAGTTCTTGTAATGACTTACAATAGCAAGTGAAATAGTCTAGGACACGTACTGGTCCGACCTAGCCGCTCTATATTCTAGACGGCCTAAGCCTTACGAATGTTGGTCTAAAGCATCAAGGCTCAACCTATCAACATTTTTTAGTGTATTTTAAAGAAACAAGTTAAAAATGAACTCACTAATATTCAAATCAACGAAATTTTGATCCAACTCAACTTCCTAGTTCCTACTATATGGCATCAGTCCAACGGATAAAGATAGTAATGTGGAGGGGGGGGAATTAGTTTGGCTCCAAAAATTTATCGCGTTAAAAAATATTGAGGCCAACTTAACTCATTCTCCTTAATTATACTAAGATTTGCTGGTTAATCTGTAATCCGACGAACTTTTAGTTCTTAGAATTAAGACTGCCGGAAAAATATCGGACGATCGAACCGACCTATAAAGCCGGGTTGATTTTACAATCTGTGCCGACGTGCACATAAATGTGTAGCCAGTGTAGGTAAGATTCTTCAAAATTGATTCCACCCACAATGTATACAAATAATGCAACATAAATCACTGTTTCAATACATCAAATATAGAGTCCGTTTACTTAAGATTGGAGAGTGTTGGACCAAACTTAACAGAGAAAATTAATAAACGTGTTTTATTGAAATTCGATCGTCTAAATCTATTGAGTCCAATTTTAAGCAGACGGACCCACGGATTAAAGTTAGGCCTTAAAATTGACACGCAAGCACCCGCACCATCATTGCGACTCGAAAAGCATCTCCAAAAATATCCCCTTCTCCACTCCACCTCTGCTAACGTGAGCCCCCCACTATTTTAAGCCACCCCAACAAACCATGTATGGCGCCCTAAACCTCACCCACCCCC
Organism: Ajuga chamaepitys; assembly: GCA_958295605.1. Classification (NCBI taxonomy): domain Eukaryota; kingdom Viridiplantae; phylum Streptophyta; class Magnoliopsida; order Lamiales; family Lamiaceae; genus Ajuga; species Ajuga chamaepitys. The sequence goes on from OY282495.1 coordinate 88,003,553, forward strand.
ACAAATTTCCCAACCACTTATCCCCTTCCTCCTCCGCCGTCGAATCGCCGACAATTATCCGGCTGAACCACTCCGCCGGCCGGTGGCGTAGGGCAATTCAATTCGCACCCCCTGCGCACCGCAAAATCACTTCGCCGGAATCTCACCGGTTTTCTTCCGATTGTAGGAACAGAGGACTGGAGAGAGAGTTATTTTGTAATTTTAAAACTAAAATTGGAGCTAAAATGTGTTCCACTGTCCATGGCAAGGTGGAGAACCAATCCGACTCGCGGTCGGAGAAACAAATCGGAAAACCACCGGCGAAGTTGCTCACCTTGCCTACGATTTTGACAATTGGCCGCGTTGCTGCGGTTCCCTTCCTTGTCGGCAGTATGTGTTGAATATTTAACGGACTGATTTCAGTTCTTTTGTGTGATTTGATTGAACATCTATAAGCTAACCGTTTCGGTGTACTTTAAACCATGATTGTATGTTTGTGCAAATGATCAATGATAATTTTGTTTTTTTTCCCTGATACTGTGCTTCAATTAGGTGGACCGTGATACTATTTGTGATATTTGTATTATTGTGCGAATGATTAATCACAACTATTTTGCTTCAATTAGTTGTACCGTGATACTATATCTGGGCAATTTGTATTATTTTGGAGATGATTAAGCACACTCTATTTCTGGCATTTTGCTTCAAGTAGTTGTAGCATGATACCACTGTAGTGCTTTGAAAGGGTTATGGATTGTTGCTTCAAGTAGTTGTACCATGATAAATAGATGACTAAGCACAATCTATTACAATTTGAGTGGTCACGTTCCCAAAATCTGGCTGAATATATGTATGTGTGTGTGTGTGTGTGTCTCCATCTTGTAGTTGCTATTTTATAGTGGTAAGGGAAGTCATGGAATTGACATTTTACTCACTTTGTTAGCTTTTTATGCTGAGAGCTGGTGGGGACCTGCTGCTACATTTGGTATCTTCATTGCGGCAGCCTTTACGGATTGGCTTGATGGGTATCTTGCCCGAAAGGTGCCACTTTTCAAGATCCAAACTTGTTTGAACATCTTATTATGCTTCTCTAGTTTTCCTTGTTTACATCTTCCTATTGAATTATTTTTAACAGATGGATTTGGGAACCCCATTTGGTGCCTTTTTGGATCCTGTGGCTGACAAGGTAATGTTGGCATCTTGGGTTATTTTGTAGCTCTAGATTAAGATATATTTTCACAGTTTGATATGGTATGACATCTAAACAAACAAAGAGTGACTTCGTCTAGATTGAAAAGTTTGGCAACTTTATGGGATAATTAGCATTAACATTTAGTTCAGAAAAGTGATATTGAACGCCATAAGGGCTCTTCATTTCGAAATGGAGTACATAGCTGTGTTCTCAGAGGATGAATGCTTTATTTACTTGGAAAGATAAAAAAAGCTGTACTCTATGTGCATCTTATTGTGTTTTTTCTTTTCCCTCCTCTAAATGCAGCTTATGGTAGCTGCCACCTTGATCTTATTGTGTACCAGGCCTTTTGAAGCTGGTGCGTTTGGACAAGCACCATGGTTATTGACTGTGCCTGCAATCGTTATAATTGGTAGAGAGGTAAGACCTGTAGTGTTTGCTTCCCAGAGCAGTAATGAATCTTTATGCATATCCATGCTCCATTTGGATAATGTTTCAGCTCTAAACCCCCCACCCCTCTCCCTTCCAGCTGACAATGTTGTTAATGATACACTTGTTGGTGTTATTTTTGTATATCCTATCACGTGGAGGTTTAAACAAAAAGCGGAATTTCTCTTTATTCTGTATGTTTGTAATGTTATCTACACGGTATTATTTAACACTATATTCATGAATTGTGGTCGAAGAGATGCTTCCGTCGCTGAATGACATGTTCCGGAAGTGATGCTCCCTTTATCTCTTATTTTGTCTTTCAGAGGGTTTATTAACACACACACAACAAATACACAAAAACACATAGATGTGTGCGCGAGTGAGATGTGTGTATGTATGCACATTTTGACATGTTGAAGTCCTGCATTTTAGTGTTTCACTTTAAATATTCACATATATGCAGATCACTATGTCCGCAGTTAGGGAATGGGCCGCTGCACAGGACAGGAAGCTTCTAGAGGTTTGAATCAACATTGCTTGCTTGTGATTAATTTATAATTATCGACTGGTGAGTCGTACATTCCAGTGGAAAATTACCGTGACTCACTAACTACTCTTTCAGGCAGTTGCTGTTAATAGTTTGGGGAAGTGGAAAACTGCCACACAGATGATTGCATTAACCATCCTCTTGGCTACCAGAGACGGCAGGTGTTATTTCCTTTCCAAGTATTGATCAATTGAAATTGTTCAAAATATATATGATACTCCCTCAGTCCTTTAACAAAGTCTTGTCAAAAATTTTGTCCTAAAATGAGTCTTGTACTCTTGTATCAAAAGTCAATTTCTCGTTTTATTAGTCCAAATAAATATTTAAAAGTTTCGATTTCACGAAGTAGTTAAATATGACTGAACAAGCCAAATCAAAAAATAAAATAAGTGGTGTAAGTGCAAACTGATGGTTTTCAAAGAGTTGTATCTTTTCAGAATGAATATGGGACAGAGTAGTATTATGGTTTGATTGTCTTCCGAATCTTATTATTCTCTCTCTTTCTCTCCCCCCCCCCCTCTCTCTAGTCTTGTTGGAGCAGGAACTTTTGCATTTTCCGGGGTAATCTTGCTATATGTTTCAGCATGGCTTGCCTTGTGGTCGTTGGTCGTGTACGCGAGAAAAATAGGGAAAGTGCTGGTAATGTAACTTCTCCCATCAGTATTACCTTGGTTCCTACCATTTATTACAGAGAGCAGATAATATCCTCTGCTATTTAAGAGGAGGTCCTTCTAAACATGGATGAGCGAATGCTGATTATTATTTAGCAGCAAGTCGGATTTTATACTGGGGACAGTTTCGTGGTCCAGTAATCCGCGAAAGTATCGGATGAAATAATGTAGTTTTTCTTTTAAGTGATATTTTATCACTGGCCTAGTCGATGACCGGCACTACCTGGATTTTCCACGTTACGGTTAAGTCAGTGAACACTGTTTGATCCTAGGTTGATCCCAAGTGGTGGCTGATTGCTTGGCGAGAAAGACAGGGTTAGTGATGATAGTTAGAAGTGTTTCGTTGATGAGTATGTAATATATCTAAATTATGAAGCATAAAGTTATATATATTATGAAGCGTTGTTAATATTTGCAGTTGATGCATGCTCCTGTTTCTAAAATCAGCTTTTGTCCAGATTTTTGAATCCCAGCTGAGATGTATTTTGAGTTGAATCTTTTCGGTTTTCCGTATGATAAGTAGAGCTGGTGAAATTAGTTCGATAAAATTAGTCTAGTCCAGCCTGTCCAGCCTGTCATCCAACATTTTAGACAGGCTGGGCAATGCACATCTCGCTGAATTTTCATATATTTTAGAAAGAAGGGTCGGATTAGGTTCATCAATTTTCTGCCCGATGAAATTACAGTCCGGCCCAGCCTAGCAGGCTTGGGTTGGATTGTCGGACTTGCCACCTCTAATAAGTACTTGGTGAGAAGTAGGAATTCTTGGATAAGAGTACGTATGCCATGCCATATTCGCTGTTCAAATACACACATTTACAGTAAAATTATATCTTATAGAATCTTGAAAGTAAACGCACAATTTTATTGTTCACTCTTATTTCTCGATTCTTAAAGGCAAGATTTTTCTTAATCCACTTAAGCTCAAACCGAACTTGATTCAATTAAAGGGGCGCTTGGTATAAATTTTGAAATGTTAATGGTAATAAGTATGAATGAGGGGTTAATTATTTTATGGAATGATGTGAGAAAAGTTGTTGATAAAATAGGGGTGATTAATTTATTCATTATATATTAAACATTATAAACGGGAATTGATCCTTTATCATTCATATTACCTACCCCTAATACACTCGATTACGCGGGTGCGAAGTTCGTTTATAAAGTTCAATGAGATAAATGAACAAGATTCAAGCTGCAGGTTATTAGTTTGTTAGCTCATGAATTGATTTATTAAAAGGGTCATGAGCTAGCTTTCAAGATATACTATATGGCCAACACTGGCTGCCAAATGGAAAAAGTAAATAGATACAACATTTTCTACTCTTTTTGAAATTTATATTAATTCAAAATATGAGATTTTATATTGGACATATATATTAAGTTCATGATATTATTATAAATCCAATTAAATTTAATCCCATTATCCAAACTCAACTTGATAGAGTTTGGGATTGAAACTGTATTACTAGATGTATAAAATACTCTCCATTGTTTTTCCATTTCATATCTTTCTCCTTTGCACTTTGAAACGAGCTGAGCCATATAATTCTTAACAGAAAATATTATTGGACCAACAAACCTGACCCAAAGACGAGTTCAACAAGTTGTTGACTGACCTTATAATCTTAGTGTATTTAAAGAAAATGAGTTGGTCTAGACACATTAAGACTTTTGCCCAGTGGGATTTCAAACTGACCCGACCCGGCCCTAACATATGACACATTTTTCACATCAACATGAAGGGAAGAAAAGAGAATGAGGGTCACAATTATTCATGCTCCAATTTCAATATTGACCTCTCATATTGTTTAGCAAAAAATAAAATTAAAGTAGGATAAAGTATACTGATATCCTGCGAGGAAAACGAGGCATAAAAGAAGACAAATCCATCACAAACAAAATTGAATATCAATATTATCATAATCATCTGTTTTGTTCATCCTGTAACTCTCCATATGTGTTTCCTATGCCGGTCGAAAGATACAGCATAATCATCAACAGTGTCGAACTCCCGTGAGAGAGATGAAGCCAAATGGCAGCAGCAGCAGCTCTGTACAGTATCTGCCGTCTTTGGAATATCTCTCTCTTTATTTTTATTAGATCGGCCAAAAATTTGCTTTACGATAAGCTAGTGGCATTGTGCGCCTCCTCTTATCGAAAGAACCGGGCCCTGGCTCGAACTGTGGCTTATCAGATTCGAGTCCAGGAATAGAACTATCACAGTGATGTCATCGTGAAAATGTCTTCTCACCCCTATGTCAATCTTCTTCATGTCCGAATATCTCATCTCTCTTTTCTTCGCGGCTTCTTGAAGCGCCGCCTTGATTAGTTTTCTCGCAACGCCCTGAAAAAAAAGCGAAAGATTAAAGTGGGTCCCCGACTATATGATTGGTCAATATAGAAACATATCATCTTCTGTAACATATCGTCTTTATGAGTAAGACTTGTGTAGCACTGTAATCTAGTAGTCATTTCTCGTAAAAATGTTACTTTTGATGTAACAATTTTTACGTCAAAAGTAATAGTTTTTACAATAAAAGTGAGAAATGATGATTTATAGGAGAGAAGAAATAAATTGCACAACCATGGGTTTTTGGAAGCAAGAAAATTTGCATTTTGGGATAGAGTAGACGAAATCTTACATTGCGCGGAGAGTTGTAGACAATGTCGACTGCTTCTTGATTGCTGAGGTGCTCCCATAGCCCGTCCGACGCGAATATAAGAAATTGATCCTCGGGATAAAGTTTCTGGACGAGTATTGATGGCTCTGCCAACAGTATTGGTTTGTCGAAAGGTCCTGCAACTCTGAATTTCGCTAACAGAGGCGCTCTGTTAAACTCAGGTGTCTTCAAATAAGCATCCCCGATTGATCTCGAAACCTGTGTGCGTATTCGCAACATATGAGAGAGAGAGAGAAATACTGGAAAAACGATTTAGAATTTGTCTGATATTACACTATGCATTAATTCTAGCAAAATCTTCCATTCAAAGACTCAATGTATATGCTCAAAGGTTTATCCACAATAGAGGTGGCAATACAAGCTTGCTAGCCTGCCGGGCCAATGCAATATGTTGGGCTGGGTCGGTCAGTCCGAAATTCTAACAGGCTGAAAAACGTAACCTCAGCCCAAACCCCCCTAAAATATACTTAGATATGTCGGGCCTGATTATACTTTGGGCTAGGATTCCTACAGCCAAGCCCGACAAAAAATCTGCCAGAGCTGATAATGCCACCTCTATCCACAACTAGTACATTAAGATAGTATTCATAACTATCACAAGAAAAACGTAGAATTACACTGTAAAAAACATTAAACGGCACTATATGCTGATACACGTGAGGTTATACATTCCTAAGCCTAGGAAACGTGCTATTAACGAACCAACAACAATATATGAATCGTGTTCCTTTTTTCATCAATATAAAAATAGAAAACAAGATGATAATAGAACAAGACGTCACCTGAATAATACCCTTCACCCGCCAAACTTTGTGCTTTAAAGCAACAATCTGGGGGTCATCGGGATGCAATGAGTGCAGCTCGTCTCGAACAGATTCCAGACTTGCATTATGTTCAGTGGATAACTGAATAGCTTTGACCTGTTTATGGGTCTTTTCTAATCTCGCTAAGACCGCCCTCGAATCTCCTGCATTTGCAATGTACATCAGTCCACTGCATATAACGCCCACCAAACAACACGAACCCACAGAAGCCATTTTTGGTTTGATTTCCCATTGCCTTCTGACCATAGAAAGAAACTCTTCCTCTGTTGCCAGATACGCGTTTTTTATAACATCAGCTGACATTTCTTGATTGTCTGATGTAAATTCTGCATCATGAATAGCTGTCAAGTGAGTAACCGTGTACATAAGCAAAATATCCAAACAGGACTTTTGTTAACATCGAAGCTCCAAAAGCTTATACGAGGTCTCCACATTAGTGCAACACGATTACTTATTTTTTTAACTTAGAAGTCACGAGTACTAAGCTCCTAAAACTTATTCAAGCATCTAACGATGCAGAATTCAGCTCACATTTGTATTCTATTCAAATAAAAAGAGTATGTGATGCAGGCATTTATACTAGTAGGTCCTAAAAGCACTATAATTACTAGCTACCGCTCGGGCTTCCGGTGATAGAGGGCTCTTAATAAAAAGGTAACATACTGAAAGATATATTCTAATAGATTGACTATAATAAATCAGCTATATTGTAACCATAAAAAATTTAATCAAAATCTGCACCAATATGCTCTAACATCCTGAATTCCACCCCAACTAGTTTAAAACATTATTGCAGCTACTAATTTTTCGTTGATTAAAGCCATCGTAAATTCAAATGTGACATTATCAAAGAATCTCCCAACGATTATCTCTAGCATCTACGTTATGGAGGTCCTTATCATGATACATTCTTATTTGTTCGTATAATCTTCTGTTCTTTTCTTCTACTAAACCTCCATTCATGAATCACAGAAACTAACCTAAAAGGCAAAAACAACAAAGAACTATGTTCAAATAGACAACACATTCAAAGCCAAATCAACCATCAACACAGCACAACATAATGCTGCAAGTAAGAGAAAAAACATACTCTTAATATTCTGAAAAAGGTGATTGTTTATAAACAGGGAAGCCTCAGGGCCAGCGTGCCCGTCGTAAATCCCAACAAATGTCCCTCGTGGCCCTGACTCCAAAGAGCTCATTGGCCCTGATTCAACCTGACTCTGATCTTCCAATACAACATTTGCCTGAATCACTGCCATCGAAAACTCCCCGTGCATATGGTTCCCTAAATCTTTATACCACAACACCCCATCCTCACGACCACTAAGATCACCTACTCTATTGCTGCAATTTTCGCCTCGATTTTCCAACGAAGGCCTCCAACAAGGAGTCACATATTTCCTCCATGTAGTAGTCACCATTCTCCCTCCTCACATACAATTTATCAATTCTTTATTCTTTCTTTCTTCACCAAACAAACCCTCAACCGTGACAATATCAATCAATTCTCTCAAAGCTCCAATTTTTTTTGCCCCTTTTCAGCCCTAAATGTCAAACCAAACACAATTCTTCAAAACTAATTGCAGTCATACATAAATATATGCAATAATTAACTTGAATTATGCAAAAATACACCCAAAACCCGAATTATCTAGTCATACAAACACCCTAAAATTGAAAAAACAGAAAACTTACACACAGACAAAATAAGTCAAGCCCAGAAAATCATATGCACAACCAATCAAAAAGAAAAACTTAAACAACAAGAAGATTGATAAAAAGAACCTATTTCAATCGACCCATTTCAGCATTGAATCAAAATCCGGAAAATTCCCAGCAAAGAAGGTGAAAAATTGAATCTGTTTTTCAAAAATGTTGCTAGGTATAGATCAAGAAGAAAAATGCAAACAAAACACATACAATAAAATAATTAGGAGTGAAGGTATGACCAAATTCCGGTGGGCAATTAGTTTTGTGGCCGGTTTCTGGGTTGGGTTTTTGGGGATTTTGTGTTTGTGAATTTATACGCATTTTATAGGGTATTTTTCTTCCATACATGGGGTGGGGTTGTGACTTTGACCAAGAACAAACCTTTCTTTTAGGCAACTTTTTCTCATCTCTTCCCCTTTTAATTTACTAAAACAATTATTATTATTATTTTCTTTATTTCCACGCGTTTTACCCTTCAAATTTTGGGAAAATTTCACTATAATGTGTAAATTTTGGAAAAATGTTTAAATACAAATGCTTAAATTTTGGAAGTTTTTAATTTGAAAGTTTAAATTTTGAGTTTTTCTTAAATAGAAGTTCATATTTTGATTTTTATTCTTAATTCAGAACTTACGTTTTAAAAAATAAAAATTATTATTAGATGTATGAAATGTTCAGTAAGATATATTGAGAATTTTAATATACTACTCCGTACTTAAATTTTTAATCAACTTTGTATTGAATTTTCATAAATGAAATAGTGCTTTTAAGACGTAAGTTATGAAATTGAGAATAAAATCTAGAATCTCGGTCCTAATTGACAAAAAGCTAAAAAAATCAGCCGGAAAATAAGAATTTCCATGATATAGGTCTTGTATTGAGATATTTTCTAAAATTCAGTCAGCGAAATTTACTCCTTTATTTTCCTTGGAAACACACAATTTATATGATACCAAGTTTTTGAAACTGAATTAGAAAATAGTATAATATTATAGTTCGAAACTGAAAACACACGTATAATCCGACCAACAAGTATACTCTCTTTGTAATATAACAAGATTAATGTTTCAATAAATTTCTTGTTCCAAAATAAGTGTCATATTTCGAAAATTAATATCTCGTTTTTCTTTTTAAGTAAAAGATTAAAACTTATTATTTTATGATTAAATTGGATTTAGTTAAATAGATCAAATGATATAAGTAATGTAGCTGCGAATTGATATTTTTTTCAAAAGTTGCTCATTACCTAAAATTGTGTACATAATATAACATAATGTTGGCAATAATATATTAGAAATAAGTAATCCCTCCGTCCCGCTCAATTTACACACTTTTTTTTTCTGTCCGTCGCATTCAACTTTGCACACCTTTAAAAATGAAATTTTTCTTACAATCTTCATCTTAAAAAAAATCAACAAAAAAACAAAAAACAGTTTTTCTTAATATACGTGCTCGTCCTTACGTGCAAAACTGAGTGTGACCGAGGGAGTATGATATATATGTCTTGATGCACAAGTTCGCTTTAACTTGGTTTTTTTTTTTTTTTTTCTCTTATAATTGATTTAAGTCATATGTAGCCTAACTTCGTTTTTTTTTTTTTTTCTTGTTTTTGGATAAATATAGCCTATTTGATTACATAGCTAATTAATGAACTATTGTCAAAGCATCAACTTGATCTTATCGGTTAATTCTACTCTATTTCATGAATAATTACTTAAATATTTTATGGGGGATTCTATTCACACCACTAAATCCTCTCTTCACACCATCTTTTTTTTGGGACAAAAATAGCCATTAATAAATAGACTAAAATATCCTTTTTTATCTCATTTTTTTTATTAAAAATAATTTATGTAGAAAAATAAGTTAAACTCTCTCCATACAATTTAAATCTTAAATAAATAATAAATAATGTTTATTGAAACCCTAATTCATCAATTAATTACACCAAATCACATACAAACTCATAATTCCAAGAAGAAATCAATCATGGATGAAGAGAAACATAATGATACGACCGAGATAAGTCGTAACTATATTTTCATCTTCTTTAGTTCACGATTGTTTGTAAAACGCATCGTTTTTCGAGATGAGATTTATGACTTGCGTTTATCATGATATATAAATGCATATGGTGGGTTATGACCGAACGATTGGAAGAATTCTGGCTGATACTTGCCGAACCATATTACCTTATTCGGTCAGTAATGACTGAACGTTTGTAAAAATTTAAGTTTACTTTGTAAAAAGCAATTTTTTTTTTTTCGAGATTTGAATTCTGAATTGCGTGATCATGATGTATAAATTTATACGACGGGTTGTGACCGAATGGTTGTAAGAATTATGTCTGCTACTTGCCGATCTACATAATCTTGTTTGGTCATTACTGGCCGAACTATTGTAAAAAATTTAGTTAGTACTCATCGTGTAATAAACGAGAGTTAATAATGGTCAGAATTATCGTTAGGTTTCGTACCTCCTTTCGCGTTAATTCGGTGGATACATGCCGAACCGTCGTAACAATTTCGCTTAGTGACCATAGTTTAAAAACTAACACGGCAGATTATGACCGAACGGTTGTAAGCAGTTTGGTCATTACTTGCCAAATTAAATTAACTTGTTTGGTCATTGCTGACCGACCTATTAAAAAAAATGTTAGAATTTTCGGTGATTTTCGTACATGAGTCACGTATTAATTCGTAGGATATCCGCCGAACCATTGTAACAATTTCGGCCAGTTACGATCATTGTACAACGCTTATATGGTGGCTTATGACCGAATGCTTGTAAGAAGTTTGGTCATGACATGCCGAACTATATTATCTTGTTCGGTCATTGCTGGACGAACTGTTATAAAAATTTTGTTAGAATTGTGCGCGGTTTTCGTCGTTAGCAGCGTGTTATTTCGGTGTTTATCCGTTGAACCATTGTAATAATTCCTCGATTCTTCTATCAGATTTTTGCTAAAAGAAATGAACTTTTGAAGACTGAAATGGGAGACGAAAAGCTCATAAGAATTCTGAGAAATGAGAGAAAGAACGTTGGTGTGCTGCCTTTTGTCTTTCAAAACATGTTTTTATTTAATTGATTTTAACTTTTAATTACTAAGGGTACAAATGTCTCAAAATGTGGTATAGAAAGTAAAAAATATAAAAAATAAATATGTGATGTGGTGTAAAAAGAAATAGTGGTGTGGAGAGAGGATTTTGTGGTGTCAATAGAATTGGCCATATTTTATATATCATTGAATCGATAGTGTGTAACTTATTCAGAAATTATCCGCGAGGTAAGATAAGAGAAAATCAAGCGTTTTGAAGTTTCAAAGAACGGATAGAGTATACATTTATCCTACTTTCTCAACAAACACCGGAATTCTGTGAAATTCACATTATCTTCATCCTTCACACAGCCACCACCTTTAATCAACATCTGCCTCTTCATTATCAGACCATCTAAGAACCTGAGATGAACAAAAACAAAAATAGATACTTGCTATTTAGTCATGATAGAAATACACATAGTATGGGTGGCATCAGAATTGTGGTGCAAAGATGAGTATATGGAAAGTGTGCAAAATTAGTTGGGACGGAGGTAGTATTGTATATAGCAACAAAATTGGTGCAAGCTTTAAGAACACCTATTGCAGCAACTACTAAACAAGAAATACGAAGACTTAAAATTATATGAGTGAAGGTCTTACAGTGTGAAATGTAGTTTGTTTTGGCAGCTATGTCATAGTTGTCATTGCATCATCGAGATATTGATATGATTCCATGGTCCTTTACCATAAAAGAAAAATTCCTTCGTCAGATTAAGAATACACAAAAATAGCAAATTGGATCCTCTATTTCAAATTATATTTCATCTAATATTTCATTGTGACTACCATACGACATATGTCAATTAATAATGTCATCATATATACATGACGTGATGGTTGTTTTGAATACAAAATGAAATGAAATAGAAGATTTCATCTGCAAAACGAAAAGTGATAATGTAAAACAAAGTACACTTACCAACCCTGCCATCGAATAGCGGCGTAGTCAAACGTGATTCTGGAGATATGAGAAATCTTGGGCCACTCAAAATGATGAGCATCAGTTTGTAGTTTAAGACATCTCTCTTCCAATATAGGACAATCTTCAACACTTAACTCAGTTAAATTGGAAAGGCGTTGCATTGTCTCCACGGAGGGAAGGCGCGTTAACCTTTGACAACTACGCAGACGTAAGTATTGTAGAGATGTGAAGTTCCCAAACCACTCTGGCAATTCTTCGATCCTGCTCAAATCATTCAACGTCAACCTTTCAAGAACAGTGAGGTGTTGAAGCTGATCCGGGAGAGAGTAACAATCTTCCTTCCACGTCAAGTACAGTTTCCTAAGTGATTGGGAAGCAGCTTGCAATATTCTACCCAATGAATCTGAATCAGCGACACTCATGGTTAACTTCTGCAAGCTGCGCAAAGAGCCAGGTTCCATAGAAGAAGAGATGGTCCATTTGGGAAAATTACAGATGTACAAATATCTGAGACGAGCCATTTTATGCAAACAGCCACCTATCTCTTCTAAATTTGTTATGCTACTTATATCCCATAACTCCAAAAGCTCAAGCGACGGTGCACATGACTCCACCATTTCATATGGAAGATTCACCAGCGCTCCACAATACCGAATCCTCAATCTACGAAGTGATTTGAAGCCTTGAGAAGAAGAACAATGAAATGGTATTGACTTGAGACTTGAGCAAGTATATATATTCAAGGACTCAAGCAACGGCGCACATACCATTTCACATGGCAAATCCGTCAGTGCTTCACAAGACACAATTGTCAAACGACGAAGTGATTTGAAGCATGGTAATTGTCTTCCTCCACTGCTGCCACTTGAAGAAGGACAATGATAGGCTATTGACTTGAGATTTGGGCACTCGAAAATGCACAGATCCTTGAGCGACAGTGCACATGACTCTACCATTTCATATGGCAAATTCATCAGTTTGTCGCAGAACTTGATTGACAACTTACGGAGGGACGTCAAGCCTCCTTGTGACTGTCCTCCGACGTCACTGCAACTGCCACTACCAGAAGGAGGAGGATAATATGGTATTATCTCGAGACTTCGGCAATACGCTATGTAAAAATCCTCAAGAGAATTGAGAGTGTGCAGACCGTTGGGTAATTCTCTCAGGTTCTCACACTTCTCTATAATCAATTCTCGGAGATTTTGAATGTTATAGAATAACAAATCAGGAAGACTCACCAATTTATTTATATCAAAGATTTTGAGTTGTGTAAGAGAAGCTAGTTTGATCCCGCATATGTTTGCCAAAGAAAGGGGACTTACCATGGTCCAAATATTCAGTGTTTCAAGGCAGGCCAATTGACTTGGTGCCCGCCTCAATTTTTCGCAATTCCAGATCTCCAAGTATTTGAGGCAAGGAAATACCTTCACTTGACTTGTTGGAATCTCTACACCTTCCCACTCTATCAAGTTTGACATATTTCTCAATAGGAGTACTTCAAGTGCCGGAAACACATCAATTGTCTCCTCAAGAACTACATTGTCAATGCCATAGAACGAAGAACCTATGCATCTCACATTTTCCAGACCAGATATCGACAGAGACTTGAGATGGGGCAAATACCCCATTGTTGGTATTTCTTCACATGTAGAGCAATTTGAAAGTTTTATCTTCATCAAATTATCAAGTTGTCTCCAATGGTCACTAGGAGAATCTCGTACCGCCATATTCGAAGACCACAACGGAAACCTCCTGCCTTTGAATCCGTTAATTTTTAACGTCTTCAGATTTGGGTGAGGCTGGAGGCCTTCCAACACATTCTCATCATTTACTTCACCTTCTCTGCTTCCATCCCACCACAAGGCTAGCTCGACTATGTTTGGCTTTCGAAACAGATATGCTTTTTTAGCCTCTTCTTCACCTTCAATTTTCTCAAGGTTCTTAAGCACCAGTTTCCCTTTGAGATTGTTCAAGCTCCCGAGCTCTACAATTCGGTGCCCATCCTCATCCCCCACTTCAAAGTATTCCAATGTTTGGAGAGAAGTTAACATCCCCAGATGCGGAGGCAATTTTGTACGAAAAGGAACGTGAAGATGCCTTAAGTTAATCAAGTACTTTAACGTACATGGCAACTTCGTAAGTTGAAACTTCCCTCCTTGTGCTCTCAATGTCTGCAAGTTATAGAGTTCCCCAACCGTATTTGGTATAGATTGGATTCCTCTGCATGAAATGTCCAGATATCTCAAATGTATTAGCTCATTGATTGAATCTGGCAATTCTTCAACATGATCATCCTCCTCGATTGAATCTCGCGATTCTTCAGCATGATAATCCCTCAGAGTTAAAGCATGCAAGCTTCTGAAGTTTGACAAGATAAAATCAGAACTTTTACTATTGTAGAATAATGTACGCAAACATTTTGCATCTTCTTTTGACACTGCATCAGACTCATGTCTGTAATATGCGCGTCCCAAAACTGAAGATGCTAGATCATGAACAAGATCGTGCATACCACAATGTGTTATGTTGGCATACTCATCTTTGCGCTCCACTTGTAATAAGGAATTCTGCAGAAGAATGGCGACAATTTTGTTGCCCACAGTCTCCATATTACTTCTCTGATCCGGTTGAAGAAATCCTTCTGCCATCCAAAGCTCAATCAGTTGTTGTTTGTCGATTTTTTCACCTTTGGCAAAAATCGAACAATATGCAAAGCACTTCTTGAGTGATGGTGAAGACAAATGATTAAAGCTCAATTTCAATATAGTCGAGATAGTATCTTCATGTCCTCCAAGCCAGTTGTCTTTGATTGTGAGCCAATCATCCTCAGATTTGCCACGGAGCACTCCCCCAACTACATTGGCAGCTAATGGCAACCCTTTACATCTTTCTGCAATCTTTCTTCCAATGGCTTCGAACCTTGGCGAAACATCTCCTTCTCCAATAATTTTTGAGTTGATAATTGACCAGCAATTTTCTTCTGGTAAGCTTTTTAACTCATGAATAGGAAGCGTGTTTACAATTGAAGCCACCTCCATTTTCCGAGTCGTGACAATGATACCATTTCCCTTCTTGGAACTGATTCCTGAGATGGAATTTATGAAATCGTCCCACTTCAGCCCGTTTATGCTCCAAACATTATCAAGAACGAGGAGATATGGTTTGGTTTCTGGAGCTTCTCCAGTTTTGATTTCCAGAGCTTCTCGAAGCTTCTTCAAGATGACCTCGCTGCTCTTATTTTCTACGTTTTGTGAAGTCAACGTTGAGAGAATTTGCTGCAAGAGCTCCACCGGTTCAAGAATTTTAGGAACATGTACCCAAATTCGCTCTCTAAAGTGAGTCTCTATAGATTGATGATTGAATACATTTCTGGTCAACGTTGTCTTTCCGATTCCACCCATTCCGACGATTGGAAGGACGGACAACGCTTGTTCAGTTGGGCATTTTGTCAGCATCTCAACTATTTCCAACACATCACTGTCTCTCCCAATGAAAATTGGATCAACAGTGAATGAATTAGTTTGCGAGCCACCGTCATCAGGAGCAACAGGTGCATCAGTAAGCATGCTTAGAAGGCCAAGCTCACGTGCCTTATCGTTAATAGACTTGAAACGATTATCGATTTCTCTAATTGCAACAGCTATTTCACGACGACGTAAATAATTGTTGAAGGATGGGAAGCAGCAATATGATTGTACCTTTTCTTCTTCTGATTGCATGGTATTCACTTTTTTGGAGAGGCGGCGGTAGTTGAGTTCATCCAACACATTATCAGCATCGAAGGCCACAACTTCTAGATCCTTCAGCCAAGTTTTGACGGCATCTTGGCTGATGACCTTTCTCCCGGCGTCGTCCAGATAACTCTGCATCAATTTCAAAGTCATCTTCAGATTCTTCGCATCTTTTTGAACACCTCGGATGAGTGAGATCTCTTCCTTTGAAACGCTAATCAGATTCTGAACAAGGACATCCATGGCTGCGGCTCCTCCGTCCATTTTTTCTTTTCCGTCACTGAGAGAGAGATTTTGAAACAGAGAGAGATTTTGGAAGAGACTGAGAGCTTGAAAAACAGTAATGATTGAAACACAGAAGTTTAAGTCTCTTGTGGTTATAAAATTATGCATGATTGGTAGAACCACTTTGTTTGAATTGGCTATATTTCTATATAAAAAGTACAATTTGATGATTATACTACACTTAATTACAACTACTAATCAAAACAATATGTTTAACAATGACTTCAAATCCATAGAGAAGAAAACAACGACTTTAGCTTAATTCAATTAAGGGTACAACTATTCATCCAATGTTTTTTACCAGTACACTAATGATCCCATATTTTCTCAACAAAAATATCCTTACGGTCTCATATAATAAATCATGTAAAACAGTCTGCCGACTACTACGACTTAAGAATCACAATAAAGTTTCGGTTAAACTTATAAACTCCTCAAAGAATTTTATAAGATGTTTGGAAGCTTATAAATCAATTTTGGTACCCTCCCGTTAAAATTCCATTCATGCATCTCTTTTCTTCGAATTTTTGGCCAAAATACAAAAGATTAAACTTATCTCAACAACCAGAACTATCAAATATGAAAATTACAATTTGCTTTTTTGGACACTTAAAATATTTATTAAAAAAAAAGAACTTAAAATAGTTTATTCAGAAATTACAAATAATTTCATAAAACTGAAACAAATTCAATAAATTACAATCAAATGCATAAAAATCCTAAGAATGAAAACAAACAAAGGATAATTACCATAGTCCTGCACTCTGATGGTAATAATAAGTTTGTTGTAGATTTTTCCATATGGCAATATCTTTCTGCTAATTTCTGGTTTGATGACCTATCTTACCAAGTTCCAAAAGTTGCACGAACCACCCGACTCCAGTGTAGATAGTTTGTTCCATCGAAGCAGCAAAATACATTTGTATTCTGGATATTATTCCCGAGCTCGTGGAGGTGGATGTTGCAGACTTGCAGTTTCCTCTTATTATTTGTTTAACAGAGGACACATCGTCATCCCATCATTCTCCTCGACAGCGTTGATATTGTCTGTGGTTTCTTCATGATGGGACGAAAGAAACTCAGCAGAGCTGGAAATGCTCTTCTCTTTTTCACAGAGCATGCCTTTGTCATAGTTTACACCATTAGCTGATAACATGTTTCCTTTCTGTTGTGAATTATCAGTCAATCACCTCACACAAACACAATATCAAACACGTGTTGAACACTCCTTCTAACCAAGAATGAAACCAAAACAGAAAGCAACAATCAAAACCAATTTTTACGTGGTTCGGAAAGATACCTACATCCACGGTCCAGGAGAAGATTTCATTACCACAGAATTCGAATTACAGTTACAAGAATCAAGAGTTTGAGCTCAAACATACAATGACTCTTCTTCCCTCTCTTGATCTCTCTCTAGAGCATATGAGATGGAATTAATCTGAAAAACTAAATTTAGAAATATGATATGAAACAACCAAAATCACCAAGTTGCCACTAGCTCAACTGCTGCAGAATCGGACTTGAAAACGAACGGTTTTCTCTTCAAACGACAACAGTTTTGACAGTTAAATTAGTTGAAACCTAGATCCGTCCCTATTAGACAGAAAATTAGGACCGAATACAAAGTTTTACAGATTTTGGGTACATGCAGAGCTTCAACGTGATGCAAATCTTTCTATAAGAAATTAAGATGAATCCCCAACCTGCATATTTACACGCGTCATGTAAAATAAAAGTTCGGATATCTTAATGCATCTATTACAATGAAACCTCTAACATACATTCAGACAAGTAGGCAATTTTTTTACATTGCCTCTTTCTTGATTAATGAAGTTCAAAGGACAACATAGATTGAAACATAACACAGACAAGATTTACGAGTTCACAACTCATGAGTTCACGATATTACTCATCTTCTAAAACATTACAATCTCTACTGTTCGATCAAACTAACTTGCAGCATGTATTTTCCATTACGCATCCGGATGAACTCAATCTCGTAAGTTTCTCCCTCGACAAATTTTGTTTTATCGACGAAACAAGCCCAGCCAAGACCCAAACCAACGCGACCATCTTTCCTATCGTTTTTAAATAGGTCAACATCTTTCACATATCCTTCCATGTTCTTCAGCTGCACATTTTTTGCTTCCCTTAATCCAATCTTTTCACAAATGCTTCCTCTTATCAGCTAAAACCGTCGAAAAATAATAATTATTATAAAAACGATCAACAAGATATCAATATGTAATAAAGAATATAATAGAGGCAGCAAAATCAGCTCCGTCCACCAAATGACCATATGGGCCTGGTGGACTACAGGCCGACTCATTAAATCTTAATATAGGGAATGCACAGGATTCGGTTCACTATTTTCAGAGTGACCGAATTTCGGCCTATCCCAGCCTAACTCACGACATTAGTCCAATGGGTCAGGTCGGGCCGGGTATTATATTTTATTTGGGTTGAATAATAGGGATTACCATGCAGTTCCTCATGCATTCTTTCCATTTGAAGCTGAATTTTACATTTTCTTGGGCAGTTTCATAAAGATCACCATTGCAAGAGGGGTCTCCCTCACTTTCTCCTGTCCATGCATAACAAAATCAACAAATAATGGAAGTCGTATAAACGAGAATTTATAGTTTTTAGAAGGTTATACCTTTACTTGAAGATGCTTCCGTCTCATAGTCTAGACTTTCTTCGAGAATGCGATCATTCAACCGATTACAACCATTTTTCTCGTAGATTGTGACGAGTACATCGGAATCCGAGACGAATCGGAATACGCAGAAATCGAGAAAATCGACTCCGTTGTCTTTTCTGAATTTCTGCCAACCGAAAGTGAGCCAATATTCGCCATGTTTCTCTTGAACACTCACTTTCCAGGACTTTTCAGAATCAGCCTCAGTTTGTAGTGTTATCCTTTTAGGGAAAAATACACCATGCTCTTCAATAAAAGCACGGGGTATACGCTGCACATATATTGTCAAACTCGTGATTCAACTCGTATGATTTTACGATTCTACAAGTTATTTATCCTAAACATCAATTTTAACGATCAGTTTATTTTGAGAGGAAAAACAAAAGAAACAGACGCAATATTGGAATCAAAATCCTCGTTTTTAATAATCATTTCACTAGCTGAATGCAATTTTCAATATATATAAGCATTTGAGATGTATATTTACATAAATATATATTTATGTTTATATTTTCATAATCTGTAGAATCTTACCTTCTAGATCCAATTCCGTAGACCGTCAACCGATTCAAGTTAGAATCGCGAGTTTAACAACTTTAAAAAAGACTCAATTTTTCTCGAAATTTGAAATCCTTGTCAAATAATTGTATGTACATCTCCTATCACCGGATTAAATAATTTTCTTTTTTTTTTTCATTATTATAAATGACGTAGACGTGCCACCATGATAAAAAAAGCCCATTGTTGGCAGGTTAATAGGCAGACTTGATCTTCCTTTGGGCTATAAATTCTTTTTTCTTGGGCCTTCTCATAGTAGAGGTTGCAATTTGGCAACCCGGCCCGACACTGAATATTGGGTTAATATCATATGTCGGATGGGCCACTCAAATTTTTATCAGCCAATAATTAACGAGCTTAGTTAATTTCATTCCCTTAAAATATAGTACTTCGGTTCAATATATGACCCGTCGACCTATTGGGTCGGGCTTATACTACATATTTTAGTGGCACATTGGGCTGGACCGATATTTCTGCAGCCTGGTTGATAAGAGGCCTAACATTAACAAATACTTTCTCCGTTTCGGTTTAAATTTCCTATTTTGACCGGGCACGAAGGTTAAGAGAGAGGAAAAAAAAAACTTACAAGTTCCGCTGCCACGATGATCTTGCAGAAAGCCCGCTCTGGGTGATTATTCATTTCTCCCTTTCTCACCTGAAAAAACAAAGGAAAAAAATTAAAAAATATATATATTATTTACTCCCTCCGACCCAAATAATTTACACATTTTTTTTTTCCGATCGTCCCACCCGTTTTGCACACCCCTAAAATGGAAATGAATCTTACAATCTCCCCCCTTAAAATCTCCATCATCAATCTCCACCTTTGAAAAAGTCAACTAAAAAGCAAAAAACAGTTTTTTCTTAATATACGGGCCGGAGCAGGTGTGCAAATTAAGCCGGGACGGAGGGAGTATATTGTAATAATAATTTTTAGCTTAAATCAACTTAAAATTAAGCGAAAGCTGAAGTTTTGCAAACATTCTTATCAACTTATTTTAAGCTAAAAGCTTAAAAACGCTTAATTTAAGCATTTGCTAACACCCTGAAGCCAATGCTAGCTTTTTTTTTTTTTTTTTTTTAGCTGAGAAAATAATAAACAAGAGAGATCCATAACAGAAAAACAAAACAAGCTGCATGAACATCATGTAATAAAAAGGAAAAAACAGAACAAAATAAATAAATAAATAATAAGAAATTTAGGAACCAAACCTTCAATCTCTCTCTCTCTCTAAGAATTGTTTTTTGTGATGAGCAGCTGATGAACTTCAACAATGACAAAAAAGATGTACATAGGGAAGCTGTTTTTAGTGCTTTTTTACTGAATTGCTTTTGCATTTAAGTAAAATGGAATTTTGTTCAACTACTGCGCATTTAAGTCTAACTGGACAGTTCAATGAATTGTGTGTTACTTCTAAAAGACATAGGGTTTCGTCCCGCGTAAAGGTCGGAGCGGATTCAGAATTTAGTAATAGATAGACTGAAACATAAAAAATTAAGGCGTGACATGCTATAAACTTTAAAAGAAGGAAAAAAAATAGAGTCTGCATAAAAAATATTTTTATAGAAAGTTTACTAAAACAACCAATAGATGAGTTTGAAAGAAAAAAATTGAGTATGATAATAATAAAAAGTATGCTACTAAAAATAAAGTCTAAAAAATAAAATTATGTCACAATCTCCACCTCCTATCTGCATCGTCAATCCACATTTAAAAAGTCAACATAAAAACAAAAGACATATTTTAAACTCCTATAACGAGCTGCTACTTCATTGAATTGTAACAAGTTCTTAATGTGTATAATTTTTTTACGTCAACCCATTCCATAACTAAATTTTGGATCCATTCTAAATATATTATAATTTAATTGTGACAAATACTTATTATTTAAAATAAATTCCCCCTTGAAATACATTTTTTTCTTAGGAGTCCTCCAATCTTTTATAGTGTACTTATTGGCCCAAATGTTTTAAAGGCCCATAAGCAGAGCCAAGCCCAGTATTGGAACCCATAATGAAAGAAGACACTAGGAAAAATAAACTTGGGCTTTTTAAAAAAATTAAGAAAATTATAGGAGAACAATTCTTTAAGACCTTCTTCGAATCTTACTCCCTTCGTCCCGAATGAACTTACACTCCTAACGATACACATATATTAAAAAAATTCCATATTCCCACTAATCTTTAATGGACCCAAGAAAGTAAAAAACTAATTAATTAATTTAACTGAGCCCATCATATAGAGGTAAAATATCGGTAGGCCCGGTCCCTTGACCCCAGCCTATTTACTTAACACCATATGTTGGATTGGATCAGCTAACATTTTATCAGACAAAAAAATATCAAGTCTAGCCCAGTCTACTCTCGAATATACTAAAATTTTTTGTGATTCGAATTCGTAGTCTGTTTAACTTTTAACTTATCGGATCAAATTTGTTGAGTTCGCTAATACTTCAAACTTATACTCTTATGACTTAATAACGAATTGGACAGTCTCACTGAACCTGGCCGATTTTACCAACACTACGGTCATGTCACGATGCATGCAAGGAGTTTGGGGCGGCAAAAAGAGTCAAAGGGCCGGTGCAGCAGTAAATGGACCGTATCTGTCACTCACTCGGAATTTTTCGTACAGTGTCTATTTATACAGTGTACTCGTGCAAAATGTGCATGTGTATACTATATGTGTATATATTGTTGGTTTAATTGGATTCATTGATGTCTATATTTTCTTTTTAGATTTATATTTATTTTTTGCAAATACATATAAATATAGCTATGTTCATTAATAACAAAAATCACAGTAAATTCATGATGTAAATTATTATCGTATATCCCATTTATTTATATGTATATCGAGATTAATTAGCAATTCAACCAGTTCAGTCTTCTCAATATTTTGAATAAGTTGAGTTATAACTTAGAGTAATTTCGACCTGAATTATTATTGAGTCCAACAGACTAAAATTTTGGCCCGACGAATCGCATGCCTACTTAAAATCGTAGTATATTTTAGGTGGATGTGCTAAATTTGCTCACTAAATTTTAATCTGATAGGATTTTGAACTTCTCAACTCGACATTTGATGTTGATCCAATGAGATGGCTCGAAGTGCCTCTCCTAATTGAGGTATGATTAATTCCACCTACCCTTGTCATTTTATTTTTTTAAAACATTTGAAATTTTATGTTTTCTGTTTTTTTATTTGAAAAAAAAAAGTGTAATTGGGAGGGAAATTGTTCCGTTGGTAAGTAACTTATCCTTATATCATTTAGGCCCGTGAACTAAATATAAATATATAATGCCCCTACTTTATTAGACATGATTGATATCAAATTTAAATTAAAACTAATTAAAAAGTTTTAAAAGAAAGGCTACTTTTTATGATTAATTAGTAAAAATAACCAAGTTGGTGTTATTTTTTATTTTAATAAGTTAAGATTCAGATTTATGTCTAACAATGACTTTTTCTTGATAACCATTAGAGGTGACAACGGATCAAAATTTGATCGAGTTTAGAATTAGTGAGCAAAATCCGGCCCCATTCCTCCTAAAATATACTATGTTTTTTTGGCCGGGTCACGATCCGTTAGGTTTTAGCTCATTAAGTTAACCTTTTTAGGCACGATATATCGAGTCAAGATTTTTATGTCCCGACCCCTCTAAAGGGGTTGAAGCCACTATAAGATAATGAAGTTGAAGGATAGGGAAAATCGTAGTGCCAAGGGGAGGTCTCTTGTGCAAGATCTGTGCAATCCGGATCATGAGTCAAAATATATTACTGTTTATGTCTAAAAGTATTACATGTGATGGATAAAAGTATCATGGTGAAAATGTATAACCATTTATGTTTAAATATATTACATGTTCTGGATAAATATATTGTAGTACTATAATTCATAATATGTAATGTCTTTAAATATAAATTGTATTACAAAATTCAAAATGGATCGTGCAACTGATGCACATGAAATTTTGGCTGAGTGTCAATTAATTGGTCATATCCTTTACTTTCATTTAGAAGATGAAACCATAATATCATTATAGGCTTGACTTTTGATGAAGTGGTGTTGGCAAAAGGAAATTTAATTGGTACTACTATTTGGAAGTATGATTAGTTCCAAAGTGGACATTGCTTTATAATTATCTTTTCTTTACCAAACTATTCAAAATGAAAATGAGGGCATCCTAACTATCATTTTTTGGAGGTCTCGGGTGCATCAGTTGCACGGTATGATCTGAATTAAATATTATCATTTTTGTTTAAAGATGTTACATGTTCTGGATAAAAATATTATCTTTAAGCATAAAGCCGTGATACATTTATCCATCGCATGTACTACATTTAAGCATAAATAGTAAAATTTTGACCCACGACCCAGATTATACGGATCTAAGATTCGTGCCACTGGTGCACGAGAGACCTCCCCAAAATTATTTAGAAACACTAGGAGTACAATAAAATACATTTGAATGGACGAATTTGAAGGTTGATTTGAAATCTACAATAGCAATTCGGATCTTCTGTATTGTTTGGATATCAATGATTTCCAACCAATTAATTTTATTTTTAACTAAATTCCGAGGGATTTGGATGCATTCCACATTGGTTATATCTTGTATGGAATTTAAAATTCATCGATTCCAAATTCATATATTTAAATTATTTTATCCAAATACAATTTTAGAGTAGCTAAAGGGATATATAAGAGAATTTGCCCTCATGCACTACTAGAACACACAATTCAGATCCTCTGTTATAATATGGTAATTCAAATGTATCCTACACCTAATACTACATCGTTTTAAGACGTCAATCTAATATAGAGTTTCACCAAATGACACATGTATTATATGATGTAAATCATTAATATGTATTGTATATTAAATTCAATATACTAGAAGATGGAATACATAAGGTCCGTTTGCTTAAGATTGAAGAATGTTTGGCCAAATCCGACTAAGAGAGTTAATGAGTGTGTTCTATTGAGATTTTGTCCTCTAAATTTACTGAGCACAATCTTAAGTAAACGGACCTATAGTGTAACGGAGGATCCGGATTATTTTAAAAAAAGATGGGAATTGGTTTCACAAAAATAAAAATAAATGATAAAATAAAATAAAAGAAGTGGGGTTGATTGATTTAAAGGTCATTATTGAGATTTTGTAATGATGCACATGAAGATGACGAAAGGACAAAACGAGGCGTGACACTCCACTCCCACAAACCACTTTTTGTCTCTACAAAAATCCAATTTTCTTTCTTTAATTAGCCATGCAATATATTCTAGAGTTTTCTTTCTTTTTGCTTCAAATATTTTTTATTCAAAATATTACATAATATATATATATATAGATATATATGTAATTTATTGATTTTGTTTTTTTATACGTTCTTTACCCCTTTTCTTTTATAATGGGTAAACAGATAATAATGCTAGACTTTACAGATAAAATAAAGTGCAATATTAGTTATAGTAAAGCAAACAAAAGGAATTGGGGTTGTTATGAAGCATATGCGATCATCTGTTATATTTTGATGTTTCATATTTTGTTCTATCATATTTAATACTCGATACGTATATTAAATGATGTTATAAATTACTATGTGTGTTGTACAGTAAATTAAGTGTAATATAAGATGAAACACTTATGTAACAAAGGACCCGAATTGTTTGAAGTAAATCACCTCCCTTTATCCTAAAAAAAGTAAAGAACATAAAGAAAGAAAAGGAAAAAGAAAGTAATGCTTCAATTCTGATATATTTTCCTTTAGCTCCGGGTTGAAAATAAAGCTACAAGATACTTGATTTGAGAACGTCGGTTAAAATTTTGTTAGATTAAATCTATCAAACAAGGTTGAACATATTTTTACAATTAACTAAATCCGAAGCTCGATTTGAGCTCATATTCAATATATAAAAAATATTAAAATAAGTATAAAAATATTAAACTACTCGAGCTCAACTCGTGTTTGGCTCGATTGGAGCTTACTCAATCTCGTTTCGAATAATAATCAAATAAACTCAAACACAATATTAGAAACTCGATAATATTTCAAACAAATTTAAACTAACTTGGTTCTGGGCCTACTTTCACCATTTACAAATTTAAATTTTTATTTAGAATATAACGAATTTATGCAAATTTTGTTGGAGTTTGTAAGAGAGGGACAATTTGGAAGAATTGATACACCAAACTAGCCGTTAAGTAGAAAAGAGTTGGGAGTGGTGGACCACAGCCTCGTGGGTCGGTGAAAACGAAACCCACCCTATGGCCCATGGACGGCCCAATTTCTAATTCAAATTTATTTAATTATATATTAGGTGTGATTATCTAATTCAGATTCCCTGTGGCAACTATGTCGTTCAAATTACTGTGGGACGTCTACGCTTAATACTATATCGTTTTGAGACGTTAATTTAATTTAATATTTCAATTATTGGATTGGAACACGGTCTTAGATGTCCGACACTATTTGAGCATTATAGCTAGGACACATATTTGAATTCGATTGTTAACATCCTCAATTCCTCTAAATGCATCTAATGAAAGTTCTAATCTTTTTTAGTGTTACATTGACGAATTAAGAGTGGTGAATGAGGTTAGGACTTGTGATCTCGTGATTACAAGTTAAAAATGATGTCCTCGAATATAATGTTCTTTGAAACGTGGGAATAAGGTGGTCGAACACAGTAGCTAAATGTCGAAAATAGATTTGCTGGTGTAATGGAATACATTTATATTTGTTCAGACAAAATGACCAAACACTTTTCTGGATGAAAATGAAGTGTTCGAACACATGAATATATTCGGTTGATGTAACTAAACACTTATTTTTGTTCACACAAAATGATTGAATACTTTTCCTCAAATGTGTTTAGAGAAAATTGGGACATTAATAATCGGGTGAGCATCATTTCTCCCATATTCACCTTGTCCCACTACAAAATCGAGTCATACAACATGAATGGTGAATCTTAAGCACATGAATCATGAATCATAAACTATCAATTATTGAATTGTAAACACTGAATTATGAACCTATGAATCGTGAAATCGTAAGTTTACCCTAGAAAATATACTTTAGTCCAAGAAATTTGAATGCTAAACCTTAAACATGGAATCTAAACATAAATCATGAATCATGAACCTAAATCATGAACTTTAAATTCACAACTCGTAAAACAATAATTATAATTGGCTCGATTCTGAATTGAAACACGTACAAGTTGGATAAAGCATCCCATGTGTTACTAATCACCGTTAATCTCAATCATTTTCCATAATTACAAATTATCTCTAAATCCCTCTATCTCACTTCGACGATAAATACCCCCACTGCCTCCTTCCCTCTCCCACTCCTCTCTCTCTCTCTCTCTCTCTCTCTCTAGACATACGTACATACTCTTCTGTCTCTACATTTCCACGGAAAATGACGAAGGAGGTGTCGGAGCAAGGCTCATACGGAGCAAAGGACTACCACGATCCGCCGCCGGCGCCGCTGTTTGACGCGGAGGAGCTCACGAAATGGTCCTTTTACAGAGCTATAATAGCTGAGTTCATAGCAACTCTTCTTTTCCTCTACATCACCGTGTTGACTGTCATAGGCTACAAGAGCCAATCCGCGGCCGACGAATGCGGCGGCGTCGGAATTCTCGGCATTGCGTGGGCATTCGGCGGCATGATTTTCATTCTCGTCTACTGCACCGCCGGAATTTCTGGTCAGTTCACTTCATTAATTCTACATTCTGTTTGTTTTTGTTTTATTTGAATTTTGGGGGGAATTTTGAAAGGAAGTGTTCAATTTCCAAATCCCTAAGCTGCATGCGCCGCCGTGGAACCGGTGTAGCAAAACATTTTCCGGTGTACCTTGCTGGGGAGAAAGTTTGGACCATTTGTAAACGTAGTCTCAGATTTTTTTATTTTTTTTAATTGCTCGTATTTGGTTATTTATCTTTTATTGCTCGATTTGTATTTGTTTCGTAAGCTAGAATTTGATATTCTCGCTGGATAATAGCATGTACACTGCGTTATAAATGATGTGCACATGTTAAACAATATGACATTAAAAACATACCAAAATCTCCGTTCTAAAAATTCTTGTCTAATCTTAACTAAGTCTCGTCTAGTCGTTAGACTGTTCATGACCGTCTACATTTGTTCCCGACTTTTTCCACTCAGTCCTGGACCTTGCTTACATTTTGTTCCCAACCTTTTCGGCTTAGTCCTGAGCCTTCCTTAATACCGCCTAAGTTCCGATTAAATGTTAAATCTCACTCTACCGTCTGACTAACATTTAGCGTCGTTTAGAATATTAACCTAAAATTAACCATAAGATCACGAATTCACTAGGAAAATAAAATCTCTCAGGATAATGCAGACATGTGCTGTGTACGTGTAGCTATTCTACAAAATACTCAAGCTTAAAAGATTGATTTGAGCAATTAAAAAATAATTAATTAGTTTTCACTCTGCATAAGTTATAGAACGAATTTTGCAATTTTCCGGAAATGGTTGATGAGTGGTGGCCGTAGAAAAAAAAGGAAAAGGTAAAATCATTTTTCGTCACGAAATACAAAAATTCAAACTAAAATACAATATTATGTCACAGATAAACCACCAAAAAAATCAAAATCACACAGTTACACACATCTTTTAATTTGTTTCTTCTACTTGGTTTCGATTATTCTTAAGTGTGTTAATTTTTGCAGGTGGTCACATTAACCCGGCCGTCACATTCGGGCTGTTCTTGGCCCGAAAAGTGTCACTGGTACGGGCCCTAATGTACATGGTGGCCCAATGTTTGGGTGCTATTTGTGGGGTTGGGCTGGTGAAGGCCTTCCAAAGCTCATACTACAAGAAGTACGGCGGCGGCGCTAACGGGTTGAGTGATGGGTACAGCACCGGAGTCGGGTTGTCAGCTGAGATCATCGGCACTTTCGTCCTCGTCTACACCGTCTTCTCCGCCACTGATCCTAAACGAAGTGCCAGAGACTCTCATGTCCCTGTAAGAACTCTTCTTGCTTCTTTGCTACATGTTATGCTTTTGCTTGTCTTTTAATTGATTATTATGTTATAATTTGTTTTATCATTTTTCTACGTTTATTGATTTCGGATCTTCTGGTTTGATTATGCACATCTTATTGCATGAAATGTTACATAAAAAATTTGTATTATTTAATTAAATTAAAATGGAGACTGACAAAAATAGCTACATTTTGACATAGAGTAATAATTTTATGATCAACGTAACTCCTATTTTACGAAAAGAATCAGTGTTCGGTATGAACACGATAACGAAATGTATAAGTTTAGCAAATTTTAATTTTAGGGTTAATACTCTTTTAGTTCATTAAGTTTTATCATTTTTCATCTAACGACATTATATTTAGTCATTTAAATTTTTGTCCTTTTAACTTTTAAAATTTGAAAACTTGATCCTTTGACTTTTGAAATTTGACAAATCGAACATTAACTGTCGTAGACGTAAAAAAGGAAGGGTTTATCGACTATCGCTATCTAAGTTTGCTTTTCTAGAAGTTTCTTTTTTTTTCTTTCTCTTTTATCTAATTTATTTATGGGAAAGATAAAAAAGAAAAGGAAAAAAGAAGTTATCCAATTTGTGGGACAGCTTTCATTATTGATCGCTCACTTTATGCAAAAAATGGTCCAAAATATTTTAATTTAATAAGTGAATAGTGAATCTGAGTCATGAAATATGCGTTACACATGGGCAGTTGCAACAACACGTGTTAGTTACAACTTTAAGAAATCCATGCCCAAAAAGAGCATTTGGAATTTACTACCATACATGAACCTTAGAAACAGGGAAAGGGTATGAAAGTTTCGGTCGAGATTCTCTATTTCAAATAGTGTTCGTAAAAGTCACTACCACACATCATATTTATTGAATGATATGTTTAAGTGACTTTTAGCTTAAAAGTAAGATGTGAATTTTGATTTATTTATCAAAATATTAAGAAGCTAAAAAAACGAAGTTTTTAACGTTTTGGATTGAAGCTGCTTTAACTAAAACATAAAATGTACCTTAAGAACACTCAAAACAGTTTTTTAAGCTAAAACGCGAAGAACACTTGAGAAAAGTAAGGAAAAACGTAAGGTATTTTTAGATTTGGAAATTTTCTTTTAGCCGTTTTTACTATTTTGGAGTGATTTAATGTCGATACGTAACAAATTGAATTTCTCCCTTCAAAAGTACTTAAACAATACATTTTTGTTGTGGATATGAAAAGCATGATGTTCATTCCCAAGAGTGGTTGGAACTTGTTCTTGTGTGGGCATTTGTTTAAATCTTGATGCATCAAATACAAGAAATATATTACTCAATGCAAAAACGACATTTATTTTAGAACGGAAGAATATTACTATTCTTAACGCGTTCTTGTAAACTAGGTATTGGCACCTCTCCCAATCGGATTCGCAGTGTTCATGGTTCATTTGGCCACGATCCCGATCACCGGCACCGGTATCAACCCTGCTAGGAGTCTTGGAGCTGCAGTTATCTACAATGAGGACAAGACTTGGGATGATCATGTATGTATTCGATCTCTACATTTCGAAACACTTCTTAAAAATATATAAATAAGTTTCTTAAAAAAATTATTCATTTTCAATTTATTTTTTTGTAGTGGATCTTCTGGGTGGGACCCTTCATTGGTGCAGCCATTGCAGCTTTCTACCATCAGTTTATTTTGAGGGCAGGAGCAGCTAAAGCCCTTGGCTCATTCAGGAGCAGTTCCCATGCTTGATTATTCCTATGGTTAAAAAAGAAATCCTTCCATGTTAATTATTAATTATCTTTTTTTATTTATTTATCTTGTTTGTTGTATGCAATTTAAGTTTATATGAGATTTATTGCTCCCATTTGCTTGATGTGTGATCAACTTTGTGTCCTACTTCTGTCCCGATTAATTTTGTACACCTTTTTTTTTTTTTTTTTGTCTGTTCCACATAATTTTGCATACCCTTAAAAAAAATTCTCTTACAATTTTCACCCTCAATCTCCACCTTTGAAAAAATTCAACTAAAAAGTAAAAAAAAAAAAACAGTTTTTTCGTAATATATGTGTCATTTATATGTACAAAATTAGCTGGGGGGAGAGAATACTGTATTTAAGTTGTAGGTTTTTTGAAATGTTTATAAGTATTTGTTATTTCATTTCATGTTTCTTTCAATATTATTCCTTAATAATTGGGAAGAGTGGACTATACATGAAATGGTGGAGAGAATTTAGGGATTGTCAAATCGATCATAACCACTACCTATATCTGTTAAGTTGTGCTCTACAAATAGGAGCTAATAGAGAGACCATGATCTTGTAAAGACATCACGATTCCTTGTGAAAAAAATGATTTATTAAGATAAGAACAAAAGATATCAAAATACTGAAATTGCAACCAATAAGAATCATGATGGACCTAAAAAAACAATCGAAGTTTTATTTATTCATTTCACTCGCTTTTTAATTTTCTTATCCTAATCTAAAATTAGAATGTAAGAGAAATAGAGGTAGTAACTATAATTTTCCAAAACTCCCTTTTATTTCCTTTAATTCAACGTTGTAGAATCGAACGGTAAACTGAAACTAGCAATTCGAGATCTAGATAAAATTAAATGGGACATAATCGTCATTAGACATGAAAGAATATAAAAGATAACATTAACGATCGATAAAAACCTAGCGCTTAGAGGTGAATATTCGACGTTAGTCGATTTTTTTGGCAACATAAGTTATAATTGCACTTTTTCATGCTGGCATACACTATCATATTCACCAAGTATTAATGAAGGAATAATTGGGTGAAGTTGTGGCAATATAACCAAACATTGGAAAGTGAATATATATATGGATGATTAGGCAAGTCAAAATAAAGAAATAAATGGGCAAATCCAGTTGAAAAAGTTAAACCCCATAATAATTGTGAATGGCCCCTCAGAATATTCTTAATGGCAGAGTGGCCACATAGTTTGCCATACTTTAGCAGAAAACACCATACACATACCAACAAAATCAGTACAAATCCAAGATCCAAGACAAGTACTTTTGTGTATATAAATGCTTGCTTTTTGAGTGTTGATGCAGAACTGTAGATCTCTCTCTTTGAGTATAGAGTGAATCTTGTGTGTGACGGTCCACCCACTATTTTTATTTTCCGAATTCCCTGTTCGCTAATTACACCCTTAAGTAGTTAAATAAGTTTTTAACATTCATTATCACTAGTAGTATCCCCGTGCGATGCACGGTTTGTAAGTGTAAATGAATAAATTAATATTTTTATATAATTTTAATATAATAAAATATTATAATCAATAAATAATAAGATATGAAAAATTATATGTTAATGAAAAAAGAGTGCAGTGAAAGTTTTAAAAACTAAAATATATATTAGTATGGATATTTATTTTTTGTAATATATGAATATCTCTAGCATCCTTCCATAGAAGTCATGTTGATGATTAGGGCTGGAATTACAATATGCGGTTGATAGGGGATATATTTGTACTGTTAAAAATTTAGTTTCTGTCTTCATAAATAATTTTTCATTAATAATACCCAATAAATTTATTTAAAAAATTAATTTTAAGAAAATATTTTTTTCGGCCAGAGCGAAATCAGCCCAAATAGCTTTATAATATTTATTTTAGGCTAGTATATGGCAAGTTATTGGCAATAATTATATTTTATATTGGGGTTGAATTTTATATATAAAAAATTGTGATTTCCAAAATTAGTAATAAATTTTGGGCCGGAAAACTTCAAAGTTACTAATTTGGGTGGATTTTGTTATTATATTAAGTATAGATATAGATTGCACGCTGGAAAGCATCACTTCATCAACTCGTAGGTACTTTATTAGTTTTTTCATTATTTTTTTGTTTAATTAAATACTAATTAAATATTTTTTTAATTCTACTCTTAACTCAAGTTCTAATTTAAACTTCTCATTTTGTTGATTATTTATTTATTTGTTGGTTGATTAAAGTTTAAATATTTTATTCGTCATTACACAATTAATTTGGAAAAAAAAATAGGTGATGGACTAGCCCGTGGGCCAACCCAATCCAAGGTGGGTTGGACTGAACTATACATTTACTAGCCCAATGAATATCGAGCCCACCAAGCCCAGTCCGAACATACACCTTAGCCCGAGAAGCTGAACGGAATGAATTGTCAGCTCTACCTCTGTCCTAGGGATATATCTATGGGGGTAGGGCTGAATTTGCGTTGAATGATCCAATCTTTCAAAATCCATAAGATTTCGGACATGATTTGAAGTTTTAAACAGAGGTTTGATAGGATGTAATAATGTAAGGGAGATAGACAGGTCTAATTCATAATGAAGACAGCCACAGACAAATTTGATTGAGACATCCACCCACTCAACTAAGAGGCCCCTACCCATCATTAAATCACTAATATTTTCTCTAATTTAATGAGGGTAACTTGGCTTTCAATTTAAGATTGCCAAAATATCAAATACTCCTTCCGTTCCGTTCCGTCCCTCCTTATGTTGCACAAGGAAGGTTGACATAAGTATTAAGACACGGTTTTTTCTGCTTTCTGTTTTCTTAA
Source organism: Ajuga chamaepitys (assembly GCA_958295605.1). Classification (NCBI taxonomy): domain Eukaryota; kingdom Viridiplantae; phylum Streptophyta; class Magnoliopsida; order Lamiales; family Lamiaceae; genus Ajuga; species Ajuga chamaepitys. The sequence goes on from OY282495.1 coordinate 88,036,495, forward strand.
AAAAACAACTTCTATTTAAAATCATTTTCCCCAAACAAATACAACTATTTTTTATATAAATCACTCAAACACTATTAATTTTTCACAGTCTCTAAATTTAACTATTCTTCTAAAACGGAGCAATCACAAATACTCTCTTAGCACATCTGGGGATATAAACATGACATTTCCGGGGTGGTGCTATCTACGCGCTTCAGTCAAAGGAGTCGGAACTTAATGAACCTAAACTAATGCTTATTCCAATTTCATCAATACATGTGTAAAATAATATCATATTGACGTCACATACAAACACGTGTTGCGTGTTACGTAGTGATAGAATTGGAATATGAGACGGGATGTCGAGAAAAAGAGAATGAGGAGTTTTGCTCACATTATAATGTGTAGCATCATTAAAAGATTTTAAGTTCCCATATACAAAAATGCCCAAACTAACTGGGATGGTCTACACATTATGAAAAGAAAGGTATACAACAGAGAGGGAAAAGGAACCTAACCAGATTAGACAGATCATTCTTCGACATCATCCGATGAAAAGCTTCCGAAGGGGCCCATCCTTGCGATCTTTAGAAGTCGATTCGGTTAATGCCAGAATTCTCCGGATTCCAGTCGTGGCAGCGCCTCTACCAAGTGCTGCAGCTCTTGCCACGATCTCTTCTTTCAACGGGATGATTCCAGCGGGTGTCGACAGATTAGTTATCGCGGGTGCTGCAGTGGGGCTAGGTGCAGTTTGGTTGACTGCCTTGATTGACGACGGTTGGTACGACCCTGCTCCACGCTTGTTGTAATCGTCTAGTATGCTTTGCTGGTCACTCCTTTTGAGTCCCTATAAGATTAAGTGAAACAAATTGCAAGCAGCAAGATCAACTGTTTGGCCAAAGCAAGATACAAATGCTACATTGCTGCCACATCAGCAAGTGCTCAATGGAGTTGTTTACGATAATATGTCCTTGTATATATACGATGAATTTTTCACTCAAAGACAAGTAGGAAAAACAAAAGCAAGAAGCTAATGATGGGGAGTGACCACCTTAAGATCCAGAATTCTCTGGAACTCCGAAGGAGTACCCTCGGGTAGCAGAGCACAATATGTATCCGCAACAGAGTCGATAGGGGACAATATGACCTGTGAAACAATTGCAGAACGTTTGACCAGGCAAAGATGTATTAAGTCGGCTCATGAAGTCGCAGAATGATAGAATCATACCTTTAGCAGTGCTTCAGCTTTGCTCATTTCACGGCTTACAAATTTTGAGTAGCCAGAAGCAGCAGATACCTGCTCAAAGAAGCGAAAAGATCAGTTCTGGAACGTATCTCATATGATGGAGAAAAAGCATTAAGATAAACTATAAACCTTATGAGTAAAATCTTATCCTAACAGATTTAAAACAGCATCAGATCATATCGTTTTTGTTTTTGTGTGGACAAACAGAACTTCAAGAGAGAACTATGAACCTAAGCTTTTTGTAGATTATGGACTGTTAAAATAAATGACGAAGATAATCAGTATCAGTTGACTATAATCATATTAATGAACAAGAAGGAACAAATTCCCAGAAAGTTAGTGAATGAGTGGGAAAAAGAAAAACCTTCATAGTATGATTGTTCACAGGTTAGAAATTTAGTTGTTGCACTATATTGGAGTTGATATCTAACCTGTTTTCCAAGGGAAGGAATTTCTAGAAGGATTGTTTTTACAGCTTGCGTATCCAATAGCATCTGCAGATTCCAAAACAAACAAATGTACAAAAGGGTTAACAGCTAATTTCATTTTCACTATGAAAGGAGTTATATATTTACACAGGGATAAAATCATTGAAAATGTTAATCACTCAAGACCAATGGTCAGCTGATCAACAGAATCCAATAGGGAACTCATGGAAACAGAGAGAGTTAAAGTAACAATTACTTGTTGTGCTCCAGTTTCAGAGATGTGCTTGCATTTGAATATATTGAGATAGAAGCGTGGGCCAAGAGATGATGCAAGCTGCAAGAATGATGAAAGTATCAGTACTTACGCAATAATGTTATTTAATAGAAAAAGACTACGTTTAGGAAATAAATGAGTAGATCATCGTCATCATGGATCAGTTTGAGTCAGGTGAATGTTTGTTTCAGAAATCATTTAAACATATGGAGAGCTTTTCCGCTCCAACTGTGCACATATATGGTGGAGAAATTAAGTCTATTAGTGGATTACTCGTACTTATACCAAGAAACAAGGTGGCAAAGATCACTTCTGAATTTTGTAAATTTGATCTATACAACCCAACAGACTGAGGTTTTGATGGAACACACACTAGGGAGGGTGAATACCATGGCAGCAAAGACAGCTGAAGAAAAATTGCAATGTAATTTTCACAATCTAAACTTGCCAGCATTTGTATTTTACTAAGAGCTAATGTTAGTAATCATGTTCTCTACTCGTAAGTCAGATTTCAAAGCATACATAGAGGAAATCAATTGTGACCACCTTCAAGTATTTCATATCTGAGTAAAGAGCAAGACTAAAACCAAACAAAGTAATTCATACTTACCTTATCCAAAAAGAATTGGAAATATATAGGAGAAAGAAGCCTCCCAAGTACAGGAATGCTTGCAGTCAGTATTGTATTTATGCCATTCACATACCTGCAGATATATCCACAAGGTAAACACATAAAAAGGCTTAATAGGCCTGCAACAGCAATCACATATTCATGATGGACTCTTACTCAGATTGGTCACCAACACTTTCAAGTGTGCCCCAAGGAACACGCGTCATTGCAGCCATCTCAGCATCAAATTTAGTTTCTATACCGTTCACAAGAGTTATCAGTGCTTTCGTTATGACTGCTGAGAACTCATCCTGCATGAAACATCAAAATTATGAGGTCGGACTTCTATTTTTTTGGGGGGCTTTGGGGGGAGGGGGAGGAAACATGCAGTGAAACAATGAATTTTTTTCTACCTGTACTTCAGACATATCAATGCTATCTGCAAATTGAGGATCAACTATTTTGGACACATTTTCGGCCAATTCACCTGACTGATAACATACAAAGGGGGAAGAGACAATCAAGAGAGCAACTCAGGCTTGGGTAAAGAGAAATGAAACAAAGAAAAAGAAAAGGAGAAAACTTAAACAAGGCTATATCTGCTGCAGCACACATGTTGAACCTCCACACATTGATATAATGGTATTGACCAATCAGGGAGCACAACGTAGGCCACTTATAGACCGTTCGCTTGATAGTGAACTCCCCAATACAAAGATATATTCCATGAATCATGTAGCTTGACTAGTTGATGCAAATAATCACATGATTGCGAAGCCTAAGGTTGAATGACATGAACCCCATGATGAGAAAATGTTATCTAGTCAAAACATGTCTAAAGTTGCTATTCCCATATGTTGCATCACTGACATTCTTAACTCTTCTTAAGATAGTTGTATATTTTCTGGACTCTAAAACCAATTGGCATTGCAAAGAATTGAAGCAGTTCGAATTTGAAAAACCAACCGTCTTGTGGCAATATTCAGCTGTGTTGACTATATAGCAGATTAGACGTTCATCCTTGTCGGAGGTCTGCAAAAAGAAAGTTAATCAGTTGAACTGTACAAATATAAGTATGGTAAAAATGTAGTAATATACAACAAACAAACTAAAAAACGAAAAAAATGGCTACCTTGATTTGACCATCCATTCCTGTGGCAGCCGCTACGATTCCTGTGCCACCCTTCGGAAGTCTCACAAAAAGCTTTGTGGCATATGCTTTAAGAATTCTTTGGAATACCTATTTCCAGAACAATGAAGTCTCAGAGTATGTGCACCAGTATATGGAGATGTACAACGGAATTCCTTATACAGATTGGTATTATGGTGCAAAGAGATTCTAAAATCCATTGGAAACTCCTATCTGATGGAGAATATGTAAGCATCAAACTTCAAGCTCATTATACACTCCTCTGATCCTCGGGAACAGTTATAACAAGGTAGAAGGTTCAATGCAACTAAGGAAGGTCACTTTAAGGCACCACTTCCACAGTAAAACTATAAGAGAAGCAGGATTTTGAAGTTTGCACTTGGAAACATTGATCTTTAGAGTTCCGCTCAGAAGTTTCAGGTATCATGATAGTCATATGTTTTACCATAATAACTTAGTTTGAAGTACTCTATTATAAATAATACTCAAAGATAGGTATGTAATTCATAAATAGGTGATGAACATTCGTACTACAACATAAAGGAATTTTAAGACTGAAAAGTAATAAGGTCAATTTCTTTAATAGGGCAACAAAATACAGACACCAACATGCATACACCAATGGAAGCCAATAATGTACCTTAAACAAATTAAACAATGTCTGGTTTTTTGTCAGAGCACTGCATCTCTTTAAGCTCCTCCTTATAATCAAAAAGACCTTCATGAAACAGAAAACAAGAATTTAATATTCAGTAAGATCAATGATATGCAAGAATTTAAACAAAGAGAAAGAAATGGATTATATCAAAACAGACTAAAATCTTTTAGGGATTATGATTTATGAACACCGCTGTAATAGCATTTCATTTTCATTTGTTGTCAGTGAAACAGCTGGATGCAACAACTTATTGTGTTAAGGTGAGGAGTGCTAAAGATATACTTTAAATGAAGAAATAGATAAATCTTGTGGTCTTGCTTCAAATACACACTGGTTCATATATGTTCACATGTGTTTACCTGCATACTGCTAGATAAAATATTAGTTTGACTCCCCTCTTCAATATCCCAAGTTTCTTCCTAAGATACAAATTGCACGTTAGTTGAAAAACAAGAAAATATAACACGGCCAACGAGTTAAAACACTTTGAATCACAATAATGACCCAAACCTGGACAAGCTTCTCCAAATGCTCCATAAGAGTCTTCTCTTCCAGTTCAACATACACCACCAAGTACGGTTCGAAGCATGATGAGATGATCCCTTTAAAATTGAACTGCCAAGTAAATCAAAAGCAGTCAGGAGAATATTGAGAACCTTTTTCAGGTTTACATCATTATGAAAACCAAACTGCATCCACATATAAAGCAGATGAAGTTTCTACATTGACACGATGCAAGTGGGTACACATAAATTTGACTATTTGGGAATTGCAATAACGGAATCAAAACCATTGCAAAAAAGAAACAAGTATCGTGTTTGCCTACTGTATTCTGTAAGGCAACTGAATGTAAAGGAAGTGGAGGAGGAAACACCATTTCTGGTAATAAAATAAATCCCTCCAAACTTGTCTATCAACTATCAAGTTACTTTTAAGAAATTCAGATAAGAGAAGTTACCCCAGCACCAGGCACAGACAAATCTTTGTGGCCATCTCGGTCCTGGCAGGGAAAATAACAATGTTGGCAGTTCAACAAGAATTACAATATAAGTATGACTAATAGATTATGACTAAGTGAAGCAATTGAATTTTTATGCATGCCTCGTTCTCACTTCCACTATGTGCAGCAAGCTTTTTCTCATATTTCTTTCGAATGTCTGAAACAGTCTGATTGGTATTTTCCCCCATATCTTCCCCAGTTTCACTTCCTGGTTCTCTGCTACGGCTTCCACCACCAAATTTCTCTGCTAATTCTTCCTCGAATTCCAACGTCCTTTGCAATGCCTACAAGCAGCCAATAGCCAAAGCATCACCCCTATGCAAACTTCTGGCAAAAGGATATGAGGAAATTGCTAAAATCTATTTCTAAAAATGTTGATTTAATAGATGTTGCTCCATAGGCAGTGCGACATTCAACATGACAAAGAAACAGAAAAAAAAAGTCGGCCTCAAAGTTCTATAAGCTGATTAGTCAATATGCATCAATATATCTCCATGGCGGAGATAAACATGGTGTACAACTAAAAGATATATGTTTTCCACCCATATCATAAATGGCAGAGCCAGTAATACACAACTCTTGCAAATATCCCCCCACCTAACTCCGCCTAGGGCCCTGCCTAGGCACTAGGCTGCCCTGTTTTTTTCTTGACTTCACCCAGCCTAACCCCGTATAGGCCCCATTTAACCCCGACTTGGCGCTAATCCCCAATATACTGCATGACTAGTGCCTATCGACTTTTACAACATTGCAAGCTGAATACAACAGGCCAAAAGATGCATGATATTCATGCGAGACTCTAGAATGTATATCTCTTATAAGTTAATACAATAAACCTCTATAAATCAATAATTTTGGGACAAGGCAAAATCTATGAATTAGAAGAGGTATTTATTTATTGATATTAATTTAGCCTATATGACCTAAGTTGGGACCAGAGAAAATTCTTATATTAAAGAGATTACTAATTTATTGAGTATTAATTTAGAGAGGTTATACTGTATATAAGGACATCACGACTGTGCAAAAGATCTAAATGAGCACTCTTAAACCATTATGGCAAAGACTATTCAATTCAAGACTACATCAGGAAACATGTCAAGAAATAGAAACTTACCAGCAATAACGTCCCAACATCTGGCTTTTCATTAAGATTGTTGAGGATGTCCACGAGTTGCGTCCTGTTACACAGAAATCCATACATGATTTGGCCATAGTATTGTGTACAACTCTCCACATACACAAAACCCTCCATAACAAAGGCTCATAAGAAGGATCAACAAAAACACGACAAGGTTAATAAAAAAAGGATCTCAGCCCACTGTTTGTAGTATACTAGTAGTAACCAAATCTGATCAAAGAGAAACCAGAGAAGCGATCTCTCAGGATATTGATGTCAAAACCATACATAGGTTTGCTGGTACATACATCCAAATTCTCAAACATCATAAAGGATAATTAGTACTCTTAAGTAATTTAGCTGGATGGCTTCATATACATCAAAATAGGTAGTGAACCAAATAAGGATAGATAGGCCACAAGGCTAGAACTCAGAATAGCTGCCTTGATTTGCGAACTCCAAATGAGAGGTTAATCACCAACCTTGTCAACTTGCAGAACTGGATGCAAAGTAGATAGGAAACATGCCAGGAAGAAGGGAAAAGTTTATAAATCTCTTCATTGGCTCTTAGTCTACGCTTGATCCAAGCATATCTTCTTTCGGTTTTATCTAGCTTCGCCAATTCTGCCCAATATTACCCATATTCGAGTATAAATTGTCAAACTTAACTTCAGAAAAGATTTAAAAGATAAAACCAAAAACATAAAAAAATCTGGATATACCCGCTCCCTCAAAAATTTGCTGATATGAAGTAAGCTCCCTGCTGCAAAAGTTCTTCACTAATTCTTCCCTGACTGATGGCTCCAAAGCATCAACAACCAGGCAAGCATCAGATAGCTGCTGCAGTAAATTAGTTTCCTCGGTCTCTTTTCCTGTACCTAAGCTGTAGAAGTGTCATTAGGAGTAAGTCTTAGCAATACTGGATTAAAAGAATAGAAGTGAATTAATTCACATTTCACATTAATGAAACTAAACCAAAGATGTGCTTAAAAAGCATCTACAGCCACTAAAACAAAATCATCTGAAACTAATCATGTCTTCTCTAAATTGTTTTGCATTGACTATTCAAATAACTTTGTCGAATATTGATTGTTTTCCTACTGTATGTTTCCAAGTGAACAATCTACCAAATATTACCAATGAAAAAGAGCTTTGGGAGAAAGGTGTATCAAACATAAAAACAATATAATTACCAACAGCTAGACAGGTTCACACACGGCCAGACCATAATAATTCTTTGGCCCTAGTTTAACTTCAAAAACTGATCCCCAAAATCATAGTGTGAAGTCATTGATTTAAATCTTTGTTTGGTCTCTGTAGCAGGTTCCTAGATCTAAGTTAATAAACTCTGGAACATATAAAATTGAACAATGTGTAATACTCAAACATTTCTACTATAGTTGTATAATATGATCAAACATGTCTAAATATAATCACTTAAATGTTCAGTTAATTAATAATAAGAAGAAAAAACATCAGGAATAAGATTTGGGAATCCAAAATACTGAATATGTTTACCTCAATAAATGATAGGTCAGGTTAAATGAGGTAAGTGGCAACATTTCCTTGTAACTTAAAGCTCAGAGTACTTAGTAGTCTATATAAGTTCATATGAACAACTGGGCTTTTGTTGGACCTGAGTTCAGAAACTCTTTTGCCTCAAGGAAGGCTCAGCCTGCTGTGTGTGCATTAGATTGATAATGTTTTGTTAGATGCTAATTAGTTCTTAATTAAAAAATAAAGCACAAACACAAAAAGAAAAAGAAAAACCTTTGCCCTATATTATAGATTTATTTTGTGCCAGAGCCTTTCGACTCTTCAAAATAAGGAACAACCCTTCATCCATCAATCAGCCATATGGCAACACTAAAGTCAAGTTTGAGATAGAACATATAAATAGCATTTTTCTCAAATAGATCCTCAAATTTTAGAAGTAACAAACCTAGAGAAATCAGAGAATACATGAGACTTCAGTATTTGCTTGATACTCTTGAACTTCTCCCGAAGCTCTGTGATCTTCTGAAAATCTCTATAAGCTTCAAAATGGCTGCATAGCTGGTTGACAGCCTGAAACATATCCGCAAGCCACAAAATTATGGGAAAGAACAGCTAGGAAAATTATAGTCTATCTGCATGGCATCAACAACAGTACACATAACTAGAAGCTACCATATAACACAGGAAATGAAACATATTCGCATAATTTATTACCATGATGCGAGTTGGACTTCAAGCTAAGAAGAATGTTGCTCAAAACTATATCATATGCACTTATCAATGAAATAGAACATAAGAAGGCTGCAAAACATGTGCACACCATGAAATACCTCAAGCTGTGCGGCTGCCTCCTTGTACTGTCTTTTAGAAGCCATTGCTTGAAGTTGTTCTACAGCAGATACTGTCGTAGAAATAAAGGTGGCAATTGATTTCAAAATGACACAAATTTAAAAAGAAGTAAAAGCCACTAATATCTAACGTATTCTTCACATAAAACCAGGTTTCACGATTTCTCATGACAGAACAAATAAGTGAAATGGGATGTGCTAGACTATGAAAGAAACTCAACAGGCAGCTTATGAGTAAACATTCAGCTTCCTCTACTGGAGTTTTGACTTCATATATATTTGCAATTAGTTCTAAGGCATGGAAAAGCCATAGCAAGGGGAACAATTTACAAAGGTTGAGAATATCAGATATTAAAAAAAAGGGTCTGCGAAAATACTGGAAATAACAATATAAATGGAACCCCAGAGGAGAAAAAGTATTCATACTAATCGTCTCTCGGATGCACATTTATACCTTGATTAAAAAATTCTACAACCATCTTCAGGTACAGCATTCCTAAAATACATTTTTCCCTTTTTTGAACTCAACAAGTAGAATGATTTAATCCATATGTATCATATCTTTACTAGCTGGCTTCAGTACATAAGAATGCCAACCACAAGTTTCCAACCCATGTTAACCAGGAAATTTCCTTACCCCAGGCACTCCTTCAGAAATTTTAAATATGAAAAAACGCAATACTAATCTCAACTCTGTCAAACCTCTTGAAAGTTGTAGTTGAAGAGCCAGAAACGGCAACAAAAACAAAAGTCAATTCCAGATACTCACACATAGAATTGCTATAAGAAACATTATCAAATATATTTAATGTGCGGACCATAAAATATCAAGTTATATTCTACCTCAGAAAACTCAAAGCGTAATGACAAAGATAACCAATTCATTTAGGTCTTCTCCAAGAAAAACTAAGACTAAAAAGGTTCACCTAGCATAGTAAGCCGATGAAGGGCAGTTATCGTAGTAGTTATATGCTTCTTTGCAAAATCCAGTTTCTTGATGTCACGGCATATTTCCTGAACCATTGTTTCACTTTGCTCGGCTTTAGTTTTTATCTCTTGCATTTTGTCAATGAGTTCCTGGTCCAAATATTAATTAAATTAGCCAAAAGAGAGAAGTACAGAATAGAGGCTTTTCAGAAAAAAATGATAAAGAAACAACAGGAAGTGCAGAGCACTTGTGCTGATGGAACTTAAATTTTGCATGGTAATTAACTAAAACAGTGGGCAAACCTGAACTGCTCGAGTAGCTGCTGCAAGATCCTCCCTGGCTTTGCTCCCTGAATTACTCTATGAAGCAATATAGCAATAAAAAAGTGCCACCAAGAGAAAATATTGATGAGAACAAAAATGTTGTGTCTATAAGAAAAAGGTCACTATTGACTAGCAAGAGCGATTAGCACTTGTCCATAAATTAATTATTTGATCATCCTTTCACTGGGTAAATGAAGAAAAAACATCTAAAGATTCACATTATACTCTTGATATACAGTCAGATGAAACCACCCGGATTTTAAAGATAATATATATATATATATATATTTGACAATTATGAGCAAAAGTTGGTCAACGACCACATCAAAGAATAACAACATAATTAGGACAGCATAAGCCAGAGTTACTTATAACCAACTGCAGGCTTTTTGGCCAGCTACAAGGGGCATAAGAGTTAGTGCTGACATAACCTTTTTCTTAGTTTCGTGATCACCAGTCATGTGAAAAACAACTTATGTAGGAGATATTTGTTAAGTAATTACTTCAGATATATTACAAGCTTGGATGAGTTAACTCCTATGTACTCAAGATAGATCTTGAGTACGAAACTTGGTCTTTGTCCCATCGTAGACATTAGATATTATTAAAGGGATGCTTAACATATGATCTCCTAGGTCCAGCACATCATCATATGTTCCCTGAAATATACTAAATCAATACATTCCAACCCAGACAGCTCCACAGATGATCCTTCAGTTAGAAACCTCTAATGACAACCAACTATGGGCCTTCAATTAATCAGCAATTAAACAAAGCATAGAATCAGAAATATCAATTTGACACTTCAACTAGTAAAAACCAATTAGTGGAGATACCAACCTGCTGACGAACAGCTGACAAAATCTCAGCATCCACTCTACGGATTTCACTATGTATTTTCTGCATAAGGGGCTCAACACCAGATAGAGAGGCCTCTGCATATCAACCAGCTCCCAAATTGTCAACAACTAACTCTTTTGAAAGATTAAATAGAACACCTGAAGCTTCAAGACGATATCCAATAAATTCATTCTCATAAATGAAAATGGCCAAACTCTACCTGCTGTTTCTTAACATCTTTTACCAGCATAATAGTGGCTTCATAGCTTGGACAGGCCCGATTAAATGCACACGAGAAGGGAGATCACAACTACTGACGCACTGGATTGATTTTTCATAAATACTAACCAATCCAACTCAACTTCTCTTGGCCAGAAATGGTTATGTGAAGCTATATGATCTCCTATTATATTCCAATCTCTATACTCAATAATGAAACCTCATACTCAACAATTCAGAACAAAATCCTTCCCACTACTGAGGCCAACCAATGGAAATGCTAAAGAAAATAGAGTGATAACCAAGCATAATGAATCTATGCACATAAACATCTCGACTTCCTAAACATCATTCTGTACGCGCATGTGCGTGTATCTACCAATGTATCTTTTACCTGTAGGAAACATCTGGTTGATGTAATCCAAAGCACTCTGCTTCTCAGGTGCCGCCATTATTCGCGTCAAACAAGCTGAAAACAGAACATAACTAGTAAAATTAGCAATTACTGACTAAACAGTACGTATTTCGCCATTGGATCTGGATCATTAGCTTAAGCACAACTTCTCAATTAAAAAAATCACGAGAAAATCAAATCAAATTGTAACTATACTACCTTATGAATCACCAGTCTCTCCCGCGTCTGGTAATGGCACAGTTCTGCGATCAAAGCTAGAAATCGAAGAGAAGTAATTGAGTGAAGAAAGCGAGCTTCATCAATTGGTAGAGAAAATGAAATGGGGCGGTTCCTGTGGACCGGTTTGACACGTCAAACTTGATCGTGATTCGGTTAACCGATTTAATCGTGAAATGTTGTAGGCCGCACCAAGTTTGGGTAAAAAAATCACATTTTATTAATTGCATTTCATTTAATTTTCTTAATTGTTTCTCTTATTAAAGTATTTTCTTAATTATTTCTTAATTACAACACCGAATAGCTAGGGATGACAATGGCGTGGGTTCAAACCCGAATTCTCATGAACTCTGCTTTGGTCAAACTCGTTAAAAACCCGGCCATAAGGGTTTTAGTGAATTTAAAGCGGATAAAAGATTTTGTTAAACTCGTCGCGAACCCGACCCTATATATTAAAAATATAATTATTTTATAATTTTATAAATACATAACACATAATAAATTATTTTAAAATGGTCCACACCCCTCCTACCTCAGGGATGATGCTTTGTTTTAACATTAATTTTTTGAGAATATTTTGTATTATTCATGTAATATTAACATTTTTATGCATATTTTATATATGCTTATATTGCTGTTGAATGAGTAATTGATGTAACTTCTTTGAGTCATTCAATGGCCTATGTCTTCATTTATACGGTAACTTGTTTATTTGATATTTAATTGAAGAGTTATCTTTAAAATTTAATATGTATTTACTTTCATTGCACTTCGCGGTGAGGTGGGTACTCGATCCATTGTCATCCCTACTTGGGATATAACAAGCACGCGAGCCATGGGTGAATCTAGTTAACGCTAATACCGAGCTCCAGTCACTGAAGAGTTGCACTTTTCGTCCTTCCGTAACTTTTTTTATTTTTTTTTTTTGCAATTTTGGTCCCAACCATTCTAGCATTTTTTGTCCCAGACGTTTTAACATTTTTTGTCCAAATATACATAAACTTAGTAGGAGGAAAACATAGAAGTTTGGGGGAAAACCGATTTTGGAGAAAAAAACTTGTCCAAATCTATAATACATCAACAACAATTTATACTAGATATATTTATCTTCACTGCAAAAACACCAAAAAAGCACAAGATATATCATAAGATCTAGATGTAAAATATGCAAGATACATGACCTGAACCGTTAAATCACAAACGGTGTGGGACTAAAGGTGCAAATTTTTTAGACTATTAATGCAACAAAAAAAACGTTTGGGGGTTAAAAGTGCAACATTGCAGTCTAATAGGTTAAAAAAAGAAAGCATTGGGACCAAAATGAAACAATTGCGAGTCCAATGGCCAAAAGTACAATTTTCTCTATAACTGTCAATAGGTGGACACGTATACATCAATCAATGATTGAGACTTATTCGAAATGATAATTTTCAAAAAAAAAAAATAGATAGCAAACTGAAAAAAATACGCAAAGTTGGATTTATAAATTGTAACATCAAACTGAAATTTTTACATGCACTATACAAAATTTTTTGCCACTAGATGAAGACATTGCTTTGACATAGTTACATTGCATAAAAACAAGCAATGAAACAATTTTGATCATTCTCACTACCTAAAACTATAGCATCTTCTAAGCTTCTGAGCAATTTTCAGCTCGAGCTCTGGTCGTCAACTCTAGTTTCATCGAGGTGAACTTTCATTCCGCGTTTTCTGTGTAGAAAATGGGAAATTAAACAAGTTAGAGACCTCTACGGCTCCTTTCTTGAGGCCAAAGAGACAATCACGTCAAATCCCGAAAAGAAAAAGGAGAATTTTAGGGTCCCAAATTTTCTATAGATGGTGTGGATTGACAGATGGTGTAGTGGCAACATAGTGTAATTTTGTTGCAAGATGCATGTTCATGGAAGGTGCACTGTCACCTATGGATGTTCGGGCTTAAACCATTTTTTGTCCCATAACTTTTAATTTGTGGTCTAAGAAAAAGTAAAAAGTTCAATTTAGTTTCGAATCTTTATAATTTGTCTGCATTTAGTCCTTTTTCCGCCGTTGGTGGTCAATTTAGATGGAAAATTACACGTGTCGGTCACTCAATGGCCGGTGCCACGTATTCAAAAATCGACCGGAAAAAAGTTCGCGTGAGTGACACGTGCCAAGTTGGTCACCGGCTGCGAAAAAATGACTAAATGCGGACAAATTCTAAAGATACGGATTAAATTAAATTTTTAACTTTTGTTAGGACCAAAATTGTACGAGCGAAAAGTTATGGAACCAGAAATGATGTTAGCTCATGAATGTTCATTTATTTTTGACTTTCTAAATTTATTTGCTTTGTTTTGATAAAAATAAGGGTCTGTTTTCTTAAACTCGACTCAGATCACTAATTTGGTACGATCCACCCTATACCTGATACATCTTCCGCCACTGATGTTGAACTCAGGCAGCCATTTGATGTGCTATCCGTAGATTGTACATTAGAATCACTCGTTGCTTCCTGCAAGGTAAAAAAGTTGCATCTTATACACCTGCAGAAAGGACATCTAGTAACCAGGGACGGAGCAGGATTGCATAACGAGGGGAGCGGGATAAGGTTTTTAAAATTTGAGGGCGGCGAACTCTGTATTTTTAACTATAATTATACTGTAAATGTATAGATATAGTAGTTTAGTTGGAAAATTTGAGGGGGCGATCGCAGCCGCCAGCCCCCCCTCGACTCCATCCCTGCTAGTAACAAAAGTTAGCAAGTTTTGATGAACATGTTACCTTTGTAGAAATGAAACTATTGTTGGGAGAGGGTGAGACACTTCCACCCACAAGAAAATGAGTCATATTGTCTTCACCAAGCTCTCTCAATTTATTGAGCTCGGGTACGACGACCTTGCCGAGATCAGGCCGGTCTTTTCGCCGTAGCTCAGCGCATTGAATAGCTAGTTTTGCGAAGGCTAATGTTTCGTCGACAGGCCAATCTGTGACACAAGGATCCAACAACTCAGACAACGTGTCGTTTTCAATTGCACTACTTATGTAGTGAGTCAAGCCCATCGGAGGCTTGGCTGTTATTATTTGTAGTAACACGATTCCAAAAGAGTAAACGTCGGACTTCACTCCAAGCATCCCCGTCTGCTGATACTCAGGATCGATGTAGCAGAATGTTCCAGCTGTGGATGTCATCCGATATTGTGTAACATCATCTGCGACGGAGGGAGGGACAAGTCTGGCCAATCCAACGTCACCTATTTTGCTTACGTAGTTTTGGTCTAACAAAATGTTTCCTGGTTTGAGGTCACGGTGGACTAGTGGCTCTGGCTTTGTCTGGTGAAGAAAATGCAACCCTGTCGCGATTTCTGCAGCGATTCTGAAACGGAGTTGCCATGATAAGGGACGCGTGTTGCCTCTTCTGAAGAGTCGATCTTCTAAGCTACCGTTGGCCATGTATTCGTAGACTAGACAACCATATTCGGGGCAAGCTCCAAGTAGTAAGACCATATTTGGATGTCTCAAACAACTCAACACCTCAATCTGTATATATTGAAAGCACAAAATTTATAACCATTTAAGGAAAAATGAGTACAGTGACCGATTCAGACCCTCTCCTGCACAATTCTCCTACATCTCCTGCTGCATCACTCGATTGCTGCCATTTAGAAACTAATTTTCTTGCGTGTGATCTGTCCATTTTCAAGTTTTCCTTTAATGGAGGATGTAATTCACACTTTCCATCTGACTCGGCCAATATTTCCACGTGACAGCATTCAGATGATGCAACAGGATATGTAGGAGCATTATGCAGGAGAAACTGTGAGCATATATCTTACTTCTTGCTGAAACTGTGATCTTCCTTGAGCGGCATCTGGACGCAAGACCTTAACTGCAACGGGTGTATGATCAAGGTTACATCTAAAGACCGGGCCATAGCCGCCTTCACCAATCTTACGCGACTGAGAAAAGTACTCAGTTGCTTCTTCAATCTCTTCAATTGTGTATTTTCTATATCTCAATGGTGTTACACTAAATGGGCTATCCCTCTCATCGGACTCTTGAATGGATCTCCTTTCAGCATCTACGCGTTTTTGGGACTCGAGTTCTGCTATCCTCTGAGCTGCTTGAGCATTCTCCAAAGCTGTTTTATACTTAGCTTTCTCTTGTTCCGCAGTTTGTCTTGCAGCTTCTTCTGCCATTCGAGCCTCTTCAAGTCGTCGTTCTTCTTCTAATCTCCATCTATGAAGTTCCACAGCCTGCAATTAGTACAATACCATGTTTTAAAGGCGTATATTTTTAAAGGGGTATATTTCTATGTTATGTTCGATCTTACCTTTTGTTTCGCCGTTAGAGCTTCCTTACATGCTGTGCTATACATGTCCATAGTTTTTTGCAATTCAAGCTTTAGCCTTCTCATTTCAGCTTCCACATCATCCTGCAATACGAGCATATATCATCTAGAACGATCTTCTCTAGAAGGTTCTTTAATAATTAAGACAAAATGGATCATGTTATTACACTTTCAATCGATGCCGATGAAAAATCAGTGTACGAACTTATTTCGCTGAATCGGGTCCCTGAGCGCATGGATCCGAAACTACTCTCTGAGCTTGTAGAAACTCGTGAGTTCCGACATGAATCTACGGCATCAAAGGGCAAACCGGTCATGGGATCTATGCCTCTGCTGTCAGTACTCGGCCTGCCTGAGCTTATGAATGATATATCAGTGTCACATTCTGAGAGATCCATAAACATGTTTGTATTGTATCCTCTTCCCACGAATGGTGATCTGCATCATATAAATATAAATGTTCTATAAATCTTGAAAAAAGTAGAAAAATAATGCAGGCGGATTCACTGGTCGTGTGCAGTTTTTTAGCAAAGGCATCAGTTTCCTGAAAAACTGCACATGACCAGCAGATCCACCTGCGACCCGGAATCGCATGATCTAAGATGTGTGCAGCTGGTTTATATGAGAACTACTCTGCTGGTTTACAACGCAGACTTACTTGAATGAATCAGCATCATCGATGATAGTCCTACGTGGTGTCATTTCTCCACCTATTCGAACATATACCGTGTTTTATTATATGAACAATCAATATGTATATGCATATATTCACACACTAGAGATGACTAACCTCTTATACTGGGCATGTGCTTCGGAGTTGCTCTTGCTTCAGGAGACATAACTATAGTAGTAGTACTATTAGCTTGCTCTATCATTTGCTGTATTTGGGGCATAAGAGGGGAACTAAAAGGTGCTATACGAGAAGCATTGCGAACTGATGAAATCTTCGTCTTTGAGATAACAAAAACAGTGCAAAAGTCGGGTGATCCTTTTGATACACTGGTTGGGACATCTACCGTCTTCAATCTTCTGCACTATGTACAAACAATTTTTCTGTCAAGGACTGGAGCAATATAATGTGTCTTTATTATTTCGTATTTCTCGATTTCTGGATTATTTTTATGTTTTAATTTGTCTAGTTTCTTATTTTTTGTTGTAGGAGGGTGAATAATCGGGCTTGGAGCAAAACTGAACTTAACATAGAGTTTTGGTAGAACTCTTGAACAATAATTAGCTGAAAGCATCAAAGAACTGGCGGCCGGTCTGCATTAGTTTCTAATACGCGCTCTCTCTCCTTTAACACGGCACTTGAGATTCTATGGTACGAGATGAGATAAGGCGCGAACAAGGGAGGTAAAATGGGAAAGTTGAGGGATCTTCACCTGATAAAGCCATGGCGAGAAGCTCCAAGAACCAAATTTTCGATTGCAGCATGAGCAACATATTCGGTTATTGCTTTCGCAATATCAGTATCCTCTAAAACCACATCATAACATTGTATCTGCAAAAAACATCGAAAAAAAGAAGTCATATTCGTATACTACTACAAGAAGAGCAAAAATCAATAAGATCATTCGGTCTTACATCTTTACGAGTACAAAAGCAATGAAAGGTGATGAATAGATCTTGCGTTGGTTTTTCCAGAATTTGCTTATTGCCATTCGCAGCATTTAAGCCGGTCAACGCGTAGTTGTTGACACCTGCATTCGATTAAACATAAATTTCCTAACACGTCTGTATAGACAATTGATCAAATTTTGATGAACACAAGCGAAACAACAACGTACATGAATCAACAGAGGACCTCTCAATAACGTGGATGAGGACGACGACTTGGCCTTTGGTTAGGAGATTTTCGATGGCCCATTTGATTGCATTTTGGCTTTGTTTATCCTTGTCAATGGCTACTGCAACCAGGCCGTTGCGACTGCCTCGTCGGCCGGGGGCGTTGCCTTTCGGATTTGGAGCCCACATTCTTTTCAGTTTCATCTATAGATCTTTATGTTAGGTCCATTTCTTGTAATGGAAATGGAAAATCAATTATTTTCTTGATTCTTTGTTAATATTCTTGTTGTTGTTCTAAATTCTTTGTGTTGGTTTGTTGAGAAATATGAGACCATAAGAAGACGATAACAAAAGACATGCCTCAAATCTCGCAAGTTCTTGTGATACCAAACAAGTAATGATCTAAAAATAGAAACAAATTGCACATATAAAAACTAAGTAAAGGGAAAAACCATGCAAAATAATAATAAATAGAAAAACGACTTTCTTTTTTTTTTTTTTTTTTATTATGAGTCCAATTTATTTTAGGCTAAGTATGAGTAGGGGTGGGGAAAAATATCGAAATCTTGAAATATCGCACATACCGTATTGAAAAATGACCGAAAATATCGAAATTTTCAGTATATCAAATTTTCGATACGTAACGAAAATTTGGTACAGTAACGGTATGATAATCTAGAAATTTCGGTATTTCGGTATATATCGTATCGAAAAAAGTTCAGTATTTAGTTCAGTATATCGATACACCGACTTTCTTTTTTGATATTTTGATAATTCGGTATTTCGGTATATTTAATTTCTAATGGTATGCCGAAAAAGTTCGGTATATCAAAATAAACGGTATGATTCGGTATATATCGATACCAAAATAAAATTTAGTATACCGAAATTTCGATATACCGAGATTCCGAATTTTTAACGTACTTTTGAATGGCTTGGAAGTCCAGTTGATAATTTTTTATTATAATTTTAGCAAGTCCAGTTCATAATGGACTTGACAAAACCCCAACGTCATAAAGGCTTATTATTAAAGCCCAAGTCTCATTTGGGCTATATTCACTTTTGAATGGCCCAAGTCTAAGACCATAAGATATTTAATCTACCATCAATTCTCAAAAGCCCAAATCTTATTTGGGCTCAATTTTTTTAATACGGCCCAAGCTTGATTTACTACAGACCCATTTTCAGAAATAGTAAAATTGACCCGGCTGAATGGATCGCTCAACCTGTCTTACGTTCTAGACTCTCTAATTTTCGGCGTAATAAAATTTTAGAATGAATAATAATAAATTTATAATCATGTATTATGTGTAGTAAGACGTGACATTTTTTTTTTTT
Organism: Ajuga chamaepitys; assembly: GCA_958295605.1. Classification (NCBI taxonomy): domain Eukaryota; kingdom Viridiplantae; phylum Streptophyta; class Magnoliopsida; order Lamiales; family Lamiaceae; genus Ajuga; species Ajuga chamaepitys. The sequence goes on from OY282495.1 coordinate 88,055,699, forward strand.
CACTATTTTTTTCGATATATGTTCTAGCTCACCCATCGTAACGAAAAATCCGGGATCCGCTCCTAATAACATATAACTTTAATATAGTTAATGAAAATAAACTAGCATATGGAAACATAAGATGATTCGATGAGAATTCGTTGACTTATTAAATGAATATGATATAAGATAAATATTGAAAACCTAGAAAAACAGAGGAAAAAATAAATATCATATCATCGTAACATTCCAACTATAGGTTTTCTCTAAATTTTCAGTACGGCTTTTAGTCGAAAAATAAATATCGTCACTCTTTGCGACCCAATAGTTGTTCTTAGGTTGCCAAAGAGTATAATCGAGTACAAAAACCACAAAATCTGCATCCTTTTTGTTCCACCACAGATGACAGAAGAATGAAGTTTGCTTCAATGCTAAATTTATGCAAAACTGCCAATTAAAATCTTGACCCGAAGCAAGATAATGATACCCAAGTTCGTCGTTCTTTGGATGTACAATGTAATTTGAGAGGTGGACGATATTAACAAATCACAACTTAAAAATGAATTTCAGAAAAATAGTGATGGTAATTATTAAAATCTTTCCATGTCTTCCCTATAATATAATTTGAATTTTTCCTTGCAATCCCTGTTTGGATAAAAATTAAATTTTTATCTATTTGCATTTATGTAAATTCTATAAATATGCCTTTGAATTATAGTATTACACCTTCCCATTTAATATTTCTTTAATCAGATCCATTCCATATATGTAGGCAAAATTATTTCTTGAATTCCAAAAGTGAATCACATTATGTAGAACATTACTCCCGCGTTTCAAAAAGAATGTCATTTTAGCTATTTTCGGAGAAATTAAGAATTGATACTTAATTAGTATGTTCTGTGAAATAAGGAAATAATCAACTAAATTAAGTAAGTTGTTTAAGATAATACTAAAATAATTGTAGTTTTTTTGGTAAAATGATACTTATTGTAAAAAATTTCAAAGTGTCTAAAATGACATTTTCTTTTTTAAACAGATGGAGTAAATAGGACTTCTCTATATAAAGACCTAAAATATTATAACTTATTCCACCAATAACACAAAAACTTTCCAATCATGGGGATCAAATTTCTCAAGAAAAATTTGTTTTTCTTTCTTTTTGTAATAGCAAATATTTTCCAACTATCTACCCAAAATTGTTTCCTAGAGAATAGGTTTCACATCCATGTAGTTAATGCTCTTCCACCCAATTCTCCACAACTAAGAGTGCATTGTGCATCGGGCGATGATGATTTAGGATATCATTATCTCGGTGTAGGTCAAGATTTTCAGTGGAGTTTTTGTACTAGTCTTATTAAGCGTACTTTGTTCTTTTGTAGCCTTTTGTGGGATAAAAAACAAAAGACTTTTGATTCTTTCACCTTTGAAAGTATACAACAGACACGCGGATTTACAAGGTTTTGGACAGCAAAAAGCGATGGTATTTATTTTAGTACTGATCAGTCACCAAACCTTGTGAAATATTATGATTGGGGCACTTAATGGATGATATTATTGTACTTTGTTTGGTGATATTAATAACAGATTGAATCACTTTAACATGAATTACCTTGGCTATTGAGAGGCTTTTATGCATTTGTCTTATGAAGAAATTATTGTTGAATTTGCAATTTTTTGTTGTTGTCCAATATATGTTGTTTCCATTGGTCATAGCCTCTTGTATGTATAAGTGGCAGGAGAAAATTCATTTTTAGTCCAGTATGTTTGGGTTTCTTCAGAAAAAAATTATGTATATTTCGAAATTTCAATCTTAGTTCACCACTACTAGAATCAAGGCTTTTGTCATTATAAAAAATAGTTACAAAAACGAGAGGATGGTCATAAAAATATTTTTTGTAACCACGTTTAAATGTGATTACTATAGCATACTCACTTATAATAAGATGCAATTTTTTTTTCACAACTACTCTTTTATAAGCCCACATGGACCTTGTCCCATAAGTCAACAAAATTAGTACCTCCTTGGCCCATTTCCAATTTCAAGTCCAGTAGGTCTTTTCTCCATATAAGGCCCACTTCAGCCTTCCCACTCTACAAGCAATATTGGGCTTTCATGGCCCAATGGACAATTATATCAATTCAGCCCACATTTTCTTCCTCCAGGGTCCAAATTGTGGCCCTTCTTCCAATTGACCCAATTTTGGTTTAATTATTCATTGGTTATATTCTTAGGCCATCTTAGTTTACTTGTTGATTCGACTCTAAGTGATTCAAAAAGTACTCCAAGTTTACTACAATTATATAAAAACACAATTTGAAGTATTTGACTTTAACGTGCAGATTAGCAGAAAAATAATCGAGTAGTAATATTCAAATAGGTTAACGGCGGTTTAGTTAATGTAATAATTTATATGTCAAAATAAAAAAGTGTTAATAGTTCGACGATCATTTTGTAATTATGGATTAGGTATATTAAATTATTTATTTAAATTGGGACAACATCCCAATGAAAACAACATATATTGGACAATACAATAAAGAAAATTTGTGAATTCCATAGTTATTTATTTATAAGATAAATGCATAAAACCTCAAAATAAACATTGCAAGTGTTAAATAGAGTTTCAATCTCTACTTATTACAAATAGAAGTATACTAGAATCATCCATAGGGCTCCCAATTATATAGTTTCACAAGGTTTGTTACCTTATCCGTGTTAAAATAAATACCATCCTCTTTGACCGTCCAGGATCTTGAATAACCAGGTGTATGTAATCCGCCGGTGCTATTGAAAACATCGAAAGCTTTTTGTTTTCTATCCCACCAAATATGACAGAAGAACAATGTTTTCTTGAAAAAAGCAATACAAAAACTAAATTCGAAAACTTGACCTACTCCAAGATCATGATACCCTAAGTCATCGTCTTTCGATGCGCAATGCAATCTAAATACTCGACTATTGATTGGCAAATTATTTATTATATGGATGTGAACTCTCTTATCAAACACGCAGTTCTGAGTGGATAGTTTGAAAATATTTATTATTATCGAGAGGAGGAAAAGTAGTTTCTTCGTAAAAAACATGATCCCTATTGTTGGAACTTTATGTAGTTATGGTTGAATAATTCTATCATCTTTTTAAGCCTTTATATAGAGGTAAAATGCAATTTAGTGTTCTTAATATATGTCATGTGAGATTATTTTTTTTGGAATCCTAGAGATTATGTTACCTTATTATATGGAGCAAATTGATGAATTATATTATTATATTAGGAAGGTTTTAATTCAAAGGCATATTTGCACAATTGACATAAATAAATAAATAAATAAATAAAATATAATGACATAAAAAGGAAAAATATTGAGTTGTTGATTTCCTTGTATTTAGCCTATGAAGATAATTAAAATGGATGTGATGAATTTTTATTTTTATTTTTATTTAAACATGTTCAATTTGTTGATTTCAACAAGGTAATTTTAAGCATAATTTTCTTTAGGGTAACATAGAGCGGTATATTACGTTGTCAAACCAGCATTAACGTTTACAAAGTTCAACAAGTGAGTGGGAAATAGTACAACATAATTCCCCTCAAACCTCAATGAAAAAAAACGAGATAAATCATGGACCACAATATTAGCAGTATGTTTGGTCCAACTAAAAGAAAAACATCAAAAGAACAGCTAATATGTAACCTGAACAATCGAAAATTCATGTTGGAATTTGACCGTGGAGATGTTAGGTATTAACTTGACTTCGTTTAAGTTTTAAGTGGTGGTATACTTGGTTTAGAATGAATCAAGTTGTGGATTCAAAATCCTTATTTTGTTTATTAAAATATCGTGTATCAACTTTTTTAAATCTAAATTGAGATGAGTGACCAATGAATAAACCACTTAAACTGTGAAGCGGTGTACGTGAATATTCAACCCGAAGGAAAAAAGAAAAGAAAAAGACTATGGTAAATTAGTAATATATATAAGGTCCACAATATTGACGCCTTCATCCAAGCACTCCATTTCCCCTTTAGCGATTCAAATCGAAAACCGCAAACTCGAAATCGATATTTGTTTTTCACAAAGATCTGCTGCAGAAGGATGCATCTATGGCCATCGATGCGGCTGAGGGACTCCTTCAAGAAAAATTACTTGAATAAGCTGGAGTGGAATCTTCATCGGATGAACATCGAGAAGAAGCAGCAGCAGCAGCAACAAAATCAGTCCAGTAGCAACCAGCAGAAGCTCCTGGAAACTGATTCAGAAGATTCAGGCTGTGGGAAAATTGGTACAATTTGCAGAGAGGTTCTCATGATTCTCTCCTGCTGTTACTGTTGCTTTTGCTGTGGAGGTAACCCCTCTTTACTGCCGCTACTGTTTTTTGTGATTCTTATTATGGTTTTTTTGGTTAATTTTCGGATTCTACGTGGATTGTGATATTGCTTGAGGGTTTTGTGTGGCTTTATGCTTATAATTTCTGCTGTGTAATCGGTTAATTTAGAAAAAGGGGGGAGTGGGTGCAGTATGCTTTGAAGAGGAGAATTGTGGTTGTGTTCACCAAGTGTTCGTTGATTTGTCTGTTAGGATATGCATCTATTTTGACATGTGCATTTCGGCGGATCAAATTATGTTCCATTTTAGTGTTCCTTAAAAGCTTGCGTATGAATCGTGACCTTTGAACCCCATAAATCATAAGCCATGAAAGTCACAATGATCTTCATTCGTAGGAAGATGTCAAATATGGGACAGGTTCCTCATTCGACGTTATTATGATATCATCTAAGTTGCTTATCCGGAATAGTTTCAATAGATTATGAAGTCCCTATAATCTCTTCACTTTCAGATAACTTTGTTTCTATGATGTTCTGCAGAAACAAATTGGTCCTGTTCTTAGCATTTTTTTCGTTTAGTTTCCTTTTCCCCTGTTCTAGCGCAAAATGGACGAATGCATTGATAGATGATGAGTGATTAGTTCTGTTAGTATCCCCGTCTGATTAGTCTTTTCGACTCCTTCAGCTTGTGTGGTCGACGAAGAAAGCAGCTGAAACACATTGAGGAACACCAAATCCTGGAACTGGAATTGTACAGATTAGACAATAAAGGAGTCATCGGGTATGAAAACATGTATGTGTTTAATGTAGCTTAAATTAATTGAATTCTCAATTCAGAAACACCAAATTCTCAACTTGATTGTAAGTTTGGTGTTTGGAGTTCAACCTAAATTTGAGCTCCAATTAATATCGATATTGACATATTGTTAGTTGGGATGGATAGCAGCCAACTTTCCCACGTTTGTTAAATACGAAAACTGTCATGAGTTCATTATGTGGATATATTTTCGTCGGTAGAGTCATTTTGTGGTCAGCCCTAAGACCATCTCCAACCCATCACAATAACTCTATTTTTGGGGGGAATTTTAGAGTTTATCCCCCCATCCACACTCTAAAACATCCCTCTATAATTGGGGGACGTATAATTGGGGGACACTGTTCATCCACACAAAAACTGTATTTATACATTATATGCTCAAAATACCCCTAAATTCAGTTTTAACTACATAAATGTTATATTTGTATTTAATAATTTATCTAATTCAATTAAATTTAATTACCAAAAAAATTAGTTTAATTTTTTTATTATTCTTGCATATTTAAAAATAATGAAACAATAATAAGATAAATTACTAGTTACATCAAATTGCAAGATAATTAACACAAGGGAGACTTCATTATAACAATATGAAAGAAAACAATGTTGGAAATACTAATTGCATAAATTGAAAAAAATTAAAAGCTTAAATTAAAACAAAATACAGAAAGCTTAAATTAAACGCATATGACAAACATGAAGAAAAAAAAATTAGAATTATTTTTTGTTATGGCAATGCTAGCATCTAAATTTGTTTGTTATGTAGAATTATTAATATTAATGTTTTATGTAATTTTTTATTTTCATGGTGTTGAATGCAATGTTTTATCTTTAAGTGTGAAATTATTAAATTTTTTTGACTAAAATAAATAGTGTTGATTTTTTTTAATATGGAAAACATAAATAATTATTTATAAATAAAATTAGAAGTAAGTAATCATATTGTGTAAATTTTAGTGGAATAGAGTTGGGTTGGAGATGGTTTACACAAAACTGTAAATTTAGTGGGATAGAGTTGGATTGGAGATGATTACATAAAACTGTAAATTTAATGGGATATAGTTGGGTTGGAGATAGTGTACACAAAAATTGGATTTTTAGTGCAAAATCAACACTATAATAGAGGGTGGATTGGAGATGCTCTAAAGCAAATTTTTTTGCGGGCAGGGCCAAAAAGCAAAATCTTGCAGGGCCATGAGACTAAAGTGGACAATATCGTACCCATTGACCCACTCTCAACATGGGCTCAAAGAGTCCAATATTTCTTTGGCCTCTTCATGAGGCCAAAAAAGCAAAATCTTGCAGGCCCATGAGACTAAAGTGGGCAATATCTTACCCATTGACCCATTCTCAACATGGGCTCAAAGAGTCCAATATTTTTTTTGGTCGGGCTGAATCTGCCCAAACGGCAGCTTCCTATCTTAAATTACTTCAATTTTAGTAGAATGTGGAATTTATAAATGCGAGCTTTCAAATTTGATATTGTTTAAGTTTATATGCAACTTGATTATTTTTTACTTGGTTAAGATCTGACAAAATGCATCTTATGGGTTCTAACCTATTTACAAATGCTTCAAATGTTCCTCAATGTTTGAATGGTTTCTTAATAATTAAGATGTTTAGAATATTTAAAAGGCTACCTAAGCAACAAAAAAATTGTTATGTGCAAATCTTTCCATAATTCACATTCATACATTAATTTAATTCAAATGTGATTTGAATTCATTTTGTGAATAATATTCAAATATATTTTATTAGACTCAATATTTGTAAGTCCTTTTTGTATATGGTTTTTATTTTAATATATTCAACCCAATTAACTTTTTAATGAAATTATATACTCATTATTTAAATTCATATATTAAATATCGGAATTATTTTAAATATATAATTGTATTAATAAATATATTAAATGAATAGAATATTCAATTTATATGAATCGAATGCTACTTGTATTTGTATTCAAATTTGAAAGTTATACCACTATAAAAAATTAATCCTTACTTAAAATATTAAAAAATAATCCTTATTTAAATTTGAATTATTCTAATTAATTTAAGACAAAGTCTTATGTGCACCAGTTGCACATTGCAATGCAAGATGAGTATCACGAATTATGAACCACGATACCTTTACCCACATTATATAATATTTTAGGCATGAATAGTATTTCCTTGTCCCGTTTAGATTTATACACTTTTCTTTTCGGTCCGTCCCACTTAGATTTGCACACCCTTAAAATGGAAATTTTTCAAATAATCTCCATTCTCAAAATCTACATCTTCATTTTTCACCTTTAAAATGGTCAACAAAAAAGTAAAAATAACTTTTTTTAACCTTCGTGTTCGTCTCTACATATAAATCTGAGCGGGACGGGAGTAGTAATACATTTTTATTCATAACTTAAATTGCACGAATTTTACTAATGCACGATAGTGGTTTGCTTAATCTAAATTATGAATACGAAAACTAAAAGTGGAAGATGCGTGAAACGACTAAATAGGTCATTTTACATTAAGATATTTTCCATCTCTGTACTATGGCGGATCATCCATACAACAAGAACAATAAATACCAACTGCAATGGCAATTCATAATTACCCCAACGCCATTCTCACCTAGTCCCATCTACCTGCTCCTCATCCCCACCACAAAACACACACACACTAATCCGCAATCCCCAATGTCGAATTACAAGCACCCCATAGCAGAAGCCAACGAAACGAGTCCATTTGGCTCACTGACTCCGGCCGAGTTCTACGCTCGCCATTCAGTAACTCACGGCTCCGAGTACATCACCAGCAAGCAAAACCTCAAGCTATTCACACAGTGGTGGACGCCTCAGCAATCCACTCCGCTAAAAGGCATCGTCTGCGTCGTGCACGGCTACACCGGCGAGTCGAGCTGGTTCGTCCAGCTCACCGCCGTACACGTGGCGAAACACGGATTCGCGGTCTGCGCAATCGACCACATGGGGCACGGATTCTCCGAGGGGCTCGCCGCGCATTTGCCGGACATTAATTTAGTCGTGGATGAGTGCGTTTTGTTTTTCGATGGCTTTAGGAAGAGGTATTCGGCGGATTTGCCGGCGTTTCTGTACGCGGAGTCGCTGGGTGGAGCGATTGCGTTGCTGATCACGCTCCGCCGCGAGGGGATCGTGCCGGAGAGGAAGTTTGACGGTGTCGTGTTGAATGGAGCGATGTGTGGGATTAGCGATAAGTTTAAGCCGCCGTGGCCGTTGGAGCATTTCCTGTCCATTGCGGCGTTTCTGATTCCTACTTGGTGCGTGGTGCCTACGCGCGGCTCCATTCCGAACGTCTCCTTCAAGGTAATTTTTCTTCCCTTTTTCCTTCGTTCGATATTAATTTTGATTTGCACTTGATTTTAATTAGTAGAATAATAACTGTAAAAAAATATAAAATTACAGAGGACTTGAATTATGATTTAGAACCAAAATGTATTATAGAGGTGGTAAAACATATAAATATTACATTTTACTATAAATTATTGGTTTTGAACTGATTCTCAAAAATTTTATCTTGTATAAGTTGGTTTTGGGTTTCTCTCGATAAATTCAGTGTTGGGTTAGGGATTAGCTAGTATTAGAAAACAATTTACTCTATTCTTATTAAGAAATTCATTTAATATTAGTGGGAAATTATGTTGTACCTTTACTTAATATGGTGAACTAAAGGATGTTACATAAACTTGGTATTTAAATTAATCATTTAGCAAAGATATATTCGAAAAATATATTTAATGGACCCTTAAATCCTTTATAAGGATTAACTATAAATTTTAATTATTTAGGATTTAAGTGTATCAAATATTTTTTTCTTAATAGACTCATACTAAATGATTCACTATAATTATGTATATTCGACATATTTTGATCCACTGTATTAAACAAGAGTATAACAGGAATTTTCACTATTAAATGAATTTCTTAATTAGTCGGAATTTCGGAAGGACGAACTATTTTGTGAGACGAATGGAGTATAATTTACCCGTAAAATTTCAGTTTATGCTGATTTAGCAAATGTATTGTTTGGTGATGCACGAAAAGGTGGAGTGGAAGCGAAAACTAGCGCTAGCAAGCCCGAGAAGGCCCATGCTTAGGCCACGCGCGGCCACAGCGCAGGAGTTGCTACGGATCTGCAGAGAGGTGCAGGGGAAGTTCAGTGAAGTGGATATTCCGTTTCTGATTGTCCACGGTGGCGATGACATTGTCTGCGACCCGGCCTGTGCGGAGGACCTCTACAACCGGGCTGCAAGCAAGGACAAGACTCTCCGGATATACCCCGGAATGTGGCACCAGTTGGTTGGTGAGCCTGATGAGGATGTTGAGCGTGTGTTCGGGGAAGTTGTCGACTGGCTCTTGACTAGAGCTGATCGTGCGGTGGTTGGTGGCGGAGATGAGGTGGCGCGTGGTTGAGGAAATAGGGTGATTGTTATAGTTTGTTATAATAATTCGGTTGGTGGATGTATTTGGACTGATGTTGAGACTTAAATATATGGTTAATTGATGTCAATTATAAAGTTTGTCCGATCTAGTAGCCCAGTTCAATAGGTGAGACATTTTAGATCGACTAAGTTATGGATATTGATGCCTAACATGCAATTGATTCGTATGATCCGATCTAATGAGCCAATCTCGATGAATATGTGGGTCACTGGTTGACCCGATAAATTTTAGGGGTAGTATTTTAGTGGTACATTGTAATCTTTTGAGTCGGATCAATCCATTGACCCAACCGACCACCATGATTGTCATCTCTAATGAGAGTTTATAAGGTATTTGTAGGATAAGGAAATTCTCATATTTTTTCAACTTCTTATTTTTACCGATTCTCCTAAAATTTCAGCTTTTTATTTAATACACAAAGACTATTATTACTTGCATTTTTGAAACTCATAATCTTTATATATTCACACACTTCAACATTTTTTAGTGTAAAAAAATCCAATTGACTGTAATAACAATTTATAAGATATTTTAAGAAAGTTTAGCCAAACCTCCCTCTAAATCTAAACCAATTGATTTTAATAAGATTTTATTTGTACTTTCTATTTTGTTTTATTAAAACTATAATAATAATTAATAATATAAAATAAAAATAATCAGTAAACATTATATTTGTGCGAGTGCGTGCGATTGTGTTTGAGTGCGCGCACGTGCATCGCACGAAGCTCTTGCTAGTTTATTCAAACACTTCAATGTTTTTCTAAAAAAGAAAACAATTTACATATACAATTTATAAGACTTAGATGAAAGGTAACTTCGAATTCTTAATAGTTTGGACCACATTGTTGAATCCAACTTTAGCTATAACTTTGTCAAAGAACAACTGCATAGCATGCATCCATACTCCCAATACTATCCGTAATATCAGATGAACGGATGTAAATGTACCTTTCAGATAATTCACTAAAACATTAATCACATTTCTTGTATTTAAACTGTTATCAGCATCAAATTTGTTGTAAAACTTGAAATTGCTTATATTTCTGCCATTTTCTAATTAATACCATTTTGCCACGCCGGTTTTTAAATCTCACCAAATAACGACCATAAAAAGGTGAGTTTTTTTTTTTTATATAATTATAAAGTATATGATTTTTAAAAAAACCATAAAAACTAAAAACCTACAAATTTGTATATGTGTGTTAGTGAGCACACGTGCATCGCACATGATCTCTTACTAGTTTTCGCACGTGCACGCACTTCAATATTTTTAAATATAAAAAATATTTTACATTTTATAAAATTCATAAGACTTAGCCTTATGACAAATTATAGATATTGGACTTCTTATTTGCTTCCTACTTCAATGATAAACTATACTATTTAATCTTTAATTTAAAGAAAACAAAAAGAAGATAAATCTTAGGAGTATAGTATATATGCAAAATCATAAATTAAAATTAGAGTGAGTTTGGTTATATATACACTATAAAAAAATATTCGTAATTCGATTCGATTCGATCATGATTTAATTCTTTTTTAAAAATCGGATCTACCCAAAACAACTAAAATTTCTAAAAGAAAATGAAACCAAACTCTGAATCACTATATCAAAAAATCAAAACAAATATTGAATTTTGGTTTGATTGGACAGCTAATGAACTCGGAGAAATCTTCGATCTTAGATCACGACCCGATCAGACACAACAAAACACCTCGATGAAGACTTCCGGACCGATATACACGTCAGTGGAGTAAAAGAAATTCGGGTTCAAAAAATAACCAGCAGAATGAGGAGGACTATATAGGACTATAGGAGCTTGTTCCAAATGTCATCTATCACCTCTAGAACGGCATATACTGCAGCTTCTTGTGCTTGAATCCTTGTTTAATCGTCTCCTTAACCTGATCAACGATTTTTGTATATGTAACCAATTTACTCCTTGTTCTCATATGTATTTATTTTAATAATATAAATATTTTTATGAGTTTCATAATTGTATATTAAATAGTAATAATTTTAAACCATGTATTGAGCCTAAACCATTTAACCATACTTAAGAAAATAAGTTTTTTTTTTTTTTTTTTTTTTTTTTTTTTTTTTTTTTTTAATTATTATAAAGTATTTGAGTTTTTTTTATACCATACAAACAGGACAAAAATCAAATATAATTTATATATGTGTGCGCGAGTGAGTGTGAGTGCGCGCACGTGCGAGTGTGTCTAAGTCCGCGCACGTGCATCGCACGAGAGCTCTTATTCATTCACTTCAGTATTTTTTTAACGTCTTATACAATTCATAAGATTTAGGTCTTCATGACAGTTTTATAAGATAACACAAGAATGAGTTACCATAAATAATAAGTCATTAAGATTGTCCAACATAATAAAATAAAATAACCCAGATGCAAATATTTAGTTATAAAAAAGCAAAAAGAAAATATAAAATACTTAGTAGTTACACAAAGTCACAAACTATGTGCTTCTTAACTACATTTATACACAACAGAATAACCATGAAAATAGAGTGAGTTCCTTCTTATAGTTAAAAAAATGATTTCGTCATCCTCAAATTCTCGAAAACGTTTATATATATTTCAAAAAGTATATCTCGCCCCCCTCATTATAGAATCCTAGCTCCGTCCACCTAGCTCAATTTAGAACTATCAACACACTAGTCTGCCACCAATCTTGCTACATTCTCCCCTTCTAGATTGAAATCAAGACTACATAACTGAGGTCTATGAATTTATCCATTAGTTGTTTCCCTACTTCCTTCATGAAAGCTGAATTCGAATTCGTAATAGTTTGGACCATATTGTTGAATCTAACTTTAGCTATAACTTTGTCAAAGAACAACTGCATAGCATCCATACTCCCAATACGATCCGTAATATCAGACGAGCGGATGTAAACGTACCTTTCAGACAGTTCACTAAAACATTAACCACATTTCTTCTATTTTAACTCTTATCAGCGTCAAATTTGTTGTAAACCTTGAAATTGCTTATATTTATGCCGTTTCTAAATTATTATCATTTTGCCACGCTGTTTTTATAACACCAAATAACGATCATAAAAAGTTAAATTTTTATTTTATACTTATGAAGTATATGATTTTTTAAAAAATCATAAAAATTGAAAACCTACAAATTTATATATGTGTGTTTGTGAGCGCACGTGCATCGCACATGGTCTCTTACTAGTTTTCGCACGTGCACGCACGATAGCTCTTGCCAGTCTATCAAAACACTTCAATATTTCTAAATATGAAAAATATTTTACATTATATACAATTCATAAGATTTAGCCTCATGACAAATTATAGATATAGATATTGGACCTCTTATTTGTTTCCTACTTCAATAATAAACTATACTATCTAATCTTTAATTTAAAGAAAATAAAAAAAGATAATCTTAGGTATATAACATATATGCAAAATAATAAATTAAAATTAGAGTAATGCTGGTTAAATATACACTATAAAATAAATAATTCGTACTTCGATTCGATTCGATCATTTGTATGGTGATTTAATTCTTTTTTTAAAATCTGATCTAACCAAAAAAAACTATTTTTTTTAAAAGAAAATGAAATCAAACTCGGAATATATACAAAATCAAACCAAATATTGAACTTTGGTTCGATTAGAAAGCTAATAAGCTTGGAGAAATCTTTGATCTCAGATCATGACCCGATAAGACACAAAAAGCGTCTTGTGCAGTTCGGTACTTCTCCAACTGGATAGTAACCCGGTCTTGAACAGTCGTATCCTCAGTCGACCGGACGAAACAACAGATTAGCTTTGTGACGACGTCCGGATCGAGTGTAGTGGAGTAAAAGAAATTCGGGTTCAAAAAATAACCAGCACAATGAAGAGGACTATATAGCAACTCGTTCCAAACGTCGTCTATCACCTTCCAGAACGGCGTATACTGCGACTTCTTCTGCTTGAGTCCCTGTTTAATTGTCTCCTTGACCTGATCAATTGTTTCGTATATGTACCCTATTTACTTCTTGTTCTCATCTGTATTTATTTTAATAACATAAATATTTTTATGAGTTTCATAATTGTATTAGATAGTAATAATTTTATACCGTGCATTGAGCTTAAACCATTTAACCTACTTAGGAAAATAAGATTTTTTAAATAATTATAAAGTATTTAAATTTTTTTGATGCCATACAAACTAGACAAAAAGCAAATATAATTTATATATATGGTGTGAGTGTGTCTGAGTGCGCGCACGTGCATCGCACGAGAGATCTTATTCAAACACTTCAATATTTCTTCTAAAAACAGAAAAAAATTTACATATTATACAATTTAGAAGATTTTTAGATTCATGACAGTTTTATAACACAACTCAGGAATAAAATGCTACTAGTAATTAGTTAAAAATCTCATCGAATGATCAAAAAAGGTGATTCGAAATAAATGATATGCAATATGCTTTTTAGGAATTCTTCCCATAGTTTGAATTTATAGTATATTTAAGAACGGATCTAGAATTATATTCCGAAAACACAGAAAACTTTTAATTATAATATAAAATTTGAAACTGAATTTGTGCGCGCACATGCATCGCACGGGAGCTTTTATTAGTTTTTGTATGTGTCCGCAGAGATTCTTTCACTAGTTTATTCAAACACTTCAATGTTTTCTAAAAACGAAAAGGTATTTACATCTTATACAAGTTAAATGTCGTTTTTAAAATCTCGTTGAACTACAACCGTAAAAGGTGATTTTCTATAATGATAAAATATTTGAATTTCTAAATGCCATACAAACTGAACAATTACAAATATATAATGTTTGTGTATTCATTCACGTGCATCGCACGTGAGCTCTTACTGATTTTTGAACGTGCGCGCACGAAGCTCTCACTTGTTTATCCAAAAACTTCAATATTTCTAAACACAAAAAACAATTTACATCTTATACAAAGAAGGGACATTGGCACAAACCTTTTTACAATTAGAAAACTAGCTGTCCAAGTCGATGAAACCTTGAACAACCTGTGATCTATGCGTTGTACAAGCACCCGACGGCCCAGCCTGATCCGATCCAACGGAGGCCGTCTTGGCAGAACCGATGTTCTGCAGCTGCATGTTGTACCGAAGGAAGACCATGTCAGCTAACTGTTTCTGGTCCACCGGGTCTCGTGCATTTGTCACAAGCTTTTCTGCCCAGCTTCTCTTCAGCCGGAACCTTGATGCGCCGTCGCACGTTTGGCTCAGGATTCGCACAGCTAGCCTCCGCAAATCAGGGCATTCGCCACCGTATTTTGACCACCACAGTGCTGCAAGGTAAACGTTGCATTAGGGCATTTCTATTCAATGACAGATGATGTAATGGTAGGACACAGTGTGCACGGTGTATTCCACCGGGCGCATATCCACCATTACTTTGGCGCACACCCGACAATCGAAGCCATAAAAAAGAAACCAAACTCTGAATCATTTTATTAAAAAATCGCACCAAATATTGAATTTTGGTTCGATTAGATCAATTTATTCAATTCAGATCGATTTTTGCTCACCCCCGACAAGTAGGACAGTAAGAATGCAAGTAACAAGATATGAGAGATGAGAAAACTAACAAACCTGGAGAAATCTTCGATCTCAGCTCACGACCCGATCCGACACGAAAAGTGCCCTGCGCAGCTCGGTACTTGTCCAACTGGGCAGTAAGTCGGTCTTGAACGGTTGTATCTCCCGTCGACCGGACAAAACAGCATAACAGCCCAGTGACAACTTCAGGGTCAATATAAACTTCGGTGGAGTAAAAGAAGTTTGGGTTCAGAAAATAACCAGCAGAATGAAGAGGGCTGTATAGAAGCTCGTTCCAAACGTCGTCTATCACCTTCCAGAACGGCGTATACTGCGGCTTCTTCTGCTTGAGACCCTGTTTAATGGTCTCCTTGACCTGATCAATTGTTTCGTAAATGTACCCTATTTGCTCCTTCTTGTTTTCATTTAGCCATTCTATAACACGCACTAATGGAATAGCTCCATTCAGAACAATCAAGGCCTCATTCCAAAATGACCGTTCTGCCACCACTCTAGCAACCGTTCTCCCTTCCCTGGTTGAAGTCAAGACGGCACAATTGGGGTCGGAGGAAAGAAACGTCTTCATCAGAATCTCCTTCCCTAAAACGATGTTCTCAAGGGCTAAAAACGGTCTTATTGACTTTATTTTAGAAGGTTCAAGCAAAGCACTGGCGGTGGAGTCTTGCAAGATTCTTCGAGCTGTCGGGTGGCTTAGAACGAATCTTGAAACGACATTCGCCTTGTCAAGTGTTTCTTTAATGAGATCCATTACCTTCAGTTTCTCCAACATCAGTTCTATGCAGTAAGACGAACTTACTGTCCAAAAAATCGATCTGTATCGATCCATAAGTTGTTTCCCTAATTCCTTCGGGAAGGCAGAGTTCGAATCCGTAATAATTTGGACAATGTTGCTGATTCCAACTTCAGCTATAACGTTATCAAAGAACGACATCATAGCTTCTGTATTCCCAATACTATCCGTTATATCGGACGAGCAGATATAAACGGTACCTTTGGGACAGTCGGCTAAAACATTAACCACATTACGTCCATTCTCATCCGTCCATTCATCCAACAAGATACTACAGCCAGTATCAGCCCACGAGCTTCGAATATCCTCCACGTACGTGCGTATTTCCTTCATTAAATCCTCAAAGACCCATCCTTTTAACTCCTCAGACGTTGGAATCTGACAGTTTGTTTGTCTGAAAAAAAGGGAAACCATCCTCTGGAAGCTAGGCGAATTAACCGCTCCAAAATCTAGCCCGTTCTCAAAGAAGAATCTACCAATGCACTTCTTCGTATTCTGTAGCAGTGCTTCATCAGTGGTGGCGATGGATCTCGTTGGAGTTTCCGATACTCTGATTAATGAAGATGATGGTGTCCCGTTGCTCTCCGGTGATGCGCTTATGAGACGCTTCTTGTTCGCGGGCCCGTATGATTGAGACATCTCTGAGTTGAATCTATCCATCCTATTCATGTAATATTTGCTGTTGAGTGTCTGAAATTTAATCTCTAACTGTCTTCTGTAGTTGAAAAAGTATAAAAGAGAACAAGAATCAGAACATAAGTGCATTGTCCAAAAAAATAGATAATCATATGATAAAATTTTATCTATGTAAACAATTTTAGAGAAGATTAATGCAGTATGAACTAGAAATGGATCCTCTGCTAGGCAGGTGCTCCAACACCCAGTGCTAGACACCAAAACGATGTCGTTTTGATGTCCAGCACAACACCTGCCCAGCAGAGGATCCTGATCCGTATGAACTACCAATAAACGATACACCCTATGTCCCAAAAGAAATGTTGTTTTAGCACAAAGACCAATGTTGTACCAAAATAAGTGTCGTTTTAGGAATTCAATATGTAATTTTTCTTGATCTAACAATTTCTATGAAATATGACCTTAACCCCCAAAATATTGAAGTTGAATTTGAATTGTGAAACCTCAACCTAACTCATGAACGTTATATCCACGTATCGACCCGAAAAAGGGTTAGTATTTAATATTCGGGATTGTTACACCGCAACCTAATTTATGAACGGTAAATCCACTTATCGACCAAAAAAAAAAGGAAAATAGTATTCAATTTTCGGGTTGGAGACAGGTGGAACACAGAAAAATGTGGAAATGAGAATTTTCCGAATTGTTGAACCTCAACCTAAGTCATGAACGCTATATCTACCAAAAAAAAGGAAAATAGTATTTAGTATTCGGATTGTTTAAACCGCAACCTAAATCATGAACGGTAAATCCACTTATCAAACAAAAATGAAAAGAAAGTTAATCTTTTTGTGAAATATTTCTATGGCTTCATATTGGCCAAGAACCAATTTGTCAACTAACAAATGTTGAATTTGTATTTTCAAGTAAAAAATTAACATCTTCCCAAATTAATATCTTAAAACTAAAATATTAGAAACAAAAAAAGAAAAAGAAAAAAATGTAGTTGTGGCGATTATTGACCCGACACGACAACACAACCTCGAATTTATCGAAAAAAATCGAAATGCACACAATTAACCCTATTCAACCCAAAATTGTTAATTTATTTTAAAATGTAATAATCGCTTCAAATAACTTTAAATCTATAATGCAAATTAATGCAAAACCAAATATGATTCCAACCCAATAATCCAACACGACGAACCCAACACAAATTCATTGAGCAAAACTCACAACTAACCCGAAACCGATTAATCCGAGTTCGAACACAAACTGACCCGATAATCTGAGTTGCCACCCCTACTGCCAAGTCCCAAGCATACCCAAAACGATGCCTTAAAAGGAAAGGGCCACGAAAAAAAAAAAAAAAAAAACAAATAACACAAAAAATAAAAGAAGAAAGAAAGAAAAATACAGTCTCTCTCTCCAGAAAAGCTGTCATGGAAAAGGGTGGTTTCAGTCTTGCACACAAATAGCTGCAATTCTTTTTTACCGATTCCAACAATTTCATCTTCCATCCAAACACGGATGATGAATGGGACCTCATTCCATTCCATGCTACTTAATCGGTACTACCCGACCGGGTGATCCAACCATACAATTACTATTTTTTCTCAGTCTACTTCGAAATCAAATGATTGAATCACTTAGTCGGGTAATATCCGACTACCAGGTTGGGTAGCATAGAATTTCTCAGTAATGGGCATGTTTTCCAGGTGATCAACCACACACACACACAGAGAAAAAAAAAAAAAAAAAAAACTTTCTTAAGCTTTCTTCATCCTCAATTTCCACAACAACAACAAAAAAATAATAATAACAAAAACAGCAGAGAAAGAACACCAGAAAGTAATGAAGAAAAACTTGAAGAAGCCATAACTAAAATGTAGAATAAACATACCTTTTGCATGCAGCAGTTTTGCTACTTGTGGGTTGAATGTAAAATGAGAGAAATTTTGGGGGGATTATAAAGACGAGTGATGATTCCTCCGGCTGACGCGTGGTGGTCGGGGTGGGTTTTGGTTTCCTCCGAGCAGACGTCTATGGCGTTTAAAGCATGAACAGTAATTTTGTTTCAGTGTGAATTTTCTGTTTTCTCTCTCTGAGTTTTAGGATAACGACAACTCCACTCTTTTTTTCTTTTTCTTTTTTGTTCCCTTTTTTCCTGCAAATTGTGTTTCACCTTTTATAGAAAAAAAAAAAAAAAATTCCTCTCTTTTTATCCCCAAAAAAAGTTATCTCCGTCCCGATTAAATTTGCACACCTATTTTATCGGTTTGTCCAAGAACGGAGCCAGAATTTGATGATGGGAGAGGGGGGAATAATGTTTTTGAGATATAGATCAAAGATTTTGAAATTTGAAGGTGTTGAAATCTATTTTTTAGTACAATTACACTGTATATGTGTATATACAGTAGTTTAGTCGGAAAATTTGAGGGGGGCGACCACCGCCGCCAGCCTCCCCTTGACTCCGTCCCTAGGTTCGTCCCACTTAATTTTGCACACCATCATACTTAAATAGAAACTAATTTCTACAATTTTCATCCTCAAAATTTCAACTCTCAATCTTCATATTTGGAAAAGTTAAAGGAAAAGCAAAATTTTTTTATAGATAAATATGTATTAGTTTTTTTTTCACATTTTTTCTATTCTGATAAATTAATAAAAAGAATGAAGAAAATTAAGAAATTTGAGAGAGAATTTAGTTGAGGGTGTATTTGTTCATGTCCCTTAACTCTTAATTAGCTTACCCTAAGTTAAAACAACATATTAAAAAAGAAAAAGAAAGGACGGAGATAGTCGTACTTTTGAGTAGTTTCTTTGTACACCAATAATTCATGCAATTCGCGTTATAAGTAATTTTTCATAAAAAAACTAGTAGTATTTATGCTGAATATATTACTCGTTATCAAGAAAATTTTTATACTGAAAAGTAATAACTTTCTTAAGAACAAATAATATCTTTCGGTATAAATAATTTTTGTACATGAGAAAACGAAAAACAATGCTACTTTGTTCACAAAAAGATCTTAGTTTTTAAAGATTGTTGCGTTTTTCTAAAGGTTAATACTCAATGTAAGGCTTTTTATAACGAAGGTAATAGTTTTTATGATAAAAGTAGCTTCAATCATGCAAAAATTTATCCATAAAACAATTTTGTTTAAATATTTGCAAAAATCAATATTTCAAAAGGCTAAAAATTAGATTTAATTTAATTATTTGATAATGTGTTAAGACAAAAGGTTGAAAAGTAAATATATATTGAATAATTTAACCAAATAAATATATGAGAGGAATTCTATTATGTAGATTTTCCATTTTTTATTATCGTCATCGAGAGGTTTGTTTTTAGGTAGAAAATTTGATGTACATTTGTCGTTTTATAATTATTGTGACCGCGTCTACATTCAAATCTCACCTAACGATTACAAAAATAATCGTTTCATACTTATTATGACCGCGTCTACATTCAAATCTCACCTAACGATTACAAAAATGATCGTTTTATACTTATTATGACCGCGTCTACATTCAAATCTCACCTAACGATTACAATTTGAATTGAAATAAAAGATGAACCATAATAGGTTTATGTAAAATTTCACTAACTATTTTTATTCATGGTGGTGTGTATAGTTCCAAAAGAAAAACAAATGGTAATTATAATAATATAAAGTATAATTTTATCAAACAAAATGAATTTTTGGAATGGATGAGGGTTAATAATTTCATTCTAAGGGGACAAATTTTTTTCAACTAGGACAACGGCACGGAATATTTCTCTTATTTTAATTGTTGGCATCGTCAGATTTGTTGTAACGTAAAAAATTGATGACATTTTTCGAGTTTTAATTATTATCGTCTGTCATGCAACTTTTAAAATTTCATCGAACGACCAAAACAGATGATTCGGAATAAATGATACGTAATCTACTTTTCAAGAAATTTTCTCATAATTTGAATTTATATATTTAAGAACGGGTCTAGAATTATATTTCCAAAAGGCAAACTATTATATATATTAGGAATTCAAAAGAAAATCAAAATAATATTACATATAATTTCTTTTAAAGGTTTAACAATTTTGATTGTGGGCCTAGGCCACCAATAGCATCTCTGAGTACATGTTGATGTACATATTATTCCCTGTATCCAAATGTGATTTTAAATATTCTAAACGCACTTCATCCGTTTCATCTTATTTTGTATATTTTTTAAACGATCGTTCCATCTTATCTTCAACAATATAAAAGAGAAAAGATTATAACATAATCTTTACTCTCAAAATTTCCATCATCAATCTCTATCCTCAATTCACCTTTAAAAAGTTAATAAATAATAAAAAAGATAATTTTTTAATATCCATGCCGACTCTCCTATGCAAGATAAGTCGGGACGGAGGGAGTAAAAAATTATATATAACAAATCAGTAATTTAATTGGAAATATTGACTTCATATTTTGCATTACTCCCATCTCCTATCGGTCAACGACTCAGATCCTCAGCTAAGTAAAAATGTCAAACCCTCGGAACCTCTGATTCACTTTGTACACGTGTCAAATCATTATTGGTCCATCTTTGTAATCACGCGAATTGTAATTGCCCACGTGTCTCATCTCTTCCAGCTGCTTTTCGCGCAGCACCGCCATTTTCACCATCTTCAACTCACTTTCTTCACACTCTTCACTTCCTCGTCACATTTCTCCTCAGAAACTCGATTTATGTTTAAACCGTTCACGTTTTGAGAAAATCTAGATCAATTCTAGCAATGGCGAGGAAGCCTCTGATAATTCTCTCAATTTTTATCTGCTTAATTTGCACAAATATTTCTCTGTGTTCGTCAAAATCAGAAGAAGATGACGATCTCAGTTTCCTGGAGCAACAAGAGCAGAAGGAATCCGCATCGATAGAGGATGCTCACCCCCGAGACTTCGAGAATTACGACGATCTGGAGGACGATGGATCGGAATACGCCGACGACGGCGGCTACAATCTGCCGGAGGTGGACGAGACTCACGTGGTGGTTCTAAAGCAGTCCAATTTCAGCGAGTTCATAGAGAAGAACACGTTCGTGATGGTGGAATTCTACGCGCCGTGGTGCGGCCATTGCCAGGCTTTGGCGCCTGAGTACGCGTCCGCCGCCACGGAGCTGAAGGACGAGGCGGTGGTGCTGGCAAAGGTCGACGCTACAGAGGAGGCCGAGCTCAGCCAGAAGTTCGATGTGCAGGGATTTCCGACGGTTATCTTCTTTGTGGAAGGGGTTCCTAAAACATACCCTGGTCAACGCACTAAGTAAGATTTTTATGCACTTACATTTGCTTAATACTTACAGATTATTAAAATTTTTTGTTTGAGATTTCATTTTTAATCTACTTCGAATTGTCTAATTATGATTGTTGAGGAGGTAATATGCAAATTTCGTTAGTATTAAAGGCTGCATTTTCAGCTGTTAATGTAATTAGTTTCTAATGAAATCATGAATATCAGGAAATTCATGTTCTAATCCAGAATTTTTTACATCTGTTTTTAAATGTGTCGTGATGGACTCCGGTTGACTAGTTACAGCTTAATAGAAGCTGAAATGTTTTGCATATTCAATGTAATCTTCACTGAATTGAGTTTCTTTTTGTTTTTTTAGTTTGTAGTTTTCCTTGCTAGGTAGAACATTGGTCCAAACTTAAATAAAAGGTGACTTCTATAAAAATTCGGTTTATTTATAAGCTGTTATAGTTTCTTCAATTGTGCACCGACTATTAGTGATCAAGAATAAAGATGTTACTAAAATGTGGCTGCAGGCGTTAGCTAGATGAGAGGCAGGATAATTTAATCTGATCGGAAAGTATATAACTTACTTGTTTAATGAGTACCGAGAAGAAATCTTCATGACGTGGAATTTGTCTGCGAACTTTTTAGATTTGATGCTGTAGTTGGTTCCCATGATTTTACGATGATTTTGAGTTTTCCTATGTAATGACGTGTTTTTATAGGGATGCTATTGTTTCTTGGCTGAAGAAAAAGATTGGTCCTGGTTTGAAAAATGTAACAACAATCGAGGAGGCAGAGCGTATTTTGGCCGATGAGGACAAACTCGTTTTGGGCTATTTGGACAGTTTGGTGGTATGACCTCTAATGTTCTTACTCGTTATTTTCTGCTCTACTTCTTATTTGAATTCTGTTGTTCCTAAACGACTGTGCCTTTTAATTCTTATTGCTCCTTAGCAAAAAAGCCGAGTCAAACTTGATAAAGTAGGAATGAGTTGTAACCGTGTTGTTGCTTTGTCTTTTCTATTATGTATGTAAAAATTTAGGGTTCAGAGAGTGAGGAACTTGCTGCTGCTTCGAAGCTGGAAGATGATGTCAGCTTTTACCAGACGTCGAGTCCAGAAGTGGCGAAGCTCTTCCAGATTGATCCACAGACCAAACGCCCTTTCTTGGTTTTGCTTAAAAAAGAAGATGAAAAATTTAACCAATTTGGTTTGTTCCCTGTTCCAGATCTTCCGGAATATAAATTTATCTATGTGAAAATCACATTCATTATTGCTTGTTTATGTATTTTTAGGTGGTCAGTTCACTAAATCTGCACTAGCTGAATTTGTGTTTGAGAACAAGCTTCCACTTCTCGTGAATTTTACTCGAGAAAGTGCTCCTCTAGTGTTCGAGAATCCTATAAAGAAACAGGTACCCTGCTTGCTTACTTTGATCATATACCAGAAGGATATTGTTCCGTCTGTTGTTTGATATATTGGTTATTTCTATATTGCAGTTGATACTTTTTGCAACTTCAGATGACTCAGAGAAATTTTATACCATGTTTAAAGAAGCAGCAAAGTTTTTCAAGGGAAAGGTGAGCAAAATGCTAAATGATTTGCTTAAAGTAATAACAGTCGCACAAACGATCAACTCATAGCCAAGTACTGTGAGTGAGGATCATATTCTAGGGCGTTATCTTAGCCTCTCGCTGCATATAAACTGAGAAATCTTCTGTCGAATCTCTTGCAGCTTATATGTGTTTATGTAGAATTAGAAAACAAAGATGTTGGGAAACCAGTCTCTGAGTACTTTGGAGTGAGCGGAGAAGCTTCAAGTGTAAGTATAACGTGAAGCCCTTGATATGGAATTGAGTATTGGACCATAATGAGAACGTTGGATGCAGGTTCTTGCATATACAGGAAATGATGATGCCCGGAAGTTTATCTTAGATGGTGAATTGACCGTTGACAATATAAAGGTCTGTCTCTCTCCCATACATACACACACTCATCCAAAATGAGTGTCGAGTCTAACTGATTCTGTTTGAATGTGCAGTCTTTCGGAGAGAAGTTTTTGGCGGACAATTTGAAACCCTTCTACAAGTCGGACCCCATTCCGGAGAATGTAAGTTGCAACAAAGTTACGTTAGAAGTTTGATGTGCTATTGTAAACCTCTATTCTAACTTATTCGTTGTTTGCTATGCAGAACGATGGGGATGTGAAGATAGTGGTTGGCAACAACTTCGATGAAATTGTGTTAGATGAGTCCAAAGATGTTCTCCTTGAGGTATATATAACCAAGGGTTCAGTCGATAATTGTGCCTTTTTTGCTTTTTTAATTTAAATGTTTATGTTTACGTATGAATAGATATATGCCCCCTGGTGTGGACACTGCCAATCCCTGGAACCTATATATGACAAGCTTGGTAAGTATTTGAGAGGCATTGATTCGCTCGTCATTGCCAAGATGGACGGGACGACAAATGAGCATCCACGAGCCAAGGTATTTCCTGTCTCATTTGTCGCTAACGACCCTGATCATTGTTTTAACAAAATGCATATCTTCTCTTTTAACATACGCAAGTTTACTCGTAGTACCAACTTTGTCTTCCACGACTACGAAAACAATGCTCGATTTCTGAAGAATAATTTCTCTCTTTTTACATCTATTTAGCTAATCACAATGTATACTATCTGCAGTCTGATGGATTCCCAACAATTCTTTTCTTCCCGGCTGGCAACAAGAGTTTCGACCCGGTTTGATTGCTTTCCTTTACTTAAGCCTTTTTTCTCGAATGCTCCAGAAAGCTCTAACTGCAACATTTGAACTTGCTGTAACAGATTACATTTGACGAAGAACGCACAGTGGTGGAGTTCTACAAGTTCTTGAAAAAACACGCGTCGATCCCGTTCAAGCTTCGAAAGCCGGAGAAACAGACTGCTACTTCTAGCAATGAAAAGAGCAGCAGTGAGGATGTGAAGGATGAATTATGAGAGAACCAATCTGTAGAGTCTGGTGCTTGAAAGGAACTAAAACATCATAGTATTCTGCTAACTCCTCTGATTAGATTAAGGAAGAATTTTGCCATACTTGAGTTTTTTACTGTAAAGACAGGACCAGAGCTATTTGCTTCCAGTTTTTGGTGGTTATAAGTTGCTTCTGACTTTTTCTGGAAGCATTTTATTTTTATTTTCATATTTGCCATCCTTACGAGATACTACCCCCGTGCCGCTCTAATTTTCTTACTTTCTTTTTCATTTTGTCCCAACTTAACTTTTCAGCTCATAAATGACAAATTTCTCTCACAATTTCCACCCTCAAAATTTCCACCTTAATCTCCACCTTTAAAAAAGTCAAAGATTTCACAAAATCTGTTTTTTCTTAACCTTCATATCCGGTCAAAGTAAGAAAGTTAAGCCGGGACGGTGGGAGTGCTAATTTTAACTGCTGGACCCATAATGCTCTCATACACACTGTGATTACATGTTTATGTGCGTGCTGATCGAACTAGATCTTTTATTTCAATTTGTGTTACATCTTGTATTTTGTTATATCTAATATACACTATGTATTAATTAATAATATGATTAGATATATATAACATATAGTAGTTATCTTTAAATACAAGATGAAATACACAATGAAATAGAAGATGTTATCGGCCCCTCGTATGTAAATATCTTTCTGAAATTTTAGATAAATCAGTTCATTTTTTTTATGGATTATGACCCATCAGTTTTTCCAGCCACCAAAAGAAATAGTCCAAACTACTAAAACAAACAAAAATATGAATAAATAAAGTCTAAACTATCTATTTTCATCCACCACTATTAGAGGTCGACAAATTGGCCCAACTCAATAGGTCAATTCAGCTCATCTGACATTTTAAACTAGCTATCCATAAAGTCTCAACCTAAAATATAATTGGGTCCAATAAGTTCGACTCTCATGGCCCAGTGACTCAATAATTTTAATGTATATTCTAAAGGGACTACCCTTGCTAAATTTAATTTTCAGCCAGACAAAGTTTTGGGGCTAGCTCGATTTGACTTGGCATGAGCATTGATTTGACGGGCTTGAGCCAAACACAATCAGGCGTCCCTATTAGCCACCTATAACCACAAAAATATATATTTTGTCTAAATTTTATGTCAAATTCTACACATTCTTCTTTCTTACCTATATAAACATATATTTTATATCTATCTGTATAATTAAAAAAAATACACACACTTAAAACGAGTCGAAATTGCATAGATTGTGTTTTTTTTTTTAAATTAGTAAAACATTCTTTTGGGTTCGAAAATTAGTAGAACTAACAAAGGATTTTAACGGACAAAAATTATCTAGAACACCTCACAAACAAGAAAAATAATTATATCATGATATACTCGAGCATTAAAGGCATTTTCTTTCTTAAGGTAAAAAAGACTTGTATTAACCAATAATCAGAAATGTACGTTAATACAACATCTTCTAATCGACTAGAAAAATGTCTCAACCAAATACGAGAAGAGCATAAGGCCTTTATTGAAACCATTGCTCAATCCCAGCCGTTTATTCAATCACTCGCCGTTAGCTTTGCAATAACAAAGGGGGTCGGGTTGGAGTTTGGGGTTATTTACGCAGCTGCCCCCAACACAATAGCCATTGCCACAGCCTATTTTCGGACATATGTAGTTGCACGCGTCATCTTTACAAGGAATTGGACCAAAAGTGAGATATAATCCCCCTTCGACATCCCCAAAATATGTTGCAACAACTAAAAAATAAATAAGGAAATTTAGACGAATAATATTTTTGCTCTCCATTTTCGATATTTTTCCGGAGAAGAAACGGTGAAATTTTGTTGAGAAAATGGTATGATATTATTCGATTTGCACGGAGTAGATTTAGGGCATATATATAGTATTGTAGACATCTATTATTTGCAAAATTAATTAATGACAATATACGTCTTATGTTTTTAGGGATGACAATAGTGATTGATTAATTATGAGATTTTTATTGTAATTTGTGTATAATAAATTTTTCATATTATGTGGAAGGTAAGTCAAGATTTCATAAACTTATTATAGAACATCTGCATTTAATTCTATTCGAAAATATGGATCCAAAATATGTTTGTAATTAACACATTTTGAATGTACTCAATAGAGCTAGGGTCGGTTCAATATTTCAAAGAATTCAGTGCAAATAATTCTTTGGGCCCCTTATAACATTGATAACATTTTCAGCAGAAATAATTTTCATCAACTAAACATAAAAATTGAATATATAACAATTCAAGCTTTAAATATCATCAAAATAAATTTAAATAATGACCATCCAATTTTCTCACCTAATCAAGAAAATGAAAAAAGATGCACGTTGAAAAGGATTCAAACTCATGACCTTATGCTTATATGAAGGTCATAATCTTCCCTGGTACCACCTTATAACTCGTAGTTATATCATCTATAAGTTATATATATATATAGAAAGAGAGATAAACTTAAAAAAATTGGGTCCCTAGACAATGAGGGGCCCGATGCGGTTGCACCCCTGAATAGAGGGCTTCCTCTAACTTGTAGAGAAGCACAATTAGATCTGGCAAAATAAAAGAAAGTAAATATTCCAACTCATTGATATAAAGATTATTACATTGACGTAAATTACGACAGTAGATACGACTACGAGAGCCCGACTAAGTTAATACAATCTCAAACGAAACTAAAATGGAATTGGAATCGGAGATGGAGCACCGACTTTATCCAACTCTGCCCTAGGACTACACAAACAAACAGGTAATATGCTAATCTCTAAGTTTTTGACACAATAACCAGCTGGACATTTGTAGAACCCACAATCTTCTTTCTTACACAGCATAGTGCAAACCTCAGTTGAACATTGATATGGTGCAGGGTTGATGTATATTCCTGCATATGTGTATTTCGGACACGTGGCAATACATAACATGCTTACCAAGAAAATAACAATACATATCTTCATTTTTTTTTTTCTTCTTGTTTGTTTTTGACTTTTATGAGTGAATTATTTGTTGGAATGTGAAAAATGGGTTGTTTATAGTTACAAAAAGAATCTAGGATTTAATTACTTGATATTGGAAAATTATGGTGTGATATGATTGATTTTGTTTAAGGGCAATTATAGTAGTGTATATTTTGGATATCAAGCAATTGAATGTAGTCCATATATGCAGATTTTTGTAAATTGCATGTGTACAAATGGGCAGTAATTGGATGTAAAGTTGTAAATGAGTCGAGTCGAGTTGAGATTGTAGATGTTTATGTTTGTTGATTTATTTTTAATCTATAATCTGTCTTCTTTCGTTGGGGTTTTAGTAGTGGGCTTCACATCTCCATTTGATTGGGCCAGCGGCCAGCTAGTGTGGGCGTTTCATATCTCCATTTGATTGGGCCAGCGGCCCGCTAGTGTGGGCCTTCAAGTTCAAAATCTATGAGACTGTGAGTCCATCATAGGTGTTTTTAAGTAATAAAATTATCAAAATCTTTTTAGCAAGTTTGGTATAACGTCTTCTATAACATATTATACTAATCATACTACATACTTACTTATAATATATTCGTGATGTTATTATATATACGTGTCGTGTGTGGATTAAAATGTACTAAAAGATGTTGTATTGTATGGAGTATGAGATCTACGATGCTACTTTCACCAACAATCTAAAATACAAATACGTTCCTTAATAAGTGTTCTGTTTAAAAAAAGAAAAGAAATACTAAAATAAAAGTTATGTTTCAAAATTTCAATGGCTCGCTTTATTATTCTAAATACAAAATTATATATTTTTCCAATTTCTTAAAATATTTATATATAAATTAATAAATGATATAACAAAAATTGTGTAAGTGAGAAAGTTAGGGCCGAAAATCAATCTTCACTTTTAAAAAAATTAAAGAAAAAAAAATTTATTAACATCCGTGTTCGATCAACTGTGTAAAATAAGCCGGGACGGATGGAGTATATTATTTGATTTGTCCAACTACTTGCACAAAATTGAAGCAATTCCATTTTTGGTTACATGCAGAATCTATCAGTTAAAGCACTAAAACAGCTTTCTTTGTCCAGCTTTTTCTCATTACTCATTATAAAACAACAACTCAACAAAATCTCAAGATTTTGCTCTGTACTTTTTACAGAGAGAGAGTGGAAGCTGTATAGTTTGGACAGCTAACATTTGCAGAAGGAATTGAAGGTTTGATTCATATATCTTTTTCCATTTCTTTTATTTTTTGTTGTTGCTTTCTCTTATTTTCTTTTACATGAGATTCATGCAGCTCTTTGTTTTTCTGTTCTGGATCTCTCGTGTTGTCTAGTGTTCTTGTTTTCGTATTTCCGGTGTTATTTAAAGCACTAAACAGCTTTCCTTCTCCAGTTTCTCAGTCTTCAAGCTCATCAGCTTTTTCTCCATTCTCAGAAAAAAAAAATCTCAAGATATCTCCATTGATGAAGAAAAATGGAGTCTGCAGATTTTAGGGTTCTTCATAAATGTTATCTGCTTTGTATGTGTACGTGTCGATTTCTGATTTGTTATTATCATAAAGGTTACAGAAACGCGAGTATTTGTGAGAAATAAAAAAAAAATCAAAATTCTTAACCTACTCTCTGACATTCATTAAAATTCTTTTATTTCACTGTTTGCATCTTTTATGTACTTTATTTCTTTTAGTTATAATCCTTTCCACAGAAGAAAGTGATATATATGTACTTGTTGAACGTACGAGCCCAGAGCTAGTATCTTCTGTTCCGAACTATGTTCCATCTTATATTTCATAAACTTAACTAATTGTCATGTGTATATTTATAACATTATCCTATACATATGACATGTACTGGGCGCCATGAAATACAAGATAGAACATAATTTGAAGTTAGAGGATCTCATCCCGACTAACCCAAGCTGCATGCATACATGCACACATCTAGCATGTCATAATATACACTTGTCGTATATTAACAGATGTGTGTAAAGGATGTTGTACCTATTTTTGTGCAAGTCTGGTCGATACTCTGCAGTATATTTGATACGACTCCTGTGTACGTTGCTTTAATAGTATAGGTTTTTGGAGCTTCTATTATCCATATAAGTAGATCCACAGCTTCACTTGTAATCATCATCAGAAAAATTGCAATACATCTTCCTTCACATCATGTTTCTTCTGTCTTCTGCTATCATGTTCTAGGAGCTTCTTATATACTATCTCGGTCCCGATTAAATTTGCAATTTCTCTCATTTTTCAGGTGAGTAAGAGAATAATGGATAACTTTGGAATACGGGCTTTCTGCAAGATCATCATTGCAGATTTTATTCCAGAACTTGTAAGTTCAGTTTTACATATTTATTTAGGCCACTACAGAAACCTGCTAAACAACAACGCCTATAAGACAACGGTTTTGAACTAAAACCGTTGTCTATTAACAACTAACCGGTGTTGTTTTTAAACCGGTTTTTGCTGTCCCATTTTTCTGTAGTGTCACAACTTTTGGTTTCTGGGAGTTAACTTACAAAAGATTGTGTTTTTTTTAAATCCTTTTTGTTTTAAAGTTAGATATGAATATTCATATATAAATATATGTGTGTGTAGCATATACCACCTGCTTTTATAAAAAAGCATGGTGCATTTTTCCCAAAAACGGTGACGCTGCAAACTGACGATGATGAATCCGGAAAGTTATGGCAAGTAAAAACAAAAGAAAAAAAAGGAGAATATTGGCTCACTCAGGGTTGGCGGAAATTCATGAAAGACAACGGACTCGATTTTGCGGATTTTTGCGTATTCCGATTCGTCACTAACTCCATCGTCGTCGTCAGTATCCACGACAAGAATGGTTGTAATCGGTCGAATGATCGATTTTACATTCTTCACGAAGAAGAAAGTGCAAGGAATCAGACGGAAGCATCTTCAAGTGCAGGTGAGACCTTTCTATCTTTCGTAATTCGATCAAGGGATTTGAAATCCTGCCTACGACTTAGTAATTTTAAAATTCTTCTTCTTTCACGCACACACAATCACATAATCACACATTGTCCACATACTACACACACCTTATGAACGCACACTACAAATGCTACACACACTCAAATAAACCTATATATGAAACCGAAAAAGATAGAAGTTTGAGGATCAGGGACGGAACCAGGAGGAGGGTGGGACGGTCGGCCCCCTCAATTTTTAAAAAATTTCAGAGGGTATATAGATGTATAGTGTGATATGAAAAGATATGTGAATTTTACCTCTTAAAGATTCCCAAGTCTCGCCTCCCCCTCAACTTCTAAATACATCAATTAGTCTTTGTAGATAAAAAACTAAAATGTAATATCGTTGAAAAAATTATATCGTCCCCCTTAACTAAAATTTCTGATTCTGCCCATGTTATGCATGAACAGGAGAAAGTGAAGGACACTCTTCTCACAATGGCGACCATGAAACTGCCGATGAAAATGTCAAATTCAGCTTCATTTGGAGAAAGTGTATGAAGAACTGCATGGTAATCTCTACTAAAATAAACTATATTTACGTTATTTCTTGAACAATTTTTTTTTAATTCTCGAAATAAGTTAAATAAAAATGTCACTGAATTTTTAAATATAGAATAAGTAGGATCCTCCTCAATAATGCAAATTGGGCCGCGCATCCCAACCCGGCCCAAGCCCATTGTACTAATGCCATGTATTAGGTTCGACTGAGCCAAAATCCTATCACACTGAAAAATTGTGAATCTAGTCGGATCCACATCCTAAGATACACTAAGATTCATTAGATCAATTTGCAATCAAATGGACCCATATGGTCATTGGGCCATTGGGCGGGCCCTTGCTTCGGGCTAAATCTCAATCCCGTCTGAAATGTCTGACAGGTTGAGACAGTTTTACTACCTCTGTTCTTTATTACATATTGGTATCTTGTAAAAGTTTTTTATACTAATTATTTTTTGACGGTTTTAGCTTATAAAAGCAAGCATTTGTGACAAGATTGGATTAAGGAAAGAAACAAGTGTGCAACTGAAGAACATGATAGGAGATGTGGAAAACGTCGAACTATTCAAAAATGGCAGAAAAGAAGATCGTCGTGTCGGTTTGGGTTCGGGATGGGGTCCCTTTGTTGATGTTACCAAATTTATCGCGGGAAATGTTTACGAGATTGAGTTCATCCGAATGCAAAATGGAATATATCAACTTCAAGTTAGTTTGATCGAACATTAGAGATCGTAACTGTTTTAGAATATGATAAATATTGTGAACTCGTGAATCGTGAACTTGTAATTCCATGTGATATTTGTACTATGCTTCAATGTGTGTTATCATTTTGAACTTCATTAATTAAGAAATATTTTGAATATTAATTTGTGATTCAAACATGAGGAATAATATTCCCCTGCAAGTTTTTACTAAGTAAATGAGACCTTCATTTATTTTTCATTAATTTCACAATTCGTCATTTAAACTGTCGATAAGGAAGAGCAAAATCGTGATATAATAACTTCACACACGATAAACAATACTCCAATTCATCGATTTTAAAAAAGAAATAATTATATTAACATATACCCGTAATAGATATGACAACAAGAACAATAGCCCTTCATTTATTCGTTTATTACAACCTCAACCATTACCTAGGACTGCACAAACAAACAGGATTTGGGCTAATCTTTGGATTATTCACACAATAACCCTCTGGACATTTGTAGGACCCACAACTTTCATTTCTGCATAGATCGGTGCAAACTTGGGTCGAGCACTTAAGTGGGTCGGGTTTAATGTATATTCCTCCATATGTGTATTTCGGACACATGGAAATGCACAATATGCTTACCAAAAAAATCACGACATATATCTTCATCCTCTCTTTCACTCTCTGGTTTTTTTCTTTTTCTTTTGACTAAGTAAATGTAAGAATGATTTGTTGAGATAGAAAAACTTGGATTATTTATAGTCACAAGTTTTCAATTGAAAGAATCTTGGATATAATTATTCCATGAAATATTATGTTAAGAGATAGTGAAATAGTTATTAATGAGATCATGATTGATTTTGTCTAAGGACAATTATGGTATTTTGAATATCAAGCAATTCATATTTCGAATATATTTTTTGCGTAGATTTTTTTATATTTTTGTCATACCTTGTAAACTAGAATTTCACTCTGTACGATAAACTTCTTTTAATCCTTGTAAAATTATAAGTGTACAAATAGAAATTAGTAAAAGCGCTTGTTGAAAAAAATTCTTGTCTCAAACGAAGAGTATTGTTTAAAAATCAATGTTTTGTTTTATTAGTTTAATTAATTTTTTTTTAATTTAAAAAATTAATTACATAATTATTAAATATGTTCAAGAACTTATTAGTTATTTTGGTAAATGTACCTCTTGTTCAATATTTTATACTTTATATTATATTTCAATTCTAGAATCACAATATCAAAGAATAGTGAAATAATATTGAACGATAGAACAATAAAATAAACACACAGTATGAGGGTGGGGCAAGGGCAAGTAACCCTACTAGGTTAGCAACGCAAGGCAGGATAGTTTACTAAGTAAGCGAGTTACAAGTCTAATCCCTTTTACATGGACGAGTCTTGGAAGAGGTCCCAACTCATCCTATACCCTTCCCATTCTAAAAATCTAAGTATGCCGATACCACAGTCGCACTACAAAACAAACATAACATGAACTCTTGTTCTTTCTTTTATTAATCACTCATCAAATAACCTCTAAACACAATTAAAAAAGTAGAATATTAATGAATAGGGTTTTCCATGGATGCAACTGCCCTTGGACTGCACAAACAAAAAGTAGTTGGTTTAATCTTTTTGTTATTCACACAATATCCACCTGGACAATGGTAGTTTCCACACATTTTTTCCCTGCATACAAAATTGCAAATTGCAGTGGAGCATACAAACGGGTACGGGTTACCGTAAACTGCGCCCGATACGATTTCGGGGCTCGTAGAGAGATACAATAGACCCACCAATAAAATAAAGAAAGCGAATTTCATCCTATTTTTTCTATATGTATATATATGATATATTGAGAGATTTTTTTTTAGTTTGTTGAATTGGAAAGAGGGGGAATAGAGTTATTTATACTCTCATTTTTTGAATGATTTTAATGATGGTTGCTTTTTTTTGTATAAGTGAAATATATAGTATTATATTAAATGTATAACAAATGCAAGGACCTATTACTGGATACTTTTATTAAATTCAGATTGCTAATAGTTTTTTTGCAGATTATGTTAATTTCTACTTCTGTCATAATTTTCAATTAAAATTCACTCGTGAAATATACTACTTCCGTGTTTTAGTTATTCTTATAGATTTTATGAGATGTTTATAAATAATTATCTTTTTAGGTTTTTCTTATATATTTTCTCAATATTATCCTTTAACAATTGGAAAAAGATACAAAATAAAGAAAATAATTGTATAATTTATGAAATTTGAGGAAAAAGAGATAATTAATTGAGGACTTGATTGTCCATTTCACTCGTTCCTTAAATTTCTAATAAAGAACAATTAAAAGAAAACGGAGGTAGTGCAAATTATGATTTTATATAAATTGTATTTGTACTAAGGAAGTCTTGAATTACACCTAGATCTATGTGATACGGATCTACACCCTACATGTTGTGTGTACTTTTTTATGAGATGTATTAGTATTTATGCTGAAAGTCTT
The DNA here is from genome assembly GCA_958295605.1 of Ajuga chamaepitys. Taxonomy (NCBI): domain Eukaryota; kingdom Viridiplantae; phylum Streptophyta; class Magnoliopsida; order Lamiales; family Lamiaceae; genus Ajuga; species Ajuga chamaepitys. Next base: position 88,090,253 of record OY282495.1, read on the forward strand.
TTCAAAATCTATTTATATTTTATTGCCGTTTTAGCTTGTTAAGGATTTTTTTCCTAATTAATTTTTGTTTTAATTTTTTTTTACTATTTCTTCTAGTTCTATCACTATATCAATGCTAAGTATCTCTTATTTATCAACTTATCATATCAAAGAGAGAAACGGGAGAAGGAAGGATAATTGTTGGAACGTGATTTTATGGATTAATGAGCATTTCAAACATTTGAATTGTCAGATACATAATCTAAATCAGACATGCATTATGCGAATTATTTGCGCATTACATTTTTTTCTGAAAAATGGAGCCAATTACTAAACACACTTCATAAATAAGTAATGAGTAGGTCTCTTGTGCATCTTAAGATCCGTGCAATCCAGGTCATGGCTAAAAGTGTATTAGTATATATGCTTAAAGGTATTACATGTTCTAGCTAAATGTATCATGGTTTAAATGTATTAATGTCTATGCTTAAAAGTATCACTTGTTCTGAGTAAATGAATGATAATACCTATACTCAGAACAAGTGATACCTTTAAATATAAATGGTGATTGCATCGTACAACTGTGCACACGAGACTTTGTCATAAATAAAGATCGGATTCCTCAAAATTAAGCAAATATAGAAATTAATTATAGCTAGTTGATAATCGACTAAATTCCATCAAATCTCTTCCTAATCAAGATTGTTCTTATTACTTATTAGAAAACCAAGAAAACCAATAATACAACTACACAATTATTGCAATTCTCTTGGATGGAATTTACGAAATTAGAAGAAGCTACTAAGATTCAGAAATGTACCCACCAACGCTCCAATAAATCAAATAACTATATAGATCCAAGAAGCACAAAAAACACGACACCTAACCCGATCACCGAGGAAAAGAAAAAACAAGACCCCATAGGATCAACAAGCAACAAACCCACCTCCACACTAAATAGAATAACTAAAAACCCTAAGAAGGACTAAGATCACTCAAACAAAAAAAATATAAAAACCAACCCTAAAACTAGAAAACCCAAGAAATGTTCAACTATTATATTACACCACACAATTGTTTTTATCATTTTTTTTCAAAATGATAGTTCATTGATATAAATTCCAAAGAAAATATAATAATCGTCGACTATCTCAAACAAATTAAGAAAACGTAAAAAAACAATAAAGATCCAAACTCAACGAACTGGACTACAACGCGAATTTTTTAATTCAATTTCGCTTAATTATTACATAGACAATCATTTGGAGGAGTACCCTCACACTTGCCACAAACTCTTTTGGGTTGTTCACACCCATTTTTTGCACCAGTCTTGTAGCATAAGTAGTCACAATAAAAGGGAATGCAAGGATATGGGGCCAACGAAATAGTCCGGCTCAAAGCTTGATCCGGCCCGACCGCAAAGAAAAGGGCCCCGACTAGCAAGTAAGTCCATAAGGTCACTCGAATTACCCTGTTTTTGAACATTTTTTTGAATTAGTACCCTTGTTTTAGAGGCTCTACGAAGGGGTATTTATAAACTCAACACGAGGGATTATTGAACGTATCGTAATTAATTTATAATTCTGTGATAGGATATGAATTTTGATTCATAGACAATTGCATTGATTAATTTTATCCAATATGATGATATAGGAATCAACTATAGAAAATCAAAGCTTTTTTATAACTATCATATTTAAATTTATACTTTTGGCAAATTGTAGTAATGAAAATAAGGCAATGTATAGGAGACATCATTAATTAGACTATGCCATTTATTTTAATTTTCATTTTCATATGAGAATGAGAATCCGAGAAATTATCAAAATATTCAAATATCCCCTTATAATAAGTTCTAAATATACAATTAATATTTTATAGCATGAACATTAATACATCGTATGTATGATACAATTTTTAGATTAATATGACTCAGAAATATTTTTATACGGGTTTTTCTGAAATTACCATTTCTGACTTTTATAATAATATTTTTTTGGGGGTGGTAAAATAAGTACTCAAAATAAGACTCTTATGAAAAAGATCGAGTATTATTTAAGTATTTGTAGATGTGAAATTCCATTTTCACAAGTACATATTTAATATAATATTCAAGTTGCAGTCATTTATACTCTCAAATATATATAGGGGTAGCTTGGTACGAGGAGAATGGGGTGGGGATTCCATTCCTATTATTATGCTCGGTTCATATAAATAAATTAATCATTACTTCGATTTTATTAACAAATCCGAACATCATTCTACAGTCGACATTTCATTCATAACTATTATCATTATAATTTCTAATTTTACACCAAGCAACCCCATAATTGTTTTAATTTCACAGAAAGAAATGAAATCATGGGCCTTGGAGGCATCAATGTGGGCCGGTCCATCAAATTAGTTCTGTGGGCTGATTTTTGCGGTGGGCGTATATTGGGCCTGGTAACGATTTTCATATAACTTAGGAATTGGGCTTCTTTTGATGGACTGGGTGATGGTTTCATAAATTAAGCTTCTACAAATTTTAGCGAGAAACACAATTATTATAGTTATCCTATCACGTCCCGTGAGCATGTATGTGTGACACTTGTTATGAATACATGTCATGTATCAAGTGCAGTACTACTGGTCGTTTGTTATTATTGTTGAGGTTGTGACGTTGCACATAGGCGCTAGTGTCGACATATTGTCAGCACATATCAAAGACCTGGCCTAAGCTAAACGAACCATGCATGTGATTGCACACGTTTCTTCTCCGATCCTTTCACCTAGCCATGATATTAAGTATGTCTACTAATATGATCTACTTACATTATAAGCTGACGTGGATCGTATATTCATACACTAAGTAAGAATAGCAAAAAAATGAATATGAAAGCATAATATATGCACGTGTCATAGATATCTCAACCAATTTTGACAATAACAAAAGTATTCAAATATCTGAATTATTTGCTTTTCCTTCTATCAATTAAATATAGCTAAAATGACTAAATGAGTGTTGATCGTTCAACCAAAAATTGATGGAATTTAATATATATATATTGACTGCTTAACATACATTCTCTTTACTTTTCTATAGTCTTGCTTAGTTAATAATAAATAAATACATTAGGAAATAAAGAAAGACGAAAACTCAAATGCCCATAATGAAAACGTTTATTACATCATAGGTTTTGTTGGATGAGTGAGTCTTGTGTGTGACGAATTTACGTGTGAACGAGATACATTTTTCCAGAAAAATGGAATACTTTTAAAGTAAAAAGTGATATTTTTACGGATAAAAGTGATACTTTTGCTACAATAATACATTTCTTAAACTTGATTAAAATGCAATTTGATTGATCCACAATCTATGTAAATGTATTTCTTCTTTGAGTGACCAATAAGCGTTCTTTTTCAAAGTATTATCTATAATTATTTTCTTTAATTATTTATTTTTCTCCTGAGCAAATGTAATTGAAGCTTTAATCTTTCTTTTTTAGAACCCAAGATATATAAATATCACGAGACAATCGTCTCCGTCAGAATAATGTTCTCGAGTGAGGCTGGAACCGGCCAGTCACTCGAAAATAAAAGAAAGTGAAAAAGCACGGAAAGCTAGGTGATAAGCTAAATAGTTTGCCGATCGCCTGTCTAAGAAAAATTTGAAGCTTTAATCTTAGAGAAACTGAAATTCGTTATAAATCTGATTATTTTTTAAATTTTCACATTATCATTATTGTATGGTGAGATTCTATTCTTTCTATCATAAGTTTTTTTCCTTTTATTAAAAGGTATTATTTTTTTTCCTTGAAGGTGGTTTATTAATAGCTATTGCTAATTAGGGTTGAAGGGCTAACATAACATGATTAATACTATTAGTACGAGGTTGGGTCAAGTTCCACTAAAATTTCATTATGTCAAAAAAATAGTGAGCACGATCCCGATCATCCCATTCCTTATAATAAGCTAAAATTTATGCGTCGAGTTGTGGCTCGTTGGACCACCATTGATTCATTGGATTGAGTTTGTCTGGGCGCCCTGATGATATTTTGGATTAATATTCTTATGACTTAACTTGTTTAAATTATTGAGTGAGTTGAACTAAATTTGTCGCCTTTTCTCATTCGTAGTGGTCGAAAGAGCTAATACCATAACCGCATGATTGATATGAAGGAATGTAGTGGGATGTGATAACTCTATACCACCCCACCCAATATAGCCTGATAATTTTCTGCTGTATCTTTTAAATTTTATCATAATTTTATTAGACGGCATGTGATAACTCTATACTGTGCTTGAATACTTTGTGTCGATGTTAGTAAAAAAGAAATACTATAAATATTTATATTGTTATACAGTTTTTAAACCTAAATAAATATTACATTCAAGTACAATGCAATTATTGATTATATATAATTAATTAATAGATAATTTACTGCAGATCCCTTTTTTATCATTTGATGCTGTCGATTAAAGAGATTGGAATAAACAAAAAGGTTGATTTTGAATGAAAAAAGAAAAAGTCGCTAGTTTGAAACAGTTAAAAGTGTCAATTCTTTCCCACATCAACGTTTTCCTGCCTCTCTTTTTCCCGCGTTTACCGCAGGATAAAATCATTTCATTAACCATAAATCTCACTTCTCTGCGTGATTGATGATCACTGAACGCGTCCATTTATATCATCGTTGCAAAAATAATCGACTAGCTCTTACATAGTCTTTGTGCTAGGCTCTGACTACTTATATTTTTTTACGATTCTTTTCATCCTAACTACATCGATTCTTTAACTTATCAAAAGGAGAGGGACCAGAACATGTGGTTAAGGGCCGAAAAACAAAGAGTCACCGGCCAACAGTAATATACATTATATTTATTATTTAATAAAATATCAACGATATTTTCCAGGACCCATAAAAAGTGTCCTGTTTCATAAAAATTACTGTCCCAAAATAAGAGTTCTGATTCAAAACCTCGTTTTACAAGTTCAAGTAAATAAAATAACTCTTACTGAATCATGCCTAAAGTTGACGAGATAAAAATAGTTTTGGTGGTTTATCTTTATTATGGGAAACTCTAAACCCAGTAGATAGGATATATGTTAATTTTATTTTGCTGGCTTTTGTCGTGGAAACTGTAAAACTCGTTGAATTTGTTTTGTTGACAATGTCTTTTGTCATCGAATACTTAAAACATATTGGATAAGAGGTAGAATCTATTTTGCTCATTCGTGCATCATTTTAAAGGAAGTTGATGTTATGTTGAGCTTTGTTTATTGGCTCGTGATTTTCGTAGGAATCTTATGTTGGCTTAAAGTGTATTTTTTTCTTTTTTCCTTTATCGGGGAAGGGTTTCGAACCTTTAACCTTCACCATAAAATCGATGAGGTAATGCTACTAAGTTACCAAAGTCTGAGCTTATGTTGGCTTAATGTGTTGCTTTTGAAAAAAATATCTTATTGTATTGAAGTTTTATACATGAATCGTTATTAATTTTCAAGAAATCGAATAAAACCAACGAAAATTTATAAATACAATCTAAAATTTAACTAAATAATAGCTATCAAGTCATATGTAATTGGTGTTCTAAAAGTATCATAAAAGAAAGGAGAATATTAACTCACCACTTGCTAGTTGACTGAACTTTTACCAATGAACACATCAACGTAAAATTATTGAAATTCACATCAGTGATTAAAATTAAAGTTTGTGAACGAGATTGCAACTTTAAACATTTTTATTGTAATTGTAAGTCAAGCCGTGAATTTTTTAGCAGTTAACCTTTTATAATTTTATATGACCCACCCGTGCCTGTATCCGTATCCGTACCCGGATTCGAGAAATTTCAAAACTTGTAATTGACGTGTCAAACAATTAGACCAAAATTAGGTCGTAATTTCCCACCTGAGATAACCGTTGGCCTGAATTAGACCAGAGGCCAGGAAGTGGGCCCATTTGGGCTGGACCACGATGGTGATGGATGACACCAAGGCCCGTTTTAGCTGGGCCCACTCCGTTGTAACTCGGACCCACGATTCTTGCCTGTCCACGTCGCTCCAAGACTTGTCTACTCATCAATAGACAATATGGATATAAATTAATATATTTTTTAAATTATTATTTCATTTTAAAATTGCATTTATTGTATATTTTCCACTTGTTATTACTCCATTCGATAGGGGTGATAATTCCTAACCCGATGAATCCAACACGAATTTAGTGAGGATACCCGTAAATAATCCGACAGAACCCGATTGACATGATTGTGACCCGAATTGACTCGAAATCAATATTTTATCTTAAGATGTAATAATATGTTTCAAATCATTTTTAATATATAACCCGAATCGACTCGAAATCGAACATGAATCCGATCTGATGACCTGAATCTACACTCCTTCGTTCCATATTAATTGTCGTTTTAAAATATAAAAAAAAAATTGAGGATGTAATATTTTGAAAGATATACCCTCACCTGATATTAGGGGATAAATATTTGACCAAATAAAATAGTTGAGTCAGAGAGAAAATTAACAGAATTCGTGAAAAATATGTAAAATGTCAATTAATTAAAAAAAAAAATAGTTAAAACGATAATTAATATAAAACGAAAGCAGTATTTTCTTTGATTGGGAGTACAAGATTCACTTTAAGTTGATAAATTAAACTAAAGGTGAAAATAAAATAAAGAAAAATTAGTATTTGTTTGATATATGTGTCGAACTGAATTTATATGAGCTTTTACATGGAATATTTCATATCAAAATATAAAATAATTTAATTAAAACAATCAACTTTTATTAATATATTTTATTTTCTTTCTTAATTATAGAATTCTTAAAGAGTCTGAGCATCATCCACGATTCCAATTAGACATTTTACATGTATAGTCAGATTGGAAACATGGATAAAGGATTAAAGTCGAGATGAACATACTATTATTTAAGCTTATTTTAAATATTATTAAACTTTCATATTATGTTTAAATTTATTTGACTAGAATCAAAATTGGTCGAGTTTTAATTTAACGTGACACAAGTTGAGCTCGTGTAATTTTACAGTAGATAACAGTCAAATCTAATCTAATGCCAATTTAAAAATATAAGAAATACTCGAACGATAAAATAATTCATAATAAATAAAGTATATAAAATACATTATAAATATTGTTGAAAATAGTGCGTCTCCATTTGGCTACCGACGGATGGCGTATAAGCAGGCCCCAATTTCCATACCCCCACGTCGTTGCAAATCAAACCCTCCTATATGGGCAAACGGTTTCAAATATATCCACGTCGCAAACTCGAATGCCGACCCATATGAGATCGTATGTTACATTATGATCGTTTATGTTATACTTTTTTATATTCATCTAAGTGATACATATATTAGATAATATCACTCATAAACATGCAATATGCATTAGATTCAGTGTAATATAGAAGAAAACCTAGTGTAATAGATGATTCACACTAATGCTTACAAGGTTCGGATCCCTCCCATTTATTTATGGGTCAATTATGTAAAAACTCACGACCTTTCAGTTAATTATCATTTACAACATAATTTTCAAACGTAAGATAGAAAAGTCTTCATACATGATTCTCTTTATTGAACGAATGAAGTATAACTTTTGGAATTGGATCAGCATGTTCCCTATTCAGAGGAACCAAAAGTTAGATTGGATCTAGAGCTAACGAACTCTTTTCGAGTATGAGGTTCTTAACAAAAAAATAATGTTATAAAAATTATTAGACGATAACGGGAGGCTAAAGCATATGGATGAATCATGGTTGACTGTGGTATAAACGAGAGGAATCGAGTAAGAAAACGAAAAATTATCTCAACAACATATATATTTTTCATTTCCCAACTTCCTTTTTTGATATTTAATAAAGTTCAACAAAATATAAATTCAATGTAACTTGCCAAATAATGTAATTACTCTATAAGTTTTGATATTGTTCATTCAAGCAATTTTATTCATAAAAAGATGATATATCATATCATACTTTATGTAAAAAAGTATTCATAGAATTGAATGATAAGTTATATTGAGTAATCATAAATAGAGAATCAATCTTTTGGAGGAATTAGATGATTATGACTTTATATCCAATGTGTTCAAATAAAGTTTTCCATAAACGATGAAACCCTTTTTTTAGCAAAACAAAAACTTAGCTTAAATTTAATTTGATGTCATTAATAGTTATTACTTCTTGTAGGATCGAAAATCAAGTCAATCTACTCGATACTCGATTTTAGACTGTTCGATTAAAGATAAAAGAAAAGGCTTGAATATACTTACGACTCGAGTTCGAGCTCGATAAGTTAAAGATGTTAGAACATGTGCAAAAATGTCAAACTACTTTAGTTTGACTCGTGTTCGATTCGATTAAAGCTCGATTCGATTAATGATCAGACGAGCTCAAACATTATATTAAAAGCTTGATAATATTTCAAACAAATTTGAACAACAATATGTTCAGTTCGACTCGACTCATTTACAACCCTAACTACTTGAAATGATAATATACTTAACGGGTAAATTTTTACACTATATAAACTTTAACTATACATTTAAAGGAGAAAAACATCCGATCCCAATACAGAATTATTGAGATAAAATTGCAAAACTCATTCTGCAATTTACCGATAGTTTCAATCAGTCGTTTATCATTTTCTTCTTCATAAAATTTGTCTTCTATTTCTTAATTTCTCGTATTTGATTATTTATTTTTAACCAAAATTATAGTTTTTAGATGGATAATTGTACGTACACCCACTCCTCATCACTAAAGTAAATGGAAAAGTCTCATTTTATGGTGAATCTATATATATATATATATATTTTTTTTTGTTGATATGTATTTGCGTATTATTTATTAGGGTACATGTACACGTCATTAACAATGTCCAGACTAAGATACATATACAATTATCTACCTAGAATTTTGATATTTCATAAAAGAAACCAAATCGAGTTATTGAAAAATATAAAGGCTGAAACTGTAAAAATAAAAAAATAAAAGGAGAAGCTTTGACATAGGAAAAGTATTTACTAGCTTGGCGCGATGAAATTGCATTGGGGTCTTTTTGAAGGGAAATAATTATATCAAATAAATATTTTGTATTTCCTTTTCATTCGTGGGGTTGGTTTTATATTTTTTAAATTGACATTTTCATTTTTTTATAAAATGGAAAAATAAAATGAGAACAAACATGCTCTGCAGAAACTGCATTTCTGTTGTTACTCGCCTCCCTCTCTCTCTTTCTCTCTCATAGTTTATATATATTGATATTAATTCTTTGACGCCTTCTCCCTCCAGAGCCTGCAATCCTGCATACATAACACAAATCCACCTCCTTCTTCCACCTGCCATTTGTTCGCAACAAATAAATGCAGGGGAGATACAATCAAATTATGTGAAGAAAAAAATTTGTGCAGAAATGGCGTGTATTGATGTTAACGACGATCGTAACATTAATCCGATGGTGGAATTGCAGGAGCCGAGCATTGATACGGATAAATTGAGCTACGAAATTTTCTCCATATTGGAGAGCAAATTTTTGTTCGGGTACGATGATCAGAAGCTTTGGATTCCGAAGCAATTGTCTGAACCGAAGAATGGAGTGGTTGCTGGCGTTGATGAGGACGGCGGTGTTATGGAGATGAAGAATCAGAGGGGGAAGATTTGTGTTCTAAGTATTGATGGCGGAGGGATGCGGAGCATCATATCGGGGAAAACGCTGGCGTATTTGGAAACTGCGTTGAAGAACAAGTCGGGGAATCCTGACGCCAGAATCGCCGATTATTTCGACGTCGCGGCGGGGACAGGTGTTGGAGGAATCTTCACGGCGATGCTATTTGCCGCGAATGATCAGAACCGTCCGATTTTTCACGCTGACGACACGTGGAAGTTCCTCGCGGCGGAGGGTAAAAAAGTCTACACCTCGACGAAAACGCGCAATTCGAGAAAAGGTTTTCTCAAGCGAGTTTTTAACAAAAACGGAGGCGCCGGTGGCGGTCCGTCGACGGCCGGTTTAGAGAAAGCAATGAAGGAAGCTTTCAGGGACGAGAAAACGGGGCGTAGCTTGACGTTGAAAAACACGCTTAAACCAGTTCTGATCCCCTGCTACGACCTCTCCAGTACGGCGCCGTTTTTGTTTTCCCGTGCCGACGCTCTCGAAACCGACAGTTACGACTTCAATCTCTGGGAGGTGTGCTTGGCCACGTCAGCTGAGCCAGGAGTTTTTGACCCGGTTTGCATGAAATCGGTGGACGGGTTGACCCGGTGCGTGGGGGTAGACGGCGGATTGGCGATGAACAACCCGACGGCGGCGGCAATCACACATGTCCTGCATAACAAACAGGAGTTTCCGTTTGTCAGAGGGGTGGAGGATATTTTGGTCCTTTCGGTCGGGACAGGCGGGCAGCTGTTGGAGGACAGCTTTGATTATGACCAGGTCAAAAAATGGAAGGCTAAGGATTGGGCTCGTCCGTTGGCTAGACTTTCCGGCGACGGCTCATCTGAGCTCGTTGACCACGCCGTGGCTATGGCTTTCGGGCAGAGCCGGAGCAATAATTACGTCAGAATTCAGGTATGCCGAATCATATCATGTAGATAATCAGCTCATTAACATTAATCTTTGACCATTAATTCATGATGATGCAAAAAATTACATTGCTTATTTACCGTTTATTTACACCCGCACACCTAAACGCATCCACCCACACGCACACACTAAATTTGAGGGTGTTATCCAACAGTGAATGCTACACAAGTTGCACTTCTCTAGACGTGGCATCTAATGGACCGAATTTCAGATTTCCTATTAGAGATTTTTGGCGGGGGAGACAGGCTGGATGGGAGGACGGGGTGAGTTAATGTGCTAACATGCTCTATTTTGGAGCATGCAATTTAATTCTGCGTGTTTCTTGTGGGGGTAGGGGAAAACAATGTGAAGATGAGTGAAGGAAAGGGAGGGAGAGTGCGAGCAAGGGGAAGAACGTTGTCGTTTTGGCGAGATATGCCTGTCGAAGCCAAAATGCCAACCCAATATTTAGTATTCAGACATTGACGTGGGTTGCGTGACTGTGTGTTCTGTGTCCACTACAGTGGTCATCATTACTTACAGCTATTTTACTCTACAACAGGATTTGTATTTTGACTATTTAACTCTATATATGGAGTTTAGCCATAAGAATTGACATTCTTGACTAGTTTCTTATAAAAACAATGGCATTATCCTGTTATTCTTATTCTTGCTTTGATCAAAATAAGTAGTGCAACTTTTCAGGGCCCTCTACTTTTCCTTTTGTTGAAATCAACCTTCTAAAAGTCGCTATGCACTAATTGGGGGCCGATTAGAGCATAGCACCTTCTCGTGACCTAGTTGGGGTTAAGCGAAGACTAATTGGAGCTAGTTGAGAATTTTTAGCTTACAATATGGTGATATTGAAGGAAAAAAGGGCTAAAACTACACAGCTAGCAATATTTGTCAGTTTTTGACATTTTATGTTATGGGGTCCTTTTATCAAGCCTGACCATGAAATTGATGCTTAACACAATTTGGGGTTGGGTGGGGGTGGGGGTGGGGGGGGGGGGGTTGAATGCTAGTAGTGTAGAATGAGACTTAGCAACAAAATTGGAGTTTCCCACAAGAATCAGAATTATGACACTACAAGATGCATTTTAGGATTTGAAGGAGACTGTTATTACTATTATTTTGCCATTCTTGTATTTTACCTGAACTTGCCTGACATTGAACAGTAACAGTCCTGTTATATACTGTAGGAGCTTGCTTAATAAAACTTTAGCTCTTGTTTCTTGCTATATATGTGCAAATTTGGTGTGGGACGCGTGGATACATGTAATTATATGGTATAATACGACGTGGGATCACTTAAAACACCAAGGGTGCTGTCGAAGCGCATGATTAGTTATGGGATTGGATAGCTTTGCAAGATATCAATCATAATTTAAGTACTATTTGTCTTCATCAGTCTGAGGTGGGAAATTCAGCTTCTAATTGATAATACTGAATTACTGATAGACAATGATTTCCAGTTCACATTAACTCCTTTTTCCAGTTGTAGTTCCAAAGGATCATCGCACAACAGCTGTATCAAATATAATAAAATAAATCAATAAAATTGTGCAAGAGGCCTTGTATTAGTGAATGCTGAGTTTTGATCCAGGATCATATTTTTACTGAGTTTTCGAATCACAGGCAAATGGTTCCAGCTTTGGCCGATGTGGACCAACTGTCGATTCTGACCCCAGTTCAAGCAACATAAAAATGCTAATGGGGATATCAGATGAAATTCTGAAGCAGAAAAACGTGGAGTCTGTCTTGTTCAGTGGCAAGAGGATTGGCGAGCAAACTAACTTGGAGAAACTCGACTGGTTTGCCGAGCAACTCGTGCTGGAGCATCAGAGGAGGAGTTGCAGAATAGCTCCCACTGTTGCATTCAAGCAGCCTACAACAAAGCCTTCTTAACCTTCTTCAAACTACTCAAAGTTATATCAGTAAAGCAATATAATATGGTAAGCTTTTTCTATAAGACAACACTTTATCATGTCATTATCTTTAATTGTCTAAATTGTTCTATGTCATTATCTTTACTTGTATAATATCCCCTGCTGATATCAACTAGGTCCCATTTATGGAACTCATAATTGGTACATAATGTTGTGTCATCAATTTTTCTTTTCTGCCCACATTATGAATTTGTTACGATATTGGTCTTGTCTGTTTCTGGTACCCGTGGGCAGTGTCTTGTCATTTTCTACAACTTTCAGAAATATAAAGCTGATAACAAGTTTTGGTTGTTGCAATAGTACTCGTGTATAACTACTGTTAGAGATGAAATTTCAGCCTAACACCCCTGTCTGCTCACCGACACTAATAATTCTTGGAGGTAAGAGAGTCAGAGAAGGGCATTTTAGTAAATTTATCCACAACGGTAGCCTTGGTAAAGGATCCTCCGGTTGGTGGACACAAAGTTGTCCGTAGTCCGGAATTAGAGGAACTCTTCTATCTCACCAAGAAACATGTCATGTTTTGACTCTTGCTCTAACTTCTGCCCAATCCTAATTCTCTCTTATATGGCAAAATACGATCCACATAATCGATCCCATATAGTAAGATTAAGGTCATTACAAAAAATTGTGTACGCCAGGTGCACGGATTTTAAATATGTACAATTCGAGTCGTGAGCTAATAAGCGGGTTGTGTGAATTTTTTTTTATGAAAGGTCATCACTATCATCAAACTTCTCACAACCCCACGGATCTGCCAGCAACCAAGCACAATAGGTATACAAGAGAACTAAGTTGGTATACTAGACTAGATATTAAGTTTGTATTAATAATCTGAGTTGTTTTGTTTTCAACCCTGGTGAGACGACTCTTCCCTTTAGGTCTTTATCGTACATGGGTGCACCACTGTTGGTGTGGGGAGAGCCATTGTAAGAAGTGGCAGCCTAGAATTATAGTCCTGAAAACATCTATTTTCCTAATGCCAAATGGCACGTCCTCATTAATAATGGTCCATGGTATTTGACCTGATAGCTAGTCCATGAATTCGGTTAGCCTTATTCTTAATGAACATGTTATACCATGGGATTCAATTGCCGACAAACTCACCTATTGCAGATGCATTATGTACATATCATCGTCCACATCCAAAAAAGTCAGGTATTCTTTTACCGAAAGTGTTACTTAGCATTTGGGCCCTAATGTAGGTACACTTTGTCTTGTACGGGAGATCGGGCCCACATCATTTGTGCACACACTCATTGAGTTTGAAACAATGCCACACTAGGTTCTTCCGGAGGGTCCCTGTTAAGGCACTAGACATCTTGGTTACACACTTACACTTTTTCCTTTGCCCAAGTTGACTCATAGAGACTCCATTAGGTGGAAAAAAGGCCCGGCCCAGTCCATCCAATATTTAGACGAGCTGGATCATAGAAATCTATATCATTGAATCTAATAGGTCCGACCTAATATGTCGCGATCGGCATGATAATCTTTGTGTATTTTAAAGTGGATGTGTTGAGCTCAACAATTTCTAGGTGGATGGAACCCGATCTGACATTTAGTGGCGGGGCGATGGTCCCGTCTAAATTGCCACCTTTAGTAGACCCCATATAGGTGCTTAGCCAGTTTATTACAGCTAATTCTATGCTATCCATTTAACTACTATCCAAGTGAAAGATCCACCGTACACTTGGAAAGTGTATGTCTGATCTCCATACACATGGGTCATCAAAGTGGACTAATACCTATTTGGATAGCATGGAATTTGGCGTTTACCACCAACCTAACAACACTTGGTTTCTTTTGGGGTTGTAAAAATGCTCATGAAACCAAGGTGGTCAAAGAATTGCTCCTACTTTTCTACCTTGTTGAGTTGGGATTTGGATCCTCTTGAGTACTTTATGGTATATTTCGAAGAGAGAGTGACACATAAAATGTAGGAATACGTGACCCACATAAAGTGTGTCACTTTCTCTCCGAAATGCACCGTAAAGTATCTAGAAGATTCAAATTTACTGAGTTGAAAGGGCCATTAAACATTAGCACAATCACATTAGTTTTTCTTGATGTTCCATGAAATCTCTCAACATATTACTTAATACATGATGGGCATCGAGAAAAGACAGTGGTAAACAAAGTTTTGACATTTCCTCCCAACTATGAATTAGGAGTCAAAAGATGGTCTTTGTAGAAAAGAAGAGAAAGTTAAAACCCATCTCATATTTCGATAAATTTTGTGATTCCATAGGTAGACAAAGCTGAAAGTTATAACAGAAAAGTATTACTATAATTAAACTATGTCTTCGTCAGTCTCGTTCCCTTGTTCATTGTGTGCACATGTTAATGTGGAAGGTTGGGGATCCTTTCAATGGCTTTAGAAATTGTATATCTTGGAAAGTCGAATTTTTAACGACTGTGGGCAATTGTATCTATGCAGGTAAATGTGTATCATGTTGGCAGAACTAAAAAAAGAAAAAAAAAAAAGTGGAAAATGAAGAAGTAAGTAATATATAGCAGCTCTCACTTTTGAAAATAGGGAAGATAGGAGAAGTGGGAAATGACTTTCTAAAAGCGGTGGTGTATCTTGGTGGGATTCTTTGCCGGCCACGGCGGAGCATGGTGGTAACCACCACTTTTGGAGGTCTTGTTGTCTTTATTTCAAAAGGAAAATGTCCATAGGGGAAATTTGTTTCCCTAATATTTGTTATTAGTGCCTAGTTTTCACTTTTTCTTTTGGGTCACTTCCCTCAAATATGTTGCTGATAGTGGGCTACCATATCCAGAATATCTCCTATTATTTTACTCTAAGTTTTCTTGATGTATGTTGTGAATTTTGCACTTTTTTTTCCTTTATTTCTTCTCTTTTTCCTCTTAAATTTTATATAATTCATTCATGTGGGCCCGCAGAGTGGGTGATAAAGCAATCAATCATGTATTTTAATTGGGAAATTTGGATAAATGGTTCTTGATTCGGACTTGAACAGAGCCATTTTCATGTAAATATAGAACTGCTTTTTGGTAAGAACTTTTTGGTAGAGATATATACTTGCAAATTCTTTATACTTCAGGAAACTCTCATGATTTTCTTTTGGGAAGTTCTAGCATGAAGTTATTTTGTCATGTGTATTGCGTTTGAGTCGCCCGTCCCGAGAAATCCTGCCAAACTTCATATATTTGATTGACCTATAAATATTCACTATATTTATATTATTTAAAAATATATTTATTTAGTACCTAGTTATTTAAGTTTTCAGTGTATTATTAAATATAACATTTACCAACTTAATATAAATATACATAATAATTAGTTAAAGTATGAAAATTATAAATATATTAACGGGAATACTCAATCCCTCGGTTGACCCTCGATTAATCATGTCCTGATACATAACAAGCTTTTAAATTTTTATTTTTATATTTATATTTTGTAAAATTTGGATTCTAGAACATAAGCGGGGACATCATGGCGTGTGAACCAACTCTGAGTTATGGTTGAAAAGCTCAATGTTACTTAACAATCTCTCAAGATCAACACTAGATTGAATTCAAGTGTTTGAAGCAATCAAACAATCACAACCAAACAATGAAAAAACTGAAAACAAACTGAGGAAGAAAAACAACCAAGATTTTACGTGGTTCGGTTTTGCAACCTACATCCACGGATAGAGATGATTCCTCTATCAATTCACTATAACATTCAAGATTACAACATCTAGAGCTTCAAGAGCTCATGTAGAAGAAAGAAAGAATTCTCTATCACTCACTTCTACAAACTCTCTCTCTAAGCTTAATCTGGAAATGAATGAACTGAGTTACATGAGTTTCTAAAGTGTGAAAACCGTATATAAGTCCTTCTCTAGCTATAGAAGTTAAAACAGAATGGAGCAGTTGCAACAGAATAAAAAAATGCTTGCCAGAAATCCTGCAACGGTTTCTTCAGTCAACAACAACGGTTTTACTTAAACCACAACAATTTATAACAGAAAAAACCGTTTTCTTCCAGCATCTCTTCACAGCTTCTTTTAACCGTTTTCCCTGCTTTCCAGACTACTTTTAATCCTTCCAAACCTGATGAATGACATTGTGAAGCCACACGCTTATATTCTCACACTCAATGTCAATGTAGTTATCCATCTATTCTAATTTTTAGTTCATTAAAAATGATTTTATTACTTTAGGAGAAGGATATGTTTGGCTACAATAATCAGTAAGTCATATTGGGTTACAATGCGTATGTTGGTAATGAGGTTACCAATTTATATAGTTATGATGTGTTTCTTAGAATTGAGCATATGTTTCGGGTTTGTAATGAGGTAGCGCATCATTTAGCTCACTTTTTTTTCTTCTTCAGCTAATTCTTATGTTTGGATGGGATCTGATTTACCTGATTGAATTAGAAATCTTGTATTATTGAATATTTGATTATATATAAAAAAAAATTGGTTCTTGATCATTAAAAAAAGGGACGGTTTGACATATTTAATTTAGAACACATTCATTAAATCATGACAAATATATTTTCGTAAACTATACTACAATTGCTGAAAACTAAAAATTGAAACTTAAATGAAAACCAAATTAGGTAGGCTTTATCACTTCTAATATAAGAAAAACATCAAATTAAGTAGACTTTTATCTTACTAAAGTTTTCACTATTTTCTCATTTTTTTTTTCAAAATGAAATTCATTAATGTATTCTCCTCTACTTTCTTTTGGGAAATCTTTTCATTTTTATTTGAATAAAACTAATTAAATTCATACCTCATTCCCTTTAAGGATGACAAAAAGCCTCGTATTCGAACATGTAATCTATTTTCATCCTGAATTCGCAAAAGATCTCCATCCCGATCATGTTAATAGGGCGAGAACTGGTTTGAATTCCAAACTCGGAGTATCCCCAACCCCTATTTTCTAAATAATCTACGTATATTTATTATATATAAATTAAAATATTGTTTTAAGTGTAAATTAATTCTACGGATATTACCAGATACCGTCCCATCCCCTTCCTAAATCATGCCCCGATTCTTCATAGAATATGGACGAAATGCCAAAATTCGCCCCGAGTCCATGTCCATCCCCCTCTCTCTGAGGATGCGTGTGTGACAAGATCGGTCAATGAGATTAGGATAATACAGCTTTGTTTGTATGTTTGACAGACAATATGGAATCTAGTTTAAATTTTTCTCTTTCACACAAATCCTTATCTTTTAGTGACATCAAGAAAAGAAAAAAAAATGGTATCCATTAAATAATTGATCCACAAGAGAATGATTAAATTGATTAAGAAATGAGAGAAGAAAGTGAGTCCAAATTAGGACACCCATTTTTAAACCAACTTAAGTTTTGATAATGGTGATGATTAAGACATGTGGGGTTCAAAGAATTCCAATTACTTACCATCAATATTTCTTTAATCCACTATACTACAAATCAATAGGAAAACACCGAAAGTCAAGAAAAAGAAATAAAGGTGTGAGGTTTAATTTATAGCCACATCTAATGTTAGTTGACACAAAAAAAAATTATATAACTATCTCCGTCCCGTCTAATTTTGCACACTTTCCCTTTTGATTCGTCCCACACAATTTTGCACACTCCTTAAAAATAAAATTTCTCTCACAATCTTCATCTTCAATCTCGACTTTTGAAAAAATCAATTAAAAAGCAAAAAATAATATTTTTTTTCTTAATATATGAGTTCCTTCATATGTGCAAAGTTAACTAGAACGGTGGGAGTATTTTTGAATATGGAATGTGACTTAACAAAGAAAATATCAATTGCATTATAGAAACTTATGTTTAGTGTATTTATTTGACCCATGAGTGATTGGATCAAGACCTTAGAGCCGTTGTATGGATAATGCTTGAGAAATAGCACATAAGGTTTAGAGAGCTAACACTATAGTAAGTTTGGATATTGCGGAATTAGTTATAAATTACGTACACATGCACTTTTTTTTCGATGTGGAATAAAATTTTATTATTTTTCTGAGAAATAACACACTCAGTTTAGGGAACCAACACGTTAATATCATAAACTATAGTGACTTTGGGTATCGCAGAATCAGTTATAAACCACATACATGCGCACTCTACCATGTTGATTTTCTTTCTTTGAGAGGTAACGCACACGGTTCAAGGAAACAAGACGCTAATACCATAAAACCATGGTGATTTTGGATATGCATAATCAGTTATAAAGCACATACGTGTGCACTCAACCATGGTGAGTTTCTTTCTTTGAGAAGTAACATACACGGTTCATGGAACCAACACGCTAATACCAAAAAACCATGGTGATTTTGGTTTGGTATTGCATAATCAGTTATAAAGCACATACATGTGCACTCGACCAAGGTGAATTTCTTTCAACACGTCAATACCACAACCATGATGATTTTGGATATCGCAAAATCAGTTATAAACAACATCAATACACATGCTCATACAAACACACACACACACACACACTCAACCATGGTGATTTTGAGTATTATTGCAGAATCAGTTATAAACAACACACACATACACTTACAATTCGATGTGGGAAAAGCCATATTCTTTTCTTGAGAAGTAATACACGATTTAAGGAATCAATACACCAATACCACAAAACCATGGTGATTTTGGGTATCACGGAATCAATTATAAACCACAGACACGAACTCACTATTCACACTACAAGATAAATCTATATATTAAAAAGTAAAAAATGATCTCAAACAATGAGTATTTGTCACAATTTTATTATAAGAGACAAATATATTCGTTACTAATTAGTCGTCAAACAACTCAAACACATAATATATTTGAGATGAATTCCTCTGATTGCCTAGACTAATGTCAATAATTTCAAATGTTCTTTGTTTAATGATTTCTTACCACTTTCTTGAAATTCTACACATGTTAAGAGAGGTCAATTAGGTGCTTATAGTTGAGCTCGTTTTTCTTTTACATCTTTTCATATAAATATTCTGTTTAAGAATGATTTTCATAGTTAGTCGGAGATTCTAGTTTTTGTAGAATATAAGATTTTTTTCCTTGTTAAAAAAAAGGTGTTGCTAAAATTGCTTCTTTAAAAAAGTAAGTTGCATCCTAATTCATAATTTTGTACCTAATTATATTTCTTATGCAAAATTATAAACAATTAATGGGTGTCTAATGAATCTGTCAAAATCTACTTTTGGAGGAGTATAAATTAAAAAGATAGAACTTTTTTAGGGTTAAAAAGATAGAATTAATTGCCATATGGTTTCAGAAATTGTATATCAATGGAGCACATGTAGCATCAACATATTCCTATGAATGTCCATCTTAAAATATAAATGACCAAAAGGTATATAGTTAGGGATTCTATTTTTAGGGAAATAAAGCTAGGGAGTCTCCTTTTTTCTTTCTAAGTTGGGGATGGAGTTTTTGCGGGATTCAAGTTCCCTACATATCTAGTACGTAGTGACTGTGACGTCTCAAAAAGGCTCCAAAAAAGAGAAGGGATGTGTACCACAATCACGGAGAACTGCCGGCGATATGCTGAGTAAGGTGGGCAATCAAACCGCTTTGACTTTTATTGTCCTATAGTCCGGGAGCCTGAGCATGGTCAAGGCAGAGGAGCAGCAACTCGGCCGGGGGTTCAATATTGGAATTATTTAAATTATGTGATGTACGATGAATGTATTTATTTTATTAGTATTTCAATGAATATAATGCATATTTTAATTAAATACACTCATTTTTATTCATCGTACTGAAAAAATAATCTTTAATTAAATAAATTAATATCTTTCTAAAATAGTAAATGTTTTCGGTCCCATAATTATTAATTTATTGATGTTTTAGTGTATATCATTTTCCAAATAAATTGATAGTGTCCCCTAAAAATAAATAAATTAAATTGATCGTGCATTCCATTTAATCAATACTCCTTCTGTCCCGATTTATTTTGCACAGTTGACCGGATACAGATGTTAAGAAAATTAGATTTTGTTTTTTCTTTGACTTTTTTAAAGATGGAGATTGTTAGTTGAGATTTTGAGGATGAAATTTGTGGAAATTAATTTTTATTTTAGAGTTGTGCAAAATAAGTTGGAATGGCCGAAAATGAAAAGTGTGTAAAATAAATCGGGATGAAGGGAGTATTACACATGGGCCTTGTAACCTACATCACCAGGCAAATGTGATCCATACGCATATATTGGGCTAGTTGTTATGCTTAAAGCCCAATTGCCTTTTTGAAGCCCATAAGTCATTTTCATTGGGCTCTTTTTTTCCCTCCCCATTCTCCATGCATGCCAATTTGATACAACTAAAAATGATTTCGGGCTGGCCCATATTTCTATTAAGTTCGGGCTTTAAAAGGGGAGCCGGAGGGAGTCATTTACAAGGATACTAGTATGGTATCCGTGAAAAAAAATTACGAATGTGTTACATTATTTTTTTAAGGGTATTCTGTTAAAAATCTTACATCGAAAAATCAGAAGCTTTATGTGTCTAATTGTATCCGCTAATTTGCAATACAAAGAAATAGCAATGTTTTATTGCATGTTACTCCATCCGTCCCACCTTATCTTGCGAGATACAATTACACATGGATCAATCAAGAGTCGTTCTCGGTCGAGCCCGTTCTCCAGCTGAAAAGTTGATTTTTCTCTGACCTTTTGTCTCGGCGGAGCCTGATTGTCTCGGCCGAGCTCAGCTTCCGAAGGCTTTAGCTCGATTTTTCTTCGTTTTTGACTTGTGAGACTTGTTTTCTACATCCATCCTTAGTCGACTTCGACTTTTTGGTCTAAATTCACCCAAATAACTTCAAAACAAATCACATAACATCAAATTGTCCAATAATGCAAATATGAACAATACACGGTCAATTATGCATGTAAATGTCACTAAATGAATACTTAAATCGACCTATTATGCATGCATAAACACGTGTACCCAAATCCCCCAAACTTAAACCTTTGTTCATCTCGAACAATGCAAAATAAAGAAGAAAAACAAAAGGACACATGTTAAGGCCGATTTATCCCATTAAGGTATGTAGTACTACGAACAGCTAATTGAATTACTATCCTCGTTTCTTTTAATGGCCGAAGTTTTAGTGCATGAAAAATAGAACGAGGCATGACGTTTATAGATGCACCCAGATCTAGCATAGCTCTCTTATGGTGTGATTACCTATCGTACAGGGTATTACGAACATACCTGTGTCCTTGCACTTCGGGGGGATCTTCTTTTGGAAAATGGCTGACACATCCTCACCCATAATTACTTTCTCATCCCCCTTTAACCTGCGTTTGTTAGTGCATAAGGAATTTAGCATACCTCGGAATTTGTCTGATCGCGTCGATTAACGGAATATTTATCTCAACTTTTCTGAATACATCCAAGATCTCTTTTTCCTTGTTATCTTTCAATTTCGTCGCAAGTCGACTGGGAAACAGGAGTGGTTGACTCGGGATAGGTGGCAAAGGAGGCTGCTTCGCCTGACAGGACGGCTCGGCCGAGACAGATGGTTGACCGATATCAGGTTTCTCGGCCAAGCTCAATTGCTCGTCGTCCTCTTCAGTTTTATCAATTTTTCCGTCAACTACCTCTTCCGAACTTTGCCCGGGCTATTTAGGCTCTCCAAGCTCCATTCCACTCCTAAGTGTGATCGCACTCACGTTTCTCGGGTTGATCTCAGGCTGAGCTGGTAATTTGCCAATTTTTGCATTCTCCAAACGACTCACAACAATTACTAGTTGACTCACATGAGTCTCAAGGTTCTTGATGCTTGACCGTGTGTCCTTTTGAAACTGAACAGTGTTCGTTGCCGAGTTCTTGACGATGTCTTCTAAAGATAGGCCGGGGGCTTGCTCAGTCGGTTGCCTGTGTTGGTACATGCCCCGTGGGAGGCAATTTTGGTCGCTCGACTGCTGTGGCTGATTACAGTACCTCAAGTTGGGATGATCCCTCCACTTCGAATTGTAAGAATGGGAGTAGGGCTCATACCTTCTTTGCTGAAAATTGTCCGTGCCAACCGCGTTAGCATGGGCATCGATATCATTTCCTAGA
The DNA here is from genome assembly GCA_958295605.1 of Ajuga chamaepitys. NCBI lineage: Eukaryota > Viridiplantae > Streptophyta > Magnoliopsida > Lamiales > Lamiaceae > Ajuga > Ajuga chamaepitys. Next base: position 88,112,817 of record OY282495.1, read on the forward strand.
ATTCGGCACTCGTCTGTCGAGTGCTCCAATGTGGCACAAATACGACATGGCTTTATAACTACCTTGCCCCCTGAAGCGACATTTCTTAACAGAGTTGTTAACGCTTCAAGCTTGTCCTCTATGGATGAGTCGGTTGCCTCTTTAACTGATTTGAGCGGTGCATCTCTACACCCAAATTGCTGCAAGTTAGCAGCCATCTTTGATATTAGTTCCTTGGCTGCAGTTGGATTTTTATCAACTAGCACTCTTCCAATAGCTGAATCTATCATGTTTCGGTCTGCCAATGACAATCCCTCATAGAAATACTGGATTAGCAGTTGATCGGTTATCTGATGTTGTTGACAGCTTGCCACCAATTTCTTGAACCGCTCCCAATATTCATACAAATTCTCACTGTGCATTTGTCTAGCTCCACTGATCTCTTTTCGGAGATTCGTCGCTCTAGAGGTAGGAAAATACTTTCCAAAAAAATTATCTCCATCTCCTCCCAGGTAGTAATGGAAGATGGATGCAAATAGTAAAGCCAATCCTTGGCCAAATCCTTCAAGGAGAAGGAGAAAGCCCGTAGTTTGATTTCTTCTTCACTGAGTGTAGTGGGCTTCATACTTGAGCAGACAATGTGGAATTCCTTCAAATATTTGTGAGGATCCTCGCCCGCGAGGCCATGGAATGAGGGCAACAGGTGGATTAGCCTAGATTTCAACTCAAATGTGGCGTTCTCTCACAAGTAAGGGAAAGTGATGCACAAGGACTGGTGAATGGCGCCAGTATTGGCCAATTCTTTCATAGACTTCTATGCTGCCATGACTGTCCGTTCGTTTTCTGATTAAAAAAGGATAGGTTTAGTTTCACAATGTGAAGTTTCAGTTTTCTCTCGAATCTCTCTTGCTTGTTTCCTCAGAATTCGGTCTCTTCGAGTAATCTCCGGATCGAATTGCAGATCTTTGTTACCGTGTGAATGAGTGATCATTCACAGCTGTAATAAGATGCAAATGAACAAGTGAATGCCCAATGTTTTTAAAACAAAAATTATAATAATAACAAAAATAAAACTAATAATGGTTAATACTAAAACACAATTAATTCCAATCGTTCCCCGGCAACGGCGTCAAAATTTGACCGCGCTGTTGAGGCACGTCAAATTAGTTATTATTTCCTAACTTCCTTTTCTAATAGTAGACAGGGTAAGTCAGGGTCGATCCCACAAATAACAGGAAACTAATCGAATTATCGTATTAAACTAATTTATATAACTAAATATAATAATATAAATATAATATGGGGGGGGGGGGAGTTGTTTTGAGTAAATTAACTTAAAGCAAATAATAATTAAACTAATAAACTAAAGATGAATTTACTTACGATAAAAGTATTCTCGTCTTTAACCCAGTATTCCCCTAGTCCGAATGATTCTTGTAACTAATGCAATTGCTTGATAAACTAGTTCTGAAACCCCTACCCCAAGAATTAACAAGTTCGCTTAGCTAATCGTTATTACCCCTTAAGTGTAATTAATTACAGGTTCGCTTAGCAATTAATCCAATCCGATTTAAGTAGTCTTAGGATACAATCGCTAGAACACCATTAATCAAACACATAGAGAACTAAGGCAATGGAGTAGGTACAGTGTTGTACTCGCAAGCTCGGTACAAGTGATCGCAATTTATGTTATCCTAGAGAATAAATTCACTATTTTCTACTCTTAGACATAAGTTCATAACAATTACGAATTATGAATTACGGCCTAGCAACAATTATATGCCTAATACCCGGGTGATCAGTCCAAATAACAAACATATAAGAGATATGAAAAAATCAAATAACATAAATAATATTAGAACATAGTTAAATTAAACAATTACCGGAATAATTACAAAAACATCGTTCTAGGGTCCAACTTAGTCAAAGACGAAAAATAAAGGCCTAGCTGATCATAACGATTTCTAAGAACAAACTAATAATAAAAGACATAAAACTAAAAAACCCGAGATGCCGAATCTTGATTCTTCATGCTCTTCCGAATTCCCAAGTTCGTGCTTCCAAAATCAAAGTAAAAATTATATTTTCGGACTTGGGATCTTCCTTTTATAGATGGGGATGAATTAGGCCTAATTTGGGCTTGAAAAGGTAATTTTCGAGCAACTCCTGTTTTGACCAGATTTTTGTCCATGTATAGAATTCTCGGCCAAGAATTTCATTCTCGGTCGAGCCCGTTCTCCAGCTGAAAAGTTGGTTTTTCTATGACCCTTTATCTTGGCCGAGCCTGATTGTCTCGGTCGAGCTCAACTTCCTAAGATTTTAGCTCGATTTTTCTTCATTTTTTACTAGTGAGACTTATTTTCTAGATCCATCCTTAGTCGACTTCGACTTTTTGGTCTAAATTCACCCAAATAACTTCAAAACAAATCACATAACATCAAATTATTCAATAATGTAAATATGAACAATACACGGTTAATTATGCATGTAAATGTCACTAAATGAACACTTAAATCGACCTATTATGCATGCATAAACATGTGTACCAGTGGTATAAAAGAGGCCCATATCCAAGAGGCCCATGAGGGCACCGGGAATTTAGACCGCAAAAGCTGATATGCTAAGGCAGAAGTCACCTGTCCAAACTAAGTCATCACTATCTGAGACAAGAGGGATGTAGGAGGTGATGTCATAAACCACCACTGGGTGAATCGAAACAAACGTTTCCTCCAAATTCCACGTGTCCAAATAATAATAATATAAAATCTTCTGACTGAGCAGGGGCCGAACCTCCATAGGGATGTGGAGCCTATCCACAATCGAATATCCTAACCAATTATCAGTCCAAAATAGCCTCGAGGAAGAGCTGCAAACTAACAGCCGTGCTTCGGAGATAGCTTTGTGAAGAAACTTCCTAGAGCTTAGGAAAATAGAGGAATGAACATAATAAGGTCTGACATTGCCCTTTGATGTGAACCATCTCTTTCGAATGAAAGCCATCCCCGGGGTCTTTAACATGTATACATCCCACATAAACTGGAATAACAAAGAGTCATTAGATACCTGAATCGAGAGAACCCCCAGACCCCCTGCAAACTTCAGGGCACAAACCTTTTTCCAGACGACATTGAAGATTCCCTTGCGCTTCACTTGCCCCGTCCACATAAAATTCTGCATAGCCGTCTCAAGTTCATCGAGAAGAGAGCAGGGCCAGCGATAAATCATCATCGAGTGACCAAATGAACTCACAATGACAGAATTCACAAGACACGTTCACCCTACCATCGACAGAGTTGAACCATTCCATCTTGAGAAGTTGGCATTGATAGCCTGAGCCCAGGGCCGAAGCCTTAGGCACCCCTCGAAATAAAGGAACACCCAAGTATCGAGTAGGTAGAGTGCCAACAGACATCCTAGTTACAGCACTAACAGCTACACGAAAGAAACGATATGCCGTATGACTGAAGAAAACACTGGACTTACCTGGACTAACCACTTGGCCTGAAATCACACCGTACCTGTTGAGAATCCCAATAATCTCTCGGATACTGTCCAACTTAACTGCTTTTGTAATGAAGATATCATCTACATAAAGGAGAAACGGAGGACAACGCACCCCACGCTTAGCTAATGCACACCTCACCCTACTAAAGGAGATACCATATGAAATCATCCGACCAAGAACTTCTTCTGCCAAAAAAAATAAAAGCGGTGAAAGGGGTTCGCCCTACTGAACCCCCCGAGAGAAGCCAAAATACCCGAAAGGCGAGCCATTAATCAATATGGATAACCTTGCTGAATTTAGAACAGACTCCACCCTAGCAATAAAACATCCGAGAAGCGAAAGTGACAAAGAACCGATAAAAGAAAGGACCATTTGAGAGTATCAAAAGCTTTCCGATATCCACCTTTAAAGCCACATTGTCCACACTCTTCGGCCTATGTAAACAATTAATACACTCCGAGGCCAAGGTGATGTAGTGATGAATGCTACGTCTCAGAATGAAGCCAAAATGATAGGGAGAAAGGTAATCACCAATGAAGAAGCCGAGTCGAGAAGTCAAGATCTTAGTAAAGATCTTGAAGAGGAAATTCCCCATGACAATAGGCTGGAAATCCTCCACTTTCAATGCCCCATCAAACTTAGGCACCAGGGTAACAAAGCTGGAGTTAAGACCTGCCGGAATAAAACCTGAGGCAAAAAAGTAACAGACCGCTGCCGACACATCCTCCTTAATAAACTCCCAACAACGCTGATAAAAAGAACCCCCAAACCTATCCGACCCCGGAGAGCTATCAGACGAAAGACCATAAACAGCCTCCTTGATCTTCATGTCCGATGGGACAACCACCAACCTCTCATTATGTTGCTGACCAATACCCACATCAATTAGCGGCTGCAAATCCGCTTTTGACTCCTCAATATCATAATCCACCGCAAAATAAGTCCGAGTAATAGCCCACCACATGATCATCTATAGTGTTTACGTCCGTCGATACCACACCATCCACTAACATCATCCGAATGCCAGACAACCCATTTGTAACCTGATGAAGCTGGTGAAAGAACTTGGTATTCCTATACCCATCCGAAAGCCACTTCGTCCTACTCTTCTGCCGAAAAAACCGCATTTGTTTGAGAAGGATAGCATTAATCTCTACTTGAAGGTCTACCTCCTTATCAAACCTCTCTGCTGAATAGCCATGCACATAAATGTCTTCTTGCACCGCTGATACATTAGCCTGATCCTCCTCCATCTGAACAAAAACATTCCTGAAGACAACCTGATTCCAGACCCGAAGCTCTCCTTTCAACCGCTAACTTATTAATACAGTCCGAAGTACGATCTCCAGCAACCATGGGTCCACCCTACGAACTAGCAACCAAGGCCATAAAACCCTCATGCACCGTCCACATATCCTGAAACCAGAAGGGACGAGGTAACCATTCCCCTCTAGATAAACACTGAAAGAGTATCGGATGATGGTTCGAATTATTCCTAGCCGAAGCCACCGCCAGAAGAGAATCCCACAAATCCCAGAAATTATCTGAGACGAAAACCCTGTCAATTTTACAAGAAAAAGATACGACGCAAAATGCGTCTAGAACACCACGTATAAATACTACCAGAAACCACAATCTTATGTAACCCGGCATCCTCAATAGCAATACAAAACTCCTCACAAGAAATTGCTGGAGGAGCACGAAGACTCACTCTTTCGTGTTCCCCCAGCAACGCATTAAAATCACCTAGAACACAGTGGCAATCAGAGAATAAAGACAAACCATGCCATAAATCACGCCTAAGAATATAACTATTACTAGCATGCACAAAAGCGAAAAAAACATGAACATCATCAATAAGCCTCTCAGCAAGCAACATATGCGAAGAAAAATACATAACACTAAAACTAGAAGCCCAACTCACACGACAGAACACCCAAATGTTCGGGCGCATACCAACCCTCTCCTCTACCGAACCATACTGGAGGTTCAAAAACCTCAGTCCCAATGAGACAACCTTCAACTGCCCTTTCAAATGCCAAGTTTTGGACAGTTTTGCAGTTAAAACAGCCAAAATCCAAGACTTCTCAAACTTTCCATAGAAAATTCGACCATTTAACGAAAAATCACAAAACAAAGTAAGCCTATCACTACTAATTAAAATAGAAATATCAACAGAAGGTACCTTTCCCGGAGAAGCCATATTGCTAGGAGCTCCCAAGTCATGTGTTGCCGGAGCTCCCAAGCCATGTGTAGCCGGAATTGCCACATTAGAGACCGGCTATCTCGTCCGAAGCCATAACAGTAGTGCGCACTGACGGTGGTTGGGGATGCAAAATAGTAGTATGAACCAACGAAGGTTATGGAGGATCCTTCGACCATGAACCCATTGAAAAACCAACCATACTATCCGATACCTGAGAGGGACGAGCAACAAAAGGCACCGCCGGAGGAAGATGACCGAACTGAATTTCGAGACTCGGGACCGAAAATAGTTGCCAATCCTCAACGGACGATAAACCTGTACCACCTTGCAGAAAATGACTCGCCAGAGTGGGTTGTGAGGCTCTAGCTTGCAGACGGGGTGCCTGAACATTCGAAAACTGCACCTCCGGAACCCCTGTCAGGGAAACTGTACCCTCTTGCAGAAAATAACTCGCCGGAGAGAGGGCTGTGAGGCTCTAGCTTGCAGAATATGGTTCCCCGGAGCCTCAAACGACCCTGCAACAGTCCAGCGAACAAAAGAAATTGCGTGTAGAGAGGAGGGAGAGAGAGGGGGAGAGAGAGAGAGAGAGAGAGAGAGAGAGAGAGAGAGAGAGAGAGAGCTAATCGATATTATATATAACTGAAAAAACAATCAGTTTACAACGGAAAAACATGGAAAGTCATGCAAATGCTGTGTAACATGAAAAACCATGCAAGTGCTGCTATTACAAGCCAATAGCTAGCACCGGTGAGGTTGGCCTCATTAAAAAACCTTCGTCCGGCAAAACCCAGTGGAAAATCCGTACGAAGGAAAAAGAGCACCAACCCAAAGAATCAAGTCGTCTGTCGAACATAGGCCTCTGTGTAGTCCTGCAGCGCCAGTTGAATGATATACTCCGGAAGTGGTTGGAACCAAACATACGGCACATGAAGTTTGGAAAGTGCATCCGCCGCTCGATTACCCTCCCGGTGAATGTGTGAAACAACTAAATAATGTCGATCATACCAATCCCGTACTCGCGACCAGCGGCCTCGCAAACGCCAAGGGATCGAAGGACAGGAACCGGCAAACAAAGCAACCACTGCCACAGAGTCGCTCTCGAGCCAGATATACCTCCATCTGTTGTCGTAAGAAACTTCTAATGCAAGAATACAGGCCTCGAGTTCCGCATCAAAAGCGCATCCAACCCCAAATTCAGAGGCCCACCCTCCGAGGATCAGCCTATCGGATCCTCTGTAGATCGCACCGCCAAAGATGTCCCCCGGTGTACCAGTCGAACTACCGTCTGTGTTAATCTTCACCCATCCAGTCCAAGGAGGATGCCACCTCACTCTACGTGAAGTGGGAGGAGGCTTCAGAATCGGTGAAATCCGCGGCCGAGTAAGACACGCAAGCTCCGCAACCGTACCGGTCGTGTACCCTCTGTGGAAGGCAGACGCCTCGCGTAAGGCAGTCCAAATGAACATCAGAATCTGTGTAGAACTGGTCCGTCGATCCTCATACACGACTCCATTTCGGGTAGCCCAAATCGCCCAGACATAAGTTACCATCGCTACACGCCAAAGACTCTGTATCTGGGAGCTAAATGGTTCCTGCATCACCTGCAAAAGCAGATCGTGGAATCCGTTATCTAGAACAACCCTGACTCCAAAGACTGAGCATATACGACTTAAGACCGAAATAGGAAAAGGAAAAGATGTAAGTAAATGGTCTAGTGACTCCCCTTCCTTGCAGCAGAGGAGACATATGGACGGTCCCTGGAAATTCCGTGCCTGCAACACCTCCCAGGTTGGGAGCGTGTTATATATCGCCCTCCAGATGAAAAAAAGACCTGCAAGGAGGAATAAAAGGAGCCCATATCCAGGAGGCCCATGAAGGCCTCGAGAATTTGGGCCGAAGATGTTGATATGCCACTGCTGAGGACACCTCGCCATCCTTAGAACCCGTCCAAGCAAAGTCATCCCTATCTGAGGCGAGCGGGGTATAGGAAGTGATGTCTCGAACTATCGCTGGGTGAGTCACAACAAAACTCTCCTCCAGGTGCCAAGTGCCGGAATAATAATAGGCCGAACTCCAACAGGTATGTCCAACCGATCCGCCAGAGAGTACCCTAACCAATTATCTGTCCAAAACCGACGAGAGGATGAATGGCATACAAGTAAGCGAGCCTCCGAAGCAGCCTTATGTAGAAACTCCCGTGAACCCGAAAAGATGGAGGAATGTACATAGTGAGACTTAACTCTACCCTCCGGAGTGAGCCATCTCTTCCGAATGAATTTCATCCCCGGAGTCTCCAGAGAGAAGACTTCCCACGCCAACCAAAACAAGAACGCATCATTTGAAATACGGATCGAGCGAACACCCAGACCCCCTTCCGACTTCGGGGCACAAACTTTCTTCCAGGCCACATTGAAAATACCCTTCCGCTCCTGTTGCCCTGTCCATATGAAGTTTCTCATTGTCGTCTCCATATCGTCTAAGAGAGAACGGGGCCAACGATAAACCATCATCGAGTGAACAAACGAACTCACGATAACCGAATTCACCAGACACGTGCGACCTGCCATAGACAACGACGAACCCTTCCATCTCGAAAAATTACCTTTAATAGCCTGAGCCCAGGGCCGCAGAGCAGAGGCTTTAGGAGCCCCTCGAAATAAAGGAACACCTAAATATCTAGCGGGCAAAGTGCCCACTGACATCCGCGTCACTGCACTAACTGTAACCCGAAATGAACGAGTTGCCGTGTGACTCAAAAAGACACTTGACTTGCCTGGACTCACCACTTGCCCAGAGATAGCCCCGTACCTGTTAAGAATCCTAATGATCTCCCGAATACTATCCAGTTTAGCTGCCGAAGTGATAAATATATCATTAGAAACGTAGGACAGCGAACCCCACGCTTCGCCAAAGCTGGCCTCACCTTCCCAGAGGAAATCCCACTTGTAATCATTCTGCCAAGAATCTCTTCCGCCAAACAAAATAGAAGTGGTGAAAGGGGGTCACCCTGCCGAATCCCCCGAGAACAGCCAAAGTACCCAAAAGGGGAGCCATTTATCATAATAGACAGCCTAGCTGAATTCAGAATAGCCTCCACTCTAGCAATAAAAATATCTGATAATCCCAGATGCCTGAGGACCGATAAGAGAAAGGACCAGCTAAGGGTATCAAAAGCCTTCCTAATATCCACCTTCAAGGCCACATTATCCACACTCTTCGGTCTATGCAAGCAATTTATACACTCCGAGGCCAAAGCAATGCAATGATGAATGCTACGTCCTGGAATAAACCCAAACTGATAGGGGGAGAGGTACTCCCCAATAAAGGAACCAAGACAGAGAGAGAGAGAGAGAGAGAGCTAATCGATATTATATATAAATGAAAAAGTGATCAGTTTACAAAGGATAAAACATGAAAAATCATGCAAATGCTGCTACTACATAACAGTAGCTAACACTGGTAAGGTTGGCCTCGTTAAAAAACCTTCGCCCTATAAAATCCTGTGGGAAATTCATACGAAGGAAAAAGAGTACCAACCCAAAACTTTAGATCGTCTAGCAGACGTAGACCTCTGTGTAATCCTGCAGCGCTAGCTGAACGATATACTACGGAAGGTGATGGAACCAAACATACGACACATGAAGTTTGGAGAGGACGTCCGCTGCTTGGTTACCCTCCCGGTGAATGTGTGAGACTACCAGATGATGCCGGTCATACCAACTATGTACCCTCGACTAGCGAGCTCGCAAATGCCAAGGGATCAAAGGGGAACAGTCTGCAAACAAGGAAACTACCGCTACGGAGTCACTCTCGAGCCAAATGTACCTCCAGCTGTTGTCGTGAGCAACCTCTAAGGCCAGAATTCTAGCTTCAAGTTCCGCATCAAATGTACAGCCGACTCCAAACTCGGAGGCCCACCCTCCGAGAATCAACCTGTCCGAACCTTTGTAGATAGCCCCGCCAAAGATGTCCCCCAGTGTGCCAGTAGAGCTACCATCTGTGTTGACTTTTACCCGACCAGTCCAAGGGGGGTACCAAGTTACTCGGCATGCAATGGGTGCAGGCTTCGCGATCGGTGAAATCTTCAGCCGCCTGAAACATGCAAGCTCAGCAACTGAACCGGATATGTACCTTCTGTGGAAAGTGGACGCCTCGCGTAAGGTGGTCCAAATGAACATTAGGATTTGTGTAGAACTAGTCCGTCGATCCTCATAAACAAATCCGTTCCGGGCCGCCCAAATTGCCCAGACATAAGTCACCACCGCTACACGCCAAAGACGCTATAGTTGGGAGCCAAACAGTTCCTACATCACCTGCAGAAGTAGATAGCGGAATCCGTTATCCAGCACAACACTAACTCCAAAGGCCAAGCATATACGACTTAAGACCGAAATAGAAAATGGACAAGAAGTAAGTAAATGGTCCAAAGACTCCTCTTCCTTGCACATAACGGACAGTGGAAACCCCGTGCCTGCAACACCTCCCAAGTTGGGAGCCTGTGATATATCGCCCTCCAGATGAAGAAAGACCTGCAAGCAGGAATAAAAGGAACCCATATCCAAGAGGTCCATGAAGGCCTCGAGAATTTGTGCTGGAAATGCTGATAGGCCAAAGTTGAGGACACCTCGCCATCTTTATAATCCGTCCAAACAAAGGCATCCCTATCCGAGACAATAGGGGTATAAGAAGTGATATCACGAACTATAGCTGGGTGAATAGCAACAAACATCTCCTCCAAATACCAGGTGCCGGAGTAATAATAATCAGATATCTTCTGCTTAAGCCAAGGTCGAACCTCCATAGGTATGTGCAACCGATCCGCAAGTGAGTATCCTAACCAATTGTCGATCAGAAACAGACTAGAGGAATAACAACAAACAAGTAGGCGAGCCTCAGAAACAGCCTGATGAAGAAACTTCCGAGAACCCGGAAAGATGAAGGAATGCACATAATGAAAACTTTTACAAAGGAAATCAAAGGAAGAAGAAAAAAATTAACAAAGGAAATGAAAGGAAGAAACAAAAATTTTACAAAGGAAAATCAAAGGAAGAAAAAAAAAATTAAAAAACGAAATCAAAGGAAGAAGAAAAAAATTAACAAAGAAAATCAAAGGAAGAAGAAAAAAATTAACAAAGGAAGAAGAAAAAAATTAACAAAGGAAAATCAAAGGAAGAAGAAAAAAATTAACAAAGGAAATCAAAGGAAGAAGAAAAAAAATTAACAAAGAAAATCAAAGGAAGAAGGAAAAATTTTACAAAGGAAATCAAAGAAAGAAGAAAAAAATTAACAAAGGAAATACAAAGAAGAACAAAAAAATTAACAAAGGGAGTACAAAGAAGAACAAAAAATTTAACAAAGGAAATACAAAGAAGAACAAAAAAATTAACAAAGAAAATCAAAGGAAGAACAAAACATTTTACAAAGGGAATACAAAGAAGAACAAAAATTTTTACAAAGGAAATCAAAGGAAGAACAAAAATTTTTACAAAGGAAATACAAAGAAACCCAAAAAAATTAACAAAGGAAATACATAGAAGAACAAAAAATTTTACAAAGGAAATACAGAGAAGAACAAAAAAATTAACAAAGTAAATACAAAGGAAGAACAAAAAAATTTACAAAGAAAATAAAAAGGAAGAACAAAAATTTTACAAAGGAAATACAGAGAAGAACAAAAAAATTAACAAAGTAAATACAAAGGAAGAACAAAAAAATTTACAAAGAAAATAAAAAGGAAGAACAAAAATTTTACAAAGGAAATAAAAAGAAGAACAAAAAATTTTACAAAGGAAATACAAAGAAGAACAAAAAAATTAACAAAGGAAATACAAAGAAGAACAAAAAATTTTATAAAGGAAATACAAAGGAAGAACAAAATTTTTTACAAAGGAAATACAAAGGAAGAACAAAAAATTTTACAAAGGAAATACAAAGAAGAACAAAAAAATTTACAAAGGAAATACAAAGGAAGAACAAAAAAATTAACAAAGGAAATACAAAGAAGAACAAAAAAATTAACAAAGGAAATACAAAGAAGAACAAAAAAATTAACAAAGGAAATACAAAGGAAGAACAAAAAATTTTACAAAGGAAATACAAAGGAAGAACAAAAAATTTTACAAAGGATATACAAAGAAGAACAAAAAATTTACAAAGGAAATACAAAGACGAACAAAAAATTTTACAAAGGAAATAAAAAGAAGAACAAAAAATTTTACAAAGGAAATAAAAAGAAGAACAAAAAATTTTACAAAGGAAATACAAAAAAGAACAAAAAATTTTACAAAGGAAATACAAAGGAAGAACAAAAAAATTAACAAAGCAAATACAAGGAAGACAAAAAAATTAACAAAGGAAATACAATGGAAGAACAAAAAAATTTTACAAAGGAAATACATAGAAGAACAAAAAATTTTACAAAGGAAATACATAGAAGAACAAAAAATTTTACAAAGGAAATACAAAGGAAGAACAAAAAATTTTACAAAGGATATACAAAGAAGAACAAAAAATTTACAAAGGAAATACAAAGACGAACAAAAAATTTTACAAAGAAAATAAAAAGAAGAACAAAAAATTTTACAAAGGAAATAAAAAGAAGAACAAAAAATTTTACAAAGGAAATACAAAAAAGAACAAAAAATTTTACAAAGGAAATACAAAGGAAGAACAAAAAAATTAACAAAGCAAATACAAGGAAGACAAAAAAATTAACAAAGGAAATACAATGGAAGAACAAAAAAATTTACAAAGGAAATACAAAGAAGAACAAAAAATTTTACAAAGGAAATCAAAGAAAGAACAAAAATTTTTACAAAGGAAATACAAAGAAGAACAAAAAATTTTACAAAGGAAATACAAAGGAAGAACAAAAAAATTAACAAGGAAGAACAAAAAAATTAACAAAGGAAATACAAAGGAAGAACAAAAAATTTTACAAAGGAAATACAAAGAAGAACAAAAAATTTTACAAAGAAAATAAAAAGAAGAACAAAAAATTTTACAAAGGAAATACAAAGGAAGAACAAAAAAATTAACAAAGGAAATACAAAGGAAGAACAAAAAATTTTACAAAGGAAATACATAGAAGAAGAAAAAATTTTACAAAGGAAATACAAAGGAAGAACAAAAAATTTTAAAAAGGAAATACAAAGGAAGAACAAAAAAATTAACAAAGGAAAGACAAAGGAAGAACAAAAAATTTTACAAAGGAAATACAAAGGAAGAACAAAAAATTTTACAAAGGAAATACATAGAAGAACAAAAAATTTTACAAAGGAAATACAAATAAGAACAAAAAATTTTACAACAATACAAAGAAGAAGAAAAAATTTTACAAAGGAAATACAAAGGAAGAACAAAAAATTTTAAAAAGGAAATACAAAGGAAGAACAAAAAAATTAACAAAGGAAAGACAAAGGAAGAACAAAAAATTTTACAAAGGAAATACAAAGAAGAACAAAAAATTTTACAAAGGAAATACAAAGGAAGAACAAAAAAAATTTACAAAGGAAATTGTAGCGCCCCAATCCCATTAGCTCGGGATTAAAGTGCTACTAAATTTTCTTTTCTTTTGATTAAATAATAAATTAAAAAAAAATGTGCGAAAGCGTGACATAAAATACTTATTGGATAAAAGTAGAAATTTTATTGACAATAAGATACTGCCAAAACATATTTATACTAGTGGTGCCAAAGTTTCTAAGAAAATGCAAATCCCAGATTTGCATACACACAAACTTATTAATATACACAGAAGTGACAAAAACATCTTTGAGTTGCGGGTAAAAGGAGGAACCCGGTGACCTTTGCCGCAACAGGCCCGCCACCTTGCTCAACTAACCTGAAGATTTTGTAATAAATTATGGGCATGAGTATAAACTCAGTGGGAATTTTGTAAGCAGTTATACTAACGAAGGTGCACAATAATAAACACATCCTTGACTTAGGAGTCCATCTTATAACTCAAAAGCCATATTGCTAGACTAGGGGGCCAATCTTACGACTCCCAAGCCCTACTCAAAAGCCAATCTTACGACTTAAGAGGTATCATATCATAAGCCCGAAGGCAAACATATTTATCAAGTACAAGTTCAGTAGCATAATATACTTACAAATAGCCCAGTCACCCACCTTGTTTGCTTGCTTTAAAAACTAAAGGTAGGTCGCAAATGTCCCAAGGCCCGATCCGCACTACACCAAGCACATGTTGTTTGTTTAATTAGTATTACTTATCGGGTTCGGTTATATTTTAAAATAATTAATGTGGTATCCTTTTCTTGGATTATATCTACTTTTACAATATTTAATATATAAGCTAAATTATTATAAATTACAATTTTAAACTAAGAAGCATAATTATCTACTAAATTTAAATTACAGACAACATTAATTAAGACATACTTAAAATTAACTAACATGCAAAATAACAACTACCTAATACGACCTAAAAGAAAACAACTAAATATATTAATCTATTTAAAACAATTAAATTCCTAAATTTAAATAAACTATAAAATAATGGAAAAGTAAAACTATTAAAGAAGACATACCTCCAAAGTTTTAGACACTGGACGACAACTTCCGAAAACACCAGTTCGAACGTAGTCGAAAAATAACTTATAAGGACCTCCTAGTTAAAGGAATTCCTTTTAATACATTCGCTGAAATGTTTAGTTATTAGTTCATTTCTTATAACTTATTTATATAGGAATTCTGCTACAATTTTTCAATTTTTACTCGATGTGGGATGATCTAATTTAGTATGTTAAGAGTAGTTGTTATCATTACATTTTTATTATTATTTTATTCAATTACTTATTTGCTAAGGATTCACAAGCGTAGATGTATATATATATAGTTTATGATTACATTTTTATTATTATTTTATACAATGATTTATTTACTAAGGATTCACAAACTTCAGTTTAAATGTCTTATTTATTTTAATGAAATAAAATTAATTTTAGTGTTTTACTTCTTAAGTCCGATATAAATTTTAAACTTCTATATTGTAAACTTTTAATTCTTATTCTTTAGGTGCTAGGAGCGCAGTCGACCTGGTATATCGCGGTCATACTTATTTTCTATAATAAAATCATAGATCAAATAATTTTGTAATTTTAAAATACAAACAATGTATTTTATTGTGTTTCAAAGGTTCGGGGTATCACAGAAATACAAAGAAGAACAAAAAAATTTACAAAGGAAATACAAAGAAGAGCAAAAAATTTTACAAAGGAAATTCAAAGAAGAACAAAAAAATTTACAAAGGAAATACAAAGAAGAGCAAAAAATTTTACAAAGGAAATACAATGAAGAACAAAAAATTTTACAAAGGAAATACAAAGGAAGAACAAAAAAATTAATAAAGGAAATACAAAGAAGAACAAAAAAAATAACAAAGGAAATAGAAAGGAAGAACAAAAAATTTTACAAAGAAAATACAAAGAAGAACAAAAAAATTTACAAAGGAAATACAAAGGAAGAACAAAAAAATTTACAAAGGAAATACAAAGAAGAACATAAAAATTTACAAAGGAAATACAAAGAAGAGCAAAAAATTTTACAAAGGAAATACAAAGAAGAACAAAAAATTTTACAAAGGAAATACAAAGAAGAGCAAAAAATTTTACAAAGGAAATACAATGAAGAACAAAAATTTTTACAAAGGAAATACAAAGGAAGAACAAAAAAATTTACAAAGGAAATACAAAGAAGAACAAAAAATTTTACAAAGGAAATACAAAGAAGAACAAAAAATTTTACAAAGGAAAAAGAACAAAAAATTTTACAAAGGAAAAAGAACAAAAAATTTTACAAAGGAAATACAAAGGAAGAACAAAAAATTTTACAAAGGAAATACAAAGAAGAACAAAAATTTTTACAAAGGAAATCAAGGGAAGAACAAAAAATTTACAAAGGAAATACAAAGAAGAACAAAATTTTTTACAAAGGAAATACAAAAAAGAACAAAAAATTTTACAAAGGAAATACAAAGGAAGAACAAAAAAATTTACAAAGGAAATACAAAGAAGAGCAAAAAATTTTACAAAGGAAATACAAAGAAGAGCAAAAAATTTTACAAAGGAAATACAAAGAAGAACAAACAATTTTACAAAGGAAATGCAAAGAAGACCAAAAAAATTTACAAAGGAAATACAAAGAAGAGCAAAAATTTTTACAAAGGAAATACAAAGGAAGAACAAAAAATTTTACAAAGGAAATACAAAGGAAGAACAAAAAATTTTAAAAAGGAAATACAAAGAAAGAACAAAAATTTTTACAAAGGAAATATAAGGAAGAACAAAAATTTTACAAAGGAAATACAAAGGAAGAACAAAAAATTTTACAAAGGAAATACAAAAAAGAACAAAAAATTTACAAAGGAAATACAAAGACGAACAAAAAATTTTACAAAGAAAATAAAAAGAAGAACAAAAAATTTTACAAAGGAAATAAAAAGAAGAACAAAAATTTTTACAAAGGAAATACAAAAAAGAACAAAAAAATTTACAAAGGAAATACAAAGGAAGAACAAAAAAATTAACAAAGCAAATACAAGGAAGACAAAAAAATTAACAAAGGAAATACAATGGAAGAACAAAAAAATTTACAAAGGAAATACAAAGAAGAACAAAAAATTTTACAAAGGAAATCAAAGAAAGAACAAAAATTTTTACAAAGGAAATACAAAGAAGAACAAAAAATTTTACAAAGGAAATACAAAGGAAGAACAAAAAAATTAACAAAGGAAATACAAAGGAAGAACAAAAAATTTTACAAAGGAAATACAAAGGAAGAACAAAAAATTTTACAAAGGAAATACAAAGAAGAACAAAAAATTTTACAAAGAAAATAAAAAGAAGAACAAAAAATGTTACAAAGGAAATACAAAGGAAGAACAAAAAAATTAACAAAGGAAATACAAAGGAAGAACAAAAAATTTTACAAAGGAAATACATAGAAGAAGAAAAAATTTTACAAAGGAAATACAAAGGAAGAACAAAAAATTTTAAAAAGGAAATACAAAGGAAGGAAGAACAAAAAAATTAACAAAGGAAAGACAAAGGAAGAACAAAAAATTTTACAAAGGAAATACAAAGGAAGAACAAAAAATTTTACAAAGGAAATACATAGAAGAACAAAAAATTTTACAAAGGAAATACAAATAAGAACAAAAAATTTTACAACAATACAAAGAAGAACAAAAAATTTTACAAAGGAAATACAAAGGAAGAACAAAAAATTTTAAAAAGGAAATACAAAGGAAGAACAAAAAAATTAACAAAGGAAAGACAAAGGAAGAACAAAAAATTTTACAAAGGAAATACAAAGAAGAACAAAAAAATTTTACAAAGGAAATACAAAGGAAGAACAAAAAAATTTTACAAAGGAAATACAAAGAAGAACAAAAAAATTTACAAAGGAAATACAAAGAAGAGCAAAAAATTTTACAAAGGAAATTCAAAGAAGAACAAAAAAATTTACAAAGGAAATACAAAGAAGAGCAAAAAATTTTACAAAGGAAATACAATGAAGAACAAAAAATTTTACAAAGGAAATACAAAGGAAGAACAAAAAAATTAACAAAGGAAATACAAAGAAGAACAAAAAAAATAACAAAGGAAATAGAAAGGAAGAACAAAAAATTTTACAAAGAAAATACAAAGAAGAACAAAAAAATTTACAAAGGAAATACAAAGAAGAACATAAAAATTTACAAAGGAAATACAAAGAAGAGCAAAAAATTTTACAAAGGAAATACAAAGAAGAACAAAAAATTTTACAAAGGAAATACAAAGAAGAGCAAAAAATTTTACAAAGGAAATACAATGAAGAACAAAAATTTTTACAAAGGAAATACAAAGGAAGAACAAAAAAATTTACAAAGGAAATACAAAGAAGAACAAAAAATTTTACAAAGGAAATACAAAGAAGAACAAAAAATTTTACAAAGGAAAAAGAACAAAAAATTTTACAAAGGAAAAAGAACAAAAAATTTTACAAAGGAAATACAAAGGAAGAACAAAAAATTTTACAAAGGAAATACAAAGAAGAACAAAAAATTTTACAAAGGAAATCAAGGGAAGAACAAAAAATTTACAAAGGAAATACAAAGAAGAACAAAATTTTTTACAAAGGAAATACAAAAAAGAACAAAAAATTTTACAAAGGAAATACAAAGGAAGAACAAAAAAATTAACAAAGGAAATACAAAGGAAGAACAAAAAATTTTACAAAGGAAATACAAAGAAGAACAAAAATTTTTACAATGGAAATTAAGGGAAGAACAAAAAAATTTACAAAGGAAATACAAAGAAGAACAAAAAATTTTACAAAGGAAATACAAAGGAAGAACAAAAAAATTAACAAAGGAAATACAAAGGAAGAACAAAAAATTTTACAAAGGAAATACAAAGAAGAACAAAAATTTTTACAAAGGAAATTAAGGGAAGAACAAAAAATTTTTACAAAGGAAATACAAAGAAGAGCAAAAAATTTTACAAAGGAAATACAAAGAAGAACAAAAAATTTTACAAAGGAAATACAAAGAAGAACAAAACATTTTACAAAGGAAATACAAAGAAGAACAAAAAATTTTACAAAGGAAATACAAAGGAAGAACAAAAAATTTTAAAAAGGAAATACAAGGAAGAACAAAAAAATTAACAAAGGAAATACAAAGAAGAACAAAAAAATTAACAAAGGAAAGACAAAGGAAGAACAAAAAATTTTACAAAGGAAATATAAGGAAGAACAAAAAATTTTAAAAAGGAAATACAAAGGAAGAACAAAAAATTTTACAAAGGAAATACAAAGGAAGAACAAAAAATTTTAAAAAGGAAATACAAAGAAAGAACAAAAAATTTTACAAAGGAAATATAAGGAAGAACAAAAATTTTACAAAGGAAATACAAAGGAAGAAACAAAAAATTTTACAAAGGAAATACAAAGGAAGAACAAAAATTTTTACAAAGGAAATACAAAGAAGAACAAAAAATTTTACAAAGGAAATATAAAGAAGAACAAAAAATTTTACAAAGGAAATACAAAGAAGAGCAAAAAATTTTACAAAGGAAATACAAAGAAAAACAAAAAATTTTACAAAGGAAATACAAAGGAAGAACAAAACAATTTACGAAGGAAATACAAAGGAAGAACAAAAAATTTTACAAAGGAAATATAAGGAAGAACAAAAATTTTACAAAGGAAATACAATGAAGAACATAAAATTTTATAAAGGAAATACAAAGGAAGAACAAAAAAATTAACAAAGGAAATACAAAGGAAGAACAAAAAATTTTACAAAGGAAATATAAGGAAGAACAAAAATTTTACAAAGGAAATACAAAGAAGAACAAAAAATTTTACAAAGGAAATACAAAGGAAGAACAAAAAAATTTAAAAAGGAAATACAAAGGAAGAACAAAAAAATTAACAAAGGAAATACAAAGAAGAACAAAAAAATTAACAAAGGAAAGACAAAGGAAGAACAAAAAATTTTACAAAGGAAATACATGAAGAACAAAAATTTTTACAAAGGAAATACAAAGAAGAACAAAAAATTTTACAAAGGAAATACAAAGGAAGAACAAAAAATTTTATAAAGGAAATACAAAGGAAGAACAAAAAATTTTACAAAGGAAATACCAAGGAAAAACAAAAAAATTTACAAAGGAAATACAAAGGAAGAACAAAAAATTTTACAAAGGAAATACAAAGAAGAACAAAAAATTTTACAAAGAAAATCAAAGGAAGAACAAAATTTTTTACAAAGGAAATACAAAGAAGAACAAAAAAATTAACAAAGGAAATACAAATAAGAACAAAAAATATTACAAAGGAAATACAAAGGAAGAACAAAAAATTTTACAAAGGAAATACAAAGGAAGAACAAAAAATTTTACAAAGGAAATACAAAGGAAGAACAAAAAAATTAACAAAGGAAATACAAAGAAGAACAAAAAATTTTACAAAGGAAATACAAAGAAGAACAAAAAATTTTACAAAGGAAATACAAAGGAAGAACAAAAAATTTTATAAAGGAAATACAAAGGAAGAACAAAAAATTTTACAAAGGAAATACCAAGGAAAAACAAAAAAATTTACAAAGGAAATGCAAAGGAAGAACAAAAAATTTTACAAAGGAAATACAAAGAAGAACAAAAAATTTTACAAAGAAAATCAAAGGAAGAACAAAATTTTTTACAAAGGAAATACAAAGAAGAACAAAAAAATTAACAAAGGAAATACAAATAAGAACAAAAAATATTACAAAGGAAATACAAAGGAAGAACAAAAAATTTTACAAAGGAAATACAAAGGAAGAACAAAAAAATTAACAAAGGAAATACAAAGGAAGTGACTGTGGTACATTTTGAGGTACTTTCCAGCATACCTTTAGTATTTTGATCATAACTTGGGCTACAAAAATGATTTTTAGGTGAAACTTGATGCATTGCAAAGCTAACACACAGGGCTATTGGAAAAGGATACAAATTGTTCAAAAAGTTGAAATTTCAAAAAGTGCTTTTTATTGGGGCCTATTGTATGCGAAATTTATATGAACGTTAATGTACAAATGCACAAATCACTACTCCCCATGTAGGAACCTCCACAAAGTGAATCTTTTGTTTTTGGAAAGGTAAGTGAGTTAGCTACAACTTTTGTGATAGATCTATTCCAAAGTTCTTGCAAGAAAGGTTCCAAAAGTTCGAAGGAAGTGACAGTGGTGCATTGTAAGTTAGTTTTCGGCATACCTATAGTATTTTGATCATATCTTGGGCTAAAATAATGATTTTTAAGTGAAACAAGATGCGTTGGAAAGCTAAAACATAGGGCTACTAGAAAATGAAAAGAAAGTTTCAAAAAGTGCTTTTTATTTGGGGCTAATTAGATGTGAACTTTATACGAACGTTAATGTATAAATGCACGATCACAACTCCTACTGTAGGAACCTCCCCAAAGTGACTCGAATATTTTTAGAAAGTTAAGTGAATTAGCTACAACTTTTGTGTTGGAACCATTCCAAATTTCGTGCAACAAAGTGGCCAAAAGCTCAAAGGAAGAGACTGTGGTGCATTTTGAGGTACTTTCCAGCATACCTTTAGTATTTTTGTCATAACTTGGGCTACAAAAATGATTTTTAGGTGAAACTTGATGCATTGCAAAGCCAACACACAGGGCTACTGGAAAAGGATACAAAATGTTCAAAAAGTTGAAATTTCAAAAAGTGCTTTTTATTGGGGCCTATTGTATGCGAAATTTATAGGAACGTTAATGTACAAATGCAAAAATCACTACTCCCCATGTAGGAACCTCCACAAAGTGAATCTTTTGTTTTTGGAAAGGTAAGCGAGTTAGCTAACACTTTTGTGATAGAACCATTCCAAAGTTCTTGCAAGAAAGGTTCCAAAAGCTCAAAGGAAGTGACAGTGGTGCATTGTAAGGTAATTTTCGGCATACCTATAGTATTTTGATCATATCTTGGGCTAAAAAAATGATTTTTAAGTGAAACAAGATGCGTTGGAAAGCTAACACATAGGGATACTAGAAAATGAAAAGAAAATTTGAAAAAATGCTTTTTATTTGGGGCTAATTAGATGTGAACTTTATACAAATGTTAATGTATAAATGCACGATCACAACTCCTACTGTAAGAGCCTCCCCGAAGTGAATCAAATATTTTTAGAAAGCTAGGTGAATTAGCTACAACTTTTGTGTTGGAACCATTACAAATTTCGTGCAAGAAAGTGGCCAAAAGCTCAAAGGAAGTGAATGTGGTGCATTTTGAGGTACTTTCCAGCATACCTTTAGTATTTGGGTCATAACTTGGGCTACAAAAATGATTTTTAGGTGAAACTTGATGCATTGCAAATCTAACACATAGGGCTACTGGAAAAGGATACAAAATGTTCAAAAAGTTGAAATTTCAAAAAGTGCTTTTTATTGGGGCCTATTGTATGCGAAATTTATAGGAACGTTAATGTACAAATGCACAAATCACTACTCCCCATGTAGGAACCTCCACAAAGTGAATCTTTTGTTTTTGGAAAGGTAAGTGAGTTAACTACAACTTTTTTGATAGAACCATTCCAAAGTTCTTGCAAGAAAGGTTCCAAAAGCTCAAAGGAAGTGACAGTGGTGCATTGTAAGGTAGTTTTCGGCATACCTATAGTATTTTGATCATATCTTGGGCTAAAAAAATATTTTTTAAGTGAAACAAGATGCATTAGAAAGCTAACACATAGGGATACTACAAAATGAAAAGAAAGTTTCAAAAAGTGCTTTTTATTTGGGGCTAATTAGATGTGAACTTTATTCGAACGTTAATGTATAAATGCACGATCACAACTCCTACTGTAGGAACCTCCCCGAAGTGACTCGAATATTTTTAGAAAGCTAAGTGAATTAGCTACGACTTTTGTGTTGGAACCATTCCAAAGTTTGTGCAAGAAAGTGGCCAAAAGCTTAAAGGAAGTGACTGTGGTGCATTTTGAGGTACTTTCCAGCGTACCTTTAGTATTTTGGTCATAACTTGGGCTACAAAAATAATTTTTAGGTGAAACTTGATGCATTGCAAAACTAACACACAGGGCTACTGGAAAAGGATACAAAATGTTCAAAAAGTTGAAATTTCAAAAAGTGCTTTTTATTGGGGCCTATTGTATGCGAAATTTATAGGAACGTTAATTTACAAATGCACAAATCACTACTCCCCATGTAGGAACCTCCACAAAGTGAATCTTTTGTTTTTGGAAAGGTAAGTGAGTTAGCTACAACTTTTGTGATAGAACCATTACAAAGTTCTTGCAAGAAAGGTTCCAAAAGCTCAAAGGAAGTGATAGTGGTGCATTGTAAGGTAGTTTTCGGCATACCTATAGTATTTTGATCATATCTTGGGGTAAAAAAATGATTTTTAAGTGAAACAAGATGCCTTGGAAAGCTAACACATAGGGATACTAGAAAATGAAAAGAAAGTTTCAAAAAGTGCTTTTTATTTGGGGCTAATTAGATGTGAACTTTATACGAATGTTGATGTATAAATGCGCGATCACAACTCCTACTGTAGGAACCTCCCCGTAGTGACTCGAATATTTTTAAAAAGCTAAGTGAATTATCTACAACTTTTGTGTTGGAACCATTCCAATGTTCGTGCAAGAAAGTGGCCAAAAGCTCAAAGGAAGTGACTGTGGTGCATTTTGAGGTACTTTCCAGCATACCTTTAGTATTTTGGTCATAACTTGGGCTACAAAAATGATTTTTAGGTGAAACTTGATGCATTGCAAAGCTAACACACAGGGCTATTGGGAAAGGATACAAATTGTTCAAAATGTTGAAATTTAAAAAAAGTGCTTTTTATTGGGGCCTATTGTATGCGAAATTTATATGAACGTTAATGTACAAATGAACAAATAACTACTCCCCATGTAGGAACCTCCACAAAGTGAATCTTTTGTTTTTGGAAAGGTAAGTGAGTTAGCTACAACTTTTGTGATAGATCTATTCCAAAGTTCTTGCAAGAAAGGTTCCAAAAGCTCAAAGGAAGTGACAGTGGTGCATTGTAAGGTAGTTTTCGGCATACCTATAGTATTTTGATCATATCTTGGGCTAAAAAAATGATTTTTAAGTGAAACAAGATGCGTTGGAAATCTAACACATAGGGCTACTAGAAAATGAAAATAAAATTTGAAAAAGTGCTTTTTATTTGGGGCTAATTAGATGTGAACTTTATACAAACGTTAATGCATAAATGCACGATCACAACTCCTACTGTAAGAACCTCCCCGAAGTGACTCAAATATTTTTAGAAAGCTAAGTGAATTAGCTACAACTTTTGTGTTGGAACCATTCCAAATTTCGTGCAAGAAAGTGGCTTAAAGCTCAAAGGAAGTGATTGTGGTGCATTTTGAGGTACTTTCCAGCATACCTTTAGTATTTGGGTCATAACTTGGGCTACAAAAATGATTTTTAGGTGAAACTTGATGCATTGAAAAGCTAACACACAGGGCTACTGGAAAAGGATACAAATTGTTCAAAAAGTTGAAATTTCAAAAAGTGCTTTTTATTGGGGCCTATTGTATGCGAAATTTATATGAACGTTAATGTACAAATGCACAAATCACTACTCCCCATGTAGGAACCTCCACAAAGTGAATCTTTTGTTTTTGGAAAGGTAAGTGAGTAGCTACAAC
The DNA here is from genome assembly GCA_958295605.1 of Ajuga chamaepitys. Lineage (NCBI taxonomy): Eukaryota > Viridiplantae > Streptophyta > Magnoliopsida > Lamiales > Lamiaceae > Ajuga > Ajuga chamaepitys. Next base: position 88,136,704 of record OY282495.1, read on the forward strand.
TTTTGTGATAGATCTATTCCAAAGTTCTTGCAAGAAAGGTTCCAAAAGCTCAAAGGAAGTGATTGTGGTGCATTGTAAGGTAGTTTTCAGCATAACTATAGTATTTTGATCATATCTTGGGCTAAAAAAATGATTTTTAAGTGAAACAAGATGCGTTGGAAAGCTAACACATAGGGCTACTAGAAAATGAAAAGAAAATTTGAAAAAGTGCTTTTTATTTGGGGCTAATTAGATGTGAACTTTATACGAACGTTAATGTAAAAATGCACGATCACAACTCCTACTGTAAGAACCTCCCCAAAGTGACTCAAATATTTTTAGAAAGCTAAGTGAATTAGCTACAACTTTTGTGTTGGAACCATTCCTAATTTCGTGCAACAAAGTGGCCAAAAGCTCAAAGGAAGTGACTGTGGTGCATTTTGAGGTACTTTCCAGCATACCTTTAGTATTTGGGTCATAACTTGGGCTACAAAAATGATTTTTAGGTGAAACTTTATGCATTGCAAAGCTAACACACAGGGCTACTGAAAAAGGATATAAAATGTTCAAAAAGTTGAAATTTCAAAAAGTGCTTTTTATTGGGGCCTATTGTAAGCGAAATTTATATGAATGTTAATGTACAAATGTACAAATCACTACTCCCCATGTAGGAACCTCCACAAAGTGAATCTTTTATCTTTGGAAAGGTAGGTGAGTTAGCTACAACTTTTGTGATAGAACCATTCCAAAGTTCTTGCAAGAAAGGTTCCAAAAGCTCAAAGGAAGTGACAGTGGTGCATTGTAAGGTAGTTTTCGGCATACCTATAGTATTTTGATCATATCTTGGGCTAAAAAAATATTTTTTAAGTGAAACAAGATGCATTAGAAAGCTAACACATAGGGATACTACAAAATGAAAAGAAAGTTTCAAAAAGTGCTTTTTATTTGGGGCTAATTAGATGTTAACTTTATTCGAACGTTAATGTATAAATGCACGATCACAACTCCTACTGTAGGAACCTCCCCGAAGTGACTCGAATATTTTTAGAAAGCTAAGTGAATTAGCTACGACTTTTGTGTTGGAACCATTCCAAAGTTTGTGCAAGAAAGTGGCCAAAAGCTTAAAGGAAGTGACTGTGGTGCATTTTGAGGTACTTTCCAGCGTACCTTTAGTATTTTGGTCATAACTTGGGCTACAAAAATAATTTTTAGGTGAAACTTGATGCATTGCAAAACTAACACACAGGGCTACTGGAAAAGGATACAAAATGTTCAAAAAGTTGAAATTTCAAAAAGTGCTTTTTATTGGGGCCTATTGTATGCGAAATTTATAGGAACGTTAATTTACAAATGCACAAATCACTACTCCCCATGTAGGAACCTCCACAAAGTGAATCTTTTGTTTTTGGAAAGGTAAGTGAGTTAGCTACAACTTTTGTGATAGAACCATTACAAAGTTCTTGCAAGAAAGGTTCCAAAAGCTCAAAGGAAGTGATAGTGGTGCATTGTAAGGTAGTTTTCGGCATACCTATAGTATTTTGATCATATCTTGGGGTAAAAAAATGATTTTTAAGTGAAACAAGATGCCTTGGAAAGCTAACACATAGGGATACTAGAAAATGAAAAGAAAGTTTCAAAAAGTGCTTTTTATTTGGGGCTAATTAGATGTGAACTTTATACGAATGTTGATGTATAAATGCGCGATCACAACTCCTACTGTAGGAACCTCCCCGTAGTGACTCGAATATTTTTAGAAAGCTAAGTGAATTATCTACAACTTTTGTGTTGGAACCATTCCAATGTTCGTGCAAGAAAGTGGCCAAAAGCTCAAAGGAAGTGACTGTGGTGCATTTTGAGGTACTTTCCAGCATACCTTTAGTATTTTTTGGTCATAACTTGGGCTACAAAAATGATTTTTAGGTGAAACTTGATGCATTGCAAAGCTAACACACAGGGCTATTGGGAAAGGATACAAATTGTTCAAAATGTTGAAATTTAAAAAAAGTGCTTTTTATTGGGGCCTATTGTATGCGAAATTTATATGAACGTTAATGTACAAATGAACAAATAACTACTCCCCATGTAGGAACCTCCACAAAGTGAATCTTTTGTTTTTGGAAAGGTAAGTGAGTTAGCTACAACTTTTGTGATAGATCTATTCCAAAGTTCTTGCAAGAAAGGTTCCAAAAGCTCAAAGGAAGTGACAGTGGTGCATTGTAAGGTAGTTTTCGGCATACCTATAGTATTTTGATCATATCTTGGGCTAAAAAAATGATTTTTAAGTGAAACAAGATGCGTTGGAAATCTAACACATAGGGCTACTAGAAAATGAAAATAAAATTTGAAAAAGTGCTTTTTATTTGGGGCTAATTAGATGTGAACTTTATACAAACGTTAATGCATAAATGCACGATCACAACTCCTACTGTAAGAACCTCCCCGAAGTGACTCAAATATTTTTAGAAAGCTAAGTGAATTAGCTACAACTTTTGTGTTGGAACCATTCCAAATTTCGTGCAAGAAAGTGGCTTAAAGCTCAAAGGAAGTGATTGTGGTGCATTTTGAGGTACTTTCCAGCATACCTTTAGTATTTGGGTCATAACTTGGGCTACAAAAATGATTTTTAGGTGAAACTTGATGCATTGAAAAGCTAACACACAGGGCTACTGGAAAAGGATACAAATTGTTCAAAAAGTTGAAATTTCAAAAAGTGCTTTTTATTGGGGCCTATTGTATGCGAAATTTATATGAACGTTAATGTACAAATGCACAAATCACTACTCCCCATGTAGGAACCTCCACAAAGTGAATCTTTTGTTTTTGGAAAGGTAAGTGAGTAGCTACAACTTTTGTGATAGATCTATTCCAAAGTTCTTGCAAGAAAGGTTCCAAAAGCTCAAAGGAAGTGATTGTGGTGCATTGTAAGGTAGTTTTTGGCATAACTATAGTATTTTGATCATATCTTGGGCTAAAAAAATGATTTTTAAGTGAAACAAGATGCGTTGGAAAGCTAACACATAGAGCTACTAGAAAATGAATAGAAAATTTGAAAAAGTGCTTTTTATTTGGGGATAATTAGATGTGAACTTTATACAAACGTTAATGTAAAAATGCACGATCACAACTCCTACTGTAAGAACCTCCCCAAAGTGACTCAAATATTTTTAGAAAGCTAAGTGAATTAGCTACACCTTTTGTGTTGGAACCATTCCAAATTTCGTGCAACAAAGTGGCCAAAAGTTCAAAGGAAGTGATTGTGGTGCATTTTGAGGTACTTTCCAGCATACCTTTAGTATTTGGGTCATAACTTGGGCTACAAAAATGATTTTTAGGTGAAACTTGATGCATTGCAAAGCTAACACACAGGGCTACTGGAAAAGGATATAAAATGTTCAAAAAGTTGAAATTTCAAAAAGTGCTTTTTATTGGGGCCTATTGTAAGCGAAATTTATATGAACGTTAATGTACAAATGCACAAATCACTACTCCCCATGTAGGAACCTCCACAAAGTGAATCTTTTGTTTTTGGAAAGGTAGGTGAGTTAGCTACAACTTTTGTGATAGAACCATTCCAAAGTTCTTGCAAGAAAGGTTCCAAAAGCTCAAAGGAAGTGACAGTGGTGCATTGTAAGGTAGTTTTCGGCATACCTATAGTATTTTGATCATATCTTGGGCTAAAAAAATGATTTTTAAGTGAAAAAAGATGCGTTGGAAAGCTAACACATAGGGCTACTAGAAAATGAAAAGAAAGTTTCAAGAAGTTCTTTTTATTTAGGGCTAATTAGATGTGAACTTTATACAAACGTTAATGTATAAATGCACGATCACAACTCCTACTGTAGGAATCTCCCCTAAGTGACTCGAATATTTTTAGAAAGCTAAGTGAATTAGATAAAACTTTTGTGTTGGAACCATTCCAAATTTCGTGCAAGAAAGTGTCCAAAAGCTCAAAGGAAGTGATTGTGGTGCATTTTGAGGTACTTTCCAGCATACCTTTAGTATTTGGGTCATAACTTGGGCTACAAAAATGATTTTTAGGTGAAACTTGATGCATTGCAAAGCTAACACACAGGGCTACTGGAAAAGGATACAAAATGTTCAAAAATTTGAAATTTCAAAAAGTGCTTTTTATTGGGGCCTATTGTATGCGAAATTTATATGAACGTTAATGTACAAATGCACAAATCACTACTCCCCATGTAGGAACCTCCACAAAGTGAATCTTTTTTTTTGGAAAGGTAAGTGAATTAGCTACAACTTTTTATGATAGAACCATTCCAAAGTTCTTGCAAGAAAGGTTCCAAAAGCTCAAAGGAAGTGATTGTGGTGCATTGTAAGGTAGTTTTCGGCATAACTATAGTATTTTGATCATATCTTGGGCTAAAAAAATGATTTTTAAGTGAAACAAGATGCGTTGGAAAGCTAACACATAGGGATACTAGAAAATGAAAAGAAAGTTTCAAGAAGTGCTTTTTATTTAGGGCTAATTAGATGTGAACTTTATACAAACGTCAATGTATAAATGCACGACCACAACTCCTACTGTATGAATCTCCCCGAAGTGAATCGAATATTGTTAGAAAGCTAAGTGAATTAGCTACAACTTTTGTGTTGGAACCATTCCAAATTTCGTGCAAGAAAGTGGCCAAAAGCTCAAAGGAAGTGAATGTGGTGCATTTTGAGGTACTTTCCAGCATACCTTTAGTATTTGGGTCATAACTTGGGCTACAAAAATGATTTTTAGGTGAAACTTGATGCATTGCAAAGCTAACACACAGGGCTACTGGAAAAGGATACAAAATGTTCAAAAAGTTGAAATTTCAAAAAGTGCTTTTTATTGGGGCCTATTGTATGCGAAATTTATATGAACCTTAATGTACAAATGCACAAATCACTACTCCCCATGTAGGAACCTCCACAAAGTGAATCTTTTTTTTTGGAAAGGTAAGTGAATTAGCTACAACTTTTATGATAGAACCATTCCAAAGTTCTTGCAAGAAAGGTTCCAAAAGCTCAAAGCAAGTGACAGTGGTGAATTGTAAGGTAGTTTTCGGCATACCTATAGTATTTTGATCATATCTTGGGCTTAAAAAATGATTTTTAAGTGAAACAAGATGCATTGGAAAGCTAACACATAGCGCTACTAGAAAATGAAAACAAAATTTGAAAAAGTGCTTTTTATTTGGGGCTAATTAGATGTAAACTTTATACAAACGTTAATGTATAAATGCACGATCACAACTCCTACTGTAAGAACCTCCCCGAAATTACTCAAATATTTTTAGAAAGCTAAGTGAATTAGCTACAACTTTTGTGTTGGAACCATTCCAAATTTCGTGCAACAAAGTGGCCAAAAGCTCAAAGGATGTGACTGTGGTGCATTTTGAGGTACTTTCCAGCATACATTTAGTATTTGGGTCATAACTTGGGCTACAAAAATGATTTTTAGGTGAAACTTGATGCATTGCAAAGCTAACACACAGGACTACTGGAAAAGGATACAAAATGTTCAAAAAGTGCTTTTTATTGGGGCCTATTGTATGCGAAATTTATATGAACGTTAATGTACAAATGCACAAATCACTACTCCCCATGTAGGAACCTCCACAAAGTGAATCTTTTTTTTTTGGAAAGGTAAGTGAATTAGCTACAACTTTTGTGATAGAACCATTCCAAAGTTCTTGCAAGAAAGGTTCCAAAAGCTCAAAGGAAGTGACAGTGGTGAATTGTAAGGTAGTTTTCGGCATACCTATAGTATTTTGATCATATCTTGGGCTAAAAAAATGATTTATAAGTGAAACAAGATGCGTTGGAAAGCTAACACATAGGGCTACTAGAAAATGAAAAGAAAGTTTCAAAAAGTGCTTTTTATTTGGGGCTAATTAGATGTGAACTTTATACAAAGGTTAATGTATAAATGCACGATCAGAACTCCTACTGTAAGAACCTCCCCGAAGAGACTCACATATTTTTAGAAAGCTAAGTTAATTAGCTACAACTTTTGTGTTGGAACCATTCCAAATTTCGTGCAAGAAAGTGGCCAAAAGCTTAAAGGAAGTGATTGTGGTGCATTTTGAGGTACTTTCCAGCATACCTTTAGTATTTGGGTCATAACTTGGGCTACAAAAATGATTTTTAGGTGAAACTTGATGCATTGCAAAGCTAACACATAGGGCTACTGGAAAAGGATATAAAATGTTCAAAAAGTTGATATGTCAAAAAGTGCTTTCTATTGGGGCCTATTGTATGCGAAATTTATATGAACGTTAATGTACAAATGCACAAATCACTACTCCCCATGTAGGAACCTCCACAAAGTGAATCTTTTGTTTTTGGAAAGGTAGGTGAGTTAGCTACAACTTTTGTGATAGAACCATTCCAAAGTTCTTGCAAGAAAGGTTCCAAAAGCTCAAAGGAAGTGACAGTGGTGCATTGTAAGGTAGTTTTCGGCATACCTATAGTATTTTGATCATATCTTGGGCTAAAAAAATGAATTTTAAGTGAAACAAGATGCGTTGGAAAGATAACACATAGGGCTACTAGAAAATGAAAAGAAAGTTTCAAAAAGTGCTTTTTATTTGGGGCTAATTAGATGTGAACTTTATACGAACGTTAATATATAAATGCACGATCACAACTCCTACTGTAGGAACCTCCCCAAAGTGACTCGAATATTTTTAGAAAGCTAAGTGAATTAGCTACAACTTTTGTGTTAGAACCATTCCAAATTTCGTGAAAGAAAGTGGCCAAAAGCTCAAAGGAAGAGACTGTGGTGCATTTTGAGGTACTTTCCAGCATACCTTTAGTATTTTGGTCATAACTTGGGCTACAAAAATGATTTTTAGGTGAAACTTGATGCATTGCAAAGCTAACACACATGGCTACTGGAAAAGGATACAAAATGTTCAAAAAGTTGAAATTTCAAAAAGTGCTTTTTATTGGGGCCTATTGTATGCGAAATTTATATGAATGTTAATGTACAAATGCACAAATCACTACTCCCCATGTAGGAACCTCCACAAAGTGAATCTTTTGTTTTTGGAAAGATAAGTGTGTTAGCTACAACTTTTGTGATAGATCTGTTCCAAAGTTCTTGCAAGAAAGGTTCCAAAAACTCAAAGGAAGTGACAGTGGTGCATTGTAATGTAGTTTTCGGCATACATATAGTATTTTGATCATATCTTGGGCTAAAAAAATGAATTATAAGTGAAACAAGATGCGTTGGAAAGCTAACACATAGGGATACTAGAAAATGAAAAGAAATTTTCAAAAAGTGCTTTTTATTTGGGGCTAATTAGATGTGAACTTTATACGAACGTTAATGTATAAATGCACGATCACAACTCCTACTGTAGGAATCTCCCCGATGTGACTCTAATATTTTTAGAAAGCTAAGTGAATTAGCTACAACTTTTATGTTGGAACCATTCCAAAGTTCGTGCAAGAAAGAGGCCAAAAGCTCAAAGGAAGTGACTGTGGTGCATTTTGAGGTACTTTCCAGCATACCTTTAGTATTTTGGTCATAACTTAGGCTACAAAAATGATTTTTAGGTGAAACGTGATGCATTGCAATGCTAACACACAGGGCTACTAGAAAAGGATACAAAATGTTCAAAAAGTTGAAATTTCAAAAAGTGCTTTCTATTGGGGCCTATTGTATGCGAAATTTATATGAACGTTAATGTACAAATGCACAAATCACTACTCCCCATGTAGGAACCTCCACAAAGTGAATCTTTTGTTTTTGGAAAGGTAAGTGAGTTAGCTACAAATTTTGGGATAGATCTATTCCAAAGTTCTTGCAAGAAAGGTTCCAAAAGATCAAAGGAAGTGACAGTGGTGAATTGTAAGGTAGTTTTCGGCATACCTATAGTATTTTGATCATATCTTGGGCTAAAAAAATGATTTTTAAGTGAAACAAGATGCGTTGGAAAGCTAACACATAGGGCTACTAGAAAATGAAAAGAAAATTCGAAAAAGTGCTTTTTATTTAGGGCTAATTAGATGTGAACTTTATACAAAGGTTAATGTATAAATGCACGATCACAACTCCTACTGTAAGAACCTCCCCGAAGTGACTTGAATATTTTTAGAAAGCTAAGTGAATTAGCTACAACTTTTATGTTGGAACCATTCCAAAGTTCGTGCATGAAAGTGGCCAAAAGCTCAAAGGAAGTGACTGTGGTGCATTTTGAGGTACTTTCCAGCATACCTTTAGTATTTTGGTCATAACTTGGGCTACAAAAATGATTTTTAGGTGAAACTTGATGCATTGCAAAGCTAACACACAGGGCTACTGGAAAAGGATATAAAATGTTCAAAAAGTTTAAATTTCAAAAAGTGCTTTTTATTGGGGCCTATTGTATGCGAAATTTATATGAACGTTAATGTACAAATGCACTACTCACTACTCCCCATGTAGGAGCCTCTACAAAGTGAATCTTTTGTTTTTGGAAAGGTAAGTGAATTAGCTACAACTTTTGTGATAGAACCATTCCAAAGTTCTTGCAAGAAAGGTTCCAAAAGCTCAAAGCAAGTGACAGTGGTGCATTGTAAGGTAGTTTTCGGCATACCTATAGTATTTTGATCATATCTTGGGGTAAAAAAATGATTTTTAAGTGAAACAAGATGCGTTGGAAAGCTAACACATAGGGCTACTAGAAAATGAAAAGAAAGTTTCAAAAAGTGCTTTTTATTTGGGGCTAATTAGATGTGAACTTTATACGAACGTTAATGTATAAATGCTTGATCACAACTCCTACTGTAGGAACCTCCCCGAAGTGACTCAAATATTTTTAGAAAGCTAAGTGAATAAGCTACATGTTTTGTGTTGGAACCATTCCAAAGTTCATGCAAAAAAGTGGCCAAATGCTCAAAGGAAGTGACTGTGGTGCATTTTCAGGTACTTTCCAGCATACCTTTAGTATTTTGGTCATAACTTGGGCTAAAAAAATGATTTTTAGGTGAAACTTGATGCATTGCAAAGCTAACACATAAGGCTACTGGAAAAGGATACACATTGTTCAAAAAGTTGAAATTTCAAAAAGTGCTTTTTATTGGGGCCTATTGGGCGAAATTTATATGAACGTTAATGTACAAATGCACAAATCACTACTCCCCATGTAGGAACCTCCACAAAGTGAATCTTTTGTTTTTGGAAAGGTAAGTGAGTTAGCTACAACTTTTGTGATAGAACCATTCCAAAGTTCTTGCAAGAAAGCTTCCAAAAGCTCAAAGCAAGTGACAGTGGTGCATTGTAAGGTAGTTTTCGGCATACCTATAGTATTTTGATCATATCTTGGGGTAAAAAAATGATTTTTAAGTGAAACAAGATGCGTTGGAAAGCTAACACATAGGGCTACTAGAAAATGAAAAGAAAGTTTCGAAAAGTGCTTTTTATTTGGGGCTAATTAGATGTGAACTTTATACGAACGTTAATGTATAAATGCACGATCACAACTCCTACTGTAGGAACCTCCACGAAGTGACTCGAATATTTTTAGAAAGCTAAGTAAATTACCTACAACTTTTGTGTTGGAACCATTCCAAATTTCGTGCAAGAAAGTGGCCAAAAGCTCAAAGGAAGTGACTGTGGTGCATTTTGAGGTACTTTCCAGCATACCTTTAGTATTTTGGTCATAACTTGGGCTACAAAAATGATTTTTAGGTGAAACTTGATGCATTGCAACGCTAACACACAGGGCTACTGAAAAAGGATACAAAATGTTAAAAAAGTTTAAATTTCAAAAAGTGCTTTTTATTGGGGCCTATTGCATGCGAAATTTATATGAACGTTAATGTACAAATGCACAAATCACTACTCCCCATGTAGGAACCTCCACAAAGTGAATCTTTTATTTTTGGAAAGATAAGTGAGTTAGCTACAACTTTTGTGATAGATCTGTTCCAAAGTTCTTGCAAGAAAGGTTCCAAAAGCTCAAAGGAAGTGACAGTGGTGCATTGTAAGGTAGTTTTCGGCATACCTATAGTATTTTAATCATATCTTGGGCTAAAAAAATTATTTTTAAGAGAAACAAGATGCGTTGGAAAGCTAACACATAGGGCTACTAGAAATTGAAAAGAAAATTTCAAAAAGTGCTTTTTATTTGGGGCTAATTAGATGTGAACTTTATACTAACGTTAATGTATAAATGCACGATCACAACTCCTACTGTAGGAATCTCCCCGAAGTGACTCGAATATTTTTAGAAAGCTAAGTGAAATAGCTACAACTTTTGTGTTGGAACCATTCCATGTTTTGTGCAAGAAAGTGGCCAAAAGCTCAAAGGAAGTGACTGTGGTGCATTTTGAGGTACTTTCCAGCATACCTTTAGTATTTTGGTCATAACTTGGGCTACAAAAATGATTTTTAGGTGAAACTTGATGAATTGCAAAGCTAACACACAGGGCTACTGGAAAAGGATACAAAATGTTCAAAAAGTTTAAACTTCAAAAAGTGCTTTTTATTGGGGCCTATTGTATGCGAAATTTATATGAACGTTAATGTACAAATGCACAAATCACTACTCCCCATGTAGGAACCTCCACAAAGTGAATCTTTTGTTTTTGGAAAGGTAAGTAAGTTAGCTACAACTTTTATGATAGATCTATTCCAAAGTTCTTGCAAGAAAGGTCCTAAAAGCTCAAAGGAAATGACAGTGGTGCATTATAAGGTAGTTTTCGGCATACCTATAGTATTTTGATCATATCTTGGGCTAAAAAAATGATTTTTAAGTGAAACAAGATGTGTTGGAAAGCTAACACATAGGGCTACTAGAAAATGAAAAGAAATTTTCAAAAAGTGCTTTTTATTTGGGGCTAATTAGATGTGAACTTTATACGAACGTTAATGTATAAATGCACGATCACAACTCCTACTGTAGGAACCTCCCTGAAGTGACTCGAATATGTTTAGAAAGCTAAGTGAATTAGCTACAACTTTTGTGTTGGAACCATTCCAAATTTCGTGCAAGAAAGTGGCCAAAAGCTCAAAGGAAGTGACTGTGGTGCATTTTGAGGTACTTTCCAACATACCTTTAGTATTTTGGTCATAACTTGGGCTACAAAAATGATTTTTAGGTGAAACTTGATGCATTGCAAAGCTAACACATAGGGCTACTGGAAAAGGATACAAAATGTTCAAAAAGTTTAAATTTCAAAAAGTGCTTTTTATTGGGGCCTATTGCATGCGAAATTTATATGAACGTGAATGTACAAATGCACAAATCACTACTCCCCATGTAGGAACCTCCACAAAGTGAATCTTTTATTTTTGGAAAGATAAGTGAGTTAGCTACAACTTTTGTGATAGATCTGTTCCAAAGTTCTTGCAAGAAAGGTTCCAAAAGCTTAAAGGAAGTGACAGTGGTGCATTGTAAGGTAGTTTTCGGCATACCTATAGTATTTTGATCATATCTTGGGCTAAAAAAATTATTTTTAAGAGAAACAAGATGCGTTGGAAAGCTAACACATAGGGCTACTAGAAAATGAAAAGAAAATTTCAAAAAGTGCTTTTTATTTGGGGCTAATTAGATGTGAACTTTATACTAACGTTAATGTAAAGATGCACGATCACAACTCCTACTGTAGGAATCTCCCTGAAGTGACTCGAATATTTATAGAAAGCTAAGTGAAATAGCTACAACTTTTGTGTTGGAACCATTCCATGTTTTGTGCAAGAAAGTGGCCAAAAGCTCAAAGGAAGTGACTGTGGTGCATTTTGAGGTACTTTCCAGCATACCTTTAGTATTTTGGTCATAACTTGGGCTACACAAATGATTTTTAGGTGAAACTTGATGCATTGCAAAGCTAACACACAGGGCTACTGGAAAAGGATACAAAATGTTCAAAAAGTTTAAACTTCAAAAAGTGCTTTTTATTGGGGCCTATTGTATGCGAAATTTATATGAACGTTAATGTACAAATGCACAAATCACTACTCCCCAAGTAGGAACCTCCACAAAGTGAATCTTTTGTTTTTGGAAAGGTAAGTGAGTTAGCTACAACTTTTGTGATAGATCTATTCCAAAGTTCTTGCAAGAAAGGTTCCAAAAGCTCAAAGGAAATGACAGTGGTGCATTATAAGGTAGTTTTCGGCAATTCTATAAAATTTTGATCATATCCTGGGCTAAAAAAATGATTTTTAGGTGAAATGAGATGCGTTGGAAAGCTAACACATAGGGCTACTAGAAAATGAAAAGAAAGTTTCCAAAAGTGCTTATTATTTGGGGCTAATTAGATGTGAACTTTATACGAACGTTAAAGTATAAATGCACGATCACAACTTCTACTGTAGGAACCTTCCCGAAGTGACTCGAATATTTTTATAAAGCTAAGTGAATTAGCTACAACTTTTTTGTTGGAACCATTCCAAAGTTCATGCAATAAAGTGGCCAAAAGCTCAAAGGAAGTGACTGTGGTGCATTTTGAGGTACTTTCCAGCATACCTTTAGTATTTTGGTCATAACTTGGGCTACAAAAATGATTTTTGGGTGAAACTTGATGCATTGCAAAACTAACACATAGGGCTACTGGAAAAGGATACAAAATGTTCAAAAAGTTTAAATTTCAAAAAGTGCTTTTTATTGGGGCCTATTGTATGCGAAATTTATATGAACGTTAATGTACAAATGCACAAATCACTACTCCCCATGTAGGAACCTCCACAAAGTGAATCTTTTGTTTTTGGAAAGGTAAGTGAGTTAGCTACAACTTTTGTGATAGATCTATTCCAAAGTTCTTGCAAGAAAGGTTCCAAAAGCTCAAAGGAAATGACAGTGGTGCATTATAAGGTAGTTTTCGGCATACCTATAGTATTTTGATCATATCTTGGGCTAAAAAAATGATTTTTAAGTGAAACAAGATGCGTTGGAAAGCTAACACATAGGGCTACTAGAAAATGAAAAGAAAGTTTCAAAAAGTGCTTTTTATTTGGGGCTAATTACATGTGAACTTTATACGAACGTTAATGTATAAATGCAGGATCACAACTCCTACTGTAGGAACCTTCCCGAAGTGACTCGAATATTTATGGAAAGCTAAGTGAATTAGCTACAACTTTTATGTTGGAACCATTCCAATGTTCGTGCAATAAAGTGGCATAAAGCTCAAAGGAAGTGACTGTGGTGCATTTTGAGGTACTTTCCAGCATACCTTTAGTATTTTGGTCGTAACTTGGGCTACAAAAATGATTTTTAGGTGAAACTTGATGCATTGCAAAGCTAACACACAGGGCTACTGGAAAAGGATACAAAATGTTCAAAAAGTTTAAAATTCAAAAAGTGCTTTTTATTGGGGCCTATTGTATGCAAAATTTATATGAACGTTAATGTACAAATGCACAAATCACTACTCCCCAAGTAGGAACCTCCACAAAGTGAATCTTTTGTTTTTGGAAAGGTAAGTGAGTTAGCTACAACTTTTGTGATAGATCTATTCCAAAGTTCTTGCAAGAAAGGTTCCAAAAGCTCAAAGGAAATGACAGTGGTGCATTATAAGGTAGTTTTCGGCATACCTATAGTATTTTGATCTTATCCTGGGCTAAAAAAATGATTTTTAGGTGAAAGGAAATGCGTTGGAAATCTAACACATAGGGCTACTAGAAAATGAAAAGAAAGTTTCAAAAAGTGCTTATTATTTGGGGCTAATTAGATGTGAACTTTATACGAACGTTAATGTATAAATGCACGATCACAACTCCTACTGTAGGAACCTCCCCAAAGTGACTCGAATATTTTTAGAAAGCTAAGTGAATTAGCTACAACTTTTATGTTGGAACCATTCCAAAGTTCATGCAAGAAAGTCGCCAAAAGCTCAAAGGAAGTGACTGTGGTGCATTTTGAGGTACTTTCCAGCATATCTTTAGTATTTTGGTCATAACTTGGGCTACAAAAATGATTTTTGGGTGAAACTTGATGCATTGCAAAACTAACACATAGGGCTACTGGAAAAGGATACAAAATGTTCAAAAAGTTTAAATTTCAAAAAGTGCTTTTTATTGGGGCCTATTGTATGCGAAATTTATATGAACGTTAATGTACAAATGCACAAATCAGTACTCCCCATGTAGGAACCTCCACAAAGTGAATCTTTTGTTTTTGGAAAGGTAAGTGAGTTAGCTACAACTTTTGTGATAGATCTATTCCAAAGTTCTTGCAAGAAAGGTTCCAAAAGCTCAAAGGAAATGACAGTGGTGCATTATAAGGTAGTTTTCGGCATACCTATAGTATTTTGATCATATCTTGGGCTCAAAAAATTATTTTTAAGTGATACAAGATGCATTGGAAAGCTAACACATAGGGCTACTAGAAAATGAAAAGAAAGTTTCAAAAAGTGCTTTTTATTTGGGGCTAATTAGATGTGAACTTTATACGAACGTTAATGTATAAATGCATGATCACAACTCCTACTGTAGGAACCTTCCCGAAGTGACTCGAATATTTTTAGAAAGCTAAGTGAATTAGCTACAACTTTTATGTTGGAACCATTCCAAAGTTCGTGCAAGAAAGTGGCCAAAAGCTCAAAGGAAGTGACTGTGGTGCATTTTGAGATACTTTCCAGCATACCTTTAGTATTTTGGTCATAACTTGGTCTACACAAATGATTTTTAGGTGAAACTTGATGTATTGCAAAGCTAACACACAGGGCCACTGGAAAAGGATACAAAATGTTCAAAAAGTTTAAATTTCAAAAAGTGCTTTTTATTGGGGCCTATTGCATGCGAAATTTATATGAACGTTAATGTACAAACGCACAAATCACTACTCCCCATGTAGGAACCTACACAAAGTGAATCTTTTGTATTTGGAAAGGTAAGTGAGTTAGCTATAACTTTTGTGATAGAACCATTCCAAAGTTCTTGCAAGAAAGGTTCCAAAAGCTCAAAGGAAGTGACAGTGGTGCATTGTAAGGTAGTTTTTGGCATACCTATAGTATTTTGATCATACCTTGGGCTAAAAAAACGATTTTTAAGTGAAACAAGATGCATTAGAAAGCTAACACATAGGGCTACTAGAAAATGAAAAGAAAGTTTCAAAAAGTTCTTTTAATTTGGGGCTAATTAGATGTGAACTTTATACGAACGTTAATGTATAAATGCACGATCACAACTCCTACTGTAGGAACCTCCCCAAAGTGACTCGAATATTTTTAGAAAGCTAAGTGAATTAGCTACAACTTTTGTGTTGGAACCATTCCAAATTTCGTGCAAGAAAGTGGCCAAAAGCTCAAAGGAAGTGACTGTGGTGCATTTTAAGGTACTTTCCAGCATACCTTTAGTGTTTTGGTCATAACCTGGGCTACAAAAATGATTTTTAGTTGAAACTGGATGGATTGAAAAGCTAACACATAGGGCTACTGGAAAAGGATACAAAATGTTCAAAAAGTTTAAAATGCAAAAAGTGCTTTTTATTGGGGCCTATTGTATGCAAAATTTATATGAACGTTAATGTACAAATGCACAAATCACTACTCCCCATGTAGGAACCTCCACAAAGTGAATGTTTTGTTTTTGGAAAGGTAAGTGAGTTAGCTACAACTTTTTTGATAGATCTATTCCAAAGTTCTTGCAAGAAAGGTTCCAAAAGCTCAAAGGAAATGACAGTGGTGCATTATAAGGTAGTTTTCGGCATACCTATAGTATTTTGATCATATCCTGGGTTAAAAAAATGATTTTTAGGTGAAACATGATGCGTTGAAAAGCTAACACATAGGGCTACTAGAAAATGAAAAGAAAGTTTCAAAAAGTGCTTATTATTTGGGGCTAATTAGATGTGAACTTTATACGAACGTTAAAGTATAAATGCATGATCACAGCTCCTACTGTAGGAACCTTCCCGAAGTGACTCGAATATTTTTAGAAAGCTAAGTGAATTAACTACAACTTTTATGCTGGAACCATTCCAAAGTTCGTGCAATAAAGTGGCTAAAAGCTCAAAGGAAGTGACTGTGGTGCATTTTGAGGTACTTTCCAGCATACCTTTAGTATTTTGGTCATAACTTGGGCTACAAAAATGATTTTTGGGTGAAACTTGATGCATTGCAAAACTAACACATAGGGCTACTGGAAAAGGATACAAAATGTTCAAAAAGTTTAAATTTCAAAAAGTGCTTTTTATTGGGGCCTATTGTATGCGAAATTTATATGAACGTTAATGTACAAATGCACAAATCAGTACTCCCCATGTAGGAACCTCCACAAAGTGAATCTTTTGTTTTTGGAAAGGTAAGTGAGTTAGCTACAACTTTTGTGATTGATCTATTCCAAAGTTCTTGCAAGAAAGGTTCCAAAAGCTCAAAGGAAATGATAGTGGTGCATTATAAGGTAGTTTTCGGCATACCTATAGTATTTTGATCATATCTTGGGCTAAAAAAATGATTTTTAAGTGAAACAAGATGCGTTGGAAAGCTAACACATAGGGCTACTAGAAAATGAAAATAAAGTTTCAAAAAGTGCTTTTTATTTGGGGCTAATTACATGTGAACTTTATACGAACGTTAATGTATAAATGCAGGATCACAACTCCTACTGTAGGAACCTTCCCGAAGTGACTCGAATATTTATGGAAAGCTAAGTGAATTAGCTACAACTTTTATGTTGGAACCATTCCAAAGTTCGTGCAATAAAGTGGCATAAAGCTCAAAGGAAGTGACTGTGGTGCATTTTGAGGTACTTTCCAGCATACCTTTAGTATTTTGGTCATAACTTGGGCTACAAAAATGATTTTTAGGTGAAACTTGATGCATTGCAAAGCTAACACACAGGGCTACTGGAAAAGGATAACAAAATGTTCAAAAAGTTTAAAATTCAAAAAGTGCTTTTTATTGGGGCCTATTGTATGCAAAATTTATATGAACGTTAATGTACAAATGCACAAATCACTACTCCCCAAGTAGGAACCTCCACAAAGTGAATCTTTTGTTTTTGGAAAGGTAAGTGAGTTAGCTACAACTTTTGTGATAGATCTATTCCAAAGTTCTTGCAAGAAAGGTTCCAAAAGCTCAAAGGAAATGACAGTGGTGCATTATAAGGTAGTTTTCGGCATACCTATAGTATTTTGATCATATCCTGGGCTAAAAAAATGATTTTAAGGTGAAACGAGATGCATTGGAAAGCTAACACATAGGGCTACTAGAAAATGAAAATAAAGATTCAAAAAGTGCTTATTATTTGGGGCTAATTAGATGTGAACTTTATACGAACGTTAAATTATAAATGCATGATCACAACTCCTACTGTAGGAACCTTCCCGAAGTGACTCGAATATTTTTAGAAAGCTAAGTGAATTAACTACAACTTTTATGTTGGAACCATTCCAAAGTACGTGCAATAAAGTGGCCAAAAGCTCAAAGGAAGTGACGGTGGTGCATTTTGAGGTACTTTCCAGCATACCTTTAGTATTTTGGTCATAACTTGGGCTACAAAAATGATTTTTGGGTGAAACTTGATGCATTGCAAAACTAACACATAGGGCTACTGGAAAAGGATACAAAATGTTCAAAAAGTTTAAATTTCAAAAAGTGCTTTTTATTGGGGCCTATTGTATGCGAAATTTATATGAACGTTAATGTACAAATGCACAAATCACTACTCCCCATGTAGGAACCTCCACAAAGTGAATCTTTTGTTTTTGGAAAGGTAAGTGAGTTAGCTACAACTTTTGTGATAGATCTATTCCAAAGTTCTTGCAAGAAAGGTTCCAAAAGCTCAGAGGAAATGACAGTGGTGCATTATAAGGTAGTTTTCGGCATACCTATAGTATTTTGATCATATCCTGGGCTAAAAAAATGATTTTTAGGTGAAATGAGATGCGTTGGAAAGCTAACACATAGGGCTACTAGAAAATGAAAAGAAAGTTTCAAAAAGTGCTTATTATTTGGGGCTAATTAGATGTGAACTTTATACCAACGTTAAAGTATAAATGCACGATCACAACTCCTACTGTAGGAACCTTCCCGAAGTTACTCGAATATTTTTATAAAGCTAAGTGAATTAGCTACAACTTTTATGTTGGAACCATTCCAAAGTTCATGCAATAAAGTGGCCAAAAGCTCAAAGGAAGTGACTGTGGTGCATTTTGAGGTACTTTCCAGCATACCTTTAGTATTTTGGTCATAACTTGGGCTACAAAAATGATTTTTGGGTGAAACTTGATGCATTGCAAAACTAACACATAGGGCTACTGGAAAAGGATAAAAAATGTTCAAAAAGTTTAAATTTCAGAAAGTGCTTTTTATTGGGGCCTATTGTATGCGAAATTTATATGAACGTTAATGTACAAATGCACAAATCACTACTCCCCATGTAGGAACCTCCACAAAGTGAATCCTTTGTTTTTGGAAAGGTAAGTGAGTTAGCTACAACTTTTGTGATAGATCTATTCAAAAGTTCTTGCAAGAAAGGTTCCAAAAGCTCAAAGGAAATGACAGTGGTGCATTATAAGGTAGTTTTCGGCATACCTATAGTATTTTGATCATATCTTGGGCTAAAAAAATGATTTTTAAGTGAAACAAGATGCGTTGGAAAGCTAACACATAGGGCTACTAGAAAATGAAAATAAAGTTTCAAAAAGTGCTTTTTATTTGGGGCTAATTACATGTGAACTGTATACGAACGTTAATGTATAAATACACGATCACAACTCCTACTGTAGGAACCTTCCCGAAGTGACTCGAATATTTATGGAAAGCTAAGTGAATTAGCTACAACTTTTATGTTGGAACCATTCCAAAGTTCGTGCAATAAAGTGGCATAAAGCTCAAAGGAAGTGACTGTGGTGCATTTTTAGGTACTTTCCAGCATACCTTTAGTATTTTGGTCATAAATTGGGCTACAAAAATGATTTTTAGGTGAAACTTGATGCATTGAAAAGCTAACACACAGGGCTACTGGAAAAGGATACAAAATGTTCAAAAAGTTTAAAATTCAAAAAGTGCTTTTTATTGGGGCCTATTGTATGCAAAATTTATATGAACGTTAATGTACAAATGCACAAATCACTACTCCCCAAGTAGGAACCTCCACAAAGTGAATCTTTTGTTTTTGGAAAGGTAAGTGAGTTAGCTACAACTTTTGTGATAGATCTATTCCAAAGTTCTTGCAAGAAAGGTTCCAAAAGCTCAAAGGAAATGACAGTGGTGCATTATAAGATAGTTTTCGGCATACCTATAGTATTTTGATCATGTCCTGGGCTAAAAAAATGATTTTTAGGTGAAAGGAGATGCGTTGGAAATCTAACACATAGGGCTACTAGAAAATGAAAAGAAAGTTTCAAAAAGTGCTTATTATTTGGGGCTAATTAGATGTGAACTTTATACGAACGTTAAAGTATAAATGCACGATCACAACTCCTACTGTAGGAACCTTCCCGAAGTGACTCGAATATTTTTAGAAAGCTAAGTGAATTAGCTACAAATTTTATGTTGGAACCATTCCAAAGTTCATGCAATAAAGTGGCCAAAAGCTCAAAGGAAGTGACTGTGGTGCATTTTGAGGTACTTTCCAGCATACCTTTAGTATTTTGGTCATAACTTGGGCTACAAAAATGATTTTTGGGTGAAACTTGATGCATTGCAAAACTAACACATAGGGATACTGGAAAAGGATACAAAATGTTCAAAAAGTTTAAATTTCAAAAAGTGCTTTTTATTGGGGCCTATTGTATGCGAAATTTATATGAACGTTAATGTACAAATGCACAAATCAGTACTCCCCATGTAGGAACCTCCACAAAGTGAATCTTTTGTTTTCGGAAAGGTAAGTGAGTTAGCTACAACTTTTGTGATAGATCTATTCCAAAGTTCTTGCAAGAAAGGTTCCAAAAGCTCAAAGGAAATGACAGTGGTGCATTATAAGGTAGTTTTCGGCATACCTATAGTATTTTGATCATATCATAGGCTCAAAAAATGATTTTTAAGTGATACAAGATGCATTGGAAAGCTAACACATAGGGCTACTAGAAAATGAAAAGAAAGTTTCAAAAAGTGATTTTTATTTGGGGCTAATTAGATGTGAACTTTATACGAACGTTAATGTATAAATGCATGATCACAACTCCTACTGTAGGAACCTTCCCGAAGTGACTCGAATATTTTTAGAAAGCTAAGTGAATTAACTACAACTTTTATGGTGGAACCATTCCAAAGTTCGTGCAAGAAAGTGGCCAAAAGCTCAAAGGAAGTGACTGTGGTGCATTTTGAAATACTTTCCAGCATACCTTTAGTATTTTGGTCATAACTTGGTCTACAAAAATGATTTTTAGGTGAAACTTGATGTATTGCAAAGCTAACACACAGGGCCACTGGAAAAGGATACAAAATGTTCAAAAAGTTTAAATTTCAAAAAGTGCTTTTTATTGGGGCCTATTGCATGCGAAATTTATATGAACGTTAATGTACAAATGCACAAATCACTACTCCCCATGTAGGAACCTCCACAAAGTGAATCTTTTGTTTTTGGAAAGGTAAGTGAGTTAGCTACAATTTTTGTGATAGAACCATTCCAAAGTTCTTGCAAGAAAGGTTCCAAAAGCTCAAAGGAAGTGACAGTGGTGCATTGTAAGGTAGTTTTTGGCATACCTATAGTATTTTGATCATACCTTGGGCTATAAAAACGATTTTTAAGTGAAACAAGATGCGTTGGAAAGCTAACACATAGGGCTACTAGAAAATAAAAAGAAAGTTTCAAAAAATTCTTTTTATTTGGGGCTAATTAGATGTGAACTTTATACGAACGTTAATGTATAAATGCACGATCACAACTCCTACTGTAGGAACCTCCCCAAAGTGACTCGAATATTTTTAGAAAGCTAAGTGAATTAGCTACAACTTTTGTGTTGGAACCATTCCAAATTTCGTGCAAGAAAGTGGCCAAAAGCTCAAAGGAAGTGACTGTGGTGCATTTTGAGGTACTTTCCAGCATACCTTTAGTGTTTTGGTCATAACTTGGGCTACAAAAATGATTTTTAGGTGAAAATTGATGCATTGAAAAGCTAACACATAGGGCTACTGGAAAAGGATACAAAATGTTCAAAAAGTTTAAAATTCAAAAAGTGCTTTTTATTGGGGCCTATTGTATGCAAAATTTATATGAACGTTAATGTACAAATGCACAAATCACTACTCCCCATGTATGAACCTCCACAAAGTGAATGTTTTGTTTTTGGAAAGGTAAGTGAGTTAGCTACAACTTTTTTGATAGATCTATTCCAAAGTTCTTGCAAGAAAGGTTCCAAAAGCTCAAAGGAAATGACAGTGGTGCATTATAAGGTAGTTTTCGGCATACCTATAGTATTTTGATCATATCCTGGGCTAAAAAAATGATTTTTAATTGAAACGAGATGCGTTGAAAAGCTAACACATAGGGCTACTAGAAAATGAAAAGAAATTTTCAAAAAGTGCTTATTATTTGGGGCTAATTAGATGTGAACTTTATACGAACGTTAAAGTATAAATGCATGATCACAACTCCTACTGTAGGAACCTTCCCAAACTGACTCAAATATTTTTAGAAAGCTAAGTGAATTAGCTACAACTTTTATGTTGGAACCATTCCAAAGTTCGTGCAATAAAGTGGCCAAAAGCTCAAAGGAAGTGACTGTGGTGCATTTTGAGGTACTTTCCAGCATACCTTTAGTATTTTGGTCATAACTTGGGCTACAAAAATGATTTTTGGGTGAAACTTGATGCATTGCAAAACTAACAAATAGGGCTACTGGAAAAGGATACAAAATGTTCAAAAAGTTTAAATTTCAAAAAGTGCTTTTTATTGGGTTCTATTGTATGCGAAATTTATATGAACGTTAATGTACAAATGCACAAATCAGTACTCCCCATGTAGGAACCTCCACAAAGTGAATCTTTTGTTTTTGGAAAGGTAAGTGAGTTAGCTACAACTTTTGTGATAGATCTATTCCAAAGTTCTTGCAAGAAAGGTTCCAGAAGCTCAAAGGAAATGACAGTGGTGCATTATAAGGTAGTTTTCGGCATACCTATAGTATTTTGATCATATCTTGGGCTAAAAAAATTATTTTTGAGTGAAACAAGATGCGTTGGAAATCTAACACATAGGGCTACTAGAAAATGAAAAGAAAGTTTCAAAAAGTGCTTATTATTTGGGGCTAAATAGATGTGAACTTTATACCAACGTTAAAGTATAAATGCACGATCACATCTCCTACTGTAGGAATCTCCCCGAAGTGACTCGAATATTTTTAGAAAGCTAAGTGAAATAACTAAAACTTTTGTGTTGGAACCATTCCAATTTTTGTGCAAGAAAGTGGCCAAAAGCTCAAAGGAAGTGACTGTGGTGCATTTTGAGGTACTTTCCAGCATACCTTTAGTATTTTGGTCATAACTTGGGCTTCAAAAATGATTTTTGGGTGAAACTTGATGCATTGCAAAGCTAACACACAGGGCTACTGGAAAAGGATACAAAATGTTCAAAAAGTTTAAATTTCAAAAAGTGCTTTTTATTGGGGCCTATTGTATGCGAAATTTATATGAACGTTAATGTATAAATGCACAAATCACTACTCCCCATGTAGGAACCTCCACAAAGTGAATCTTTTGTTTTTGGAAAGGTAAGTGAGTTAGCTACAACTTTTGTGATAGATCTATTCAAAAGTTCTTGCAAGAAAGGTTCCAAAAGCTCAAAGGAAATGACAGTGTTGCATTATAAGGTAGTTTTCGGCATACCTATAGTATTTTGATCATATCTTGGGCTAAAAAAATGATTTTTAAGTGAAACAAGATGCGTTGGAAAGCTAACACATAGAGCTACTAGAAAATGAAAATAAAGTTTCAAAAAGTGCTTTTTATTTGGGGCTAATTACATGTGAACTTTATACGAACTTTAATGTATAAATGCACGATCACAACTCCTACTGTAGGAACCTTCCCGAAGTGACTCGAATATTTATGGAAAGCTAAGTGAATTAGCTACAACTTTTATGTTGGAACCATTCCAAAGTTCGTGCAATAAAGTGGCATAAAGCTCAAAGGAAGTGACTGTGGTGCATTTTGAGGTACTTTCCAGCATACCTTTAGTATTTTGGTCATAACTTGGGCTACAAAAATGATTTTTAGGTGAAACTTGATGCATTGCAAAGCTAACACACAGGGCTACTGGAAAAGGATACAAAATGTTCAAAAAGTTTAAAATTCAAAAAATGCTTTTTATTGGGGCCTATTGTATGCAAAATTTATATGAACGTTAATGTACAAATGCACAAATCACTACTCCCCAAGTAGGAACCTCCACAAAGTGAATCTTTTGTTTTTGGAAAGATAAGTGAGTTAGCTACAACTTTTGTGATAGATCTATTCCAAAGTTCTTGCAAGAAAGGTTCCAAAAGCTCAAAGGAAATGACAGTGGTGCATTATAAGGTAGTTTTCGGCATACCTATAGTATTTTGATCATATCCTGGGCTAAAAAAATGATTTTTAGGTGAAAGGAGATGCGTTGGAAATCTAACACATAGGGCTACTAGAAAATGAAAAGAAAGTTTCAAAAAGTGCATATTATTTGGGGCTAATTAGATGTGAACTTTATACGAACGTTAAAGTATTAATGCACGATCACAACTCCTACTGTAGGAACCTTCCCGAAGTGACTCGAATATTTTTAGAAAGCTAAGTGAATTAGCTACAACTTTTATGTTGGAGCCATTCCAAAGTTCATGCAATAAAGTGGCCAAAAGCTCAAAGGAAGTGACTGTGGTGCATTTTGAGGTACTTTCCAGCATACCTTTAGTATTTTGGTCATAACTTGGGCTATAAAAATGATTTTTGGGTGAAACTTGATGCATTGCAAAACTAACACATAGGGCTACTGGAAAAGGATACAAAATGTTCAAAAAGTTTAAATTTCAAAAAGTGCTTTTTATTGGGGCCTATTGTATGCGAAATTTATATGAACGTTAATGTACAAATGCACAAATCAGTACTCCCCATGTAGGAACCTCCACAAAGTGAATCTTTTGTTTTTGGAAAGGTAAGTGAGTTAGCTACAACTTTTGTGATAGATCTATTCCAAAGTTCTTGCAAGAAATGTTCCAAAAGCTCAAAGGAAATGACAGTGGTGCATTATAAGGTAGTTTTCGGCATACCTATAGTATTTTGATCATATCTTGGGCTCAAAAAATGATTTTTAAGTGATACAAGATGCATTGGAAAGATAACACATAGGGCTACTAGAAAATGAAAAGAAAGTTTCAAAAAGTGCTTTTTATTTTTGGCTAATTAGATGTGAACTTTATACGAACGTTAATGTATAAATGCATGATCACAACTCCTACTGTAGGAACCTTCCCGAAGTGACTCGAATATTTTTAGAAAGCTAAGTGAATTAGCTACAACTTTTATGTTGGAACCATTCCAAAGTTCGTGCAAGAAAGTGGCCAAAAGCTCAAAGGAAGTGACTGTGGTGCATTTTGAGATACTTTCCAGCATACCTTTAGTATTTTGGTCATAACTTGGTCTACAGAAATGATTTTTAGGTGAAACTTGATGTATTGCAAAGCTAACACACAGGGCCACTGGAAAAGGATACAAAATGTTCAAAAAGTTTAAATTTCAAAAAGTGCTTTTTATTGGGGCCTATTGCATGCGAAATTTATATGAACGTTAATGTACAAATGCACAAATCACTACTCCCCATGTAGGAACCTCCACAAAGTGAATCTTTTGTTTTTGGAAAGGTAAGTGAGTTAGCTACAATTTTTGTGATAGAACCATTCCAAAGTTCTTGCAAGAAAGGTTCCAAAAGCTCAAAGGAAGTGACAGTGGTGCATTGTAAGGTAGTTTTTGGCATACCTATAGTATTTTGATCATAACTTAGGCTAAAAAAACGATTTTTAAGTGAAACAAGATGCGTTGGAAAGCTAACACATAGGGCTACTAGAAAATGAAAAGAAAGTTTCAAAAAGTTTTTTTTATTTGGGGCTAATTAGATGTGAACTTTATACGAACGTTAATGTATAAATGCACGATCACAACTCCTACTGTAGGAACCTCCCCAAAGTGACTCGAATATTTTTAGAAAGCTAAGTGAATTGGCTACAACTTTTTTGTTGGAACCATTCCAAATTTCGTGCAAGAAAGTGGCCAAAAGCTCAAAGGAAGTGACTGTGGTGCATTTTGAGGTACTTTCCAGCATACCTTTAGTGTTTTGGTCATAACTTGGGCTACAAAAATGATTTTTAGGTGAAACTTAATGCATTGAAAAGCTAACACATAGGGCTACTGGAAAAGGATACAAAATGTTCAAAAAGTTTAAAATTCAAAAAGTGCTTTTTATTGGGGCCTATTGTATGCAAAATTTATATGAACGTTAATGTACAAATGCACAAATCACTACTCCCCATGTAGGAACCTCGACAAAGTGAATGTTTTGTTTTTGGAAAGGTAAGTGAGTTAGCTACAACTTTTTTGATAGATCTATTCCAAAGTTCTTGCAAGAAAGGTTCCAAAAGCTCAAAGGAAATGACAGTGGTGCATTATAAGGTAGTTTTCGGCATACCTATAGTATTTTGATCATATCCTGGGCTAAAAAAATGATTTTTAGGTGAAAGGAGATGCGTTGGAAATCTAACACATAGGGCTACTAGAAAATGAAAAGAAAGTTTTAAAAAGTGCATATTATTTGGGGCTAATTAGATGTGAACTTTATACGAACGTTAAAGTATAAATGCACGATCACAACTCCTACTGTAGGAACCTTCCCGAAGTGACTCGAATATTTTTAGAAAGCTAAGTGAATTAGCTACAACTTTTATGTTGGAGCCATTCCAAAGTTCATGCAATAAAGTGGCCAAAAGCTCAAAGGAAGTGACTGTGGTGCATTTTGAGGTACTTTCCAGCATACCTTTAGTATTTTGGTCATAACTTGGGCTATAAAAATGATTTTTGGGTGAAACTTGATGCATTTCAAAACTAACACATAGGGCTACTGGAAAAGGATACAAAATGTTCAAAAAGTTTAAATTTCAAAAAGTGCTTTTTATTGGGGCCTATTGTATGCGAAATTTATATGAACGTTAATGTACAAATGCACAAATCAGTACTCCCCATGTAGGAACCTCCACAAAGTGAATCTTTTGTTTTTGGAAAGGTAAGTGAGTTAGCTACAACTTTTGTGATAGATCTATTCCAAAGTTCTTGCAAGAAATGTTCCAAAAGCTCAAAGGAAATGACAGTGGTGCATTATAAGGTAGTTTTCGGCATACCTATAGTATTTTGATCATATCTTGGGCTCAAAAAATGATTTTTAAGTGATACAAGATGCATTGGAAAGATAACACATAGGGCTACTAGAAAATGAAAAGAAAGTTTCAAAAAGTGCTTTTTATTTGGGGCTAATTAGATGTGAATTTTATACGAACGTTAATGTATAAATGCATGATCACAACTCCTACTGTAGGAACCTTCCCGAAGTGACTCGAATATTTTTAGAAAGCTAAGTGAATTAGCTACAACTTTTATGTTGGAACCATTCCAAAGTTCGTGCAAGAAAGTGGCCAAAAGCTCAAAGGAAGTGACTGTGGTGCATTTTGAGATACTTTCCAGCATACCTTTAGTATTTTGGTCATAACTTGGTCTACAGAAATGATTTTTAGGTGAAACTTGATGTATTGCAAAGCTAACACACAGGGCCACTGGAAAAGGATACAAAATGTTCAAAAAGTTTAAATTTCAAAAAGTGCTTTTTATTGGGTTCTATTGTATGCGAAATTTATATGAACGTTAATGTACAAATGCACAAATCAGTACTCCCCATGTAGGAACCTCCACAAAGTGAATCTTTTGTTTTTGGAAAGGTAAGTGAGTTAGCTACAACTTTTGTGATAGATCTATTCCAAAGTTCTTGCAAGAAATGTTCCAAAAGCTCAAAGGAAATGACAGTGGTGCATTATAAGGTAGTTTTCGGCATACCTATAGTATTTTGATCATATCCTGGGCTAAAAAAAATGATTTTTAGGTGAAAGGAGATGCGTTGGAAATCTAACACATAGGGCTACTAGAAAATGAAAAGAAAGTTTCAAATAGTGCATATTATTTGGGGCTAATTAGATGTGAACTTTATACGAACGTTAAAGTATAAATGCACGATCACAACTCCTACTGTAGGAACCTTCCCGAAGTGACTCGAATATTTTTAGAAAGCTAAGTGAATTAGCTACAACTTTTATGTTGGAGCCATTCCAAAGTTCATGCAATAAAGTGGCCAAAAGCTCAAAGGAAGTGACTGTGGTGCATTTTGAGGTACTTTCCAGCATACCTTTAGTATTTTGGTCCTAACTTGGGCTATAAAAATGATTTTTGGGTGAAACTTGATGCATTTCAAAACTAACACATAGGGCTACTGGAAAAGGATACAAAATGTTCAAAAAGTTTAAATTTCAAATAGTGCTTTTTATTGGGGCCTATTGTATGCGAAATTTATATGAACGTTAATGTACAAATGCACAAATCAGTACTCCCCATGTAGGAACCTCCACAAAGTGAATCTTTTGTTTTTGGAAAGGTAAGTGAGTTAGCTACAACTTTTGTGATAGATCTATTCCAAAGTTCTTGCAAGAAATGTTCCAAAAGCTCAAAGGAAATGACAGTGGTGCATTATAAGGTAGTTTTCGGCATACCTATAGTATTTTTATCATATCTTGGGCTCAAAAAATGATTTTTAAGTGATACAAGATGCATTGGAAAGATAACACATAGGGCTACTAGAAAATGAAAAGAAAGTTTCAAAAAGTGCTTTTTATTTGGGGCTAATTAGATGTGAATTTTATACGAACGTTAATGTATAAATGCATGATCACAACTCCTACTGTAGGAACCTTCCCGAAGTGACTCGAATATTTTTAGAAAGCTAAGTGAATTAGCTACAACTTTTATGTTGGAACCATTCCAAAGTTCGTGCAAGAAAGTGGCCAAAAGCTCAAAGGAAGTGACTGTGGTGCATTTTGAGATACTTTCCAGCATACCTTTAGTATTTTGGTCATAACTTGGTCTACAGAAATGATTTTTAGGTGAAACTTGATGTATTGCAAAGCTAACACACAGGGCCACTGGAAAAGGATACAAAATGTTCAAAAAGTTTAAATTTCAAAAAGTGCTTTTTATTGGGGCCTATTTCATGCGAAATTTATATGAACGTTAATGTACAAATGCACAAATCACTACTCCCCATGTAGGAACCTCCACAAAGTGAATCTTTTGTTTTTGGAAAGGTAAGTGAGTTAGCTACAATTTTTGTGATAGAACCATTCCAAAGTTCTTGCAAGAAAGGTTCCAAAAGCTCAAAGGAAGTGACAGTGGTGCATTGTAAGGTAGTTTTTGGCATACCTATAGTATTTTGATCATAACTTAGGCTAAAAAAACGATTTTTAAGTGAAACAAGATGCGTTGGAAAGCTAACACATAGGGCTACTAGAAAATGAAAAGAAAGTTTCAAAAAGTTCTTTTTATTTGGGGCTAATTAGATGTGAACTTTATATGAACGTTAATGTATAAATGCACGATCACAACTCCTACTGTAGGAACCTCCCCAAAGTGACTCGAATATTTTTAGAAAGCTAAGTGAATTGGCTACAACTTTTTTGTTGGAACCATTCCAAATTTCGTGCAAGAAAGTGGCCAAAAGCTCAAAGGAAGTGACTGTGGTGCATTTTGAGGTACTTTCCAGCATACCTTTAGTGTTTTGGTCATAACTTGGGCTACAAAAATGATTTTTAGGTGAAACTTAATGCATTGAAAAGCTAACACATAGGGCTACTGGAAAAGGATACAAAATGTTCAAAAAGTTTAAAATTCAAAAAGTGCTTTTTATTGGGGCCTATTGTATGCAAAATTTATATGAACGTTAATGTACAAATGCACAAATCACTACTCCCCATGTAGGAACCTCGACAAAGTGAATGTTTTGTTTTTGGAAAGGTAAGTGAGTTAGCTACAACTTTTTTGATAGATCTATTCCAAAGTTCTTGCAAGAAAGGTTCCAAAAGCTCAAAGGAAATGACAGTGGTGCATTATAAGGTAGTTTTCGGCATACCTATAGTATTTTGATCATATCCTGGGCTAAAAAAATGATTTTTAGGTGAAACGAGATGCGTTGAAAAGCTAACACACAGGGCTACTAGAAAATGAAAAGAAAGTTTCAAAAAGTGCTTATTATTTGGGGCTAATTAGATGTGAACTTTATACGAACGTTAAAGTATAAATGCATGATCACAACTCCTACTGTAGGAACCTTCCCGAAGTGACTCGAATATTTTTAGAAAGCTAAGTGAATTAGCTACAACTTTAATGTTGGAACCATTCCAAATTTCGTGCAATAAAGTGGCCAAAAGCTCAAAGGAAGTGACTGTGGTGCATTTTGAGGTACTTTCCAGCATACCTTTAGAATTTTGGTCATAACTTGGGCTACAAAAATGATTTTTGGGTGAAACTTGATGCATTGCAAAACTAACACATAGGGCTACTGGAAAAGGATACAAAATGTTCAAAAAGTTTAAATTTCAAAAAGTGCTTTTTATTGGGGCCTATTGTATGCGAAATTTATATGAACGTTAATGTACAAATGCACAAATCAGTACTCCCCATGTAGGAACCTCCACAAAGTGAATCTTTTGTTTTTGGAAAGGTAAGTGAGTTAGCTACAACTTTTGTGATAGATCTATTCCAAAGTTCTTGCAAGAAAGGTTCCAGAAGATCAAAGGAAATGACAGTGGTGCATTATAAGGTAGTTTTCGGCATACCTATAGTATTTTGATCATATCTTGGGCTAAAAAAATTATTTTTGAGTGAAACAAGATGCGTTGGAAATCTAACACATAGGGCTACTAGAAAAGGAAAAGAAAATTTCTAAAAGTGCTTTTTATTTGGGGCTAACTAGATGTGAACTTCATACGAACGTTAATGTATAAATGCACGATCACAACTCCTACTGTAGGGACCTCACCAAAGTGACTCGAATATTTTTAGAAAGCTAAGTGAATTAGCTACAACTTTTGTGTAGGAACCATTCCAAAGTTCGTGCAATAAAGTGGCCAAAAGCTCAAAGGAAGTGACTGTGGTGCATTTTGAGGTACTTTCCAGCATACCTTTAGTGTTTTGGTCATAACTTGGGCTACAAAAATGATTTTTAGGTGAAACTTGATGCATTGAAAAGCTAACACATAGGGCTACTGGAAAAGGATACAAAATGTTCAAAACGTTTAAATTTCAAAAAGTGCTTTTTATTGGGGCCTATTGTATGCAAAATTTATATGAACGTTAATGTACAAATGCACAAATCACTACTCCCCATGTAGGAACCTCCACAAAGTGAATCTTTTGTTTTTGGATAGGTAAGTGAGTTAGCTACAACTTTTGTGATAGATCTATTCCAAAGTTCTTGCAAGAAAGGTTCCAGAAGCTCAAAGGAAATGACAGTGGTGCATTATAAGGTAGTTTTCGGCATACCTATAGTATTTTGATCATATCTTGGGCTAAAAAAATTATTTTTGAGTGAAACAAGATGCGTTGGAAATCTAACACATAGGGCTACTAGAAAAGGAAAAGAAAATTTCTAAAAGTGCTTTTTATTTGGGGCTAACTAGATGTGAACTTTATACAAACGTTAATGTATAAATGCACGATCACAACTCCTACTGTAGGGACCTCACCAAAGTGACTCGAATATTTTTAGAAAGCTAAGTGAATTAACTACAACTTTTGTGTTGGAACCATTCCAAAGTTCGTGCAATAAAGTGGCCAAAAGCTCAAAGGAAGTGACTGTGGTGCATTTTGAGGTACTTTCCAGCATACCTTTAGTGTTTTGGTCATAACTTGGGCTACAAAAATGATTTTTAGGTGAAACTTGATGCATTGAAAAGCTAACACATAGGGCTACTGGAAAAGGATACAAAATGTTCAAAACGTTTAAATTTCAAAAAGTGCTTTTTATTGGGGCCTATTGTATGCAAAATTTATATGAACGTTAATGTACAAATGCACAAATCACTACTCCCAATGTAGGAACCTCCACAAAGTGAATATTTTGTTTTTGGATAGGAAAGTGAGTTAGCTACAACTTTTGTGATAGATCTATTCCAAAGTTCTTGCAAGAAAGGTTCCAAAAGCTCAAAGGAAATGACAGTGGTGCATTATAAGGTAGTTTTCAGCATACCTATAGTATTTTGATCATATCTTGGGCTAAAAAAATGATTTTTAAGTGAAACAAGATGCGTTGGAAAGCTAACACATAGGGCTACTAGAAAATGAAAATAAAGTTTCAAAAAGTGCTTTTTATTTGGGGCTAATTACATGTGAACTTTATACGAACGTTAATGTATAAATGCAGGATCACAACTCCTACTGTAGGAACCTTCCCGAAGTGACTCGAATATTTATGGAAAGCTAAGTGAATTAGCTACAACTTTTATGTTGGAACCATTCCAAAGTTCGTGCAATAAAGTGGCATAAAGCTCAAAGGAAGTGACTGTGGTGCATTTTGAGGTACTTTCCAGCATACCTTTAGTATTTTGGTCATAACTTGGGCTACAAAAATGATTTTTAGGTGAAACTTGATGCATTGCAAAGCTAACACACAGGGCTACTGGAAAAGGATACAAAATGTTCAAAAAGTTTAAAATTCAAAAAATGCTTTTTATTGGGGCCTATTGTATGCAAAATTTATATGAACGTTAATGTACAAATGCACAAATCACTACTCCCCAAGTAGGAACCTCCACAAAGTGAATCTTTTGTTTTTCGAAAGGTAAGTGAGTTAGCTACAACTTTTGTGATAGATCTATTCCAAAGTTCTTGCAAGAAAGGTTCCAAAAGCTCAAAGGAAATGACAGTGGTGCATTATAAGGTAGTTTTCGGCATACCTATAGTATTTTGATCATATCCTGGGCTAAAAAAATGATTTTTAGGTGAAAGGAGATGCGTTGGAAATCTAACACATAGGGCTACTAGAGAATGAAAAGAAAGTTTCAAAAAGTGCATATTATTTGGGGCTAATTAGATGTGAACTTTATACGAACGTTAAAGTATAAATGCACGATCACAACTCCTACTGTAGGAACCTTCCCGAAGTGAGTCGAATATTTTTAGAAAGCTAATTGAATTAGCTACAACTTTTATGTTGGAGCCATTCCAAAGTTCATGCAATAAAGTGGCCAAAAGCTCAAAGGAAGTGACTGTGGTGCATTTTGAGGTACTTTCCAGCATACCTTTAGTATTTTGGTCATAACTTGGGCTACAAAAATGATTTTTGGGTGAAACTTGATGCATTGCAAAACTAACACATAGGGATACTGGAAAAGGATACAAAATGTTCAAAAAGTTTAAATTTCAAAAAGTGCTTTTTATTGGGGCCTATTGTATGCGAAATTTATATGAACGTTAATGTACAAATGCACAAATCAGTACTCCCCATGTAGGAACCTCCACAAAGTGAATCTTTTGTTTTTGGAAAGGTAAGTGAGTTAGCTACAACTTTTGTGATAGATCTATTCCAAAGTTCTTGCAAGAAATGTTCCAAAAGCTCAAAGGAAATGACAGTGGTGCATTATAAGGTAGTTTTCGGCATACCTATAGTATTTTGATCATATCTTGGGCTGAAAAAATGATTTTTAAGTGATACAAGATGCATTGGAAAGATAACACCTAGGGCTACTAGAAAATGAAAAGAAAGTTTCAAAAAGTGCTTTTTATTTGGGGCTAATTAGATGTGAACTTTATACGAACGTTAATGTATAAATGCATGATCACAACTCCTACTGTAGGAACCTTCCCGAAGTGACTCGAATATTTTTAGAAAGCTAAGTGAATTAGCTACAACTTTTATGTTGGAACCATTCCAAAGTTCGTGCAAGAAAGTGGCCAAAAGCTCAAAGGAAGTGACTGTGGTGCATTTTGAGATACTTTCCAGTATACCTTTAGTATTTTGGTCATAACTTGGTCTACAGAAATGATTTTTAGGTGAAACTTGATGTATTGCAAAGCTAACACACAGGGCCACTGGAAAAGGATACAAAATGTTCAAAAAGTTTAAATTTCAAAAAGTGCTTTTTATGGGGGCCTATTGCATGCGAAATTTATATGAACGTTAATGTACAAATGCACAAATCACTACTCCCCATGTAGGAACCTCCACAAAGTGAATCTTTTGTTTTTGGAAAGGTAAGTGAGTTAGCTACAATTTTTGTGATAGAACCATT
Organism: Ajuga chamaepitys; assembly: GCA_958295605.1. Lineage (NCBI taxonomy): Eukaryota > Viridiplantae > Streptophyta > Magnoliopsida > Lamiales > Lamiaceae > Ajuga > Ajuga chamaepitys. The sequence goes on from OY282495.1 coordinate 88,169,889, forward strand.
CCAAAGTTCTTGCAAGAAAGGTTCCAAAAGCTCAAAGGAAGTGACAGTGGTGCATTGTAAGGTGGTTTTTGGCATACCTATAGTATTTTGATCATACCTTAGGCTAAAAAAATGATTTTTAAGTGAAACAAGATGCGTTGGAAAGCTAACACATAGGGCTACTAGAAAATGAAAAGAAAGTTTCAAAAAGTTCTTTTTATTTGGGGCTAATTAGATGTGAACTTTATACGAACGTTAATGTATAAATGCACGATGACAACTCCTACTGTAGGAACCTCCCCAAAGTGACTCGAATATTTTTAGAAAGCTAAGTGAATTAGCTACAACTTTTGTGTTGGAACCATTCCAAATTTCGTGCAAGAAAGTGGCCAAAAGCTCAAAGGAAGTGACTGTGGTGCATTTTGAGGTACTTTCCAGCATACCTTTAGTGTTTTGGTCATAACTTGGGCTACAAAAATGATTTTTAGGTGAAACTTGATGCATTGAAAAGCTAACACATAGGGCTACTGGAAAAGGATACAAAATGTTCAAAAAGTTTAAAATTCAAAAAGTGCTTTTTATTGGGGCCTATTGTATGCAAAATTTATATGAACGTTAATGTACAAATGCACAAATCACTACTCCCCATGTAGGAACCTCCACAAAGTGAATGTTTTGTTTTTGGAAAGGTAAGTGAGTTAGCTACAACTTTTTTGATAGATCTATTCCAAAGTTCTTGTAAGAAAGGTTCCAAAAGCTCAAAGGAAATGACAGTGGTGCATTATAAGGTAGTTTTCGGCATACCTATAGTATTTTGATCATATCCTGGGTTAAAAAAATGATTTTAGGTGATACGAGATGCGTTGAAAAGCTAACACATAGCGCTACTAGAAAATGAAAAGAAAGTTTCAAAAAGTGCTTATTATTTGGGGCTAATTAGATGTGAACTTTATACAAACGTTAAAGTATAAATGCATGATCACAACTCCTACTGTAGGAAACTTCCCGAAGTGACTCGAATATTTTTAGAAAGCTAAGTGAATTAGCTAAAACTTTAATGTTGGAACCATTCCAAAGTTCGTGCAATAAAGTGGCCAAAAGCTCAAAGGAAGTGACTGTGGTGCATTTTGAGGTACTTTCCAGCATACCTTTAGTATTTTGGTCATAACTTGGGCTACAAAAATGATTTTTGGGTGAAACTTGATGCATTGCAAAACTAACACATAGGGCTACTGGAAAAGGATACAAAATGTTCAAAAAGTTTAAATTTCAAAAAGTGCTTTTTATTGGGGCCTATTGTATGCGAAATTTATATGAACGTTAATGTACAAATGCACAAATCAGTACTCCCCATGTAGGAACCTCCACAAAGTGAATCGTTTGTTTTTGGAAAGGTAAGTGAGTTAGCTACAACTTTTGTGATAGATCTATTCCAAAGTTCTTGCAAGAAAGGTTCCAGAAGCTCAAAGGAAATGACAGTGGTGCATTATAAGGTAGTTTTTGGCATACCTATAGTATTTTGATCATATCTTGGGCTAAAAAAATTATTTTTGAGTGAAACAAGATGCGTTGGAAATCTAACACATAGGACTACTAGAAAAGGAAAAGAAAATTTCTAAAAGTGCTTTTTATTTGGGGCTAACTAGATGTGAACTTTATACTAACGTTAATGTATAAATGCACGATCACAACTCCTACTGTAGGAATCTCCCCGAAGTGACTCGAATATTTTTAGAAAGCTAAGTGAAATAACTAAAACTTTTGTATTGGAACCATTCCAAGTTTTGTGCAAGAAAGTGGCCAAAAGCTCAAAGGAAGTGACTGTGGTGCATTTTGAGGTACTTTCCAGCATACCTTTAGTATTTTGGTCATCACTTGGGCTACAAAAATGATTTTCAGGTGAAACTTGATGCATTGCAAAGCTAACACACAGGGCTACTGGAAATGGATACAAAATGTTCAAAAAGTTTAAATTTCAAAAAGTGCTTTTTATTGGGGCCTATTGTATGCGAAATTTATATGAACGTTAATGTATAAATGCACAAATCACTACTCCCCATGTAGGAACCTCCACAAAGTGAATCTTTTGTTTTTGGAAAGATAAGTGAGTTAGCTACAACTTTTGTGATAGAACCAATCCAAAGTTCTTGCAAAAAAGGTTCCAAAAGCTCAAAGGAAGTGACAGTGGTGCATTGTAAGGTAGTTTTCGGCATACCTATAGTATGTTGATCATATCTTAGGCTAAAAAAATAATTTTTAAGTGAAACAAGATGCGTTGGAAAGCTAACACATAGGGCTACTTGAAAATGAAAAGAAAGTTTCAAAAAGTGCTTTTTATTTGGGGCTAATTAGATGTGAACTTTATACGAACGTTAATGTATAAATGCATGATCACAACTCCTACTGTAGGAACCTCCCCGAAGTGACTCAAATATTTTTTGAAAGCTAAGTGAATTAGCTACAAGTTTTGTGTTGGAACCATTCAAAAGTTCGTGAAAGAAAGTGGCCAAGAGCTCAAAGGAAGTGACTGTGGTGCATTTTGAGGTACTTTCCAGCATACCTTTAGTATTTTGGTCATAACTTGGGCTACAAAAATGATTTTTAGGTGAAACTTGATGCATTGCAAAGCTAACACATAGGGCTACTGGAAAAGGATACAAATTGTTCGAAAAGTTGAAATTTCAAAAAGTGCTTTATATTGGGGCCTATTGTATGCGAAATTTATATGAACGTTAATGTACAAATGCACAAATCACTACTCCCCATGTAGGAACCTCCACAAAGTGAATCTTTTGTTTTTGGAAAGGTAAGTGAGTTAGCTACAATTTTTGTGATAGAACCATTCCAAAGTTCTTGCAAGAAAGGTTCCAAAAGCTCAAAGGAAGTGACAGTGGTGCATTGTAAGGTGGTTTTTGGCATACCTATAGTATTTTGAACATACCTTAGGCTAAAAAAATGATTTTTAAGTGAAACAAGATGCGTTGGAAAGCTAACACATAGGGCTACTAGAAAATGAAAAGAAAGTTTCAAAAAGTTCTTTTTATTTGGGGCTAATTAGATGTGAACTTTATACGAACGTTAATGTATAAATGCACGATCACAACTCCTACTGTAGGAACCTCCCCAAAGTGACTCGAATATTTTTAGAAAGCTAAGTGAATTAGCTACAACTTTTGTGTTGGAACCATTCCAAATTTCGTGCAAGAAAGTGTCCAAAAGCTCAAAGGAAGTGACTGTGGTGCATTTTGAGGTACTTTCCAGCATACCTTTAGTGTTTTGGTCATAACTTGGGCTACAAAAATGATTTTTAGGTGAAACTTGATGCATTGAAAAGCTAACACATAGGGCTTTTGGAAAAGGATACAAAATGTTCAAAAAGTTTAAAATTCAAAAAGTGCTTTTTATTGGGGCCTATTGTATGCAAAATTTATATGAACGTTAATGTACAAATGCACAAATCACTACTCCCCATGTAGGAACCTCCACAAAGTGAATGTTTTGTTTTTGGAAAGGTAAGTGAGTTAGCTACAACTTTTTTGATAGATCTATTCCAAAGTTCTTGCAAGAAAGGTTCCAAAAGCTCAAAGGAAATGACAGTGGTGCATTATAAGGTAGTTTTCGGCATACCTATAGTATTTTGATCATATCCTGGGTTAAAAAAATGATTTTTAGGTGATACGAGATGCGTTGAAAAGCTAACACATAGCGCTACTAGAAAATGAAAAGAAAGTTTCAAAAAGTGCTTATTATTTGGGGCTAATTAGATGTGAACTTTATACAAACGTTAAAGTATAAATGCATGATCACAACTCCTACTGTAGGAACCTTCCCGAAGTGACTCGAATATTTTTAGAAAGCTAAGTGAATTAGCTAAAACTTTAATGTTGGAACCATTCCAAAGTTCGTGCAATAAAGTGGCCAAAAGCTCAAAGGAAGTGACTGTGGTGCATTTTGAGGTACTTTCCAGCATACCTTTAGTATTTTGGTCATAACTTGGGCTACAAAAATGATTTTTGGGTGAAACTTGATGCATTGCAAAACTAACACATAGGGCTACTGGAAAAGGATACAAAATGTTCAAAAAGTTTAAATTTCAAAAAGTGCTTTTTATTGGGGCCTATTGTATGCGAAATTTATATGAACGTTAATGTACAAATGCACAAATCAGTACTCCCCATGTAGGAACCTCCACAAAGTGAATCTTTTGTTTTTGGAAAGGTAAGTGAGTTAGCTACAACTTTTGTGATAGATCTATTCCAAAGTTCTTGCAAGAAAGGTTCCAGAAGCTCAAAGGAAATGACAGTGGTGCATTATAAGGTAGTTTTCGGCATACCTATAGTATTTTGATCATATCTTGGGCTAAAAAAATTATTTTTGAGTGAAACAAGATGCGTTGGAAATCTAACACATAGGACTACTAGAAAAGGAAAAGAAAATTTCTAAAAGTGCTTTTTATTTGGGGCTAACTAGATGTGAACTTTATACTAACGTTAATGTATAAATGCACGATCACAACTCCTACTGTAGGAATCTCCCCGAAGTGACTCGAATATTTTTAGAAAGCTAAGTGAAATAACTAAAACTTTTGTGTTGGAACCATTCCAAGTTTTGTGCAAGAAAGTGGCCAAAAGCTCAAAGGAAGTGACTGTGGTGCATTTTGAGGTACTTTCCAGCATACCTTTAGTATTTTGGTCATCACTTGGGCTACAAAAATGATTTTCAGGTGAAACTTGATGCATTGCAAAGCTAACACACAGGGCTACTGGAAATGGATACAAAATGTTCAAAAAGTTTAAATTTCAAAAAGTGCTTTTTATTGGGGCCTATTGTATGCGAAATTTATATGAACGTTAATGTATAAATGCACAAATCACTACTCCCCATGTAGGAACCTCCACAAAGTGAATCTTTTGTTTTTGGAAAGGTAAGTGAGTTAGCTACAACTTTTGTGATAGAACCAATCCAAAGTTCTTGCAAAAAAGGTTCCAAAAGCTCAAAGGAAGTGACAGTGGTGCATTGTAAGGTAGTTTTCGGCATACCTATAGTATGTTGATCATGTCTTGGGCTAAAAAAATAATTTTTAAGTGAAACAAGATGCGTTGGAAAGCTAACACATAGGGCTACTTGAAAATGAAAAGAAAGTTTCAAAAAGTGCTTTTTATTTGGGGCTAATTAGATGTGAACTTTATACGAACGTTAATGTATAAATGCATGATCACAACTCCTACTGTAGGAACCTCCCCGAAGTGACTCAAATATTTTTTGAAAGCTAAGTGAATTAGCTACAAGTTTTGTGTTGGAACCATTCAAAAGTTCGTGCAAGAAAGTGGCCAAAAGCTCAAAGGAAGTGACTGTGGTGCATTTTGAGGTACTTTCCAGCATACCTTTAGTATTTTGGTCATAACTTGGGCTACAAAAATGATTTTTAGGTGAAACTTGATGCATTGCAAAGCTAACACATAGGGCTACTGGAAAAGGATACAAATTGTTCGAAAAGTTGAAATTTCAAAAAGTGCTTTATATTGGGCCTATTGTATGCGAAATTTATATGAACGTTAATGTACAAATGCACAAATCACTACTCCCCACGTAGGAACCTCCACAAAGTGAATCTTTTGTTTTTGGAAAAGTAAGTGAGTTAGCTACAACTTTTGTGATAGAACCATTCCAAAGTTCTTGCAAGAAAGGTTCCGAAAGCTCAAAGGGAGTGACAGTGGTGCATTGTAAGGTAGTTTTCGGCATACCTATAGTATTTTGATCATATCTTGGGTTAAAAAAATGATTTTTAAGTGAAACAAGATGCATTGGAAAGCTAACACATAGGGCTACTAGAAAATGAAAAGAAAGTTTCAAAAAGTGCTTATTATTTGGGGCTAATTAGATGTGAACTTTATACGAACGTTAAAGTATAAATGCATGATCACAACTCCTACTGTAGGAACCTTCCCGAAGTGACTCGAATATTTTTAGAAAGCTAAGTGAATTAGCTACAACTTTAATGTTGGAACCATTCCAAAGTTCGTGCAATAAAGTGGCCAAAAGCTCAAAGGAAGTGACTGTGGTGCATTTTGAGGTACTTTCCAGCATACCTTTAGTATTTTGGTCATAACTTGGGCTACAAAAATGATTTTTGGGTGAAACTTGATGCATTGAAAAACTAACACATAGGGCTACTGGAAAAGGATACAAAATGTTCAAAAAGTTTAAATTTCAAATAGTGCTTTTTATTGGGGCCTATTGTATGCGAAATTTATATGAACGTTAATGTACAAATGCACAAATCAGTACTCCCCATGTAGGAACCTCCACAAAGTGAATCTTTAGTTTTTGGAAAGTTAAGTGAGTTAGCTACAACTTTTGTGATAGATCTATTCCAAAGTTCTTGCAAGAAATGTTCCAGAAGCTCAAAGGAAATGACAGTGGTGCATTATAAGGTAGTTTTCGGCATACCTATAGTATTTTGATCATATCTTGGGCTAAAAAAATTATTTTTGAGTGAAACAAGATGCGTTGGAAATCTAACACATAGGGCTACTAGAAAAGGAAAAGAAAATTTCTAAAAGTGCTTTTTATTTGGGGCTAACTAGATGTGAACTTTATACTAACGTTAATGTATAAATGCACGATCACAACTCCTACTGTAGGAATCTCCCCGAAGTGACTCGAATATTTTTAGAAAGCTAAGTGAAATAACTAAAACTTTTGTGTTGGAACCATTCCAAGTTTTGTGCAAGAAAGTGGCCAAACGCTCAAAGGAAGTGACTGTGGTGCATTTTGAGGTACTTTCCAGCATACCTTTAGTATTTTGGTCATAACTTGGGCTACAAAAATGATTTTCAGGTGAAACTTGATGCATTGCAAAGCTAACACACAGGGCTACTGGAAAAGGATACAAAATGTTCAAAAAGTTTAAATTTCAAAAAGTGCTTTTTATTGGGGCCTATTGTATGCGAAATTTATATGAACGTTAATGTATAAATGCACGAATCACTACTCCCCATGTAGGAACCTCCACAAAGTGAATCTTTTGGTTTTGGAAAGGTAAGTGAGTTAGCTACAACTTTTGTGATAGAACCAATCCAAAGTTCTTGCAAAAAAGGTTCCAAAAGCTCAAAGGAAGTGACAGTGGTGCATTGTAAGGTAGTTTTCGGCATACCTATAGTATTTTGATCATATCTTGGGCTAAAAAAGTGATTTTTAAGTGAAACAAGATGCGTTGGAAAGCTAACACATAGGGCTACTTGAAAATGAAAAGAAAGTTTCAAAAAGTGCTTTTTATTTGGGGCTAATTAGATGTGAACTTTATACGAACGTTAATGTATAAATGCATGATCACAACTCCTACTGTAGGAACCTCCCCGAAGTGACTCAAATATTTTCTGAAAGCTAAGTGAAATAGCTACAAGTTTTGTGTTGGAACCATTCCAAAGTTCGTGCAAGAAAGTGGCCAAAAGCTCAAAGGAAGTGACTGTGGTGCATTTTGAGGTACTTTCCAACATACCTTTAGTATTTTGGTCATAACTTGGGCTACAAAAATGATTTTTAGGTGAAACTTGATTCATTGCAAAGCTAACACATAGGGCTACTGGAAAAGGATAGAAATTGTTCAAAAAGTTGAAATTTCAAAAAGTGCTTTATATTGGGGCCTATTGTATGCGAAATTTATATGAACGTTAATGTACAAATGCACAAATCACTACTCCCCATGTAGGAACCTCCACAAAGTGAATCTTTTGTTTTTGGAAAACTAAGTGAGTTAGCTACAACTTTTGTGATAGAACCATTCCAAAGTTCTTGCAAGAAAGGTTCCGAAAGCTCAAAGGGAGTGACAGTGGTGCATTGTAAGGTAGTTTTCGGCATACCTATAGTATTTTGATCATATCTTGGGTTAAAAAAATGATTTTTAAGTGAAACAAGATGCATTGGAAAGCTAACACATAGGGCTACTAGAAAATAAAAAGAAAGTTTCAAAAAGTGCTTTTTATTTGGGGCTAATTAGATGTGAACTTTATACGAACGTCAATGTATAAATGCACGATCACAACTCCTACTGTAGGAACCTCACCAAAGTGACTCGAATATTTTTAGAAAGCTAAGTGAATTAGCTACAACTTTTGTGTTGGAACCATTCCAAAGTTTGTGCAAGAAAGTGGCCAAAAGCTCAAAGGAAGTGACTGTGGTGCATTTTGAGGTACTTTCCAACATACCTTTAGTGTTTTGGTCATAACTTGGGCTACAAAAATGATTTTTAGGTGAAACTTGATGCATTGAAAAGCTAACACATAGGGCTACTGGAAAAGGATACAAAATGTTCAAAAAGTTTAAAATTCAAAAAGTGCTTTTTATTGGGGCCTATTGCATGCAAAATTTATATGAACGTTAATGTACAAATGCACAAATCACTACTCCCCATGTAGGAACCTCCACAAAGTGAATGTTTTGTTTTTGGAAAGGTAAGTGAGTTAGCTACAACTTTTTTGATAGATCTATTCCAAAGTTCTTGCAAGAAAGGTTCCAAAAGCTCAAAGGGAGTGACAGTGGTGCATTGTAAGGTAGTTTTCGGCATACCTATAGTATTTTGATCATATCTTGGGTTAAAAAAATGATTTTTAAGTGAAACAAGATGCATTGGAAAGCTAACACATAGGGCTACTAGAAAATGAAAAGAAAGTTTCAAAAAGTGCTTTTTATTTGGGGCTAATTAGATGTGAACTTTATACGAACGTCAATGAATAAATGCACGATCACAACTCCTACTGTAGGAACCTCACCAAAGTGACTCGAATATTTTTAGAAAGCTAAGTGAATTAGCTACAACTTTTGTGTTGGAACCATTCCAAAGTTCGTGCAAGAAAGTGGCCAAAAGCTCAAAGGAAGTGACGGTGGTGCATTTTGAGGTACTTTCCAACATACCTTTAGTGTTTTGGTCATAACTTGGGCTACAAAAATGATTTTTAGGTGAAACTTGATGCATTGAAAAGCTAACACATAGGGCTACTGGAAAAGGATACAAAATGTTCAAAAAGTTTAAATTTCAAAAAGTGCTTTTTATTGGGGCCTATTGTATGCAAAATTTATATGAACGTTAATGTACAAATGCACAAATCACTACTCCCCATGTAGGAACCTCCACAAAGTGAATGTTTTGTTTTTGGAAAGGTAAGTGAGTTAGCTACAACTTTTTTGATAGATCTATTCCAAAGTTCTTGCAAGAAAGGTTCCAAAAGCTCAAAGGAAATGACAGTGGTGCATTATAAGGTAGTTTTCGGCATACCTATAGTATTTTGATCATATCCTGGGCTAAAAAAATGATTTTTAGGTGAAACGAGATGCGTTGAAAAGCTAACACATAGGGCTACTAGAAAATGAAAAGAAAGTTTCAAAAAGTGCTTATTATTTGGGGCTAATTAGATGTGAACTTTATACGAACGTTAAAGTATAAATGCATGATCACAACTCCTACTGTAGGAACCTTCCCGAAGTGACTCGAATATTTTTGGAAAGCTAAGTGAATTAGCTACAACTTTTATGTTGGAACCATTCCAAAGTTCGTGCAATAAAGTGTCCAAAAGCTCAAAGGAAGTGACTGTGGTGCATTTTGAGGTACTTTCCAGCATACCTTTAGTATTTTGGTCATAACTTGGGCTACAAAAATGATTTTTAGGTGAAACTTGATGCATTGCAAAACTAACACATAGGGCTACTGGAAAAGGATACAAAATGTTCAAAAAGTTTAAATTTCAAAAAGTGCTTTTTATTGGGGCCTATTGTATGCGAAATTTATATGAACGTTAATGTACAAATGCACAAATCAGTACTTCCCATGTAGGAACCTCCACAGAGTGAATCTTTTGTTTTTGGAAAGGTAAGTGAGTTAGCTACAACTTTTGTGATAGATATATTCCAAAGTTCTTGCAAGAAAGGTTCCAGAAGCTCAAAGGAAATGACAGTGGTGCATTATAAGGTAGTTTTCGGCATACCTATAGTATTTTGATCATATCTTGGGCTAAAAAAATTATTTTTGAGTGAAACAAGATGCGTTGGAAAGGTAACACATAGGGCTACTAGAAAAGGAAAAGAAAATTTCTAAAAGTGCTTTTTATTTGGGGCTAACTAGATGTGAACTTTATACTAACGTTAATGTATAAATGCACGATCACAACTCCTACTGTAGGAATCTCCCCGAAGTGACTCGAATATTTTTAGAAAGCTAAGTGAAATAACTAAAACTTTTGTGTTGGAACCATTCCATGTTTTGTGAAAGAAAGTGGCCAAAAGCTCAAAGGAAGTGACTGTGGTGCATTTTGAGGTACTTTCCAGCATACCTTTAGTATTTTTGTCATAACTTGGGCTACAAAAATGATTTTTAGGTGAAACTTGATGCATTGCAAAGCTAACACACAGGGCTACTGGAAAAGGATACAAAATGTTCAAAAAGTTTAAATTTCAAAAAGTGCTTTTTATTGGGGCCTATTGCATGCGAAATTTATATGAACGTTAATGTACAAATGCACAAATCACTACTCCCCATGTAGGAACCTCCACAAAGTGAATCTTTTATTTTTGGAAAGGTAAGTGAGTTAGCTACAACTTTTGTGATAGATCTGTTCCAAAGTTCTTGCAAGAAAGGTTCCAAAAGCTCAAAGGAAGTGACAGTGGTGCATTGTAAGGTAGTTTTCGGCATACCTATAGTATTTTGATCATATCTTGGGCTAAAAAAATTAGTTTTAAGAGAAACAAGATGCGTTGGAAAGCTAAAACATAGGGCTACTAGAAAATGAAAAGAAAATTTCAAAAAGTGCTTTTTATTTGGGTCTAATTAGATGTGAACTTTATACTAACGTTAATGTATAAATGCACGATCACAACTCCTACTGTAGGAATCTCCCTGAAGTGACTCGAATATTTTTAGAAAGCTAAGTGAAATAGCTACAAGTTTTGTGTTGGAACCATTCCAAGTTTCGTGCAAGAAAGTGGCCAAAAGCTCAAAGGAAGTGACTGTGTTGCATTTTGAGGTACTTTCCAGCATACCTTTAGTATTTTGGTCATAACTTGGGCCACAAAAATGATTTTTAGGTGAAACTTGATGCATTGCAGAGCTAACACACAGGGCTACTGGAAAAGGATACAAAATGTTCAAAAAGTTTAAACATTCAAAAAGTGCTTTTTATTGGGGCCTATTGCATGCGAAATTTATATGAACGTTAATGTACAAATGCACAAATCACTACTCCCCATGTAGGAACCTCCACAAAGTGAATCTTTTGTTTTTGGAAAGGTAAGTGAGTTAGATACAACTTTTATGATAGATCTATTCCAAAGTTCCTGCAAGAAAGGTTCCAAAAGCTCAAAGGAAATGACAGTGGTGCATTGTAAGTTAGTTTTCGGCATACCTATAGTATTTTGATCATATCTTGGGCTAAAAAAACGATTTTTAAGTGAAACAAGATGCGTTGGAAAGCTAAGACATAGGGCTACTAGAAAATGAAAAGAAAGTTTCAAAAAGTTCTTTTTATTTGGGGCTAATTAGATGTGAACTTTATACGAACGTTAATGTATAAATGCACGATCACAACTCCTACTGTAGGAACCTCACCAAAGTGACTCGAATATTTTTAGAAATCTAAGTGAATTAGCTACAACTTTTGTGTTGGAACCATTCCAAATTTCGTGCAAGAAAGTGGCCAAAAGCTCAAAGGAAGTGACTGTGGTGCATTTTGAGGTACTTTCCAGCATACCTTTAGTATTTTGGTCATAACTTGGGCTACAAAAATGATTTTTAGGTGAAACTTGATACATTGTAAAGCTAACACACAGGGCTACTGGAAAAGGATACAAAATGTTCCAAAAGTTTAAAATTCAAAAAGTGCTTTTTATTGGGGCCTATTGTATGCAAAATTTATATGAACGTTAATGTACAAATGCACAAATCACTACTCCCCATGTAGGAACCTCCACAAAGTAAATCTTTTGTTTTTGGAAAGGTAAGTGAGTTAGCTACAACTTTTGTGATAGATCTATTCCAAAGTTCATGCAAGAAATGTTCCAAAAGCTCAAAGGAAATGACAGTGATGCATTGTAAGGTAGTTTTCGGCATACCTATAGTATTTTGATCATATCTTGGGCTAAAAAAATGATTTTTAAGTGAAACAAGATGCGGTGGAAAGCTAACACATAGGGCTACTAGAAAATGAAAAGAAAGTTCCAAAAAGTGCTTTTTATTTAGGGCTAATCAGATGTGAACTTTATACAAACGTTAATGTATAAATGCACGATCACAACTCCTACTGTAGGAACCTCCCCGAAGTGACTCGAATATTTTTAGAAATCTAAGTGAATTAGCTACAACTTTTGTGTTGGAACTATTCCAAATTTCGTGCAAGAAAGTGGCCAAAAGCTCAAAGGAAGTGACTGTGGTGCATTTTGAGGTACTTTCCAGCATACCTTTAGTATTTTGGTCATAGCTTGGGCTACAAAAATGATTTTTAGGTGAAACTTGATACATTGTAAAGCTAACACACAGGGCTACTGGAAAAGGATACAAAATGTTCAAAAAGTTTAAAATTCAAAAAGTGCTTTTTATTGGGGCCTATTGTATGCAAAATTTATATGAACGTTAATGTACAAATGCACAAATCACTACTCCCCATGTAGGAACCTCCACAAAGTGAATCTTTTGTTTTTGGAAAGGTAAGTGAGTTAGCTACAACTTTTGTGATAGATCTATTCCAAAGTTCTTGTAAGATAGGTTCCAAAAGCTCAAAGGAAATGACAGTGGTGCATTATAAGGTAGTTTTCGGCATACCTATAGTATTTTGATCATATCCTGGGCTAAAAAAATGATTTTTAGGTGAAACAAGATGTGTTTGAAAGCTAACACATAGGGCTACTAGAAAATGAAAAGAAAGTTTCAAAAAGTGCTTACTATTTGGGGCTAATTAGATGTGAACTTTATACGAACGTTAATGCATAAATGCATGATCACAACTCCTACTGTAGGAACCTTCCCGAAGTGACTCGAATATTTTTAGAAAGCTAAGTGAATTAGCTACAACTTTTATGTTGGAACCATTCCAAAGTTCGTGCAAGAAAGTGGCCAAAAGCTCAAAGGAAGTGACTGTGGTGCATTTTGAGTTACTTTCCAGCATACCTTTAGTATTTTGGTCATAACTTGGGCTACAAAAATGATTTTTAGGTGAAACTTGATGCATTGCAAAGCTAACACACAGGGCTACTGGAAAAGGATACAAAATGTTCAAAAAGTTTAAATTTCAAAAAGTGCTTTTTATTGGGGCCTATTGCATGCGAAATTTATATGAACGTTATTGTACAAATGCACAAATCACTACCCCCCATGTAGGAACCTCCACAAAGTGAATCTTTTGTTTTTGGAAAGGTAGGTGAGTTAGCTACAACTTTTGTGATAGAACCATTCCAAAGTTCTTGCAAGAAAGGTTCCAAAAGCTCAAAGGAAATGACAGTGGTGCATTATAATGTAGTTTTCGGCATACCTATAGTATTTTGATCATATCTTGGGCTAAAAAAATGATTTTTAAGTGAAACAAGATGCATTGGAAAGATAACACATAGGGCTACTATAAAATGAAAAGAATGTTTCAAAAAGTTCTTTTTATTTGGGGCTAATTAGATGTGAACTTTATACGAACGTTAATGTATAAATGCATGATCACAACTCCTACTGTAGGAACCTTCCCGAAGTGACTCGAATATTTTTAGAAAGCTAAGTGAATTAGCTACAACTTTCATGTTGGAACCATTCCAAAGTTAGTGCAATAAAGTGGCCAAAAGCTCAAAGGAAGAGAGACTGTGGTGCATTTTGAGGTACTTTCCAGCATACCTTTAGTATTTTGGTCATAACTTGGGCTACAAAAATGATTTTTAGGTGAAACTTGATGCATTGTAAAGCTAACACACAGGGCTACTGAAAAAGGATACAAAATGTTCCAAATGTTTAAAATTCAAAAAGTGCTTTTTATTGGGGCCTATTGTATGCAAAATTTATATGAACGTTAATGTACAAATGCACAAATCACTACTTCCCATGTAGGAACCTCCACAAAGTGAATCTTTTGTTTTTGGAAAGGTAAGTGAGTTAGCTACAACTTTTATCATAGAACCATTCCAAAGTTCTTGCAAGAAAGGTTCCAAAAGCTCAAAGGAAGTGACAGTGGTGCATTGTAAGGTAGTTTTCGGCATACCTATAGTATTTTGATCATATCTTGGGCTAAAAAAATGATTTTTAAGTGAAACAAGATGAGCTGGAAAGCTAACACATAGTGCTACTATAAAATGAAAAGAAAGTTTCAAAAAGTGCTTTTTATTTGGGGCTAATTAGATGTGAACTTTATACGAACGTTAATGTATAAATGCACGATCACAACTCTTACTGTAGGAACCTCCCCGAAGTGACTCGAATATTTTTAGAAAGCTAAGTGAATTAGCTACATCTTTTGTGTTGGAACCATTCCAAATTTCGTGCAAGAAAGTGGCCAAAAGCTCAAAGGAAGTGACTGTGGTGTATTTTAAGGTACTTTCCAGCATACTTTTAGTATTTTGGTCATAACTTGGGCTACAAAAATGATTTTTAGGTGAAACTTGATGCATTGCAAAGCTAACACACAGGGCTACCGGAAAAGGATACAAAATGTTAAAAAAGTTTAAATTTCAGAAAGTGCTTTTTATTGGGGCCTATTGTATGCGAAATTTATATGAACGTTAATGTACAAATGCACAAATCACTACTCCCCATGTAGGTACCTCCACAAAGTGAATCTTTTTTTTTTTGGAAAGGTAAGTGAGTTAGCTACAGCTTTTGTGATAGATCTATTCCAAAGTTCTTGCAAGAAAGGTTCCAAAAGCTCAAAGGAAATGACAGTGGTGCATTATAAGGTAGTTTTCGACATACCTATAGTATTTTGATCATATCCTGAGCTAAAAAAATGATTTTTAGGTGAAACAAGATGCGTTGGAAAGCTAATACATAGGTCTACTATAAACTGAAAAGAAAGTTTCAAAAAGTGCTTACTATTTGGGGCTAATTAGATGTGAACTTTAGACGAACGTTAATGCATAAATGCATGATCACAACTCCTACTGTAGGAACCTTCCCGAAGTGGCTCGAATATTTTTAGAAAGCTAAGTGAATTAGCTACAACTTTTATGTTGGAACCATTCCAAAGTTCGTGCAATAAAGTGGCCAAAAGCTCAAAGGAAGTGACTGTGGTGCATTTTGAGGTACTTTCCAGCATACCTTTAGTATTTTGGTCATAACTTGGGCTACAAAAATGATTTTTAGGTGAAACTTGATGCATTGCAAAACTAACACACAGAGCTACTGGAAAAGGATACAAAATGTTCAAAAAGTTTAAATTTCAAAAAGTGCTTTTTATTGGGGCCTATTGTATGCGAAATTTATATGAACGTTAATGTACAAATGCACAAATCACTACTCCCCATGTAGGAACCTCCACAAAGTGAATCTTTTGTTTTTGGAAAGGTAAGTGAGTTAGCTACAACTTTTGTCATAGAACCATTCCAAAGTTCTTGCAAGAAAGGTTCCAAAAGCTCAAAGGAAGTGACAGTGGTGCATTGTAAGGTAGTTTTCGGCATACCTATAGTATTTTGATCATATCTTGGGCTAAAAAACTGATTTTTAAGTGAAACAAGATGCGCTGGAAAGCTAACACATAGGGCTACTAGAAAATGAAAAGAAAGTTTCAAAAAGTGCTTTTTATTTGGGGCTAATTAGATGTGAACTTTATACGAACGTTAATGTATAAATGCACGATCACAACTCTTACTGTAGGAACCTCCCCGAAGTGACTCGAATATTTTTAGAAAGCTAAGTGAATTAGCTACATCTTTTGTGTTGGAACCATTCCAAATTTCGTGCAAGAAAGTGGCCAAAAGCTCAAAGGAAGTGACTGTGGTGCATTTTGAGGTACTTTCCAGCATACTTTTAGTATTTTGGTCATAACTTGGGCTACAAAAATGATTTTTAGGTGAAACTTGATGCATTGCATAGCTAACACACAGGGCTACTGGAAAAGGATACAAAATGTTCAAAAAGTTTAAATTTCAAAAAGTGCTTTTTATTGGGGCCTATTGCATGCGAAATTTATATGAACGTTAATGTACAAATGCACAAATCACTACTCCCCATGTAGGAACCTCCACAAAGTGAATCTTTTGTTTTTGGAAAGGTAAGTGAGTTAGCTACAGCTTTTGTGATAGAACCATTCCAATGTTCTTGCAAGAAAGGTTCCAAAAGCTCAAAGGAAATGACGGTGGTGCATTATAAGGTAGTTTTCGGCATACCTATAGTATTTTGATCATATCCTGAGCTAAAAAAATGATTTTTAGGTGAAACAAGATGCGTTGGAAAGCTAACACATAGGGCTACTAGAAAATGAAAAGAAAGTTTCAAAAAGTGCTTACTATTTGGGGCTAATTAGATGTGAACTTTAGACGAACGTTAATGCATAAATGCATGATCACAACTCCTACTGTAGGAACCTTCCCGAAGTGACTCAAATATTTTTAGAAAGCTAAGTGAATTAGCTACAACTTTTATGTTGGAACCATTCCAAAGTTCGTGCAATAAAGTGGCCAAAAGCTCAAAGGAAGTGACTGTGGTGCATTTTGAGGTACTTTCCAGCATACCTTTAGTATTTTGGTCATAACTTGGGCTACAAAAATGATTTTTAGGTGAAACTTGATGCATTGCAAAACTAACACACAGGGCTACTGGAAAAGGATACAAAATGTTCAAAAAGTTTAAATTTCAAAAAGTGCTTTTTATTGGGGCCTATTGTATGCGAAATTTATATGAACGTTAATGTACAAATGCACAAATCACTACTCCCCATGTAGGAACCTCCACAAAGTGAATCTTTTGTTTTTGGAAAGGTAAGTGAGTTAGCTACAACTTTTGTCATAGAACTGTTCCAAATTTCTTGCAAGAAAGGTTCCAAAAGCTCAAAGGAAGTGACAGTGGTGCATTGTAAGGTAGTTTTCGGCATACCTATAGTATTTTGATCATATCTTGGGCTAAAAAAATGATTTTTAAGTGAAACAAGATGCACTGGAAAGCTAACACATAGGGCTACTAGAAAATGAAAAGAAAGTTTCAAAAAGTGTTTTTTATTTGGGGCTAATTAGATGTGAACTTTATACGAACGTTAATGTATAAATGCACGATCACAACTCTTACTGTAGGAACCTCCCCGAAGTGACTCGAATATTTATAGAAAGCTAAGTGAATTAGCTACATCTTTTGTGTTGGAACCATTCCAAATTTCGTGCAAGAAAGTGGCCAAAAGCTCAAAGGAAGTGACTGTGGTGCATTTTGAGGTACTTTCCAGCATACTTTTAGTATTTTGGTCATAACTTGGGCTACAAAAATGATTTTTAGGTGAAACTTGATGCATTGCAAAGCTAACACACAGGGCTACTGGAAAAGGATACAAAATGTTCAAAAAGTTTAAATATCAAAAAGTTCTTTTTATTGGGGCCTATTGTATGCGAAATTTATATGAACGTTAATGTACAAATGCACAAATCACTACTCCCCATGTAGGAACCTCCACAAAGTGAATCTTTTTTTTTTGGAAAGGTAAGTGAGTTAGCTACAGCTTTTGTGATAGATCTATTCCAAAGTTCTTGCAAGAAAGGTTCCAAAAGCTCAAAGGAAATGACAGTGGTGCATTATAAGGTAGTTTTCGGCATACCTATAGTATTTTGATCATATCTTGGGCTAAAAAAATGATTTTTAAGTGAAACAAGATGCATTGGAAAGCTAACAGATAGGGCTACTAGAAAATGAAAAGAAAGTTTCAAAAAGTGCTTATTATTTGGGGCTAATTAGATGTGAACTTTATACGAACAATAATGTATAAATGCATGATCACAACTCCTATTGTAGGAACCTTCCCGAAGTGACTCAAATATTTTTAGAAAGCTAAGTGAATTAGCTATAACTTTTCTGTTGGAACCATTCCAAAGTTCGTGCAAGAAAGTGGCCAAAAGCTCAAAGGAAGTGACTGTGGTGCATTTTGAGGTACTTTCCAGCATACCTTTAGTATTTTGGTCATAACTTGGGCTACAAAAATTATTTTTAGGTGAAACTTGATGCAATGCAAAGCTAACACACAGGACTACTGGAAAAGGATACAAAATGTTCAAAAAGTTTAAATTTCAAAAAGTGCTTTTTATTGGGGCCTATTGTATGCGAAATTTATATGAACGTTAATGTACAAATGCACAAATCACTACTCCCCATGTAGGAACCTCCACAAAGTGAATCTTTTGTTTTTGGAAAGGTAAGTGAGTTAGCTACAACTTTTTTCATAGAACCATTCCATAGTTCTTGCAAGAAAGGTTCCAAAAGCTCAAAGGAAGTGACAGTGGTGCATTGTAAGGTAGTTTTCGGCATACCTATAGTATTTTGATCATATCTTGGGCTAAAAAAATGATTTTTAAGTGAAACAAGATGCGCTGGAAAGCTAACACATAGGGCTACTTGAAAATGAAAAGAAAGTTTCAAAAAGTGCTTTTTATTTGGTGCTAATTAGATGTGAACTTTATACAAACGTTAATGTATAAATGCACGATCACAACTCTTACTGTAGGAACCTCCCCGAAGTGACTCGAATATTTTTAGAAAGCTAAGTGAATTAGCTACATCTTTTGTGTTGGAACCATTCCAAATTTCGTGCAAGAAAGTGGCCAAAAGCTCAAAGGAAGTGACTGTGGTGCATTTTGAGGTACTTTCCAGCATACTTTTAGTATTTTGGTCATAACTTGGGCTACAAAAATGATTTTTAGGTGAAACTTGATGCATTGCAAAGCTAACACACAGGGCTACTGGAAAAGGATACAAAATGTTCAAAAAGTTTAAATTTCAAAAAGTGCTTTTTATTGGGGCCTATTGTATGCGAAATTTATATGAACGTTAATGTACAAATGCACAAATCACTACTCCCCATGTAGGACCCTCCACAAAGTGAATCTTTTTTTTTTGGAAATGTAAGTGAGTTAGCTACAACTTTTGTGATAGATCTATTCCAAAGTTCTTGCAAGAAAGGTTCCAAAAGCTCAAAGGAAATGACAGTGGTGCATTATAAGGTAGTTTTCGGCATACCTATAGTATTTTGATCATATCTTGGGCTAAATAAATGATTTTTAAGTGAAACAAGATGCATTGGAAAGCTAACAGATAGGGCTACTAGAAAATGAAAAGAAAAATTCAAAAAGTGCTTATTATTTGGGGCTAATTAGATGTGAACTTTATACAAACGTTAATGTATAAATGCATGATCACAACTCCTACTGTAGGAACCTTCCCGAAGTGACTCGAATATTTTTAGAAAGCTAAGTGAATTAGCTACAACTTTTCTGTTGGAACCATTCCAAAGTTCATGCAAGAAAGTGGCCAAAAGCTCAAAGGAAGTGACTGTGGTGCATTTTGAGATACTTTCCAGCATACCTTTAGTATTTTGGTCATAACTTGGGCTACAAAAATGATTTTTAGGTGAAACTTGATGCATTGCATAGCTAACACACAGGGCTACTGGAAAAGGATACAAAATGTTCAAAAAGTTTAAATTTCAAAAAGTGCTTTTTATTGGGGCCTATTGCATGCGAAATTTATATGAACGTTAATGTACAAATGCACAAATCACTACTCCCCATGTAGGAACCTCCACAAAGTGAATCTTTTGTTTTTGGAAAGGTAAGTGAGTTAGCTATAGCTTTTGTGATAGAACCATTCCAAAGTTCTTGCAAGAAAGGTTCCAAAAGCTCAAAGGAAATGACGGTGGTGCATTATAAGGTAGTTTTCGGCATACCTATTGTATTTTGATCATATCCTGAGCTAAAAAAATGATTTTTAGGTGAAACAAGATGCGTTGGAAAGCTAACACATAGGGCTACTAGAAAATGAAAAGAAAGTTTCAAAAAGTGTTTACTATTTGGGGCTAATTAGATGTGAACTTTAGACGAACGTTAATGCATAAATGCATGATCACAACTCCTACTGTAGGAACCTTCCCGAAGTGACTCGAATATTTTTAGAAAGCTAAGTGAATTAGATACAACTTTTATGTTGGAACCATTCCAAAGTTCGTGCAATAAAGTGGCCAAAAGCTCAAAGGAAGTGACTGTGGTGCATTTTGAGGTACTTTCCAGCATACCTTTAGTATTTTGGTCATAACTTGGGCTACAAAAATGATTTTTAGGTGAAACTTGATGCATTGCAAAACTAACACACAGGGCTACTGGAAAAGGATACAAAATGTTCAAAAAGTTTAAATTTCAAAAAGTGCTTTTTATTGGGGCCTATTGTATGCGAAATTTATATGAACGTTTATGTACAAATGCACAAATCACTACTCCCCATGTAGGAACCTCCACAAAGTGAATCTTTTGTTTTTGGAAAGGTAAGTGAGTTAGCTACAACTTTTGTCATAGAACCATTCCAAAGTTCTTGCAAGAAAGGTTCCAAAAGCTCAAAGGAAGTGACAGTGGTGCATTGTAAGGTAGTTTTCGGCATACCTATAGTATTTTGATCATATCTTGGGCTAAAAAAATGATTTTTAAGTGAAACAAGATGCACTGGAAAGCTAACACATAGGGCTACTAGAAAATGAAAAGAAAGTTTCAAAAAGTGTTTTTTATTTGGGGCTAATTAGATGTGAACTTTATACGAACGTTAATGTATAAATGCACGATCACAACTCTTACTGTAGGAACCTCCCCGAAGTGACTCGAATATTTATAGAAAGCTAAGTGAATTAGCTACATCTTTTGTGTTGGAACCATTCCAAATTTCGTGCAAGAAAGTGGCCAAAAGCTCAAAGGAAGTGACTGTGGTGCATTTTGAGGTACTTTCCAGCATACTTTTAGTATTTTGGTCATAACTTGGGCTACAAAAATGATTTTTAGGTGAAACTTGATGCATTGCAAAGCTAACACACAGGGCTACTGGAAAAGGATACAAAATGTTCAAAAAGTTTAAATATCAAAAAGTTCTTTTTATTGGGGCCTATTGTCTGCGAAATTTATATGAACGTTACTACTCCCCATGTAGGAACCTCCACAAAGTGAATCTTTTTTTTTTGGAAAGGTAAGTGAGTTAGCTACAGCTTTTGTGATAGATCTATTCCAAAGTTCTTGCAAGAAAGGTTCCAAAAGCTCAAAGGAAATGACAGTGGTGCATTATAAGGTAGTTTTCGGCATACCTATAGTATTTTGATCATATCTTGGGCTAAAAAAATGATTTTTAAGTGAAACAAGATGCATTGGAAAGCTAACAGATAGGGCTACTAGAAAATGAAAAGAAAGTTTCAAAAAGTGCTTATTATTTGGGGCTAATTAGATGTGAACTTTATACGAATGTTAATGTATAAATGCATGATCACAACTCCTATTGTAGGAACCTTCCCGAAGTGACTCAAATATTTTTAGAAAGCTAAGTGAATTAGCTATAACTTTTCTGTTGGAACCATTCCAAAGTTCGTGCAAGAAAGTGGCCAAAAGCTCAAAGGAAGTGACTGTGGTGCATTTTGAGGTACTTTCCAGCATACCTTTAGTATTTTGGTCATAACTTGGGCTACAAAAATGATTTTTAGGTGAAACTTGATGCATTGCAAAGCTAACACACAGGACTACTGGAAAAGGATACAAAATGTTCAAAAAGTTTAAATTTCAAAAAGTGCTTTTTATTGGGGCCTATTGTATGCAAAATTTATATGAACGTTAATGTACAAATGCACAAATCACTACTCCCCATGTAGGAACCTCCACAAAGTGAATCTTTTGTTTTTGGAAAGGTAAGTGAGTTAGCTACAACTTTTTTCATAGAACCATTCCAAAGTTCTTGCAAGAAAGGTTCCAAAAGCTCAAAGGAAGTGACAGTGGTGCATTGTAAGGTAGTTTTCGGCATACCTATAGTATTTTGATCATATCTTGGGCTAAAAAAATGATTTTTAAGTGAAACAAGATGCGCTAGAAAGCTAACATATAGGGCTACTTGAAAATGAAAAGAAAGTTTCAAAAAGTGCTTTTTATTTGGTGCTAATTAGATGTGAACTTTATACGAACGTTAATGTATAAATGCACGATCACAACTCTTACTGTAGGAACCTCCCCGAAGTGACTCGAATATTTTTAGAAAGTTAAGTGAATTAGCTACATCTTTTGTGTTGGAACCATTCCAAATTTCGTGCAAGAAAGTGGCCAAAAGCTCAAAGGAAGTGACTGTGGTGCATTTTGAGGTACTTTCCAGCATACTTTTAGTATTTTGGTCATAACTTGGGCTACAAAAATGATTTTTAGGTGAAACTTGATGCATTGCAAAACTAACACACAGGGCTACTGGAAAAGGATACATAATGTTCAAAAAGTTTAAATTTCAAAAAGTGCTTTTTATTGGGGCCTATTGTATGCGAAATTTATATGAACGTTAATGTACAAATGCACAAATCACTACTCCCCATGTAGGAACCTCCACAAAGTGAATCTTTTGTTTTTGGAAAGGTAAGTGAGTTAGCTACAACTTTTTTCATAGAACCATTCCAAAGTTCTTGCAAGAAAGGTTCCAAAAGCTCAAAGGAAGTGACAGTGGTGCATTGTAAGGTAGTTCTCGGCATACCTATAGTATTTTGATCATATCTTGGGCTAAAAAAATGATTTTTAAGTGAAACAAGATGCGCTGGAAAGCTAACACATAGGGCTACTTGAAAATGAAAAGAAAGTTTCAAAAAGTGCTTTTTATTTGGTGCTAATTAGATGTGAACTTTATACGAACGTTAATGTATAAATGCACGATCAGAACTCTTACTGTAGGAACCTCCCCGAAGTGACTCAAATATTTTTAGAAAGCTAAGTGAATTAGCTACATCTTTTGTGTTGGAACCATTCCAAATTTCGTGCAAGAAAGTGGCCAAAAGCTCAAAGGAAGTGACTGTGGTGCATTTTGAGGTACTTTCCAGCATACTTTTAGTATTTTGGTCATAACTTGGGCTACAAAAATGATTTTTAGGTGAAACTTGATGCATTGCAAAGCTAACACATAGGGCTACTGGAAAAGTATACAAAATGTTCAAAAAGTTTAAATTTCAAAAAGTGCTTTTTATTGGGGCCTATTGTATGCGAAATTTATATGAACGTTAATGTACAAATGCACAAATCACTACTCCCCATGTAGGACCCTCCACAAAGTGAAACTTTTTTTTTTGGAAATGTAAGTGAGTTAGCTACAGCTTTTGTGATAGATCTATTCCAAAGTTCTTGCAAGAAAGGTTCCAAAAGCTCAAAGGAAATGACAGTGGTGCATTATAAGGTAGTTTTCGGCATACCTATAGTATTTTGATCATATCTTGGGCTAAAAAAATGATTTTTAAGTGAAACAAGATGCATTGGAAAGCTAACACATAGGGCCACTAGAAAATGAAAAGAAAGTTTCAAAAAGTTCTTTTTATTTAGGGCTAATTAGATGTGAACTTTATACGAACGTTAATGTATAAATGCATGATCACAACTCCTACTGTAGGAACCTTCCCGAAGTGACTCGAATATTTTTAGAAAGCTAAGTGAATTAGCTACAACTTTCATGTTGGAACCATTCCAAAGTTCGTGCAAGAAAGTGGCCAAAAGCTCAAAGGAAGTGACTGTGGTGCATTTTGAGGTACTTTCCAGCATACCTTTAGTATTTTGGTCATAACTTGGGCTACAAAAATGATTTTAAGGTGAAACTTGATGCATTGTAAATCTAACACACAGGGCTACTGGAAAAGGATACAAAATGTTCCAAAAGTTTAAAATTCAAAAAGTGCTTTTTATTGGGGCCTATTGTATGCAAAATTTATATGAACGTTAATGTACAAATGCACAAATCACTACTCCCCATGTAGGAACCTCCACAAAGTGAATCTTTTGTTTTTGAAAAGGTAAGTGAAATAGCTACAACTTTTGTGATAGATCTATTCCAAAGTTCTTGCAAGAAAGGTTCCAAAAGCTCAAAGGAAATGATAGTGGTGCATTATAAGGTAGTTTTCGGCATACCTATAGTATTTTGATCATATCCTGGGCTAAAAAAATGATTTTTAGGTGAAACAAGATGCGTTGGAAAGCTAACACATAGGGCTACTAGAAAATGAAAAGAAAGTTTCAAAAAGTGCTTACTATTTGGGGCTAATTAGATGTGAACTTTATACGAACGTTAATGCATAAATGTATGATCACAACTCCTACTGTAGGAACCTTCTCGAAGTGACTCGAATATTTTTAGAAAGCTAAGTGAATTAGCTACAACTTTTATGTTGGAACCATTCCAAAGTTCGTGCAATAAAGTGGCCAAAAGCTCAAAGGAAGTGACTGTGGTGCATTTTGAGGTACTTTCCAGCATACCTTTAGTATTTTGGTCATAACTTGGGCTACAAAAATGATTTTTGGGTGAAACTTGATGCATTGCAAAACTAACACATAGGGCTACTGGAAAAGGATACAAAATGTTCAAAAAGTTTAAATTTCAAAAAGTGCTTTTTATTGGGGCCTATTGTATGCGAAATTTATATGAACGTTAATGTACAAATGCACAAATCACTACTCCCCATGTAGGAACCTCCACAAAGTGAATCTTTTGTTTTTGGAAAGGTAAGTGAGTTAGCTACAACTTTTGTCATAGAACCATTCCAAAGTTCTTGCAAGAAAGGTTCCAAAAGCTCAAAGGAAGTGACAGTGGTGCATTGTAAGGTAGTTTTCGGTATACCTATAGTATTTTGATCATATCTTGGGCTGAAAAATGATTTTCAAGTGAACCAAGATGCATTGGAAAGCTAACACATAGGGCTACTAGAAAATGGAAAGAAAGTTTCAAAAAGTGATTTTTATTTGGGGCTAATTAGATGTGAACTTTATACGAACGTTAATGTATAAATGCACGATCACAACTCTTACTGTAGGAACCTCCCCGAAGTGACTCGAATATTTTTAGAAAGCTAAGTGAAATAGCATAAAATTTTGTGTTGGAACCATTCCAAGTTTTGTGCAAGAAAGTGGCCAAAAGCTCAAAGGAAGTGACTGTGGTGCATTTTGAGGTACTTTCCAGCATACCTTTAGTATTTTGGTCATAACTTGGGCTACAAAAATGATTTTTAGGTGAAACTTGATGCATTGCAAAGCTAACACATAGGGCTACTGGAAAAGGATACGAAATGTTCATAAAGTTTAAATTTCAAAAAGTGCTTTTTATTGGGGCCTATTGTATGCGAAATTTATATGAACGTTAATGTACAAATGCACAAATCACTACTCCCCATGTAGGAACCTCCACAAAGTGAATCTTTTGTTTTTGGAAAGGTAAGTGAGTTAGCTACAACTTTTGTGATAGAACCAATCCAAAGTTCTTGCAAGAAAGGTTCCAAAAGCTCAAAGGAAGTGACAGTGGTGCATTGTAAGGTAGTTTTCGGCATACCTATAGTATTTTGATCATATCATGGGCTAAATAAATGATTTTTAAGTGAAACAAGATGCGTTGGAAAGCTAACACATAGGGCTAATAGAAAATGAAAAGAAAGTTTCAGAAAGTGCTTTTTATTTGGGGCTAATTAGATGTGAACTTTATACGAACGTTAATGTATAAATGCACGATCACAACTCCTACTGTAGGAACCTCCCCAAAGTGACTCGAATATTTTTAGAAAGCTAAGTAAATTAGCTACAACTTTTGTGTTGGAACCATTCCAAATTTCGTGCAAGAAAGTGGCCAAAAGCTCAAAGGAAGTGACTGTGGTGCATTTTGAGGTACTTTCCAGCAGACCTTTAGTATTTTGGTCATAACATGGGCTACAAAAATGATTTTTAGGTGAAACTTGATGCATTGCAAAGCTAACACACAGGGCTACTGGGAAAGGATACAAAATGTTCTAAAAGTTTAAATTTCAAAAAGTGCTTTTTATTGGGGCCTATTGCATGCGAAATTTATATGAACGTTAATGTACAAATGCACAAATCAATACTCCCCATGTAGGAACCTCCACAAAGTGAATCTTTTGTTTTTGGAAAGGTAAGGAGTTAGCTACAACTTTTGTGATAGAACCATTCCAAAGTTCTGGCAAGAAAGGTTCCAAAAGCTCAAAGGAAGTGACAGTGGTGCATTGTAAGGTAGTTTTCGGCATACCTATTGTATTTTGATCATATCTTGGGCTAAAAAAATTATTTTTAAGAGAAACAAGATGCGTTGGAAAGCTAAAACATAGGGCTACTAGAAAATGGAAAGGAAAATTTCAAAAAGTGATTTTTATTTGGGGCTAATTAGATGTGAACTTTATACTAACGTTAATGTATAAATGCACGATCACAACTCCTACTGTAGGAATCTCACTGAAGTGACTCTAATATTTTTAGAATGCTAAGTGAAATAGCTACAACTTTTGTGTTGGAACTATTCCAAGTTTCGTGCAAGAAAGTGGCCAAAAGCTCAAAGGAAGTGACTGTGGTGCATTTTGAGGTACTTTCCAGCATACCTTTAGTATTTTGGTCATAACTTGGGCTACAAAATTGATTTTTAGGTGAAACTTGATGCATTGCAAAGCTAACACACAGGGCTACCGGAAAAGGATACAAAATGTTCAAAAAGTTTAAACTTCAAAAAGTGCTTTTTATTGGGGCCTATTGTATGCGAAATTTATATGAACGTTAATGTACAAATGCACAAATCACTACTCCCCATGTAGGAACCTCCACAAAGTGAATCTTTTGTTTTTGCAAAGGTAAGTGAGTTAGCTACAACATTTGTGATAGATCTATTCCAAAGTTCTTGCAAGAAAGGTTCCAAAAGCTCAAAGGAAGTGACAGTGGTGCATTGTAAGGTAGTTTTCGGCAAACCTATAGTATTTTGATCATATCTTGGGCTAAAAAAATGATTTTTAAGTGAAACAAAATGCGTTGGACAGCTAACACATAGGGATACTAGAAAACGAAAATAAAGTTTCAAAAAGTGCTTTTTATTTGGGGCGAATTAGATGTGAACTTTATACGAACGTTAATATATAAATGCACGATCACAACTCCTACTGTAGGAACCTCCCCAAAGTGACTCGAATATTTTTAGAAAGCTAAGTGAATTAGCTACAACTTTTGTGTTGGAACCATTCCAAAATTCGTGCAAGACGTGTTATCAGAAAGTGGCCAAAAGCTCAAAGGAAGAGACTGTGGTGCATTTTGAGGTACTTTCCAGCATACCTTTAGTATTTTGGTCATAACTTGGGCTACAAAAATGATTTTTAGGTGAAACTTGATGCATTGTAAAGCTAACAGACAGGGCTACTGGAAAAGGATACAAAATGTTCAAAAAGGTGAAATTTCAAAAAGTGCTTTTTATTGGGGCCTATTGTATGCGAAATTTATATGAACGTTAATGTACAAATGCACAAATCACTACTCCCCATGTAGGAACCTCCACAAAGTGAATCTTTTGTTTTTGGAAAGGTAAGTGAGTTAGCTACAACTTTTGTCATAGAACCATTCCAAAGTTCTTGCAAGAAAGGTTCCAAAAGCTCAAAGGAAGTGACAGTGGTGCATTGTAAGGTAGTTTTCGGCATACCTATAGTATTTTGATCATATCTTGGGCTAAAAAAATGATTTTTAAGTGAAACAAGATGCGTTGGAAAGCTAACACATAGGGATACTAGAAAATGGAAAGAAAGTTTCAAAAAGTGCTTTTTATTTGGGGCTAATTAGATGTGAACTTTATACGAATGTTAATGTATAAATGCACGATCACAACTCTTACTGTAGGAACCTCCCCAAAGTGACTCGAATATTTTTAGAAAGCTAAGTGAAATAGCGTAAACTTTTGTGTTGGAACCATTCCAAGTTTTGTGCAAGAAAGTGGCCAAAAGCTCAAAGGAAGTGACTGTGGTGCATTTTGAGGTACTTTCCAGCATACCTTTAGTATTTTGGTCATAACTTGGGCTACAAAAATGATTTTTAGGTGAAACTTGATGCATTGCAAAGCTAACACACAGGGCTACCAGAAAAGGATACGAAATGTTCAAAAAGTTTAAATTTCAAAAAGTGCTTTTTATTGGGGCCTATTGTATGCGAAATTTATATGAACGTTAATGTATAAATGCACAAATCACTACTCCCCATGTAGGAACCTCCACAAAGTGAATCTTTTGTTTTTGGAAAGGTAAGTGAGTTACCTACAACTTTTGTGATAGAACCAATCCAAAGTTCTTGCAAGAAAGGTTCCAAAAGCTCAAAGGAAGTGACAGTGGTGCATTGTAAGGTAGTTTTCGGCATACCTATAGTATTTTAATCATATCTTGGGCTAAAAAAATGATTTTTAAGTGAAACAAGATGCGATGGAAAGCTAACACATAGGGCTACTAGAAAATGAAAAGAAAGTTTCAAAAAGTGCTTTTTATTTGGGGCTAATTAGATGTGAACTTTATACGAACGTTAATGTATAAATGCACGATCACAACTCCTACTGTAGGAACCTCCCCAAAGTGACTCGAATATTTTTAGAAAGCTAAGTGAATTAGCTACAACTTTTGTGTTGGAACCATTCCAAATTTCTTGCAAAAAAGTGGCCAAAAGCTCAAAGGAATTGACTGTCGTGAACTTTGAGGTACTTTCCAGCATACCTTTAGTATTTTTGTCATAACTTGGGCTACAAAAATGATTTTTAGGTGAAACTTGATGCATTACAAAGCTAACACACAGGGATACTGGAAAATGATACAAAATGTTCAAAAAGTTGAAATTTCAAAAAGTGCTTTTTATTGGGGTCGATTGTATGCGAAATTTATATGAACGTTAATGTACAAATGCACAAATCACTACTCCCCATGTAGGAACCTCCACAAAGTGAATCTTTTGTTTTTGGAAAGGTAAGTGAGTTAGCTACAACTTTTAAGATAGAACCATTCCAAAGTTCTTGCAAGAAAGGTTCGAAAAGCTCAAAGGAAGTGACAGTGATGCATTTAAGGTAGTTTTCGGCATACCTATAATATTTTGATCATGGCTTGTTCTAAAAAAATGATTTTTAAGTGAAACAAGATGCGTTGGAAAGCTAACACATAGGGCTACTAGAAAATGAAAAGAAAATTTCAAAAAGTGCTTTTTATTTGGGGCTAATTAGATGTGAACTTTATACGAAGGTTAATGTATAAATGCACGATCACAACTCCTACTGTAGGAACCTCCCCGAAGTGACTCGAATATTTGTAGAAAGGTAAGTGAATTAGATACAACTTTTGTGTTGGAACCATTCCAAATTTCTTGCAAGAAAGTGGCCAAAAGCTCAAAGGAAGTGACTGTGGTGCATTTTGAGGTACTTTCCAGCATACCTTTAGTATTTTGGTCATAACTTGGGCTACAAAAATGATTTTTAGGTGAAACTTGATGCATTGCAAAGCTAACACACAGGGCTACTAGAAAAGGATACAAAATGTTCAAAGTTGAAATTTCAAAAAGTGCTTTTTATTGGGGCCTATTGTATGCGAAATTTATATGAACGTTAATGTACAAATGTACAAATCACGACTCCCCATGTAGGAACCTACACAAAGTGAATCTTTAGTTTTTGGAAAGGTAAGTGAGTTAGCTAAAACTTTTATGGTAGAACCATTCCAAAGTTCTTGCAAGAAAGGTTCCAAAAGCTCAAAGGAAGTGACAGTGGTGCATTATAAGGTAGATTTCGGCATACCTATAGTATGGTGATCATATCTTGGGCTAAAAAAATGATTTTTAAGTGAAACAAGATGCGTTGGAAAGCTAACACATAGGGCTACTAGAAAATGAAAAGAAAATTTCAAAAAGTGCTTTTTGTTTGGGGCTAATTAGATGTGAACTTTATACGAACGTCAATGTATAAATACACGATCACAACTCCTACTGTGGGAACCTCCCCGAAGTGACTCGAATATTTTTAGAAAGCTAAGTGAATTAGCTACAACTTTTGTATTGGAACCATTCCAAATTTCTTGCAAAAAAGTGGCCAAAAGCTCAAAGGAATTGACTGTCGTGCACTTTGAGGTACTTTCCAGCATACCTTTAGTATTTTTATCATAACTTGGGCTACAAAAATGATTTTTAGGTGAAACTTGATGCATTACAAAGCTAACACACAGGGATACTGGAAAACGATACAAAATGTTCAAAAAGTTTAAATTTCAAAAAGTGCTTTTTATTGGGGCCGATTGTATGCCAAATTTATATGAACGTTAATGTACAAATGCACAAATCACTACTCCCCATGTAGGAACCTCCACAAAGTGAATCTTTTGTTTTTGGAAAGGTAAGTGAGTTAGCTACAACTTTTAAGATAGAACCATTCCAAAGTTCTTGCAAGAAAGGTTCGAAAAGCTCAAAGGAAGTGACAGTGATGCATTTAAGGTAGTTTTCGGCATACCTATAATATTTTGATCATGGCTTGTTCTAAAAAAATGATTTTTAAGTGAAACAAGATGCGTTGGAAAGCTAACACATAGGGCTACTAGAAAATGAAAAGAAAATTTCAAAAAGTGCTTTTTATTTGGGGCTAATTAGATGTGAACTTTATACGAAGGTTAATGTATAAATGCACGATCACAACTCCTACTGTAGGAACCTCCCCAAAGTGAATCGAATATTTGTAGAAAGGTAAGTGAATTAGATACAACTTTTGTGTTGGAACCATTCCAAATTTCTTGCATGAAAGAGGCCAAAAGCTCAAAGGAAGTGACTGTGGTGCATTTTGAGGTACTTTCCAGCATACCTTTAGTATTTTGGTCATAACTTGGGCTACAAAAATGATTTTTAGGTGAAACTTGATGCATTGCAAAGCTAACACACAGGGCTACTGGAAAAGGATACAAAATGTTCAAAAAGTTGAAATTTCAAAAAGTGCTTTTTATTTGGGCCTATTGTATGCGAAATTTATATGAACGTTAATGTACAAATGTACAAATCACAACTCCCCATGTAGGAACCTACACAAAGTGAATCTTTAGTTTTTGGAAAGGTAAGTGAGTTAGCTAAAACTTTTATGGTAGAACCATTCCAAAGTGCTTGCAAGAAAGGTTCCAAAAGCTCAAAGGAAGTGACAGTGGTGCATTATAAGGTAGATTTCGGCATACCTATAGTATGGTGATCATATCTTGGGCTAAAAAAATGATTTTTAAGTGAAAAAAGATGCGTTGGAAAGCTAACACATAGGGCTACTAGAAAATGAAAAGAAAATTTCAAAAAGTGCTTTTTTGTTTGTGGCTAATTAGATGTGAACTTTATACGAACGTCAATGTATAAATACACGATCACAACTCCTACTGTGGGAACCTCCCCGAAGTGACTCGAATATTTTTAGAAAGCTATGTGAATTAGCTACAACTTTTGTATTGGAACCATTCCAAATTTCTTGCAAAAAAGTGGCCAAAAGCTCAAAGGAATTGACTGTCGTGCATTTTGAGGTACTTTCCAGCATACCTTTAGTATTTTTGTCATAACTTGGGATACAAAAATGATTTTTAGGTGAAACTTGATGCATTGCAAAGATAACACATAGGGCCACTAGAAAAGGATTCAAAATGTTCAAAAAGTTGAAATTTCAAAAAGTGCTTTTTATAGGGTCCTATTGTATGCGAAATTTATATGAATGTTAATGTACAAATGAACAAATCACTACTCCCCATGTAGGAACCTCCACAAAGTGAATCTTCATTTTTTTGAAAAGGTAAGTGAGTTAGCTAAAACTTTTGTGATAGAACCATTCCAAATTTCTTGCAAGAAAGGTTCGAAAAGCTCAAAGGAAGTGACAGTGGTGCATTGTAAGGTAGTTTTCAGCATACCTATAGTATTTTGATCATATCTTGGGCTAAAAAAATGATTTTTAAGTGAAACAAGATGCGTTGGAAAGCTAACACATAGGAATACTAGAATATGAAAAGAAAATTTCAAAAAGTGATTTTTATTTGGGGCTAATTAGATGTGAACTTTATACGAGCGTTAATGTATAAATGCACGATCACAACTCCTACTGTAGGAACCTCCCCGAAGTGACTCGAATATTTTTAGAAATCTAAGTGAATTAGCTAAAACTTTTATGTTGGAACCATTCCAAATTTCTTGCAAGAAAGTGGCCAAAAGCTCAAAGGAAGTGACTGTGGTGCGTTTTGAGGTACTTACCAGCATACCTTTAGTATTTTTGTCATAACTTGGGCTACAAAAATGATTTTTAGGTGAAACTTGATGCATTGCAAAGATAACACATAGGGCCTCTAGAAAAGGATTCAAAATGTTCAAAAAGATGAAATTTCAAAAGGTGCTTTTTATTGGGTCCTATTGTATGCGAAATTTATATGAATGTTAATGTACAAATGAACAAATCACTACTCCCCATGTAGGAACCTCCACAAAGTGAATCTTTATTTTTTTGAAAAGGTAAGTGAGTTAGCTAAAACTTTTGTGATAGAACCATTCCAAAGTTCTTGCAAGAAAGGTTCGAAAAGCTCAAAGGAAGTGACAGTGGTGCATTGTAAGGTAGTTTTCGGCATACCTATAGTATTTTGATCATATCTTTGCCTAAAAAAATGATTTTTAAGAGAAACAAGATGCTTTGGAAAGCTAACACATAGGGCTACTAGAAAATGAAAAGAAAATTTCAAAAAGTGCTTTTTATTTGGGGCTAATTAGATGTGAACTTTATATGAGCGTTAATGTATGAATGCACGATCACAACTCCAACTGTAGGAACCTCCCCGAAGTGACTCGAATATTTTTAGAAAGATAAGTGAATTAGCTACAACTTTTGTGTTGGAACCATTCCAAATTTCTTGCAAGAAAGTGGCCAAAAGCTCAAAGGAAGTGACTATGGTGCATTTTGAGGTACTTTCCAGCATACCTTTAGTATTTTTGTCATAACTTGGGCTACAAAAATGATTTTTAGGTGAAACTTGATGCATTACAAAGATAACACACAGGGATACTGGAAAAGGATACAAAATGTTCAAAAAGTTGAAATTTCAAAAAGTGCTTTTTATTGGGGCCTATTGTATGCGAAATTTATATGAACGTTAATGTACAAATGCACAAATCACTACTCCCCATGTAGGAACCTCTAAAAAGTGAATCTTTTGTTTTTGGAAAGGTAAGTGAGTTAGCTACAACTTTTAAGAAAGAACCATTCCAAAGTTCTTGCAAGAAAGGTTCCAAAAGCTCAAAGGAAGTGACAGTGGTGCATTATAAGGTAGTTTTCGGCATACCTATAGTATGTTGATCATATCTTGGGCTAAAAAAATGATTTTTAAGTGAAACAAGATGCGTTGGAAAGCTAACACATAGGGCTACTAGAAAATGAAAAGAAAATTTCAAAAAGTGCTTTTTATTTGGGGCTAATTAGATGTGAACTTTATACGAACGTTAATGTATAAATACACGATCACAACTCCTACTGTAGGAACCTCCCCGAAGTGACTCGAATATTTGTAGAAAGGTAAGTGAATTAGATACAACTTTTGTGTTGGAACCATTCCAAATTTCTTGCAAGAAAGTGGCCAAAAGCTCAAAGGAAGTGACTGTGGTGCATTTTGAGGTACTTTCCAGCATACCTTTAGTATTTTGGTCATAACTTGGGCTACAAAAATGATTTTTAGGTGAAACTTGATGCATTGCAAAGCTAGCACACAGGGCTACTGGAAAAGGATACAAAATGTTCAAAAAGTTGAAATTTCAAAAAGTGCTTTTTATTAGGGCCTGTTGTATGCGAAATTTATATGAACGTTAATGTACAAATGTACAAATCACAACTCCCCATGTAGGAACCTACACAAAGTGAATCTTTTGTTTCTGGAAAGATAAGTGAGTTAGCTAAAACTTTTATGGTAGAACCATTCCAAAGTTCTTGGAAGAAAGGTTCCAAAAGCTCAAAGGAAGTGACAGTGGTGCATTATAAGGTAGTTTTCGGCATACCTATAGTATGTTGATCATATCTTGGGCTAAAAAAATGATTTTTAAGTGAAACAAGATGCGTTGGAAAGCTAACACATAGGGCTACTAGAAAATGAAAAGAAAATTTCAAAAAGTGCTTTTTATTTGGGGCTAATTAGATGTGAATTTTATACGAACGTTAATGTATAAATACACGATCACAACTCCTACAAGATGGTGGCCTATTTCATATAAACAGATGACATTGTCGACAATATGACATGATTTCCCTTCACCTTGTTCCGTTTGTTGTTGAACTACAATTTATTGCTTTGTATGGTTTGGGATTTGTAACTGTTGATGGATAAGATTCTGGACCTTTTATAATCTAGGGAACAGCTTATCTAACCACTTGGAAGTATCTTTGTTCCACTTTTTATGGATGATGTGTATGTATCTAATGCAGCATGTAATTCATATAAACAGATGCCAATGATCTGCATTTATGCATGCATTTACCTCCTAGTAGACTCAGTGTGCTGTGTAACCTTTGCAAAAAATCTTGGCAGGAGGAAATTACTTGTGGGTAAGGAGGAGATAAGTGAAGTATGTTTCTTTTGTTATGTTGCTGAATGTTCCATTTATTTCTGATGACTTGGATTCGGAGTGCAGACAAGTGCAAATGTGGTTCGAGTGTGTTCTGGAAATGGTGAAATGTGAAACACTTGTGAAGCAAGAAAAAAAAGGAATTTTTTTTTTAAGTGAAGCAAGAAAAAAAAGGCCAGGGGATGTTCGCTCAGTACCGAGCGAACGTTTGTGAAGATGTTCGCTCAGTACCGAGCGAACATGTCTGAAGATGTTCACTCAGTACTCAGCGAACAGTTCTGAAGGTGTTCGCTCAGTACTTAGCGAACACTTCTGAAGATGTTCGCTCAGTACTGAGCGAACATGTTTAAAATGTACACCTACAACTTTGAATGATCATAACTCGTCATGTACAAACTGAAATTAGGAGATTCTTGGTTCGTCGGAAAGCTAAGACGGATAGCTACAACTTTCGTGTTGACAATATTTCCTAATTTTTAAAAATTGATTCCACAAATGGCCAAGGAAGTGAGTGTAGTGCACTTGTGGGTGCATCCCGACACACCTCTAGTATTTTGATCATATCTCGCCCTACACATATCAGATCATTGTGAAATCAGAGCCGTATGAAAGATAAATCGAAGGAATACGACTTTTATGTTGACCACATTTCCCAATTCATACAGAAAATTATCGCGAATCGTCAAGGTAGTGAAAGTAGCGCACTTGTGTGTCCGCCCTGACACACCTCTAGCATTCTGATCATATCTCGGCCTACACATATCAGATCATGCTGAAATCCGAGGCATAGGAAAGCTGACTTAAAGGGCTGCGATGTTTATGTTGACAACATTTCCCAATTCATGTAAAAAATTTGCACAAATTACCAAGGAGGTGAAAGTATTGCACTTGTGGGTCCATCCTAACACAACCCCATTATTTTGATCATGGATTCTGTTGAAATAAATGAATGAGAATCAATGCACCACAATACAACAAATTTGGCTTAAATGATATCATGCACAAACAAAACTAACAAAAGAATTGCTTATGATGCTCAAAATCCATATCCAAACGGAGAGCATCAAGTGCTATATGATCCTCGTAGTTGGCTCTTGGCTCCGTTTCTTTCCAACGCCACACCTTAATCTTGGAACGTTTGCCACTTGTGCAAACTATTGTTGCTCTCTGATAATGTAGCTCTCGCCTTACATGTGGTCCTTAATTAGCATCACCTTCTATGTCTTGAATGCATGTTGTGTCCACATATAATTTTGAAGGAACTAGCTTTTGAAGCAAATACGTCTTATGAGATAGATTTGTACCGCTCTTTCTGTAATACAGTTTCGCCATCTTCGCAAAGGATAAATCGTTGCCTAACGAAGTTACACTGAGGAATAGCTATGTACGTACGAGTGATTCTGCAGCACGGTCACTGGAACAGGCAGAAAAGGGAAGGGGAACTTGGTTTTGGAAGATGTGGCATCCGTTCTGATGCTGCATCTCAGAAAGCATTTGAAGGAGAATCTGTTTCATAAGCAAAGAAACACTGGCGCTCGGGGAAAAGGGAGGTGCAGACTCGGCTAAAAAGGGTAAACCACTGTCTGTGGAAAGAGGATGGCAGTGATTCTGAAGCACAATCACCGGAAGGGGAGCTTGGTTATTGTGATATATGTTGATAGTGCTTCTGTGAAGGAGAGCCCATTTCTGAAGAAGAGACTGAAAATACAAAGCTGTAAAACGATTGCACAAGGGATTTACGTGGTTCGACCCAAAAGGTCTAAATCCACGGAGCAGAAACGAATGCCATCTTCACTATAATCGAATCAGTACAAGAATACAGAAGAATCACTCTCCAAACAATTGAGACAAACAAAACCCAAGATCAAGCTAAACCAAGCTCAAAACCCTCTTGTGTTTTTCACTCTAGAACCCACCCCTTCTCTCTCTAGATAGATGAATTAGCTCTCTGGAATTTATCTCTCAAAAGTGTGTTTACAATTGGAATAATAACTACTTGAAACCTATCCAAGAAAACGGCTGGGAAAACAAAACAGAAAAACTGCTACGCTGAGATAGACAACGGTTTTTTATCAAAACCATTGCGAGTGACAGTTAAAACAGATTTAACAGATTCATAACCGCCTTTCCTATTTAGCTCTAGTTCTGTTTTTCCAGTCCAAGTTTTGATCCAAAACTGATTCCAATATTTTCCGAGTGTGATCAAGTCACAAATCATCACAATGCTTCTGCTAAAGATGTCCCTAGATCTGCTAGAGAAGATCATGGCAAAGTAATACGGCTTCCTTTGTTGCTGTTCTCGATCGACTTTATTCTCTTGTTCACATTATAGGTGAAGGTGAAAATTACTTCACAGAAGTCAATAATGCTTGAAGAGATGAAGAGAAACAAAGTGAAGTCGAAGAAGAAGAAGGAAAGGAAAGAGCACGTGATGGAATTCAATAGTTTTATGGTATATGAGGATCTGCAAGTACATAGTTTCTGACCTGCGCAGCAGCCTGGTTTTGATAAGATTCAAATGGCAAAACAGTTCTTGAAACACGCCATTGTCGTGGATTTTACTTGACCGTGTTGTGGATCTCCTCTAGAGCACAATAATTTGCAGGCTCCTGGAAATAAATCAACAGAGACTCGGCACAAACACATAATCTCCATATGCATTGTTCTCGTATAAATAGGACATGACAGAAAGGACAACAGAATCTTGGTTAAACAATGAACAGTCAAACAGGAGTTTATAAGTTGAGGAGAAGAACACGAGGCGCGGTATCTTTTTTGTTAGTGCAAACATTGCTGGTGAAACACGTGCAAAAACTACAGTGTGCCTAACCATTACAGTGTTCTAATGTTACTTTATTATATATTTTATTTCAACGACGACATTCTCCAAGCAATATTCTCTCACTTTCTTTATATTAGCAAATATTTCCAGATGCTCTTTCACCTGAGCGACAACAAACACCAATATAACACATATATAGCAAAAAAATTAAAAAAAGAGAAAGAAAGAAAGATTGAACCTAGTTCGTGGCTTCGATTACAAAGAATACCAACAATTTGAACAACTATAGGAGATCAACCTTCACAACGTTCGGCTGCTATAACCGAACAATCTGAATGCTTTTTACCTGCCAGGTGTGTCTGATATGCCAAATCCAGGGAAGCAGCTACAAGAACTGGGAGGGAAAATACGCATGCACGTGTAAGGTGGAGAGCAGCAAAAGATCAGGCCTTTGAACTACATTCTCAAATTTCCGGGAAATTTTCTAGGAAAACAAAATTTAGATCACAAAACACTTACTGTCGCAGAAGCCTTCCGGACACCCCATTGGAAAGCTGAATAAAATGCCACCTATTTACATCAGAATTTAGGTAAATGGTTGCAGCTTCGTCTGATGCGGGCCAAATGTAGATTCTGAACTCAATCCAAGCATGTGAACATGATTAATGAGGATGGCAGATGAGATTCTGAAGCAAGAAATGTAGAGTATGTCTTGATTTCAAGGCTGCCATTACCAAATCAGCTTATTTCAGTATAGCTAGACGAAAGTAATCATCTTATTTGGAAACATCAAGTCCTCCAGCCATCAAGGGATATGGTCCTGAAGATTTTATAAAACCTCCTCAAAGCCTTTTGGATAATCTTCTTCAACTTCTTTCTCTGCAGAGCAGAAAGTAGCTCCTGTAAACCCTGAACCCTAAATATAATAATCTTATCTTGAATCCAGACTGAGTTATTTTTGTATTGATTGAATTCTTTCAGGTGTGTGGCCCGAGTCACCTAGTTTCAATGGTCGTCATATTGCAATAGGTATGGTACTCTTTCGAGCCAGTTTCATACAAGATCATATTGTAATTTACTTCTACTAGTAGAATGCACGCTC
Organism: Ajuga chamaepitys; assembly: GCA_958295605.1. Classification (NCBI taxonomy): domain Eukaryota; kingdom Viridiplantae; phylum Streptophyta; class Magnoliopsida; order Lamiales; family Lamiaceae; genus Ajuga; species Ajuga chamaepitys. Next base: position 88,208,294 of record OY282495.1, read on the forward strand.
ATGTCATTCATCAGGAAGCTAATAGCAGCTAGATTCTATTCCAACCAACCGACCTCGGCAACTCGAGCTGCTGCTCATGGCTCACCAAGGGATTTGATTGGGGATGGGACCCACACTGCATCAATTGCAGCTGGAGGAGTTATAGCTGTTCATGTGGCTGCCATGAGGAATTTTGATGGAAATGCAGGAAATAACAATCAAGGCAGAGTAGGATTCATATCCAATGGTAGAGGTACGGCAAAAGTAACAGACCTATATGCCAGATTTGTGGGAAACCTAACCACGATGCTCTAAATGTTTCAAGAGATTTGACGAAAATTTTCAAGGAATTTCTGGTGGCACTAATCATTTTTTCAATATTACACAAATTGGTCCAGCTAATTTTTCAACAAGTGAATGAAAATGGTAACTACAGTAATCAAGAAACACACTCTGATGGTACAAGTTCTGTTTACATTGGGGCAGGATCAACTGATGAACAAAAGTTTATAGACTGACCGAACACCTTGCAACTCGTTCGGCTGCTGTTTCTGGCTGAACAGTCTTCACTGAAAAACAACGCACTCCTCCTCACTCGACATTGAATGCTCGCCCAACAGTAGACAACATTCTTGCGTACAAAAGGACTCGAGATGATTTTTGGTCATTTGTCAAGTTCTCTGGATGAAGAATGAATACCAGATGAACTCTTCTGATATTACCTTCTAAAATAGGCAAAGCAAGGAATTGGTATATCTTAGATTGCTCTGATCCTTGAAAGAAAACTCTATCGAAGCGGAACTCATTTTCCTCTTCCTTTTCGTCCTACACCACATTGGTTTACACACGTCAAACACTCTTAACTATTTAACTATTTTTCTCTTTTGGAATATTTCTAATTTTACAAAAGAAAAATATTGTGCTATTTGTCGACCAAAATACATCCACATTAATTCTGAAATCTAATAAGTGGTTTGTGACATGCATATATAGCCATAGCAGTATAGCGCCATATTTATTGCTCCACAATAAAATGCTTTTCTTTTCAAGAGATGCGATTCATTTTCTGGTTCAGATCTTGTAACCGAACTTCAGAAACAACCAAAGCACTATTAACATTTTCTTCTTCCTTCTTAAGCAATAGAGCCACAACTCATTCTGGTTCCATGTCTAATGGAGCTTGTCCAGCTGCACTTTTTATTGAGATGCAAGCTCTGAGCCTCTTCCCATGATAAATGGTCCCTACCCTTGCCAGTAGCTTCCTCAAGGGCCAGTTGTTGTAGTTAGACTCAAGTTCAACCGCAGAAGCTCTCTCTATCCCAACCTGAATAAGCTGATCAAGAGCTGTAACTCCACATCCCCGAACTTGGGAGATGGATCCACGAATATCCAGGATATCAGAACGTATGAAATAACAGATGGATCAATGTTGCATCCAAACATTTCAGATGGATTATGTGTTGGGCAGACCATCTATAACTGAGATGGGCCTTACACTTCTATCTCAGACCTCACTTCCTTTCCGATTTTGTGGGATGCTTTTGTGGCAGCTACTTACACAACTCTATATAAGGATATTCTTCCTCATAGAGTGAAACTGTTCTACATGAATAAACTATAGCCAGTAACGATGCATTTAGAGGATCTAAACTGAAGCTTAGACCGGTTTTTAAGGCCTAAAATATGCAAAGCAATCAATCTTTTATTTCATCTAATTCTGATGTCATGGATATTCTGCTATCAGGTGTGCAAGTTAGATTGGCAGTTGACCGGTGCAAATTTAAGATTAGGAAAATACATCAGTTATTTACCTCTGAACGATGACCGTTCTGTTACTAGACGGAAATAAGTGAAAGATTAATTTCTTCTAAAAGTTTCGAGAAGCTTGAAATATTTTTTGTTTTTGCCAGAAACATGGTGTATTTACTTTCCTCCTTGATGAAACTCAATCGAGCCGACGATATAGAAGAGACACGATTCTGTTTAGAGGGAAGAGACATGATTCTGTTTAGAGGGATTCAAAAAGCAAGGGATGAGATCATTGGATTTTAATCACCACAAAATGAGTGCATTTTCGAAACCATCCGAATTCCTAAAAAACTGGTTTACGTTAGAAGTAATATATTCTAAATAACAATCAATGCCGGGTCAAGTCTGAGACAGGAACCGGCACAGATGCAGCAGCATTGCTCTCTTCTTAGCTTCTTCCTGCAATTTCGTCGTCATCTTCCATCGCGTTCTCTCTTCCTTCAGCTGCTTCTTCATGAATTTTTTTCCCTTAGTTCCAGCTCATCATAGTACGCCTTCTGTTGTAGTTTATTAAACTTTTCCAGCTGAGCTTTAGTCTATGAATTGAGTGGAGGTAATCCATCATATTCTGATTCTCTGTCAGACTCTGAGCTATCGTCCAGAATACTAGCCAGACGGATCTGTATTCCGTCTCACAAATTTTGTGCGCACAGTCACCACTAAACACCGAGTAACTTTAGAAAATGTTAAAATCCTTCTGGTGGGGTTGCAAGACGATTGTTGTGAGGAGGAATTTTACTGGATGTGATGGGATAAGTTGACCTTAAAGAAGGAATTTTACTCGGAGGAATGAGATTTCATGCTGTGCAAGCACCACTAAAAATCATGCCTAAACCAAATTTAATCATTGCAAAAATCTTGAAAGCTCGGTATTTTCCGAAAGGAGATTTTCTTACCGCTCACCTTGGACATAAGCCAAGCTTTACATGGAGAAACTTGTGGTCTGCTCGTCCTATTATTTTGCATGTATGTTGATGGAAGATAGGACGGTCATTCGATCCATGGCTTAGGGATCACTCTAATCCTCGTGTTGAAACTCAGCTGTTGTGAGGCTAAACACTTTACGTGTTGCTTATATTTTCATTCATGTGTGTGATTTATGGGATGTTGACCTTATTGAAGAATATTTTTTGATTGAGAAGTTACAGAGATCACCAGCATCCCCGTCTCTCAAATTTATGCACCGGATAGACTTATTTGGAACTTTAGCAAAAATGATCTCTGTAGTGTAACGCCAGTGTATTATGGGTGAAGACTTATTCTTCTAGGTCAGTGGAGCAATATTTGGAATCATATTATTCCACCTAAAGTAAATCTTTCTTATGGCTGTCCATGAATCTAACTTGGATCTGATGGAGCTGGATGCTGAGGGGAGAGAGAGAGAAAGAAATGAGAATCAAAATTGGAGGGAGAGGGAGAGAGAGAAAGAGAATGAGAACCTAAATGATTTATGAATGTGAAAGTAATTAGCTCAAATTACTTCATATTCTGTTAAAAAAATTATAACTATTACCGCAAACCATGTTTAGCATTTCGACTATCTTGCTTTTCGGCTACCACAGCAAGAAAACTTGTTCGATTGTCGCCTGTGTAAAACTTTTTCTGGAGCAGGTTTCTAACTTCAGCAAATACTTGTTCTATGGAATTCAAGTAGTTCTTGCTAGAACTGAAGGCTGTTAGAGTTTTCGTTTCGTATTTAGTTCAGTTTTCGGTATAAATTTCCCGAACTCTTCCATTTTTCATGGCTCGTTTGGAATAATATCTGATCATTATCAGTCACCTTCTGACCTGCAGTTTTTAACAGATCATAACAACTCGAAACCTTTCTTGCCTTGTTCAAGTTCAAGTTTTAGTTTTGAGCTGATGTTCGTAGTGTGTGTAGTGTGTGTGTGTGTGTGTGAGAGAGAGAGTCAAGATTCTGAACCTATGTAACAGGTGGTGTGTTGCTAAGATATGGGATTGCCAAGATTCTCCAGCTGAATGACTCAGAAAAAGAAAAAAATGTAATCAGAGTGTTCGGCTGAAACTTGGGCCGAACACACTTAGTTTCGGCTGAAACTTCAGCCGAAACCCCTTCACAAACCTCGGCTGAAACTTGGGCCGAAGCCCTTCACAAAACTTCGGCTGAAAATTCAGCCGAAGTTTTTTCCCTGTGTTCGGCCGAAAGTTCGGCCGAACAGTATTCACATTGTTCAGCTGCTATTTTCGTATAATTTAGAAATTGAAACTAGGAGATTCTTGGTTCGTTGGAAAGATAAGACGGATATCTACAACTTTTATGCTGACAACATGTCCACATTCATACAAAAAATTTACACAAATCGCCATGGAAGTGAAACTAGTGCACATATAAATCAGCCCTGACAGACCTCTAGTATTTTGATCATATCTCGGGCTACACATATCAAATCATGCTGAAATCAGAGGCATAGAGAATCTGACTTAAAGGGCTACAACTTTTATGTTTACAACATGTCCAAATTCATACAAAAAATGTCCACAAATCGCCGAGGAAGTGAAAGTAGTGCACTTGTGGGTCCATAGAAGTACACGTGGTCTGCAGTAAGAACCATAGAATGTGATTTGCATATGAGCCAGCTTTTCAACTCATGATTTTGGGCATTCAGAGCAATCTTTCAAGCACCTTAAAAGTCTTTTCTGTTGTAGCCTATTGAGGCGCGGATGGTCCACCAATTCAGGCTATCCAAATATCTAGAACACGTATATTGCTAACTCTCCTCTTCTGCTGGTGTAAGAGTTCATTAGTGGCCAAGCACGTCAGAGTACTTGGCCTTTAGAGGACCTTTTGTAGCCTGACAGCAAAGAGACAATCACAGTATCATTCGAAGTTATTTGTAACTGGGGGTGCTGAGGAGATGGAGCTCGGTGGGAGTAAGCAACTCAGCAAGGGGAACTGAAAAGTGAGTTAGAGAGATACGAGCTCCTTTGAGGAGCCCAGAAGTATAGTAGTTCGAGCTCGTCGAGGAGCTAAAGAAGTGAGAGCTCGTTGAGAGGAACTGAAAGGTACTGTTGGAGCTCGACAAGGGGAGCTGAAAAAGGTGAGAGCTCATTTAGAGGAGCTGATAGGTGTTGGAGCTCGTTAAGAGGACCTGATATGTGTTTCGCTGAAAAATGAGCTCCACGCCATATTATTTGCTTTACTGATGAGTAACTTTGAGTAGTCCGAAGAAGTTGACTTTGTTGTAGGCTGCTTGAGCGTGGCTGTAGGGACTATTTTGCTCCTCCTCTGATGCTCCAGCTCAGGCGGCTCGCCAAACCAGTCGAGATTTTCTTTTTGCTTCTACATTCTTTTGCCATAACAAGACAGACTCTACTATTCTTACTTTGGAATTTCATCTGCCATCCTCATTAATCATTTTCATGTTGCTTGGATTGAGGTCAGAATCTACATTTCGCCCGCATCAGACGAAGCTGCAACCATTTGCCTGAATTCTGATGTAATTATTACCCCGGCTTTGCCGGCAAGTCATCTGCGGCATGGTCAATGAGATCAGAAGAGCTGTTGCTGGATTTTTCAGTCCAAAATAGCACAGCCTTTGACATATTATGGTTGCAAAAGGGGCCTAACTTTAGTTCATAAGACAATGGAAAGCTGATGATTTTGACACACCATTGTAGAATGCTTCTAATATTTTGAAAAAATCATCAATCTCTCTCTACCATGATTTTTATGCGGTGTTGGTGCCATCAGAAGGTATTGATATAAGCTAAGATTGCTCTTTATATTTTTGAAGTTACGTCATAAAGCATACTTTTGTGGCTATCCTTTTTTACAATTTTCTGCTCGAACAAGATGGTGGCCTGTTTCATATAAACAGATGACATTGTCGACAATATGACATGATTTCCCTTCACCTTGTTCCGTTTTTTGTTGAACTACAATTTATTGCTTTGTATGGTTTGGGATTTGTAACTGTTGATGGATAAGATTCTGGACCTTTTATAATCTAGGGAACAGCTTATCTAACCACTTGGAAGTATCTTTGTTCCACTTTTTATGGATGATGTGTATGTATCTAATGCAGCATGTAATTCATATAAACAGATGCCAATGATCTGCATTTATGCATGCATTTACCTCCTAGTAGACTCAGTGTGCTGTGTAACCTTTGCAAAAAATCTTGGCAGGAGGAAATTACTTGTGGGTAAGGAGGAGATAAGTGAAGTATGTTTCTTTTGTTATGTTGCTGAATGTTCCATTTATTTCTGATGACTTGGATTCGGAGTGCAGACAAGTGCAAATGTGGTTCGAGTGTGTTCTGGAAATGGTGAAATGTGAAACACTTGTGAAGCAAGAAAAAAAAGGAAATTTTTTTTAAGTGAAGCAAGAAAAAAAAGGCCAGGGGATGTTCGCTCAGTACCGAGCGAACGTTTGTGAAGATGTTCGCTCAGCACCGAGCGAACATGTCTGAAGATGTTCGCTCAGTACTCGGCGAACACTTCTGAAGGTATTTTGATCATATCTCGCCCTACACATATCAGATCATTGTGAAATCAGAGCCGTATGAAAGATAAATCGAAGGACTACGACTTTTATGTTGACCACATTTCCCAATTCATACAGAAAATTATCGCGAATCGTCAAGGAATTGAAAGTAGCGCACTTGTGTGTCCGCCCTGACACACCTCTAGCATTCTGATCATATCTCGGCCTGCACATATCAGATCATGCTGAAATCCGAGGCATAGGAAAGCTGACTTAAAGGGCTGCGATGTTTATGTTGACAACATTTCCCAATTCATGTAAAAAAATTGCACAAATTACCAAGGAGGTGAAAGTATTGCACTTGTGGGTCCATCCTAACACAACCCCATTATTTTGATCATGGATTCTGTTGAAATAAATGAATGAGAATCAATGCACCACAATACAACAAATTTGGCTTAAATGGTATCATGCCCAAACAAAACTAACAAAAGAATTGCTTATGATGCTCAAAATCCATATCCAAACGGAGAGCATCAAGTGCTATATGATCCTCGTAGTTGGCTCTTGGCTCCGTTTCTTTCCAACGCCACACCTTAATCTTGGGTCCTTAATTAGCATCACCTTCTATGTCTTGAATGCATGTTGTGTCCACATATAATTTTGAAGGAACTAGCTTTTGAAGCAAATACGTCTTATGAGATTATATTTTATTTCAACGACGACATTCTCCAAGCAATATTCTCTCACTTTCTTTATATTAGCAAATATTTCCAGATGCTCTTTCACCTGAGCGACAACAAACACCAATATAACACATATATAGCAAAAAAATTAAAAAAAGAGAAAGAAAGAAAGATTGAACCTAGTTCGTGGCTTCGATTACAAAGAATACCAACAATTTGAACAACTATAGGCGATCAACCTTCACAACGTTCGGCTGCTATAACCGAACAATCTGAATGCTTTTTACCTGCCAGGTGTGTCTGATATGCCAAATCCAGGGAAGCAGCTACAAGAACTGGGAGGGAAAATACGCATGCACGTGTAAGGTGGAGAGCAGCAAAAGATCAGGCCTTTGAACTACATTCTCAAATTTCCGGGAAATTTTCTAGGAAAACAAAATTTAGATCACAAAACACTTACTGTCGCAGAAGCCTTCCGGACACCCCATTGGAAAGCTGAATAAAATGCCACCTATTTACATCAGAATTTAGGTAAATGGTTGCAGCTTCGTCTGATGCGGGCCAAATGTAGATTCTGAACTCAATCCAAGCATGTGAACATGATTAATGAGGATGGCAGATGAGATTCTGAAGCAAGAAATGTAGAGTATGTCTTGATTTCAAGGCTGCCATTACCAAATCAGCTTATTTCAGTATAGCTAGACGAAAGTAATCATCTTATTTGGAAACATCAAGTCCTCCAGCCATCAAGGGATATGGTCCTGAAGATTTTATAAAACCTCCTCAAAGCCTTTTGGATAATCTTCTTCAACTTCTTTCTCTGCAGAGCAGAAAGTAGCTCCTGTAAACCCTGAACCCTAAATATAATAATCTTATCTTGAATCCAGACTGAGTTATTTTTGTATTGATTGAATTCTTTCAGGTGTGTGGCCCGAGTCACCTAGTTTCAATGGTCGTCATATTGCAATAGGTATGGTACTCTTTCGAGCCAGTTTCATACAAGATCATATTGTAATTTACTTCTACTAGTAGAATGCACGCTCATGTCATTCATCAGGAAGCTAATAGCAGCTAGATTCTATTCCAACCAACCGACCTCGGCAACTCCAGCTGCTGCTCATGGCTCACCAAGGGATTTGATTGGGGATGGGACCCACACTGCATCAATTGCAGCTGGAGGAGTTATAGCTGTTCATGTGGCTGCCATGAGGAATTTTGATGGAAATGCAGGAAATAACAATCAAGGCAGAGTAGGATTCATATCCAATGGTAGAGGTACGGCAAAAGTAACAGACCTATATGCCAGATTTGTGGGAAACCTAACCACGATGCTCTAAATGTTTCAAGAGATTTGACGAAAATTTTCAAGGAATTTCTGGTGGCACTAATCATTTTTTCAATATTACACAAATTGGTCCAGCTAATTTTTCAACAAGTGAATGAAAATGGTAACTACAGTAATCAAGAAACACACTCTGATGGTACAAGTTCTGTTTACATTGGGGCAGGATCAACTGATGAACAAAAGTTTATAGACTGACCGAACACCTTGCAACTCGTTCGGCTGCTGTTTCTGGCTGAACAGTCTTCACTGAAAAACAACGCACTCCTCCTCACTCGACATTGAATGCTCGCCCAACAGTAGACAACATTCTTGCGTACAAAAGGACTCGAGATGATTTTTGGTCATTTGTCAAGTTCTCTGGATGAAGAATGAATACCAGATGAACTCTTCTGATATTACCTTCTAAAATAGGCAAAGCAAGGAATTGGTATATCTTAGATTGCTCTGATCCTTGAAAGAAAACTCTATCGAAGCGGAACTCATTTTCCTCTTCCTTTTCGTCCTACACCACATTGGTTTACACACGTCAAACACTCTTAACTATTTAACTATTTTTCTCTTTTGGAATATTTCTAATTTTACAAAAGAAAAATATTGTGCTATTTGTCGACCAAAATACATCCACATTAATTCTGAAATCTAATAAGTGGTTTGTGACATGCATATATAGCCATAGCAGTATAGCGCCATATTTATTGCTCCACAATAAAATGCTTTTCTTTTCAAGAGATGCGATTCATTTTCTGGTTCAGATCTTGTAACCGAACTTCAGAAACAACCAAAGCACTATTAACATTTTCTTCTTCCTTCTTAAGCAATAGAGCCACAACTCATTCTGGTTCCATGTCTAATGGAGCTTGTCCAGCTGCACTTTTTATTGAGATGCAAGCTCTGAGCCTCTTCCCATGATAAATGGTCCCTACCCTTGCCAGTAGCTTCCTCAAGGGCCAGTTGTTGTAGTTAGACTCAAGTTCAACCGCAGAAGCTCTCTCTATCCCAACCTGAATAAGCTGATCAAGAGCTGTAACTCCACATCCCCGAACTTGGGAGATGGATCCACGAATATCCAGGATATCAGAACGTATGAAATAACAGATGGATCAATGTTGCATCCAAACATTTCAGATGGATTATGTGTTGGGCAGACCATCTATAACTGAGATGGGCCTTACACTTCTATCTCAGACCTCACTTCCTTTCCGATTTTGTGGGATGCTTTTGTGGCAGCTACTTACACAACTCTATATAAGGATATTCTTCCTCATAGAGTGAAACTGTTCTACATGAATAAACTATAGCCAGTAACGATGCATTTAGAGGATCTAAACTGAAGCTTAGACCGGTTTTTAAGGCCTAAAATATGCAAAGCAATCAATCTTTTATTTCATCTAATTCTGATGTCATGGATATTCTGCTATCAGGTGTGCAAGTTAGATTGGCAGTTGACCGGTGCAAATTTAAGATTAGGAAAATACATCAGTTATTTACCTCTGAACGATGACCGTTCTGTTACTAGACGGAAATAAGTGAAAGATTAATTTCTTCTAAAAGTTTCGAGAAGCTTGAAATATTTTTTGTTTTTGCCAGAAACATGGTGTATTTACTTTCCTCCTTGATGAAACTCAATCGAGCCGACGATATAGAAGAGACACGATTCTGTTTAGAGGGAAGAGACATGATTCTGTTTAGAGGGATTCAAAAAGCAAGGGATGAGATCATTGGATTTTAATCACCACAAAATGAGTGCATTTTCGAAACCATCCGAATTCCTAAAAAACTGGTTTACGTTAGAAGTAATATATTCTAAATAACAATCAATGCCGGGTCAAGTCTGAGACAGGAACCGGCACAGATGCAGCAGCATTGCTCTCTTCTTAGCTTCTTCCTGCAATTTCGTCGTCATCTTCCATCGCGTTCTCTCTTCCTTCAGCTGCTTCTTCATGAATTTTTTTCCCTTAGTTCCAGCTCATCATAGTACGCCTTCTGTTGTAGTTTATTAAACTTTTCCAGCTGAGCTTTAGTCTATGAATTGAGTGGAGGTAATCCATCATATTCTGATTCTCTGTCAGACTCTGAGCTATCGTCCAGAATACTAGCCAGACGGATCTGTATTCCGTCTCACAAATTTTGTGCGCACAGTCACCACTAAACACCGAGTAACTTTAGAAAATGTTAAAATCCTTCTGGTGGGGTTGCAAGACGATTGTTGTGAGGAGGAATTTTACTGGATGTGATGGGATAAGTTGACCTTAAAGAAGGAATTTTACTCGGAGGAATGAGATTTCATGCTGTGCAAGCACCACTAAAAATCATGCCTAAACCAAATTTAATCATTGCAAAAATCTTGAAAGCTCGGTATTTTCCGAAAGGAGATTTTCTTACCGCTCACCTTGGACATAAGCCAAGCTTTACATGGAGAAACTTGTGGTCTGCTCGTCCTATTATTTTGCATGTATGTTGATGGAAGATAGGACGGTCATTCGATCCATGGCTTAGGGATCACTCTAATCCTCGTGTTGAAACTCAGCTGTTGTGAGGCTAAACACTTTACGTGTTGCTTATATTTTCATTCATGTGTGTGATTTATGGGATGTTGACCTTATTGAAGAATATTTTTTGATTGAGAAGTTACAGAGATCACCAGCATCCCCGTCTCTCAAATTTATGCACCGGATAGACTTATTTGGAACTTTAGCAAAAATGATCTCTGTAGTGTAACGCCAGTGTATTATGGGTGAAGACTTATTCTTCTAGGTCAGTGGAGCAATATTTGGAATCATATTATTCCACCTAAAGTAAATCTTTCTTATGGCTGTCCATGAATCTAACTTGGATCTGATGGAGCTGGATGCTGAGGGGAGAGAGAGAGAAAGAAATGAGAATCAAAATTGGAGGGAGAGGGAGAGAGAGAAAGAGAATGAGAACCTAAATGATTTATGAATGTGAAAGTAATTAGCTCAAATTACTTCATATTCTGTTAAAAAAATTATAACTATTACCGCAAACCATGTTTAGCATTTCGACTATCTTGCTTTTCGGCTACCACAGCAAGAAAACTTGTTCGATTGTCGCCTGTGTAAAACTTTTTCTGGAGCAGGTTTCTAACTTCAGCAAATACTTGTTCTATGGAATTCAAGTAGTTCTTGCTAGAACTGAAGGCTGTTAGAGTTTTCGTTTCGTATTTAGTTCAGTTTTCGGTATAAATTTCCCGAACTCTTCCATTTTTCATGGCTCGTTTGGAATAATATCTGATCATTATCAGTCACCTTCTGACCTGCAGTTTTTAACAGATCATAACAACTCGAAACCTTTCTTGCCTTGTTCAAGTTCAAGTTTTAGTTTTGAGCTGATGTTCGTAGTGTGTGTAGTGTGTGTGTGTGTGTGTGAGAGAGAGAGTCAAGATTCTGAACCTATGTAACAGGTGGTGTGTTGCTAAGATATGGGATTGCCAAGATTCTCCAGCTGAATGACTCAGAAAAAGAAAAAAATGTAATCAGAGTGTTCGGCTGAAACTTGGGCCGAACACACTTAGTTTCGGCTGAAACTTCAGCCGAAACCACTTCACAAACCTCGGCTGAAACTTGGGCCGAAGCCCTTCACAAAACTTCGGCTGAAACTTCAGCCGAAGTTTTTTCCCTGTGTTCGGCCGAAAGTTCGGCCGAACAGTATTCACATTGTTCAGCTGCTATTTTCGTATAATTTAGAAATTGAAACTAGGAGATTCTTGGTTCGTTGGAAAGATAAGACGGATATCTACAACTTTTATGCTGACAACATGTCCACATTCATACAAAAAATTTACACAAATCGCCATGGAAGTGAAACTAGTGCACATATAAATCAGCCCTGACAGACCTCTAGTATTTTGATCATATCTCGGGCTACACATATCAAATCATGCTGAAATCAGAGGCATAGAGAATCTGACTTAAAGGGCTACAACTTTTATGTTTACAACATGTCCAAATTCATACAAAAAATGTCCACAAATCGCCGAGGAAGTGAAAGTAGTGCACTTGTGGGTCCATAGAAGTACACGTGGTCTGCAGTAAGAACCATAGAATGTGATTTGCATATGAGCCAGCTTTTCAACTCATGATTTTGGGCATTCAGAGCAATCTTTCAAGCACCTTAAAAGTCTTTTCTGTTGTAGCCTATTGAGGCGCGGATGGTCCACCAATTCAGGCTATCCAAATATCTAGAACACGTATATTGCTAACTCTCCTCTTCTGCTGGTGTAAGAGTTCATTAGTGGCCAAGCACGTCAGAGTACTTGGCCTTTAGAGGACCTTTTGTAGCCTGACAGCAAAGAGACAATCACAGTATCATTCGAAGTTATTTGTAACTGGGGGTGCTGAGGAGATGGAGCTCGGTGGGAGTAAGCAACTCAGCAAGGGGAACTGAAAAGTGAGTTAGAGAGATACGAGCTCCTTTGAGGAGCCCAGAAGTATAGTAGTTCGAGCTCGTCGAGGAGCTAAAGAAGTGAGAGCTCGTTGAGAGGAACTGAAAGGTACTGTTGGAGCTCGACAAGGGGAGCTGAAAAAGGTGAGAGCTCATTTAGAGGAGCTGATAGGTGTTGGAGCTCGTTAAGAGGACCTGATATGTGTTTCGCTGAAAAATGAGCTCCACGCCATATTATTTGCTTTACTGATGAGTAACTTTGAGTAGTCCGAAGAAGTTGACTTTGTTGTAGGCTGCTTGAGCGTGGCTGTAGGGACTATTTTGCTCCTCCTCTGATGCTCCAGCTCAGGCGGCTCGCCAAACCAGTCGAGATTTTCTTTTTGCTTCTACATTCTTTTGCCATAACAAGACAGACTCTACTATTCTTACTTTGGAATTTCATCTGCCATCCTCATTAATCATTTTCATGTTGCTTGGATTGAGGTCAGAATCTACATTTCGCCCGCATCAGACGAAGCTGCAACCATTTGCCTGAATTCTGATGTAATTATTACCCCGGCTTTGCCGGCAAGTCATCTGCGGCATGGTCAATGAGATCAGAAGAGCTGTTGCTGGATTTTTCAGTCCAAAATAGCACAGCCTTTGACATATTATGGTTGCAAAAGGGGCCTAACTTTAGTTCATAAGACAATGGAAAGCTGATGATTTTGACACACCATTGTAGAATGCTTCTAATATTTTGAAAAAATCATCAATCTCTCTCTACCATGATTTTTATGCGGTGTTGGTGCCATCAGAAGGTATTGATATAAGCTAAGATTGCTCTTTATATTTTTGAAGTTACGTCATAAAGCATACTTTTGTGGCTATCCTTTTTTACAATTTTCTGCTCGAACAAGATGGTGGCCTGTTTCATATAAACAGATGACATTGTCGACAATATGACATGATTTCCCTTCACCTTGTTCCGTTTTTTGTTGAACTACAATTTATTGCTTTGTATGGTTTGGGATTTGTAACTGTTGATGGATAAGATTCTGGACCTTTTATAATCTAGGGAACAGCTTATCTAACCACTTGGAAGTATCTTTGTTCCACTTTTTATGGATGATGTGTATGTATCTAATGCAGCATGTAATTCATATAAACAGATGCCAATGATCTGCATTTATGCATGCATTTACCTCCTAGTAGACTCAGTGTGCTGTGTAACCTTTGCAAAAAATCTTGGCAGGAGGAAATTACTTGTGGGTAAGGAGGAGATAAGTGAAGTATGTTTCTTTTGTTATGTTGCTGAATGTTCCATTTATTTCTGATGACTTGGATTCGGAGTGCAGACAAGTGCAAATGTGGTTCGAGTGTGTTCTGGAAATGGTGAAATGTGAAACACTTGTGAAGCAAGAAAAAAAAGGAAATTTTTTTTAAGTGAAGCAAGAAAAAAAAGGCCAGGGGATGTTCGCTCAGTACCGAGCGAACGTTTGTGAAGATGTTCGCTCAGCACCGAGCGAACATGTCTGAAGATGTTCGCTCAGTACTCGGCGAACACTTCTGAAGGTATTTTGATCATATCTCGCCCTACACATATCAGATCATTGTGAAATCAGAGCCGTATGAAAGATAAATCGAAGGACTACGACTTTTATGTTGACCACATTTCCCAATTCATACAGAAAATTATCGCGAATCGTCAAGGAATTGAAAGTAGCGCACTTGTGTGTCCGCCCTGACACACCTCTAGCATTCTGATCATATCTCGGCCTGCACATATCAGATCATGCTGAAATCCGAGGCATAGGAAAGCTGACTTAAAGGGCTGCGATGTTTATGTTGACAACATTTCCCAATTCATGTAAAAAAATTGCACAAATTACCAAGGAGGTGAAAGTATTGCACTTGTGGGTCCATCCTAACACAACCCCATTATTTTGATCATGGATTCTGTTGAAATAAATGAATGAGAATCAATGCACCACAATACAACAAATTTGGCTTAAATGGTATCATGCCCAAACAAAACTAACAAAAGAATTGCTTATGATGCTCAAAATCCATATCCAAACGGAGAGCATCAAGTGCTATATGATCCTCGTAGTTGGCTCTTGGCTCCGTTTCTTTCCAACGCCACACCTTAATCTTGGGTCCTTAATTAGCATCACCTTCTATGTCTTGAATGCATGTTGTGTCCACATATAATTTTGAAGGAACTAGCTTTTGAAGCAAATACGTCTTATGAGATTATATTTTATTTCAACGACGACATTCTCCAAGCAATATTCTCTCACTTTCTTTATATTAGCAAATATTTCCAGATGCTCTTTCACCTGAGCGACAACAAACACCAATATAACACATATATAGCAAAAAAATTAAAAAAAGAGAAAGAAAGAAAGATTGAACCTAGTTCGTGGCTTCGATTACAAAGAATACCAACAATTTGAACAACTATAGGCGATCAACCTTCACAACGTTCGGCTGCTATAACCGAACAATCTGAATGCTTTTTACCTGCCAGGTGTGTCTGATATGCCAAATCCAGGGAAGCAGCTACAAGAACTGGGAGGGAAAATACGCATGCACGTGTAAGGTGGAGAGCAGCAAAAGATCAGGCCTTTGAACTACATTCTCAAATTTCCGGGAAATTTTCTAGGAAAACAAAATTTAGATCACAAAACACTTACTGTCGCAGAAGCCTTCCGGACACCCCATTGGAAAGCTGAATAAAATGCCACCTATTTACATCAGAATTTAGGTAAATGGTTGCAGCTTCGTCTGATGCGGGCCAAATGTAGATTCTGAACTCAATCCAAGCATGTGAACATGATTAATGAGGATGGCAGATGAGATTCTGAAGCAAGAAATGTAGAGTATGTCTTGATTTCAAGGCTGCCATTACCAAATCAGCTTATTTCAGTATAGCTAGACGAAAGTAATCATCTTATTTGGAAACATCAAGTCCTCCAGCCATCAAGGGATATGGTCCTGAAGATTTTATAAAACCTCCTCAAAGCCTTTTGGATAATCTTCTTCAACTTCTTTCTCTGCAGAGCAGAAAGTAGCTCCTGTAAACCCTGAACCCTAAATATAATAATCTTATCTTGAATCCAGACTGAGTTATTTTTGTATTGATTGAATTCTTTCAGGTGTGTGGCCCGAGTCACCTAGTTTCAATGGTCGTCATATTGCAATAGGTATGGTACTCTTTCGAGCCAGTTTCATACAAGATCATATTGTAATTTACTTCTACTAGTAGAATGCACGCTCATGTCATTCATCAGGAAGCTAATAGCAGCTAGATTCTATTCCAACCAACCGACCTCGGCAACTCCAGCTGCTGCTCATGGCTCACCAAGGGATTTGATTGGGGATGGGACCCACACTGCATCAATTGCAGCTGGAGGAGTTATAGCTGTTCATGTGGCTGCCATGAGGAATTTTGATGGAAATGCAGGAAATAACAATCAAGGCAGAGTAGGATTCATATCCAATGGTAGAGGTACGGCAAAAGTAACAGACCTATATGCCAGATTTGTGGGAAACCTAACCACGATGCTCTAAATGTTTCAAGAGATTTGACGAAAATTTTCAAGGAATTTCTGGTGGCACTAATCATTTTTTCAATATTACACAAATTGGTCCAGCTAATTTTTCAACAAGTGAATGAAAATGGTAACTACAGTAATCAAGAAACACACTCTGATGGTACAAGTTCTGTTTACATTGGGGCAGGATCAACTGATGAACAAAAGTTTATAGACTGACCGAACACCTTGCAACTCGTTCGGCTGCTGTTTCTGGCTGAACAGTCTTCACTGAAAAACAACGCACTCCTCCTCACTCGACATTGAATGCTCGCCCAACAGTAGACAACATTCTTGCGTACAAAAGGACTCGAGATGATTTTTGGTCATTTGTCAAGTTCTCTGGATGAAGAATGAATACCAGATGAACTCTTCTGATATTACCTTCTAAAATAGGCAAAGCAAGGAATTGGTATATCTTAGATTGCTCTGATCCTTGAAAGAAAACTCTATCGAAGCGGAACTCATTTTCCTCTTCCTTTTCGTCCTACACCACATTGGTTTACACACGTCAAACACTCTTAACTATTTAACTATTTTTCTCTTTTGGAATATTTCTAATTTTACAAAAGAAAAATATTGTGCTATTTGTCGACCAAAATACATCCACATTAATTCTGAAATCTAATAAGTGGTTTGTGACATGCATATATAGCCATAGCAGTATAGCGCCATATTTATTGCTCCACAATAAAATGCTTTTCTTTTCAAGAGATGCGATTCATTTTCTGGTTCAGATCTTGTAACCGAACTTCAGAAACAACCAAAGCACTATTAACATTTTCTTCTTCCTTCTTAAGCAATAGAGCCACAACTCATTCTGGTTCCATGTCTAATGGAGCTTGTCCAGCTGCACTTTTTATTGAGATGCAAGCTCTGAGCCTCTTCCCATGATAAATGGTCCCTACCCTTGCCAGTAGCTTCCTCAAGGGCCAGTTGTTGTAGTTAGACTCAAGTTCAACCGCAGAAGCTCTCTCTATCCCAACCTGAATAAGCTGATCAAGAGCTGTAACTCCACATCCCCGAACTTGGGAGATGGATCCACGAATATCCAGGATATCAGAACGTATGAAATAACAGATGGATCAATGTTGCATCCAAACATTTCAGATGGATTATGTGTTGGGCAGACCATCTATAACTGAGATGGGCCTTACACTTCTATCTCAGACCTCACTTCCTTTCCGATTTTGTGGGATGCTTTTGTGGCAGCTACTTACACAACTCTATATAAGGATATTCTTCCTCATAGAGTGAAACTGTTCTACATGAATAAACTATAGCCAGTAACGATGCATTTAGAGGATCTAAACTGAAGCTTAGACCGGTTTTTAAGGCCTAAAATATGCAAAGCAATCAATCTTTTATTTCATCTAATTCTGATGTCATGGATATTCTGCTATCAGGTGTGCAAGTTAGATTGGCAGTTGACCGGTGCAAATTTAAGATTAGGAAAATACATCAGTTATTTACCTCTGAACGATGACCGTTCTGTTACTAGACGGAAATAAGTGAAAGATTAATTTCTTCTAAAAGTTTCGAGAAGCTTGAAATATTTTTTGTTTTTGCCAGAAACATGGTGTATTTACTTTCCTCCTTGATGAAACTCAATCGAGCCGACGATATAGAAGAGACACGATTCTGTTTAGAGGGAAGAGACATGATTCTGTTTAGAGGGATTCAAAAAGCAAGGGATGAGATCATTGGATTTTAATCACCACAAAATGAGTGCATTTTCGAAACCATCCGAATTCCTAAAAAACTGGTTTACGTTAGAAGTAATATATTCTAAATAACAATCAATGCCGGGTCAAGTCTGAGACAGGAACCGGCACAGATGCAGCAGCATTGCTCTCTTCTTAGCTTCTTCCTGCAATTTCGTCGTCATCTTCCATCGCGTTCTCTCTTCCTTCAGCTGCTTCTTCATGAATTTTTTTCCCTTAGTTCCAGCTCATCATAGTACGCCTTCTGTTGTAGTTTATTAAACTTTTCCAGCTGAGCTTTAGTCTATGAATTGAGTGGAGGTAATCCATCATATTCTGATTCTCTGTCAGACTCTGAGCTATCGTCCAGAATACTAGCCAGACGGATCTGTATTCCGTCTCACAAATTTTGTGCGCACAGTCACCACTAAACACCGAGTAACTTTAGAAAATGTTAAAATCCTTCTGGTGGGGTTGCAAGACGATTGTTGTGAGGAGGAATTTTACTGGATGTGATGGGATAAGTTGACCTTAAAGAAGGAATTTTACTCGGAGGAATGAGATTTCATGCTGTGCAAGCACCACTAAAAATCATGCCTAAACCAAATTTAATCATTGCAAAAATCTTGAAAGCTCGGTATTTTCCGAAAGGAGATTTTCTTACCGCTCACCTTGGACATAAGCCAAGCTTTACATGGAGAAACTTGTGGTCTGCTCGTCCTATTATTTTGCATGTATGTTGATGGAAGGTAGGACGGTCATTCGATCCATGGCTTAGGGATCACTCTAATCCTCGTGTTGAAACTCAGCTGTTGTGAGGCTAAACACTTTACGTGTTGCTTATATTTTCATTCATGTGTGTGATTTATGGGATGTTGACCTTATTGAAGAATATTTTTTGATTGAGAAGTTACAGAGATCACCAGCATCCCCGTCTCTCAAATTTATGCACCGGATAGACTTATTTGGAACTTTAGCAAAAATGATCTCTGTAGTGTAACGCCAGTGTATTATGGGTGAAGACTTATTCTTCTAGGTCAGTGGAGCAATATTTGGAATCATATTATTCCACCTAAAGTAAATCTTTCTTATGGCTGTCCATGAATCTAACTTGGATCTGATGGAGCTGGATGCTGAGGGGAGAGAGAGAGAGAGAAATGAGAATCAAAATTGGAGGGAGAGGGAGAGAGAGAAAGAGAATGAGAACCTAAATGATTTATGAATGTGAAAGTAATTAGCTCAAATTACTTCATATTCTGTTAAAAAAATTATAACTATTACCGCAAACCATGTTTAGCATTTCGACTATCTTGCTTTTCGGCTACCACAGCAAGAAAACTTGTTCGATTGTCGCCTGTGTAAAACTTTTTCTGGAGCAGGTTTCTAACTTCAGCAAATACTTGTTCTATGGAATTCAAGTAGTTCTTGCTAGAACTGAAGGCTGTTAGAGTTTTCGTTTCGTATTTAGTTCAGTTTTCGGTATAAATTTCCCGAACTCTTCCATTTTTCATGGCTCGTTTGGAATAATATCTGATCATTATCAGTCACCTTCTGACCTGCAGTTTTTAACAGATCATAACAACTCGAAACCTTTCTTGCCTTGTTCAAGTTCAAGTTTTAGTTTTGAGCTGATGTTCGTAGTGTGTGTAGTGTGTGTGTGTGTGTGTGTGAGAGAGAGTCAAGATTCTGAACCTATGTAACAGGTGGTGTGTTGCTAAGATATGGGATTGCCAAGATTCTCCAGCTGAATGACTCAGAAAAAGAAAAAAATGTAATCAGAGTGTTCGGCTGAAACTTGGGCCGAACACACTTAGTTTCGGCTGAAACTTCAGCCGAAACCCCTTCACAAACCTCGGCTGAAACTTGGGCCGAAGCCCTTCACAAAACTTCGGCTGAAACTTCAGCCGAAGTTTTTTCCCTGTGTTCGGCCGAAAGTTCGGCCGAACAGTATTCACATTGTTCAGCTGCTATTTTCGTATAATTTAGAAATTGAAACTAGGAGATTCTTGGTTCGTTGGAAAGATAAGACGGATATCTACAACTTTTATGCTGACAACATGTCCACATTCATACAAAAAATTTACACAAATCGCCATGGAAGTGAAACTAGTGCACATGTAAATCAGCCCTGACAGACCTCTAGTATTTTGATCATATCTCGGGCTACACATATCAAATCATGCTGAAATCAGAGGCATAGAGAATCTGACTTAAAGGGCTACAACTTTTATGTTTACAACATGTCCAAATTCATACAAAAAATGTCCACAAATCGCCGAGGAAGTGAAAGTAGTGCACTTGTGGGTCCATAGAAGTACACGTGGTCTGCAGTAAGAACCATAGAATGTGATTTGCATATGAGCCAGCTTTTCAACTCATGATTTTGGGCATTCAGAGCAATCTTTCAAGCACCTTAAAAGTCTTTTCTGTTGTAGCCTATTGAAGCGCGGATGGTCCACCAATTCAGGCTATCCAAATATCTAGAACACGTATATTGCTAACTCTCCTCTTCTGCTGGTGTAAGAGTTCATTAGTGGCCAAGCACGTCAGAGTACTTGGCCTTTAGAGGACCTTTTGTAGCCTGACAGCAAAGAGACAATCACAGTATCATTCGAAGTTATTTGTAACTGGGGGTGCTGAGGAGATGGAGCTCGGTGGGAGTAAGCAACTCAGCAAGGGGAACTGAAAAGTGAGTTAGAGAGATACGAGCTCCTTTGAGGAGCCCAGAAGTATAGTAGTTCGAGCTCGTCGAGGAGCTAAAGAAGTGAGAGCTCGTTGAGAGGAACTGAAAGGTACTGTTGGAGCTCGACAAGGGGAGCTGAAAAAGGTGAGAGCTCATTTAGAGGAGCTGATAGGTGTTGGAGCTCGTTAAGAGGACCTGATATGTGTTTCGCTGAAAAATGAGCTCCACGCCATATTATTTGCTTTACTGATGAGTAACTTTGAGTAGTCCGAAGAAGTTGACTTTGTTGTAGGCTGCTTGAGCGTGGCTGTAGGGACTATTTTGCTCCTCCTCTGATGCTCCAGCTCAGGCGGCTCGCCAAACCAGTCGAGATTTTCTTTTTGCTTCTACATTCTTTTGCCATAACAAGACAGACTCTACTATTCTTACTTTGGAATTTCATCTGCCATCCTCATTAATCATTTTCATGTTGCTTGGATTGAGGTCAGAATCTACATTTCGCCCGCATCAGACGAAGCTGCAACCATTTGCCTGAATTCTGATGTAATTATTACCCCGGCTTTGCCGGCAAGTCATCTGCGGCATGGTCAATGAGATCAGAAGAGCTGTTGCTGGATTTTTCAGTCCAAAATAGCACAGCCTTTTACATATTATGGTTGCAAAAGGGGCCTAACTTTAGTTCATAAGACAATGGAAAGCTGATGATTTTGACACACCATTGTAGAATGCTTCTAATATTTTGAAAAAATCATCAATCTCTCTCTACCATGATTTTTATTCGGTGTTGGTGCCATCAGAAGGTATTGATATAAGCTAAGATTGCTCTTTATATTTTTGAAGTTACGTCATAAAGCATACTTTTGTGGCTATCCTTTTTTACAATTTTCTGCTCGAACAAGATGGTGGCCTGTTTCATATAAACAGATGACATTGTCGACAATATGACATGATTTCCCTTCACCTTGTTCCGTTTTTTGTTGAACTACAATTTATTGCTTTGTATGGTTTGGGATTTGTAACTGTTGATGGATAAGATTCTGGACCTTTTATAATCTAGGGAACAGCTTATCTAACCACTTGGAAGTATCTTTGTTCCACTTTTTATGGATGATGTGTATGTATCTAATGCAGCATGTAATTCATATAAACAGATGCCAATGATCTGCATTTATGCATGCATTTACCTCCTAGTAGACTCAGTGTGCTGTGTAACCTTTGCAAAAAATCTTGGCAGGAGGAAATTACTTGTGGGTAAGGAGGAGATAAGTGAAGTATGTTTCTTTTGTTATGTTGCTGAATGTTCCATTTATTTCTGATGACTTGGATTCGGAGTGCAGACAAGTGCAAATGTGGTTCGAGTGTGTTCTGGAAATGGTGAAATGTGAAACACTTGTGAAGCAAGAAAAAAAAGGAAATTTTTTTTAAGTGAAGCAAGAAAAAAAAGGCCAGGGGATGTTCGCTCAGTACCGAGCGAACGTTTGTGAAGATGTTCGCTCAGCACCGAGCGAGCATGTCTGAAGATGTTCGCTCAGTACTCGGCGAACACTTCTGAAGGTGTTCGCTCAGTACTTAGCGAACACTTCTTAAGATGTTCGCTCGGTACTGAGCGAACATGTTTAAAATGTACACCTACAACTTTGAATGATCATAACTTGTCATGTACAAACTGAAATTAGGAGATTCTTGGTTCGTCGGAAAGCTAAGACGGATAGCTACAACTTTCTGTTGACAATATTTCCCAATTTTTAAAAATTGATTCCACAAATGGCCAAGGAAGTGAGTGTAGTGCACTTGTGGGTGCATCCCGACACACCTCTAGTATTTTGATCATATCTCGCCCTACACATATCAGATCATTGTGAAATCAGAGCCGTATGAAAGATAAATCGAAGTACTACGACTTTTATGTTGACCACATTTCCCAATTCATACAGAAAATTATCGCGAATCGTCAAGGAATTGAAAGTAGCGCACTTGTGTGTCCGCCCTGACACACCTCTAGCATTCTGATCATATCTCGGCCTGCACATATCAGATCATGCTGAAATCTGAGGCATAGGAAAGCTGACTTAAAGGGCTGCGATGTTTATGTTGACAACATTTCCCAATTCATGTAAAAAATTTGCACAAATTACCAAGGAGGTGAAAGTATTGCACTTGTGGGTCCATCCTAACACAACCCCATTATTTTGATCATGGATTCTGTTGAAATAAATGAATGAGAATCAATGCACCACAATACAACAAATTTGGCTTAAATGGTATCATGCCCAAACAAAACTAACAAAAGAATTGCTTATGATGCTCAAAATCCATATCCAAACGGAGAGCATCAAGTGCTATATGATCCTCGTAGTTGGCTCTTGGCTCCGTTTCTTTCCAACGCCACACCTTAATCTTGGGTCCTTAATTAGCATCACCTTCTATGTCTTGAATGCATGTTGTGTCCACATATAATTTTGAAGGAACTAGCTTTTGAAGCAAATACGTCTTATGAGATTATATTTTATTTCAACGACGACATTCTCCAAGCAATATTCTCTCACTTTCTTTATATTAGCAAATATTTCCAGATGCTCTTTCACCTGAGCGACAACAAACACCAATATAACACATATATAGCAAAAAAATTAAAAAAAGAGAAAGAAAGAAAGATTGAACCTAGTTCGTGGCTTCGATTACAAAGAATACCAACAATTTGAACAACTATAGGCGATCAACCTTCACAACGTTCGGCTGCTATAACCGAACAATCTGAATGCTTTTTACCTGCCAGGTGTGTCTGATATGCCAAATCCAGGGAAGCAGCTACAAGAACTGGGAGGGAAAATACGCATGCACGTGTAAGGTGGAGAGCAGCAAAAGATCAGGCCTTTGAACTACATTCTCAAATTTCCGGGAAATTTTCTAGGAAAACAAAATTTAGATCACAAAACACTTACTGTCGCAGAAGCCTTCCGGACACCCCATTGGAAAGCTGAATAAAATGCCACCTATTTACATCAGAATTTAGGTAAATGGTTGCAGCTTCGTCTGATGCGGGCCAAATGTAGATTCTGAACTCAATCCAAGCATGTGAACATGATTAATGAGGATGGCAGATGAGATTCTGAAGCAAGAAATGTAGAGTATGTCTTGATTTCAAGGCTGCCATTACCAAATCAGCTTATTTCAGTATAGCTAGACGAAAGTAATCATCTTATTTGGAAACATCAAGTCCTCCAGCCATCAAGGGATATGGTCCTGAAGATTTTATAAAACCTCCTCAAAGCCTTTTGGATAATCTTCTTCAACTTCTTTCTCTGCAGAGCAGAAAGTAGCTCCTGTAAACCCTGAACCCTAAATATAATAATCTTATCTTGAATCCAGACTGAGTTATTTTTGTATTGATTGAATTCTTTCAGGTGTGTGGCCCGAGTCACCTAGTTTCAATGGTCGTCATATTGCAATAGGTATGGTACTCTTTCGAGCCAGTTTCATACAAGATCATATTGTAATTTACTTCTACTAGTAGAATGCACGCTCATGTCATTCATCAGGAAGCTAATAGCAGCTAGATTCTATTCCAACCAACCGACCTCGGCAACTCCAGCTGCTGCTCATGGCTCACCAAGGGATTTGATTGGGGATGGGACCCACACTGCATCAATTGCAGCTGGAGGAGTTATAGCTGTTCATGTGGCTGCCATGAGGAATTTTGATGGAAATGCAGGAAATAACAATCAAGGCAGAGTAGGATTCATATCCAATGGTAGAGGTACGGCAAAAGTAACAGACCTATATGCCAGATTTGTGGGAAACCTAACCACGATGCTCTAAATGTTTCAAGAGATTTGACGAAAATTTTCAAGGAATTTCTGGTGGCACTAATCATTTTTTCAATATTACACAAATTGGTCCAGCTAATTTTTCAACAAGTGAATGAAAATGGTAACTACAGTAATCAAGAAACACACTCTGATGGTACAAGTTCTGTTTACATTGGGGCAGGATCAACTGATGAACAAAAGTTTATAGACTGACCGAACACCTTGCAACTCGTTCGGCTGCTGTTTCTGGCTGAACAGTCTTCACTGAAAAACAACGCACTCCTCCTCACTCGACATTGAATGCTCGCCCAACAGTAGACAACATTCTTGCGTACAAAAGGACTCGAGATGATTTTTGGTCATTTGTCAAGTTCTCTGGATGAAGAATGAATACCAGATGAACTCTTCTGATATTACCTTCTAAAATAGGCAAAGCAAGGAATTGGTATATCTTAGATTGCTCTGATCCTTGAAAGAAAACTCTATCGAAGCGGAACTCATTTTCCTCTTCCTTTTCGTCCTACACCACATTGGTTTACACACGTCAAACACTCTTAACTATTTAACTATTTTTCTCTTTTGGAATATTTCTAATTTTACAAAAGAAAAATATTGTGCTATTTGTCGACCAAAATACATCCACATTAATTCTGAAATCTAATAAGTGGTTTGTGACATGCATATATAGCCATAGCAGTATAGCGCCATATTTATTGCTCCACAATAAAATGCTTTTCTTTTCAAGAGATGCGATTCATTTTCTGGTTCAGATCTTGTAACCGAACTTCAGAAACAACCAAAGCACTATTAACATTTTCTTCTTCCTTCTTAAGCAATAGAGCCACAACTCATTCTGGTTCCATGTCTAATGGAGCTTGTCCAGCTGCACTTTTTATTGAGATGCAAGCTCTGAGCCTCTTCCCATGATAAATGGTCCCTACCCTTGCCAGTAGCTTCCTCAAGGGCCAGTTGTTGTAGTTAGACTCAAGTTCAACCGCAGAAGCTCTCTCTGTCCCAACCTGAATAAGCTGATCAAGAGCTGTAACTCCACATCCCCGAACTTGGGAGATGGATCCACGAATATCCAGGATATCAGAACGTATGAAATAACAGATGGATCAATGTTGCATCCAAACATTTCAGATGGATTATGTGTTGGGCAGACCATCTATAACTGAGATGGGCCTTACACTTCTATCTCAGACCTCACTTCCTTTCCGATTTTGTGGGATGCTTTTGTGGCAGCTACTTACACAACTCTATATAAGGATATTCTTCCTCATAGAGTGAAACTGTTCTACATGAATAAACTATAGCCAGTAACGATGCATTTAGAGGATCTAAACTGAAGC
The DNA here is from genome assembly GCA_958295605.1 of Ajuga chamaepitys. Lineage (NCBI taxonomy): Eukaryota > Viridiplantae > Streptophyta > Magnoliopsida > Lamiales > Lamiaceae > Ajuga > Ajuga chamaepitys. The sequence continues at coordinate 88,234,086 of OY282495.1, forward strand.
TTAGACCGGTTTTTAAGGCCTAAAATATGCAAAGCAATCAATCTTTTATTTCATCTAATTCTGATGTCATGGATATTCTGCTATCAGGTGTGCAAGTTAGATTGGCAGTTGACCGGTGCAAATTTAAGATTAGGAAAATACATCAGTTATTTACCTCTGAACGATGACCGTTCTGTTACTAGACGGAAATAAGTGAAAGATTAATTTCTTCTAAAAGTTTCGAGAAGCTTGAAATATTTTTTGTTTTTGCCAGAAACATGGTGTATTTACTTTCCTCCTTGATGAAACTCAATCGAGCCGACGATATAGAAGAGACACGATTCTGTTTAGAGGGAAGAGACATGATTCTGTTTAGAGGGATTCAAAAAGCAAGGGATGAGATCATTGGATTTTAATCACCACAAAATGAGTGCATTTTCGAAACCATCCGAATTCCTAAAAAACTGGTTTACGTTAGAAGTAATATATTCTAAATAACAATCAATGCCGGGTCAAGTCTGAGACAGGAACCGGCACAGATGCAGCAGCATTGCTCTCTTCTTAGCTTCTTCCTGCAATTTCGTCGTCATCTTCCATCGCGTTCTCTCTTCCTTCAGCTGCTTCTTCATGAATTTTTTTCCCTTAGTTCCAGCTCATCATAGTACGCCTTCTGTTGTAGTTTATTAAACTTTTCCAGCTGAGCTTTAGTCTATGAATTGAGTGGAGGTAATCCATCATATTCTGATTCTCTGTCAGACTCTGAGCTATCGTCCAGAATACTAGCCAGACGGATCTGTATTCCGTCTCACAAATTTTGTGCGCACAGTCACCACTAAACACCGAGTAACTTTAGAAAATGTTAAAATCCTTCTGGTGGGGTTGCAAGACGATTGTTGTGAGGAGGAATTTTACTGGATGTGATGGGATAAGTTGACCTTAAAGAAGGAATTTTACTCGGAGGAATGAGATTTCATGCTGTGCAAGCACCACTAAAAATCATGCCTAAACCAAATTTAATCATTGCAAAAATCTTGAAAGCTCGGTATTTTCCGAAAGGAGATTTTCTTACCGCTCACCTTGGACATAAGCCAAGCTTTACATGGAGAAACTTGTGGTCTGCTCGTCCTATTATTTTGCATGTATGTTGATGGAAGATAGGACGGTCATTCGATCCATGGCTTAGGGATCACTCTAATCCTCGTGTTGAAACTCAGCTGTTGTGAGGCTAAACACTTTACGTGTTGCTTATATTTTCATTCATGTGTGTGATTTATGGGATGTTGACCTTATTGAAGAATATTTTTTGATTGAGAAGTTACAGAGATCACCAGCATCCCCGTCTCTCAAATTTATGCACCGGATAGACTTATTTGGAACTTTAGCAAAAATGATCTCTGTAGTGTAACGCCAGTGTATTATGGGTGAAGACTTATTCTTCTAGGTCAGTGGAGCAATATTTGGAATCATATTATTCCACCTAAAGTAAATCTTTCTTATGGCTGTCCATGAATCTAACTTGGATCTGATGGAGCTGGATGCTGAGGGGAGAGAGAGAGAGAGAAATGAGAATCAAAATTGGAGGGAGAGGGAGAGAGAGAAAGAGAATGAGAACCTAAATGATTTATGAATGTGAAAGTAATTAGCTCAAATTACTTCATATTCTGTTAAAAAAATTATAACTATTACCGCAAACCATGTTTAGCATTTCGACTATCTTGCTTTTCGGCTACCACAGCAAGAAAACTTGTTCGATTGTCGCCTGTGTAAAACTTTTTCTGGAGCAGGTTTCTAACTTCAGCAAATACTTGTTCTATGGAATTCAAGTAGTTCTTGCTAGAACTGAAGGCTGTTAGAGTTTTCGTTTCGTATTTAGTTCAGTTTTCGGTATAAATTTCCCGAACTCTTCCATTTTTCATGGCTCGTTTGGAATAATATCTGATCATTATCAGTCACCTTCTGACCTGCAGTTTTTAACAGATCATAACAACTCGAAACCTTTCTTGCCTTGTTCAAGTTCAAGTTTTAGTTTTGAGCTGATGTTCGTAGTGTGTGTAGTGTGTGTGTGTGTGTGTGAGAGAGAGAGTCAAGATTCTGAACCTATGTAACAGGTGGTGTGTTGCTAAGATATGGGATTGCCAAGATTCTCCAGCTGAATGACTCAGAAAAAGAAAAAAATGTAATCAGAGTGTTCGGCTGAAACTTGGGCCGAACACACTTAGTTTCGGCTGAAACTTCAGCCGAAACCCCTTCACAAACCTCGGCTGAAACTTGGGCCGAAGCCCTTCACAAAACTTCGGCTGAAACTTCAGCCGAAGTTTTTTCCCTGTGTTCGGCCGAAAGTTCGGCCGAACAGTATTCACATTGTTCAGCTGCTATTTTCGTATAATTTAGAAATTGAAACTAGGAGATTCTTGGTTCGTTGGAAAGATAAGACGGATATCTACAACTTTTATGCTGACAACATGTCCACATTCATACAAAAAATTTACACAAATCGCCATGGAAGTGAAACTAGTGCACATGTAAATCAGCCCTGACAGACCTCTAGTATTTTGATCATATCTCGGGCTACACATATCAAATCATGCTGAAATCAGAGGCATAGAGAATCTGACTTAAAGGGCTACAACTTTTATGTTTACAACATGTCCAAATTCATACAAAAAATGTCCACAAATCGCCGAGGAAGTGAAAGTAGTGCACTTGTGGGTCCATAGAAGTACACGTGGTCTGCAGTAAGAACCATAGAATGTGATTTGCATATGAGCCAGCTTTTCAACTCATGATTTTGGGCATTCAGAGCAATCTTTCAAGCACCTTAAAAGTCTTTTCTGTTGTAGCCTATTGAGGCGCGGATGGTCCACCAATTCAGGCTATCCAAATATCTAGAACACGTATATTGCTAACTCTCCTCTTCTGCTGGTGTAAGAGTTCATTAGTGGCCAAGCACGTCAGAGTACTTGGCCTTTAGAGGACCTTTTGTAGCCTGACAGCAAAGAGACAATCACAGTATCATTCGAAGTTATTTGTAACTGGGGGTGCTGAGGAGATGGAGCTCGGTGGGAGTAAGCAACTCAGCAAGGGGAACTGAAAAGTGAGTTAGAGAGATACGAGCTCCTTTGAGGAGCCCAGAAGTATAGTAGTTCGAGCTCGTCGAGGAGCTAAAGAAGTGAGAGCTCGTTGAGAGGAACTGAAAGGTACTGTTGGAGCTCGACAAGGGGAGCTGAAAAAGGTGAGAGCTCATTTAGAGGAGCTGATAGGTGTTGGAGCTCGTTAAGAGGACCTGATATGTGTTTCGCTGAAAAATGAGCTCCACGCCATATTATTTGCTTTACTGATGAGTAACTTTGAGTAGTCCGAAGAAGTTGACTTTGTTGTAGGCTGCTTGAGCGTGGCTGTAGGGACTATTTTGCTCCTCCTCTGATGCTCCAGCTCAGGCGGCTCGCCAAACCAGTCGAGATTTTCTTGTTGCTTCTACATTCTTTTGCCATAACAAGACAGACTCTACTATTCTTACTTTGGAATTTCATCTGCCATCCTCATTAATCATTTTCATGTTGCTTGGATTGAGGTCAGAATCTACATTTCGCCCGCATCAGACGAAGCTGCAACCATTTGCCTGAATTCTGATGTAATTATTACCCCGGCTTTGCCGGCAAGTCATCTGCGGCATGGTCAATGAGATCAGAAGAGCTGTTGCTGGATTTTTCAGTCCAAAATAGCACAGCCTTTGACATATTATGGTTGCAAAAGGGGCCTAACTTTAGTTCATAAGACAATGCAAAGCTGATGATTTTGACACACCATTGTAGAATGCTTCTAATATTTTGAAAAAATCATCAATCTCTCTCTACCATGATTTTTATGCGGTGTTGGTGCCATCAGAAGGTATTGATATAAGCTAAGATTGCTCTTTATATTTTTGAAGTTACGTCATAAAGCATACTTTTGTGGCTATCCTTTTTTACAATTTTCTGCTCGAACAAGATGGTGGCCTGTTTCATATAAACAGATGACATTGTCGACAATATGACATGATTTCCCTTCACCTTGTTCCGTTTTTTGTTGAACTACAATTTATTGCTTTGTATGGTTTGGGATTTGTAACTGTTGATGGATAAGATTCTGGACCTTTTATAATCTAGGGAACAGCTTATCTAACCACTTGGAAGTATCTTTGTTCCACTTTTTATGGATGATGTGTATGTATCTAATGCAGCATGTAATTCATATAAACAGATGCCAATGATCTGCATTTATGCATGCATTTACCTCCTAGTAGACTCAGTGTGCTGTGTAACCTTTGCAAAAAATCTTGGCAGGAGGAAATTACTTGTGGGTAAGGAGGAGATAAGTGAAGTATGTTTCTTTTGTTATGTTGCTGAATGTTCCATTTATTTCTGATGACTTGGATTCGGAGTGCAGACAAGTGCAAATGTGGTTCGAGTGTGTTCTGGAAATGGTGAAATGTGAAACACTTGTGAAGCAAGAAAAAAAAGGAAATTTTTTTTAAGTGAAGCAAGAAAAAAAAGGCCAGGGGATGTTCGCTCAGTACCGAGCGAACGTTTGTGAAGATGTTCGCTCAGCACCGAGCGAACATGTCTGAAGATGTTCGCTCAGTACTCGGCGAACACTTCTGAAGGTGTTCGCTCAGTACTTAGCGAACACTTCTTAAGATGTTCGCTCGGTACTGAGCGAACATGTTTAAAATGTACACCTACAACTTTGAATGATCATAACTTGTCATGTACAAACTGAAATTAGGAGATTCTTGGTTCGTCGGAAAGCTAAGACGGATAGCTACAACTTTCGTGTTGACAATATTTCCCAATTTTTAAAAATTGATTCCACAAATGGCCAAGGAAGTGAGTGTAGTGCACTTGTGGGTGCATCCCGACACACCTCTAGTATTTTGATCATATCTCGCCCTACACATATCAGATCATTGTGAAATCAGAGCCGTATGAAAGATAAATCGAAGGACTACGACTTTTATGTTGACCACATTTCCCAATTCATACAGAAAATTATCGCGAATCGTCAAGGAATTGAAAGTAGCGCACTTGTGTGTCCGCCCTGACACACCTCTAGCATTCTGATCATATCTCGGCCTGCACATATCAGATCATGCTGAAATCCGAGGCATAGGAAAGCTGACTTAAAGGGCTGCGATGTTTATGTTGACAACATTTCCCAATTCATGTAAAAAAATTGCACAAATTACCAAGGAGGTGAAAGTATTGCACTTGTGGGTCCATCCTAACACAACCCCATTATTTTGATCATGGATTCTGTTGAAATAAATGAATGAGAATCAATGCACCACAATACAACAAATTTGGCTTAAATGGTATCATGCCCAAACAAAACTAACAAAAGAATTGCTTATGATGCTCAAAATCCATATCCAAACGGAGAGCATCAAGTGCTATATGATCCTCGTAGTTGGCTCTTGGCTCCGTTTCTTTCCAACGCCACACCTTAATCTTGGGTCCTTAATTAGCATCACCTTCTATGTCTTGAATGCATGTTGTGTCCACATATAATTTTGAAGGAACTAGCTTTTGAAGCAAATACGTCTTATGAGATTATATTTTATTTCAACGACGACATTCTCCAAGCAATATTCTCTCACTTTCTTTATATTAGCAAATATTTCCAGATGCTCTTTCACCTGAGCGACAACAAACACCAATATAACACATATATAGCAAAAAAATTAAAAAAAGAGAAAGAAAGAAAGATTGAACCTAGTTCGTGGCTTCGATTACAAAGAATACCAACAATTTGAACAACTATAGGCGATCAACCTTCACAACGTTCGGCTGCTATAACCGAACAATCTGAATGCTTTTTACCTGCCAGGTGTGTCTGATATGCCAAATCCAGGGAAGCAGCTACAAGAACTGGGAGGGAAAATACGCATGCACGTGTAAGGTGGAGAGCAGCAAAAGATCAGGCCTTTGAACTACATTCTCAAATTTCCGGGAAATTTTCTAGGAAAACAAAATTTAGATCACAAAACACTTACTGTCGCAGAAGCCTTCCGGACACCCCATTGGAAAGCTGAATAAAATGCCACCTATTTACATCAGAATTTAGGTAAATGGTTGCAGCTTCGTCTGATGCGGGCCAAATGTAGATTCTGAACTCAATCCAAGCATGTGAACATGATTAATGAGGATGGCAGATGAGATTCTGAAGCAAGAAATGTAGAGTATGTCTTGATTTCAAGGCTGCCATTACCAAATCAGCTTATTTCAGTATAGCTAGACGAAAGTAATCATCTTATTTGGAAACATCAAGTCCTCCAGCCATCAAGGGATATGGTCCTGAAGATTTTATAAAACCTCCTCAAAGCCTTTTGGATAATCTTCTTCAACTTCTTTCTCTGCAGAGCAGAAAGTAGCTCCTGTAAACCCTGAACCCTAAATATAATAATCTTATCTTGAATCCAGACTGAGTTATTTTTGTATTGATTGAATTCTTTCAGGTGTGTGGCCCGAGTCACCTAGTTTCAATGGTCGTCATATTGCAATAGGTATGGTACTCTTTCGAGCCAGTTTCATACAAGATCATATTGTAATTTACTTCTACTAGTAGAATGCACGCTCATGTCATTCATCAGGAAGCTAATAGCAGCTAGATTCTATTCCAACCAACCGACCTCGGCAACTCCAGCTGCTGCTCATGGCTCACCAAGGGATTTGATTGGGGATGGGACCCACACTGCATCAATTGCAGCTGGAGGAGTTATAGCTGTTCATGTGGCTGCCATGAGGAATTTTGATGGAAATGCAGGAAATAACAATCAAGGCAGAGTAGGATTCATATCCAATGGTAGAGGTACGGCAAAAGTAACAGACCTATATGCCAGATTTGTGGGAAACCTAACCACGATGCTCTAAATGTTTCAAGAGATTTGACGAAAATTTTCAAGGAATTTCTGGTGGCACTAATCATTTTTTCAATATTACACAAATTGGTCCAGCTAATTTTTCAACAAGTGAATGAAAATGGTAACTACAGTAATCAAGAAACACACTCTGATGGTACAAGTTCTGTTTACATTGGGGCAGGATCAACTGATGAACAAAAGTTTATAGACTGACCGAACACCTTGCAACTCGTTCGGCTGCTGTTTCTGGCTGAACAGTCTTCACTGAAAAACAACGCACTCCTCCTCACTCGACATTGAATGCTCGCCCAACAGTAGACAACATTCTTGCGTACAAAAGGACTCGAGATGATTTTTGGTCATTTGTCAAGTTCTCTGGATGAAGAATGAATACCAGATGAACTCTTCTGATATTACCTTCTAAAATAGGCAAAGCAAGGAATTGGTATATCTTAGATTGCTCTGATCCTTGAAAGAAAACTCTATCGAAGCGGAACTCATTTTCCTCTTCCTTTTCGTCCTACACCACATTGGTTTACACACGTCAAACACTCTTAACTATTTAACTATTTTTCTCTTTTGGAATATTTCTAATTTTACAAAAGAAAAATATTGTGCTATTTGTCGACCAAAATACATCCACATTAATTCTGAAATCTAATAAGTGGTTTGTGACATGCATATATAGCCATAGCAGTATAGCGCCATATTTATTGCTCCACAATAAAATGCTTTTCTTTTCAAGAGATGCGATTCATTTTCTGGTTCAGATCTTGTAACCGAACTTCAGAAACAACCAAAGCACTATTAACATTTTCTTCTTCCTTCTTAAGCAATAGAGCCACAACTCATTCTGGTTCCATGTCTAATGGAGCTTGTCCAGCTGCACTTTTTATTGAGATGCAAGCTCTGAGCCTCTTCCCATGATAAATGGTCCCTACCCTTGCCAGTAGCTTCCTCAAGGGCCAGTTGTTGTAGTTAGACTCAAGTTCAACCGCAGAAGCTCTCTCTGTCCCAACCTGAATAAGCTGATCAAGAGCTGTAACTCCACATCCCCGAACTTGGGAGATGGATCCACGAATATCCAGGATATCAGAACGTATGAAATAACAGATGGATCAATGTTGCATCCAAACATTTCAGATGGATTATGTGTTGGGCAGACCATCTATAACTGAGATGGGCCTTACACTTCTATCTCAGACCTCACTTCCTTTCCGATTTTGTGGGATGCTTTTGTGGCAGCTACTTACACAACTCTATATAAGGATATTCTTCCTCATAGAGTGAAACTGTTCTACATGAATAAACTATAGCCAGTAACGATGCATTTAGAGGATCTAAACTGAAGCTTAGACCGGTTTTTAAGGCCTAAAATATGCAAAGCAATCAATCTTTTATTTCATCTAATTCTGATGTCATGGATATTCTGCTATCAGGTGTGCAAGTTAGATTGGCAGTTGACCGGTGCAAATTTAAGATTAGGAAAATACATCAGTTATTTACCTCTGAACGATGACCGTTCTGTTACTAGACGGAAATAAGTGAAAGATTAATTTCTTCTAAAAGTTTCGAGAAGCTTGAAATATTTTTTGTTTTTGCCAGAAACATGGTGTATTTACTTTCCTCCTTGATGAAACTCAATCGAGCCGACGATATAGAAGAGACACGATTCTGTTTAGAGGGAAGAGACATGATTCTGTTTAGAGGGATTCAAAAAGCAAGGGATGAGATCATTGGATTTTAATCACCACAAAATGAGTGCATTTTCGAAACCATCCGAATTCCTAAAAAACTGGTTTACGTTAGAAGTAATATATTCTAAATAACAATCAATGCCGGGTCAAGTCTGAGACAGGAACCGGCACAGATGCAGCAGCATTGCTCTCTTCTTAGCTTCTTCCTGCAATTTCGTCGTCATCTTCCATCGCGTTCTCTCTTCCTTCAGCTGCTTCTTCATGAATTTTTTTCCCTTAGTTCCAGCTCATCATAGTACGCCTTCTGTTGTAGTTTATTAAACTTTTCCAGCTGAGCTTTAGTCTATGAATTGAGTGGAGGTAATCCATCATATTCTGATTCTCTGTCAGACTCTGAGCTATCGTCCAGAATACTAGCCAGACGGATCTGTATTCCGTCTCACAAATTTTGTGCGCACAGTCACCACTAAACACCGAGTAACTTTAGAAAATGTTAAAATCCTTCTGGTGGGGTTGCAAGACGATTGTTGTGAGGAGGAATTTTACTGGATGTGATGGGATAAGTTGACCTTAAAGAAGGAATTTTACTCGGAGGAATGAGATTTCATGCTGTGCAAGCACCACTAAAAATCATGCCTAAACCAAATTTAATCATTGCAAAAATCTTGAAAGCTCGGTATTTTCCGAAAGGAGATTTTCTTACCGCTCACCTTGGACATAAGCCAAGCTTTACATGGAGAAACTTGTGGTCTGCTCGTCCTATTATTTTGCATGTATGTTGATGGAAGATAGGACGGTCATTCGATCCATGGCTTAGGGATCACTCTAATCCTCGTGTTGAAACTCAGCTGTTGTGAGGCTAAACACTTTGTGTTGCTTATATTTTCATTCATGTGTGTGATTTATGGGATGTTGACCTTATTGAAGAATATTTTTTGATTGAGAAGTTACAGAGATCACCAGCATCCCCGTCTCTCAAATTTATGCACCGGATAGACTTATTTGGAACTTTAGCAAAAATGATCTCTGTAGTGTAACGCCAGTGTATTATGGGTGAAGACTTATTCTTCTAGGTCAGTGGAGCAATATTTGGAATCATATTATTCCACCTAAAGTAAATCTTTCTTATGGCTGTCCATGAATCTAACTTGGATCTGATGGAGCTGGATGCTGAGGGGAGAGAGAGAGAGAGAAATGAGAATCAAAATTGGAGGGAGAGGGAGAGAGAGAAAGAGAATGAGAACCTAAATGATTTATGAATGTGAAAGTAATTAGCTCAAATTACTTCATATTCTGTTAAAAAAATTATAACTATTACCGCAAACCATGTTTAGCATTTCGACTATCTTGCTTTTCGGCTACCACAGCAAGAAAACTTGTTCGATTGTCGCCTGTGTAAAACTTTTTCTGGAGCAGGTTTCTAACTTCAGCAAATACTTGTTCTATGGAATTCAAGTAGTTCTTGCTAGAACTGAAGGCTGTTAGAGTTTTCGTTTCGTATTTAGTTCAGTTTTCGGTATAAATTTCCCGAACTCTTCCATTTTTCATGGCTCGTTTGGAATAATATCTGATCATTATCAGTCACCTTCTGACCTGCAGTTTTTAACAGATCATAACAACTCGAAACCTTTCTTGCCTTGTTCAAGTTCAAGTTTTAGTTTTGAGCTGATGTTCGTAGTGTGTGTAGTGTGTGTGTGTGTGTGTGAGAGAGAGAGTCAAGATTCTGAACCTATGTAACAGGTGGTGTGTTGCTAAGATATGGGATTGCCAAGATTCTCCAGCTGAATGACTCAGAAAAAGAAAAAAATGTAATCAGAGTGTTCGGCTGAAACTTGGGCCGAACACACTTAGTTTCGGCTGAAACTTCAGCCGAAACACATTCACAAACCTCGGCTGAAACTTGGGCCGAAGCCCTTCACAAAACTTCGGCTAAAATTTCAGCCGAAGTTTTTTCCCTGTGTTCGGCCGAAAGTTCGGCCGAACAGTATTCACATTGTTCAGCTGCTATTTTCGTATAATTTAGAAATTGAAACTAGGAGATTCTTGGTTCGTTGGAAAGATAAGACGGATATCTACAACTTTTATGCTGACAACATGTCCACATTCATACAAAAAATTTACACAAATCGCCATGGAAGTGAAACTAGTGCACATGTAAATCAGCCCTGACAGACCTCTAGTATTTTGATCATATCTCGGGCTACACATATCAAATCATGCTGAAATCAGAGGCATAGAGAATCTGACTTAAAGGGCTACAACTTTTATGTTTACAACATGTCCAAATTCATACAAAAAATGTCCACAAATCGCCGAGGAAGTGAAAGTAGTGCACTTGTGGGTCCATAGAAGTACACGTGGTCTGCAGTAAGAACCATAGAATGTGATTTGCATATGAGCCAGCTTTTCAACTCATGATTTTGGGCATTCAGAGCAATCTTTCAAGCACCTTAAAAGTCTTTTCTGTTGTAGCCTATTGAGGCGCGGATGGTCCACCAATTCAGGCTATCCAAATATCTAGAACACGTATATTGCTAACTCTCCTCTTCTGCTGGTGTAAGAGTTCATTAGTGGCCAAGCACGTCAGAGTACTTGGCCTTTAGAGGACCTTTTGTAGCCTGACAGCAAAGAGACAATCACAGTATCATTCGAAGTTATTTGTAACTGGGGGTGCTGAGGAGATGGAGCTCGGTGGGAGTAAGCAACTCAGCAAGGGGAACTGAAAAGTGAGTTAGAGAGATACGAGCTCCTTTGAGGAGCCCAGAAGTATAGTAGTTCGAGCTCGTCGAGGAGCTAAAGAAGTGAGAGCTCGTTGAGAGGAACTGAAAGGTACTGTTGGAGCTCGACAAGGGGAGCTGAAAAAGGTGAGAGCTCATTTAGAGGAGCTGATAGGTGTTGGAGCTCGTTAAGAGGACCTGATATGTGTTTCGCTGAAAAATGAGCTCCACGCCATATTATTTGCTTTACTGATGAGTAACTTTGAGTAGTCCGAAGAAGTTGACTTTGTTGTAGGCTGCTTGAGCGTGGCTGTAGGGACTATTTTGCTCCTCCTCTGATGCTCCAGCTCAGGCGGCTCGCCAAACCAGTCGAGATTTTCTTTTTGCTTCTACATTCTTTTGCCATAACAAGACAGACTCTACTATTCTTACTTTAGAATTTCATCTGCCATCCTCATTAATCATTTTCATGTTGCTTGGATTGAGGTCAGAATCTACATTTCGCCCGCATCAGACGAAGCTGCAACCATTTGCCTGAATTCTGATGTAATTATTACCCCGGCTTTGCCGGCAAGTCATCTGCGGCATGGTCAATGAGATCAGAAGAGCTGTTGCTGGATTTTTCAGTCCAAAATAGCACAGCCTTTGACATATTATGGTTGCAAAAGGGGCCTAACTTTAGTTCATAAGACAATGGAAAGCTGATGATTTTGACACACCATTGTAGAATGCTTCTAATATTTTGAAAAAATCATCAATCTCTCTCTACCATGATTTTTATGCGGTGTTGGTGCCATCAGAAGGTATTGATATAAGCTAAGATTGCTCTTTATATTTTTGAAGTTACGTCATAAAGCATACTTTTGTGGCTATCCTTTTTTACAATTTTCTGCTCGAACAAGATGGTGGCCTGTTTCATATAAACAGATGACATTGTCGACAATATGACATGATTTCCCTTCACCTTGTTCCGTTTTTTGTTGAACTACAATTTATTGCTTTGTATGGTTTGGGATTTGTAACTGTTGATGGATAAGATTCTGGACCTTTTATAATCTAGGGAACAGCTTATCTAACCACTTGGAAGTATCTTTGTTCCACTTTTTATGGATGATGTGTATGTATCTAATGCAGCATGTAATTCATATAAAGAGATGCCAATGATCTGCATTTATGCATGCATTTACCTCCTAGTAGACTCAGTGTGCTGTGTAACCTTTGCAAAAAATCTTGGCAGGAGGAAATTACTTGTGGGTAAGGAGGAGATAAGTGAAGTATGTTTCTTTTGTTATGTTGCTGAATGTTCCATTTATTTCTGATGACTTGGATTCGGAGTGCAGACAAGTGCAAATGTGGTTCGAGTGTGTTCTGGAAATGGTGAAATGTGAAACACTTGTGAAGCAAGAAAAAAAAGGAAATTTTTTTTAAGTGAAGCAAGAAAAAAAAGGCCAGGGGATGTTCGCTCAGTACCGAGCGAACGTTTGTGAAGATGTTCGCTCAGCACCGAGCGAACATGTCTGAAGATGTTCGCTCAGTACTCGGCGAACACTTCTGAAGGTGTTCGCTCAGTACTTAGCGAACACTTCTTAAGATGTTCGCTCGGTACTGAGCGAACATGTTTAAAATGTACACCTACAACTTTGAATGATCATAACTTGTCATGTACAAACTGAAATTAGGAGATTCTTGGTTCGTCGGAAAGCTAAGACGGATAGCTACAACTTTCGTGTTGACAATATTTCCCAATTTTTAAAAATTGATTCCACAAATGGCCAAGGAAGTGAGTGTAGTGCACTTGTGGGTGCATCCCGACACACCTCTAGTATTTTGATCATATCTCGCCCTACACATATCAGATCATTGTGAAATCAGAGCCGTATGAAAGATAAATCGAAGGACTACGACTTTTATGTTGACCACATTTCCCAATTCATACAGAAAATTATCGCGAATCGTCAAGGAATTGAAAGTAGCGCACTTGTGTGTCCGCCCTGACACACCTCTAGCATTCTGATCATATCTCGGCCTGCACATATCAGATCATGCTGAAATCCGAGGCATAGGAAAGCTGACTTAAAGGGCTGCGATGTTTATGTTGACAACATTTCCCAATTCATGTAAAAAATTTGCACAAATTACCAAGGAGGTGAAAGTATTGCACTTGTGGGTCCATCCTAACACAACCCCATTATTTTGATCATGGATTCTGTTGAAATAAATGAATGAGAATCAATGCACCACAATACAACAAATTTGGCTTAAATGATATCATGCACAAACAAAACTAACAAAAGAATTGCTTATGATGCTCAAAATCCATATCCAAACGGAGAGCATCAAGTGCTATATGATCCTCGTAGTTGGCTCTTGGCTCCGTTTCTTTCCAACGCCACACCTTAATCTTGGAACGTTTGCCACTTGTGCAAACTATTGTTGCTCTCTGATAATGTAGCTCTCGCCTTACATGTGGTCCTTAATTAGGGTTTAGGGTTTAGGGTTTAGGGTTTAGGAGGGGTTCTTGAGTTGGTCATCCTTGAAAAGCCCGAAACACCGCTGTACGTACTCGTAAGTAGGTTTGCAGTTGAAATTTCTAAAGCATCACCACGTTTAGAGATGTCAACCGTTTTCTTCCTTGGTTCAAGTTCAGCAAGTGCTTTATCCTTACGTTCGATTTCAGCACCAGTTACCTTATTTACTTTCCATAACGTCACATAGACCATGAATGCTCTCCCCTGAAGCATTAACTTTTTCACTAACATTAACCGCACCACACCGCATCCTTGATTGCCGGTTTTAATCTTCAAAGTGATGTGACGAGTTGGAGCGCAGCTCTTCTCCACTGATTTATGACCTGTCTTGTCCCTGATAACATTTCTTTTCCCTTGACCACTTCCTTCTCTCCCCATCTATTTCCCGTTACCTGAAATTGGGTCGAGCACACCGGGTTCTTTGGAGAATAAGCTCCTTCTTCTTCTAGCAATCTGCAAGGACTTCAAATCTGACTCTTGAGTGTTTTTGGGCAAACATCCTACAGTTTCTTAATTCAGTATTCGTCACACGAGCACTGTTCTTCCTAGAAGATGTGTATGCAATCAGATGGTCATTTTTAGCATAAAAGAAAGACTCGCTGATTTCTTTGGAAAGAGAATTGACGAGCCAGGAACGTACCATGCCATCAACTCTGGCCCACTGGTCATACAGATCTGGATCCAAGGGTGCTTTAATGGCTCCAGTGATAAAACCTAGCTTATTTTTATCCAGAGGGCGATTTGGACTGACCTGCTCCAGGGGAGAAAATCCGTGCTCGAATTAATGGATTTGAAACGAAGCGCATTCCCGGATGATCGGATCCATGAAGCATTGGTTGATCATTATCGCGATTGACTGTGAAATCAGCGGAATCTGAGCTCGATGAGCATTGCAATGTACAGACGGCGATTCTTGCGCTGCAGCGGTGTTCGCCGTAAAAGCTGGCCATTCTTCTTTCCCCGAATACACTGTGGCATTGCGCGGTGGAGCTATAAGTAATCGATCGAAGTTGAATTACAGGATCGAATGGAGAAATCTAGCTGACACCATGTAAACTAGGTAAAATCATCGAAAGCTAAGGCAGTTAGCATGAGCTAAGGACTGCAACAAAATAACTGTTTTATTCATGATCCAAAATATATGATACAAAGCAGTAATGTGAATGTACTATTTATAGCTGAGTTTCTACATAGAATCTTTAGTCCCTTGGCCTGGCTAGTACACTGATAAGCTGACACGTGTACATTGAAGTATATACTCTACAAGGAGATTATTCAACAACCTCGAATGAGGAATGATCTAGTCTAGAATTCCAGAGTTCTAAATTCTGCTTCTTCTGATTTCGAACAGACTGAAAAGTAAACGACTGAATGGAGTGAGATTTCTGATGAGAGGTGCGAATGGTGTTGACTGAATCTTCCTTGGCCTTGGCAATATAAAAGCAGTAAAGGCCTTACTTAACACTCCCTTGGAGCAAAAACCGGGATGGAATTCAAGGAATGCATGGCCTTCCTCCCCTGAATGATTTTCCAGGGGGGTAGATCTACCTCTTCCTTGCCCTCCAAAGAAATCGCCTCTTCTGAATTGACTTCTTGAACAAAGCTGCTGCTTTCTGTCTTCTCTAACCTGCTCTTGTAGCTAAGCAATATTGATTGAGTTTCTCTGAGTGTATGAGGTGGAACCTGAGGTGTGATTGACACCATGACAGTGTCATATTCTGATCCTTATCAGTCACCTTCTGTCCTGCCGTTTTCAAGAGATCGTAACAACTCTTAACCTCTTTCATGGTTGAGCCTGGCTTCTTCAAGTTTTGGAGATGATGCTTGTATTGGAAGATCTTGGCCTGATATTGGCTTGCAAAACCATTATCTAGAAATGAGAACCAAAACTGGAAAGAGAAGAGGGAGGGAGAGAGAGAGAGATTTTGTGAGCAGTGTACTAGGATCACTGAGTGGAGCTAGCGTAATGAATCAAATTCTTCTCCATCTATTATGATCACCCCTTTTGCCTTAGCGTCTCTACCACTAATTTCTTTATCCTCCTTGAGACATTCGGCTGGCTCATCTTTTATGCTGTACGAACATATGCAGCATGCTGGTCTCAAGAGGAAAGAGGAAAGAAGAACCAGAAACGCATGAAGAATCAACTACCACCACATCATCTCATTGGGACCTGAAATGTTTGGATGCAGCATTGATCCATTTGTTTTCTAATGTTATGCTCAGAAAATTGCTAAAAAAAAAGAACCAATAATAAGTTCCAGATTTGATTAGTTTTCCCCTCTGCTGAAAGCACGTGACATTATTTCTCCTTGATGATGTTGTCAGTTCTTGTTGTCTCCCCAGAGAAAATTGGAATCTTGGTGTGAAGAATACACAACTAGATTGATTTATGCAAATATGATCTGGTTGTTTTTAAATCTGTGATATTATATTTGCATTGCTCTTGTCATTAAATTAACCACATCATGGATTTTCTTTTGCATGCATGGCTGTTATGAGTTTTTACTTCCAATCTGATGAGAGGAAGGGTTGGATACAATATATAGCTCGGTACATATGGAGACCCTTGATTTTCTTGTGCAACTTGCCAACAAAAGCATCCAAATTTCAGCTGCGGTCTGATTATTCCTGTCATCATTCTTTAACTTCTTACTTCTCCACATGTTTAGCAGTTCTGACTTATTCTTCTTGTCTCTATCAGCTGCTATACTTTGCCTCGAATGTGACTAGCTCTTATTGATCCGTTTCCCGTTTCTATGATTTGCTGTTCTATCAGTAAGTATTATTTCCAGGGCAATAATATAGTCGACATATTTTTGTGCCTTCACCGAGAAGAAAGGCATGTTCCTCTATAGCAGCATGTAATTTTGTTTAAAAAAGAATTGGTATCTGTCATTGCAGCTAAACAAGGAGCTGCTGTGGTTTCTCTCGAAAAGTTGGATGGCAATGCAAATTCCGCATAGAAAGTATCTGTACCAATGATAGAGCAAAGGAGTATTGTCAAGTGTTTCAGCCTTATAAAGTGCCAATATTCAATAACTTGAGTTTGCCAATGATCTGCATTTATGCATGCATTTACCTCCTAGTAGACTCAGTGTGATGTGTAACCTAATCTTGGCAGGAGGAAATTACTTGTGGGTAAGGAGGAGACAAGTGAATTAAGTGGGGGGAGGGGGGGAAAGGAAGGAACGTTCGGTGAGTAAGAGCCGAACATTTGACGGTTGTTCGGCGAAAGCACGCCGAACATTTGACGAATGTTCGGTTGGTACACACCGAACATTTGACGATAGTTCGGTGGACACTCACCGAACGTTTAACGATTGTTCGGCGGCCACTCACCGAACATATTGAAATATGCATTTCAAGTTTGGATGAGCATAACGCGTGATTTAGAAATTGAAATACGGTGATTCTTGGTTCTTTGGAAAGATAAGATGGATATCTACAACTTTTCTGTTGGCAACATTTCCTAGTTCATGCAAAAAATTTACACAAATCGCCAACGAAGTGAAAGTAGTGCACTTGTGGGTCCGCCCTGACACCTCTCTAGTATTTTGATCATATCTCGACCTACGCATATCAGATCATGGTAAAATCAGAGGCATAGGATAGCTAACCTGAAGGGCTACAACTTTCCTGTTGACAACATTTCCCGATTCATACAAAAAATGTTCACAAATCGCCAAGAAACTGAAAGTAGTGCACTTGTGGGTCCATCCTAACACACCTCTAGTATTTTGATCATATCTCGGGCTACACATATCCGATCATGTTAAAATCAGAGGCATAGGAAAGCTAACTCAAAAGGCTACAACTTTTCCGTTGATAACATTTCCGAGTTCATACAGAAAATTATAAGAAAACCGCCAAGGAAGTGAAAGTATTACACTTACGCACATATCCCGATTCTTACAGAAAATTACAAAAAAATGCCAAGGAAGTTAAAGTATTGCACTTGCGCACATATCCCAATTCTTTATGGAGACCACTTGTTATTTTAATTTTTTTTCTGCTCCTGCCGAGACTACGGTGTAGCCAGTGATAGCATTAGCCATCCATACCTTCCCAACGAACTGAGTAAATTAAATGACCGTTTCGTTACTAGGCTGAAATAAGTGAAAGAGTAATCTCTTCTAAAAGTCGTGAGAAGGTTCATGGTATAATCTTGAAATATTTTTCTTTTTGGCCATAAACATGATGTATTTACTTTCCTCGTTATTCGTGCCATTTACTTGATGAAACTGAATCGAGCTGATGATATAGAAGATACAATATTCTGTTTAGACGGATTCCAAAAGCAAGGGATTAGATAATTGGATTTCAATCACCAAAAATCAGAGTGGATTTGACAGCAGAAAACCATATACGGGTTGCAGTAACTGCATAATTCTATCATCAAGGCAGAGGTCTACTCTTTTACATATTCTTTTGGAGCCTTATCACCTGTTTAGCTTCCATGATGCTATTTTCCTTAATTTTATGTACTTCTGCTTTTCACCAGCTTTCGTTCTTAATTGTAAACTAAATCTGTCTTCTAAAGAGTATTCATGTGCTTCAGATTCTGATGCACTAGATATGAAGTTTTGCTTACTAGCAGCCCCGATCAACTACTTGGATGATACTATGGCCAATAAAGTTAGTTGGTTAGTTTTTCATTCTATGGCCATAGCTCAAAGCGGAACACATATGTACACTTGTCTAAACACACTTCATCTTTTTTACATGCTCTGGCGTATGGTCATGCTTACTTGGTTGCGTCATCTTTTTTACATTAGTTCTCTCACGTTGTCAAGTTGGATATTGTATAAGAGTTAACCAGCTGTCCATCAGCGCTGTGGTGGAGTATGACAATATTACAGATGAATTGTACTCTTTCGAATTTGTTACCCTTTTCTATAGCTCTGTTTCTCAGGACAATATTCATTTACTGTGATGTCTGTGTGGTAATACGGTGTCCTCTTTTTGCCAGTGAATCCAAATCTGTCTCGTTTAAATTGAGAAGGCAGTATTTAGAACGAAGGAGTTATAGAAGAATGGTATCCTTATTATTGCAAGTCTTTGATAGATCAATTCTAAGAAATTAAGAGTGACAGACCCATCACCAATTTCCCGCTAAGTGCTGCATAATATGTGGGATAAAACCAATTTAAATGGATCCAAGAGAACAGCTGAAATAAATTCTGGAAAACTTGCTGCGCTGGGAAAGACAACGGTTTTTAACAATAACCGTTGTACTCGAGACAAACACGGTTCCTTTATATCATCTTCCCCTCCTGCTTGTCTGATATTTCAATGGCATTTTTTGAGACTTTCAAACAAGATTCGGCTCAGTTATTAGTAGTTCTGGAAGTGGTATCAATTATCAATTATCAAGCGCCTATTTTTGTTCGTGTATGCTCGTTGGGTTGATTTATCTGACTAAGTTTGCTTCTTGTGTTGTCATATCTATGCTTTCTAAAAGATTTCTAATTTGACATCATTGCGTCATAATCCCATAATGATCTCTGCTTAAAATTGGAATTTGCCCCTTTTTAGCAATGTAATCTGATTCATAATGTGTAAATGATTGATTTTCCAGGGAGGTGTCATCTACAAGCCTTAAGAGATGAACCATGAACAATCACCGAGAAAAGTAAGAGATTGATGACTTCTGAGAGATCTAATGAAATGTTCAATTCTTAAACGTTTGGTTCATTTTACATTATTAATTACGATATCAACTATAAAAGCTTTCTATCAGACTACAGAGGCCGAGCCCCCAATCGACATTTCGCCCGGAATCATTGCTTTGTGTTTCTGCATAATTATCAAATATCTAGATATATCTTACCTGCTCATAACAGCTTACATTACAAGCTTGCAATTACAAATATCTTGTTCCAACTAAAATGTGCTCCGTTTCGTTTACGTGATGTTTTTTCATCCGATTTTGTGTTTGTAATATTATTGGCATTGTCCTGTTATTGCATTTTTTCTAGCAGTGCATGAGTGGCAAGTGTAAGGCATGAAATTTGCTGTTTGTATCCACAATACACAAGTTATAAGCAAAAAAAATCAATCACAAACTTCGGCCGAAACTTCGGCCGAAACTACTTCAAAGGCTTCGGCTGAAACTTCGGCCGAAGCTGCTTCACAGGCTTCGGCTGAAACTTCGGACTAAACTGCTTCACAGGCTTCGGCTGAAACTTCGGCCGAAGCTTCTTCACAAGCTTCGGCTGAAACTTCGGCCGAAGCTATTTCACAGTTTTCGGCTGAATATTCGGCCGAACAGCACGACTCTTAAAAAATGCTCGCAACGTGTAATCTAGAAATTGAAACTTGACGATTCTTGGTTCTTTGGAAAGCTAAGACGTATATCTACAACTTTTGTGTTGGCAAAATTTTCCAATTCATAAAAACTATTTACACAAATCGCCAAGGAAGTGAAACTAGTGCACACGTGGATCCGCCCCGACACACCTCTAGTATTTTGACCATATGTCGGGCTACACATATTAGATCATGGTGAAATTAGAAGCATAGGAAAGCTGACGTTAAGGGCTACAACTCTTCCGTTGACAACATTTTCCAATTCATACAAAAAATGTTCACAAATCGCCAAGGAAATGAAAGGAGTGCACTTGTGAGTCCATCCTAACACACCTCTAATGTATCTAACCAACTACTGCCTTGGTGGTCTTTTTGCACGTTCAATTTCATTTTTTTAGCAAGAAATATTATCTTTCCCATCGGAATATCTAATGAAAAATTGTAATGAGGTTGAGAATGTGTAAAATCTTACTTTCTGTTAAGGCAACAAAAAGAGTAGATTCCGCATTGTTGTTGACTATATGATCTGATCATCAAAATGGTTCCTACTCAATCTTGAAGTTCTCGAACTATATCATGTTGCAGCAGAAGGCTATGAGTAGAATCCAATTGACGGGAAATTCAGTCGACTGAAATTCTTATTGATTTCCGAGAGCAAGTTCAAAATCTGGCGAGCAAAGAAAGAACATTTTTCATGTCTTGAGCGTCTAGTTCTCATAGACGTGGAGTTGGAGGATATCTCAATGAACTTTGTCGAAAAACTGACACTTGAAACAATCAAGTTACATGGCGTAAAAGAGTCCGTGTGGACATCAGCAAGGGAAATATCACAAGAGCGAGAGCAGCTAGGATACGAGCCCCCTATTCTACTTGAAATGTTTTCATACCATTAATTACAGGTTGCACGATGTCATTCTGCATTCATTTTACACCCAACTTTCAGTTGCTTCATTTATGCATTACACTTCAATCTTGATGTTGAGTTTTGGATTATAGGATTTTGAGAATAAATATTTGTATTTAAGTTGGTTATATCATGTTAAATTTTCAGATTTTAATACATTTTTTGGCATTTTTAGAGAAATACACGGTTATTTCCACTGATTCTGACATTTCATCGATATTTTGTAAAATTAGAACATTCATAACTCGGTAAAATCGGTATTGTCATCCTTAAATACAGATAAATATCCCCTACATAGATCAAAGTTTGACACCACAAATAATACACCAAATTTTCTTCCAAATCTATTATTCCGTTTCTAAGATAGCATCTGAAGGGGAATCTATTTCAGAAGCAAAGATGCAGAATCGCTCATGGAAAAACGAACTGCTGACTGAGATAGGACATTGACTAGAGAAGTTACATTGAAGAATGGCGATGGATGTGCAAGTGGTTCTGAAGCACAGTCACTGGATCAGGCGGAAAAGGGGATGGGGAACCTGAACATGAAAGAGATGGTATCTGCTGACAAGTCTTCTAAAAAAGCATTTGATGGAAAATCTGTTTCAGAATCAAAGAAGCAGTAGCGCCAGGGGAAACGCTTGCCGCTGACTCAGCTGTCACGGATAAAAGAAAATAAAAGAATTCTCCAATTTAATGTCTTAACATGAATCCCGTTAATTTGGAGAAGTGCCTCGCCCATGAGATCAAACAAAATTCAAGAATTATTGACTTAATTGGCAATGATATTTGCAGAGAAAATCTACCAAATGTGTATAAGTAAATAAACATAAACAAATGTAATTCTGTATTACACTAATATTATTCCGCGAAATCTTACTAGTGCCACACCAGAGAAACCAACACAACTTGCCGGCAAATCACCACAAATGCACTAAGAAAAAACAAAGAGAAAAACTTGAAGCAATTGGTATATTGTCATAAGCTGTAATGGCATGTCCAGTGGTGGTATATTATAGACTTTACGAATAACCTGATTCGGAGTCAAATATCAACCAGAAGCTTAAAAAAACAAGGAGAATGTCTTCCTATGTGTGAATCATTTCTTTAGTCGTTTTAACTATGATCGCCCTTTCCTTTCTGCCTTTCACTAAAGTAGGGTGTTCAGCCAGCGACAGCAGCCGAATGCAGTGTAAAATGTTCGGCAAACACTTGAGGTCGAACAGAGTGAAGGCTAGGGTGTCATAATGCAGGACTAGTCACATCTAATAAGAAAAGTCGGTATTATAAAATGTTGACACTCTTGAGTCAATGACATCCAAAACAATCTCCAATAAACTTAATAAGCTGATAAAATACAGAATGGAGAATAGATACTTGCCCTTAAGTCATGAAAGCTAGACTAATTATATGGATAAGAAACGAGACCAAAACTGGAGGGAGAGGGAGCGAGAGAGAGAGAATTCAGAATGCAAAGCTTGAATAACAGCTTGTACCTGACCATTCCTGCTGTAGCTTGGACGCTGGCCAATTCTATGTCTGATGGTTTCTTCTCCATATCATCTGAATAGCCCAGACTTCTGAGATTGTTCGGCAGAAACCGTAGGCACCCCATCAAATTTCTGATTGTGTTGTAGCTGTTAGTCCAACACCTCTATATAAGCATCGAATCCTTCTGTCCTTATCACTTTGCATAAAACTTTGGATGGAGCATTGCTACTTATAGTCCTTGGCACTCCGTGAAACATTAACCTCTGACAGATCTGACTAACAAGTAAATGGTATTAGAGTTCTGATCAGATGCACATAAAATAGTCTTTCACGTTAAATATCGAAATAGTATACCGAAAGAGCACATTGAGAACTTCTTAGAGAACTTACAAACCTAAAAACCATATAAATCATGCCAAATATCATATTCGCTGTTGTACGTGTGTCTGTGAAGCATACTTGACAGGCTATGAAATCATAAAATTAGCACAAGGAAATATAAGAGCCATCAAGTATATAATTTGAAAGAATAAGACCACGCACCATATCGTGAACTCGTAACTGATCTTGCTTGCGATCTGCATAAGTCTCTCGCTGTTTTGCTTGCAAAACTTCCCCATCAAATTAACGATAGCCTCACCCGTAGTATCATCATTCAGCTTATTCTTCTTTTTGCTATTGCTATTTTTCTTGCCCAATGAACTACCTGGGATAGCTTGTGAGGTGGCATTGGCAGAAGGAGACATAATCTCGTCGGCATCGAATTCCTCGCAGTTCTACCCGGCTTGTGGATTATCAACTTCCAGATTGGAAACCTTGCCTATTAAGATCCTATGCATGCTCCACTACAGCTACAAAGAGAATTCAGGTTATTGAGGTCCATTTTAATTTGTAAAACTCAATTTTACGCTCATCTAACCTGAAAAAGACAGCTCATAAAATTTCTGAAATTTAGTTGCAAGACAAAAGAGGCAGAATCATACTTCTGCTTTTCACCAGCTTTCGTTCTTAACTGTAAACTAAATCTGTCTTCTAAAGAGTATTCATGTGCTTCAAATTCTGATGCACTAGATACGAAGTTTTGCTTACTAGCAGCCCCGATCAACAACTTGGATGATACTATGGCCAATAAAGTTAGTTAGTTAGTTTTTCATTCTACGGCCACAGCTCAAAGCGGAACACATATGTACACTTGTCTAAACACACTTCATCTTTTTTACATGCTCTGGCGTATGGTCATGCTTACTTGGTTGCGTCATGCCTTCCATCATTTCATTAGTTCTCTCACGTTGTCAAGTTGGATATTATATAAGAGTTAACCAGCTGTCCATCAGCGCTGTGGTGGAGTATGATAATAATACAGATGAATTGTACTCTTTCGAATTTGTTACCCTTTTCTATAGCTCTGTTTCTCAGGACAATATTCATTTACTGTGATGTCTGTATGGTAATATGGTGTCCTCTTTTTGCCAGTGAATTCAAATCTGTCTCGTTTAAATTGAGAAGGCAGTATTTAGAACGAAGGAGTTATAGAAGAATGGTATCCTTATTATTGCAAGTCTTTGATAGATCAATTCTAAGTGTTATGCTATTGTCAATCCTGAAACCCTCAATCTAACCAATGCTACGCAAACAACCAAACCTCACAAACGCAGCAACAAGCTTAATCAAGAAACCATGAAAGAAAAGAAATGTGACAAAAGAATTTACGTGGTTCGGTTTAAGTAACCTACATCCACGGGAGAAGAGAGAATTTCACTATGAACTTTCCAGAATACAACCACACAAGATAAGCTGATGACTCACAGCTCAATCTTCTTGTATGAACCTCACCAAGATACAAACACACATATACAACACTATTGGATGAAAAATGGCTTTCTTGATAACGTGCTTCTTGAGATGATCTCTCACATAACCAACCAACCTTCCTGCTGCATGTGTTGCTGTATTTATAACAGAAGAAAATGATGCATTCCAGCTGAATCGGAACATCTCAACCGCAAAGAACAGAATAACAGAATAACTGGAAAAATTAGTTCTGCAAAAAACCGTTGTTAAAGAGTGTAAAAAACCGTTGTCGTATACCGGTCCAGAAAACTGCTTCTCAAATTGCAAAACTACCCTAACAGAAATCCTAACTGCTTTCTTATGCTGATGCTGAGTTGTATGACACCTTATCAGCTTTATATTATCACACTAAGAAATTAAGAGTGACAGACCCATCACCAATTTCCCGCTAAATGCTGCATAATATGTGGGATAATCATCAATAGATATATTAAAAGACTACTTATATCATATACTCTTATTTGTAAAAAAAATCATCTAGCTGCAAACACATCACCAAGTAGTTAATTAGGAGGTTTTCATACTTTTAATAATTAAAAATAGGAAAAGGAAAAAAACACGTTTGTTGAGCCTTTCCCAGCTATGTCATCACTCACACACCATTTTCCAACTGATGTGATGCGCTAACAGTAGAAAAAAAAAATGTAAGGTCTGTTCGGCTGGAGTCAAATATTTTGAGGTAGTAGATCCTGTCTGCTGTTGCTGCCTCAGTGGATGATCATATCCTGACATATCCTGAGAAACGGGTCCCAAGCATGGTAGGATGAGCAGGAGAAAGGCTAGATGTTGAAGAATTATCAGAAGATGACAAGGTACTGGTTACAGGTGTGGCTTATTTTTGTTTATCTCGAGACAAACACGGTTCCTTTATATCATCTTCCCCTCCTGCTTGTCTGATATTTCAATGGCATTTTTTGAGACTTTCAAACAAGATTCGGCTCAGTTATTAGTAGTTCTGGAAGTGGTATCAATTATCAATTATCAAGCGCCTATTTTTGTTCGTGTATGCTCGTTGGGTTGATTTATCTGACTAAGTTTGCTTCTTGTGTTGTCATATCTATGCTTTCTAAAAGATTTCTAATTTGACATCATTGCGTCGTAATCCCATAATGATCTCTGCTTAAAATTGGAATTTGCCCCTTTTTAGCAATGTAATCTGATTCATAATGTGTAAATGATTGATTTTCCAGGGAGGTGTCATCTACAAGCCTTAAGAGATGAACCATGAACAATCACCGAGAAAAGTAAGAGATTGATGACTTCTGAGAGATCTAATGAAATGTTCAATTCTTAAACGTTTGGTTCATTTTACATTATTAATTACGATATCAACTATAAAAGCTTTCTATCAGACTACAGAGGCCGAGCCCCCAATCGACATTTCGCCCGGAATCATTGCTTTGTGTTTCTGCATAATTATCAAATATCTAGATATATCTTACCTGCTCATAACAGCTTACATTACAAGCTTGCAATTACAAATATCTTGTTCCAACTAAAATGTGCTCCGTTTCGTTTACGTGATGTTTTTTCATCCGATTTTGTGTTTGTAATATTATTGGCATTGTCCTGTTATTGCATTTTTTCTAGCAGTGCATGAGTGGCAAGTGTAAGGCATGAAATTTGCTGTTTGTATCCACAATACACAAGTTATAAGCAAAAAAAATCAATCACAAACTTCGGCCGAAACTTCGGCCGAAACTTCGGCCGAAACTACTTCAAAGGCTTCGGCTGAAACTTCGGCCGAAGCTGCTTCACAGGCTTCGGCTGAAACTTCGGCCGAAGCTGCTTCACAGGCTTCGGCTGAAACTTCGGCCGATGCTTCTTCACAAGCTTCGGCTGAAACTTCGGCCGAAGCTATTTCACAGTTTTCGGCTGAATATTCGGCCGAACAGCACGACTCTTAAAAAATGCTCGCAACGTGTAATCTAGAAATTGAAACTTGACGATTCTTGGTTCTTTGGAAAGCTAAGACGTATATCTACAACTTTTGTGTTGGCAAAATTTTCCAATTCATAAAAACTATTTACACAAATCGCCAAGGAAGTGAAACTAGTGCACACGTGGATCCGCCCCGACACACCTCTAGTATTTTGACCATATGTCGGGCTACACATATTAGATCATGGTGAAATTAGAAGCATAGGAAAGCTGACGTTAAGGGCTACAACTCTTCCGTTGACAACATTTTCCAATTCATACAAAAAATGTTCACAAATCGCCAAGGAAATGAAAGGAGTGCACTTGTGAGTCCATCCTAACACACCTCTAATGTATCTAACCAACTACTGCCTTGGTGGTCTTTTTGCACGTTCAATTTCATTTTTTTAGCAAGAAATATTATCTTTCCCATCGGAATATCTAATGAAAAATTGTAATGAGGTTGAGAATGTGTAAAATCTTACTTTCTGTTAAGGCAACAAAAAGAGTAGATTCCGCATTGTTGTTGACTATATGATCTGATCATCAAAATGGTTCCTACTCAATCTTGAAGTTCTCGAACTATATCATGTTGCAGCAGAAGGCTATGAGTAGAATCCAATTGACGGGAAATTCAGTCGACTGAAATTCTTATTGATTTCCGAGAGCAAGTTCAAAATCTGGCGAGCAAAGAAAGAACATTTTTCATGTCTTGAGCGTCTAGTTCTCATAGACGTGGAGTTGGAGGATATCTCAATGAACTTTGTCGAAAAACTGACACTTGAAACAATCAAGTTACATGGCGTAAAAGAGTCCGTGTGGACATCAGCAAGGGAAATATCACAAGAGCGAGAGCAGCTAGGATACGAGCCCCCTATTCTACTTGAAATGTTTTCATACCATTAATTACAGGTTGCACGATGTCATTCTGCATTCATTTTACACCCAACTTTCAGTTGCTTCATTTATGCATTACACTTCAATCTTGATGTTGAGTTTTGGATTATAGGATTTTGAGAATAAATATTTGTATTTAAGTTGGTTATATCATGTTAAATTTTCAGATTTTAATACATTTTTTGGCATTTTTAGAGAAATACACGGTTATTTCCACTGATTCTGACATTTCATCGATATTTTGTAAAATTAGAACATTCATAACTCGGTAAAATCGGTATTGTCATCCTTAAATACAGATAAATATCCCCTACATAGATCAAAGTTTGACACCACAAATAATACACCAAATTTTCTTCCAAATCTATTATTCCGTTTCTAAGATAGCATCTGAAGGGGAATCTATTTCAGAAGCAAAGATGCAGAATCGCTCATGGAAAAACGAACTGCTGACTGAGATAGGACATTGACTAGAGAAGTTACATTGAAGAATGGCGATGGATGTGCAAGTGGTTCTGAAGCACAGTCACTGGATCAGGCGGAAAAGGGGATGGGGAACCTGAACATGAAAGAGATGGTATCTGCTGACAAGTCTTCTAAAAAAGCATTTGATGGAAAATCTGTTTCAGAATCAAAGAAGCAGTAGCGCCAGGGGAAACGCTTGCCGCTGACTCAGCTGTCACGGATAAAAGAAAATAAAAGAATTCTCCAATTTAATGTCTTAACATGAATCCCGTTAATTTGGAGAAGTGCCTCGCCCATGAGATCAAACAAAATTCAAGAATTATTGACTTAATTGGCAATGATATTTGCAGAGAAAATCTACCAAATGTGTATAAGTAAATAAACATAAACAAATGTAATTCTGTATTACACTAATATTATTCCGAGAAATCTTACTAGTGTCACACCAGAGAAACCAACACAACTTGCCGGCAAATCACCACAAATGCACTAAGAAAAAACAAAGAGAAAAACTTGAAGCAATTGGTATATTGTCATAAGCTGTAATGGCATGTCCAGTGGTGGTATATTATAGACTTTACGAATAACCTGATTCGGAGTCAAATATCAACCAGAAGCTTAAAAAAACAAGGAGAATGTCTTCCTATGTGTGAATCATTTCTTTAGTCGTTTTAACTATGATCGCCCTTTCCTTTCTGCCTTTCACTAAAGTAGGGTGTTCAGCCAGCGACAGCAGCCGAATGCAGTGTAAAATGTTCGGCAAACACTTGAGGTCGAACAGAGTGAAGGCTAGGGTGTCATAATGCAGGACTAGTCACATCTAATAAGAAAAGTCGGTATTATAAAATGTTGACACTCTTGAGTCAATGACATCCAAAACAATCTCCAATAAACTTAATAAGCTGATAAAATACAGAATGGAGAATAGATACTTGCCCTTAAGTCATGAAAGCTAGACTAATTATATGGATAAGAAACGAGACCAAAACTGGAGGGAGAGGGAGCGAGAGAGAGAGAATTCAGAATGCAAAGCTTGAATAACAGCTTGTACCTGACCATTCCTGCTGTAGCTTGGACGCTGGCCAATTCTATGTCTGACGGTTTCTTCTCCATATCATCTGAATAGCCCAGACTTCTGAGATTGTTCGGCAGAAACCGTAGGCACCCCATCAAATTTCTGATTGTGTTGTAGCTGTTAGTCCAACACCTCTATATAAGCATCGAATCCTTCTGTCCTTATCACTTTGCATAAAACTTTGGATGGAGCATTGCTACTTATAGTCCTTGGCACTCCGTGAAACATTAACCTCTGACAGATCTGACTAACAAGTAAATGGTATTAGAGTTCTGATCAGATGCACATAAAATAGTCTTTCACGTTAAATATCGAAATAGTATACCGAAAGAGCACATTGAGAACTTCTTAGAGAACTTACAAACCTAAAAACCATATAAATCATGCCAAATATCATATTCGCTGTTGTACGTGTGTCTGTGAAGCATACTTGACAGGCTATGAAATCATAAAATTAGCACAAGGAAATATAAGAGCCATCAAGTATATAATTTGAAAGAATAAGACCACGCACCATATCGTGAACTCGTAACTGATCTTGCTTGCGATCTGCATAAGTCTCTCGCTGTTTTGCTTGCAAAACTTCCCCATCAAATTAACGATAGCCTCACCCGTAGTATCATCATTCAGCTTATTCTTCTTTTTGCTATTGCTATTTTTCTTGCCCAATGAACTACCTGGGATAGCTTGTGAGGTGGCATTGGCAGAAGGAGACATAATCTCGTCGGCATCGAATTCCTCGCAGTTCTACCCGGCTTGTGGATTATCAACTTCCAGATTGGAAACCTTGCCTATTAAGATCCTATGCATGCTCCACTACAGCTACAAAGAGAATTCAGGTTATTGAGGTCCATTTTAATTTGTAAAACTCAATTTTACGCTCATCTAACCTGAAAAAGACAGCTCATAAAATTTCTGAAATTTAGTTGCAAGACAAAAGAGGCAGAATCATACTTCTGCTTTTCACCAGCTTTCGTTCTTAACTGTAAACTAAATCTGTCTTCTAAAGAGTATTCATGTGCTTCAGATTCTGATGCACTAGATACGAAGTTTTGCTTACTAGCAGCCCCGATCAACAACTTGGATGATACTATGGCCAATAAAGTTAGTTAGTTAGTTTTTCATTCTACGGCCACAGCTCAAAGCGGAACACATAGGTACACTTGTCTAAACACACTTCATCTTTTTTACATGCTCTGGCGTATGGTCATGCTTACTTGGTTGCGTCATGCCTTCCATCATTTCATTAGTTCTCTCACGTTGTCAAGTTGGATATTATATAAGAGTTAACCAGCTGTCCATCAGCGCTGTGGTGGAGTATGATAATAATACAGATGAATTGTACTCTTTCGAATTTGTTACCCTTTTCTATAGCTCTGTTTCTCAGGACAATATTCATTTACTGTGATGTCTGTATGGTAATATGGTGTCCTCTTTTTGCCAGTGAATTCAAATCTGTCTCGTTTAAATTGAGAAGGCAGTATTTAGAACGAAGGAGTTATAGAAGAATGGTATCCTTATTATTGCAAGTCTTTGATAGATCAATTCTAAGTGTTATGCTATTGTCAATCCTGAAACCCTCAATCTAACCAATGCTACGCAAACAACCAAACCTCACAAACGCAGCAACAAGCTTAATCAAGAAACCATGAAAGAAAAGAAATGTGACAAAAGAATTTACGTGGTTCGGTTTAAGTAACCTACATCCACGGGAGAAGAGAGAATTTCACTATGAACTTTCCAGAATACAACCACACAAGATAAGCTGATGACTCACAGCTCAATCTTCTTGTATGAACCTCACCAAGATACAAACACACATATACAACACTATTGGATGAAAAATGGCTTTCTTGATAACGTGCTTCTTGAGATGATCTCTCACATAACCAACCAACCTTCCTGCTGCATGTGTTGCTGTATTTATAACAGAAGAAAATGATGCATTCCAGCTGAATCGGAACATCTCAACCGCAAAGAACAGAATAACAGAATAACTGGAAAAATTAGTTCTGCAAAAAACCGTTGTTAAAGAGTGTAAAAAACCGTTGTCGTATACCGGTCCAGAAAACTGCTTCTCAAATTGCAAAACTACCCTAACAGAAATCCTAACTGCTTTCTTATGCTGATGCTGAGTTGTATGACACCTTATCAGCTTTATATTATCACACTAAGAAATTAAGAGTGACAGACCCATCACCAATTTCCCGCTAAATGCTGCATAATATGTGGGATAATCATCAATAGATATATTAAAAGACTACTTATATCATATACTCTTATTTGTAAAAAAAATCATCTAGCTGCAAACACATCACCAAGTAGTTAATTAGGAGGTTTTCATACTTTTAATAATTAAAAATAGGAAAAGGAAAAAAACACGTTTGTTGAGCCTTTCCCAGCTATGTCATCACTCACACACCATTTTCCAACTGATGTGATGCGCTAACAGTAGAAAAAAAAAATGTAAGGTCTGTTCGGCTGGAGTCAAATATTTTGAGGTAGTAGATCCTGTCTGCTGTTGCTGCCTCAGTGGATGATCATATCCTGACATATCCTGAGAAACGGGTCCCAAGCATGGTAGGATGAGCAGGAGAAAGGCTAGATGTTGAAGAATTATCAGAAGATGACAAGGTACTGGTTACAGGTGTGGCTTATTTTTGTTTATCTCGAGACAAACACGGTTCCTTTATATCATCTTCCCCTCCTGCTTGTCTGATATTTCAATGGCATTTTTTTAGACTTTCAAACAAGATTCGGCTCAGTTATTAGTAGTTCTGGAAGTGGTATCAATTATCAATTATCAAGCGCCTATTTTTGTTCGTGTATGCTCGTTGGGTTGATTTATCTGACTAAGTTTGCTTCTTGTGTTGTCATATCTATGCTTTCTAAAAGATTTCTAATTTGACATCATTGCGTCGTAATCCCATAATGATCTCTGCTTAAAATTGGAATTTGCCCCTTTTTAGCAATGTAATCTGATTCATAATGTGTAAATGATTGATTTTCCAGGGAGGTGTCATCTACAAGCCTTAAGAGATGAACCATGAACAATCACCGAGAAAAGTAAGAGATTGATGACTTCTGAGAGATCTAATGAAATGTTCAATTCTTAAACGTTTGGTTCATTTTACATTATTAATTACGATATCAACTATAAAAGCTTTCTATCAGACTACAGAGGCCGAGCCCCCAATCGACATTTCGCCCGGAATCATTGCTTTGTGTTTCTGCATAATTATCAAATATCTAGATATATCTTACCTGCTCATAACAGCTTACATTACAAGCTTGCAATTACAAATATCTTGTTCCAACTAAAATGTGCTCCGTTTCGTTTACGTGATGTTTTTTCATCCGATTTTGTGTTTGTAATATTATTGGCAT
This sequence comes from Ajuga chamaepitys, assembly GCA_958295605.1. Classification (NCBI taxonomy): domain Eukaryota; kingdom Viridiplantae; phylum Streptophyta; class Magnoliopsida; order Lamiales; family Lamiaceae; genus Ajuga; species Ajuga chamaepitys. The sequence goes on from OY282495.1 coordinate 88,266,207, forward strand.
TGTCCTGTTATTGCATTTTTTCTAGCAGTGCATGAGTGGCAAGTGTAAGGCATGAAATTTGCTGTTTGTATCCACAATACACAAGTTATAAGCAAAAAAAATCAATCACAAACTTCGGCCGAAACTTCGGCCGAAACTACTTCAAAGGCTTCGGCTGAAACTTCGGCCGAAGCTGCTTCACAGGCTTCGGCTGAAACTTCGGACTAAACTGCTTCACAGGCTTCGGCTGAAACTTCGGCCGAAGCTTCTTCACAAGCTTCGGCTGAAACTTCGGCCGAAGCTATTTCACAGTTTTCGGCTGAATATTCGGCCGAACAGCACGACTCTTAAAAAATGCTCGCAACGTGTAATCTAGAAATTGAAACTTGACGATTCTTGGTTCTTTGGAAAGCTAAGACGTATATCTACAACTTTTGTGTTGGCAAAATTTTCCAATTCATAAAAACTATTTACACAAATCGCCAAGGAAGTGAAACTAGTGCACACGTGGATCCGCCCCGACACACCTCTAGTATTTTGACCATATGTCGGGCTACACATATTAGATCATGGTGAAATTAGAAGCATAGGAAAGCTGACGTTAAGGGCTACAACTCTTCCGTTGACAACATTTTCCAATTCATACAAAAAATGTTCACAAATCGCCAAGGAAATGAAAGGAGTGCACTTGTGAGTCCATCCTAACACACCTCTAATGTATCTAACCAACTACTGCCTTGGTGGTCTTTTTGCACGTTCAATTTCATTTTTTTAGCAAGAAATATTATCTTTCCCATCGGAATATCTAATGAAAAATTGTAATGAGGTTGAGAATGTGTAAAATCTTACTTTCTGTTAAGGCAACAAAAAGAGTAGATTCCGCATTGTTGTTGACTATATGATCTGATCATCAAAATGGTTCCTACTCAATCTTGAAGTTCTCGAACTATATCATGTTGCAGCAGAAGGCTATGAGTAGAATCCAATTGACGGGAAATTCAGTCGACTGAAATTCTTATTGATTTCCGAGAGCAAGTTCAAAATCTGGCGAGCAAAGAAAGAACATTTTTCATGTCTTGAGCGTCTAGTTCTCATAGACGTGGAGTTGGAGGATATCTCAATGAACTTTGTCGAAAAACTGACACTTGAAACAATCAAGTTACATGGCGTAAAAGAGTCCGTGTGGACATCAGCAAGGGAAATATCACAAGAGCGAGAGCAGCTAGGATACGAGCCCCCTATTCTACTTGAAATGTTTTCATACCATTAATTACAGGTTGCACGATGTCATTCTGCATTCATTTTACACCCAACTTTCAGTTGCTTCATTTATGCATTACACTTCAATCTTGATGTTGAGTTTTGGATTATAGGATTTTGAGAATAAATATTTGTATTTAAGTTGGTTATATCATGTTAAATTTTCAGATTTTAATACATTTTTTGGCATTTTTAGAGAAATACACGGTTATTTCCACTGATTCTGACATTTCATCGATATTTTGTAAAATTAGAACATTCATAACTCGGTAAAATCGGTATTGTCATCCTTAAATACAGATAAATATCCCCTACATAGATCAAAGTTTGACACCACAAATAATACACCAAATTTTCTTCCAAATCTATTATTCCGTTTCTAAGATAGCATCTGAAGGGGAATCTATTTCAGAAGCAAAGATGCAGAATCGCTCATGGAAAAACGAACTGCTGACTGAGATAGGACATTGACTAGAGAAGTTACATTGAAGAATGGCGATGGATGTGCAAGTGGTTCTGAAGCACAGTCACTGGATCAGGCGGAAAAGGGGATGGGGAACCTGAACATGAAAGAGATGGTATCTGCTGACAAGTCTTCTAAAAAAGCATTTGATGGAAAATCTGTTTCAGAATCAAAGAAGCAGTAGCGCCAGGGGAAACGCTTGCCGCTGACTCAGCTGTCACGGATAAAAGAAAATAAAAGAATTCTCCAATTTAATGTCTTAACATGAATCCCGTTAATTTGGAGAAGTGCCTCGCCCATGAGATCAAACAAAATTCAAGAATTATTGACTTAATTGGCAATGATATTTGCAGAGAAAATCTACCAAATGTGTATAAGTAAATAAACATAAACAAATGTAATTCTGTATTACACTAATATTATTCCGAGAAATCTTACTAGTGTCACACCAGAGAAACCAACACAACTTGCCGGCAAATCACCACAAATGCACTAAGAAAAAACAAAGAGAAAAACTTGAAGCAATTGGTATATTGTCATAAGCTGTAATGGCATGTCCAGTGGTGGTATATTATAGACTTTACGAATAACCTGATTCGGAGTCAAATATCAACCAGAAGCTTAAAAAAACAAGGAGAATGTCTTCCTATGTGTGAATCATTTCTTTAGTCGTTTTAACTATGATCGCCCTTTCCTTTCTGCCTTTCACTAAAGTAGGGTGTTCAGCCAGCGACAGCAGCCGAATGCAGTGTAAAATGTTCGGCAAACACTTGAGGTCGAACAGAGTGAAGGCTAGGGTGTCATAATGCAGGACTAGTCACATCTAATAAGAAAAGTCGGTATTATAAAATGTTGACACTCTTGAGTCAATGACATCCAAAACAATCTCCAATAAACTTAATAAGCTGATAAAATACAGAATGGAGAATAGATACTTGCCCTTAAGTCATGAAAGCTAGACTAATTATATGGATAAGAAACGAGACCAAAACTGGAGGGAGAGGGAGCGAGAGAGAGAGAATTCAGAATGCAAAGCTTGAATAACAGCTTGTACCTGACCATTCCTGCTGTAGCTTGGACGCTGGCCAATTCTATGTCTGACGGTTTCTTCTCCATATCATCTGAATAGCCCAGACTTCTGAGATTGTTCGGCAGAAACCGTAGGCACCCCATCAAATTTCTGATTGTGTTGTAGCTGTTAGTCCAACACCTCTATATAAGCATCGAATCCTTCTGTCCTTATCACTTTGCATAAAACTTTGGATGGAGCATTGCTACTTATAGTCCTTGGCACTCCGTGAAACATTAACCTCTGACAGATCTGACTAACAAGTAAATGGTATTAGAGTTCTGATCAGATGCACATAAAATAGTCTTTCACGTTAAATATCGAAATAGTATACCGAAAGAGCACATTGAGAACTTCTTAGAGAACTTACAAACCTAAAAACCATATAAATCATGCCAAATATCATATTCGCTGTTGTACGTGTGTCTGTGAAGCATACTTGACAGGCTATGAAATCATAAAATTAGCACAAGGAAATATAAGAGCCATCAAGTATATAATTTGAAAGAATAAGACCACGCACCATATCGTGAACTCGTAACTGATCTTGCTTGCGATCTGCATAAGTCTCTCGCTGTTTTGCTTGCAAAACTTCCCCATCAAATTAACGATAGCCTCACCCGTAGTATCATCATTCAGCTTATTCTTCTTTTTGCTATTGCTATTTTTCTTGCCCAATGAACTACCTGGGATAGCTTGTGAGGTGGCATTGGCAGAAGGAGACATAATCTCGTCGGCATCGAATTCCTCGCAGTTCTACCCGGCTTGTGGATTATCAACTTCCAGATTGGAAACCTTGCCTATTAAGATCCTATGCATGCTCCACTACAGCTACAAAGAGAATTCAGGTTATTGAGGTCCATTTTAATTTGTAAAACTCAATTTTACGCTCATCTAACCTGAAAAAGACAGCTCATAAAATTTCTGAAATTTAGTTGCAAGACAAAAGAGGCAGAATCATACTTCTGCTTTTCACCAGCTTTCGTTCTTAACTGTAAACTAAATCTGTCTTCTAAAGAGTATTCATGTGCTTCAGATTCTGATGCACTAGATACGAAGTTTTGCTTACTAGCAGCCCCGATCAACAACTTGGATGATACTATGGCCAATAAAGTTAGTTAGTTAGTTTTTCATTCTACGGCCACAGCTCAAAGCGGAACACATAGGTACACTTGTCTAAACACACTTCATCTTTTTTACATGCTCTGGCGTATGGTCATGCTTACTTGGTTGCGTCATGCCTTCCATCATTTCATTAGTTCTCTCACGTTGTCAAGTTGGATATTATATAAGAGTTAACCAGCTGTCCATCAGCGCTGTGGTGGAGTATGATAATAATACAGATGAATTGTACTCTTTCGAATTTGTTACCCTTTTCTATAGCTCTGTTTCTCAGGACAATATTCATTTACTGTGATGTCTGTATGGTAATATGGTGTCCTCTTTTTGCCAGTGAATTCAAATCTGTCTCGTTTAAATTGAGAAGGCAGTATTTAGAACGAAGGAGTTATAGAAGAATGGTATCCTTATTATTGCAAGTCTTTGATAGATCAATTCTAAGTGTTATGCTATTGTCAATCCTGAAACCCTCAATCTAACCAATGCTACGCAAACAACCAAACCTCACAAACGCAGCAACAAGCTTAATCAAGAAACCATGAAAGAAAAGAAATGTGACAAAAGAATTTACGTGGTTCGGTTTAAGTAACCTACATCCACGGGAGAAGAGAGAATTTCACTATGAACTTTCCAGAATACAACCACACAAGATAAGCTGATGACTCACAGCTCAATCTTCTTGTATGAACCTCACCAAGATACAAACACACATATACAACACTATTGGATGAAAAATGGCTTTCTTGATAACGTGCTTCTTGAGATGATCTCTCACATAACCAACCAACCTTCCTGCTGCATGTGTTGCTGTATTTATAACAGAAGAAAATGATGCATTCCAGCTGAATCGGAACATCTCAACCGCAAAGAACAGAATAACAGAATAACTGGAAAAATTAGTTCTGCAAAAAACCGTTGTTAAAGAGTGTAAAAAACCGTTGTCGTATACCGGTCCAGAAAACTGCTTCTCAAATTGCAAAACTACCCTAACAGAAATCCTAACTGCTTTCTTATGCTGATGCTGAGTTGTATGACACCTTATCAGCTTTATATTATCACACTAAGAAATTAAGAGTGACAGACCCATCACCAATTTCCCGCTAAATGCTGCATAATATGTGGGATAATCATCAATAGATATATTAAAAGACTACTTATATCATATACTCTTATTTGTAAAAAAAATCATCTAGCTGCAAACACATCACCAAGTAGTTAATTAGGAGGTTTTCATACTTTTAATAATTAAAAATAGGAAAAGGAAAAAAACACGTTTGTTGAGCCTTTCCCAGCTATGTCATCACTCACACACCATTTTCCAACTGATGTGATGCGCTAACAGTAGAAAAAAAAAATGTAAGGTCTGTTCGGCTGGAGTCAAATATTTTGAGGTAGTAGATCCTGTCTGCTGTTGCTGCCTCAGTGGATGATCATATCCTGACATATCCTGAGAAACGGGTCCCAAGCATGGTAGGATGAGCAGGAGAAAGGCTAGATGTTGAAGAATTATCAGAAGATGACAAGGTACTGGTTACAGGTGTGGCTTATTTTTGTTTATCTCGAGACAAACACGGTTCCTTTATATCATCTTCCCCTCCTGCTTGTCTGATATTTCAATGGCATTTTTTGAGACTTTCAAACAAGATTCGGCTCAGTTATTAGTAGTTCTGGAAGTGGTATCAATTATCAATTATCAAGCGCCTATTTTTGTTCGTGTATGCTCGTTGGGTTGATTTATCTGACTAAGTTTGCTTCTTGTGTTGTCATATCTATGCTTTCTAAAAGATTTCTAATTTGACATCATTGCGTCGTAATCCCATAATGATCTCTGCTTAAAATTGGAATTTGCCCCTTTTTAGCAATGTAATCTGATTCATAATGTGTAAATGATTGATTTTCCAGGGAGGTGTCATCTACAAGCCTTAAGAGATGAACCATGAACAATCACCGAGAAAAGTAAGAGATTGATGACTTCTGAGAGATCTAATGAAATGTTCAATTCTTAAACGTTTGGTTCATTTTACATTATTAATTACGATATCAACTATAAAAGCTTTCTATCAGACTACAGAGGCCGAGCCCCCAATCGACATTTCGCCCGGAATCATTGCTTTGTGTTTCTGCATAATTATCAAATATCTAGATATATCTTACCTGCTCATAACAGCTTACATTACAAGCTTGCAATTACAAATATCTTGTTCCAACTAAAATGTGCTCCGTTTCGTTTACGTGATGTTTTTTCATCCGATTTTGTGTTTGTAATATTATTGGCATTGTCCTGTTATTGCATTTTTTCTAGCAGTGCATGAGTGGCAAGTGTAAGGCATGAAATTTGCTGTTTGTATCCACAATACACAAGTTATAAGCAAAAAAAATCAATCACAAACTTCGGCCGAAACTTCGGCCGAAACTACTTCAAAGGCTTCGGCTGAAACTTCGGCCGAAGCTGCTTCACAGGCTTCGGCTGAAACTTCGGCCGAAGCTGCTTCACAGGCTTCGGCTGAAACATCGGCCGAAGCTGCTTCACAAGCTTCGGCTGAAACTTCGGCCGAAGCTATTTCACAGTTTTCGGCTGAATATTCGGCCGAACAGCACGACTCTTAAAAAATGGTCGCAACGTGTAATCTAGAAATTGAAACTTGACGATTCTTGGTTCTTTGGAAAGCTAAGACGTATATCTACAACTTTTGTGTTGGCAACATTTTCCAATTCATAAAAAATATTTACACAAATCGCCAAGGAAGTGAAACTAGTGCACACGTGGATCCGCCCCGACACACCTCTAGTATTTTGACCATATATCGGGCTACACATATTAGATCATGGTGAAATTAGAAGCATAGGAAAGCTGACGTTAAGGGCTACAACTCTTCCGTTGACAACATTTTCCAATTCATACAAAAAATGTTCACAAATCGCCAAGGAAATGAAAGGAGTGCACTTGTGAGTCCATCCTAACACACCTCTAATGTATCTAACCAACTACTGCCTTGGTGGTCTTTGTGCACGTTCAATTTCATTTTTTTAGCAAGAAATATTATCTTTCCCATCGGAATATCTAATGAAAAATTGTAATGAGGTTGAGAATGTGTAAAATCTTACTTTCTGTTAAGGCAACAAAAAGAGTAGATTCCGCATTGTTGTTGACTATATGATCTGATCATCAAAATGGTTCCTACTCAATCTTGAAGTTCTCGAACTATATCATGTTGCAGCAGAAGGCTATGAGTAGAATCCAATTGAAGGGAAATTCAGTCGACTGAAATTCTTATTGATTTCCGAGAGCAAGTTCAAAATCTGGCGAGCAAAGAAAGAACATTTTTCATGTCTTGAGCGTCTAGTTCTCATAGACGTGGAGTTGGAGGATATCTCAATGAACTTTGTCGAAAAACTGACACTTGAAACAATCAAGTTACATGGCGTAAAAGAGTCCGTGTGGACATCAGCAAGGGAAATATCACAAGAGCGAGAGCAGCTAGGATACGAGCCCCCTATTCTACTTGAAATGTTTTCATACCATTAATTACAGGTTGCACGATGTCATTCTGCATTCATTTTACACCCAACTTTCAGTTGCTTCATTTATGCATTACACTTCAATCTTGATGTTGAGTTTTGGATTATAGGATTTTGAGAATAAATATTTGTATTTAAGTTGGTTATATCATGTTAAATTTTCAGATTTTAATACATTTTTTGGCATTTTTAGAGAAATACACGGTTATTTCCACTGATTCTGACATTTCATCGATATTTTGTAAAATTAGAACATTCATAACTCGGTAAAATCGGTATTGTCATCCTTAAATACAGATAAATATCCCCTACATAGATCAAAGTTTGACACCACAAATAATACACCAAATTTTCTTCCAAATCTATTATTCCGTTTCTAAGATAGCATCTGAAGGGGAATCTATTTCAGAAGCAAAGATGCAGAATCGCTCATGGAAAAACGAACTGCTGACTGAGATAGGACATTGACTAGAGAAGTTACATTGAAGAATGGCGATGGATGTGCAAGTGGTTCTGAAGCACAGTCACTGGATCAGGCGGAAAAGGGGATGGGGAACCTGAACATGAAAGAGATGGTATCTGCTGACAAGTCTTCTAAAAAAGCATTTGATGGAAAATCTGTTTCAGAATCAAAGAAGCAGTAGCGCCAGGGGAAACGCTTGCCGCTGACTCAGCTGTCACGGATAAAAGAAAATAAAAGAATTCTCCAATTTAATGTCTTAACATGAATCCCGTTAATTTGGAGAAGTGCCTCGCCCATGAGATCAAACAAAATTCAAGAATTATTGACTTAATTGGCAATGATATTTGCAGAGAAAATCTACCAAATGTGTATAAGTAAATAAACATAAACAAATGTAATTCTGTATTACACTAATATTATTCCGAGAAATCTTACTAGTGTCACACCAGAGAAACCAACACAACTTGCCGGCAAATCACCACAAATGCACTAAGAAAAAACAAAGAGAAAAACTTGAAGCAATTGGTATATTGTCATAAGCTGTAATGGCATGTCCAGTGGTGGTATATTATAGACTTTACGAATAACCTGATTCGGAGTCAAATATCAACCAGAAGCTTAAAAAAACAAGGAGAATGTCTTCCTATGTGTGAATCATTTCTTTAGTCGTTTTAACTATGATCGCCCTTTCCTTTCTGCCTTTCACTAAAGTAGGGTGTTCAGCCAGCGACAGCAGCCGAATGCAGTGTAAAATGTTCGGCAAACACTTGAGGTCGAACAGAGTGAAGGCTAGGGTGTCATAATGCAGGACTAGTCACATCTAATAAGAAAAGTCGGTATTATAAAATGTTGACACTCTTGAGTCAATGACATCCAAAACAATCTCCAATAAACTTAATAAGCTGATAAAATACAGAATGGAGAATAGATACTTGCCCTTAAGTCATGAAAGCTAGACTAATTATATGGATAAGAAACGAGACCAAAACTGGAGGGAGAGGGAGCGAGAGAGAGAGAATTCAGAATGCAAAGCTTGAATAACAGCTTGTACCTGACCATTCCTGCTGTAGCTTGGACGCTGGCCAATTCTATGTCTGACGGTTTCTTCTCCATATCATCTGAATAGCCCAGACTTCTGAGATTGTTCGGCAGAAACCGTAGGCACCCCATCAAATTTCTGATTGTGTTGTAGCTGTTAGTCCAACACCTCTATATAAGCATCGAATCCTTCTGTCCTTATCACTTTGCATAAAACTTTGGATGGAGCATTGCTACTTATAGTCCTTGGCACTCCGTGAAACATTAACCTCTGACAGATCTGACTAACAAGTAAATGGTATTAGAGTTCTGATCAGATGCACATAAAATAGTCTTTCACGTTAAATATCGAAATAGTATACCGAAAGAGCACATTGAGAACTTCTTAGAGAACTTACAAACCTAAAAACCATATAAATCATGCCAAATATCATATTCGCTGTTGTACGTGTGTCTGTGAAGCATACTTGACAGGCTATGAAATCATAAAATTAGCACAAGGAAATATAAGAGCCATCAAGTATATAATTTGAAAGAATAAGACCACGCACCATATCGTGAACTCGTAACTGATCTTGCTTGCGATCTGCATAAGTCTCTCGCTGTTTTGCTTGCAAAACTTCCCCATCAAATTAACGATAGCCTCACCCGTAGTATCATCATTCAGCTTATTCTTCTTTTTGCTATTGCTATTTTTCTTGCCCAATGAACTACCTGGGATAGCTTGTGAGGTGGCATTGGCAGAAGGAGACATAATCTCGTCGGCATCGAATTCCTCGCAGTTCTACCCGGCTTGTGGATTATCAACTTCCAGATTGGAAACCTTGCCTATTAAGATCCTATGCATGCTCCACTACAGCTACAAAGAGAATTCAGGTTATTGAGGTCCATTTTAATTTGTAAAACTCAATTTTACGCTCATCTAACCTGAAAAAGACAGCTCATAAAATTTCTGAAATTTAGTTGCAAGACAAAAGAGGCAGAATCATACTTCTGCTTTTCACCAGCTTTCGTTCTTAACTGTAAACTAAATCTGTCTTCTAAAGAGTATTCATGTGCTTCAGATTCTGATGCACTAGATACGAAGTTTTGCTTACTAGCAGCCCCGATCAACAACTTGGATGATACTATGGCCAATAAAGTTAGTTAGTTAGTTTTTCATTCTACGGCCACAGCTCAAAGCGGAACACATAGGTACACTTGTCTAAACACACTTCATCTTTTTTACATGCTCTGGCGTATGGTCATGCTTACTTGGTTGCGTCATGCCTTCCATCATTTCATTAGTTCTCTCACGTTGTCAAGTTGGATATTATATAAGAGTTAACCAGCTGTCCATCAGCGCTGTGGTGGAGTATGATAATAATACAGATGAATTGTACTCTTTCGAATTTGTTACCCTTTTCTATAGCTCTGTTTCTCAGGACAATATTCATTTACTGTGATGTCTGTATGGTAATATGGTGTCCTCTTTTTGCCAGTGAATTCAAATCTGTCTCGTTTAAATTGAGAAGGCAGTATTTAGAACGAAGGAGTTATAGAAGAATGGTATCCTTATTATTGCAAGTCTTTGATAGATCAATTCTAAGTGTTATGCTATTGTCAATCCTGAAACCCTCAATCTAACCAATGCTACGCAAACAACCAAACCTCACAAACGCAGCAACAAGCTTAATCAAGAAACCATGAAAGAAAAGAAATGTGACAAAAGAATTTACGTGGTTCGGTTTAAGTAACCTACATCCACGGGAGAAGAGAGAATTTCACTATGAACTTTCCAGAATACAACCACACAAGATAAGCTGATGACTCACAGCTCAATCTTCTTGTATGAACCTCACCAAGATACAAACACACATATACAACTCTATTGGATGAAAAATGGCTTTCTTGATAACGTGCTTCTTGAGATGATCTCTCACATAACCAACCAACCTTCCTGCTGCATGTGTTGCTGTATTTATAACAGAAGAAAATGATGCATTCCAGCTGAATCGGAACATCTCAACCGCAAAGAACAGAATAACAGAATAACTGGAAAAATTAGTTCTGCAAAAAACCGTTGTTAAAGAGTGTAAAAAACCGTTGTCGTATACCGGTCCAGAAAACTGCTTCTCAAATTGCAAAACTACCCTAACAGAAATCCTAACTGCTTTCTTATGCTGATGCTGAGTTGTATGACACCTTATCAGCTTTATATTATCACACTAAGAAATTAAGAGTGACAGACCCATCACCAATTTCCCGCTAAATGCTGCATAATATGTGGGATAATCATCAATAGATATATTAAAAGACTACTTATATCATATACTCTTATTTGTAAAAAAAATCATCTAGCTGCAAACACATCACCAAGTAGTTAATTAGGAGGTTTTCATACTTTTAATAATTAAAAATAGGAAAAGGAAAAAAACACGTTTGTTGAGCCTTTCCCAGCTATGTCATCACTCACACACCATTTTCCAACTGATGTGATGCGCTAACAGTAGAAAAAAAAAATGTAAGGTCTGTTCGGCTGGAGTCAAATATTTTGAGGTAGTAGATCCTGTCTGCTGTTGCTGCCTCAGTGGATGATCATATCCTGACATATCCTGAGAAACGGGTCCCAAGCATGGTAGGATGAGCAGGAGAAAGGCTAGATGTTGAAGAATTATCAGAAGATGACAAGGTACTGGTTACAGGTGTGGCTTATTTTTGTTTATCTCGAGACAAACACGGTTCCTTTATATCATCTTCCCCTCCTGCTTGTCTGATATTTCAATGGCATTTTTTGAGACTTTCAAACAAGATTCGGCTCAGTTATTAGTAGTTCTGGAAGTGGTATCAATTATCAATTATCAAGCGCCTATTTTTGTTCGTGTATGCTCGTTGGGTTGATTTATCTGACTAAGTTTGCTTCTTGTGTTGTCATATCTATGCTTTCTAAAAGATTTCTAATTTGACATCATTGCGTCGTAATCCCATAATGATCTCTGCTTAAAATTGGAATTTGCCCCTTTTTAGCAATGTAATCTGATTCATAATGTGTAAATGATTGATTTTCCAGGGAGGTGTCATCTACAAGCCTTAAGAGATGAACCATGAACAATCACCGAGAAAAGTAAGAGATTGATGACTTCTGAGAGATCTAATGAAATGTTCAATTCTTAAACGTTTGGTTCATTTTACATTATTAATTACGATATCAACTATAAAAGCTTTCTATCAGACTACAGAGGCCGAGCCCCCAATCGACATTTCGCCCGGAATCATTGCTTTGTGTTTCTGCATAATTATCAAATATCTAGATATATCTTACCTGCTCATAACAGCTTACATTACAAGCTTGCAATTACAAATATCTTGTTCCAACTAAAATGTGCTCCGTTTCGTTTACGTGATGTTTTTTCATCCGATTTTGTGTTTGTAATATTATTGGCATTGTCCTGTTATTGCATTTTTTCTAGCAGTGCATGAGTGGCAAGTGTAAGGCATGAAATTTGCTGTTTGTATCCACAATACACAAGTTATAAGCAAAAAAAATCAATCACAAACTTCGGCCGA